>BSBM01000410.1:2505000-3812500 GCA_027924585.1 Larix kaempferi
ATGGTGATGAAGATGATGATGATCAAGATGAAGATGATGATGATGATAAATAAGAGGATGATGATGATGATGATGATGATGATGTTTATGACGATCATCATATTCATCTTCATCATCATCATCTTCATCACCATCATATTCATCTTCATCATCATCATCTTCATCATCATCATCTTCAACGTCTTCATCATCATCATCATCCTTATCATCATCCTCATCAATTAAAACTAAGTACTCTTTGTATTATTATGACATCTATTTCATTACTTTTTTTTCACTTCATTACATTTATTTTACTCTCAATTTATTCTATTTTTCCTTTTGATGTTCTTTTGCACCTTCTAAAACAATTGCTAGTAATATTTACTTTTAAAAAAGTTATTTGGAAAGTGAATTCAGCATTGGAACAAAATTGTATACAACTAAATCCTTTGCTTTGATGCGATGTTTATGCATTCTCACAAGATTACAATTACTTGAATGGCTCTACTTGATGTATGACTTCACTTAGTTTGTGTTCTATTCCGTTAGAGTAGGAGTAGGAATTTAGTTTGCTGTTTCTTTTGATTAAATTAATAATTTCCTTTTGTTCTTTCAATAAACTCATTCGTGACCTAAAATTGAGGTCCGGTATGCAATAATACTTGGTGCTAATTTCTTGTTTCCCTATTTTAAGACGTGGTTATCTAAAAACATGATGGGTTAATAAAGATCAATGTGCTTCAACAATTATATCGGTAGAAGTAGAAGACAATTGTTTAAAAATATGCTACCTTCTGATGGGTTAAGACGGGGTTATTTAAAAGCATGATGGGTTAATAAAGATCAATGTTTAAAAATAGAAGACAAGGTTTAAAAATATGCTACCTTCTCATCACAAGGCAATATCCACATCTTCATTTCAAGGAATTTGATTTTTCGCTTTACGTATAAAATATTAGTGAACCAGATTTTTTTATTAATTTAATTTAAAGTATTATTAATTGTTTAAATATAAAGGTTGGGAAATGAAAAATTAATAAAATATTATTAATTATTTAAATATAAAGGTTTGGAGGAATGAAATTAAAGAAGGTAAAAGTATAATAAAAAATTTTAGATAAAAAAAGGTACGATGAAGTTTGAAAATAAGTGATATTAAATAAAGATTTTAAAGTGATTTTTATATAATAAAAAAGTTGTTAAGATATTTAAAACATTAATAAGTTAGAAAAAATAATTATAAAATAAGTGAAATTAAGATTAAAATTATAATAAAATATATAAAAAATAAGACATAAGAAAATGGAAAAAATAAAATTTAGGTGAAGGTACAAAGATAATGAACCATAGAAATCATTAGAAACGATTCAAGGGATTGGAATGGAGAATAAATTTTACAAAAGTACAAGAGGAAGAATAAGCTAAATCATAAGAAATAGAAAGAGAGGTGATTCAAAGAACAAATTTAAAAAGGAGCTCAAGAATTATAAGGAGGGAGAGAGGAGATCACCAAAACATGATTAATGACTAAGATGGTAGACTAAATGTTTCCAAGATTGACTAAGTTTATAGCCATCTTCACGATTAAAGTTTTTGGGATGTTTTTTAATTTCTAAAGCTTCCCTAACTAACTGTGAAGAGAAATGAGAAGTGGAGGCAAGAATTTTAGTTTGATCAAAACAAATTTGGTGCATAGTGTTGAATGAATGTTTGGCTAGATAGCAAATTTATTGAGGCGATTGTGATTACTGTCAACAATGAGTTATTTGAGATGAGTTTGGATGGATCCTCTAGTTTGATTGATGTAATATTTTCCACAAGAACATGGAATTTGGTAGACGCCTTGGCATTGAAAAGGATTGGATTGATCTAAATGACACTCTTGAATCATTGTTTAAGTGCTTATGGGGTTTGAAGATGGTTTTGATATTCTTTCTAATGAGAATCTTGGAAATGAAATCCGCAATACCATGAATGAATGATAGTGAACATAAGATTGGATTGGAGATGAGCATTTGGAAGGCCAAGGTTTTGGATGAAGGACTTGATATAAGGTTTTGTTAATAAGGTGTCAAGGGTAGCCATTGGCCATGGGGGCCTTGGTAAGGTGGGATCTTTCTTGAGAAAAAAATGATGGGGTCAGAAATGCGGAATGCTCCAGTAATCAAATTTTTAAGAACAAAAGATTTCTAAGAAGGATGGTGGTGGATTGGGAATGAAGGTACCTATCTGTATGAGTCTTTTTTCGGTAAACTTGATGAAAGAATGAGCCATGGTGTTGTTGAGTGAGCACTTGGATTTATCGGTAAAGGAATTAATGGCAAGGGATTCAAAATGTTCCATGAAAATATTAATAACTATTGAGGATAAAAAAAATTCCATGGCAATTCCTTTAGTTTGATAAAAGACTTACCTTTAAAACAAAAAAAAATAGAAGTGAGAAATCATAATATAAATTTGCATTTAATTGAAATTTTTTATTTTATTGAAATACATTATTTATTAAATAAAACATGAATGAAAAGTAGAAATGAGAGATCATAATAAAATTTGCATTTAATTGAAATTTTTTATTTTATTAAAATACATTATTTATTTATTAAATAAAACATGAATGAAAACATAATTTATATCTCAAATTATAGAAACATTTCAAAATTGATGCATTAACAATTTCTTTAATAAACTATAAAAGCAGAAAGTAAGATAGGAAAGCTACGTTCTACTTCTTCCTTTTGCACTCCCTTTAGTTACATGATACAAATTAGTTGGATACACTGTTTTAATTTAATATCTATAAATAATTCACATTAACAATGAAAAATATTAACAATCCTGAAGTATATCACAAAGAAGAAGAAGAATGAAAAATATTAACTATCATGAAGTTCATCAAATTTTAAATTCTACAAAGCACAAGAGGGAGAAGGGGGTGGATTAATAAACATCCATAATGTCATGATCACAGATATTTTAAATTTTTCCACGCTATTTTTCCACTTAACGTAGAAAAAAATCCGGGAAGAGAATTTGTTTATGTTATAAATGTTTTAAATTTTAAAATATTTTAATCACTTTAAAAATTATAATATATACACCTCTCTATAGAAATACAGACTTCCATCGAAACAATTTATTAATATCCATCCACTGCAGTTATCGGCCAAAGCCAATCGGTTTTTCCGACTCCGTGATTGTAGCGGCTTTGTTGTCTGAAACTAAAACCCTTAAAAACTGCTCATGTTTCACTTTGCCACATACATCTTTATGGCAGAGAAGCCATGCAAACGAGCCAACGACGCTAAATTGACGCCCCTAACTTATTTTAACTCCAGTAAGACACGCCATGCAAGTGAGCCAATGGTGTAGCGGAGCTAACTTATCTTTAGCTCCACTGATTTATTTAAATTCCACTTAGAAACGCCATGCAAGTGAGCCAATGCTAACTTCTCTTTAGATCCACTGATTGTAGCGGCGTTGTTGTCAATTGGCTATCCGTGTCTGAAACTAAAACCCTTAAAAACTGCTTCTGCATGGTGGATAATGTTCACGCCATGCAAACGAGCCATATCCATCTTTTCCGCAGACACGCAAACGAGCCTAACTCTAAGTTGACGCCACTAACTTACTTTAACTCCACTAAGACATGCCATGCAAGTGAGCCAATGGCGCTAATCTATCTTAACTCGACTTAGAAACGCCATGCAATTGAGCCAATGGCGCAGCGGAGCTAACTTATCTTTAGATCCACTGAAGAAAAGCAAATAAAGCCAAAAAGGAGAAAAAGGAAAACAAAAAAACAACATCTTCCAGGGTAATTGCCCCGTCCTTTATAACCTCACAGCAGCACCAACAGTAGCGGAGGGTCTGCACGATTATAAAATCAAATATTCATCTTCAATTGAATTGGGTGGGATTCGGGAATGGAGATTGAACTCGACGGGGGATGTGTTGGAAAAAAATAACCTCACCAGGTTAATTGCCCCGTCCTTTATAACCTCACAGCAGCACCAACAGTAGCGGAGGGTCTGCACGGTTCTAAAATCAAATATTCATCTTCAATTGAATTGAGTAGGATTCGGGAATGGAGATTGAACTCGACGGGGGATGGGTCAGGGGCGCCATTATTGGGGCCGGAGCTTCTGGGACAGTCAACCTCGCCATGAACAGCTCTAATGGCCAACTATTTGCAGTCAAGACTGCAATCGGTCATAGTTGGGCATTGGATAATGAATACCAGATTTTGCAGTGCATGGATTCTCCATACATTGTTCGCTGCCTGGGCCACAATTTCACTGTCGAGAACGGCGTGGGAACGCACAATTTGTTCATGGAGTATATGCCGGGTGGCAGCGTGGGGGAGCTATTAATTAAGTTTGGAGGGAGATTGACCGAATCCGTGATCAGGTCATACACGCATGGCATCCTACGTGGAATCCATTACCTCCACAGGCAGGGCATTGTGCACTATGATATCAAAGGGAAGAATGTCCTTGTGGGTCTCAGTGGTGTGAAGCTTGCTGACTTTGGTTCTGCCAAGAGGTTTGGCCAGAAGACCCTGCAATCAAGGGGGACCCCTCTGTGGATGGCTCCAGAGGTACTGAACCAGGTGGAGCAGGGACCTGCTTCTGATATTTGGTCTCTGGGTTGCACTGTGCTGGAGATGGCCACCGGCAGGCATCCATGGAGCCATGTTTCCAATCCCCTTGCTGCGATATATCAACTCGGATGCACAGAGAAGCTCCCTGTGTTGCCTGCATCGCTTTCAGCTCAGCTCCTGGATTTCCTAGAGAAATGCTTTCGGAGAGATCCCAAGCAGAGATGGACCAGCGCAGAGCTTTTGAACCATCCTTTTCTAAATAAGGAAGAGGCCGTCAGGGGTCCGGTGTCCCCAACCAGTAATTTGAATTTTGTAAATCAAGAATGGAATTCCAAGAAGACTACTCCCATTCCGTCACTCGGCATCCCAAGGGCAACAGGGAAAAGCGACAGGGAAAAGCGATGCACGGGCTGACTTGTCAGCAATTCCCCATTTAATTCCTGGGCAGAGAATGATGGCACTGGCTGACTTGTCAGCAATTCCCCGTTTAATTCCCCATGAAATTCCCCCTATGTGAAATTCCCCATGAAATTAGAGGAGAAATGGATGAATGCTTGGACCAAATTTCTTTTCTTTGTTTATATAGGATTGTCTTAATAAAATTGAAATTTTAACCCCTCAATTGTGTTTCATTTTTATATATATTCTCTTTTCATCATATTGATGTTATATATTAATTAATATTATATATTAATATAACAATTTAATTTGTAGTGAGTGAATATAGATAAATCATAAATTAAATATTATAAACAAGTTGGTTATTCTTTATAAATAAATCAATTTATCAATTATTTATATATGAATATTAAGATAAACCCGGAATACTACCTGAGTGCGTTGTGAGTGAAATGACATAGTACACTAACTCTCTTCTTTTCAGTCTTGTACACATTTTTGGATATGGCCTTATGCCAGGTGCGCAGATTATCCATTAGACAGGTTTGGGGCTGCACAGTGGCATGTATCTACAAGGTATCTACTGTACATTAGGAAGTTATGTTTTGAAGTTGAATTTTTAGAATATGTCCTTCACCGTGTATACACAAATGTAATTTTATCTTCATAAATAAAATTATTATTTTCTTTTCAGAAGAAAAATAAATGAATATTAAGATAAACAAAAATCAGATGTTTTATATTCAGAAGAAAAAGAAATGAATATTAAGATAAACAAAAATCAGATGTCTTATGATCAGATGTCAATGTGTTTTTAAAGAAAGTTTTTTGTAAAGTTATTTTAATATTTTCTTTTATAGAAAGTTATTTTAATATTTTTCTTTTAATGAAAGTTATTTGAAAAGTGGTTTCAACATTGGAACATAATTGTGTATAACTAAATTATAATAATTGAAACTTTATAATTTAATGATGAAAATCTCTTTTATAAATGAGAATATATATACTTGATAAATATAAAATTACAATTGATCAATAAACTTCACCAACAGATTCAATATTAATACTAAATACACAATTTCAAATATTTTCACCAATATGAACTTTACCACTATGATGCAGCACACATCTAAGTATGGAGATAAAAAACAACTAAGGAGAAGGATAAAGAAAATTACATAAAATTAGAGCAATTTTATATATATCTCCAATTGGAATACAAATTCACTATATTTATTTTTCTAATACTTAACTCTTCTTAGGTGAGCAAGAAATTTCCTAACCTAAGTTCTTAACTAATTCTTCTTCTCAACTAATTCTTCTTAAACATTAAAACTAATTAGAATACATATCCACTACATTTACTTTTCTAATACTTAAATCTTCTTAGGTGAGCAAGAGGCTTCCTAACCTAAGTTCTTAATTAATTCTTCTTAACCTATGTTGTCAATTAATTCTTCTTAAACAATAAAACTATCTTTAAATTAATTTTATCTTTATCTTATATATAAATTGGTTTCCTAACGTAAATTCTCAACTAATTCTTCTTAAACAATAAAACTAACTTTAAGTTAATTGTATCTTTATCTTATATTTAAATAATTGTTAGTCATTTTAAATTAATTTTTGTTATAAATTTATTAAATAAAATAGTTAAAATACAAATTTATTAGAAATTTATTAATGTATAATAAATCTTGAATTAAGATTCCTCTATTTCTAATAGCTAATATAATTTCATATTGAGAAAAAAATTTGTTGATGATTGTAATTAGAGTGGAGCCCACAACTAATGCTTATAATAAATAATAGTATTATTATAGTAACTTAGTAAAATATAGATAGAAACATACACACACACACACACATATATATATATATATGAAAAAGAGGAATTTGATATAGAGAAATCTAGATTTAAACAAAAATAGAAATACTATAAATATGATATTTACATAAAAATATTGTTAACATCCACTAAGACTAACTTTGGTCTAATCTTAAAAAAATAAGGACTCAATTGGTTTGATTTAGAATTTTATTTATGTGCTCAAAAAGATTTAAGAGAAGTATTTCTAGATTACCATAGTTGTGGCGAGTTAAAAGGTTAGGAAGGTCTAACAAATATTTTGAAATCGCAATTTAATGTTGGTGCTCTTAGTGTTACAAAGATGACAAGTTCTTTTGTCCCACTACATTTTAAGATTTGTCCAATACCCTGTTTCACTATAAATCTCATGAGATTTGTTCTTATTTTAGCAATGTTGATTTTCCTATTTATGTTAGTTAAAACAAAGAGATAGTTTTGAACTTCTAGATTATGGTTGATCACCTCTATATAGTATCTTAATTTTATATTATCCTCTAATTCTTTATAGTGCCACAACTTTTCCTTTTAAATTTAGATGTAATAATATTTTTGATATTATCATTATTATGCAAAGTGACCTCTTCCTCGATTCCCAATGTTTTAGCCAAGAATGAACACAGCTTTATGCCAACCTTACTTGAGCAACAAGTGGTTTTGAATGGATTTTGAAGCAATCTTAGGAAGTCTCTTATCTCCCATGTTATTTATTTTATTCGTGTACGTTAGGTACCTAGTCCTGATAACCATGCTCTCAATGGGGAGAGACTTGCTTCTATGAGGAGGATATAATATCATGTATTGCCTTTAATTTTGAGGTCATAAGTTATAAAATGTTTCTGGATTTGTGTTATCCTTCTCCATTATTCTCTAAATATGTTGCAACCCCAAAATTCACAATCATGTAGCATAATAGGAGTGGGGTCTCAAAGAAGAGTTTCTTCTTATCCAAGGCCAAAGGTCCACTAATTTACAACTATTTTAAAGTCTATAATAAACTTTCCATCCTCCATTTATCATGTTCTCGATGTGAAAATTCCAGTTAAGATTGTGATGAAGATCGATTATGAGATATTTGTATGAACTCACTTCCTCCAAAATGTTGTTGTTATACATGGAATTCGTTAGCATAAGTTGTCTTTTTGGTCACGTGCCCATCCATAAATTTGACTAAAGGAGGGAATTTTTACAAATTATAAGTTTCTAGATTTCACCCCATGGACATAATAAGAATTTATAATAAGAAATGTATGTGCACTTTCAAAATACAAAATATAGTGGAATTAGAACTCTATTCACACATATATCATGCATAAACAAGCATATTCATTACAAGAAGAAAATCAAATCATTCCACATTTAAATACAAAGAGAATACTTATCTTTAAACAACAAGATCCTGGAAACTAGTTGTGTAAGAGCGATTTACACCCAAATTTAGGTATCAACTGCAGATAGCACCCCCAAGATTAGGCTATGAGGCCACTAGGGACAAGGAAACACCTACAAGCTTCTATCCCTTATCCCAAAACCCAATTTCTATAAATGCTTAGCCCAAATTCTCATCTAGAGATTCTATAGGAATCTCACTCACCCATCACAGCCATGGCACTCCTTCCAACTGCCCCACACAACACAAGGAAGAAATTTCCTTTCACTGATCCATAGTTCCCTAAATAAAGCATAACCTTACAATGCTTACTAGTGTGTATAGTAAGAGTTCAAGATGATATGCGACTTTGAAAAATCCCAGGTAGAATCAACCATGGATTCTCAAACATCTCATGAACATTAAAACTCAATGGGTAAAGGTTCCTATCTTTCCTAGCCTCTATACTCACCTACAACCATGTCTTTTATCTCAAATCTATAATTTTTCTATCATAGATCGAATGTATGGATATTTTTAAGTCTGGTAATGATAATGGAAATTGAATGAATATCATGAGAAAACTCTACGTAGTGTAAAATATGCACGAGAATTAATGGTAGACTCACAAGGAGATGAGAGGATGGTGAAAAGACAACTGACAACTTCTGACCAAAGAATAAAGGACCCTTAAAACTATCATAGAAGCATATCCATCCCTACTTCCATAACTATAGAGAAGACTTTCCCCACCAACCTCACACATGCATTCAATTATTGGATTTAATAGTCAAAATGAAGTAATTGGGTCATTTTGGGAATATGGAAACAATTGGATGAATTCTAAGGTTGACACTTGGAAATAGAGGATTTAATATCCCATACGCCCCCTTTCCTCTTCCCCTCTAGTAGAATCATAGCCCCTCTAGTGATATTTACACAACTATATTGGATCATTTATTATTTTTCCAACATAATATTACATAGATTTCAAGCCAACCACATGGTCCATATAAAAATATTTACATTATACATGCCTAGCCATTCACTAGACGAGCCTTGGCATTAAGCTCCGCAATAGGAATCCATACTAGCATATTTACATGATTTACACCATTTTGATTTAATACATTCCAATTCAAAACTGGGGGTATTGCATTTTTCGATTTGATTATCACAACCTTTAATTTTTCAATGTTAACAATCATAACATTACCAAAGAAAAAATCCTTGAGAATTTTTAATCGCTTATTGAGATCAGAGGGACTCCTCGCCATAAGAATAATATCATCAACGCAAAAGGGAAGGATATGATGATTATACCAACTAAATTTGTGATGGCACAATCTACTACTTGCAAAAAACCCTCTAACTTGACAATGTATATACCAAAATGGATAGGGGATACGGGACAACCTTGCTTGACTCCTATATTACAATTAATTTCTTATGACCAACCCTTAGTTTTCCTAAACTTGGAAATCACATTCTTGTACATGTAAGGAATTAGGGGTTCCCAATAACACTTATTATACTAATCAAAGAGAGAATAATGTGCACATAATTAAATAAATAAATAATGAACACATAAGCATACAACCATTAGATAGTGATTTCTAAGAGAAACCCTTTTGGGAGAAAATAACCACACTTTTCAAAGCACACTCAAATGTATTAATCAACTTCTACCAATGGTTACAATACATTATAGATTCTTTGTGCTCTCAATAGGAGTGTTCGACAACATAAGGATTCTAGAGAAATTTTGGTAGAATAACAGTAAGTTAAAAGCTCATGCACACTTTTTCATCTATTAACCCTAGAAATCATTAGATAGGCATATAAAATTCGTAAACCCTTTATGGTTTTCCATTTCTTTATACTAGAAACCACCATCAATTAATTGGTTAATTAATGTTGCTTAGCCTTCATTGTCCGTTATTGGTTTGCATTTATTCTCTACCACTACTCAACATTTATTCCCTACAATTACACATCATTAATCATTACTTGATATGTTACATGACTACAAGGTGTGTGACACAAATGTCCCAATATTCTCCCACTTTTCATATACCTTGCAAGAGTATAAGGAATAATGCATTAAATTGTGAGCTAACTAATAATGCCCATAAAACTCATATACTCACAACACCACTTGAATTTGTGTATGATCACGAGTTTTGTCCATGCATCTACAACATTTTGCAAAGTGTGAAGTTTTTCTAGTATCACTTTTCCATCCTCTCCTATTTATCGAATGAAATGGTACTAGATGTCAATATGTTTTGTCTTTTCATGAAAGGTAGGATTCTTAGCTAGACAAATGACATTGTTAATATCACACTTGATGAGTATGATTGTCATTGATATCAAAGAAGTTCATTAATGACAAAGGAAAAGTATATTTAGTCGATGCGTAAAACAGGTCGAATGGTCGACGCCATATTTAGTCGATGCTTAAACTGGTCGACGCCATATTTAGTCGATGCTTAAAACTGGCCGACGCCATACTTAGTCCATGCATAAAACTGGTCAAAGATGTCGAAGCTAAAAAGTGGTCGATAGTCATATGAAGTCGATCGATTCTAACCGCTTTTATTATCGTTGAGTCATTGTAAATCAAGTCAATAGTCGACCTCTTGTCGACTTACTATCGACCATTGTCAGCTGAGACGAATTCAGAGATGTAGTCGGCTAGTCAGAGTCGCAGTCGACAAGTCGGAGTCACGAAGTTGAATTTACATTCAGAAATTCGAAGTCACGAAGTCGACATCGGAATCAGCGATTCGAAGACCTTGAATTAAGAGTATATCATTGATGTTTCGAAACTTGACATCAGAATCGACAAGTCGGAATCAGATTCAACATGTCGAAGTCCGAGTTGCGAAGTCGAAGTGTTTCATAATCGCACTGTTAATTTTGTACGTTAAAACATAGAGGTAATTGTAAATTAGTTTAAGTGAGGTAATTGCGAGTTGAAGGGTCACGATGAAGATTTGTGACTGTTAGGTGAAGAGGCACGATTGAGGTTATATAAACAAGGTTTTATTTCTTCAAATGGAGTGTCTTTGTACATTCAAATATCAAATCAGAAGGTGTACAGAAAATAAAGGACGCATAATCATTTAAAGGGTGCCTGGGAGGTGCAAGGACGGGCTACAAAATCTTGTAGGAAGTCGTAGCTTCCTTTCAGTTGTTGCTGGAAAACAGGGTGTTGTTGCATCCTTCAGTTGTAGCTAAAAATCACGTGCGTCATTGCATCCTTCAGCTGTAGCTGAAAATATTGGGTGTTGTAGCATCCAACAAGTTGGTACTTGAAAATACTTGTAAATATAATTTTGTAGTAGTATAAAGTGTTTTTGGTTTTCCCAATTGGGTTTCCACAATAAAATTCTATGTTCTGTTTCTATTGTTGATTTTGTCTTAAAAGTGATAAAAAATGAAGAAATATCTAAATATTGATTCACCCCCCTCTCAGTATTACTTGATTTTCCAACAATTGGTATCAGAGCAGGTCTCTTCACTAAATTCTAACCGCTGGAAGAGAGATATTTTATCACTATGGATCAACAAGGAAAAATTTCCTCCAATGTTACACTATTCAATGGTGAGGATTATGCATTCTGGAGTGTTAGGATGAGAAGTCATATAATGTCTATTGGACTAGAAGTATGGTTATTTGTAGAATTAGGGTATATATATACAAAGCATCCTCCTACAGATCTTAAGGGAATAAAACAATTTGGATACAATGAAAAATTTGTTAATGCAATTATGGATGGGTTAAACAGAACAGTCTTTGCCAAGGTGATGCATTGCAAAACAACGAAGGAAATCTGGGACAAATTGCAGACCATCTATGAAGGAGACACCAAGGTTAAAAGGGACAAACTCCAGACTTTTAAAGCTCAACTTGAAAGTCTAAAAATGAAGAAAGAAGAGAACATTTCAAAATATTTTGAGAGAATTGATGAAATTGTTAATGCAATTCAAGGGCTAGGAGCATAAATGGAAGAAATGGAAATAGTTGAAAAAGTACTGAGATCACTTCCAATGATTTACAATCCTAATATTTCCACCCTATAAGATAGATAAAATCTTGACAAGCTCACCATGGAAGAACTATATGGGATCCTCATAGCTTATGAGATGAGGATTGAACACGATAATTCTCAAAAGAAGGAAGCAACTTTTAAAGCATCAAAATTAGCTAAGACATCTAAAACGAAGATTCAATCAGAAGACTCTGATGATGAAGAAGCACTTCTTGTTAAAAATATTAAGAAGGGTACTGGTAAGTACAAAGGGAAATTTCCCTTAAAATGATTCAACTGTGGGGGAATTGGTCACTTTGCTTCCAAATGCCCTTATCCCAAACAAGAAGAAAATGATGAGTAAATTGAAGATTTCAAGAAGAACAAAAGGATTTTTAGGAAGAAAAACAAAAAGAATACCTTTTACTCCATGGATGATAGCTTCTTAGATGAGTCTAGTGAATATGAAGAAGCAGAAGTTCTATTCATGGGTATAGAGAGCGAAAACCTTGGAGAAGAATTGGAAGGAGTGGTAGAGCTTGAAGCAGAACTCATAAGTGCTCTTGAAGAATTAAGGAAGTATAAAAGGATGTGAAAACAATTAAAACCAAAGTGATAGAGTTTGAAGAGAAAAACAATGATACTGAAAGAATTATTGCTGACTTAAAAAATCAGCTTCAAGAAGCTAAAAAGGTTGAAAACAGTCTAGAATAGTAGCTCAAGAAAAGAGAGAAAGAATTAGAGAAGTTTGAAGATGAAATGGTCTCGCTTAGAAAAAATATTGATGAAGAATCCTTTCGATCAAAATTTAAGAGCAGCTCAAAAACTCTAGATGACATCCTAAGTTTCCAAAGATCATCCAGTAATAAAATTGGATTAGGTTATGACAAAGGAATGAAGTCATAAAAACACCAAGAAGACCAATGACAAGCATAAATCTACAACTCTTTTTGGGTAATTGTTATGTCTGTAACAATTTTTGGCATAAAGAATTTGATTGTAGAATGTACCAAAAACATAATCAGAAATCTCCCTACAAAGACAATTCTAGTGATCTTCCAAAAGGAAGAAGTCAAAATTCTTTTGCACCCTTACAGAGGTATGACATAGAATGTTACAAATATGGTAACTATGCACATATAACTAGAAAATGTAAATCAGTGATTCTTATTGAAAAAGGAGCCACAACTGAAGACAAGGAGCAAAGAAAGGCTTGGAAAAAGATAGAATATGTGAAAGAAAAATGTTCGATACCTCTGTGTGCCACATAAAATCAAAATCTATAGCACGTGGACAATGGATGTTCAAAGCACATGACAGGAGACCTAAGCAAGTTCACAAGTCTAAAACGAGATAAAAAAGGAAAAGTCACTTTTGGAGATAATTTATCTTCTAAAATAATTGGGAGGGTATAGTGACTCTTAAAAACAAGGTTAAAGCAAAAAATATTCTGTTAGTAGAAAACTTAAAACCTAATCTCCTAAGTGTGATTCAAACTTATGATCAAGGGGACATTTGCATATTTGACTCCAAGAAATGTGAAATCAGAAGGAAAAATTTAGGAAAACGTATTGGGACTGCTGTGAGAAGTCCAAGCAATGTATACATCCTAGAAAATGAAGAAAAATGTTACATGAGTCATACTGATGAAAGTATGTTGTGGAATAGAAGGATGGGGCACTTGAACTTTGACAATATTGTAAAAGTAAGTAAGAAGGGAGCCATAAGAAACTTTCCAAATATCATAAAACCTCCAAACTATGTTTGCAGACATTGTACTCATGGGAAACAAACAAAAGCAAGCTTCAAGGTCAAAGAGCATACAACATCACAACCATTGGAAATCACTACAACAAAACCCTATGATTAGCGTTTCTTTTAGCTCCATTTTTGGCGTCCACTAACACTTTTAGTATATTTTTCTTCATTTTCTAGGCAAAGTTGGTGCTATTTCACGAGACGACGCTTTTCCTAGCGTTTTTTGCATCCTTTTTTGAAATTAGGCACTAAACTGGACGTTAATTGCATCCAATTTAGCATCCACTTTAGCACCAGGAATAACGCCAGGCATAGCGCCGTCAATAACGCCTATTTTTGCTTCTTTTAGTGCCAGAAATAGCATCCTCCATAGTGCCAAGTTTAGCTTCCTCTTTTGCACTAGTATTTAAACCAACAATTGCGCCTAGTTTGGCTCCCTAAGTTGCACCAAGATTTAAGCCAGGATTAGCATCGTGTTAGCGCCTAATTTAGCTTCCTAATTGTCAGTAAGTTTGGCACCAAGTTTTTTTTCTATAATAACGTCTAGTATAGCATCTAGTTTTGCTCCCAAAGTACCACAATGTTATTGCTCCTAGTATTGCACCTAAATTTGCTCCCAAAATAGCACCAAGTTTTCCTACTAGAATTGAGCCTAGTTCAACATATGAGTTACTTAATTGATGGGATAAAGGCTATTGGTTATTGGAGTTGAGCGTTATATTTGGGAGGGTTGTGTTAGACATTGATGTTTATGTCTATGATGATAAGGATGATGACGATGATGATGATAATGATGATGATGACGATGATGCATGTTATTGCATTATTTGATCCTGAGTGACCCTAATTGAACCTAAGTGCCCCTTTTGGAAACTAAGAGACCATAATTAATCCTAAATGACCCTAATGGAAACTAAGTGCCCCTACAACATTTGAGTGACTCTAATGGTATGATGATGATGATGTTGTTGTATCTTGAAAATGATAAATATTGCATTGATGATATGTACGATGTTGACTAGGATGTTGATGATGACAATGATGTTAATGTCAATAATGATGATATAGGCGATTATATAACTATTTGATCTTTACTAATCCTAATGGAACCTAAATGACCCTAATGGCATCTGAGTGACCCTAATAGAACCTAAATGACCCTAATGGCATCTAATTGTCCCAGCTAACAACATTTGAGTGACCCTAATGGAACTTGAGTCACCCTAATAACATGAGGATGATGTTGATGATGCATGATGACAATGATGCTGGAATTGATGATGATTTGATTACAAGGTAATAATAATGACAATTATGATCACTACATTGATAATGACAATGACGATGACTATGGTGATAATGTCGATCTCTATTATGATGGAAATTATGATAACAACAATTGTAACGATGATAATGAGGATCATGACGATGTCAATGTCAATGATGATGATGCATGCGATAGCACTATTGGATCCTGATTCATCCCAATGGCACCTAAACTACTCTAATGGAATTTGAGTGACCCTAATGTCACTTAAATGATCCTAAAGGAATCTAAGTGTCCCTAAAAACATTTAAGTGATCCTAATGGAATTTGAGTGACCCTGACATCATGACATGACGACGATGATGATGCATTATGACAAAGATGATGGTGTTTATAAGATGATAACGATGACAATTGGTGCCTACATTCCCAATCAAAGGAAAAATATCTTCTATGAAACTCATTTGATTAATAACTGGTTGGATGCCTTTTTCATCATCACAATGATCATGATGATTATAATCATGACATTCACTGTGATGATATATGATGATGACACTCGTTATGAATATGGTGATAATTTCGATGTCTAGGACAATGGGAATGATGATAATGACTGTGATGATGATGATAGTGAGGATCATGACAATTACTAATTATTAAGACCCATAGACCAGTTAGGCAAGGGAAAACGTCCTTTATGAAATTCTTGAAATGTAGTAAGATGTCTTGTTCATCATCACAATGTGGTTGACATGAATGACTATGATGACAATGATATATGCCGATGAAAGTGATGATGATGATACTTATGTAATGTATGATGTTCACCTTTATGAAATTCTTGAAATGTAGTAAGATGTCTTGTTCATCATCACAATGTGGTTGACATGAATGACTATGATGACAATGATATATGATGATGAAAGTGATGATGATGATACTTATGTAATGTATGATGTAATGTATGATGATTAGGATGATGATGACGATGACAATGTCGATGCCAATGTTCATGATGCATGTGATAACACTTTGTCATGTCCCCTCCCTAGTGACCTTGGTCACCACTTGGATCCTCCTATCCCTAGGGGTCTAAGTTCATAATTAATGGAGAAATTAATTATTTGGGGAAGTTTTGAGGCAATTACACCATAATAATTAATTAATTGCTTAGTTAAATTATTTATGAGTTGTATTATTGTCATTTAAATGTTTATTGCTAATAAATGTGCCAAGTGGTTGATGACTTGGATAGGAAATTCGAATTGGTCAAGTAGGTCAAACTTGCCTAAGTGATAAATCTCAGAAAAGCTAAGGAATCTAGTGGAGACAAGTTGGAAAGATGAACCAAGAAGGAAAATGACAAAAGATGGCAAAATCAGACAAAAGAAGAAAAGAGGAAAGTGAATAAAGTGGAAAGAACAAGAAAAGCAGTAAGAAAAAGAATAGCAACATCCATAAAATCTAACCTAGGCGCACTTGCTAATCTGAGTGGAGGAAGACAAAAGAAGGCAAGTTTTTCTAGTCAGAAGTTTCCATTCCTATCAAGAAATGCGCCCTCCTTCACACACACCTGTGGCTAGCTTGAGGAAGAAGTCATCTCTTCTATTTAAAATTTTTTCTAACTCTATGTAACAACTTTTTGTCATTTGTAATTTTGGTTTGAGAGCTCTGAGCCTCTCTAGTTGAGTGTTGTACCTCAATTGTTTATCTTGGGTGATGTGCCCCAAGGTCCTATAGTCCTCAATGATTGTTATGCAGGTCAATATCAAGCTTCTGCAGACATTATCAGTCACTACCATATTTCATTGAATTTCTCCAGTCCATTGGAAGAGAAGATCTTTCATACGGTGAAATTCTAGCTAGTTTTGGTGAAGCTTCTCCAGTTGAAGATGCATGCTCCAATGAATGCGCCCAAGGATTGAGGGAGAGTTGGTTCACTCATATGTTCAGTCAATAGATATGACTAGTATCAGAAAGCATCCTCAGAACTGATCCATCCTCTTCGTTTCACTCATTCTCACAACCACAACTAGATTTGGAGGTGTTTTCCCTATAAGGAAGAGAAGAGTTGTGGATAGCGCTCCATACTTTCTCAGAATCTCAGTGTGCAGCCCATACTCTGTTTCATACCCATATAAGACCATAATACACTTTCAGAACAGAGATTTGGTCATCACATTTCTTCTTACAGTTCTTCTATGGCCCTATGAGGGGGTTTCCTAGTCTACACAACATTGTACTGATGAGGAGCTATTAAAAGAGTACAAACTAGGTTCAATGGGTAATATTTCGACTTGATGATGTTAATTACATTATATCAGAGCATATTAATATTTCAGAATAGAGTACTTAATCAAATAAAGTCATTTATTAACTCTAATTGGAAGACTAGCTCATTGAGCATTGTTTATTGACTAGTTTTGCAAGAATGACTGCCAAATTTATTCTAAATGTCAGATCTATTTTATGTAAGTTGTAGGAGGTCAATAATACATCATATAAGCGATATCAGACCCTACTTCAAGAATTTGGAAGGATTTAACCCCTGTTTGTAGAGATTGAAAATTGACTAGCTCTGTCATCCCGGCAGGGCCTAAAACTTCCAAACCACTCCTACTCTTTCCAAATATTTTTTAATGTTGTCCAGTACACCTATTGAACCAATTTTTCTATCATAACTCATAATTGGACCTCTGGGAACTCACCCATTCTAGTAATCATATGCTGGTGCGCCTAGGAAGCTTTGGAGTAGACTTTAGCCTGGCTGATGTTCGAAACATAAATGGCCCTAGTGTTTTGTGCTTAGGACTCTCCCTATGATATTATTATTTGCTGCCGCACATTACTCATACAAATTACAGAATTGAATGTTCATCCTACCATCCTGATTCCTTACCCCAGTACCCATCACTTACTTCCTACACTGCTCGAAGGAATTGACATAAATTTTACTAGTAAAGTTTATGAAAAATTTGAAGTTGAGTTAATATCTTGGTTGAATCTTACCAAGGATATTACAGTGGTATTAGAGCATGGTCCTCTGAACCTGCTCTTGTTGTGGTTATGAGCTCAAGAAAAACCCCTAGCACTAAAGGAAAAGACCCCAAAAACACTAGGGAAGAAGAGGTAGATTCTACAGAAGGAGAAATACAAGGGAATAGAGACATGTCTGATCAGGAAGCTAATGATTAGTTTAGACATATTCTTCTTAAAATGGTTAGAGGGATAGAAAATATAACTCATGCTGTGGCACATAATCATCAAGAAACTAAAGAAATCCTTAGTATACAATTTGCACACAAAGAGGCAGAAGGGAGTGCTAGTGGTTCCCTCCACGGTGAAAGAAAGACATTTGCAGAAACCATTTTTTCAAAGAATGGTCCACACAATAGGCCTAGAGACTTTAAACTTGATTTGAAAGATCAGCCTCAGCATTCCATGCCCACCTTCTTTGAGGAAAATAAAGAAGTACCTGGTGCACCTGTAGCTACCTGTGAAGAAAGGCATGCAGTATATTTGACCTTGAGTGATGAGTGCAGAAGATATCTTACTGTCAAGGATTTTTCTGAGATTTATCTTAAAAATCAGCCAAGGGGATATAATAGGCAGCCAACAAACAATTTTGAGTTGAGAAATGATGCAGGTAAGGTCTAGTTACCTTACTTTGATGGTACAACAAAATGCAATGCTATTTCTTGGGTGCAGAAACTAGACATATATTTCCAGCTGCACCTCATGGCAAAAAAGGATGCCATCAAGATGATAGTTCTTCATTTGTATGGAGAATCTAGTGATTGGTGGTTCCATGGAATGAGAACCTTGGGACATGATTTAGTTGAGTCCTATGAATATTTCACCAGGAGGTTGGTGGAAAGATTTGATAGGAGGGATCCAGAGCTATCTTTCCGTGAGTTGGCACATGTAAAACAAACCAGCACTCCGGAAGCATATATATCAAAATTTCAGAAGTTGTTAGTGATGGTTACTAATATATCAGAACCTAGGTTGATCCTACTATTCACAGAAGGATTAACAGAACCCTTGAAAGGGCTGGTTAAAGCCTATCGACCAGCTACCTTGCAAGAAGCCATGAGCAGAATAAGGGATTTGCAGGATGCAATCCCAAGAACCAGATACCCACCTAAGTTTAATCCACCTGCAAAATTTTAGAATTCAAAGCCACCATTCATAAATAATGCTTCCCCAAATAAGAAAGAATACTCATTTTGAGATTGGGATGAGTTAAGAAGGAAAAAGTTGTGTTTTTCCTGCCAAGAACCATGGGTTCCGGGGCACAAATGTGCAAAAGGTAAAGCTCACTACATAGAAGTGTTTTCTGAAAGTGATGAGGAGAAAATGAGTGCAGAAGTATAGGTGGAAGAACCAGCATAAGAAGGGTATAATACAACAGAAGAAGAAGAACCAACACAAACATAAGCAAAATTTGCAGTTTTGAGTGGAGTTCCCCGCTACCACACTATGAGATTCAAGGGATTGGTGCAAGGGAAGAAAGTTTCAGTGCTGGTTGATGGAGGGGCCACACATAATTTCATTGATGCAGCCATGGTGGAGAGAAGAAAACTGCAATCAGAAAAATTTGGAGGTTTCACAGTCATCATTCCTGGAAAGAACAACACTATGCAGTGCAACAGATGGATTCCCAAGCTGTAGGTAACTATTGGTGACCATACTGTAACTGGTAGTTTTTACATTGTTGATGTTGCTGATACTAATGTTGTGTTGGGGGTACAATGGTTGTTCTCACTTGGTGAGCATGTGGTAAATTATCGAATCCCACAAATGTGCTTTAAAGATGCGGAAGGTAAGTAAGTGGTTTTGAGAGGTGTTAACACCTACCCAAAACAAGTGATTTCTGCACACAGTATGAGATCTGTTTTGAGGCATGGAGACATAGAGTGGGCTACTGAATGTTTTATATCTACCAAAGGGACCAACATTGATGTGGCACAACATCCAGAAGATATCCAAATATTTCTCCAAAAACACAAAAAGGTGTTTGAAGATCTGCCACATGGGAGGCCTCCTGATAGGGGTACCGAGCATTGGATAGAGCTGGAACCTGGTACTTTTTGTTGATGTATTTGTAACTTCGGAATGTATTTCATATATGTATGCTGTATTCCTATAGAGATGTTATTATTCCTCTGTATGGAAGTGTCATCATTTGTATTTACAAGTGTCGCAAGTTGCATTGCAATTGTCACAACTTATATATGATGGGTTATTAGACCACCAAGTGTGGGGTCGGCCTTGATTTGAGTTACCATGGGTTATTAGACTCTCCTAGAGAAGTTGACTCTGTTAGGTTATTAGGAAAGTCAATTCAAGTATAAATAGAGTGTGGGGAGCACTCAATTTGATCATTCACTTACTCACTTATTCTCTCATGTGAGAGTAGCGCACAAGTGGAGGAGGAGAAGTTGCTAGGAGACTATCTCTTGTACTTGGGTTTTGTATCATTGCTCTTTCTATCTCTGAGGAAGTTGTGGGGTTTTTCACCTTGATGGTTTTACCCAAGGAAACTCTGTGTCTATTGTCTCTTGTGATTGATATGCTGTACATGTTATTCTCTCAGATAAGATCCTAGATCATATTGAATTTATGCTCAAAATCTAACACTTTTCCCATAAAAATCCATCCCTATAAGCATCCCAAGAGATTCAAGGATGAAATAGAGAAAACCATCAAAGAGTTGCTTGCGATGGGATTCATAAGACCAAGCTCAAGCCCCTTTTCTTCATCGGTGGTGTTTGTCAAGAATAAAGATGGAACAATGCACATATGCTTTGATTACAGAGCTTTAAATAAGAAAACCATCAAGAAAAGATATCCTATTCCAAGGATTGATGAGATGATGGATGAGCTGCATGGAGCCAAATATTTCTCCAAGATTGATCTTCATTCTGGTTACCACCAAATCAGAATGAAAAGTGAAGATATTCAGAAAACTACCTTTCGATGCCACTTTGGGCATTTCGAATTTCTGGTCATGCCTTTTGGCTTGACAAATGCACCAGCAACTTTTTAGTCTTGCATGAACAAAATATTCAGCAAACAACTCCGTAAGTTTGTACTTGTATTTTTTGATGACATTCTGATTTATAGTAGGATTTGGGAAGAGCATTTGCAGGATTTAGACAGTGAACTAACTCTACTTGCAGAACAGTCTTTTTATGCTAAACTGTCAAAATGTGAGTTTGGTATGAAGGAGCTCCTCTATCTTGGCCACATAATTGGGAAAGAAGGGGTCAAGGTACACATGGAAAATATACAAGCCATCATTGATTGGCCAAGCCCAAAGAATATAACAACTTTAAGAGGATTCATAGGCTTGTGCACATATTACAGAAAATTTGTAAAAGGATTTTCCAAACTCACTTCTCCCTTAACAGACCTTACCAAGAAGGGTGCTTTTTGCTGGAATGAGGAGGATGAAAATGATTTCAATAGAATGAAGGAAGTTATGAGCAGCTTCCCCGTACTTGCACTTCTAGATTTCAGCCAACCTTTTATATTGGAGTGTGATTCCTTAGGTGAAGGCATTGGAGCAGTTTTAATGTAGAATAGACATCCTATTGCTTATGAGAGCATAAAATTGCAGCCCCATGAGAAGCTGTATTCTATCTATGATAAATATATGTTAGCCATCATGCATGCATTGGCTAAATTCAGGAAATATCTAGTGGGAGGCAAATTCATAGTCAAGATTGATCACAACAGCTTGAGGCAGTTCTTGACCCAAAAAGAGATGAATGACAGGCAACAGAAATGGGTAAGCAAAATTCAGTCTTATGATTTTGATATTGAATATAAGAAGGGTAAGTTGAATGTAGTTGCTGATGCCATCTCTAGAAAAACTTCTTTTTCTTTGCTGCAAGTGCCTACTAATTGGAAGGCCCAACTAGTTAAGGAATATGCAGAAAATCAGTTTGCTTGTGAATTGCTAGATAGAGTAAATCAAGATGATTCTTACCAGATTATCAATGATGTTATATATTACAAGAACATAATTTTTCTAACTCCTGAATCCAAGTTGAAGGAGCAGATTTTGATGGCTTCCCATAATGCACCAGTAGCAGGCCATCCCGGAATTTTGAAAACTTACCGGAAGTTAAGAGAAAGATTCACTTGGAAGGGCCTCAAGGAGGATGTTCTAAGGCATGCGAGCGAGTATACTGCATGTCAACAGAATAAGGTTGAGCACACTCGTCTTGCTGGTCTCCTTCAACCTTTACCAATTCCTGGACAGAAATGGGAAAGCATATCAATGGACTTCATTACAGGTTTGCCCAAATCCCAGGGTAAAGACAGTATTTTTGTAGTAGTTCACAAGTTAACCAAATTTGCTCACTTTTTTGCTGTCACATCTACTATTTCTGCTAGTCAAGTTGCTGCACTATTTTTTAGGGAAGTATTTAGATTGCATGGGCTGCCAAAAATCATAATCAGTGATAGGGATAGCAAGTTTACCAGTGCTTTTTGGCAATATTTGTTCGAATTGGTAAATACAAGCTTAAACCTCAGTACCAGCTATCACCCCCAGATAGATGGGAAAACTGAAAGAGTTACCCAATGGTTGGAAGGTTATCTCAGGAACTATGTTACAGGGCAGCAGAAGGCATGGGTCAACTGGTTACATCTGGGGGAGTTCTGCTATAACACCACATTCCACATGTCCATTGGAATGACCCCATTCAAAGCCTTGTATGGGTATGAGTTTGCCACTGTTGCAGATCTAGTTTTTGGAAACTGTAAGGAACAAAAGGAAAAGGATTGGTTGCAAGAAGGCCAGGATATCCTTATATCACTAAAAGAAAATTTTTAGGTTGTACAAAATCAACAGAAAATTAATGCAGACAAGAATAGAACAGATTGAACTTTCCAAGGAGGAGACTTGTTTTATCTGAGATTGCAGCCATACAGGAAAACCAGTCTTAAGACAAAGGGGGTTGAAAAATTATTGCCAAGTTTTAATGGGCCCTACAAAATAACAAGGAGAGTGGGTGAAGTAGCCTATGAGATGGATCTGCCAGCAAAGAGTAAAATACACAATGTCTTCCATGTGTCATGTTTGAAGAAAGCAGTGGGACAACAAGTTAAGGTTTCATAAATTCTGCCCCCCCTTGATGATGAAGGACATCTGGTCCTAGAACCTAAAGACATCTTGCAGGTTAGAGAAAGGAGGCTGAGAAGTAGAATTATTAAAGAATACCTGGTACAATGGAAAGGGCTTCCTAGTGAAGATGCCACCTGGGAAGATGAAAAGATTCTGCAACATCCTGGTTTGAAACTGCTTGAGGACAAGCAGTCTTGGGAAGGGATGACTATCATGTCCCCTCCCTAGTGACCTTGGTCACCACTTGGATCCTCCTATCCCTAGGGGTCTAAGTTCATAATTAATGGAGAAATTAATTAATTGGGGAAGTTTTGAGGCAGTTGCACCATAATAATTAATTAATTACTGGATAATTAATTAATTGCTTAGTTAAATTATTTCTGAGTTGTATTATTTTCATTTAAATGTTTATTGCTAATAAATGTGCAAAGTGGTTGATGACTTGGATAGGAAATTCGAATTGGTCAAGTAGGCTAAACTTGCCTAAGTGATAAATCTCAGAAAAGCTAAGGAATCTAGTGGAGACAAGTTGGAAAGATAAACCAAGAAGGAAACTGACAAAAGCTGGAAAAATCAGACAAAAGGAGAAAAGAGGAAAGTGAATAAAGTGGAAGAACAAGAAAAGCAGTCAGAAAAAGAATAGCAACATCCAGAAAAGCTAACCTAGGCGCACTTGCTAATCTGAGTGGAGGAAGACAAAAGAAGGCAAGTTTTTCTAGTCAGAAGTTTCCATTCTCAAGGAATGCACCCTCATTCACCCACACGTGTGGCTAGCTTGAGGAAGAAGTCATCTCTTCTATTTAACAATGTTTCTAACTCCATGGAACAACTTTTGGTCATTTGTAATTTTGGTTTAAGAGCTCCGAGCCTCTCTAGTTGAGTGTTGTGCCTCAACTGTTTCTCTTGGGTGATGTGCCCCAAGGTCCTATAGTCCTCAGGGAGTGTTATGCAGGTCAATATCAAGCTGTTAAATCCATTATCAGTCACTACCATCTTTCATTGAAGTTCTCTAGTCTATTGGAAGGGAAGATCTCTCATATAGTGAAATTCTAGCTAGTTTTGGTGAAGCTTCTCCAGTTGAAGATGAATGCTCCAATGAATGCACCCAAGGATTGAGGGAGAGTTGGTTAAGTCATATGTTCAGTCAATAGATATTTCCAGTATCAAAAAGCAGCCTCAGAACTGATCCATCCTCTTCTTTTCACTCATTCTCACAACCACAACTAGATTTGGAGGTGTTTTCCCTATAAGGAAGAGAAGAGCTGTGGATAGTGCACCATACTTTCTCAGAATCTCAGTGTGCAGCACATACTCTGTTTCAGACCTGTAGAAAACCATAATACACTTTCAGAACATATATTTGGTCATTACATCTCTTCTTACAGTTCTTCTATTGCCCTATGAGGGGGTTTCCTAGTCTACAAGACATTGTACTGATGAGGAGCTATTAAAAGAGTACAAACTTGGTTCAATGAGTAATATTTCGAATTGATGCTGTTAATTACATTATATCAGAGCATCATAATTTTTCAGAATAGAGTACTTAATCAAATAAAGTCATTTATTAACTCTGATTGGAAGACTAGCTCATTGAGCATTGCTTATTGACTAGTTTTGCAAGAATGACTTCCAAATTTATTCTAAACGTCATATCTACTTTATATAAGTTTTAGGAGGTCAATAATACATCACGTAGGCCATATCAGACCCTAATTCAAGAATTTGGAAGGAGTTAACCCCTGTTTGTAAAGATTGAAAATTGACTAGCTCTGTCATCCCGGTAGGCCCTAAAACTTCCAAACCACTCCTACTCTTTCCAAATATTTCTGAATATTGTCCAGTACACCCATTGAACCTATTTGTCTATAATAACTCAGAATTGGACCTCCAGGAACTCACCCAGTCTAGTAAGCATATGCTGGTGCGCCCAGGAAGCTTTGGAGTAGACTTCAGCCTAGATGATGTTCGAAACATAAATGGCCCCAGTGCTTTGTGCTTAGGACTCTCCCTCTGATCTGATTATTTGCTACTACACATTCCTCATGCAAATTCCATAATTTAATTTTCATCCTACCATCCTCATTCCTTACCCTAGTACCCATCACTTACTTTCTGCACTGTTCGAAGGAATTGACATAAATTTTACTAGTAAAGTGTATGAAAAATTTGAAGTTGAGTTAACATCTTGGTTGAATCTTCCCAAGTATATTACACACTTATGGATCTTGATTGATCCTAATGGAACCTAAATTACCCTAATGTCACTGAAATGGCTTTGATGGAATTCAAGTATCCCTAACAACATTTGAGAGACCCTAATGGCATCTGATTGACCCTAACAACATGGAAATGATGCATTATGACAATTTTGATGGACCTGATGATGATTTGATAATTATAAGATGATATCTATCAAAATTGATGCGTACATTTCCGATTAGAGCACAAGTCTCTTTTATGAAACTCATGTGATTAGGTGGTTTGATGTCGTTATCATTATCACAATGATTATCATGATATTGACTGTGATGATTTTATATGATGATGATTATGATGTTAATGTTGATATCTACGACGATGACAATGATGATGGAATCGAAGACAAGGATAATGACAATTAATAATTATTAAGACCCATCAAACTAGTTAGGCGAGGGAAAAATTCCTTTAATGAATTCTTGTAAGGTATTTGTTATGGCATGATTTGCCACATCTCTGCAACATGCCTTTTGTTAGCTTATTTACATTATTGCAGACTCCCTTATCCTGTTATGGTTCAATTTCCATATCCCTTCTCAGTTAAAAATTCAAAAAATACCAATTTTATACACGTACATGACCTATACATGGATGTCCCACATCCATGTGACTCTGTAGTGTCTAGCCTATGTCCTTGCTATTTTGAAGGTAAAAAATAAAACTAAATCTCAGGAAACGTGAAAACAATTTCATTGTTATTCAACCTTACTTTTCCCATAAAAAACTAATGGAACTTCCCTCAATTCCTCCCAAAAAGTATAAAAGAGGCAAGAGGAAGCATGAGAGGGAAGTGAAGAATGAAAAGCACCCTTATGCTGCTCTTTTACATATTGAATCCATAACCCTTATGTTGTTAATGATATACTTGATGATGATGATGATGACGACGATGGTGACAATGATGATGGTTATGTTGATGTTGATGCACCATATTATGTTTACAATGGCGATGACATCGATTTCCATGATGATGATGCATGCGATAGAAATTCTAGATCCTGATTGATCATGATGGCACCTAAATGACTGTAATGGTGTCTGAGCGACCCTAATGTGACCTAAATTATTCTAATAACATTCAAGTGTCCCCAACAACATTTCAATGACCCTAATGGAATATGAGTGTCCCTAACATCATGACGACGACGATGATGATGCATGATGACAAAGACGATGGTGTTTATGATGATCTCATTATAAGATTGTAGTGATGACAATTGATGCCTACATTCCCATCCATAAGCCAAATCTATTTTAAGAAACCCATTTAATTAATAGGCGGTTGGATTCCTTTTTCATCATGACGATTATAATCACGACATTGACTGTGATGATAGACTATGATGAAAATGATGATGACCATGGTGATAATGTCGATGTCTAAGATGATGGCGATAATGATAACAATGATTATGATGATGACAATGAGGATCATGGTAATTACTAATTAATAAGACCCATTGATCCAATTAGTAGAGGGAAAATGTCCTTTATGAAATTCTTGTAGGGTAGTAGGATACCTTATTCATCATCAAAATGTTGATGACATGAATGACTATGATGACGATGATATATGGCGATAAAAATGATGATGATGATAATGATGATGGTGGTGTATTGTATGATGTTGACGATGATGATTAGGATGATGATGGCAATGATGATTAGGATGATGATGACGATAATGATCATAATGTTAAATTGTTGCAAAATATGTAATGTGATTCATGTGGCATGCATTCTCATTTTTTCTTTGCATGTGGATGGAACTCAAGAGGATTGTGATCACTATAGATGATAGTCCCTTTTCTAAGTAGATATTGTTTTCATCTCTTTAGAAAGTGTACCAACACATGCAACTCATAATAGAATGTAGAATAATTCAATATTGTGCCTAAAATATTTCAAGTGGAATGTAACGAGTTTCTTTTGTTGCAATGATATGTTTCCCAAGCATTCCAAGAGGCATCCACCTTGACTCTAAAGGCTTGTTAAATGTCAGATAATGCAAGCTAGAGAAGTCACAAATATTCACTCGATATCTTTGAATGATTGATGTTGTGCTATGTCCCACATGATTTTTTACCACATTACTTTTATTTACTTACAACACCTAAGGGACTTTCATTGAATACTTTGCATATCAAAATTAACTGCACCCATTAAACTCAAAACCATTGAGGTCGGGACAATTAAATATGAAAATCCATGTCAACCCTCAATTTGACCATTAAAGAAATCACATAACTTCCTACTTATTAAGAACACAACCATGCGATATTCCTTTAATAGCCACATGTTGCATGTAATCATGTGATTTATGTAAGTCTACATCTCATTGAATGGTAGGGTTTCTCAAGAGCTTGGTTTGTGAAGCAAACCCCATACCATACAAGCCTCCTCATTGAATTGAAAGCACAAGGTTACCCTTGAGTTGAATGCAAACACGTGGGTAAGGCATGGGATGATATTTGACTCCAAGCTCCACTTTCATCCATTCTACCTCCATGAATATATATAAATGAATTCCTCCTCATTCTATTTCCATAAGATTTCTTGTGTCAAAGTTACATTGCTAAGGTTGTGTTGCTAATGTTATGCCAAAGTTTGAGAAGCCTCTTGCTTCCATTCACCATTCTTGAGTTTCCTTAGCATCATGATGCCCAATTTTCCTCTCGAACTGTTCATTGCATAAGAGGAGGTGTAGCCAGGTTTATGCTACATTAGCTAAGATTGAAAAGTACCTTGCTCCAATCTTTCATTTGAGCTTGCATAAGTGGTGATGCTACCCATTTATTCCTCTTATTAGTCCATTCCACAAGGGGTGGAATTGTGGGATTGCTTCCAAATCAAAGAGATTCCAGTGGAGGAAACAAAGAACCCTCCCACACATAGAGGTTGGAAACCATATATGCCCCAACCTTCTGGTTTTTGTTGGAGGGCCCATACTTCTTGGCATTGATTATGAAATATAATGAAAGTGAGGCTTTGATCCTATGGAGAAACCTAATCCTTGATCTTCCCTATGATATTTGATTGGTATTGAGTGGATTGAGCCCTTAGACATCCCCTTAGGCATCTTTTTGGATAAGTCACTCTTTCTGTGATTGAGACCCTAGATATCCCCTTAGGCAATTTTATCAGTTGGTATTGAGTGGATTGGATCCTTAGACATCCCATTAGGTAATTTTACTGGTTGGACACTAAAAATGGCGCACTCACTTAGGGGTGCAGAGGGCGCACTCACTTAGGGGTGCAAAGGTAACAAGTGTTATTTGCACAATTGAGTGAGCTTTCTCCGCAATGAAGAAAGATTGAAATATGATGTTAGTATTCCATGTACTAAATACCAAAACATAGCACTACAAACAAATTCCAATATCCATGTTTCTTTCTTGCAATGATTTACATAACTACATGGTTGAAAAAGGTTTTTACACTTTAGAAAATGGATGAGTCAAGGAGGATGCATGCCAAATGTTTTAGAAAATGTTGAAGAGAGATACAATGTCATGGACAACCATTATTTTGTGGCATACTTGAAACGAACTGGTGAATGAGGATTTGGAGCTTTTTAACCAAATGAGAGTTGAAGGTACGAAGCATAACCATTTTACCTTTGCTTCTCTTCATAAGGCATGTGCCATCATTGGAAATGGGAGAGGGGAAATGTATTCATGATAACATAATTGTAGCTGGGATAGATTTTGATGTTTCAATTGGGAGTGACCTTGTTACTATGAATGTGAAGTGTGATAGTATAGAGGATGCCTGCCATATGTTTGTCAGAATGCCGATACAAAATGTGGTCTCCTAGACAACATGATGATTACATGTTATGCCCAGAAAGGGAAATATTCCGAGGCAATGGATATTTTCTCTCATTTGAAATGTGAAGGGGTGAATCCCAATCATTTTACATTTGTGTGTGCTTTCAAAGCTTACGGCAGGATGGAAGCTTTGGAACTGGGAAAATAGCTACATGCCCACTTGATTGTAACTAAATTTGACACCAATGTTGTAGTTGATAGTGTAGTTGTTGATTTCTACAAAAAATGCAGAGAGATAAAGTATGCACACATTGTCTTTGATCACTAAAATATATATTAAAAACAACCATCCCCATGGCCATTTTATAGCCATCTATTGATCATTAAAATATATATTAAAAACATATCATAAACACATAACAATTTTAGACAATATAGAATAGTTTATATAATAAACACATCTGTTATTGAATGCCCATCACTGCATTTTCTAGGTATGCAGTTTCCCTTAGTTAAAAATTACATTCATAGGCATATAGAATGGATTTCACCTTTAAGCTATATTTTCGCTAGAAAATACTGTGGTTTAAAAGAGATTTTAATATAGTAAATCATTCTTTGAAGAAGATGGAAAATGAAAGTAGTGTTAGCTGGAATAGGACACAATGGAAACTTCCATATTTGTAGATGCATTATATACTAGAGTTGCATGTGAAGATTATTCCTTTTATGGGTTGTATCCAAAACCTCAAATATTCATAGATCATAGTATCATTTTTTGACCTTTTGGAGGAATTCCTTGCTCTAAGGGTACATGCAATAATAGTTTGCTTACCAGTGTTGAATTGTATTTTTTCCTTCTCCTTCGCTAGGTGGATGAAGAATTTCCTTCCTTGTGATGAGCCTATTCCAATTTCACCTCCATCCCATTGTATATATGCTACCTTCCATCTTCACATCTTGAATCTTAGCATCAATTGGTTTAGAAGATTTTAGTTACCTTTTTCTCAATTTGGCCATTTAGAATATCTCTCTCATTCCTTTGATGTACTTCCTTACAAGAACAACCCTCCCCACACGCCTTCTTTTTAACTCTATCATCAATATTTCCCTCGCTTCTCACCTCCTTAAACAATTGGTCCTACATTACCTTGTCTACTGTCTTATGAGGTTTGAGAATATCCTCCATTGTGTTGATAACATGGGTAGGTTTACTTGGAACAAAATTTGAGGGCCCTTTTGTTTCCTTATCATTAAAGAAAGGATCCCTTATAGAGTTTATTTTTGGATATTCCATACCTATAACATTGGAAGAAACTCCTCTTGTGTCCATTATGATCTCCTTCAATTGGTACTTCTCTCTAGTCTGCCTACGATTAGTCTCTTTGAAGGAATATATTTCTCACATGCTTTCATTAATGGGCCCTTGCAGTTGGTGGGTGGCTCATTCAAATATGGCACATTTATTTTATTACACTTATACTATCAACAACCCAAGTGGGTCTTGGAGAAACTGGCGTTATACCATCCTCCCTTTAGTAAAAGCGCTATTACAGTTATTTGGAGGGCGATCATATTCCATATGTCCATATTTGAAAATTTTGAGTGGTGACAGGTGACTGGCGGGAGCAGCGTCATGGAAGTGAATCTAATTCCAACTACCTTTAGGATTTGGAATGAAAATGAATATGGTTTTGTTCACAGGGACAAACTTTCATCCCATTCAACTCCGATTGTTTGCTATTGGTATCATTGTTCAAACACACTATAATGCCAACTTTCATCATGATCAGACCCACCATCTCATAGCACTGTGTAATGAGGGACGTTTGAAGGAGGCTATGCACATTTTAAATATTACAGACATCCATGTCCACAATTCTCACACCTATGTTTTTCACTTACATGGTTGCGTTAAGAGAAGAGCCTTACCAGCGGAAAATTAGTCCACGCTCATATCAATTAGATAGGATTCATGGCAGGCACAGTTTTAGGCAATACCCTTGTCAATGTGTATGTTAAGTTTAGAAATGCAGTGGACACTCACAAAATTTTTAATCAAATTCCTGAGCGATATGTATGTTCTTGGACTGTCATGATTGCAGGTTATGCAAGGCATGGAGTTTTATCCCGTGGATGCATTGGCACTTTTTCAACAAAGGGAAAAAAACGACGTCCACCCCAATCAATTCACTTTTTCTTCTGGTATTCCATCATGTTCCAATCGACATCCCTAGTGTAGGGTGTGGAAATCCATAAAAATGTAATAATATGTGGATATGAGTCCAATATATTTGTGATGAGTGCCATCGTAGACATGTATGCAAAATGTGGGTTTATAAAGAAGTCACACAAAGTGTTTGAAAAAATGAATTAATGAGATATTATTTCCTTGACATCAATGGTTGCATGGTATGGAAAAAATGGTCTTGTTGATGAGTCTCTTAAACTATTTAATGAAATGACTCAAATAAACATAGTCTCATTGAATTCAGTGATTTCAGGGTTTGCTGATAATGGGTTTGTGAACCAGGCCCTGAAACTGTTCAACGAAATGTCTCAAATGGGATTTCATGGAATGCGATTATTACAGGAGTTTCACTTAAGGGATATGCCGATGAAGACCTGAAACTCTTTCATAAAATGCCACAAATAAGTCTCATCACATGTAATGTGATGATTGTGTGTTTTTTACAAAATGGTCTTGTTGATGAAGCCTAAAAACTATTCAAAGAGATGCCTCAACGTGACATGAACTCATGGAACTCGATGGTTAAGAAGAAGAATATGATTCTCATAGGAGAGAAGGATCCAGAAGCTGTAATAAAAGAACTGTACAGAGAATAGAAAAAGGTGAAACCCCAGTGCAACTTCAGTGTTTGCAGATCCTTCCTATTGAAACAGAGATATCCTCTTTTTGTTATGGAAACAAAGATAATGACCACATTTCTATGTAGGAATGTTTAAATACCTTCCACAAATGAATTTGTGTATGGTCTCACTCTCTCCATAATCCCAATTTCACAAAGAAATCCCTACTTGAACCCTCGACTTCAAAGTTCAGTGGTTGGTGTAGAAGCCACCGACAATAGAAATGATGAGATTGGAAGACTCATAGAAATCCTTCTAAAGGTTAAGAAGACGAATCTGACTCTCATAGGGGAGAAAGATCCAGAAGCTGTAATAAAAGAACTTGCGTAGAGAATAGAAAAAGGTGAAAACCTAGTGCAGCTTCAGGGTTTGCAGATCCTTCCTATTGAAACAAAGATATCTGCTTTCTGTTATGTAAACAAAGATAAATACCACATTGCTATGAAGTTCAGGTAATTGGACCAAATGGTGGAAGGGCATTTGAGTAAGGGTGTAATTCTTAACGTGGGTGATTTAAAGTGGCTTGTAGAGAAGCCCAAGCTAGGATGAGCACCGATGGGGTTGTCAGTATCATCTTTTGTGCAACAAGTTGTTATGAAATTGAGTCAATTGTTAGCTTGATATGGGGGAACTGGTCGACTATGGCTGATTGGGATTTCGACGTGTGAAACATACCTGCATTCTCAAGTATATCATCCTTCTATGGAGAGTGATTGAGACCTGCAGCCTCTACCTATTGTTTCGAAACCAGCTCCAATATTGTTTCCTAGGTTCTCCCTTGTTTCTTCCTTCTTCTTTCCAAGTTTTGTTGTTATTTTAGTGTTTAGAAGATTTGTCTTGAAATGCATCAGATGTGCCATCATTTTAGATTTGGGGATCATAATCAGCATCTTGAGTTTTTTGTTTCTATTTTTTGATTGATCTGAGTATTTTAGGAGCGCAATAATGACCTAAACATTTCCCATCCATCTCTTGATGCACTTGAGTTGAGTGCTGCTGAGTTGCGTTTCTGGTTTTGTTTAAAAATATATTGTATGGTAGTATTTGTTGGTTATTAAAAAATAATAAAATATTGATGTTTCATTTTGAAACAATCCTTTTTCCTAGATAGTTACAATAAGTGTATTATGATATAATACTTTGGTCACCTTTTTTCTTTGTATAGAGGCTTCTATATATTCCAATAGCGGCAGATTGTTATGGTTGTGATACGATTTAATGCTCAGCCAACTGATTGCTCTTTTTGAAATTGGATTTGTCTTCTTGTTTACAGCTTAGTGGTATTCATTTTCTGGCTTTTGCATTAGACTTTATAACGGCAGTTTCTGATACTGAAAGACATCATAATTCACAAAATTATGAGGTTCACAAAAAACGTATTCATTCTACATAGTCCCAGGTCCATTTTAGGAACAAATTTATTTGGGGCATGTTTCCCCTGGTTGATTATTGTCTGTACCCAGAGCTGCTGATACAACTCTAGGCCATTCCAAGAAGAAAATTTAGTGATTCCCATAAAATGTCCTTCATAAAAATTAATTGTAAAATGCAATCAAGTAAGCTTGACAATATAATGCTGGGAACATTTTGAAAGCCTAATGTGTAGCCGTCTGGTATTACTTGCATGTTCAATCTTTAAAGTTAGTATTTGATCATGTATGTGATTTATCTACTGGTTTTAGATGAAAGGGTGCTTGAATGGTATATATTCATTTCCTTATGTTTACCAATACATGTTTCATACTGTCTTGGGAAAATAATTTTCACCACAGCAGTTTTTGTCTCCTAGAAAAGTCGGGCCTTCCATTCCACATTCCTTTTTCCATTCCCTGTGCTTGTTTTCACTGCAAGTAAACAATGCACATTTATCTTGACAAAATGGGCTAGTACCTGCCAAAGGGAACACATAGAAATATTGAGATGTATGTTCCTTTGAATTGCAATTGTGCCATAAATGAGACGATAAAATTGCATCCAAGCGCAACAATGAAATAATCTTGTAAAGATCATACTTGTCATCCTTCATTACAGAATTTGTAATTTTCTGATGCCCTACTGACTATGCTTTCATGAGCCTACACTCTTCGTTAGGGCTACAGAGATCACAAAGTTAAATAGTAGGGGTGCCTACAGAGCTGCTAGAAACATAATTAAAATAGCATAGCATTTACCATAGCATTATTTACCATGGCATTGCATGAAACAAAATTGTTTTTAGACTCTTAATACTAAACTCATTTTTTCACTAGAAAAGAAGGCCTTGTGATTTTTTTACTTTTATAAAATTATCAAGAAATTTTGAGTTTAAAATTTGGCTTTAAAATGAGTTTTTTACATTACATGTAAGTTTCAAAAACTTGATTGAGCGACCTTGTCATTAGAGTTGAACATGGAAAATAACCAACATGTTTCCAATTTATTTTTCAGTGCTTATACAACAAATGGAGGAGTCTCTTTGGTTGGAGTGCTAATTGGAGAGCAATGTTTGGAGGGAAGAGCAAGTCACAACTTCTGTGAGAAAGGTATCAAATCTCAAGTAAAAAGTTAAAATTTTGTTTTCTTCATTGTGTCAAAAGTCTATTTATTCAAGGTATTAAAATGGAATTATTAGGTTGAGGCATATGTTGCACGATACTCCCCATGAGGGTGTAGCTGTATCTGATTCCCATAGTTACACTATGTCATTACTCACTAGTGGTCAACAAACTAAACTACTACCACCTGGAACCTTGATCTCTTCCAGTCATAACTGTACAATTATGCACCTTTGGCACCCTGCAAGCCCTAAAGCACCAATTAGTGCTAGACAGTGTAAACTGTAATTGTTATATTTTAATTTTTAAATGATGCATCTAATTTGGGATTTTCATGTTGATCAAATTTAAAAGATGTATTTTCACTTTCAATAAACATTGAAACTATTATGAATGATTTTCACCCTAATTGATATCATGTTAGTAGTGAATATAGGATTTCTTGTGAGAAACTTCACCTCTTGGGAAGTTTATCTATAGTTCTGGAATCCTGGAAATTGTGTTTCAATTTTCAAGTATTTGATCAGCATTTGCTTGAAGTGACTGAAATGTTGATAGTGTACTAATTCAAGAATTTTGCTTGCAAGGAAGCTTGATACCTTTGATTTAAGAATGAGTTGATTAAGCAAAATCTGCCATTATAATACTTCATGTCTATAACATTCTACGATGTAGGAGAGTGCCCCCTTCCCCACCCCTCCCCCTCAACATGCCAAAGGATTAGCTTGTGAATCACGCTGCAAGAGGAAGTGTTCCAGAAGTACCTTGGGAGCACACTTCTGGATTTGTCCCTGCTCCCAGGGTTTTTGAGGCAATCTTTGGTGCTTCCTGAGGGCTCCCAAAATGACAATATAAATTTTTTAAAATAAAGGGGTAGAACAGATGGTCTACCCTTTTACTTAAATTTTTTATAATATCATTAATTGTTTAAGGATATTTGAGAGAAGTTCCAACCTCACCAGACCTCATTCGAGGAAAATAGAATTTCACATCCATCCAAAATTCAATAGACTTAACAGTTTTGAGGAATCCATAAAACATAACTGCACCAAACCAAAGAGAAGTCCACTAAACGATCAAAAGATGCCACATGTCACCTGTTTAAAATAGTAGTGACCTCCACAAATATAGGAATTTGAGGAAAACTGAAGTTTGCCATCATGACCAAATATAGGCAGAACCACTGAAAACCTGCTAAAAATAGCACAATCCTATACCACCCCCCCTAGAAACACTGATATCTTAAATTCAAACTCTGTAATCTAACTGAAACCCTGGAATTGGAATCTAACAGCTCTGGTGTAAAGGATCATGGCCATAGCACTGACTAAGAATGTGTTCACGAATTGTTGATGTTGAACAACCAGGATGGACTAAGGAGAAGTCCAACATTCTCCAAGGGTAAATTTAGTGTTAACAATGATGGCCTATTTTGGAAACGTTATATGCCAATTTAAGCTTGAAATTTTAACTGCTGACTGCATATTAAAACTATTTGGTAATGGATATGATGTTCTATTTCATTTCATGGTTGATGTTATCTATTGCATTTGTTGATGACTATTGTTATATGTTCGAACTTGAAGGTTGATGTTATCTAAGTTACTGTCTATGTTATCAAGAGCTTAAACAATTAGTTTGTTGAATCCAATAATCTCAATTAGGTCCGCTTTTTTGAAACATATGTTCTCGAAATTAGGGATTAATAAAATCACTAAGATGGTTATTTTAACCTATACATTTGAATTTTTATTGAGGGTCTGGTCAGTGATGGTCAATTTAACAAGTAGTCCTCCATGGTTGGTTACTAGTCCTAAGTCAACCATTATTATTTTCCTTTAGAAGGCCAAGTAGTGCAGTGGGTTTTAATAGTGTTATTTCATTTCCGCTGTATTTTTTGCTTGGCTGGATGAAGGTTTATTGGAAATTTCACCATAGATGCACAATCTAATTCTATCAAAAAAGTATTGAAGCTACTGCAAACTCTTTTTTCTCTTTACAACATAGTTTTAGGTCTGAAACTAGGGTTTCCAGGACTATTTTATTGTTGTTTTAGCTCTGACGCTACGGTTTAAACACTCCTTTTTTCAGACAACAAGCAGTTTGCTAGGAGTTTTACCCAATGTTTCACCAGTGCCCTCCATCTTGGTCTTTTCAACAGATTTAAGGGGAGTTTTTTGCAGATCTGTTCCCTTCTCTAAGGAAGAGCCCTCCTCTTTCTATGTTTTCAGCAAAAATAATGCATATTTTTTGGGGTTGTGCTGGTATCTTGTGTATCTATGGATGGAAAGTGTTATATTCCCCATTTTAATGGGGTCAAATTCAATATTTAGGCTGATCAAATGATATCCCTTGTTCACATCAAAGGTTTATGGATATATTTGGACAAACCCCTTCTTGCCTGGGATGAAGATAGCTATGACCGAGGTTGCTTGAAAAAGGATGAAGCCCTTGGATTGATTACTCTCTATGTGGAGCTGGACCTTGTTCATCACACCAAGATTAACAAAAGTGAAAAGCAGATTTGGGATTCTTTCCACACCTTTTTCAGTGTGGTGAACAATACCCAAGTTAGTAGATTTGAAAATCATTATATTTAATATTTTTGAGAAGGAAATCAAAATATGCTTTACTTTGTCTCAGATGGACTCAAAACCTATCCAGATTTCTAGAGTTGACTTCTTCAGACATCTACATCCTAAAACCTACATAATAGAGTGATTTACCAGACCTCCAAAAGCCCAAACTACACAATACAAGCTTTTTGTAGTATCCACGACCACTAATTCCAACCAAAGAGCACCTCAAAATTACATATAGATGAGATTTGCATTCCAGTACATTTAGATAAACATAGATTCTATCAGCACCATACCAATAAAAAATACATTCCAAAAGACCCATTTAGCATAAATGTATTTCAATGGATGGCTGGAGACTCGGAGAATGCTATCCCTAATTTTTTGTTCAAGTAAAGTATCCTCCTGCAAAATTAAATATTCGTTAAATAACATATCTTCCAGGTTATTAAAATCCTTATACACATGTGGAGAAATATAATCAAAGTAATATTTAACCTCTAGGACCTGATTCATAATTGCAAGGAGACCTGAGTTTCTTAAACAACACTGATGATTTTCCCATTCAATCAGAATCTTCGAGTCTCGAAAGAACTGAATAATTTTTAGACCTCATTCTTTTGAACCTTTTAGTAGGATCCATAGGGTGTATAATTGAGCTTGATTATTGGATCCTTGACCATCAGCATACTTCATCATAAAATAATGTGAAGGGTCAACATAGAGCACTTCCCCAGCTCTAGAGATACTAGTATACCCTTGACTTGCTCTATTGAAGAAGCCCCAACGTCTTTCTTGATTAAAATTTGGTCTTAGTAACACTCTAGTAGACACCTTTTTAGGAAGAGTTTTATGATCATCCCAAGCTAGTCTCACCTGATTTGTTACCTGTGTGATAGTGAGCACCAAATGTTGAAACACCATCTGATTATTCGAACATCAAATTCCATAAAGATATAGACAAGGGAGAGTCTTATAGGTTGATTGGTTAGCAGTCAAAGAGACAACCAACCAGAGTCGTCTCAACCCATTTTGATTTACTAACTGTAAGTTATGTTACACTACTCCAAACCTCTCTATAAAAGTGACAGGTCATGAAAAAGTGGTCCACCGAGTCTACATTTCTTTTGTAAAGGATACATCTACTTGGCCCTTTCTAGCTCCTATTTTTTCCATTAACACAAGTTAATAATTTATTAGCTTGGGCCAACCACAAAAAAAATCTGGATTTCAAGGGGCAAGATAATTTCCAAACAATTCTCCAACACCAAACTCTCTCATTGCTACAATATTCTTCAATTCTATTTGCATATTTTAGCTTGAAAGTGTAATCTCTTGAACTAATATTTTTGGACCATTTAAGTTGGTCCTCTTCATTATAGTGCATTATGTTGTAGCATTCTGACATATTGCTCCCATTCGTTTGCTTGTTCTATTTGAAGATTTAAGTTATCTGTTATCTACCATCTGTAATGTCCCCAGTTTGACCCCATGGCATTAACATTATAAATGATGTAATATTGTTATGAAATCATGGTGAGGAGCTCAAGGCCAAGGCCCCGCCATCGATTTAATGATGCATATGATTTGTGTGCTAGCAATGCACACTGGAAATTCAAATATCATGTAATATGCGTTTTAATAAAAATACCCACAACTAGCTATGCAATGCAACAAAGAGATGGGGGCATGATTTCACAAGGAATTTGGAGGGAAAACATTCAAACCCTTGAGCCAATCAGGTCAAGCCAAGTGTTAATGAGAGAACCCATCAAACCCTCAACTACCTGTGTTGACTTTTGTACCCAATCATTGATTTCTCCCAAGAGTTGGTTGAGGTAGTTAATGCCTTGGGGAATGGGAGGTATGGCTGTCCAAATTCGGGTATGGGCAAGCCACCCTTCATGGAAAATCGTGTTTGTCTCCTTGGGCAAGAAAAGAGCCACGAAATTGCTCCCCAAGCCATTATCCATCAACTAGTCTTCCTCCCTCACGAGTGGGGAACCACCTAGGCGTTTTCCTCCTTGGTTTTTCTGTGATTACTTCTTTCTCAGCTGAGAGAAGGGCGTTTTTGTGTTTTATACCAGTTGGGAAGAAAGAGGAATGGATTTGGGAGTGTATATAGGCTCTTTGGCCCATCGAATGCTGTTATATCTGTGGGAGAAATCCTTTTCTCCCCTATGGTTGAACTCCCTTCTCCCAATCCGTTTTTGGGGTGCCCACGATTTTGGGGAAAACCCATGGCCATATTATTGTAAATCCCATTGTTTAAAATGTGTATCCCTGCCCCATGTCTGTGCTTGCTGTGTGAGAGAAGAGTATGTTGGGTATGGGTTATGGGTATCCATGGTTTTGGCTTGAGCTTGAGTGTAAGCCTCCAGGGTTCAAGTGTAGCCTGATAAACCTAGTTGGACTGGCTTGGCTGAGAGGAAATCGTTAATGGGCTGTGTGTGAGCTGGAATGTTCCCTTTCCTTGTGAGAATCATGCCCAGCTCGGGGGTGGCCTTCGGATGGACTCAATATAAGCTGTCGAAGAGCCTATGGTTGGGTGGAACGTTGCAGCGACATAGCTAGTTGCTTGGGACTATTGTTATAAGATAAGTATTCTCCTGTGTTAACTTGCAAATTATTTATTTGATGAAATCTTGCATGTATGATGAATGTGTAAATGAATTTACTTCCGCTGTGATTTCTTATAGTTATACATTCCATATGTCTTTTATATTATGAGAATGCTTGGTTAAAAGTTTATGGGGCTAGATGCCCAGTCTTTGCATCACGTCCTCTCTATCATGCTGGTATGGTAGGAGGGGACATTACACCATCCTTGTGCCCGTAAGTTTCTGTTATCAAGAGAATTTCCATCCCATCAAGTAATAAATCCTTGATTTTTGAACAATTCCAACAAGGCTTCTAATAAATTGTAATTGCTAGTGACTCCAATCCATGGGTCCTCTCCATTTGTCTAGACTTAGTCTTACAAAACTTCATACATAAATTTTAACAAACAGGATTCATTTGGGACAGTTTCCATTCTTTTGTTATACTGAATAAACAAGGTTAAAGATAGATTGAAAGGGATTTAGCTAGAAAGGCATGCTCGTCTATTAGTTATTCCATTTCTATCACTCTTTCCTTTAGTCTTAGGGATTATTTGGACAACATGTCAACTTTTATATTGAGCTCCCTATAAATGTGTAGCTTTCATACATGAATTTGAACAATGAGGATCTAATCGAGTCAGCTTCCTGTTTTCTGTTATACTGAATCAGCAAGGTTAAAGATAGATTGAAATCAATTTAGCTGGAAGGGCATGCCCATATATTAGTTCTGCCACTTGTATTACTCCTTCCTGTAGTCTTATGGATTTTTGTGACAACAATTCATCTTTTATATTGAGCTCCCCATAAACGTGCTAGAAAGAAAGAAATATAAATTTGAGTTCTAGCCTGTATTATTCTATCCATTGGTGGGGCAAGAATAAATTTTCTGACTTGATGTTTCCATTTGTCCACTCCAGAATGAGTTTGGAGTCTCCTATTACCAATTTACCTACAAGTAAATAAAATATTTTTCAATTGCAATTTCCAGCATCAACTAAAGAGTGTATAGTTCAGTTCTGTTATTGGAACCCTCTCCTACTGCCTCTTAGAAACTATTCACATGATTATCTCTTAAAAATATTATGCCTCCTGCTCCACATTTGCTTGGGTCACCTTGACATGAACTATTAGAATAACCACAAACCTTTGTTTTATCTCTCTTTGATTCTCTAGAACCTTCAAAATTATATGATTCTTTTCTTTTAATGGTTTCCATATTCCTTTATGCAGATCTAATCTGATGATTGGTATGATTTATTTATTTTGGAAGGTATTTTAAGTTTTTACCAACTAGATTGCCAACAACACCATATAAGGCAATGTTTTATGGCTTGTAACACACCTATCCTTATGCTACTTCTCCCAGAAATTGTGCAACGTATTCCCATCCCATTTTCCTTTACCATAAGGTAATTTCAAAGCCTCATCCCATATCTCTTTTGGGAATGGGAAATGCACAAACATATGGTCAATGCATTCATCCTTTGTCAAGAACCTACCAAGCCTTCCTCTTGCAATTATTCCAGATTAAAACCTTATTGGACAAGGCCAGCGAGAAGAATATCTTTGTTGACTGGACATTTGAGCTTCCATATTGCTCTCCCCACCACAATTTATCTTCCTCACTCTCTTTCATAGAAGCCTCATATCTTAATTGTTAATTCTACTGCATTTACCCCCATAATTTTTTTTGTTGACCATATGATTTCATCTGCCTCTGTATTCAGTCTCATAGCACTATTCTTGAGATTCTAGATTTAATATTTCCACTCCTCTGCTAGTTGTCCTTGGATACCCAATTGAACTTTTGAATTCTACCCTTGATTTCAATCTAAGTTTGTTTTAGGATTAGTTGTCTCTTCTAAACAGTGAATCTCCTTGCTAGTTCAGTTTCAAGGATTCTGACAACCTTTAGTTTCCAGTACTCCCCGTTTAAGGATATTTTCCTATCTTAAGGACATAATCATGTAACCCTTTCCAATTTTCCAAGCCAATTATCTTCTCAGCAGAAATGCCTTGATTAAATCCTTCCAAATAACTGATCTACCTGCAAACATTTTTTCTTCACTTCTTATCCAATATTCTACTGTTCCAGGGGAAATATATTTTTCAATCACTACTTTCCCCAACAACCCTTCTATTTTAAAATTTTCCAATAAGCTCTTTGCTAGTAAATCTTGACCTAACAAATGGATGTTTTTAATGCTACATGCTCCTTGATCTTTAGGTTTTCCCAATTTTTTCCATTTCACGAGTGGGATTCCTTCCTTTTCCTTTTTTCCTATCCATGGAAAAATAAAGCATTTCTTCCATAATTTGTCCAGTACTTCGAAATATAATCTAATGTATGCCAATACACTGGGATCCCCTCCAATACTGAGTTAATAAAATAGATTTGCCTCCCCTAGATAACCACCTATGGCACTAGCCGGTTACCCTTCCTTCTATTAGTTTGTAAACTCTGTTCCAATTGTTTACTCTATAATGTGTGACTTGATATTCATTATCATTATCAGGTATCCACCAACACAATATACAATTTCATTCATTCATATAAAGACCATTTTATTAAAAGGAGGACGACATCTTCTTCTATATCATAACCACAAGTGCATCATAGTCACATTTAAAGGATGATGTTCAAAAATTAAAAAAGATTATTCTAAACCCATTGGGTTTTAGAACACATACAAAAGAAAGAAATTTAACAGTCACCAAAATAATTGTAACAAAATTTTGGTGCAAAGTATTTCCTTGCTGTGATTGGTGTGGGTTCCTTCATCCAACATAGACCTTTCACTAGTGCAAACTACATTATATGCTAACTTAGTGCAAACACATGTTGGCACAACTATCTAAAAAATTGCAAAAAGGTACCAACATTGTTAAATATTTGGTTGTTCCATGTGTTCTATATTTTCCTAAAGACATATTTGGGTAGGATAGATCTTGGTTTTTCCAAGAATGGTTTCTTGTTAAGAGAGCTTGGATATTCTTGCTTTCATGAGTTGAAGAGGATTCCTGGCTAGAAGGGCCCCAAACATGAGGGAATATAGAATTAATGAAGATGTACCCTCAGACTTCCCTTTTTATTATGTCTTCCAGAAAAAGGGCTCTACCTTACTATCCTTATAGAAGGTATGCCAAAAGGGTTCTTGGATACCTCATTAATTTTTCATCTATCAGAAGTTTGTTGTGGGCTAAGAACAAGAAAGTGTTAGGTTTTGGAATAGATTCTCTACTCCAGATCGACTTCCAGCGAGATCAATGGAGTCTCTGCCTATTCAAATATTATCACACCACTAGTCAGCGGAGATCATCCAGACTTTAGTGATGGGCCTCCTCCTCCATTCATGCAGCACAGTTTGTTGTCCAGATCCCCTCCTGGCACTTCCTCTGCTCAGTCCTCTATCTTGAGCTTCTTCCATTCGGCCTTGGATGCTAGGAGAAGCAGAACCAGCATAAGAGAGACACGTGATGCATTAGCTATTTCTATCTTCCATATCCAGTTCTGATATCTGATTGTATTGTTCATTTTTCTCCCCAAGGGGCCTCCCACCCTGGATCCTAGAGATTGATTTTGCATGATTTAGTTCATTTTTTTGCTTTCTGCATAGCATTTATTATAAGAGCTACTTTAGCTCTCCCACTTTGTACTGACATCATTGTAACCAACAGTCCCTTTGACCTACTTTAGTGGTCACTTGTAGGAAATTAATAAAATTATCTTATCTTATCTTATCTAAGCAAGTTGTTTCCTTCGTTCACAGTATAATGCTCTGAGTACTTATTACTGCCCTAGATTAATAGGTCTTGCAAATTTAGCTATACTGGGGTCAAACTTTTTAAATCTTGGATAACAACAATAAACTCTACACTTAACTCTACAGGAAACTTCCAAAAATTCAGGGTATTATTTCATTTCCTGTATCTCAGAGTGTTCTCCTATCCTCATTTACATAGGTTTACCGAGAAATTGTTTCCTTTATATTTCAACCACCTTTCTGAAATGCTTATTCTTTCCTCTAGACGAGAATTTGCTAAGGTTCTGCCACCCAAAGGAGGATTTGTCGTGCACCCATTGGGTACCACAATATTTGAATATAAATCAGTTAACTAAAGAGCTTGATCAATTTTCCTATATAAGATCCTCTCAATGTAATTTGATAACCCTTTTTCGATAAATAATATTACAATATTGCCTAAGAAAAGCCTCCTTCCACCAAGTGGAGTCACCTATAATTAAGTTCCATATTATTTTAGATTGTAAATCTATATTCATACCCACAAGGTGTTGGTTGTGGAACCAGATATTCCAGTCTCATAGATGATGATTCAACCGTGTCCGTACCTCAGGTTTGGTTATGATCCCGACCCAATGCTCAAGGGGTCGAACCCCCCCGGCTAGGGGGCACGGGGGCCAGCGCCCCCGAAAAAGGAGGTTTGGGGGAAATGCCCCCAAGGAAACTTTTTGGGGCTGTTTTTGCCACCAGTTTTTGGGCCCATGGTTTTGGGTAACCCGTGGTATTTTCCCATTGTATTTCCCTTATAAAAGAAAGACATTGTAACACGGCTAGGGTTAATGATGTATTAGGTTTTATGCATTGTAAAGATCTCTGAGATCTGTGAAGAGAGACTGTGAGACAGTGAAGAGGAAGTGCAACGGTTGTGCTGCAGGTTGTATCCCTTCACTTTGCTGGACGAAATAATAATAAGGACTGGAAACTTCAGTGTAGACGTAGCCCAATTTGGGGTGAACCATGATATATCTGTGTCTCTCTTGTAATGTGTGTGTGATTATATTTGCATTTCTGTTTATTGTTATTGCTCTGCGATCCTGTTTTTCTAACACAAGGTTCTTTATCTGCAGTCCTCCCATCAAGATTTGGAACATATCCTTTTCCCATGCCAATGGTGCAAAATTATTCTTGTTAGATTGCTTCCCTCTTTTGCACAACAAACCTCTAATTTACCCCAGATCCTTCATGATATCAACTGGTGTTGCCATAATAGAACAAAGGTAAATTAGAAGTGAGGAGATAATTACCTTGATGGCATGGATATGTAACCACTAAAATTTCCTAGTTGGATACATTTATGTTATTCAAAAATATTGTACAGAAAATGCATCCATTCTTCTACACTACAGCTTATATGAGAAACAATCCCTAATTTTGAAAAGAGCTCTAGTTGAACTCTTAAGTTTACACTAATACAGATATGGATCTGCTTGGATTTTTGAAAAGTCAGGATTCAGATACCAAAAACAAGACTCACAGACATATCTATTGTCACAAAAACCATGAACCAAAAACATAGAAAATTTAGATTTCAAGAATTAAAACCATTCAAAATTGCTAAAATATTCCCATCAAGAGTGTTCCCATTAATATATTATATTAGCTACAAGAGTCAAGACATGATATGTAAACATTACACATTATTGTGATTAGTGATATGTTTGTATGTGACTAATTGACTTTGTTGATGTATTTGTAACTTTGGAAGATATTCTTCTATGTATTACATTTGTACTTTATTGTATATCCAACAGAGATGTTATATTCCTCTGATTGGAAGTGTTGTCATGTGTACTTGCAAGTGTCGCAAGTTATATTGTAAGTGTCGTAACTTATACTTGATGGGTTATTAGACCACCTTGATGGGGTTGGCCTTGTATGAGTTATGTGGGTCAAAGGGTTATTACACCACCTTAGGGAGGTCATCCTTGTGTGAGTCATGTGGGTTAAAGGGTTATTAGACCACTCTAGTGGGGTTGACCCAGTCATCCTTATGTTATGTGGTTAAGTTGGGGCCGACCTAGTTGAGTTAAAATTCAGGTCAAGGTAAAGTATAAATAGAGAGTGTGACTCTCTCATTTATCTCATTCACACACTCACTCACTTCGCATTAGTGAGAGAGAGGAGGAATTCGCACAAGTGGAGGAGGAGTATGCTGCTGGAGTTTTGGGTTTGATCTTTGTGATCCTTGTATTGGTGCTTATTCTATCTTTGAGGAAGTTGTAGGGTTTTTCACCTTTATGGTTTTCCCCGATGAAATGCTTTGTGTCTCTTGTCTCTTGTTTCTTATGCTTGATATGCTGTACATGTTATTCTCTCAGTTAAGATCCTAGATCATATTGAAATTATGAAAAAATAACATGGTATCAGAGCTAGTCTGAAAGAAGGCATGCTATGGCATTTATGACACTTGTTGCGCTTGCGCAAATTGGAAGCTAGGGCTTGATATAGCAAAAACCAGTCATCGTAGCCCTTTCGCTATAAATCCATTTTGGTGAAGATTCAGGATCTGAAACATCTACAAGTCGATGGTAGCATCCCCATGTAACGTTTTTCCGAAGGAGAGCCTCTAATGCATTGTACTTTCTGTTTTATGACTCGTACAATCTAGGGTTTCTACCTCTTCTAGATCTCAGTCATAAACAGGTGACCTAGGAAAAAAGGTCACAACTTGGGCTTGGAAGCTCCAAATGAAATTTCGTAAAAAGTGACAGGTAGGGAACGGACTGTACTTTCACAGGTCGAAGTTTTAGTGTCCGAAGTTGAACTAGTGACAAGTGTCACTCCGTACAAGTTCGCTCTCCTGTTTTATCCCATAAATAGGTCACGTTGCGACACGTGGCATAACTCTCTCTCAGAGAATCCATTTGAGGTCAGACTTATGGGGTTGGAAAGATGACAGGTCAGGCTACCACAGGTTGAAGTTTCAAACCCTGTAGATCCAAAATTTCGTAGTTACACCAGAAACAATAAGGTGCATATTTCTGTCAAAACAACATTGGATTCTGTCATTCTTGGCTTATCACTGCTGCGGGAATTTAGGGTTTCAGAGAAAGTTGGAATTATTGGAATCGTAGACCACGACTAGATGCCCCTCATCAAAATCGAAATTTAGAGACCAAGATCGAATTTTTTGGTTGGGCAGAAGACCGGGCTTGATCAAACCCTAGTTCGGGATTTTGATCAGAAAGGTGGAAAATTAGGGCTTCTGCAAAAGTTTGAATTTTTTAAATATGTGACCACGGCAGGAAGCTCCTCAGAAAAATTGAAGTTTAGAACACAAGATTGAAACTTTTGGTTGGGTAGAAGACCAGGCTTGATCAAACCCTAGTTCGGGATCCTGTCCAAAAGATCCGGAAGTTCCAAACGCAATTTTGAGGGGTCAAATTTGCAGTTTTCAAAATTGAAGTATACCAGCTTGATCAGCTCAACAAGGCGCATCTTTTCATCCTTTCAGAAGTTTTAAATTCAAAGTTTGAATTTTTAGGATTTCTCTAACAAACCCTAATCTAGCTCCAGATCCAGTTTCTGCAAATCAAAGTGGATTGGGTTAATCCTAGAAGAGAATGAATTGGACACCTTCATAAGTGAAGAAGTTCTATTTTTAGAGGAAGATGAGGTGAACGCCTTACATAAGAAGACTACAAGCAATCCGACAGGTATGACTTGAGGAGTTATAGGTATGTTTTGAAATCTGTTCATGATGAAATGTTTTTCTTCATATTATTGAGGTTAGTACCATCTTCATTAATCTTAGACTTGTCTTATCACCTTAGTAAAAGTATGGATGCATGTTTATGATAGAAGACATCCTTTTATTAGGGTTATAACACTTATGATTGTACTAATGCACTATGGTGTTGTATGAGGTTGATGTTGTCCGCTAACATGAAAGGTACAATCAAGTTCTAGTTCAAGAACATATGACCATGAAGACAAAGACTCATCCATAGTCATGGATTGCATAAAAGCTCTACTTATGAAGTATGTATAATTTGGTTCTACAATGCTTAACCTATATGCAGGTTACTAGCACAAGTCATTGAAGAGAACAAGAAGACATTATGTGGGTATGTTAGACATAGTTGACTAACATGATAATCTAGGTATGTTTTTCCTATATCAAGTTAGGATCCTACCTTATGTTAGGATATTATATGAGTATACTGTTGTATGATTGATAATAGTTATAAGTTTGGGTAATCATGGGTTTATGCATATTATTCTTCTTAGTTTGATTAATGATATGACAAACTAGAAGACTCCTATGGTTAAATAAGAATATGCATGAGTAAAAGAAGTACTCCCTCAAACCTTGAATACTAATGCTTGTGATAAATTATCTGTGTATGAAATGATCATGACCATACATGTTTAAGATTACTTAGAATCATAATTTTTTTTTTTTATATAGTATTGAGATTATACTAATGAATGTATGATTGTGTATGAGATCTTGAGGATGACACAATGATGACACTAGTGCACACTTAAGCATGCATAATGGTCCAGGATGGATAGGACAGATATTCCAGGAAGCAAAGATCAAGAGGAAGCACACTCCAGTAGTTCCCACAAGGAAGCAGAGATTAAGAGGGAGTCCACCCAACAAGCAAACAAAGATAAGTATTTGAATTGTCATTTCTTATTACTTAAATAATGTTGTTCAGTCATGTCACGGGAGCTTCACTAGAAGGAAATATAATATCACATTCATTCATATTGTGGTATTAAATATTCATGAAAAAATAAAAATTATATTGCTTATATATTAAGGGGCAAAGGTTTTTTATTTATTTAATGTAAAAATACAAAAATACTTTGGGGTCTTTTTTATATGGGAGGGCTGACAAATATCCACCAAATGGAGATGGCGGGATCACGGCCGGATGGGAAATCGAGTTGGGGAAAGGATCGGGCTTATTAGTATGGAGGAAAATCACGTCGTGAGGCATGCTTGAGGCCAGGGTTTTAATGGTGAAGTGGGTTTCCAGTTGATCATAGTCGAGAGACAGTGGTCATTGACAGCCAATTGTTACCAATAGCACTCAACCAGTTGTTACCAATAGCCTTGGGAGGCTCTAAGCCTCCAGGGCCTGTTATAGGCCCTCGATAGGCCTTGGGGGCTTGAATACCCAACCACTCATGCCTATTACAGGACTTGGGAGGTTTAGTCAGCCTCCTAGAGCTTGTTATAGGCCATGGGGGCTTGGATACCTATCCCACAATAGGCTTAGTCAGCTATTGGGGAACTGCAACATGCAATCTAAATGTTGTACTATGTGCATTGGCTCTAGTGACATACAAGAAGTGATATCCTATCTTTTCATTAGACCATTAGATGTTGCAAATCATAATGATATGTGGTTGATTAATTGCATTGTGGGTGAAGTAATGTGCATCCACAATATACATCGAAAGAAGCAAGGTGAATTGTAGAATGCATGTGGGGTCATAAGAGGGGTATCATATCAATATACTAGGTAGAAATATAAAGGGGTATAAAAAATGTTAATGAAAAAATTGATACATACAATATCTAGTGAAAATAGGTTTTTTTTTTTTAAATTGGGAAGGGTAAAAAAAAAAACGATTTTGGAAGGTATTTTCCAATATTTAGTGAAATTAGGGGTATTGTTTCATATGCCACGAACGAACGTGCTATGATAGTGGTTTATTGAGTGAAGCCCCCATGAGTCACGTACATACTTATGTTCCTAGATTTAGGATGTATATTATGCATTTTTAGAATAGTTGCATTAATGAACAAGATACTACTAATATAGTAATGGGTAAGTGGCCTATGGTACTGTACAACACTCCATTGCTACTTATCTAGAATGAAACCTCTTTGCTAACATGTTGGGAGTTGTGCACACTCTTAACAAATGTTCTGGTAGAGATGGAAGGCATCTAGAAAGTTACTGTGTGAATACGAGATATGGATAAATGTTGTATTGAAGCATTGGCTAAGATAATTGCATGACTGTATGACATATGTTTTTATGCGTAATATTTTGCTATGAAAACTATGAGAAGTTTCTAATCATGCAATTGAATTTGACTTGTAGGAAATATCATGTACAATCACCTACAAAACAAGGACAACAACATTTGTTCCAGCAATGAAGTTCAAGAAAACTATCTATTGAAGATATTGAAGAATCTGAAGTTCCCAGGATCCGGGATGAACTAATGAGAAGTTCCCAGGATCTGGGATGAAGTAATGAAAGGATGTCAAGGGATGTGGTCCTAAGACCAGAAGGCAAGTCTGTTGTGAATTCCAAGAAGATATATAAGATCAAGCATGCTGTAGATGGTAGCATAGAGAAATACAAGGCGAGGTTTGTAGCTAGTGGTTTCTCCCAGAGAGAGTGAATAGAATATGAAGAGACTTTTGCTCCTGTATCCAGATACACTTCCATCAGAACAGTACTTACTCTGGCTGCAGTGATGAAATGGAAGATACACTAGATGGATGTCAAGACAACTTTCTTGAATGGTGTAGTCAAAGAGGAAGTGTATGTGGAGAATCCACTCGGTTTTGAGACACATGATAGGGAGTCATATGTGTGCAGGTTGAAGAAATCCTTGTATGGCTTGAAGCAAGCTCCTAGGACTTGGTATGGGAGGATAGATAACTTTCTATCGAGTTTGGGCTTTACCAAGAGTAAAGCGGATTCCAACCTTTACTACAAGATTGAAGAAGGAAATCCAGTGATACTACTCTTGTATGTGGATGACCTGTTTGTTACAGGTGAGGATATATTGATTTCCGACACAAAGAGGAAGCTTGCTTCCGAGTTTGAGATGAAGGACTTGGGGATGATGCACTACTTTCTAGGCATGGAGGGGTGGCAGAGTGCAGATGGAATATTCCTTGGACAAGGGAAGTATGCAGTAGATATCCTGAAGCGGTTCGGGATGATGGACTGCAAGGCCATGACCACACCTATGGCATCGAACCTAAAGATTCTGTGTGATGCTTCATCTGATCCAGTTGATGTCACTGTGTATCCTTAGATGATTGGGTCCTTGATGTACTCGATGAACATGAGACCAGATATTTGCTTTGCAGTGAACACATTGAGCCAGTTCCTAACGGATCATAGGGGTGTTCACCTGGTTGCTGTAAAGCATATTTTGAGGTACCTAAATGGTACAATTGATTATGGGATCAAGTATGATGCGAATCAAAAGTTTAACCTGCAGGGTTATGTTGATTCGGATTGGGTAGGCAGTGCTACAGATAGGAAGAGCACTTCTGGGTGCTGCTTCAGTATGGGATCAGGTGTGATCTCTTGGTTTAGCAGGAAGCAGTCCTGCGTAGCACTGAGTACAGCCGAAGCAGAGTATGTCGCAGCTTGTTCGACCAGTTGTGAGGTAGTATGGATTAGGAAGCTACTGTTTGAGTTATTTGATCTTCTGTTGGATGCTACTGGTATCTTCTGTGACAACCAGAGTTGCGTGAAGCTGTCTGAGAACCCAATGTTTCACGATAGATCAAAGCACATTGAGATCAAATATCACTATATCAGGGATATGGTGTAGAGAGGAGTAGTGAAGCTCCTGTATGTTGCGACAGATGAGAAGGTTGTAGATGTGTTGACGAAACCACTAGCCAGAGTGAATTTTGATTACTTCAGAGAGAGGCTTGGTGTTCTTTAGATTGAAGATACTTCGAGGAAGAAGTGGTGGACACATTTGCAGGAGCCATTCCAAGCATAGTGATAGGAGGATCCTTCCCATGGGTGTGGATGTAAGCACTGTGTGATGAGCATCAGGTAGATGCTCTAGTTATTGCTTTGTATATGCATCAGTTGGATCATGTATTTGTATATGCATCATTTGGATTCTTTGTATGATCAGTTGGATCATGTATTTGTATATGCATCAATTGGATGTTTTGTATGATCAGTTGGATCATGTATTGATATTCATAAGGTGGATTCTTTGTATGATTAGTTGGATCATGTATGATGACATGCATTAGGACAATGCAGTGACGATGATCAAGATGATCATACGATGATGACGTGCATCAGAACTATGCAGTGATGATGATCAGGATAATCATGTGTCATGAGTATCAGGATGATACTCTGGATGATATGCATCAGGATGATGCTATGATGATGATCAGGTTGATCATGTGATGATGTACATCAGGATGATGTATGGTGAGTATTAGGTTGATAATTTGTGGCTGTGGATAGGTTGTGCAGATGAGCATGTAATATTTCCCTGGGAGATCTTGTCGGTCGTGCTGTGGCACATAAAGGATCCTGGCATACTCTTTCAAGGTTTTGTCCTATGGCATATAATAGCGCCCTGGGAGATTGTTGGAAGGTGGTTTGGTAAGGAAGAATCGAAGCATCGCCGATGCTGCGACACGTCAGACGAGGTCGCAGAAGGAAGAAGGATCTATTATTTTATGTATTTTTTGAGTCATTTGTATCGCAGAATGCGGGTTTTTGGGTCATTGGACCATATGAGATGTAATTTTGAGCTAAGTATACCGCAATAGGCGGGTTTTTTGGGTCATTTGGACCATGTCAGTTAGATTTTGGGTCATTTGTCCAGGAGTCGGTTAGGAAGTTGTTAGTAAGTGGACAAGCATTGTAAAGGCGGAAGCCTATATATAGACAAAAAGTTGTAGGTCGTAGGGGAGGAGATCGGAGAGATGTTTGGTATGCATTTTATGCATATGTTCTGAGATCCAGAGATATTGCTGAAGTCTGTGATCTACAGAGGTATTGTATTGGGTTTTTGCAGCAATAATATGATGTGATGAAACTATTTCTGTGCAATCCTGGTGTGTCTTTTGTCTTTTGATGGTAATGCAGTGTTTCTTTGATGCAATAGTCGCTTTACTGTTATAATCTACTGCAACAAGGAATGTTTCCATTAAATGATGCTATGAGTACAATAATGTCGAAGTGAATGCATAGATTTATTGTTAAATGTTGCAATAAGATTAAGTAGTTGATGCCGCATACATCCTCCTTCATTCGACGGAAACATGGTTCCATCCACTCTCCCTTGATCGCCTCGGGTGAGACGTCATCTGCTCTACATGTGTTGTTGGGCAGGGTAAAACCTGTCTGGGCCGGTGCTCAGGGAGATCGTGGTGGGTTGGTGTCGACAGTGATGGGAAACCCTGTCAATTGCGTTTGAGTCAACAAATGGTTCCATTGCCGGGACTGTGTGCGAAGTGAAAGGAGGATATGTTGTGGAACCCGGCGAAACTTGAGATCCAGGAATGGTTTGATCGAAAGCTACAGGAATTCGCTGAAGAAGAAATCCGAAACACTCGACGACTGACAGTAGATCAGTGGGTAGATAGATATATTTGTGACGATCCGCATGAATGGTTCTTCTGTGAATTCTCGGTCCTGTTGTTCGAATGGTTGGCGAAGTTGACCTTTCAGAAGAGGAACTTCCAGGGTGGTGAGCCAACGACCTGGACCCCGGAGCCGATCCAAGAACTACAGGAAGTTGATAATAAAGCATCACGAGCTGTCGAAGTATGATTCAATAGCTTCTTGGAGGGGTATATCATTGAATTCGTGGTTGATATGCAAAAATATTATAGTGAAGCCGAAAGATATTTTTTTCGCAAACCTCGGGGAAGGTTTCTGCTGTCACTCCAACTATCCATTAAGATGTTTATTTGCGAAAAGGGTATATTGAAGATGAATATAGATCAGTAGGAAACCTGGTGGGTGGAGGCCGTGAGTATCGCAATAGTAGGGGGGGACGCTACATGGAATGATTAGGGGTAGATGGGTGCGGGTCGCGACGAGACTGTGAGTGAAGCCGAGGAAGAGAGTGGTCTTACAAGGGGAGGAGCGAGGTTTCGATAGGAAAAGAGGAAGAGGATAGGAGAAGGTCCTGCTGTGATCGAACCGCAAGTTCGCGAAGGAATACCACATGGGACGAAGCGACCTCATAGTCCAGACAAGGATGCACACGCTACACCTAGGATAGAGGAAAGACCTAACCCCAGTAGCAACATACCCACACCTCCGCTCACTATCTATCAACCAATGAGAAACACCACTTCGACCCCACCAGGTCAACAAAACTTGATCGCTAGTAGTTCAGTACCTGCAGGAAGGAAGCCCAGGATGGCGGGCGATGATGCTAAGTTACCGTTGTTCCACAGGAGTGGGATAGACAACCCAAAACAGTATTGGTTTTTATGTGAAGTGATCTGGACCGTAAAACAGATCACTAATGATGCCGCTAAGAAAGGATAGTTAGCAACAACTCTACGAGGTCGTGCATTAGATTGGCTTATGAAGTTTGTTCGCGTCCCTACAGGAGCCCCAGAGAAGTCACTAGATGAGATCTGGGATGGGCTGATTATAGAATCCAGAAAGCCCAAGTCTGAGGCTCAATATATTACGGAATTGAAAGAAATTAAGCAGTATCCCAATGAGATGGTGTGGGATTTCAACCAGCGGTTCAAGACACTGATGGCAAGGGTTAGTTTCGACATGAGCACCATCCAACATAAAGATTGGTTCATCGCGGCACTGCTGCCACATATTCGGCTACCATTGATGCAACAAAAAATCTCAACGCCCAGTGAAGCTCTGGAGATTGCAATGCGATTGTAGGCGTCGTCGATTGGAGAAAATGTAGCCGAGATGTCGCAGATACAGACACAGCTCGCTGACTTGACTATATGCAAGATTTGAAGAAGGGCAAGGAGTAGCATGAAGAAGTATGGTGTATGCGATGTTGAGAAGAAGGGCATACGAAGGACAATTGCCCAGATTTCTGCAACTATTTGGTTTCAGGAGCGCCAAATCCATTGAATGGTGGTAGCATGCCGTGGTTTTGTGTCTGCCATGTATATGGGCACAGCCATGAAAATTGCCCATACATGCAGAAAATGGTCACAACCCCAAGGAATCTTTATTGTACATTTTGCAAATCGGTGGGTCACGATGACAAGAATTGCCATGCATATTGGTTGCTACAAGAGAGAATCTATGATGCTTTCTATGTAAAGGACGACTAGCGTGCCGTACAACAGTCACAACCGCAGTCACAGGTAGCCCAGCCGCTACCTCAATCGCAGATGCAGTTTGTACCGAAGCAGAAGCAACCGCCGCAGTTCATGCCGCAATATGCTCTGATGTAGATGGCTCCACAGCAGCCACAGTATGTACAACAACCACAGTATGCACAGCAAGGGCAAGGAATGCAACCAACACCAATGTAGTAACAGTTCAACCAACCATAATACCAGCAGTAGGGAGGATTTCGGGGAGGACGTGGCAGAGGATTTGATCGTGGAGGAGGGTGAGGTGGTCGTGGACCTGTTCAATGCTATCACTGTGTGGTATGGGGACACTACTAGCGAGACTGTCCACTGCTGCAGAACTAGTGTACGCTCTATTTTGTTAATGATCACACGGTTGAAAATTGTCCACAGTTGATTGCGCAATGGAAAGCAAGGAATACTCCCCAGTTGCAGAACCATCCCCAGGCACAACAGCCTACCCAGAACCAAGTGCAGCAACCAATGCAGAACCAGAATATGCGGCCAAATCATAATCAAAACATGAACCCACCCGGGAATCCACCGCTAAACCAGACTTAGGGTGCAAACATCGCGACAATTTCTGCAGAGCCAAGACCGCAAGATGCTTCTGTTGCTGTGGTCACTCGCGGAGGAAAGACAACTGGAGAGGACAGCTCACTGATCCTGTTAGCCAGACAAAAGAAGGTATCATTTGACATTGATGCAGAGTGGGAGGCATTTCTTCAAGCACGTCGTGCACTAGAAAAAAATTGAGGTAAAGTTGTTGTGTATGACATGCCCTCTTGTATGACATGCCCTCTACTTTTCATACTACTTCAGAGGCTGGCCCATCGTGACAGTCCAACACACTTCAAGCATTTTTGGAACATTGGTTATCCCTGGCAAGAGATCCCGACGCTCTTGCTGCGATTGAAGCTCTGTTATGACGACCAGCCCAACATCGACAAGAGTTCACGGTTAATTCCTTACAATGATGGAAGACGGGTAAGGAGATGCGGATGAAAATTCAAATTGGCGACTACGATGTTGATTCAGTTATTCTAGATCTTGGTTCGGATGTCAACATCTTGACCAAGAAGGCTTGGCAGAAGATGGGGAGTCCCCCATTGAGCTGGTCTCCTGTACAACTCCTGTTAGCTAATCACGCTAAGGTGACACCGATTGGGAGAGTTCCACGAATGGTGGTGGACATTGAGGGAATGAAAACATATGCCAACTTTGATGTAATAGAAGTAGTTGAAGGAGGAAGCTCTTATCCCGCATTACTGGGGATTGGATGGGCTAATGATAGTGGAGCTGTAATCAACTTCAAGCGACGGATGATGACTTTTTAAAATCACGATCTTAGAGTTATATCCCCATTGGATCCGGCTGAAGGACGTTGCTACATAGAGCCAGTAAAGGATGACGATCCCAATGGTTGGGACCATGCATTCAATATCTCTGAAGATTATATACATCCGACTGCCAACGGTGAGCTGGGATGGCAAAGTGACAGCTCTGCGTCTTCCGACTCTGATGATGCACTAGAATATTGGCAGAACCGCTTGCACGAGGTGTCGCTCCATAAGTGTGGGTTGATCACACAGTCATTATGCCGTGTCTCAACTAAAGCGGTCACACTACCAACATATGAAGGACTGCTTGGCTTATCTGACTTTCTAACGGAGTTTGAGGAAAGATTTTCCGAACCACAGTGATTGTTGGCATTGAACAGAGCATTGAAGGCTGCTCCAGCATGCTGGTGGGAGACACACAAGGCATCAATTGATGGATGGTTGAAATGCAGAAGATTGATGATGGTACGCTTCAATGATACTGAGGTTTACCACACTAGAAAGTATGATGGTCAGAATGATCCTGGTGGTCACTTGATGGAGTGTCAGTGGTTATGGGTATCGCGACCAAGAGATGAGTGGGTCCATGCTTTTATCCATACTTTGGATGAGATGCCACGATCATGGTATACTGCAGCTGAGTTGCAAGGAGAAATTTCTACTTGGCTGGAGATCACAGTGTGTTTTACCCATACATTCAGTTTTGTGGATGCTGATCCAAAGGTCAATAATACATTATAGCTCATTCGTGATGTAATTCTGTAGGTTGTATCGGTGGCATATCTTGCGGATCCGCATACGCACTTCCAGATGCAGTCCCTCATGGAATGATTCAATATCAGTGGTGGACCAGAAGATGGTGATGATCCGCGGAATGTGAATATCTCGGAATCAGAAGGAAGTCGTGTTGCGGTACCACCTGATGCGCCAAGCGATCCGATTAGTCAGCCGCTGAAGATCCACAAGATTAACATTGGGACAGAGGACAATCCGAAGTTCGCAAATGTCAGGGATTACTGGGATGATGAGCTGATAAGCAAGGTCACTAATTTGCTCCATGAGTTTTAGGACTTATTTCCCACAAAGTTTTATGACATGAAGGGGATTCTGGGCAACTTAGGGGGGATGAAGATTCCATTAAAACCAGATGCTAAGCCGATCCGACAGCGAACCTATTGATTGAATCCACGACATAAGGAGAGGGTCAAGGTAGAATTGGATCGCATGTTGGATGACGGTATCATTGAACCAGTTGAGGAGTCGGAATGGATTAGTCCTATGGTGGTACAGGATAAGAATACTAGCGAAGTGAGGATTTGCGTCGACCTTAGGAAGCTAAATGATGCATGTTTGAATGATCTGTTCCCAACCCCATTTACTGACGAAGTGCTCAAAGGTGTGGGTGGCCAAAGGATGTACTCTTTCACAGATGGGTTCTCTGGCTACCATCAGATCCGCATTGCAAAAGAAGATCTGCAAATCCTCACAATAGATCTAAGAGATGATGTATACCTCACAAGAGTAATTATGATTAAGCAGGAAGATAGAAGAAGAGTGGTCAATGTAGTGTAATGAGCAACATAATAATAATACAGTAGAACTTGGATAGAAGCAAAAATACTTCACACACACTCATTAATTAATCACAATATGGACAAATAAGTAGTACAATGCACGAGGATTCAAATTCCAAGGTGGCAATTCAAATTAGCCTATGGATTGATCAAAATATCACTGGAGTGTCATTGGAGCACAACTAGTAGTCTATCTCATCATCGGTGGAGTCATCAATGCACAAGTAACTATCAACCGTTAGTCAAACTGAGTCTAACTGAGTGTGGTAGGTGTAACTGATTGTAACTGGCACATGGAGACACTAACTGAATGAAGGAGGCTCAGTGGAGGGCACATGAGGAACTAAATGGAGTCAAAATGGGCAGTCAAGTCTCACTGGAGGTCCATCGGAGTGATATAGTTAGTTGAGAGTCAATCTAGCCTTAAATCAAGGAAATAATTGAAGATAACTGAAGATAACTGAATGGTAGGTAAGGAAGGGCACCTTTCTCATGCAGTAGGTGAAAGGAGGGTGCACTAAGCACTAGGAGGGATGAAACTGAGTGGAAATAAGCTCCGGGGGCTAGCTAACTGAGGGCTAGGTGCTGGGACTGATGACTGGGATGCATGCAAACCCTAAATAATGCACGCAAACCTGCGCAAACCCTAAAAGTGCATGCATGACTGAAAATGCAAAGGATGAAAATGCTAGTAGGACTAGGATGGAGTATAGGAATATCCTAACACCCCCCCTTAATCCATCCTGGCCCTGGTAACTAAGACCAAAGGTCACCCAATACAATGAATAATAACAGTCAATAAACCGAGGAAATGGGGAAAACCTCATGGGAAAAATACCCCCCTCAAAATAGATTGTAAGGCACACACAAAAATAAATGCTCCAAACTCAAGTAGGTGTGATGCTTGGTCATATGTTTGGAGGTATCTTCTTCTTGGGAAGAAGTGGATCATGCTCAGAAAGCATGTGCTTGTACTTGCTCTTGAAATTGAATGTGATGAGAACAAATCCAAAAATATAAGGATGATCCTTGAACCTGTGATTCGAATCAGCTGAGGTAGGATCAAATCTATGAATGTGCAGATAGTCTTTTGTCTTCTCCTTCGAACCATCATGGGTGAGATTATGCCAAAAGGAACCATCAAATAATAGCTTGAAATCCAAATTAGATTTAAGACTTGAAGAATAGTTTCTTGAGATCTCTTTTGAACCAGCAGGGGTGAGATCAAAACTATCATATGCATGAGAAATTATCCCAAGTAGTGATTTCTTAGAATCCAAATTAGATCCAAGACTTGAATAATGGTTTCTTGAGATCTCCTTTGAACCATAAGAGGTGAGATCAAAACTAGTAAATGCATGAGAATTATCCCAAGCGAATGGAAATGGTTTCTTGAGATCTCGTTTGAACCAGCAGGGGTGAGATCAAAACGATGATGTGCATGAGAAATTATCCCAAGCGAATGGCAATGGCAATATTCTTCAATAACCTTCTAAAAGCATGGAATAATGATCATATAGTAGTAAATAAGAGGTGATTGCTTGAGGAGAGCGAATGCATTACCTTCAATAGCTGATTTTACCTCCGAGACATTCATGTGATCATGATGCAAACCAACAGACTTTGGTGCAAGAGAGGATTTAGGACCTTCTGCAATATCTAGAGTGTGAGCTGGCACATAATTCGAAATAGAAGAAATTTGGAGCATGAGAGTAGAATCTGCAAGTTCTTCTTCTTTGTGGACAAGTTGACTCAAACCCAATCGATAAGGGTTCCCATCGCTGTCGACCCGAACCCACCGCGATCTCCCTGATCACTGGCCTGGACAGGTTTGACGCTATCTAGAAAAACCTACAGAGCAGATGAGGTCTCACCCGAGGCGATCAAGGGAGAGTGGATGAAACCATGTTTCCTCCGAATGAAGGAGGATGGTTGCGGCTATAGCACTTACACTTATTGCAACACTAGGACAGAGGTCTTTAAGCATTGAACATAGTATTAAAGCGATATTCAACCCAACCATTCATCATTGCAACAACAGTAATTGTAAAGCAAGTATCGCATCAAAGAAGCATGACATTATTCGTATATTGCAACATCGCATTATCATAACTGAACAGATTGAACACAGAGATTGCACCAAAATAGCTTCATCATATTATCATTGTCAACCCAAATACAATGTCTCTGCAAAAACTAGATCTCCGCAATGACTCTTGACATCAAAACATACCCGGAAATCATACAACCAACATCAAAGCTTCACATTGTTCTTTAGCCAAATTCTCTTTTCAACACTTACAATTCTTATCTATATATAGGCTTCCGCCTTTCAAGTCTTGTCCACTTACTACCTACTTTCTAACTGACACTATGGACAATTAACCCAATATCTAACTGACCTAGTCCAAAAATGACCAAAAACCCGCATGTTGTCGTATAACTGACTCAACGGTACATAGTATGTGGTCCAAATGACCCAAAACCCGCAATCCGCAGTACAATTGACCCACACCTACACAAAACAATCTTCTGCTTGTCGCCTTCCGCGCCATCTTCTGCTTTGTCGCAGCATCGGAGATGCTGCGATACCATCTTACCAAACCGCCTACCAACAGGACAACTTCAATATGAGATATGTTTGATACTGGTTCATGATCAATGAGATCATCAAGGAGGGAAAATGCATCACTTTGCTTGCTCTTGAAGGGGTTTGGACCAATTCCTTCATTCTGTCAGCCAAATATTACATCTAGGTGAGCCCATAGCTCTTTTGGTGATGAAATATCAGGGAGGTCATATAACATGCATTGAGGCATAGCATACATCATGGCTGCACAAGCTATTTCACCTTTATATAACCAGTCACTCTCTTCATTATAGGATTCGAACTCTCTTTCAAAAAAATGATCAAAGAGATAATTTTTCTTCAAATATGCTATCATTTTCGGTTTCCATTCATCATAGTTGAATGGAGAAAGAAGATCATAGTTGAATGGAGGAAGAGGAGGGATTTATTTTGAATACATGGAAGCTGTAGAAGACCTGTAAAAACAATAGAAATATCTGCAACTGCTACTGCTGCCAAAATGCAGAAACTGCTGCACTCGAAATATTGATAATAACCTACAAAAAACACTCAGGAATGGAGATAAACAATACTCTCAACATGCTCTAATACCATGTGAAAATCCTCACAGCATATCTAAGAGATGATGTATACCTCACAAGAGTAATTATGATTAAGCAGGAAGATAGAAGAAGAGTGGTCAATGCAGTGTAATGAGCAACAGAATAATAATACAGTAGAACTCGGATAGAAGCAAAAATACTTCACACACACTCATTAATTAATCACAATATGGACAAATAAGTAGTACAATGCATGAGGATTCGAATGCCAAGGTGGAAATTCGAATTAGCCTTCATGGAGTGAACAAAAGATCACTGGAGTGTCATTGGAGCACAACTAGTAGTATATCTCATCATCGGGGGAGTCATCAATGCACAAGTAACTGTCAACCGCCAGTCAAACTCAGTCTAACTGACTGTGGTAGGTGTAACGGATTGTAACTGGCACATGGAGACACTAATTGAATGATGGAGGCTCAGTGGAAGGTGCATGAGGAACTAACTGGAGTTAGAATGGGTAGTCAAGTCTCACTGGAGGTCCATCGGAGTGATACAGTCAGTTGAGAGTCAGTCTAGCCTTAAATCAAGGAAAGAACTGAAGATAACTAAAGATAACTGAATGGTCGGTAAGGAAGGGCGCCTTTCTCATGTAGTAGGTGAAAGGAGGGCACACTAAGCACTAGGAGGGATGAAACTGAGTGGAAAGAAGCTCCGGGGGCTAGCTAACTGAGGGCTAGGTGCTGGGACTGATGATTGGGATGCATGCAAACCCTAAATAATGCATGCAAACCCTAAAAGTGCATGCATGACTGAAAACACAAAGGATGAAAATGCTAGTAGGACTAGGATGGAGTATAGGAATATCCTAACAAGATCGCCATAAGAAAACTTTCATTATCGAATGGGGCTGCTTCCAGTACACCGTAATGTCGTTCGGCTTGAAGAATGCACCTGCGATATTTTCGCGGGTTGTCATTGCTGCATTCAAATATTTCATTCTGAATTTTTTGCAGGTATACATGGACGATTGGATGGTCTATGGTTTGGTCCGCGATCATCTACCGAATTTGCGGTTGATTTTGGAGCTATGTCGGCAACACCAGATATCGTTGAACCTAAAGAAATGTATCTTTTGTGCACCATTTGGCATATTGTGTGTAAGCAAGGATTGTTGGTCGACCCACCAAAGATTGTGCTCATTCTGAGTTTGACACCGCCGACTACTGTTAAGCAGTTAAGGGCGACGATGGGACACACGGGGTATTATCTCAAGTTCATCAGGGGTTATGCTTCAATTACCGCCCCTATGGAGAAGTTGTTGAAGAAGGATGCGGTATTCCAGTGGAACCCCGAATATCAGAATAGCTTTGAGACATTGAAGACGAAGATGGCTTCGGCGCCGATATTAGTATTTCCTGACTGGAGTAAGGAATTCCATGTTCATGTTGATACCTCATCGATCATGCTGGGAGTGGTATTGGCCCAGCCGGGCGAGGGGGATCTTGATCACCCCATTCCATTTGCCAGCCGGAAGTTGTCATCTGCAGAAAGAAACTACACTATTACGGAGAGGGAAGGTCTGGCAATGGTTTATGCGTTGTAGAAGTTTCACCATTACTTATTGGGAGGCCATTTCAAGATGTTCACTAGTCATTCTGCATTAAAATACCTGGTCAATAAGCTTGTGTTGGGGGGAAAGATCTGTCGATGGATACTTCTGTTTCAGGAGTTCGATTTTGAAGTAATTGTGAATCCAGGGAGGTTAAATGCTAGCCCGGATCATCTCTCCTGGATTGAAACCGGAGAGGAGCCAACTAACATTGAAGATGGGCTTCCTGATGCGCAATTGTTTAAAGTTGGAGTCGCTAATGGATATTTTGAAGAAATCATTCAGTTTCTGGCAACAGGTACTGCACTAGAGGAATTCACCACTAGTCAGAAGAAGCAGTTGGTAGTCAAGGATGCAGACTTCCAGCTAATTGCAGGAGCGCTATAAAATATGGGTGTCGATGAGATATTGCGACGGTGTGTCTTGCCACATGAGCAAGAGCAGATCCTTTCCGAAGCACATGCAGGAGTGGCTGGAGGGCACTATGGTGGCTGTGCAACATCAAGGAAGGTGCTTTGAGCGGGTCTCTGGTGGCCTACGTTGCACAGTGATGCGACCGATTATGCACGGTCCTGCGACGTTTGTTAGAGAACTGGGAAGCCATCCATATGGGATGAGATGTCGTTGATGCCTCAGTTGACATTGCAGCCATTCGACAAATGGCCAGTAGACTTTGTGGGACCTATCAATCCACCGAGTAAGCGCATTGGTGCTAGGTATATCATCATGGCGACAGATTACTTAACACGATGGGAAAAAGCTGCACCAGTCATTGATTTTTCCGCGGCCACAATCGCGCGGTTTCTCTTTGACCACATTGTCACTCGCTTTGGCTTCCCCAAGATATTGTTGAGTGATCAAGGCAACCACTTTCTAAATCGCACCATCAGCGCATTGACGGAGGATTTGCAGATACAACATAAGAAGAGTACACCCTATCATCCGCAGGTGAATGGCACGGTGGAGGATTTCAATAAGATATTGGAGCATGCGCTGACAAAGGTGTGCAATATGAACTGCGATGACTGGGATCTAAAAATCCCAGCAGTATTGTGGTCCTATCGCACCACATGTAAAAGGCTAACATGGAAGACACCATTCAAGCTAGTGTATGGGAAAGAAGCGGTTATGCCTATGGAGTATATCATTCTGAGTCTGCACATAGCAGCAACAACCAGTATGGATACTGCAGCCGCATTAGAGGAACATCTCGCATAGTTAATCTAGCTGGAGGAAGATTGCTTTATCATCAGTTTCCATCAGGGTGTGGAGAAGGATCGCCAGAAGGCTTGGCATGATCGGCACATCAAGAACAAACAGTTTCAATAGGGTGATTTGGTGTTGTTGTATGACAGGAAGTTTATGAAACATCCAGGAAAATTGCAGATGCATTGGCTTGGTCCATATCGCATTAGTAGCATCACCTTAGGAGGAGTGATACAGTTACAACAGTTGGATGGAGCGATGCTCCCAAAGTTGATTAATGGTAGCAGGTTGAAGGCCTATCGGTCGGGATTGGAACAACGCGATGCCTGAGTCGCATCGGGAAAAAAACAAGTGTAGATTGATTGGTGGCAGGATGGCGCACCAACAGGGACGGAATGCGGAAGTAGGGAGGCTTCTGCCGCAAGTTAGGAGCGGTCTGCGACAAGTGGCAGCGTTGCGATTGGGTCACATCAGAAATCATTATGTAGATGAGACTTTTTCCTTTTGGGTAGATATGATTGTTAGTCGATTCAGATTGTGCCAGAAGAACGCACGTTTGGCATAAGGAATACACCGAGGCAGCATGGCCAATGGAACCTGGAGGGATGGTTTGCATGGTTGGCAAGAGGCATCCACCATAGCAGCATGGCCAAAGGGATGCTTCACACATTTTTTCATATAGGGAAATAGGAGGAAGTACGATTGCTCCGAAGTCCGGCTAATACTCACACGGAGTAGCGGAATATTATGATTACTCTAGAGCTTGAGCAGGTGGTGCAAAGGATTTCCGTGGCAGACGAACGACTGAATGCGATGTATAAATATAGGACCTGAGGATAGTAAGAGCACAGAGGTTGTTTTAGTTAAGAGGGGTTATGTCATGAGAGGATCAGGCATCTAGCTAAGTTAGGAATTCCAAGGAGGTTGTGGAAATGATCCATTTTATTTCATGTGGTAGCACACTAGGTGCACTGAGGGCCCGAACCATGAGTGTACATGAGCGTTTGGAGCAAGCTGCGCCTCAGACACTTAGGGGTTACAAGCATGAAGTCTCGTCCGAGATGTCTAGGCAGTTGGTGATGGTTCGAAGTCTCGTGGTCCCTACGACCACACAAAAGGGGGGGGTCATCGCCCCCGGGTCCCTGTAACATGTGCTTACTGGTGTGAAATAGATGTGCCACAACCACTAGCCTATTTTACACCCTAGTGTTGCTCACAAAATTCCTCTCCATCTACAATCGGTCTCTCGAGACTGGAGGATGAGTTTGCAAGTTTTGTGACAAGAAGCCGGGAAAAGTCCACTTCTCGGAAAGAAGTACATGACAGTGAGCAGATGATCAGTGTAGTAGAGGGATCAGGACAACACCGCGCGATCCAGACAGCAAGAACAGTTGCAGAACTATAGTTCAGCCCTGGTAAAGTGAAGACCACTGAATACACCATGTCCAATTGACGTGGCTCAAGGGCGAGCCACAAGATTGTGTTGGGGGCCTGTTGGCAGGCGGTTTGGTAAGGAAGAATCGCAACATTGCCGATGCTATGACACGTCAAACGAGGTCATGGAAGGAAGAACGCTCTATTATTTTATGTATTTTTTGAGTCATTTGTACCGGAGAATGCGGGTTTTTGGGTCATTGGACCATATGAGATGTAATTTTGAGCTAAGTATACCGCAATAGGCGGGTTTTTTGGGTCATTTGGACCGTGTCAGTTAGATTTTGGTTCATTTGTCCAGGAGTCGGTTAGGAAGTTGTTAGTAAGTGGACAAGCATTGTAAAGGCGGAAGCCTATATATAGACAGAAAGTTGTAGGTCATAGGGGGGGAGATTGGAGAGATGTTTGGTATACGTTTTATGCCTATGTTCAGAGATCCAGAGATATTGCTGAAGTCTGTGATCTACAGAGGTGTTGTATTGGGTTTTTATAGCAATAATATGATGTGATGAAACTGTTTCTATGCAATCTTCGTGTGTCTTCTGTCTTTTGATGGTAATGCAATGTTTCTTTGATGCAATAGTCGCTTTACTGTTATAATCTTCCGCAACAAGGAATGTTTCCATTAAATGATGCTATGAGTACAATAATTTTGAAGTGAATGCATAGATTTATTGTTAAATGTTGCAATAAGATTAATTAGTTGATGTCGCATACATCCTCCTTCATTTGGCGGAAACATGGTTCTGTTCACTCTCCCTTGATCACCTCGGGTGAGACCTCATCTGCTCTGCAGGTGTTGTTGGGCATGGTAAAACCTGTCTGGGCCGGTGCTCAGGGAGATCGCGGTGGGTTGGTGTCGACAGTTATGGGAACCCCTGTCGACTAGCTTTGAGTCAATAGAGATCCGATAGGTTGAGCAGTACGCTCGTAATCAGTCCGGGGATGCTCTTTCGAGGTTTTTCCATGACCACATGTAAGTAAACCTAGGAGATCTTGCTAGTCTTGATTCGGCACATAAAGGATCCTAGGATACTCTTTTGAGGATTTGTGGTGACCACATGTAAGTAGACCTGGGAGATCTTGCCGTTTGTGCTTCGGCACATAAAGGATCTTGGGATACTCTTTTGAGGCTTTGTGGTGGGGGTCACATGTAAGTTGACCTGGGAGATCTTATCGGTCATGCTTCGACACATAAAGGATCCCGGGACACTCTTTCGAGGCATTGTGATGCACGTAAATAAGTCTCGAGGATTCCACAGTATGGCCAGTGATGATGAAGACCCACAGGAGGCTAGGCCTACATCTAACATGAAAAAGGGTTGGCTCTGTAGAACTTCCTATGACGAGAATAATTATGAGATAGCCCAGTGATCGAGATGTCGAGTACAGCAGCAGTGATGATGATGATGCTCCATGATCCAGTGACGATGATACATCTCTAGAATTGAAGACTTGTGCCAATATGTATTGATGACCTGTGTTTAGAATACCTTCCTAGTTAAGAGGGAGTGTTGATGTATTTGTAACTTCGGAAGATATTCTTCTATGTATTACATTTGTACTTTATTGTATATCCAACAGAGATTTTATATTCCTCTGATTGGAAGTGTCATCATGTGTACTTGCAAGTGTCACAAGTTATATTGTAAGTGTCGTAACTTATACTTGATGGGTTATTAGACCACCTTGATGGGGTCAGCCCTATATGAGTTATGTGGGTCAAAGGGTTATTAGACCACCTTAGGGAGGTTGGCCCTGTGTGATTCATGTGGTTTAAAGGGTTATTATACCACCCTAGTGGGGCCGACCCAGTCATCCTTATGTTATGTTGTTAAGTTGGGGCTGACCTAGTTCAGTTAAAAGTCAGGTCAAGGTAAAGTATAAATAGAGAGTGCGACTCTCTCATTTATCTCATTCACACACTCACTCACTTCGCATTAGTGAGAGAGAGGAGGAATGCACACAAGTGGAGGAGGAGTATGCTGTTGGAGTTTTGGGTTTGATCTTTATGATCCTTGTATTGGTGCTTATTCTATCTCTGTGGAAGTTGTGGGGTTTTCACCTTTATGGTTTTCCCCGGTGAAATGCTTTGTGTCTCTTATCTCTTGTTTCTTATGCTTGATATGGTGTACATGTTATTTTCTCAGTTAAGATCATAGATCATATTGAAATTATGAAAAACTAAAAGACTTATGGGTGGCCAGGGGGTTAAGGGGTTAAGGCTCTAGGGAATTACAATGACCCCCTTTCACTTTTTTTGGGTTGTTTTCCTCATTTGTTGATTATTGAGAATCATGTGAGGAGTTTGGTTACATAGTTGAGTCTTTTTCTTCTCGATCACCTCAGGCAAGGGAGACCAATATGTACTTTCATGCTAATTAATGGAATCCACGTTTCTTCATTTTACGTCTCTTTTGGGTATTCCATGTTTTTATTATCTATAATATATTTGAATTTATTTAGCTTTAAGTTGGCTAGATGCAAATCTATGCCAACACTAACTGTAATTCTCATCGATTTGAAAATTGTGGGTACTATTCTAATGATTTTTGTGATTGCTAATAAAGTGTTTTGTAAGTGGGATCTGTCTACACTCTTTACATAAAATGCACATGCTGAGAATTGTATGCCTCTATTCCCGTATGTTCTAAAAAAAATAATTTATGGTATGTTGTATTCATGGGTATACATTTGGTGGAATTTATACTTTAAATGTGAGCATCTTCACATTTGCTTAGATTTGTGAGTGTTTCTTGTGGTTGTCCTCAATATTTTTCCTTTTTTTATGTACGCCTTCAGAGATTTGAAAATGGTGTTCTGAAAGTTGTTTATGTCTAGATTGTCATTTTTATGTCAAGGTGGGTCTTTCAGTCTGCTTACATTTTTGGGTCTGCAATATTCTCAACACTAGTCTAATAATTTTTTGAATGTTGTTGATCCAGGAGGCCATCCAACAGTCCCATTGACTCATAATACCTCTCCATCTTGGCAAAATTTTGACAATTTTTTGGTCTTGAACTTTCAATGCATTTTGAGGCCCTAAACAATGTTTTATGGCCCAGAGACAACTTAGGATTGTTGGAGGCCTACCTAATAATTGAATCAAATTGTTCTTTTCATCAATGCCTTTCCAACATGCTATTGTGCACCCAAAATGATGTTTGTATGAGGAGGTTGTGGCCTCGAGAAATTGACGTATCAATTAGATTCCTTGGGGTCCATATTCCTTTTGGCACTTCATTTCCTAGTATTAGGGTTTTTCCCTCTTAGTATTTAGCACATTATGTTAAAAGTCCATTTTCTCCTTTGTAATGGTCTTTGCCTCTCCTCTATTGCCACCCGCATCCAAGTTTTTCTTTCTTCCACTTTTTATAACCTCGAGAGCATTAAATTATAATTTCATTGAGTTCATTATGGAGTTACAATGAGTGTAATGGCCTTTTGGATTTTCTAAATTGTTTCTTTGAATACACAATCTTGTACTTTAATGCCCTCTAGAAATCCTAAAGACATGGATTTTTCTATTTAATAATTAAAAAGATTGATATTTTCCTATATTAAACTTGAATTATATGTTATACTCCATCAATGGCTAGTTCTTTGCACTGAGAGTAGTGAGGTGCTTTACAGCCCAGTATGGGGAGATGTTGTAGCATTATATAGTGCAACATTACTAAAAGAAAAAAATAAATTAAAAAAATAGTTATTGTCTTAAACAAAAAAATTAACACAGGTAAATTTAAATTTTACAAAAGCTATAAAAAATTAAAACCGACATAGATCCATATTAAATATAGATCTACCAATCAATGAAGGATCAAATTTCTTGAGGTGTAATTTTGTTTTCTTAATGTGTAAAAAAATTACACCTCAAGAAATTTGATCCCTTTCGATGCTATGTAGATCCGGATTTAAAATGGATCTATGTTGGTTATTCTTTAGTAACAAAAACAGTGATGTGATTGTTGGTAATAACTAACATTTAATACTGTGAAGATGCTAAAGTCTTGTAATTATTGATGAAACAACTCTGATGAATTCACTCACTCATTTTTATGCTTAGAATTAATATGTTCTTATATTGCAAGCTTATTGACGTGGTTAATTGAATCAGTGCTATTGTTCTTACATGTGGAATTTTTTGTATTTTTGTCTTCATCTGTTGAAGCTGATCTTGGAAGATTGAGACAACTTGAGAGCATTACAAATGCATTCACTCGCCTGACATTGAATCACAAAGGGGAAGTACATGTTGTTGTGACCACTGTGATTGTGAGTATCGAATCCTTTGACATGTAGATTGGTGGTCAATTTATTTTATTTTATTTTGATCTACTTTGAAATTTGTTTTGTATAAATGCTCAAAGCATGTAGCATGCATGTGTTTGTGTGTGGATAAATAGATAGACATTTTTAAGTATATACTTTAGTAATATATTAGTGGTATTTATTTTCTAGCTTTTGCATTAGACTTTATAGCGATGGTTTCTCACACCGAAAGGCATCACAGTTACTAAAATTACGAGGTTCACAAAAAAACATATTCATTCTATATACCTATCCCAGATCCATTTTAAGAACAAATTTATTCAGGGTATATGTTTCCCAGTTGATTGTTGTCTATAACCAGAGTTGTTATAGAATAGTTGATCTGGTTATCCTAGATCCATTTTAAGAACAAATTTATTCAGGGTATATGTTTCCCAGTTGATTATTGTCTATAACCAGAGCTGTTATAGCTCCAGGTCATTCCAAGAATAAAATTTAGTGATTCCTATAAAAATTCCTTAACAAAAATTAATTGTAAAATGAAATCAAGTAAGCTTGACAATATAATGCTCAGCACATTTTAAAAGCCAAATGTGTAGTCGTCTAGTATTACTATTACTTGTATGTTCAATCTTTAAAGTTAGTATTTGATCATGTATGTGATTTATCTATTGGTTTCAGATGAAAGGTGCTTGACTGGTATATATTCATTTCCTTGTGTTTACCTATATATGTTTCCTTCTGAATTGGGCAAATAATTTTCACTGCTGTAGTTTTTGTCTCCTAGAAAAGTTGGGCCTTCCATTTCACGTTCTTTTTTCCATTCCTTGTACTTGTTTTTGCTGCTAGTAAATGATGCAGAGACTTATCCATATTATTAGTCTTAAACTGTTGTGGTGCACTTAATAGGGACACCCCACTGAGACTGGAAAAGCACCAATCTGAATGGAAAGGCATCATTATGACAAGGGTTAGATTGCCTAGAGTTTTATCACAGATCTGTTCATTTTCTTTGACTGCATATTTACATGATAATAGGTCACAAGTGGGTGGCCTAGACAACCTATCAAGACTAGCCAGTTCATACCCTAAAAATACTATAACTGGTTTACCCCAAAGCCAGTGCAAAACTAGTTGATTTCGACTACATTTCTCCTAACAAGATCACTCTAGTAGTCTAAGACTGAATACATATCAGACATTGAGTATCCACAAAATTTTATCCTCATTTCTCTTGACCTTAAGTAAGGGATCAAATATTTCATCATCTTTTCCTTCATCTATTTTTTTTCCCATGACACCAAGTACTAACATCCCTTAGGTTTGTAGATATCAATAGGCTAATTTATAGTGAGAAGATCTAGAAATACAACCTCGAATTTGTACACATCCCCTCTGAGAGTGGATATCCAAGACTGACCATATTTTGGTGAATATTTCCCACCATTGTGTGTTATAAAAAAAAAATCAAATTCGAATGGCCAAAGTTTGCTAAATGGGATTCACATTCATCATAAGAGAATGTTATTTGACTTTATATCATGATGCATTATATGATGTTCAAATATTTTAGGAAATTATGCATAAGTTCTCCAACGACCTCAAATGTTTAATATATGCCAGCTCTTCTTACTCCGCTCATCCATAAACATATAGTTCTGATATAATACCTTAGTCACCTTTCTGCTTTGCATAGAGGATTCTATTTATGCTAATAGCCATAGATTGTTATGGCTATTGTAGGATTTAATGCTCAGCCAATTGATTGCTCTTTTTGAAATTGGATTTGTCTTCTTGTTTACAAGTTAGTGGTATTGATTTTCTAGCTTTTGCATTAGACTTTATAGAAATGGTTTCTCATACCGAAAGGCATCATACTTACTAAAATTACGAGGTTCACAAAAAAACATATTCATTCGATATACCTATCCCAGATCCATTTTAAGAACAAATTTACTCAGGGTATATATTTCCCATTTGATTGTTGTCTATAACCAAAGTTGTTACAGCTCCAGGGCATTCCAAGAAGCAAATTTAGTGATTCCTGTAAAATGTCTTAACAAAAAGTAATTGTAAAATACAATCAAGTAAGCTTGACAATATAATGCTCGACACATTTTAAAATCCAATTGTGTAGTCGCCCAGTATTACTATTACTTGTATGTTCAATCTTTAAAGTTAGTATTTGATCATGTATGTGATTTATCTATTGGTTTCAGATGAAAGGTGCTTGAATGGTATATATTCATTTCCTTCTGTTTACCTATATATGTTTCCTTATACTGACTTGGGCAAATAATTTTCACTGTAGGAGTTTTTGTCTCCTAGAAAAGTTGGGCCTTCCATTCCACGTTTGTTTTTAGATTCCTTGTACTTGTTTTCACTGTAAGTAAATGATGCAGAGACTTATCCATATTATTAGTCTTAAACTGTAGTGGTGCAATTAACATAAGAGATTTTATTTTGCAAGTCTGGCCTATATGTACCATAAATTTTTGTGGTAGGACTCTTAAGCATATTATTGCTTAGAAGATTTTAAAGTGCATGATAGCCTTCTTTTCCAAATTGTTAAATCACTAAATGGATTTTTGTTAGGAACCCATGTCAACCTTTCTATTTACTTTGTTAGTATATTGTTGTTGGACGCATATGCTTTGTAAGTCGTCCCGTAGTATTTGTTGATCCATAGTTGTGTTATTGTTGTTTGGCGCATATGCTTTGTAAGTCGCCCATAGTATTGTTGATCCATAGTTTGTATTGGCCCATGGTTTTGACCCATAGTATTGGTGCCTAGACTTAGTATATAAGTGTGTGTTGAGGCCTATGAAGGCATCATGAAGTTATTTGTATTGAGCTTGCTCAAAGGAGGTTGCCCCCTCGAAGTGGCCTGCGATCAATATAAAAGTGATTCTGAGTTCTGTTATTTCTGCTATTTGGTGCATTTTCATTAATTAATTATTGCAGATTCTCCACAATTTTTGACATTTGAAAGAGCTAAAAGATGATGACCTTGTAACCTTCACATTAGTGAATTTCTCTATAAAGGTGTTGAGATAGGATGTTGTAATATATTATCATAGGAAATGTTAGGTATACTAAATGATCATAATAAATTGTCTAAGGCAAGTCATTAAAAATGTGATTTTTTTGGTAGTGAAGATGGTAACTTTTATTGGGGAGGATTTGTTTGCAATAACAAGGAAGAAAGATAAGTAACAATGCCCATATCTAGATTTGTGGACATAGGTAGTTAGGGTGGAGTTTGAAGAGCACTGAGAGGGGGGGTGAATCAGTGTTCTGGATCTTTGTCAAATTTTTACTTTCAAAAGAACACAGATTTCACTGAACCAAAAGAAAAGTTTCACAAGAAAATATATACACAAAAATTTAGAATATTTATATGTGAAATTGTTTACATTCAGGGCCTATGCTTCAACACAGAGAATGCACTAGCAACAACTCGTGAGAGGGGATTCAACCCCTTTAGAATATTTTTAGTTTCAACTAGAAAAAAAATTGTATTACAATATCCTACTTGATAGGACACCTATCCTACCCTAGCTCCACCCTTCCTCCCTAAAAATAGTCCAGATTCTCAGATTTAAAAAAAATTGAAGATAGCTCTACTAATCACATTCTTTCTTCAAACATCTTTGTCTGTCACCTCATAAAGTACCAACCTCCACAAACACAATAGTTTCTACCTTTTTTATCATATAGAAACAAATTCTGCAATACACAAAGCTATCCCAATTTCTCTACAAAAGCTTGACGTCTTGGGCCACTTGAAGAATATGCCCTAGAACTGTACAAGCTAGTCCAAGACATGCTGAAAAAAAAACAAAACACTGCTCCACGCTACTACAGTCTTTACTGACCCTTTACTCTCTGACCTCGTGGGCCCTGGCTTGCCTCAATCCCTCAGCGAATTCATCCCATCCCGTTCAGCATAACAAATGCCATATGCCTTCCTTATTTATATGCACACATTAACACCTTGAGGCCGACTTAAAACAAATATAATTTTGATTTTTTTTCTTAGAGAAAAGAGGTCGACCTCAAACAAGTTTTTCCCTCTCCCTTTTTTATAAAAAAATATCAGTCCTACAAGGCCGACCCTCATAATTAATATTGCCATATCCAATTTTAATGCTGATGTCTCATTGAAATAAGGAATTGAAACCATAATGATGTTGCTACATATTTTTAGGGATGAAGCTTCTCGTTAGGGATTCTAAAAATGTGGGCTTAATTCCCTTACATTTACAAATTAGGGCTACCCAAAATTTAAGGAACTGGCCACCGATTTTAACCATATAGCTTCATATTTAGTATTCTATTAGAGATTCCAAAAACCTTTCAAAATTTTTAACCTAATCTGAGATTTACGAGTCAGGTTGACTGCTGAATTTGAATGTCATTGTTGGTTGACATGCTGAGTGGAACCACTGATCTGCTAAAAAAAAGGAGATGCAATTTGACCTCTATTCAATTCTACAGGAACACTTCAATGTCTTCACCTTTCAAGTTAGGAGATCAACAACTTCATTGAATACTCTATCAAGTTTAATGGTTAGAGCATCAACAAACTTCTTAACAGAGACATGTCTTCAACAGACTTGCAGGTAACTACTGATCCTTTGACATCAATGCCAACCATAATATCCAACAAAATCCCCCATTTTGTTGATGTCAACACATGTCTCCCCCTAAGAAATCCCCCTGATTGCTTGGGTTCTGAGCAACCCTGCTATGGGTAATTCTCCCCCTTTGACATCAATGTCAAAGCACCAGCTCAGTGAACTTCCTGAACAGAAATTACTCCCAATCTTTTCCTCATATTTTCAAAAGCCTCCCTGGGCAGTGGTTTTGTGAATATATCAGCAACTTGTTCCTTGGTGTTCACATATTCCAACTTGATCTTTTGATCATGTGTCTGTTCCCTCAAAAAGTGATACTTGATAGGGATATGTTTAGTTTTGGAATGCATGACTGGGTTCTTTGAAATGTTGATGGCACTGTGTTATCACAGTAGATTGGAAGTGGTTGATCGCATTCAACTTTAATATCTTCTAAGTTTTTCCTCATCCACAAGAGTTGAGTACAACATTCTGCTGCTAATATATACTATGCTTCAGCAATGGATAAAGAAGGCAAACAATCTCCCAAAAAGAAGGCATTGCCACTTGTTCTCTTTCTATCATCTAAACTTCCAGCCCAGACAACATCAGAATAAGCTTTTGGATCAAACTTTTTGTTCTTAGGATACCATAAACCAAAATCTGATGTTCCTTTAAGATACCTAAAAATCCTTTTTACAAGCATTACATGTGATTCTTTTGGGTTAGTCTGGAATCTTGCTACTAATCCAATTGCTTGCATGATGTCTGGTCGAGAAGCAATGAGGTAGAGAAAATTTCCAATCATAGATCGGTACAGTGTCTAATCTACAAAGAGAAACTCATCTTCTTTGCTAAGCTTACAACCAGTGACCATTGGAGTTCCGACAGAAGAACTTTCTAACATACCAAATCTTTGAAGCATTTTCTTTAAGTACTTGGATTGTGATATGAAGATACCAGATGATTTTTGTGAAATTTGGAGTCCAAGGAAAAAGGTCAACACACCAATCATGGACATCTCAAATTCTTTTTCCATGTTTTCATAAAATGCATGACTAAACTCATCTTCATTGCTTCCAAAAATTAAGTCATCTACGTAGACTACAGTAATTAACAGCCTGTTCTTTCCAATTTTGAAGTAGATATTGTTGCTAGTGCTGCCTCTCTAAAAACCTTGCTGAATCAAGTATTTATCCAATCAGTTGTACCAGGATCAAGGATCCTATTTAAGACCATAAAGGGCCTTTTTAAGTTTCCATACATGATTGTCCTTACCTTCCACTTTGAAACCCTCAGGTTGTTCTGTATACACTTATTCACTTAATTCCCCATTAAGGAAGGAAGATTTAACATCCATATGGTAAATCTTAAAATTCTTGAAACAAGAACATGCCAGGAACATTCTGATCAACTCCATTCATTATACTGGTGCAAATGTTTCATCAAAGTCAATTCCTTCCAATTGAGCATACCCTTTGCAAACTAATCTGGCTTTATTTCTTGAGACTTCTCGTTTTTCATTGAATTTATTTTTGTAAACCCATTTTATGCCAATAACATTTTTATCTTTTGGATGTGGAACTAATTCCCAAGTACTGCTTTTCTCAATTTGATGGAGTTCTTCTTGCATGGCCTTGTTCCAATGCTCATCTTCATAAGCTTCTTCGAAGTTCTTGGGCTCAATTTTTGACAACAGAGCCACATCTCTCTTTGATGTTTGTCTCAATTGCATTCCTCCTAAATTTCCAATGATAAGGTCCTCCGAATGATCTCTTTGCACCGTTTTGAGTGAAGGCTTGTGAGCTTGTGAGTTCTTACAATTTGAAGTAGATACTTATTTTTCTTCTCCGTGTTCTTCCAGTTGTTGTTCCTTTTCAACTATTATGTTTTCATCTTGGTATTCATCCGATGTTTCACCATCTGTTTCTTCATCTTCATGAGATGACAATTTGTGCGACAATTTCTCATCTACTCTAACATCCATGATTTCAACTATTCTTTTGAGACGTTGGTTGTAACATTCGTAGGCTCTTCTTTCTATTGAATATCCCAAAAAAATTCCTTCATCCATTATATTTGAAATTTGCCTAGGTTTTCATTATTTATTTTGATGTAACACTTACTTCCAAATATTTTAAGATGTTCGATAGAGGCCGATCTACCTGTCAACACCTCATAAGGTGTCTTATCACTGTTAATTCTTAATTGAGCTCTATTTAGAATGTACACAGATGTGGCCCCTGCCTCTCTCCAAAAAACTTCCACTACCTTTGCTTCTAAGAGCATTGTTCTTGTTGCTTCTTGGACTGTCCTGTTTTTTCTTTCTGTAATGCCATTCTGCTGTGGGGTATTGGCTATACAATATTGTTGTTCGATACCATTCTCTTCACATAAAATTTTTAATTCAGTTTGGGTGAATTCCCCACCATTATCTGACCTAAGACACTTGATCTTAAGGCCACTTTCATTCTCAACTTTAGCCATGAACTTGATTGAGAGATGAAAACCATGGTTAATATGCTATAAAAGATATAGATTGAATAACATGTTATATATAGGGATTTAATGATATAACAACTTTAGGCAAAAAAATGGTTGAAGCGAATAGTATATGTGATATCATATTTTTCTTCACTTTATATATAATCACAGGGATGCCTATTTTTCCTTGCCTCTATGTCCTGTTTTGTTGTGATATGAAAATTTATGGCATACATGTGTGTGTATGTGTGAGTGTGTGCACGATTGTGGATACACTTTATATGTGTGGTTACTATCTGTTGATGAGGTAATGTTTATATTCATGGTTGGAAAACTCATGAGAATGCATAAATTATCACACTAATATTTGTAATATAACACAAAATGTGCATATTATGTAATGAAATTAATACTAATGTTTTAAATTAATTATTTCTTCTTGTTTGCAGAAAAATGGTGAAGATGACTCCTTAGATGATCTAGATTATGTTGTCACCAATGTACCAGAGAAATATATTGTTGATAATGATGCAAATGGATCAGATGAAAATGATGATGAATATGATGTTGGGATAGATGAGGATGAGGATGAGGATGATCATGGTGGTGGTGATGATGATGATGGTAGCCATTGATGCTACTATTGAGATTGTGTATGTTTATTTCTTTCTCGATGCTACTAGACACGTATTCTTATTTTTGTGATGATCCAAGTTAATATTAAATTCTGGGTCATTTTGATTTGTATGGTGGATTTATGTTGACATATAAACTTTGATTATCCTTGATCATTTTGACATTTCTAGATATGGATATTAAAAAAGATATCTCTTGTGATATTGGTATTTTCACTATATATATATATATATATCGTTCACTTGTTCTTTTAACCTTAATATGATGATCTGTATGATAGGTTATTGATGTGATGATGTTTTATAATTTCACTTCTTTTGATGAAAGATAATGGTGATGTTATCGTTATTATATTGTAAATTTATCTATATTGGAAATTATCGATGATCTTTTCATGGAAAATTAATATATATGAGGATGTTACTACTTTGGATAAATGTTGTCTATTTGTGTTAAATTTTTTTCACAAATGCTATGCAATTAATTTCAATAATGGTATCTACAATTAATTTGAATGTTTCATTATGTTATTTTAGAACTATGAAGTAAATGATATATGAGAACTATTGAAACTAATGAAATAATTATAATAATTTGATATAATAAATATATTAGCACACAATTGGATATAGTTGTAGGTTTTAAATAGAAAGCCTAATGTGGTGCTAATAAGGAAGAAAAAATAGGAGCTAAAATGGAATCCCCCTATGTCATAGATCTAGAAGAAACATTGGATGCAATACCTAGTGCTAAGTTGGAAGTCAATTCTGATGCTATTTTGGATGCTAAAGTAGAAGCCAAACCATAAGCTAAACTAGTGGACAACAAAGAAGAAAAAATAGATGCTTAATTAGAAGCTAAATGTGGTGTTCATGAGGAAGAAAACAAGAAGAAATTCAAGGAGCTAAATGGGAAGCAAAATGTGGCGCTAGTGTGGGAGTAAAAATGGACGCTAAATTGGTAGAAAAACATGGTGCTAATGTTGACATAAATAGAGATGCAAAACTAGGCCTTAAAAATGATGCAACACTTGATGCTAATGAGGAAGACAAACATGGCGTTGATATGGTAGAAAAATAAGATGTTACTTTGGATGCAAAACATGGCGCTACATAGGAAGCAAAATATGGTGCAACAATAGAAGAAAAAATGGCACCATTTTGGTAGCAAAACACGATGCAAAAATGGTGCAAAATTAGAAGCGAAAATTGGTGAATATTGGAAGTAAAATGTGGTGCAAAATGGGATGCTAAAGTCGTAGCACATATGGATGCAATATTGGATGCTAATTTGGATGCAAATCTGGAGCGAATGTAGATGCAAACATAAATGCTAACATGGCGCTTTTAAGGATGCAAATAGGGAGCTAATGGGGACGTCATTTATGAAGTAAAAGAGGACGATCTCTAGGAAGAAAAATAGGATGTTATTTAGGAAGAAAACCTCGATGTCATTTAGGAAGAAAAATTGGATGCTATTTTGAAAGCTAAAAAATGGGCGTTATTTTAGACATCAGAAATGATGCTATTCAGGAAACAAAAAAAGACGCTATTTTAGAGACTTTAAGTTTTTTCCATGACGCGTCCCATTTAGCGTCTACTTCGACCACCCAATGATAAACAAATTTACACTAAAAAGGGACGCTAATTCCAGGATTTGTTGTAGTGCTCATCCTTTGGACAAGTCCAATCTCACATGTTTTACGAACCTGAGAAATGAGGGGTTCGTCCCTATAAGGGTCCTTCAATGTTGAATTTTAACGAGTCCATAGAAGGTAAACTCGACGTCATTTCATGACTAGAGAGTCTGAAAATACTAAAGAAGACTCCAAGGTGTACTTTTTCATAGATTTAGTCTCCAAGGTCCGAAAAAGTATAAATAATACCCGGAAGAACTCTTCCAGTCAAATGCTGACTAGAGTATTCATTTTTCGTAAATAGTCCAACCCGTCTGAAAAAGTGGTAAACTTTTACTAGAAATATGACCTTTCTAATACTTTGACAAGCATGAAAGAATCAAGTTTGCTTGGTGATCTTTTCCTATTTGGGGAGTCCGAAAATATCTTAAATAAAACTCCAGGGGGATTCCTTTTTCGTAATTGGTTTATGGGCCTGAAAAAGTGATAAAATTATACTCGACATCGTTTTACTAGGTTTTTAACAAGCACGACCATGGTATCAAAAGCGCTTAGAATATTTTTCATGTTTGAATCCAGAGAACGAAAAAGAAAAAAGTAAGCTCAAACCGCTTTTCATGTTTTTGTCCAAAGCACGAAAAGGTTGAAAGTTGAAAAGTAAGCTCGACACATCTTTTTTAGGTTTTAACCAGAGCACGAAAAAGTGGAAAAAGTAAGCTCAACACCATCTTACTATTTTTAACGAGATCAAAGATTGGTTAGAAGAATGCTCATGGTATCTGCTCATTTTTTAACGAGCTTGCAACATAAAATGAACTATGCTCTGTGTGATGCCTATTGGTGGGCCCCTTCCCAACATGATGTCCATAGGTTGATACTTATGATGATATCAATTAACATGTTTTTCCAAACATGATGTCTATAGTTTTGGATCTTTGCGCATAGGGTTATCAGCAAAATATAGTGGCTTAATTCCTGTATGATGTCTAGAGGCTGGAGACATGCCCCCCCAGATTTGTTTCGTATGATTACTTTTCTTCTTCCCCAATTTAAACTCCTAGATACTAATAGAAAAACGTTCACTAGAGGGGTAGGAAGAATGCAATTTAAGTGACGCAAGTAGATGAAATGAAGGTTCAAGTCCTAAATCTGGTGGGAGACTTGACTCAATGGGAGGAAGAACTATTTCATTTTTACACAAGATTGAAATAGAAAATAACTATGCTTGAAGGGACTGTTTTAGGCACAACATATCCCATGTTTTATCCAAAACATGGGAGCCCCGGTTTTATATGGAAGGGTAACTTAGTCAATTTTTGGGGTTGTTCAGCCTATCTGCATGCATTCTCGCCTTTGACATGATTTGATTCAGTTAGTAATTTTCCTTTTGAAAATTTATGCTTTTTGTGTGTTTTTTTGTGAGTTGCGGGAAGAACTTATTTTTCCCAAAATTATGTATTTCCCGCATCCCGCAACCTGCAATGCGGATTGCGGGTGCAGAATTGTTTGTCTAATAATCGTGGTTGTTTGCACCCGCAACCCGCAATGCGGATTGCGGGAACACCTGTTAAATTAGTTCTGCGCTTTAAGATCCCGCAACCCGCATTTGCGGATTGCAGATTGCGGGAACTTCTTGTTTGATAATGTTTAGAGTTGCGATCCCGCAACCCGCAAATTGCGGATTGCGGGTAGGATGTATATATTTTCAAAATAAAACTTCCACAACTCTGCTTCCACATGTTTAATCTTAATCATTGATTTGTCTTGATCCTGTGGATGAGATTACACTGTGTGATTTGAATAATTATTTGGATTGTTTCCATTTTTACTTATTTGCTTTTTGATTCATTTGAGTTGGTTCCATGATCTTGGTGGTTAATTTACTATGTTGTTCCTCACATTCCCCACCTAGATTTGGTCTTCACTGCATAAATTGATTACTTGAGATAATGGTTGGTTATTACCTTCATTCTGGGATTTTGATTGATCTTATGGTTTCTTTTCTCATGATTTTGGATATTGCATTAGTATGATATTTGAGCTTGATGGAATTTTATTTTAACTTTTGCATGCCTAGAATCATAATGTAAATAATCTTATTCTTTGGGTGTGTTTGCTTATATTAGTTTAATATTTTTAATGTTTAATTAAGCTTATTGAAATCTTTTAAACATTCATGGTCATGCTTGGACTTTCCTTAACTTAATTTGTGTATTTCATTAAATCCATATATTAAACTTATACACAATTTGATGTTATGAAAATTAAAAGAACACATGTTTTAGTTTGTTAGAGTTCTAATTTTCCTAATTTCTATGAGATTTGGTATTATGATTATTTGAAAATTAGTGGGATTAAAATTCAACATTCACAAATGTGAAATTAGTTTGATCATGGATAAGTCTTTTATTTTCACTAAGCTAATTTGATTTTGAAAATATAACTTCTAATTTTTTTTTTATTTTGCAATTTAAAATGATTTTCATTTATTATCGTGTGAAAGGAAATATTATTTTCTTGGTTTTCTATTCTTGGAAAATGTTTATGTTATAAACCTATTTATGAAATTCATTAACTCTCCTATATTATAGGAGTGATTCTTTTCTTCTATATGTAACTTGTTTCCAACATTTATTTTCTTAAGAATTAACATGTAAATCGTTTTGGTTTTTACTTCTAGGTTTAGGGTTTTTCAATATTGGATTCTCGTTTACTTTCTAAATATTTATAGTTTTTTTAAACTTTTATCCTTTGTTATTTCCTTCATTCAATATTAAAAAAATAAAAATAAAAAATTTGCATTTTTCTAAGCTTTTCCAATCATTTTTTCGGATTACGGAAATTTTATTTTTGATTATTGAAATTTCAACATTTCTACAATCCACAACCCGAAATTGGCAACCTGCGAAATTGTGCCCGAAATTTCGGGATGCAGATTGCGGAAATCACTTTTTCACATTTTCATTCCTGCATTTTTTTTTCCAGACCCTAAGTTTATCTTAGGTTATATTTTACTTTGATTTCGGGTCTGTAAATTTTGGTAATTTAATTTTTACTTAGGATTTTTGGGTTTTTTTCGATTTTTGATTTGTTTAAATTAATTTTACAAATTCGAAGTTTCCTTCCCGACATGTTTCCGATTTTTTTTGGAAATATGGATTTTGGATTTTTGTGTTAGTTTTATTCATTTGAAAAATGATTAATATGAAAAATGATTAATATGAAAAATGGATTTAATTGTTAAGATCAACGGTCACAATTCACTCCACAATGAAATCAACGATTGCTGAGTCTTAGCTTCCGGGAGCAATAGCTTGAGATTCATAAGTCCAAATTAAGCCCGAGATAGGTCGTTGGAAAGCTGGAAGGATGGGGAATGATTTGGAAAGATTAGTTTTTCCAAATGAATATATTAAATACCCTAAAAATATTCCTGAACAGTCAATTTCGGATTTGGATAAGATTTATTTATTTATATTATATTTTGGTTTGCAAATAGATTTTATTAACTTAGAATTATTTCATTGGTTTTTAAATGATGTTTTAATTGGTCTTTTGAATTGTACAGGTGTGGATTTGGATTTAGAGGAATCAAGATGAATGATCTACATCCCAAATTTGGAGTGATCAAAACATGCCAAGTGGGAAGCAGTGATATTTTCACGTGATTTCTGGAGTGATGAAGATGAATCTGGAAAATCCGAGACATGGGTTTTGTGCAGAATATGCTCAATTGGTTTGTGCAAGGAAAAAATCCTCAGAAAGTGCTTCATTTGGGAGATCTGACTGGTTTTCCAAAAATGGATTTCCTAGATTTTTCTGATGGATGGATCTGGCAAATGAAACAACTCAGCTAGTTAGCTCAGCAATTGGGGAAATGGATCTTACCTTTTCCTGTATTTTTCTATGTATAAATACCTATCTTCTATGATTTAAGAAGGGGAAGCGCTCGACAGAGCTGGAAAGATTTCTCTTTCAGAACTGAGGAGACGCTGCCAAGGAGAAATCTTCATACCAGAGAAGGAATGTTTTCTTCTTTGCAATCTTTTGCAAATTTCTTTCAAGGGATAATGTACGAAGGTTATGTCCACAGGATTTCTAGGCAAATTAAGAAGTTCTGTAATTTCCTATTGAAGTAGGAATAAAAGACCAGAAACCATTACAACAATCATTTTACACAGATTCATCTGAGTTACATGGGATTTTTCTGCATTTTCTTAGTTGAATTAATAATTAGATTTGAACATTCTCTGTGCAACATTTGTAGCTAATGTTTTACTGCATTATTTTGTGGCAGGTTTGTTTAATCTGATTGTGATAAATGACTGGAGGTTTAACGTATAAATAGTATTTCCAAACGACAATAATTTCTTATTGTTCATTTTTGTAGAAAAACTGATGTGCCTATTAATTGCTGAATTGTTTGAATTTCTTTAAGCAATGCAGTAATTATCTTTTATATGCGTTAAATTTCTCTTAAAATATTTCGCTCCGGGGATAGGTTATTAGATAGGTTATTAATTAGCTTCTATTTTAGTTAGTATTCTATCTCTATATCTTCAAATCTTCATTTCTGTAACTATAGAATTTCTTCTAATAGTTGCAGAATTATTAATTGTAGATTGCATTTAAATCACATTTAGGATTAGTTTAAGATCTAATTCAAAGTCTCCCTTTCGAGGAGCAAACTCACCGACTCAAACAATGCCAGCGGAGGCTGAATCTCCGTGGGTGTTAATCACACCAAACAACTCAAGGATAGGGTAATACTTGCATAGGATTATCTGAAGCCTTTGGGTGGGTTTTCATCCCCTGTTGTTTGCCTTGGACACCATTCCAGCACCTGCACATCCAAGGCTTCAACAGGGACCCATTTTATTTTTTAACGATCTTGAAACATAACGAAACTATGCTCATGGGAACCTGTTTCATTTTTTAACGAGCTTGACATAGAAATGGAACTCTGCTCATGACCATCTATTTCATTTTTTAACGAGCTTGACACAGGAAGGGAACTCTGCTCGTAGTGACCTATTTCATTTTTTAAGGAGCTTGACACAAGAATAGAACTCTGCTCATAGACACTTGTTTCATTTTTTAACAAGCTTGACACCATGAATAGAACTCTACTCATGGTCATCTATTTTATTTTTTAATGAGCTTGACACAGGAATAGAACTATGCCCATGAGTGGTTTCATTTTTATGCAAGGTCTAAGCTGAAAGTAAACTATGCTTGGAACTGGTTCCATTTTTTACATAAGCTTGAAACCAAAGGTAAACTATGCTTGAAGGGACCTGTTTCATTTCTACACAAGTTTGAAACATAAAACAACTATGCTTGGAATCAGTTCTTACCCAACATGATGTCTATAGGTTGGTAGTGTTTCCCTAGCATAAGAAACTAGGGGATAACTCCAACATGATTCCTAGAGGCTAGAGAACATTCCCCCCATACCTAAGGGGAAGAAACCACTAAAACATGTGGAATATTCAGGGAAGTCTGTGTTGGAATATTCTCCCCATCATTTTTAAGTTTTGCATGCATGCATGCATTCTGCATGCATCCAGTCATTTGCATGGTGGACCTCCCAGCTCCTAGAGCTTGGTTTTATCTCTCCACAATTGTCTACAGCCCCTAGGGGGCCTCCTACCAGCATTTCCATTATTTCCATTTTCAACCATGCATGCATGCATCCTAGTCATTAGTCCTAGCACCTAGCCCTCAGTTACCTAGCCCCCGGGAGCTTCTCACTGATCATTTTTATTCCTCCTAGTTCTTAGTGCCCCCTAGATGCAGTGGCATGCATCTCATGCGCCCTCTCTCACCTACCATTCAATTGTACTTCAGTTATCTTTGGTTCTTTGCTTGATTTAAGGCTAGACTGATTCTCAACTGGCTGTATCACTCTGATGGACCTCCAGTGAGACTAGACTGCCCATTATGACTCCAGTTAACTCCTCATGCACCCTCCACTGAGCCTTTTTCATTCAGTTAGTGCCTACCTCACTCAGTTAGACTCCTCATGCAGCCTCCACTGAGCCTCCTTCATTTAGTTAGTGCCTACCTCACTCAGTTAGACTCAGTTGACTGACTGTTACCATTGATGACTGATACATTGAATGGATGATGACTCCACTATCATTTAATCCACACTCTGAGTTAGGAATTCGAATGCCCTACTTGGCCTATTCGAATCCTATATTATGCACCTTACTGTTCTATTGTATTCATTCACTTACATTCTTATTCATCGTATAATACTGAGATATTTTTCTATTCTACCGTGTTTATGAGTGATCATTGAGTGTGTCCTTCTCTTCTTCTTTGCAACATATTTGTGAGTTTGATTAGGAGTTGCTACAGCTTCCAGATCCCTTACATATTTCAACATGGTATCAGAGCAGGAAGCAGCTATTTGAATTGCAACAGTTGCAGTAGCAGCGGTTGTAGCATTTCTTTGAGCAGCTATCTTTCACTTGTGCACCAGAAGCCTTTGAGTTTCCACAACAAATCCTGGTGCTATTACTTAATTTCATTGGAGAAATCTAGTGAGGTCTAGCCAGGTGTGAAGGACTTAGTCCATGTGCCAAGTGTCTTTAAGGTAGTGTTCAGTCAAAGTGTAGCATTCTCCATCAACACATCTTTTATTGTTTTGCAGATTTATTCACTCGTTCAAAATCTTCTTCAACTATTCGACTTTCTCTGTTCAGATGGATCTAAAGCTTACATCTTCCAACTATGTTGAGTGGAAATCCAAGATGTCTCTCTTCATGAGATCCAAGAGCTTCTCTAGAATACTCAACGGAACGATGGTAGAACCAATCAGTGTAGTTGAAAAGTCCAAGTACTTGGATCGGCTTGATGATGCAATTGGTCTCCTCCTTCTCTCAATTTCTGATGAACTACACTTTAATGTCATCGATCTTACATCTCCGAAAGAGGTGCGGGACAAGCTTGAATCTCTCTTTGGGCCAAAGGATGATATGGTAGCACACAAATTGGAAAATGAGCTCATATGTTTGAGTCCTAGCAGCTTCGATTCTATTAATGCCTTTCTCACCAAGTTCAAAATCTTGATATCACAGTTGAAAAGATATGAGATAATGAAGGAAGATAAGCAGCTTATACTTGCCATTCTCTCAAAGTTGGGGGCAAATTTCTCAGTTTTTGTCTCTACTTTCTAGTCAGCTAGGTTGTACATTCCAAGATGAAAGTTTCCGTCATTTGATGATTTCACACAATATCTTACCCAAGAGGAAGAGAAGATTTCGATGGGAATAATCAAACCCAAATTGGATTCATCTCTTATAGTTGCAGCGAGAGTGAATGGTAAAGGAAAGAAAAAGATTTCTGACAAGAGATCGAATGATACAAGGCCTATAGATAGTTCATACTAGTTAGATGGGGCTTTGAACTCAAGGATGACCAATCATTCTCAAAAGAAAAGATCCAAGTGCTCATATTGTCTTAGAGGTTATCATCCTGAGAGTACTTGCATGAAGAAGACTATAGATTTGATGGCTCAGTTACTTAAGAAGAACAATATTCCTATACATGCATGTACAAGGAAGAAAGATCCTGATACTGAACCTTCTGGATCCGAAGACAAAGAAAGATGTCATGCCTTCATGGCAAGTGCATCAACAAATTCTTCTTTCATCATAGATTTAGGAGCATCAAGACACATGTCTTCCTCCAAAGATCTCTTCTCCAGTTTCGAAAGCTCAGTTGACCATTCCATCAGATTGGGAAATGATTCAGAAGTCTCCTCCCAGGGGAGTGGAAGAATCAATATTGACCATGGTTACTTTTCTGATGTGCTTTATGTTCCTTCTCTTGCAGAAAATTTACTTTCAGTGTATCAAATGACTCATATTGGAGAACCCAAAAGAGTGATCTTTTCTCCAAATGCAGTCGAGATACAATACATGGTTTCAGGGGAAATCATTGCAAAAGGAGTTGCAAATCATGAGACAAAACTCTACGAGTTTTCACACTTCTTACCTCTCTCAAAGGAGTCTACTCTTCACTCTCATACTCATGAAGAGAGTAGACCATCTCATCTCAACTACAAGCTAGCTTGAAATGTGGTTGATGGTCTTCCAAATAGCAATATTGCTCGTGGCACCTGCAAAAGTTGCTTGAAGGGAAAGAATCAATCTAAGAAGATTGAGAAAAAGAGGACTCTTGAAGAAGTGCGAATGCTAGATCCAGATCGACAAGAACCTGAAGATATAGCACCTATTGGTTCAACTCCTATGGTCAAATGGGCCATCACTACTACATCCACTAGTGATATTGTTGAAGATCCTTCATCATCAGATTCAGAGTTTGGAAGTGATGATAAGCCAGTTTCACTTGCTTCTTCACATGAGTTTTCAGATTCATAGTTTGCATGTGATGGTGAGCCAGTTTTACTTGCTTCTTCACATGATATTTCAGTTAGAGATGATGATGAGGGAATTCTAGACCCAAATCCACAAGAACCTGAAGGTCTAGCAACTAATGATGAAGATGAACGAATGAGAGATCCAGATCCACAAGAACCTGAAGATCCCTCACCTGATATTCCTCCTCTTTCTCGATGGGCAGCCACTACACTCCAATTTGCCGATGATTTGGTTGGTGATCCACATGATCATAGAAGAACCAGATCAGATTTCAGAATGGAAGGTTTCATCCTTCTCACATTGCTGATCCATTTTCAGATCGATTAAGCCTTCTTCAGAAAAGAAGGACACTTGCCTCCTTCATGGGTAAGTCATGATATTCTACTTTAGCACCTTTCAGTCTATTTTGAGGGAGGGATTTCTTCCCACTGGGTTTTCCCTCTTTCCTCACTTATTTTATTTAGATTGATTGTACGGGATGACCTTTGGTCTCAGTAACCAGGGCCCTATCTTTCTATTTTACAGGGTGACCTTTGGTCTTAGTTACCAGGGCCCTACTCTTCAGTTATTTTCTCATAGTATAGCTTTCGGGGGGGGTGTTGGAATATTCTCCCCATCATTTTTCATTTTTGCATGCATGCATGCATTCTGCATGCATCCAGTCATCTGTATGTATCTAGTCATCATCATGGTGGACCTCCCAACTCCTAGAGCTTGGTTCTATCTCTCCACAGTTGTCTACAACCCCCAGGGGGCCTCCTACCAACATTTCCATTATTTTCATTTTCAGCCATGCATGCATGCAATTGCATGCATCCCAATCATCAATCCCAACACCTAGCCCTCAGTTAGCTAGCCCCCGAGAGCTTCTCACTGATCATTTTTAGCCCTCCTAGTGCTTAGTGTGCCCTACATACAGTTGCATGCATCTCATGCACCCTCTCTCACCTACCATTTAGTTGTACTTCAATTATCTTCAGTTCTTTGCTTGATTTAAGGCTAGATTGACTCTCAACTGACTGTATCACTCTGATGGACCTCCAGTGAGACTAGAATTCCCATTATGACTCTAGTTAACTCCTCATGCACCCTCCACTGAGCCTCTTTCATTCAGTTAGTGCCTACCTCACTCAGTTAGACTCCTCATGCACCATCCACTGAGCCTCCTTCATTCAGTTAGTGCCTACCTCACTCAGTTAGACTCAGTTGACTAACTGTTACCATTGATGACTGATACATTGACTGGATAATGACACCACTATCATTCAAGCCACACTCTGAGTTAGGAATTTGAATGCCCTACTTAGCCTATTCGAATCCTATATTATGCACCTTACTGTTCTATTGTATTCATTCACTTACATTCTTATTCATTGTATAATACTGAGATATTGTTCTATTCTACTGTGTTTATGAGTGATCATTGAGTGTCTCCTTCTCTTCTTCTTTGAAACATATTTGTGAGTTTGATTGCGAGTTGCTATAGCTGCCAGATCCCTTGCATATTCCTACAGTTTGATGACTGGGAGCCATGCAATGATTCAGTGTAACAATGTAAAGTTGTTCAATGGTCACCATATTTCCATGATGAGGAAAATACATCACTCGAAAGAGTGTGGACACTACAAATTTCATGGCATAGAAATAATCTCGTCCAAGGAGTAGGTTAAAATCTAAGGGACCTTGGACTACCGTAACATTAATAGAGACATTTTTTCCTCCTACAGTGATAGGTAACTAAGGAAGGATCCCTAAAGTCCCAATAGGTAAAGACAGTATTTGGTCAGTGACTGGAACAAGTTGAGGAGAATCTATAGCTTTCCAAGATTCAAGTTGAGGTTAAAATACTAACAGAATCTCCTTCATCAACTATAGTGAGAAATATTTCCTTATCGAAAACTCCTACATATATCTAGAAAGGAACACTCGAAGGAAGACAAGATTTTGGTAGACTATTCCAATAAAAGGAAATGACCTCAGTACTCGGAGGAGGTCCCATGTAAATGGACATGATTTCTCCTTGCCTAGAACATTCTGAACTGACTACGAAAACATCAGTGGTTTTTGGTTCACTCTCAACTAGAAGAGTAGAATGAGATGAAGATTGTGTTATGGTGACTACTTCAGAATTAGCATTCCCAAGTGAAAGAGTGGGATTGAGTGGAGATGTCATCAACTCGACCACTTCAACTTCACTCTTCGAAGGAAGAGTAGGATTAACTACTTGTTCTTCACTCTTTGAAGAAAGAGTGGGATCGGTCGATGATGGAGCTGGATCGATCGCTTCATCAACCAATGGGGGGTCAAGATACAACTTATGATATCCTGTTGGAATGTTATACTAAGATACAATAATGTATTCCAACAACTATGAAGCTTCATCCATGCGCGGACAAAGGTAAGTAAGGTTCATGCCCTTGCATAACAAACAATGATTCTTTACTTTACCTTTTCAACCCTTAACCATAGAGTCACTGGTCAATGGAGTATAATCAGTATGATATCCATAGGCTATTGATATAGGTGGTGTAGAGGATTTATACCACTCTTCTAACACTTTGGGAATACCAGGACAATCGTTGAGAAGGTGCTCACCCCTGCAAATCTTGCAAGGGAACTTGGGTCTGCGAGGTGTTTAAATAGAATGAGTGCCATCAGAAAAAGTTGGTTGATACTTGGTCTCTTTCTTATCCTTCTTCTTCTAAATATTCCTTTTCTTCTTATTATTATCCTCTTGATTACTAACACTACTGCTTTTATCAGGTGAGGAATAAGAAATGGAAGAATATACATCCGATGAAGAAGGGGAAGGATCAGTTTGGAATTGACACTCTTCTGGTGGAGAGTTAACATTTGAAACATTGGGTACACCTGGAATCAATAGATTAAATAACCATACCAGTAATCCTATGGTTATTCTAGGAAGATTTAATGTGGCAATAAAGGGAGGACCAATATCTCCAACTAGAGGGAAAGAAAAAGATACCCCTTGAAAATATGCATCTTGATTGGTAGTCCCAGAAGAGCTTGACATATATAAACTCTCTAAGGCATTCTAAATATAAAGCACGTCAAACGATACTCAAACTAAAAGCAACAGGAAAACTTGTGAATAGGTGTAGTGTCCCTTTTTAAGAATTTGTTAAAACTAGGAAACATTGCAATTTTTGGCCAAATTCCACCCTTAGACTAGTAATGACTCAACTTCTTCCAAATGGCTCCAAATGATTCCGAATTGGGTCTGAATGTGTTTGGAAGGTATTAATACATACAAATGAGGCTGTTGGATGCTTAGACACTCTCAAAACAATTCTGCAACATTCATTTATAATCAGGGAAAAATAGGGAACTTTACTAGTCAAATCGAGGTTCAAAACCCCCAAGGGTAGGGGACAAAAATGAATTCCCAAACACTGTAATACCTCCCCAAATTTCAGAACAGATACATGGTACTGTTAAAGGAGTTCAATGGGATCCCAAATACATCATCAATTAGTTCCTGAAGGCTTCTGCAACTTCCATAAATCAGATGTTTGTATACTAGCTTTAAAATAGGGGGAAATGATAGTAAATATTCACAAATGGTTATGAAACTTGAGAATATTGCTCCAAATTCTTGTCTAATGAATATTAAACTTCTTCATCATATTAATGGAAATCCATACAACAATAATATATCATATTTTTACTGAACCATTTTAATTTGATACAACTTCAAGTGCTTATAACAAGGTATTGGAGAAATGGCACCATTTAATCATAGTTTAGAATTTGTACATAAAATATGTTGGAGTTTCGATCTGAAAGTATTCTAAACAGTAAATACAGAGTGCATATATCATGTTACAAAAATATGTGGATTCAATATATATCCCAAAGGGATCATCACCTCACCAAGTGCGCCCCTCCTCAAGGAGCAAGAGTATGACAAGAAATGGAAGAATGGTTGTAGGAGCAAGTTGAAGGAGATGTGACCACGAGCTTCCATGTAGCTTCAACCTGCAACAAATGACTCCATTATAGCTCCAAATTAAATTTATGAATTTCCTTTACAATTTCCAATTAGGATGGGAATCGTTCACCCTCGAAATTGGTGCTAAGACAAGTAGAATAACACTCCACTAGCTCTCCTCTCCAAATGCAAATGTAAAAAGATCAAAAGATACTCTCCTTCTTCGTTCTTGAATTTTATAAAATTCCAAATACTTCCTTAGCTCGAATTCCATCCATGAGATTCATGCCAACTCAAATTAGGAAGAGATTCCAATGTATGCCACTTGTCCCTCCATTCCTTGCCTCCTCCTTCACTCAATTCGAATGGGTGAATATTTGGCTTCCCTAACTCCCTTGTGCACCCTCTTGGAGGCTATGTTTAGCCCCGACATGTCATATATGTCAGAATTCAGCAATCAGGTCTTATTTGTGTCATAGGTGTCATAGAATCTTCATCATTGTTGTCATAGAAGCTAGGGAATCTAGCCCAAGTGTCTCAACTTCTCTCAAATGCCTCTTCCTCTTCCATGGGAGTTACTCTTCCACTCCAATTCGATATTCATTGAGTCATTCCAAGTATATTAACTATCCAACTCCCCCAAGAATGTGGACTCAACCTAGGATTCGAATGGGTGAGAGTGGAATGCCATGTGGCATGGGGAATCTTGCTTAAGTGGGCCCCACACCTCCAATGTTCCCTCATGACCAAGTTCCACCTTATTTTCCTATCTTGATTATTTATTTATTCCCCATTTAATATATTTGGTCAAGCTAATGTCCATTTGGGGTTTTATAGTTCCCTTATTCCAAATCTAATGTTTCCACCCCAACCTAGGAAACTAGTAGATTGGTGGAATTTTCTCTTTTTGAGATTTATTTGAATGGGGAAATTACAATAGGAGGGATGTAAAAGTTTAATCCTCATGGGTGTGTCAAGCTATCACAACTTGTGATATATTGTAGGGTCCAACAGTTATACTTGGCCCAATTTTTCAGAGCACTAAACAAGGAGGATTGGGCTTGTACCCTTGGCCATATAACCCGACTACCTGATAGTATGTGCATAGTAATCTCCCCAAGCACTATTCTTGGTGTATTGCAACAACAAGACGACCAATGGTTGACTTGGTTGGTTTCAGGATCTTAGAAGGGTCTCTTGATATACACAAGATACGTGGGAGCTCCAATCCGTAATAGTGTTGTCTAATACATAAGTAGTCGACAAGATCCTTCCTATATATTGTCAAGTACGTGAAGAACCTTTTTATATACCATTAAGTACATGAAAGGCTATTCGATATACTGGCTAGTACGTGGAAGAACTACAAGCCCCCAGAATGCAATGCAGGAAAAGAATGAAAGCTCCTACGTTTAAAGACTTCAGAACACGTATCTAACCTATCACACTAGTTTCTAAATATTTTAACTTATACTAGCGCTTGATTGTATCTTATGCGGTTAAGTGGACAAATAAAATTTAGACCTGACTCAAAACCATGCAAGTATGAGATGCAAATATTCTTTTCAATGAAGTCCTACTTAAGAAGGAGAGCGATATAGTTTTTCTAAAAAATGCACAACCCTATGCAAATGAAATTTTGGCTTATTCAAAATCATACACCCAAAACTACCCTAAAGTGATAAAATAGATCTTTCTATGAACACCACTTGCAATAACTCTAATCCGTTTCCTATCTTTTTACACTTGAAAAAGACATGTCTAAGCCATGGGAAAGAAAAATTGCATGAATGTTTCCAATCAAGTGAAATGCAAATAATAAGCACTCAATAATATTTTAATAACCCAAATGCATGCAAATTTGAAACAACCTTTTTCCCTTCTTATAAATTCAAGACCAAAAATATCAAATGATCATAATAATGCAAGAGGAGTATTTCTATTTTTCAAACTTGTGAATCTAGCAAAAGAGGGACAAAATTAAGCTTCTCTTTGAACTAGAGTGGAGACAAAGAATCAATCTTTTCCAACAATCAATAGATAGATTAGCATGTAAAATGAATAAGATGCACAAACCAAGAGAATGATGCTAAAAAAGGCATGAATATCCCATATATTTCAAGTCTTTAAAACAAGCCAATCCACCCCAAATCCAAAAATTATTTTGAAACCTTAATACAGGTTAAAGAGACTGTGGGATACATAATTCAAAAGGCCAAACATGGATCCAAATCTCAAGAAGACCCAAGAAAAGAGGCAAACCAATTCTAAGAAATACTATGCCTGAGACAAGTGAAACACAAACCTCGGAAAACCAGCAAAATCAACTTTTTGTGGGAAATTCAACCCTAGATTCCATGCTTTGCAGGGTGATGCATCTTGCAGGTATACACCAGAGCGTCATAACCTCAATGACGTGGTTTGTACACACTGAAAGAGCATCAGTGACGCGATTTTCCCTAGGAAAAGGTGCGCCAAAATTACAGTGACATAGGTATAACACTACCCAGGTGGGTCAGGCGAAATATGAGATTGAAATATAAATAATCCCAAGTCAAAAAGAGGTAATTGGCCAAGTTAAAGATCCCTAACAGAGACTGGATCACCCGGTAACTTACAGAAGGACAAATCCAAAAGAAAGAGGAAAATTGTAGGGCTTTAGGAGGATAAATGAGAAAATGGAGATCACAACCTAAACAATCCAAAGACTATGGAATATCCCCAGTATGGTTGCTTATTGTTTTTGCGGATAAATCCATTGGTGCGGACACCAACCGATCTCCCTAGTCTAAATTGTTTTGATCTAGAAAAAATCACAACAAAATATGAACACTTTCCTAGATTAATCAAAGTACGAGAATAGAGAACATTAATCACCTTGTAATTGGACTAGTCTCCCCTTTATTTATGTGATCTTCAATGCCTAAATGCAAAACAAAATAGAGGAAATGCGAGGAAATACAAGTGAAAGCAACAAGTAATATTGATTAACCTAAAAAAGTAGTCAAGGAAACAAGTTCTAAACTTTCCATAATGCATAATAAACCTTTATGGAAAGAGTATATATTATTGTATTAATGAATATAAAGAAGAGGAGATTGCAACCATTGCCTTGACGTTGCAATTTATTCCAACTAATATTTTCCTCAAAGATCCAACCTTGGCTCTAATGGATGAAGGGACTTCAACTCTAGCAGAATTTCTCTAGCATTTGGGTGCTCTAATTATTCCTCCCCTAACTATGAAGAGGAGGCATGTATATATAGGCCAAAGAGGATAAAATAGGTTGAGGATTTGATGGAGAAGGCTAAGGGATCATACAAAGAAGTTACGGGATCGACTTCCACCTTCATTGATTTGTTGGGATAATCCTCCACAAAGACATTCATTCTAGAAGGATCCTGAAGGTTCTATTTTTCCTTCCTAACTGACAGTGACGCACTTTGTCAACTAGTAACCTACGTCATTGAAAGGTGACACACATTGTTCAAAGGAAAATAGTTCCAGCAACGTGCTTTGTCAATATGAAAAGCGCGCCATCAAGGTTCTGATGCACTATGTCAATGTGCAAGGTGCGCCAATGTGAAAAAATAGGAAAAAACCAATCCAACTCCCTTCCTTCAGTCAATTTGGAATCAATGCTTTAGGGATCAGGACAAGACAAGGATACATATCTCATGATGACGATATTTTAGTGTAACACCTAGATCTATCTTTCAAGCACCACTTCCTCCCGAGATGGCACATTCACCACCACCTCCCACCATACCTCGTTCTCCATCATCTCCAGATTATACTAAATGGAGAGTGGGATAGTCGCCCGATAGTTCCAAGCCACTTGTGCTGCACAGGTATTCTCCTGGCTCGCATGGCGCTTTCATTGTTTCTCTCCCTTTCCTTATTTCTCTTCTAGCTCCGTGGTGAGCACGATGATTAACCTTTAGTCACTGTCACCCACCAACCCACCACCTCCCTGCTGCACAAATCCTATCAAGATCCCTTTGCTGGACGACAAGTTAATTCTCCCTCTACTTCTCTTGTTATACTTGGGATCACACTGGTTCATAGAATTTAACGGGACTGTAAGGAGAATTACAATTAATTCTGACTTGAACTTTCCATTATGGCTCTTCAATCCAGCACAATTCCCTTGACTTTCCATAATTGGATTCGTCAACCACTCCTCGTACATGATTCAAATGCCATATCGTATGTCGACTTCCTTCTCGTACTGCTCCATACTGTGAATATCACCCACATGAGTGCTCCCGTTAGACTGATTTTCTTACCACCTGACTTCATTAACGCACTGTCCTCAATGCGTGTTAACCTAAGTTCTGATCCCGTCACACCATCCTGCTTTCCACCTTCCCTCATTAAGGAATCCTCCAAAACACATGTTAACCTGGGTTGCATGCTATGAGGATGCCATGTTTCCTTAATCCCAAGACCCACCCGCATCTGGGGATGTTTGATCTCTAGATATTATTTGAAGACATTGGCTTCTTATCTTGGGTTCCACCAGACTATCGATAAGGCCCTCCCAGTACCTAGCTTTCTTTCGTTTCACCACATTAGTGATTAAATCCACCAGCTTATTGCCAGTACGTTTAACATGGATAAAGATCATCCCCTTTCCATTTGTGAGGCTCTCGACAAGCTTATCCAAGGGGAAATCCAACTGACAGTTAGTCAATACTTTTCCAACGGGTATCCCTGCTTGTAATTTTTCTGCCATTTTGATGATTATTGCATAATCACCTTCCAAAATGACTAAAAGAGATTTGGTCACTATCACAATGTGTATGCCATGAATCAGACCCTCAATTTCTACTACATTGTTTGAATCCCTTCCGATATACCCACCAAACACCCAAACGATGGTACCAGTGTGATTGTGAATGACTCCTCCAAAGCCTGCCTGGCTTGGATGACCTTTCGATGCTCCATTGAAATTGAGCTTAAAAATCCCCAACGGAGGTTTAGCCCAATGTTTCGGGATCCTTTTTCGTTCTGGGTTTATAGAATGTTTTCCAATGTAGGCTGGGGTTTATCAGATACCCCAAGCCCAGAGAATCCTTTCCTCACTACCATCAGACTGGATGGAACTGTTAGACCAAGCCGATAGGTGAAGAGTTTACTGAATATGAAGTTCAATCAACCGCCAAGTTTCATCAATGGGATGATATTTATCTCTAAATATTCTTTGGATTCGCTTTTTCCAGACTTCCCATAAGACAAAACTAGGGAATAGTTTCCATATCCTATTTAGCAGAGGATTTGAAAAAGCGTTGTATTTCTATTCTTTAATCGACTGGTTGGGATAACCTTTAACCCTATCCATTTGTCTGAATATTTTTCCCCCCTTATCCCATAGAGTAGAAGAGAAATGGTAGGCGTAAATAAGGTGGTTTATCGTTTCTTCCTCATCCTGACAAAGGCAACACCAAGTATGTCCAAGACAACCCCTTTTTTTGAGGTTCTCCCCTGTTAGAATTCATCGCCTCACCACCATCCATAGAAACATCGCTACTTTAGACCACAAATTCGCCTTCCAGATCATACCCCACTTAGGGGTCTGTCTCTTTTCCCTGCAACCAGTCATATGAAGTAGGCCTCTTTTACTATGAAGGATCCCTTTGCCTTGTAGCCCCACCTCAATGTGTTCGACATCTAATTCACACAAATGCCATGATTTGCAAGTTCCTCCCACAACTCCTTAGCATTGTTGGTTCTCCATATCCCTTACCATACCTCCTTTCGTTTCCAACTTTTAAAATTATCTTGCCCTTGATTCTCTTCCAGTTAGTCCTTGAATTTTTCTCCCCAAGTATGGGTAGTCAGTATCCAAATATAATTCTCCCCCTCTAGACGAGATAAGGGGGGGAGCTACTTTCACAAGTCCTTCCAAAAGTCTGCCGAATCACCCTTCCTAATTTCCTAGAATTTTTAGTCTTGTATGAGGTCCTTTCCATGGTAATCCAAGTTCCAAATGTGTGAACCAATCCCACGGTCATTGTACCGGATCAGGTCCTTTTTTTCCCATCCATGAGCGTACTTTTAATGCCACCGTCTAGCCCATGGTTCTTTGTCATACGACACCCAACGCCACCAAATCTTGGCTCCCATCACTCTGTGGTAATTTTGGGATCCCGCAACCCCAATCCCCCTTGGGCTATAGGAAGGAATGTGGTTTCCCAATCCACTAAGGCCCATTCTTTCTTATCCTTAGAACGCCCCTATAGGAAATTTATCTAGATATGACGAATTTGTTTGAGGACTTCTTTAGGGGCCTCCATAACCAAAGGCAGATACATGGGCATTGACTAAAGGACTATTTTGACAAGAATGAGCCTACTAGGGAAATTCAGGGGGCAGATCATCGAGGCCGATAAAGGCACACCAAGATATTTGGACAGAAGGGATCTCTTCTTAAATCTAAGGATACGAAGATTGTTCTGGTAAGTGATCCTTGGAGTGTTGAAGAAAAAAATATGGGACTTCTCCTCATTGACCTCAAGTCTCTGATGTCTCATAGAAAATTTTAAGCACATGCTTCATTCCTTTAGCTTAGTGAATTGAGGAATGCTCCATTAGCATGGTATCATCCACAAATTGTTGATGCGAATGTGTCTGTGCATCGGGTTGCAGTGCTAGGCCCATGAGGCTATAATTCTGGATCATTGCCTTGATGGATCGTCCTAGGCCTTCCGCTAGCAGAATCAAAAGAAAGGGGGATAATAAATCTTTTTTTCTTATGACCTGATATGTTTTGAATGGGTTTGAGGGAATTCCATTGACTAATACTCAGAAAAAGGTCGATGAAGCAAAATTATAGATCTATTTCACCACTTCTCTGTTGAATCCAAAGGCATGCATCATTTCCCTCATGTACTGCTAGCTGAATTTATCATAAGCCTTGTCTAAGTCAATCTTTAGCATCATACCCAGTTTTTTGGTAGTTGTGAGGGAGTCGAAAACATCATGGACCATTATAATACTGTCCAGGATCTGATGACCTTCCACAAACCCAAATCGCTCTAGGGAAATCAGACTTGGGAGGAGGTGTTTCATCCTGTTGGATATTACCTTCAAAATTAACTTATAAATCACATTGTAGAGCGAGATAGATATAAACTTACCCAGAGTGTCCGCTACATCACTTTTGGGGATCAAAGACATAAAAGTTGCATTGAAGGCTCCAAGAAGTCGTCCAGAGGCCCTAGAATCCTCAATGATCTGCCAGACATCGTTTTTTATAAGGTCCCAGAAATGATGAAAGAAGTTCATCGTAAAACCATCCGGACCCAGAGCCTTTACTTCCTCCATCTGATTAAATGCCTCATCCACTTCAATGAGGGTTATCTCGCTCATAAGGAGCTCATTTTGACCGCGAGATACAAACGATGGAATGCTACAAGTTATATTTTCAATAATACTGGCTCTATTCTAGATTGACTCCTTCATAAGATCCTTATAATATCTAATGAGTGCCCCTTCTATCTCCTTTCATTCTTCTAGTCTCTCTCCATTCTTTTCCTTAAGGTAAGCAATCTTATTCCTTTGTCAGTGTTGAATTGTGGATTAGTGAAAGAAGGAAGTATTGCACTCACCTTCCATGAGCCATTTATTCCGAGACTTTTGTTTCCATAAAATTTCCTCTTGTGCCTCCTTGAGCTCCACTTTTTCTCTAATCTAATTCTCCTCTAACCTTAGATCCATACCAAATCCTTGCCTCATCCCTTGTATTTGAATTTCCTCCAAACATGATTTAAGACGTCTTTTGTCCTCGAAAATGTTTCTAAGGATCTCCCTATTCCAAATCCTTAGGTTGTCCTCAAAACTTATCAACTTTTGTTGTCAGTGGTACATATTTGATCCACATAAATAATCCACCTCCTTCAACCACTCCTCCACCATATTTTTAAAATCCGGATGGGTAAGCCTGAAAGCTTCGAATCCGAAGTGTATTTTCCAAGCCTCTTCTTCATGATATCGACCAATGATCAGATCCCGTCGCTGGGATAACCCAATCCTACATGTCTTCTCCATTGGTCATGATATCCTCGAAAACAAGTAATCTATCTAGGTGGGAAGTTACGTGTATCTCCCCTCCTTGCTTGTTTTTCCAGATGATTGTCTGGTTATTTGTGTTGGAATGTTCTCCCCATCATTTTTTCAGTTTTGGATGCATGCATGCATCCAGTCATCATCTTTGTGGTCCTCCCAGCACCTAGATCTTGATTCTATCTCTCCATGCCTGTCTACATCCCCCAGGGGGCCTCCCACCTACCTAATGCACCTTCTTTCAGTCTTTTGCATACCAAGTGTGCCTTTCCCACCTACCACAGCCAGTTTGGGCACCTTTGCTCACCTACTAGTCAGTTATCACTCAGTTAGAGCGACTTAGATCACCTACCAGTAGTTATCATACAGTTCTTCCACTGATTGCTCTCTACCTACATACAACTCATAGTTATCCAGTTCTAGAGTTCCACTGACCCTCTTGACAGCCTCATGCACCTCCCTTGGAGTCTCCATTCCCTGATTCATGCCTAGATGGTTCTGTTAGACTCATTTATCCACACTCGACTGACTATTACCATTGATGACTGATACATTTGACTGGATGATGTCTCCATAGTTATCCAAGCTAGACTATAGATCATATTCGAATTCCCTACTTGGCTAATTTGAATCCTATATGATGCCATCATCATAGCTATTGTACTCATGCACTTACATTCTTATTCATTGCATGATACTGATATTTGGTCTATTATTACGTGTTTATGAGTGATCATTGAGTGTCTCCTTCTCTTTGTCTTTGCAACATACTTGATAGTTTTATTGTGAGTTGCTACAGTTGCTAGATCTCTTGTAGATTCTTACATGGTATTAGAGCAGGAAGCAGCTATTTGAATTGCAGCCATTGCAACAATTGCAGCATTTCTTTGAGCAACTATCTTTCACTTGTGCACCAGAAGCCTCTGATTTTCCATAGAAAATCAATGTGCTATTACTTGAATTCATTGGAGAAATCTAGTGAGGTCCAGCCAGGTTTGAAGGACTTAGTTTATGTGCCAAGTGTTCTTAAGGTAGTGTTCAGTTGAAGTGTAGCATTCTCCATCAGCACAACTTTTCTTGTTTTGCAGGTTTATTCACCCATTCAGAATCTTCTTCAACTATTCGACTTTCTCTATTCAGATAGATCTAAATCTTACATCTTCCAACTATGTTGAGTGTAAAGCCAAAATTACTCTCCTCATGAGATCAAAGAGCTTCACTCGAATACTCAACGGAATGATGGTAGAACCAACTAGTGCAGTTGAAAAGTCTAAGTACTTGGATCGACTTGATGAAGCAATTGGTATCCTCCTTCTCTCAATTTCTGAAGATCTTCACTTCCATGTCATCAATCTTACATCTCCTAAAGAGATTTGGGACAAGCTTGAATCTCTTTTTGGACCGAAAGATGATATGCAAGGACACAAATTGGAGAATGAGCTCATATGTTTGAGTCCTAACAGCTTCAAATCTATTAATGCCTTTCTCACCAATCTCAAAAGCTTGATATCCCAGTTGAAATGATATGAGATAGTGAAAGAAGACAAGCAGCTTATACTTGCCATTCTCTCAAAGTTGGGGGCAAACTTCTCAGTTTTTGTCTCTACTTTCCAGTTAGCTAGGTTGTCCATTCCAAAATGGAAGTTTCCCTCATTTGATGATTTCACACAATCTCTTACTCAAGTGGAAGAGAAGTTGATTTCGATGGGAATGATCAAAACCAAATTGGATTTAGCCCTTATAGTTGCAAAGAGAGTGAATGGTAAAGGAAAGCAAAAGATTCCTGACAAGAGATTGAATGATACAAGGCCTACATATAGTTCACACCAGTCAGATGGGGTTTCGAACTCTAGGAAGACCAAGCACTCTCAAAAAGGAAAATCAGAGTGTACTTACTTCCATGGAGGTTTCCATACTGAGAGTGTTTGCATGCATAAGACTATATATTAGATGGCTCAATTACTTGAGAAAAACAATCTTCCTGTACCAACATGTGCAAGAAAGAAAGATCCTGATACTGAATCTCCCAGATCCAAAGAAAAATAAAGATGTAATGCTCTCATAGCAAGTGCATCAACCAGTTCTTCTTTCATTATACATTCAGGAGCATCATGTCATATGGATTCCTCCAAAGATCTCTTCTCTAGTCTTGAAATCTTTGTTGGCCCTTTCGTCAGTTTGGGCAATGATTCACTAGTCTCCTCTCGGGGGATTGGAAGAATAGATCTTGATCATGGTCACTTTTCTGATGTGCTTTATGTTCCTTCTCTTGCACCCAATTTTCTTTCAGTGTATCAAATGACTCATACTGGAGACCGTAAAAGAGTGATCTTTACTTTATATGAAGTCGAGGTACAACACATGGTTTCAAGGGAAATCATTGCAAAGGGAGTTGCAAATCATAATTCAAAAATCTATGAGTTTTCTCACTTCATACCTCTCTCAAAGGAGTCTGCTCTTTACTCTCATACTCATCTCAACTACAAACCAGCTCGGAATGTGGTTGATGGTCTTCGAAGTGACAAGTTTGCTCATGGATCCTTCAAAGGTTTCCAAAAGGGCTTAGATACACCAAAAGAGATTGAAGAAGTGTGAATGCTAGATATAGACCCTGTTTCAGAATGGGCCTCCTCTTTTGATCTCAATGAAGATCCATCATCATCCTGTTCTTGTTCTTCTATTGATTATAGTTATGATGGTTCAAAGGAGGACTACATGCATATTTTTGAGCAGTTTCATGACATCAACAGTTTTGATTATACTCCTTCTTCAAGAGATGATGAGCATGAGTCAATTTTACTTGCTCATAAGAATTCATATTCAGAGTTTGCACGTGGTGAGCATAAGTCAGTTTTACTTGCTTCTTCACATGATATTCCAGATTCAGAATTTGAAGATAGAGATGATGAGGGAATGTTAGACCCAGATCCACAAGAACCTGAAGGTCTAGCAACTAGAGATGATGATGATAGAATGCTAGATCGAGATCCACAAGAACCTGAAGGTCTAGCAACTGATGATGAAGATGAGTGAATGGGAGATCTACATCCACAAGAACTTGAAGATCTCTCACCTGATATTCCTCCTCTTCCTTGATGGGAATCCACTACACTCCGATATGCCGGTGATTTGGTTGGTGATCCACGATCATAGAAGAACTAGATCAGATTTTTCAGCATGGAAGGTTTCATCCTTCTCACATTACTGATCCATTACAGATCGATCAATCCTTCTTCATAAAAGAAGGACACTTACCTCCTTCAGGGGTAACAGATGATATGCTTCTTTAGCATCCTTCAATCTATTTTGAGGGAGGGATTTCTTCCCACTGGGTTTTCCCTCTTTCCTCACTTAGTTTATTTAGATCAATTGTATGGGGTGACCTTTGGTCTTAGTCACCAGGGCCCTATCTTCCTGTTTTACAGGGTGACCTTTGTTCTTAATCACCAGGGCCCTATTCTTCAGTTATTTTCTCATAGTATAGATTGAGGGGGGGTGTTGGAATATTCTCCCCATCATTTTTTCATTTTTGCATGCATGCATGCATTCTGAATGCATCTAGTCATCTGCATGCATCCATTCATCATCTTGGTGGCCCTCCCAGCACCTAGAGCTTGATTCTAGCTCTCTAGAGCCTGTCTGCAGCCCCCAGGGGGCCTCCCACCCACCTAATGTGCCTTCTTTCAGTCTTCTGCATACCAAGTGCGCCTTTCCCACCTACCACATCTAGTTTGGGTACCTTTGTTCACCTCCTAGTCAGTTATCACTCAGTTAGAGCGCCTTAGCTCATCTACCAGTAGTTATAATTCAGTTCTTCCACTGATTGCTCATTCTACCTACCTACAACTCCTAGTTAGCTAGTTCTAGAGTTCCACTGACCCTCTTGATAGCCTCATGCGCCTCCCTTGGAGTCTCCATTCCCTAATTCATGCCTAGATCGTTCTATTAGACTCAGTTAGCCACACTTGACTGACTATTACCATTGATGACTGATACATTTGACTGGATGATGTCTCCAGTTATCCAAGCTAGACTAGAGATCAGATTCGAATTCCCTACTTGGCTAATTTGAATCCTATATGATGCCATCATCATAGCTATTTTACCCATTCACTTACATTCTTATTCATTGTATGATACTGATATTTGGTCTATTATTCTGTGTTTATGAGTGATCATTGAGTGTCTCCCTCTCTTATTCTTTGCAACATACTTGATAGTTTGATTGTGAGTTTCTACAGTTGCTAGATCTCTTGCAAATTCTTACAATTTGTTCTCACATCCACAAGTATGAGATCCACTATCTATGGTATTTATTCCAACCCCTTAGGTTCCATGATTATTCACCCTCCTTTTTTCTCTTCCAGGGAAGTGATCATATTGAAATCACCCCCTAGAATCTAGTGACGAACCCTCACCCACTGGTGGAGATAATTTATATCTCTTATGAAAATCCATCTTGCGAGTATGAGTTTGTGGGCCATATACATTTTTGACTACGCCACACAAGGCCGTACCCAATGCTTTGGCCTCCCCAGTTATATTTCTACGGGATTCCATGATATTGTCTAATCCTATCGCTCTTGGATCCTAAAGGGTCGCCAAACCTCTAGACATTCCTCCTTCCCCCACCACTACAACCTTACTTCCTCTCCAAATATTTTTGGCTATACTGTCCATAGCCTCCATCGAACATATAGTTTCCTGGAGGAAGACCATTGTTGGATTCTCTATTTTGATCTTGTTCTTCAACATCCTCATCTTCTTGGGGTTACCAAGTCCCCTAATATTCCAAGACATAATTCTCATTGAGATAACTTTTCGAGGGCTTCTTTGATTGTTGGGTACTGACCCGAGTCTACCAACATAGCTCTAACATTTGTGATTCTTTGGCGATTGGTTCTTCTTCCATGCTTCTTCGGGACTACCTTGAATTTATGCTTATTCTCCTTGATTTTATATCCCACTATCTCGAGGATTTTAGCTTTGGTAGTCTTGAGAATAGCTTCATGTAAAAACTGAAATTGTTGGGCTGATACATACCCTTCTTTTTTGTTGGAGAACGCCTGTTCAGTTATGTCCAGATTCAAATATCCCAATTCAAGTTCTTCCTCCTCCTCGTCCATTTCTACACCCCCAAATTCATTAACACTGGTAGCACCCAAGTCCCCTACCACCTTCTTATCTCCGCTAGGTGCTTCGGCCTTTGCTCTTCCTTATTTAGATGGGGTCGCTTCCTCGGGCATATCCCCATTCTCTGAAACTTGATTCAATGATTTGTAGCGATTGGTATTTGGGGGATTCGATGAGGTGCTCCCTCCATTTTCGTTTCTCCCTTTCCTTCATTTCTTTGTGACCTTTATAAATCCCTCATTATCCACTTCCTCACTTTCTTTTCCTAAGGGTCGTGATCCATTCCTCGGGAAGTCCCTCAAAAGGTTCCCATGCATATGGCACAACCTGCATCAGAATGGAACATGCTCATAATCTAGTGGTTGCATCCAGTCCTCATTTTCCCATGTCAAATTGATTCCTTCTGGCAGGTCCTTTGTTATATCCATATTTACGGAGATCCTTGCATACAAGGTGTAATAGACCATCTTAGTCTACTTTGAAACCTTCACAAATTCACCCAGCATTCTACTAATGTCCTCCAGAATCTCATGCTCCCAGTACTCACAGGGTAGAGAGTACATCCTGATCCATATGGGAGCTCATGTTAGATCTTCCATCTCTAGGTTGAAGCTTTCCCTCCAGGGTTTCAAAGACCCTGTCTCTGTCTTCCATGTTAAAGAATACCACCATGAAGAATCCCTTCGATCCTAAAAGAAGATCGTAGTGCCCTTTCGGTTTCCATACCCCCTGGATCCATTTGACTATATCCTTCTCCATGGCCATACACCTAGGAAATTTCCTATTAATGCATTCTCTTCATATGTTCGATCCTTCCCCTGATCTTGTCCGACTTAACTTGCACAAATGGGATTATCTTAGATTTGGGTATACACCTGCTAGGACCACCTAGCTCTCCCTATCTCTTTGCTCTGATTCTTTCTCCTCCCATGGATATTCCCCCTCCTTCCACTCTAGGGCCTCCTTTGCTTTTTTGCTCCTCTGCTCCACTTGTTCCTTTGTCATTCAGGGGGGTATTCGAGACCCCTTCCTTCCAATTGTTCATCAATTGGCCTTGAGATCCTCACTGTATCTAGTGCCGATCCAACCAGATGTAAAACCATTAGCTTCAAACCCTAGTTACTCACCAATCTTCCATCTATCGCTTCCTCCTCCAGTTTTAAGGTATCCTAATGTTGATGCAATATCCCAGGAAAAAAAATAACTATTGAAGAGTATACTATATAAGATAAAATTATCATTCTTTGATATATATTTGGATAAGAAGCATAATGAAATGGAATCTCATGATGGAAAACAAGGAAGATTACCTCAGACTTTTAAAAAATATGCATATCCCATATTAAAAACTTATGGGATTATTCAAGGAAAGTTTTTCAGCGTCGTTATTTTCCCGACTACCAAGAAGAATTGCATAAACGTTGACCTAGAAAACCAATCAATGCTTTCAGAATCAGATATAATTGACAATAACATGATTCTTTCTAATGAGAAATATGAGCTTAAGAACCTACAACTATGTGTTGAGGATTACAAGGTCCTAAGTCACTTCAGTATTGTTTCAGTGGTATCAGTGGATCAAGACAAGGTTGATATAATTTTAGGGTCACCTTGGTTAGATACATTGGGTACCTTTATGATTAACATAAGGAAAAAGTTATTGACATTTCCTTACAAAAAGAAGAAAGTTACATTCCAGGGTGTCACACTAAAGTCAAGTTGAGGAGTTGTGTCATCTGAAGACTTTGAAGACATCTCGAAGGTGCTTTCACAAGAAGATTAGAAATCCATACAGAAGATGTAGGAATAATTTGATAAGGTCACTATAGACAAAGAAGAAGAGATATCTCATTTAAGAGATAATAATTAGAAACTGCTTCTTCAAATCAAGAAGGAAAAGGATAAAGCACAAGAAATTCAAAATCTAGAAGATGAGAATCGATATATTCAGAAGAAACTAGTAGAAAATATCGAAGAGAATGGTCATATTAGGAAGCATAAACAAGATATAATGGATCGGATTCAGAAACTTAAATATTATGAGAAATCGCAAGAAGAAATGATCAATAATATTAAGAATGATAAATATTTGTTGGAAAACAAGTTGGAGCAAATTCAGAAGAGGAAATCCAAGTCCTCGAACTCAAAAATCCAAATTGAATAAAAATAAGCAAATACAAATCCAATCATCATCACAGTTCAAAAAGAAGTCAATCTAGTAAAAAAACAAACAAAAAGAACTCCTTATCGACACCCAAATTATAAAAATCATTTTGACCAACGAAAGGGTCAAAATGAACATAAAAAGAGAAGTTATGATCTAAGAAAAGAAAGAACACAAAATCAATAAACTAAGCAGAAAAAAAAAGAAGTTCCATCCAACAAAGCGATCATCAAACAACTCCAATAAATATAGATCTCAAATGGACTACTTCATGAAAGATGGGACATTTTTTCTTGGGAATTCGAAACTCATATCATCTCATTTTGTCAAGTGTCGTAGTTCTAACAAAACAAATCGAGAGATGACATTACAAGCAAGGAATCAGACATAAGTATTGTCTTCAATAAGCTTTGAGGAAAAAGATTCCCTTAAGGGAAAGGCAATGTAATGAATAATTAATAACACATATATATTAATAACAATTAAAAAAGATTAATAATTAATAATTAATATTAAATGTAATGTGAGGATGCGTCCCCTCAATAGTCAATGCCCAAGCTATTATAAAAACCGGTCCAACATTTGTATATTTATCATCTTTTATCTTTTCAACTATATATTAGATTATTTGACCATTTATGGATCCTTTGTATTATTTACATTGGTTATTTGAGTAAGAAATGATTTTGTTGTTTCAGAAGTACTTATTGTTTAAAAAAAATGAATATTAGGAAACTAAATGAGATATAGAAATTTTCCACACAACTATAGGAAATCCTTTATGGATTCCCCCCCACCCCACCACCCCCGAAGAAAAAATATGACCACCATGGTCAGAAGAAGACAAATGCATAATCTCTTAGGTTACTCTACTTGTTCCAAAAATAAATAAAATATAAACCAAGAAACGTATTGTTGAGTTTTTTAATCATCCCAACATTAGAAAATCATGCTACCTACCCCACACAACACAAGGACAATACCCCCTTCTCTACCCAATAGTAGCTCAGAATTGATTCCCTCTCATTATCTTTATGTGTGCATAGAAATTTCAAAATGTTGTCTATTTCAAATTAAACTCCAACAAAATTGCTCTTGGTTCTAGGGAATTTTATGATCAACTTTGTTCATGGATTCTTAGTGTGTGTCTCTTTACTTAGTATAGTTTGTATTGTATCTCATACCCTTCATCTTTCTCTCTGAGGTTTCATCTTCCTTCTTATTCTCTAGCAATCTCTGATGGCTTTCTTTCATGGGCAATTCAATCCAATAGCATGGTAGCTCCCTTTTTCAAAGATAAAAAAACTCATTTTTTATCTTCTCCAAAGCTTCCAAAAAGAACCTCCTCTTTTGGTATTCAAATTTCCTCACTTGGCATGAGTGAGGTGGCAAGAGAGTCTTAATCCAAATTTTGTTATATTCAATAATGTGGGGGACAAATTTTTTAGGATGTAGGAATTGATTCCTATATTTAGAATATGGTTAGGTCTGCCACTCATATCTCAAATTAGACTATAGGCTAAGGTTAACATCAACATTATAGAAGAGTGAAGGGTTAGGGTAATGGTAATTTGGGTAGCACAAGTAGGCATAGGAAACATAGTTTAGTAGGCATACTTACATTACCTTTGACCTCCTTACTTTTCTCATTTCATGGTATATCATAGCCCCTTTAGATGTTCATGCTCAATCATTCTTGGTTCTTTTATTATCTACAAAATAACAATGTTTCCAAGTATGAAAAATCACCATGGCATGTCTACCTCATGGTGTAAAACAAAGTACAACACTAAAGTTATCTATGCACAACATTGCATAATCAAATTTGGAACATTAAAAAGGGTTAAAAACCATGACACTACATTATTGTATACTCCAATGCATTGGAGCAGTTTCCTATCAATTAGCTCTTCCAACCAACTCCATGACTTTCCCAATTTTTCATGTGTATTGTTTGAAGAAGGATGTGGTGTAGAATTTTTGACTTCATACCAACCATCCAAAAATTGATGAAGAGAGTTCCATTTGGTTCTATCCAAAGGTAGTAGTGGCCTTAATAAACTGTTGACATTGGTTCACAATTCAAGAAGTACTCATACAATGGAAGGATACACATTTGGAGGACACCACTTGGGAATCACCAATGATTTTAGAAGAGTTTCCACACCTCCAACATTGAGGACAATGTAACCCTTGAAGGGGGATGGCATGTTAGGGCCTACCTTAACCTCTCTACTTTGGGGATACTTAGGAGCTAGTAATTATTATATGAGGCTATCTTATTTAAATTAGTCCCATTAGGTAGTTAGTGGGTATTTACTTAATGTAAAAGGGTCTGTTGGAAACCTAATATATTAGGGATAGTAAAAGTTATTACTATTCACATTGGTGAATATGAAGAGTCACCATGAGTTTAAGAGACATTTTGGAGTATGAAATGAAAGGTCATATGCATTGTTTTTATATGTGTATAGTCTTAATGAAATTATGTAATCACACTGATATCTATTTGTCTTTTCTTGTATTTCATTTGGCTAGGTAGTCTAATAGTGGAAGTATCACAAATGGTTTTGTTTGTCCTCTAGTTTGTCCTCCCTAGTGTACCATCTCTTGCAGCTCTACCCTTTGCCAATGACACCAGAAAATTTGAAAATCTAACTTAGAAAATATTGTGTACCTAAGAATATTATGTACCTAGATATCGTGGAGGGTGGACAAGACCGATGAGGCGTAAGAGAGCCAAAAATAATGGATTTTTGGTTTTTGTGAAGCATTTTTGCCTTTTCTTCTAAGAGGAATTTAGTGATGAACTGGAGCTATTAGTGAACATTTGAGGGAAGAAATATAGGGATTTCCCTCATGAGAAAGGTGGAAATATTTTAGTTGCTTCCACATCTATATGGTGATCTCCCCAATGAACAAGACTTATATTCCACTTGGAACGAGTTTATAAGTACATTATTTTTCAACAAAGAACTTTAATTCGTGGCTACTCAAAGGAAGACATACTTGTGATCACAAAGTTAATCTTGAAAAGGGGAAAGAAGAAAAAAAGAATTATCTATCATTCTTGCTATTGGTTGTGGCAAAAATAAATACAATAAAATATTTGTATCTCAAGATCCATTTTACATAGTCATGTTGTAAGTTCACTTGTAGATAATCCTTTTAAGTAGCTTAATTTAGAATGTTATGTGTCATTAAACTTGTAATAAATAAAATTATACATAACAAAACTATGTTAATTAAAAATCACAAACCTGAACTACTTTTCTAAAAATCAAATTCAAATTTGCAATTAAGATGATTTAAGAAGACTTTCTTGTGAAGTTTTCTTTTAAACACGATATTTTGAATAATTTAAATAAAATGCAAATATAAAGTTTAATTAATTTTATATTTATTTAAAAAAAGAAGATAATCTATCAAAAACATAAATAGATTGCATTGTGTCATAATTTAAACATAATCTGAGTGGATATACTCCACCTATCTTCGAGTGGATATACTCCACCCATCTTCAACATTTGAATGAAGCTTTGCAAATAGAAATAAAAATAGATATTTAAATAGAATTGGAGGGGAAATTAGTCCTTAAAAATTAAGGACTAAATTAAGTATAAACAAATAAAAATAAAAATTAATAATTATATTATATTAATAATGAAAAAAACTATATTTAAGGATTAAGAATAGGGAGAAATAAGATTAAATTAACTATTAAATGGGAGAAATATAATATAGAATAGGATTTAGTTTTGTTAAATAAAATTAAAAGTAAAGAAGTTTTGTTAAAATAAGGAAAATTAAAAATTGGATGAAGTATATAATATAAAAGAATAGGAAACTAATTTTTTTTATTAATTTAATTTAAAATATTATTAATTGTTTAAATATAAAGGTTTGGGTGAATGAAATTAAAAGAAGGTAAAACTATAATAAAAAATCTTGGATAAAAAAAAGGGTATGATGAAGTTTGAAAATAAGCGATATTAAATAAAGATTTTAAAGTAATTTTTATATAATAAAAAATTATTAAGAATTTTAAAACATTTATAAGTTAGAAAAAAAGAATTATAAAATAAGTGAAATTAAGATTAAAATTAGAATAAAATATAATAAAAAAACAAGACATAAGAAAATGGAAAAAAATAAAAATTTAGGTGAAGGTACAAAGATAATTAACCATAAAAATCGTTAGAAAAGATTCAAGGGATTGGAATGGAGAATAAATTTTACAAAAGCACAAGAGGAGAATTAGTTTAAAGTGGGGGGAATAATAAGTTAAATCATAAGAAATATAGTCAAGGAGAAGGTGATTTAGAGAACAAATAAAAAGGAGCTTAAGGATTATAAAACAAAAAAATAAAGATTGATATGCGTTAGAAAGGAGGGAGAGAGGATATCACCAAAACATGATTAATGACTAAGATTATAGACTAAATGTTTCCAAGATTGACTAAGTTTATAGAAGATGAGGATTAAATCTGTGCTCCAATTCGGTGAGAGGATACCACTTTCCTTGAGCTAGGAGTTGTCCTACTTTGGCCACATAAAACAAGGGAATTGTTTGTGTTCTTGTATGGCGTGCTTGATGTTCAAAAATTGTCTTGAAGGTAAGGGGATATTGAACATAGGGATGGATGTCTTTTGTATCTTCTCAAAGGTAAGTCAATCTATTCCAACGATGCTGGAAAATATTATCGAAGCAAGTCCGCATTGAATATTGGATGCAAACCTAGGTATGGTGGAATGCTGAGCCTAAAATAATTTTCCCCAATTTTCTCAAGAATGGTGTAAGGACCTGTTGCAATTGCAACCTCTTCCCCAAATGTTTCTTAGATTTTAGGGCCCCTCATTAGATTTTAGATCCTTCTTTAAATTTATCGTTGAATTTGACCCCTTAGATTTCAAAAGTTTATAGAGTCTGATCCTTTGAAAAGAATTTTACACTTAGAAAGTTTTTGAGTTTTGTTGTTTAGGAAACTAAAGAAAAACTTCGCCGAAATAGAAGGAAACAAAAGTTAAACTTCACCGAAACAACCAGGGTAAAAGTTCATTTTACCCTAAAAGGGTCGAAGGAGAAATCATTGGTGTGCCAATACAATTGGAGAAAAAATCAAAATCTCACCAAAATGGTCGGGTCAGAATATTCTTTCTCACCGATTGGAGGACTTTTCCTTTATTCACCGAAACAACCGATGTCGAACCTGCTTGTGCTATGATACTCGTCGGATCCCTTTATATTTTCGCACCGCCAAGGGTTGTGTTTTAAGTCGTATATCGTGTAGTTCGGGATAAGCCGATATAAAATCATTTTTTTATCCGATATATATTAGCGTAGCGTAGTGTTTGCAGTCAAAGAATATCGACGTCAAACCAATTTTGGCACCGAAACATATCAGATCTATATTTGATGTGCCACTGATTTAAAATGAAACTTAATTCAAACGACATATGATTTGTGCAAGTTGTGTGAAAAGGTTTTTCCCACCACTTAGCATTTAATTAACACTTAGGGTTAAGAATCATGTTTAAAAGGGGAAATTTGTTCTTATCAACGCTCCATTTTAAACGTCGTTCGCTTCATTCAAGTGTAGTGAACCTCTACCAAATCACCAGCGCCAACTTGAGCATTTCTTCTGCCAAGTCATGAGCCAGCTGAGGGACGTTCTTAACGTTTCCAGGTAATTATCGTTGCCTTCCTTTGTAAAATTGTTCGCTTTTGATTGGGGGAAGGTAAGGGATTAGGTTCGAACCATTTTTTCTCTACCCCAGTTTCACATTTTAAACCTTCACTTCACATTTCTCATCCTTGTGGATTTCCTGGAGTACGCCCACAATGAGAGATTGACTTCAACGAGTCTCGGGCTAGAGGGTTACTTGTTAAATCCATCAACAATGCGTCCTTTGGAATCTACCTGTTCAAAGAGGGAGGAGTAAAACCCTAGATTTTTTAGTTTGGTTGGTTAAAGGAACAGTCAAAAGTTGCACAACATCGGTCGCCTTTGATTTTCAGTTAACATGGTCAATAAGTTTGCTTGTTCTAAGTACTCGTTTTTATTTTTCATACAGAACACTTGATCACACTTTTGGTTTTAGAAATAGAGGGTACTTAAATTAGGTCTAGGGTAGTCTGAATGCTTGAACCTAGGAATAAATGTTTACTCGATATTTGATATGAAGTCTATGCATTGCCATTATTCATTCAGTATGAAGCCCTAAAACTTGATGGAATATGCTTAGAAAATTATGCTGACTATCATCAAACAAAATGATCACTTTGGTTTGATAGAACAAACATAAGATATGATTTTAAAAGTTTTCACTGAGGTTGTTTTAGGCCCACACTCTCTTCATGGAATAACTTGCATTGAAAGTAAATTTATAACTAAATTGGCAACACACATATAACCTTTTGATGATATTGAGTGTGATCAAATTGAGCTATATCATGTTTTATTTAAGACCTCATTTTTATTATTTTGATTTTACTACAAACGTAGACAATGTCGAGTCTTGATGTTGTTCTTGTGTTACAGGACCCAAATATGTATAGAATATATTCTAAGCGCAAAGTCAAAGTGGTAGAATCGGATTTGGACATTGAGATAGTTTCAGAAACCACCATGGAATCTCTGTTTGAAGACACAAGAGCTATCACTAGAGTAGTCCCCGAATACAAGTGGGGAGAAATATACTAGCTCATCATAGATCAAAACATGAAAGATGCCTCAATCAAGGAAATAGTGATTTATCAAAATATAAATAAATCCGAACTCCAGAAGGCTGCAACTCGCCCAAAACTATTCCCATGTTCCGAGGTAATAGGTTGGATCTTGCCTCATGTAGATTCTAAATTCAGGATCATTTCAGGAGCCAATGGAAATGGGCTCACCTCATTTCAACCACCAAAGATAAGCAAAGCTTAAAAATTTCTTGCTCCCAAATTCCTTTTAACAAATGGATGGATTAATAGTGTAAAGATAGATCATTTTGAGTATGCGAAGAAAATGCTTCTCTCAGGTAAACAACTAAGGCAAAGAGCTAGTGGGGAGCATGATACATAAAATATGAAAACCCCATTCAGAATTGTTCCAATGTTGTTATGCACAATATACGGGAGGGAAAATGCAAACATTTATAAGATCAGTTGGATCCCATTAATATACCATGTCACCACTCATGGTATTGTGTTTAACTTGGAAGATATCATTTCAGAAAACATGGTTGAAGCCATATCAACAGTTCAAGAGGGATTGAAGCAAAACAAAGCGGAATTTTACATTTCCTCTTACCTAATTGATTGTATCCTTATCAAGAATCCAATCCATAATCCGGGGTGCTATTGCATTATAGACGAGACCCCCATCTATGTAGCATATCAGATCATGTGGGCGCATAAACATGCAAGTTTGGACAAGACAATTTGCAAAGAACTTATAATACCTCTGTATCGATTAATTTTTTACAAAGAGCCAAATTTTATGTCAGATGCGGCTTTGGAGGTAATAAAAAAATGGATATTACTAATTTACACCAGAAGGCACCTATATCCGAATGTATGCAGGCACCAAAATCCCTTCTTTGATGCCAAAGTATGTTACAGATCACGTTGTTCTAAAGGAAGCAGTGAGACAATTTTTTGTAAATGGAGTCAGACATTTTTTACATGATAATAAAAGGCCTCTTATCTTCCACTCCCATTTACAATCAGAGCATACAAGTTCACCAAAGTAAAAGGGATTGAATTTTTTTTAAAGGAAATGGAAGCATATGAATTTGGAGAGAATATTTTTGTCAGAAATGATAGTTTACAGAAGGTATCCAAACACTATGCATTATGTAGAATAAATTTCGAGTATTCTCATCACTTATTGAAAAACGAAAAAGTGTATAGGTGAGAAAAGAACATGGCAGACTTAAATAAGAGGTTCGGCAGGAGAACAAAAATAAGCTCAAGCCAAGAAAAAGAAGCCATAAAGGGAACATATCAAAAGAAGGTCAATGAGGAGGCCTTAGCAGCCGAGAAAGCAAAAAAGTTGCAGGAGGAAAGAATAAAAGAAGAAAAAGAAAGAGAAAATAAGGAAGATGCAGAGCAAGAACACAAAAGGTTACAAGATGAAGTCAATAAAAAAGTAGAAGAGGAGGAAAGTATAAAGAAAGTTGTGGAAGAGAAGAAAAATCAAGAAGAAAGTCAGAGTCATCAAGATGTGGATGTAGATAATCCTGATGATCCTGATTCGGAAATACCTCTTACTGGAATTCATATTCCATTGGTTGAACGCGGACTCACCCCATTCATACTTTCCAAACATCAGTCAATAGCGAAACTTGAAACTATTGCTTTTTATTCAAAGAGGAAAACTATTATGAGAAGAACTGACAAGAGATTAAAGGTTGGTACTCAGCCGGATATTGTGACTGTTCAAGAAAGTACTTTTGTGGAAGGTACTTACAAATATCCAAAGTTCATAGCCTCTGTAAATGTTGTTGCATCGTAAGAAAATGCAGACAACGTAGATAAATTACTTGATGATCTAGAATGCATCAAAGCAAAGATGCTCAAGTTAAAAGATAACTTTGTACAAAATCGAAGTGATGGGATCGAGATGAAAAGAAAGCAGGATTCCATAGAAGCAGAGAAAGAAAATATTTTGCTATATCTTCAAGATATTGAGGATAAAAAATATTCTTTAAATGTGCAACTGGTAATAATGGAAGGAGAAAAGGCATATTTCCAAGCTCGAATCAATGAGCTAGAAGGCAAAGAAACTCAATTGGATCAACAGGTAGAGTCTCTTACAACTGAAAAGGTATATTTGCAAGCTCAGATGAATGAAATTATTAAAGAAAAGGAATCATTGATGGAGCAACTCAAATTGTCTCAAGCACAGATACAAGACCTTTCACCATTTTATGACCACGCATGTGAATTGCAAAAGAAACTTCTTCACTCCCAAGAGTTATTAATAGAGGAAATTTATGAATTAAGAGAAATGATGGATAGACTGAAGCAAATCTCTACAGAAGCCACAACTATAAAACATAAGTTAGTAGAAACATTTAATAAAGTGTAGAAGCTAATTGTGTATTGGAAAGGAAAAATCAAGGAAATTCATGTTCACTTACCTAAAACAACAATTGCTGAATTAAAGTTAGATACAACTCTCTTGGAAAATTGTTGGAAGTCGGAAAAGAGAGTACAAAACGAAGTTCAGAGATCAATTACGAAGTGTGAAGAAATTTATCAAGTCATATGCTAATCATATGAGAAATGCTACCTTCCAATCCCTAAGGCTATTGATGATTTGACATCCAAAGAACAACGCCTAGCAGAGTTAAGAAATAGTTTGGAAGAGGATATGGATTACATCAAAAAGATAGGCGTGCTCAGCACAGAGGATCTTCAGCAGCATATTGGCCAAGCAACTCTAAATGCTTACTTGCTGGGAGAAAGTCATAAAACCATGTCAAAATGATTAATAGATTTGGTTAAAGAATTGTCCACTCATGAAATAGCCTTGAGGTTATTAGAACCTAAACAATTAAATGTAATATCTTATGAGAGTGATCTCTGGGATGATTACATTTTGAGCCAAGAGAATCCTCCATCAAATTAATCTAAATTGTAATTTATTATCTATTTTGGTAATTTTTTGGGTGTAACCACAAAATACAAAATTGTGGAAATCAAGAGTTAGGATAGAATGTGAAGTGATTGATCACATAAAGAAATTTGTTTGTAAAGATAAATAGGGGAAATAGAATAGGGAAGGGATTTTGGTTGGTGTAATAACAAGCAAGTACCATTTTGTATGAGAATTACTTTTCTGCTAATGAGAAAGAACTATTTTGCTGGTTGAAATATTACATGGAATTTTGCATGGAATGTTATGAATGAATGCGTAGAATTACTTCTTCATTTATTCATCTATATGCTGTAAGATATTTCCTACTTTATTGGACTATTCTAATGGTATGTGAATGATTTTACTGATTTATATTATAAAATGCAAGTTTTTGTGTAAAATTGAGTAATGAATGAAATTAATGTGTATCAAAGCTATTTTTGTGTAATCATTTCACTATGATTGTGAGTGCTTTATTTCAATAAGTTAACTATTGGATTTGCACGAATAGTCTCAGCCATTACTCATACTTTAAATCTCACTCATTGCAAGGATAGGTTGGGTTAATTAGTTAAAGATATGCATTTTATTAGAATAGTCTTAGCTGATTGATAAGGTAGGAGTGGTAAGACGAGAGGTAAGAACCTACACATCACTTATGAGGCTTCTACCTATCAGTAAAATCTAGTTTAGTTAGAATCATGCATTGTTAGAATTAGAGCGTTTTCATTTTCATCCACGAAGATAAAAATAAAATAAATGGTGGACCGGACAACAACTAGTAAATCTAAATTCAAAATACACTCTACGATAGCCGGATCGCAAACTGGGTGGATTCCCCATTCCAAACAGTGAATAGTCTAGTTGGGACTTTTCATTGGGGAGAATCCTTACTGTTGGCACTTGGAATTTTTTATGCGTCAACAGATTTGGCGCTAGAAGGAGGGCCTCCAGTGTATGGTTGGTAGAGGAAGTCCGTTTTCACGAGGGAATTTCTCTAGGTCTCCATTTGAAACTTCTCAACCATAAGAATTAATTCCTGAGGTTGATTATCAAGAAAACCTTAATTATGAAACTGAGCACATTGATCATTTATATGATGTCCCTCACCAAGAAGTAAATAATTTCAGAAGACATACTAGGTCTTACATGAGAAAACTTGGAGGATTATCAGTAGTACCATTATTACCTAGAAGGAAAGCTCCTAGAAGAAGAGTTGTACAAAATAAGGACTCTTCGCTTGTTGAATCCTTGGAAGAATTGGTTGATTTATATCTGCAAGATATCCTAGATCTTATAAATCAATTAAGACCAACTTATTTGGAGTCAATAACTTCTCCACATACACAAACAACACCACAATCTCCTTCACATTTTCCTCCACAATCTCCTTTATGTATTGCTAGCATGGCTCATAATGTTAATCAACCACCTACTTGGAAGGCTAGAGGACCATTAAATTTACCCACTCCTTTGCATGATTTTCCCAAACATCTAGAGTGGGTATTGCCTAAATTTGATCCCGGAAAAGGATTTATGTTGATGACCATCTGAAAAGTTTTTATTTGGATTTAAACTTGTTAAACGTGGAACATGAAGATGTGGTATGCAGATTGTTCCCATACACTTTTGAACCTAAAGCATCATCTTGGGTTTTAAGCTTGAAAACCAGTTCTATAACTGATTGGGACAGTTTTTAAAAGGTCTTCTTAAGTAAATTTGGTGAACAAAGAACATTACCTTCACTCATGAAAGAATTATGGTCTTTGAGGATGGATAAAAGGGAGAAAGTACAAGATTTTAATCAAAGGTTTACCACTATTTTGAATAAATTCAGTGTTGCTACTAAACCTATTGAAGAATCCTTGATCGAATACTATACTAAAACATTACATCCATTTTTAGCTATGTTTGTTAAAAGATCATGCAAACCTACCTTAACAGAAAATTGTGAAGAAGCTAAGAAAGTTGAGACAGATATGAATAGCATTGTGAAGCATGATGTAGACACTGAATCAAGACACTTAACTTCTAAGAAACATTTCTTATTGACTAAGCCTAATGAAGAACCTTCGCATGATTTAGAGAGTGTGGTCAAATTGGTTCAAAAGTTGTCCAATAAAATAGTGGATTTGGAGAAAGAAAAGGGGGCTAGTTCTTCAAGAAGAAAACCGTTTAAGCCCTTTTATAAGAAAAAGGAAGAGAGTCCAAAACATCCCACTAATGATTCAACTGTTCTTAATTTTAATGAAGTTAGCATGGATCATTTTTGTACTTTCCATCAAGAACAACATTCTGAGAAGACTTGTCTGCAATGGATAAATTCAATGACCCTAGTAATGAATCAGTTGCTAGATAAGCATCTCTTAGATCAAGAAAATAATGATAAAACTCAATCAAATGAAACTGAAGATGATAATGAGGAAATTTCATCTCCCCAAGATTTGACAAGGTCTATGTCACTAGGTCATGAGCATTAAAATATTTAATTAATGTTGTCAGTAGTACTAGGAAAATTATTAAATTATTCCAAGGGATTAATTTTGGTTTGGAGGCATTTAATTAATTAAATTCTAGAATATGCACTTTGGAATAATTAATTAGTTGGTTTGATTAATTTTATTTCTAATTACTAATATTTGTATTAGAAATAATGAGCTAAGCTAAGGAGGGAGAATTAGAGAGGCCAAGTTGACCAAGGAGGATGGAAATTGCTAAAAATGGTAAAAAACATGCTAAAAGCTATGTCAAAAAAGTTCTCTAGATGTTCAAGGAAAACCTAGCTATGTCAAAAAATATGATGAAACAACAAGCTGATGAACATGGAAGTTAAATGAGTTTCGAAGAAGGGGATTGGGTATTTTTGAGGCTACAACCTTACAAGCAGATGTCCCTCAAGCAACTGAATAAGGAAAATAAGTTAGCACCCAAGTATTATGGTCCTTATAAAGTGTTGCAGAAGATTGGTAGTATGGATTACAAATTGGAGATCCCTTCATCTTCAAGAGTACATCCAGTTTTCCATGTTTCTTGCTTAAAGAAGGTAATAGGAGACAATATCCCAATTCAAACAATCTTGCCGAAGCTTAATAAAGAAGGAAAAGTCATATGGGAACCTAAAAAAATCATTGAAACGAGGACCAAGTAGGTATGAAATCGAGCTATTACCTCATCAAATGGAAGAACTTATCAGTTGAAGATTCGACATGGGAAGATGAGTCCTTCATACATAAGCATCCACAATTAATCAAGCGTTGAGGATAACACTTTTATGAAGGGGAGAGGCATGCTAAGTCCTAAATGTGGAAAGATTCCCCCTATATTGTGGTGCATTACATTAATTTTGATGTCAGTTTTAATCCATTAGTTGTAATTGTCATTAGTATGGTTATATTAGTTATATCGGCTTGGTTCAGTGAGTTGTAATTGCACCTCATAATATCCTATATATAGGAAGGAGATATTTCCATTTGAGTATCTTGTCTTGTCTTGTCTTGTGTATTCAGTACATTGTATAAGGAGGTTTCCCTTTCGAAAAGGCTTGCCATTAATCTATGTTCTTCATTATTAAGACATGGAGTACTCTTTATGCTCTATTTATGCTCTTTTTGGAAATTTGTTACTTAACACATTAACCATTGCAAGTCATTTCTTGTAGTGTCGTACTCGAGTTGATTACATGTAGGCAAAGGCTAGGAATACACAAACCTCATAATTTGACTTGTAGAGAATGGTTAGATGATCACCTTAGTGATGCTATTAACAATTCTTGTCTTTTATAAAAATAACTTATGGTGTGGGACCCATTACAAAAGGAAGAAACTTTATTCATTGAAGACTTCACCTTTATACTGTAATGCATGTCAATCTTCGATGTACTCCAAAAAGACATAGATATATGGTTCACCTAGTGCAAAATAATTACGATGAAGTGGATACAATTTTTTTTTATAAAACCTCGAGACTAAGCTATGGAGGAGTAGATGCAGTTAAATTTTCTTTAATACCTCGATGAGCTGCAGTGAAATTTTGAGAAATCAATTAAAAACCTCCATGGCTCATGAAATCTGATGGCACATGCCCAATACACCATTTGCACATTTTGAAGGTTGATTGATAAACCCTAAAAAGAAGCATTGAATGGATCTCTTGGTTGACGTGTCGAATAAAACTTAAAAGAGACTCTACCCTAATACATAAAAGTTGAATATTATGAAAATAAATATGGAAATAAATACAACTTAGTAAATAATTAACGAAAATGGGGAAAATATAAATTCCCTTCCATGGCATTGTTTTTCTAGAATATACGTCTAACTCGAGGGGAGCGTAAACATCAATGTCGAACCCCAAACAAAATTCGTATTGAATAAAGAAGGTTACCTTGACGGGAAAACTTAATCATTTATCATTTTGTTTCGATAATATTTGTATATTAATATTTTCCATTTGCATTTGAAATATTATTTGTCTTTTGGAAAATTTATTAATTGTTGATTTTGTTTGTTTTACATGTATTTAAGTTCAACAAAAAAGATAAAAAGGAAAAGCCTTTTAGGCAAAGGAAAAACAGAGTTAGATGAGATTTGCTTGAAGACATAAAAAACAATTATGATCGTGAACATAGATTATAATTATTTTAAACAAAAGGACAAGAGCTTTGGAAAAGAAACAAATATAACTCATGGGTGTAATTGAGAATGAACCGATGTCTCTAGAAAAGAGGGTGGTGGTGGAAAATCTTTACTCTTTTTCTATTTTGTATATTACTGTAGGTATGGACCAAGTATTGGATTCAATTAGGATTTTCTCGAAACATATTTTGGATAATGGAATGTTTTGGACTCTTCTTGAGGCTTTCTCGGTGATATTATGAATATGTGTTTTATAATGTAGTTATAGAGAATTATTTTTTTTATCTCTTATTACGGATGCATAATTCCGTTTTCGAGTTAATCTTTATTCAAGTGGTAGAAGTATATATTTTTATTACAACAATTAATTGCATAATTTAGATATATGTTGATATACAACTAAAGAAAAATAAGAACTATTTCTATTCATCCTAGTTATGTACTAAACTCTATAATTTGATATTTTCCTTATTTATTGTTTGACTGCGTATGCAATAATAGTGAATTATATGTGAGTAAACTATTTTTCTTTATTGACGTGTTAACTTGTTATTGAAATAAAAGAAATATTTCTCAGATTTTAATAACAATATCTTCTCCCTACGTGCTCTATTAGTTTGTAAGTTTTCTCCCATTATTCGAATATGTTAGATTTTTCCTATTATTGTTTTCATAGATTAGTTTGAAGATACATATAAAATATAAGATTTAAAAAATTTAAAAACAAGAAAACTTATAAACTCAAGTGGCAATTGGGCCCTTATCTAGTCAAAGGAATTATCCCAAACATGAACGGGTCTAACTTGGGACTACAAGCGGGTGTTCTCCTTATTTATGAAGGGGACATAAAAGACCAGTAAACACACAACTAATCATAGTGCCACCAAAATGACACCATATGAAGTTGTTTGTGGCAAAAAAACCTCCTTCCATCATTTTATATTTATTGGGCACATCAAAGGTTCAAGAAGTGGATTGCAAGTGTTGCATTAGAGAAACCATTCTTATAATACTAAAGGAGAATAGGCTTTGGCTCACAATGTAATGAAGAAAGAAGTTAATCAAAATCTCATCGGGCATTCTTTTAAAGTGAGGGATTAGGTGTTATTTCACATCGAAACCTATAACCATACCTCTCTCAAAGGCATAGGCTCCCAAAATCTAACACCAATATTTTATGGACCCTATCTATAATGCACCTCTATATAATGAACTGAAATGGATCAATATATAATCTTTCATCTATTTTGGTGCTTTCTAGGTGGAAAAATTGGATGAATTGGCTTGTAGGGCCCATTTTAGAGGCAGGTCATACTTTGTAGATTTGGGGTCCATAACCTTCTAAGTCCTATTTGAGGGATTAAATGATGTTTTTTGGTGGAAAAAAGCTTGCAAGAATTGCTCGCAACTCCTTGATGTTGTTCTACACTATGATACCTTTCCAATTGTGCAAGAAGTACCTTAATCGTAGTCTGTATGAGGAAGTTATTCCTCTTGGAAGTTGACCTACCCAGTTGAATTGGAAGTGGATTCCAAGTCAACTCTCTTGGAAGTGGATTACTGCTCACATGTCAAAAAATATGGACCCCTCTAATCGTGGAAGGTGATTCCAAGATCACTCTCCACATGGCTGTTGAGATGCACCGTGGCAAATCAAGCTCCAAAGTGGCATCGTCGTGGCAGTTGGAAGGCTCTCTATTCCTTGTTGGGCGTAGCACTTTCCTTCTCCCACGTCAAGCTGATCTGCTGGCCAACCACGGGAGCAGTGTTCACATGGCCTCCTACTCTTATACGTGTGACGATTTGACAGAAGTAGTTTTTTGGGATAGTTGCAGAGTTATCCAGGACCAGGACATGATGGTTTTTCATGCGAGAAGACATCATGTTGACGATAATCGGGACATGTAACTATGGCCTTTTGCAGTTGTCCTCATATTCGACCTTTAACTCTTGTCTTTTCATCCTCCTTCGCAGTTCTTTGATGGGGGAAATGACGAAAGAAAATCAAAGCAAGCGTCACTCGCTGTACCTCCTTCAGTTATTAAGATTTATTAAGATGTACCTGATTCATCATAATAGTCGATGGCAGGCGAGAATATATGGAGGCTCAAGGTGGCAACCATGATCATCATTGCTGATTTTCTGCATGCATGCAAGTTTTGGTAATCTGGTTGATTATGGAGCAAGCCTCTGGTGATAGGATGAAGGAGCCGCAAGATACTAACTGTCATCCTGAGGTTGGAAATAATTCCAGTCGCAATAGGAAGAGAGGGCATGGGGATTCTCCAGGGGAGCCGGGTGGTGGTCTGTCTCATGCCTCTCAGCCGGTGTGTAGGGAGGCAACTTCCTTCGCTCTTAACAGCCCCTTGGAAATCCAGAGGGACATCAATGACTATGAACAACAATGGTGGGCTCGTCTGAGTAGGGAAACCTTGGTGGGGGAGCGTAAGCAGTTGGAGAGTTGGATCATTGATCCTGGCAATGCGGTTGGGCATGTTAGTCTTTATGAGTGCACTGTTGCACTATTTTGGATGATGAAAAACTTGGTTGGCTATGCCATTCACTATAGGCATCCTCTTAGAGATGACAATGCACAACTTCTCTTTGAAGAGTCTCGCATGATTCACCGGAAGCTGGATTTCTTTCTGTCTGCCATGGCGCTTCAACCTCCTCCATGCACTGCTTCTTCTTCTAGCTTTCGCCATCCGGGGAGTTCTCCAGAAGCTCCTTATATAGTTCGCTGATGTTTGGGTGGGTGGGTGTTTATTTGGGGGGTCTGGGGCTAGTTGGTTTAGCATTTATATTATGTATCAGTGGTTATGAAGCTAGGGTGTCTATTATGCTTGGGTGTCTATATTTATGCTCTTTGGCCTGCGAGCCTAAGGGAAGAAAGTATTTGGTTATGTGGTTTTTGGTAATTCTGTGGTTTTTTGTCTGTTCGGGTAAAAGGTTTGTCTCGGTTACTGCGGAAATAGCCTTCAGATGTGCCACAAGGGTGTGTGTCTGTTTTGATGAACAATTCTGAGCTTCGGCCAAATTGCTCCTTTTGTAATTCCTCCTTTTAATATAATGCAAAATCTCCTTACTTCCAAAAAAAAAAAGGCTACTTGGAATGGTGTTTAGTATTCCCAAAGGATTATTCTTCCATATCACAGTCATGATAAGTGTATTTTTGTGTTTTAAGTAACTGTAAGTACAGTTCTCTGCTTTTAAAAAGTTGATTTATGATGAGGTAAGTGTTCAAGTAAAAGATAATATTTTTTTGATAATGCATAATGCTAAGAATGTATCTTCTAATGCATACTTTAACCATTCCTTTGACAAAAAGACATACTTTAACCATTCCTTTGAATTTGTCATAGGATTCTTTGTAAAATTACATAGGGTAATGTGATAAATTTGAATATTAGTTTAAATTGGATTGAAAACGACTCTTCATAATGAATTATGATGATATGAACATATAACTAAAATTGTTGGGTTTGATATGATTTACATTATAACACAGATCCCTATTCTTGGAGAATTATGTTATGATATGATTGTGAGTTTTCGCTAGATGAAAGTTGAGATTGCAGACGTATGTATTCTTCTTTTCACTGGTTGATTTCTGAGTGTCTATGTTGATTTAAAATTTGAAACCTCTGTGTACGATCTCTGTAACTGAATGTGTCCTTGAAATGGTTTTTTCTACAAGATTGAATGTTAGTCCAAATGTGTTTGAATGGCTTGCAATGCGCCTTCATGGTAGAAATGTTGAGTTAAAACGGAGTATGTTTCTGTATTTGAATCTTTTGAGAAATCCATTGATCAAAATATGTATGTTATTATTGGTTGGGATAGAGCCGTGATTGCAAAACGTTGCAATTATTGGTAATGAGCAAGTGAATTGATTAAGAGGACAGGCCGAATGCGTCCCTTGCATCTGTTAAATTGAAGTTTACTGTCGAGTCAATGGATTTGGCCAAGATGTCTCTGAATTGCTTAACCAACAAATTCCTTAAAAACCAATCATGCTAGTAAGATTCAACAAAGACAATATGATCTAATTGCAGTGTTGATTGCATTGAGGTAATGCATATTGCTGTGTAAATATTTTTTTTTTTAATATAAGCTGTATTTTCTAAAAAAAGTGAAAATTATTGACTTAAAAAGTGGAAAGTGTTTTGTCATTGCATATAATGTAGATTAATCTTATTAATCACATATAGTTGTCCTTCATTCATGTTCTCTAAAATAGTAAAAAAGTTGGATGAATTTTCCCATACTTAGCCAATTTCTTGATTTTCACTAATTTGTCGTATCTCTCCAGAATGATTCATAATGCAGCAATGATTTCAACTTCATGCCACATCATCATGTATGCCATGCAATGCCATGCAGGTATCAATATCCTTATTGCAGGCATCCACCTCAATGTGGGAATCAACCTTAATGCGGGCATCACTTAGCCCCTTTACAACACTTAGCCATTTTTCCTTTGTCTTTAGTATGCAAAATAATATTTTTCTTCTATTTTGGTAGGTTGATATTTTCCTTATCTAATCACAATAAGAAAAACCAAGAGCATGGCTAGATAGCCATTTCAACAATGAACAAGACCATATGGAGAGCGTTGATACCGATGAGCAAAGAAATCATGAGTATTCAATGAGGAATTGGTGGAGTCGCAGTTGCCAAAAGTAGGAAAAATGGACAAATTTAGGTGTTGTAGCTGCTCGAAACAAGAAGAATAAGTACTTTTGGAGGTGTCGCAACTGCTCAAAATAGAAAAAATGGAGAAATTTAGGTGTTGCAATTGCTTGAAATAGGAAAAATAGGCACTTTTGGAGGTGTCGCAGCTGCTTGAAATAGGAAAAATAGACAACTGTTGGAGAGCGCTGATACCGATGGAGAGCATTGATGGAGAGCGTTGATTCTGATGAGAAAATAAATAATGAGTATTCAATGAGGAATTGACAGAGTCGCAGTTGCCAAAAGTAGGAAAAATGGACAAATTTAGGTGTTGCAGCTGCTCAAAACAGGAAGAATAGGCACTTTTGGAGGTGTAGTAGCTACTCGAAATAGGAAAATTGGACAAATTTAAGTGTTGCAGCTGCTTGAAATAGGAAAAATAGGCACTTTTGGAGGTGTCACGGCTGCTCGGAATAGGAAAAATAGACTACTATTGGAGACGCTGATACTGATGGAGAGCGTTGATGGAGAGCGCTGATACCGATGAGCAAAGAAATAATGAGTATTCAATTAGGAATTGATGGAGTCGCAGTTGCCAAAAGTAGGAAAAATGCACAATTTAGGTGTTGTAACTGCTTGAAATAGGAAAAATAGGCACTTTTGGAGGTGTCGCAGCTGCTCGAAATAGGAAAATTGGACAAATTTAGGTGTTGCAGCTGCTTGAAATAGGAAAAATAGGCACTTTTGGAGGTGTCGCAACTGCTCAAAATAGGAAAAATGACAAATTTAGGTGTTGTAGCTGCTTGAAATAGGAAAAATAGGCACTTTTGGAGGTGTTGCAGCAGCGGTAAAGAGAAATAAGCCATAGTTAGCGGTGTTGCAATTGCGCGAAATGGGAAAGATAGGCAATTTTAACGGAGTCACTTGAGAAGATATCTGTTTAGATCATGGTGAATGGAAGGAACTGACTTACCCCAGATAACCCATAGAAAAACTATTTTCCTAATGAAAATCTGTAAATGGGAGGGCTTGGGTTTTTTCTTTAAATGTCTGTTTTTGGCAATAGAAGGAAATAGAAGGATAAACTAATTTACAAAAAAAAAAAGTTAATGAAAATATGATAGACAGACTGCTCATTCCACACATTCACAACACGACATCTCATTTCACATGCAATGAAGATTATATAATACTGATGTATTACAAAATCAGAAATTGTGCCCATGACATATAATGGCAACTTGTGCCCAAAATTTTAATTAAATGTAAAGATTAATCCCGAACTACAAAAAAATTATAAACTATGTCCTGATGTAAGTATAAATATTCAATAGATCAACTATTCTCAGTTGATACAACATCATTGAAATCACTAGTCACACAGTATAACCGCTAGTTACATAGTTCAATGTCATCGTTTTGCCAAGGAATGAAGCTCAACAAAGCATTTGCTAGATAATTACTTAATGCGCTACTGGGACGTGGTAGAGCTATATTTTCAAATAGAGGATCTAAAATTTCTATCGAATTCACAATATAATAGCCTTTTCCAACAGGGACACAGTGTACCATTGCATTTGGGTTATTCTTATGTATTGTCGCCCTTGCAACTTTAACCCTTGAGTTTAATGCAATGAGAAAGCATTTCTTTCCTTGCATCCCCAATTGGGAAGTTGGTGTCAACTCATTAGCATTATCTTGACCCTGCAAATAAATGAGACAAAGTAAGATGCATGGAAATAAGAATTTAAACATTGATGATCCTAGATTAAATAATTACAATCTTACCTGAATTGGTGTTTTCATTTTGTCAATTTGCAGTTTCGATGGAACCATTGGTGTTTTCTGTACAGAATGTTGGTCATATTTTGATGCATGACTCTACACCCAATAGACAATGATTTCTAATATATTGATAAAATAAAATAAAATAGAACTAAATTACTAAATTTATCAATACTTACTAGGGAATATGATGGAGTATGCATTGAAGTTAATTTCGTTTGTATTAGTCCGTTCATAGGGGTTGTTATGTCCTCTGTATTACTCTATCAAGGAAACAAAATGTAATATATATATATATATATATTCAAAAGATGAAAATAAAATATTATTTTAAATAATAATTAAACAACTAACCTCCACCACAGGCGTGATTTCAGCATGAGCATTTTGTACATTAGGACACTGTTTATATGAGCAATCAAATCATTAGTGTGAAAATATGTATATTGAGACAAGAGTAAATAATTGGACACTAACACTTTCTTTTTTGACCACATGTCCTCTCTCCATATCTTCTACTCTTTTCAGTAGTTCAGTTATTTTTGTTTTCAAAGATGTGATTTCCTGTGTTTTTTCTTTCATTGTAGCTTGGCTTACAGCTAGCGCCTCCTTGTATGGAAGTTTTCCAAACAAGTTAGTTGGTGTAACTCCTAAGCCAACGCCACGACATCGTCCTCTTGCATGAATGCCTAGTACCTTGGAAAGGGAATAATCCCTAGATGCAAAGTATTGAGATGCAACTTCTACTTGTGCTGGTTCAATTTTTTGCTAACATTGACATACAATTAAATCAGATAATAGAAGTAAACATTTCCAACATGTAAAATGAAATTTTAATCAATATCTAAATTAAAAGGTTGAGAACATACTATTGTTTCTCCTACAGCTGGTGTGATTGGAGTGCCATCCTTCTTTTGATGGCACTTCTTCCATAAGTCTGCCCTAGTAATGCTTGTAGTTGTATCACTAGAGGCTATATAGTTTTTCTATTTGCAACAAGTAAATTAGTATGGTTAAGTTGTGACATTACAATCAAAATAAAATATGCTAATATTTCTCATATTGGATAAAATATCATCACAATTGTTTACCATATCATCTTCGACCTGTTGATAACCTCGACGTCTAGAGGTGTGCAAGTCCCTCTCCTTTTCTCTATTTTCCTTGTTTTTTTCATTATACCCTAGAAATCAATTGAAAATAACATATATAAGTCAACATTACAAGCCAATAGACATTCTAAAAAACTTGATTATATAATATGTGAACTTTTTCCTTACCAGGAATTCAGTGGTGGCTCGTGAACCTGTCAACCACTCGATGCCTTCGCTCATCCTATTGTCTGTCGGACATAGACATGTCGCAACTCCTAACCTCCAAACTTTTCGACAGCTTCCTGCTCGACTTATTGACTTCGATAAGTCAATCTGCTTCACGCACCAGCAGTCGTCAGCACTCCCTCTGGTCGGCTTCTTTAAGTCGACTAGCTTCGACTGATCTACCGAGGCCTCGATGCTCCTGCATCAAACTCCCTAGGTAAAAAAGAACTCGACTGCTCTGTCAGTCTTCTGAACTCTTCTTCGGAAATCCATGTCACCTCCTGCAACTCATCATCCTTCCATCACACTAAGTATTCCTTCTTTCGTGACCTACGCATACTCCTAACTTCGTGTTCCTCTATTACTTCTATGATTTCCTCCTTGTGTCGATCTGGAATCTGCGCTGTCCAGTCGATGTTCGACACTTCTTCAATTTCGCTGCTCGAACCTTCTTCAAATTTGTACAGATCTGAGACATTGAACATTGGTGAAATGTTCAAGTCATTCGGCAGCTCCAACACATAAGGGCTGTCCGAAATCTTCCTCAAGATCTTCTATGGTCCAATCTTCTTCAGCTTTAGCTTGTTGTAGGTTCTTGTCAGAAGTATCTCCTTCCGAAAATATGCATAGACTAAGTCTCCTTCGCTGAATGAATGTAGTCTCTTCTTCCTATCATCCCTCAACTTGTATGCTGCGTTGCTCTTTTCTATGCGCTTTCGCACATTTTCATGAACTTCTCTCATGTGCTCTGCGAATGATTCTGCCTTTCGCGTTTTTCCTGATTTCTATCGACAACTCAACCAGATCCACCACTCCATGTGGGATTATTCCTTGAACACTATGGAATGGGCTCAAACCTGTCAACTGATTCATAGAATTGTTGTATGCAAACTCTACCTGCGCCAACACATTCTCCCACTGCTTGGGTTTGTCGGCTGTCAAACATCTCAGAAGGTTTCCCAAACTTTTGTTCACTACCTCGGTCTTCCCGTCTGTTTACAGATGATATGCCGAGCTAAACTGCAACTTCGTGTCCAGTTTCTTCCATAAGGTTCTACAGAAATGTCGGCATAAAATTTGTATCCTGATCTGATGTGATACTCTTTGGTAACCCATGCAATCTGACTATCTCCTTGAAGAATAGAACAGCAAAGCCTGTGGTGTCACTTGTCTTCTTACATGGAATAAAGTGTGCCAAATTTGAAAATCTATCGACTACAACAAATATTGAGCCATTTCCCTACTGCGTCTTCGACAATCCTAACACAAAATCCATGCTAAGATGCTCCCATGGGGTATTCGATACCGGAAACGGTGTATACAACCCCGTTTTTTGACTTCTTCCTTTTTCCAACTGGAAAACTTGACATTGTCGAATCCACTTTTCGACATCTGTCGTCATTCCTGGACAATAATACTTCTCTTCGACCAATGCCTTAGTCTTGTTGATGCCAAAATGACCTGCTAATCAGCCGCTTTGCAATTCTCACATTAGGTTCTCCCTGATTGATCCTCTGGGAATACACAACTGACTTCCCTTGAACAGATAGCATTCCTAGATAAAATAATCCAAGTATGGAGTCCTATCGACACTCCAAGGTTCACGACAAGCTACCCATGCTTTCGCAAAATTATTGTCGTCTCATACTCAGCTTTCACCGACTCTATTCCTGTTGCCTAAACTGTCATCGTGTTCAACAATGCAACTCTTCGACTCAGCGCGTCGGCAACTTTATTTGAATTTCTCGACCTATCTCGCAACATGAATATGTATCCTTGTAGGAATTCCACCCATTTCATGTGTCGTTGATTTAACTTCAATTCAGTATTCAGATACCTCAGTGCTTGGTGATCCGTGTATAACACAAATTCCTTAGGCAAGAGATAATGCCTCCACTTCTTCAATTCTTGGACAATAGCGTAAAATTCTTGGTCATAGACTGAATACTTCTGCTTCGCGCCATCCAAATTTTCACTGAAGAATGCAATTGGTCGGCCTTCCTGGCTCAACACTGCTCCAATTCTCATTCCACTCGCATCGCAATTGACCTGGAAATATTTGTCAAAATTTGGGAGCGCTAACACCGGGATCTTAGTGACCTTTTTCTTCAACTTGTCGAAAGCTTTCTGGGCTGCCTCCATCCCCTTGAACTCTCCCCTTTTCATGCACTCTATCAATGGTGCACAAATCCGACTGAATCTCCGAATGAACGTTCTGTAGAAACTGGCAAGTCCATGGAAACTCCTTACTCCTGTCGTACTTGTCGGTTTCGGCCAATCCAATATTGCCTTTACCTTTTCTGGGTCCATCACTAACCCTTTACTCGAGATTATGAATCCCAAGTACACCAATTCCTTCTTCATGAAGAAACACTTTTGTAGGTTCACCATCAGCTTATCTTCCTGCAATTTCTGCAATACTGGTCGAATGTGCTCCAAGTGTTCTGTCTTGGTTCGACTGAAAATCAGAATGTCGTCTAGGTAGACTACGACAAACTTCCCCAAGGATGGTTTCATTAGCTCATTCATCAATCTCATGAACGTACTGGGTGCATTAGTCAATCCAAATGGCATGAATAACCACTCATACAACCTTTCCTTTGTCTTGGATGCTGTCTTCCATTCATCTCCTTCTCTAACCTGAATCTAGTGATAACCACTTTTCAGGTCTATCTTTGTGAAGTATGTCGCTCCACTCAGGAAATCCATCAAGTCGTCCATTCTCGGCAATGGAAACCGATACTTGATCGTGATCCTGTTTATCACTCTGGAGTTTGTACACATTCTCCATTCTCCACCCTTTTTCGGCGTTAATACTGCTGGTACAGCATAAGGGCTCAAACTTTCTTTGATCAATCCTCTATCCAGCAACTCCTGGACCTGCCGATTGAGTTGTTGTCCTTCTATTGGACTCATCCTATGTGGTGCCTTGTTTGGAAAACTTGATCCTGGAATCAAGTCAATCCGATGGGATATGCTCCTTGTCGGCGACAATCATGTCGGTGTCTCATCGACCATTATGCTTCGAAACTCTCCAAGCATCTTTCCAACTTTGACTGAAATCTTCTCTTCCATTGTCGTTCTCTCGACACATAGTCCTTTTGGAATGATCACAAAACAACCCGACTGTTTTTCCTCTTCCGCGAGGAATTCTTTTGCTGAGCACGTCAGCACCCTTTTCTCCCAAAAGATGCTCTCGCCGTGCTTACTGTCGGCTTGCTCTTCCAGCCTCGGCTTAAGAGTCCTTTTCACGCCATTTTTCCACACTGTGACTGTGTTGGATCAACCATCATATATCATTTTCCGATCATACTGCCATGGTCTCCCTAATAACAGATGGCATGCATCCATTGGAATTACGTCGCACATTACACTGTCTTCAAATCCTTCAACTCTGAAGTTGATCAGGCACTGTCTGGTCACCTTTACATGGTGTCCTTTCTGCAACTATGAGATCTTGTATGGGTGTGGGTGTTCCCGACACTTTAGCCCAATATTTTTGATGACCTCTGTCGACACAAGATTCTCTGTGCTTCCACCATCAACTATGGTTTTGCAACACCATTCACCGATCCACACCTTCGTTCGAAAGATCGCCTTCCACTATGCCGGCTCTTGCTCATCAGGTTGGTCTTCTTGGACCAATGTTCTCTGGACCGTCAGATTTCAGTTCTTTCTTTTCCCATCTCCACTGCTATCGGATGTCATCTCTTCCCTCTCGTCGACTTGCTAATCCCTTCAACGTCTGGGTTTCGACTCCTCTACAGCATGTAGGTTCTCTGGGCACTCATATGCCTTGTGTCTTGCTCCACGACACTTGTAACAGATTATGGATGGTCTGTTAGCTCATTTTCTGTCATATGGACCACTCCGACCATATGCACCTCGACCACAAATGCCACGACCGTCACGTCGGTTTTCTTGCGCGTTCCCCTTTGTCGATGTCCCTTCCGTCCTTTGGCTTTCTTCAACAGATTCCTTCCTGTAACCGCTACTTTGGCCGTTCGCGGAAACAGTCTTCGCACCCCGACTAGTCATCTTGCCTTTGGTCGCCGTGGATTTCCTTGACAGTTTCTCTTCTGCCTTTAGGGCTAACTGGTAGGTTTCGCCGATCGCTCTGAATCTTGACATGCTCAATTCTTCTTGAATGGCATATTTCAAGCTGTTCACATACCTAGCGATAGCTTCTTCTCCTTTGTCGGTTTTCCCTGACCTAATCGACAGTCTATAGAACTCTTCCGTGTACTCCTTCACGGTCATTTCTTTTTGTCGAAAGTTCTGCAACCTCCTGAACAAGCAAATTACATAGTCGTTCGGCAAGAGCTTCCCCTTTGACTTGGCGACCATCCTGTCCCAAGACTTAATTTTCTCCTTTCACTTCTTGACTCTGTCAACCTGTACATTATCCCACCATAACGAGGCATGACCCTTCAACCTCATACATGCAATCTGAACCCATTTAGGATCCTCAATCTACTCCATGTCGAAGTATTTCTCCATCTCTCTGAACTAGTCGATCAAGTCTTCTAGATCTAGGCTTCCCGAGTAGGTACGTATGTCTATCTTCGTCCAACCTCTCCTATCTGTCAGAAGTTTGATCAGTTTTTCTTCTGGTTCTTTTGCAGCTTCTTCCCAAGCTTCCACCTCTTGGACTTCCTCGTCGCTGTGGTCTAACGCATCAAGAATACAACCAAGCCTTTGGATTTCTTTGATCGCCGTGACTTCATTAGTCAAAGTTCACATCGTTTGGACGCATTCGTTGAACATCTCACGATCCACCGTGATGGTTGCTGCGCCACGCGCTCTTCGTCCTCGGTCATTAACGCCTCTGTAAGCCATTTTCAACCTCGGCTGAAATTCCCACGCATCCAATCACAACCGGACTTCAACAAGTCATGCTCAACTCTACCCAACCTCAGCTGGAGCTGTTCAATGCACTTGCAGGCTTAATACCACTGGCGTTCTTCTGCACACAGGATGTTTCTTCCCACTTTGATATAGCTATCCTTCGGCTCTCAGGATACTATGGCTCTTTCACTCTGATACCACCTGATGCAAGGTGCCTTAGACAAGTAAGGTTCTTGACAAGTAAGGTTCTTGCTTAACAATACACACGACACGACCACAATGCTTACATGAACAAGGTGTAAAACAGGATGCCATAAGTGGCTTATATTACTTCTCAAATCAGTTACAATGCGGAATAATTAAAATGTAAATAACTAACTAACTAGTCGGTCTCAGTCGTTACAACTCAGAAGTAACTGTGGTGTGTTTCCCAGTGTGTCGATCTGCACCCTCTCGTGGTTCACTGCGGAATGCTGAGCTATGGCTCGATCTCAACCTTGTTTCAACATGTGTGACTCTTCTGTCTGTCACAACCTGAGGCTTGGCTCTGCGATCTATTGCTAATCTAACTCTCTTGCTCTGCGTTCGGAAGATGTGTGACTGTTCTCTCCAGTCTACTTATCTTCTCCCCGAACTCTACTCTGCAACCCCAACAAAATGGAACTGATCCCCAACTCCGTGCATGTGCACCAGTCTTCTACTTTGCTACTGCGGTTCCCGAGATCATTGCGATCCTCGAGACACACATCCTTTTATTTGTCGATCCTTCCAGATCCTGCAGACCTGCAACTATCAGCATCCCTTCTGTGCTGCACAGCCTCTGCCTATGCTGGCATCTGTCACGATCCCAACTACCTGCAATAACTGCTATTAACTTCCTCAGCAACTCCGAACGGATACCAAGTACAATTCCTTGACTTTCTGCTCCTCCGACCCTGCTACAGTAGTCGATCACATCTCGACCTTTCTGTCAGTTTAACCCTGTCTCCTACGGTTTGCTAGTCCTCTCCTTCCTCCACGCTTGGCTCCACCAAACTTGTCGATGTCGTGGTTCGACAACCTGTCAACCACTCGATGCCTTCGCTCATTCTGTTGTCTGTCGGACATAAAGCCAAAAAGGAGAAAAAGGAAAAAAACTACGTCTTCCAGGTTAATTGCCTCGTCCTTTATAACTTCACCGTAGCACCAACAGTAGTGGAGGGTCTACACGATTCTAAAATCAAATATTCATCTTGTATTGAATTGGGTGGGAATGGAGATTGAACTCGACAGGGGATGGGTCAGAGGCACCATTATTGGGGCCAGAGCTTCTGGGACAGTCAGCCTCGCCATGAACAACTCTAGTGGCCAACTCTTTCCAGTCAAATCTGCAATCGGTTATAGTTGGCCATTGGATAATGAATACCAGATTTTGGAGTTTATGGATTCTCCATACATTGTTCACTGCCTCGGCCACAATTTCACTGTCGAGAACGACATGGGAACATAGAATTTGTTCATGGATTATATGCTGGGTGGCAACATGGGAACGCACAATTTGTTCATGGAGTATAAAAAATGCGTTATTTATATCTTACCAAATATGGTACCATACCATATCAACTATTGGATTTGCATCCCAGTGTGTTACCTATAAGAGATTCACATTTTAGAAAATCGTTAATATAGAATTAAATCCCAACTTTCATTTATTAAAAAAATATGAATTCTGTTGCTTCACACGTAGCGTGCGGTAGAATTGGTCAACAATACAACTCCACAAGGAATGCATGTCCAAGAAAATGATTCATGAAAGAGAATATTGTTACTCACACGATGTGTGTGACACCAAAAATTAACTATATACTTTAATAATAAACAACAATCACTTAAAATTATCACTTCACATGTAACGCGTGACTAAGAGAATCATCCATACACATGTTTGCTATTTCACAAATGACTATAAATAAAAGAGACGCATAGATATGTGTGTTTGGAGTTAGAAATTGGTGAGTTCCTCAATTTCGTCTATATCTTGCAAATTTTTTTTGATCGATTATTTCTCTTATCTCTGAAATTAACTTATACACAGATATGATGAAGCACGCTAGTTGTTTTTTTATCGATTATTTCTCTTATCTCTGAAATTAATTTATACACAGATATGATGATGTACGCTAGTGGAATGCAAAGAATTATTGCATGGTCATGCAATATTGATTACCCAAGGATGGTAAAGTTTATGCAACTCAATTCTCCTACCATTTAAGGCCGATTATTATAAAGTAAGAACTTTTTCCACATTTCTTTTTAATTCAATTTAAAAGTTGTTGATTAATGTTCAATTGAACAATGCTCAAGGCTGACTTGTCTGCAATTCCCCATGCTCATTGGATTGTTGTGAGGTCTTGCAGAGGTAGCAATCCATCTTCAGATAAATCTCTGAAGATGGGACTTGTCAGCAATTCCCCATTTAATTCCTGGGCAGAGAATGATGGCACTGGTGGACTTGTCAGCAATTCCCCGTTTAATTCCCCATGAAATTCCCCCTATGTGAAATTAGAAATTAGTAATGGCTCCTCCATCCAAGAACTTCCATTCAGAGAAGAAAAATGCAGTGAAATGAAGAGTTGCTGCTAATTAGAGGAGAAATAGATGAATGCTTGGACGCTGCAGTTTCTACAGCTCAATCAGAGCATCAATCATCTTCCAGTACTTATGCTGAGACTTGTTTCCAATGGCTACAGCGTCCCATTTGATTGATGAAACTTGGGACGTGTATGGAAATTCATTTCATAGCATCGCTAGTGGTGATCCTGGCATTCCAAGTGAGTTTATTTGGCTACAAATATGATTCCGGGATGATTGATTCACTTGTAATCTTGTTTTGTTTGTTTGTGTAGTACCTCTTGAAGAAATTTTCTTTTTTAATTTGACCAAACATCTTTCTTTTGTTTATATATACAAGGACGGTCACCTGTCCTCATATCTTGATAAAGATATTGTTGAAATTTTAATCCCTCAATTGTGTTCCATTTGGATATATTTTTTTTTTCATCATCTCGATAGCCATTGAATTTGTAGTGGGTGAATACAGATAAATCATAAATATTCTTTATAAATAAATTAATTTATCAATTATTTATATATGAATATTAGGATAAGCAAAAATCTACTTACAATGTTAAAAATATAAATTTATAAATAAATTCATATTGAATTCAACTTGGCCCAATGGCACTTACTCTGGAGGTGATATGGCGTAGTTTGAAATAAATTTTTTTTTATAGTTTCTTATATTTAAAATAAAATAAAAGTCTTGAAAGTTATAACTTAAGTGTTCTGAAATCCAATCAGCATAGACATGATTTTGTTTTGAAAGCTTAAAAATCATGCACATCGTTATGAAATCCAATGAACATGGTTGTGTTTGTGTCTGAAAAGTTCAGATTAGCATTTTTAAATTAGATGTTTTATGATCACATGTGAAGGTGCTTTTAAAGAAAGTTTTTTGGAAAATTATTTTAATTTTCTTTTAAGGAAAGTTTTTTGGAAAATTATTTTAATTTTTTTTTTTTAAAAGTTGTTTGAAAAGTGGTTTTAGCATTGGAACATAATGGCATATAACTAAATTATGATAATTGAAACTTTATAATTTATTGATGAAAATCTCTTTTATAAATGAGAATAAATATACTTGATAAATATAAAGTTACAATTGATAAATAAACTTCACCAACAATTCAATACTAATACTAAATACACAATTTCAAATATTTTCACCAATGTGAACTTTATCACTATGATGCAGCAAGAAGTTTCCTAACCTAAGTTCTTAACTAATTCTTCTTAACCTAAGTTCTCAACTAATTCTTCTTAAACAATAAAACTAATTAGAATATAAATCCACTACATTTACTTTTATAATACTTAACTCTTCTTGGGTAAGTAAGAGGTTTCCTAATCTAAGTTCTTAACTAATTATTCTTAACCTAAGTTCTCAACTAATTCTTCTTAAACAATAAAACTATCTTTAAATTAATTTTATCTTTATCTTATATATAAATTGGTTTCCTAACTCAAGTTCTCAACTAATTGTTCTTAAACAATAAAACTAAATTTAAGTTAATTGTATCTTTATCTTATATTTAAATAGTTATTAGTCCTTTTAAATTAAGTTTTGTTATAAATTTATTAAATAAAATAGTTAACATACAAATTTATAAGAAATTTATTAATGTATAATAAATCTTGAATTAAGATTCCTCTATTTCTAATAGCTAATATAATTTCATATAGAGAGAAAAAAATGTTAATGATTGTAATTAGAGTGGAGCCCACAAATAATGTTTATAATAAATAATAGTATTATTATAGTAACTTAGTCAAATATAGATATAAACACACACATATATATATGAAAAAGATGAATTTGATATAATTTTGATATAGAGAAATTTCTATATTTAAACAAAAATAGAAATACTATAAATATGATATTTACATAAAAATATTGTTAACATCCACTGAGACTAACTTTGGCCTAACCTTAAAAAAGTAAGGATTCAATTGGTTTGATTTAGAATTTTATTTATGTGCTAAAAAAGCTTTAAGAGAATCATTTCTAGATTACCATAGTTGTGGTGAGTTAAAAGGTTAGGGAGGTCTAACAAATATTTTGAAATTACAATTTAATGTTGGTGCTCTTAGTGCTACAAAGATGACAAGTTCTTTTGTCCCACTACATTTTAAGATCTGTCCAAATCTCCGTTTCACTATGAAGCTCATGAGATTTGTTCTTATTTTAGCAATGCTGATTTTCTTATTTATGTTAGTTAAAACAAACAGATGTTTTTGAACTTCTAGATTATGGTTGATCACCTCTATATAGTATCTTAATTTTCTAGTATCCTCTAATTCTTTATAGCACCACAACTTTTCCTTCTAAATTTAGATGTAATAATAATTTTGATATTATAACTATTATGCAAAGTGACCTCTTCCTCGATTCCCTAATGTTTTAGCCAAGACTACGCAGCTTTATGCCAACCTTGCTTGAGCAACATGTGGTTTTGAATGGCTTTTGAAGCAATATTAGGAAGTCTCTTATCTCCCATGTTGTTTATCTTATTCTTGTACATTAGGTACATAGTCCTGATAACCATGCTCTCAATGGGGAGAGACTCGCTTCTATGAGGAGGATAGAATATCGTGTATTGAATTTAATTTTGAGGTCATAAGTTATAAAATGTTTTTGGATTAGTGTTATCCTTCTCCATTATTCTCTAAATATGTCGCAACCCCAAAATTCACAATCATGTAACATAATAGGAGTGGGGTCTCAAAGAGGAGTTTCTTCTTATCCAAAGCCAAAGGTCCACTAATTTACAACTATTTTAAAGTCTATAATAAGCTTTCCACCCTCCATTTATCATGTTCTCGATGTTACAATTCCAGTTAAGCTTGTGATGAAGATTGATTATGAGATATTTGTATGAACTCACTTCCTCCAAAATGTTGTTGTTATACATGGAATTAGTTAGCATAAGTTGTCTTTTTGGTCACATCCCCATCCATAAATCCGAGTAAAGGAGGGATTTTTTACAAATTACAAGTTTCTAGATTTCACCCCATGGAAATAATAAGAATTTATAATAAGAAATGTATGTGCACTTTCAAAATACAAAATATAGTGGAATTAAAACTCTATTCACACATACATCATGCATAAACAAGCATATTCATTACAAGAAGAAATTCAAATCATTCCACATTTAAATACAAAGAGAATACTTATCTTTAAACAACAAGATCCTGGAAACTAGTTGTGTAAGAGCTATTTACACCCAACTGTAGGTATCAAGTGTGGATACCACCCCCAAGCTTAGGCTATGAGGCCACTAGGGACAAGGAAACACCTACAAGCTTCTCTCCCTTAGCCCAAAACCCAATTTCTATCATGCTTAGCCAAAATGCTCATCCAGAGCTTCTATAGGAATCTCACTCACCCATCACAGCCATGGCACTCCTTCCAACTGCCCCACACAACACAAGGAAGGAATTTCCCTTCACTGATCCATAGTTCCCTAAAGAAAGCATAACCTTACAATGCTTACTAGTGTGTGCAGTAAGAGTTCAAGATGATATGCGACTTTGAAAAATTCCAGGTAGAATAAACCATGGATTCTCAAACATCTCATGAACATTAAAACTCAATGGGTAAAGGTTACTATCTTTCCTAGCCTCTATACTCACCTACAACCATGTCTTTTATCTCAAATCTATCATTTTTCCATCATAGATCGAATGTATGGTTATTTTTCAATCTGGTAATGATAATGGAAATTGAATGAATATCATGAGAAAACTCTACGTAGTGTAAAAAATGCACGAGAATGAATGGTAGACTCCAAAGGAGATGAGAGGATGGTGAAAAGACAACTGATATTTAAGTTACTTCTAACCAAAGAATAAAGGACCCTTAAAATCATCATAGAATTATATCCATCCCATACTTCCATAAATATAGAGAATACTTTCCCCACCAACCTTACACATGCATTCAATTATTGGATTTAATAGTCAAAAGGAAGTAATTGGGTCATTTAAGGAACATGGAAACAATTGGATGAATTCTAAGGTTGACACTTGGAAATAGAGGATTTAATACCCCATATGCCTCCTTTCTTTTAAGATTTAATATGCTAAGAGAGAAAATATCAGCGTTATATTCCATTTCACAATAATAACATATACAACATCACTGAAAGAACAACAAGCACATCATAAACACAAGAGACATAGATTTATCCTAGGAAACCCTCATGGGGAAGAAAAACCCAGCAAGGCTTCCTCAATATAGATGACCAACAAATACAAAGATGTAATCCACAACCATGAGCTCCTTCTCCTCCACAGTAGATCTCTCTCTCACTTATGTGCTATTCACAAGTGAGTGCAATGTGTGTTAGATGAGGAACACACCTCCCCTATTTATACACAACTCCGACTTGTATTTTATATTAACTAGGTCAGCTCCAACTTAACCACTGGGTTAAAAACCCCATGACAACTGACTGGGCCGACCCCTCTAGGGTGGTCTAATAACCCTTTGACCCACATAACACATATAGGGACGACCCCCACTAGGGAAGTCTAATAACCCAAGTTACCACATTCCGATGGAGGAATAAACATCTCCGGATATACAATAAGGTCTTCACGGAGGAATGAAACATCTCCGGAATAATAAAGTACAAATATAATATTCTTAGAAGTTACAATATTTCAACACTCCCCCTTAACGAGGAGGATATTATAACAACATCTACACGAGCAAGGAGTCATCAACTACATCATACATGATACATCTATAAATCATTGGAAGCTTTCTTCAATACATCATCATTAGTAACTCAAGCAGTTGCTGGAACATCTTCAAGATCTTCAATACTGGAACATCAACATCATCAGTATTGAGTCTTCATCTTCTGCAACACTCGAATAGAATCATCATGATCTTCTTGATCTACAACATTTGGATCATCATCTCGATCTACAACATCTGGATCATCATCTCGATCTACAACATCTAGATCATCATCTCAATCTACAGCATCTGGCATCTGGATCATCATCTCGATCTACGGTATCTGGATCATCATCTCGATCTATAGGATCTAGATCATCATAGTAGCATACTCTGCAATGCACACAATCCAATTACAGGATGATCAATCTTGCTCACTTTTAGGACATAGGTCCATGGATGATACAATCCAGATCAAGTTCAAGGGTGATCAATCCTTATCACTTTAATACAAGTCTCATGTCTATGGACGATGCAATCCAGATCAACTTCCAGGAGGATCATTCCTCATCACTTTAAGACAAATCTCATGTCTATGGATGATGCAATCCAGATCAACTTCCAAGAGGATCATTCCTTATCACTTTAAGACAAGTCTCATGTCTATGGACGATGCAATCCAGATCAAATTCCAGGAGGATCATTCCTTATAACTTTAAGACAAGTCTCATGTCTATGGACGATGCAATCTAGATCAACTTCCAGGAGGATCATTCCTTATCACTTTAAGACAAGTCTCATGTTTATGGATGATGCAATCTAGATCATGTACATTTTGAACCAAAGGTCCAGGGACAATGCAGTCCTATAATCAATTCTTGGAGACATCTGTCTACGGATCAATTCAAGGGACCTAGGTCTAGGGATGATGCAATCCCCACCTGTCCACTAAGGACTTCATTCTCGAAGACATCTGTCTACGGATCAATTCAAGGTACCTAAATCCGGGGATGATGCAATCCCCACCTGTCCACTTAAGGGCTTCTTTCTCGAAGACATCTGTCTATGGATAAATTCAAGGGACCTAAGTCTAGGGATGATGCAATCCCCACCTGTCCACTTAAGGACTTCATTCTCGAAGACATCTGTCTACGGATCAATTCAAGGGACTTAAGTCTGGGGATGATGCAATCCCCACCTATCCACTTAACGACTTCATTCTTGAAGACATCTTTCTATCGATCAATTCAAGGGACCTAAGTCCAGGCATGATACAATCCCCTCTCGTCCACTAGCGACCACATTCTCGGAGACATATGTCTATAGATCAATTCAAGGGACCGAAGTTTGGGGATGATACAATCCCCTCTCATCCACTAGGGACCACATTCTCGACCTCATCGTCGGAACGGGTAACCTCCTCATCAACCTGATCGTCAGAATAGGTAACCTCATCATCGATACAAGTATCCACATCAATGATATAGTATCCACATCATCGATAAAAGCATCCTCGTCATCGATACAAGTATCCTCAATGATACCAATATCCAAATATCATCATTGACCATATCACTCCCCCTTTCGAGGAGTGTCCTTCTGAACTACACCAAGCTTGTCTCGGAAATACTCAACCTTTACTCGAGACAAAGGTTTGGTCAATACATCAACAACTTGTTCGTCATTGCTCACATACTCGAGCTTGATAGCTCCTTTCTGCACCATATCCCGTATATAAAAATATCGGATCTCTATGGAACATTGGATTCTCTGTCATCTTGATACAACTCTGGTTGTCACATAGGATCACAGTGAGTCCATCTCTAAGTCAAACAATCCCGATAAAAACTTTCGAATCCATAGCGCTTCACAACTAGCAAGCAGCTATATATTATACTTCAGTTGTACTGAGAGCCACACTAAACTGCTTCCTGCTAATCCACGAGATCATGGCAGATCCCAAACAATAAAATCGACCCGATGTACACTTCCTACCCAATCAGCATCTGTGTAGCCATACAATATGAAGTCATGATCTCCAAGATAACATAGACCAAATTCTATCGTACCTTTAGGTACCTCATCACATGCTTTGCATCTATCAGGTGAACACACCTAGGTTCCACTAGATACTGACTCAAGGTGTTCACAACAAAGCATATATATGGCCTTGTATTCGTTAGATACATCAATGACCCAATATTCTGTATGTACAGAGTTACATCCACTAACTCTGATGAGTCATCAACTAACAGTTTCAAGTTAGAAGCCATGAGAGTGGCCATGGTTGTACATTCCAACATATCAAATCTTGCCATACTTCTAGACCTAGTAATTGTTAGGACTCAGAAATGTCGTATTTTCATCCACTTTTCCCTTCACTATTCCTTACATTTCATCGCCCTATTAAACCTTCATCATATCATTTTCATAAATACATTTGGGTTTCACATTATTATTTTCCACTTTATTCATTTTAGTATTAAAAGTGAATTTATGATTAAATATTAGAAAATATACATGTTTTCATATATATCTCAATTATGTGTGAGCTTTGTAATGTGTAGGAATATGTAAATGATTAATTCAAATAGACTTCTCGAATATCTCTTACATCATTCCAAAGGAGATAGTTATTCAAGCCTATTCTTAAGGAGAAGATCATGGAAGATTTGGTTGGCATATCTTATCTAGGATTCATGAGAGACATGTGGAGGATTTGAAGGAACCATATCTTGTAATAAGAGGAAAGTGGTTGAGAGTAGTTGAGAGAATAGTGGATCTGTAATTAATGCATTCTTATCTTTTTCTTAAGGCCTCTCATGTATAAAGGAGATTGCTCCCTCTCCATTCCATTAAGTTTCATTAAGTTAGATTAAGCTTGTAAGAGGGTTGTAATGAAGTTGGATTGGGTTGGATTTTGTACTTGTTAGATTAGTCTTTGATTTGAGATTCTTAATGTGATCCAAGTTTTCATTGTCATGCTTTCATGTTTGTCAATTGATTATTGTAGTATGGATGTGAGCTCACTTATGTCATTGTTGTTAAACTCTTCACATGTTGTATTTCCCTTATGCAATTTCATGCTTCCCTAGTTAGTGTTTCAATGCTTTCCTAGATTAATTTGATTTAAGCAAATTAGATTAAGTTAGATTAGATCTACTTCAGTCTTGCACAAACAGTGCACGTGCTTCGTCAGTTACGTACCCCGGGTTGACAAGTAAATAGTTGGGCAACTGCACTGCAACGTAATTATTACGACATATATTATGCCTAACAGTAATGCATCAATCTGAGATCTTTCATCTCAAATTATGTAGCCATCTTCTTCTTTCTTTTCATGATCTGTTTCTCATTTCCTATTAGAAAGAGATCATCCTCATACAATAATAGTATGACAGGTTCATCATCCATAACCTTAAGGTAAAGGTTAGGATCAACTTTACTTCTGGTAAAGCCCAAGCTTGTCAAGAAACTGTTAATTCTCCCTCTGTGACTGAACATCATTCACACTCTGCATTGAGTGATCTTCTGCATATCTATCCATGCCATCTCTCATCAGATGGGTCTACTGATATGTGCCTCAAGATCATTCGAACTCTGTGGTGAGTTCCTTTTGTATATAGATACCATCTTCAACCTCGTAGCAAAGGTTGAAATCTGCATCACCCATGGTAATCATTAAGCTCATCAAATTACTATCGATCCTAGGTACCTGTACAAGGCTTTCTTCAATTGAATCTTGGGAGTTTTCTCGATTCACACTTCTTCTTCAATCAAACCATTGAGAGAATAGTATTTATCTAGCTACTTGGAGCAAACATCTCATCATGATCCTCTTCCTCTTTCTAAGAGAATCTTCGATCCTTCTATAGTATGTTTGATTTGTAAATCTTCTTGTTGAACATCCATCACTTGTTCAATGTTTATCATTCTTCATGATCTTTCCTACAAATCAAAATTAAGTACATGATTAGTAATACTTCATAATCATCAAATCATGTTGACATGATAACCTATTATGCATACATATATGATTTACATAGTTATTCTACTATCTTGACCAATACTTTGGCACAACACTTTTCCATATCCTGTATGCATACAGTGGCTATCTAGATGCCTTCCATCTCTACTAGAACATACTATCAAGAGCGTGCACAGCTCTCAGCATGTCAGCAAAGAGGTTTCATTCTAGACAATCCACAATGGAATGTTTTTCCAACTTATCAATCATATGCATATTAGTAGTATACTGTTCAATGCTATATGAGTGTTTACACTAAGCATGATATATTCTAGAAATACAAATATGCATACAACCATTACAAGCAATATCATTTACTATTCAGATATTCAAATAACAACTCAAATACTTATCTTTTATGTTTGTGTGGTTGCCTCCCGCTTGATCTTCTATAAGTCTTTTGAACTTCTATTCATTTTGTACCACTGTGCATGCTCAAGTGTGCACTAGTGTCATCCTCATGATCTCATACACAAACATACATTCATTAGTATAATCTCAATATTATCAAAACATTATAATTCTAAATAATCTTGAATATGTATGGTCATGATCATTCAATACATGGGTATCTAAGATCCTAGCACAAAGTAGGATTCTAACATAGGAAGACATACCTGGATTAGATACATGCTTGGTTGTGTCTAACATACCTAAACAATATCTTTAGTCTCTTCAATGATTTAGAGACCTTGTGCTAGTAACCTGCATACCTCATAAGTTAAGCATAGTAGAAATAAATCATACATACCTCGTAAGTAGAGCTTCTGAAGACTATGGATAAATCTTTTTCTTTATGTCATCATGGTCATAGAAATTGATTTGTCTTTCTTGATGTACCTGTCTTTTGTTAGCAGAAAACATCATCCTCATACAACACCATAGGTGCATTAGTACAATTATATAACTTTGATCAAAGAATGTCTTCTATCATTCACATGCATTCATACTTTTACTAGGGTGATAAGACAATTCTAAGATTAATCAAGATTGTACTAACCTCAATAATATGAAGACAAGCATATTATAAACTTAATCATGAACAGATTTCAACACATACCTGTATCTCCTCAAGTCATACCTGTCAGGGAATTCTTGTAGTCTTCTTATGTAAGGCCTTAGCCTCATCTCCCCCTAAAACTGGATCTGGAGCTCGATTAGGGTTTGTTAGAGAAACCCTAAAAATTCAAACTTTGACTTTCACACTTCTGAATGGATGGAAACATGTGCCTTGCTGAGATGATCAAGCTAACATACTTCAATTTTGAAATCTTCAAAATTTGACCCCTCAAAATTGCCTTTGAAACTTCTGGATCTTCTAGATAGGATCCCAAACTAGGGTTTGATGAATCCCACCCTTTTTCCCAATCAAAAGGTTCAATCTAAAGCTCTAAGCTTCTATTTTTTTGAGGAGCTTCCAGCCATGGTCACAGATTTCAAAAATTTCCATTTTTGCAGATGCCCTAATTTTCCACTTTTCCTATAAAAGTCCCGAACTAGGGTATGATAAAGCCTGGCCTTTTGCCCAACCAAAAATTCTGATCTTGGTCTTTAAATTTCTATTTTGATGAGTAGCATTCAGCTGTGGTCTCCGATTACAAAAATTTCAACTTTCTCCGAAACCCTAAATTCCCGAAGCCATGAATGAAGGTGCTCAAAAACAATTCTGTTTTGACAGAAATATGTACTTGATTGCTTCTGGTGTAAATCCAAACTTTTCGATCCAAAGGGTCTGAAACTTATACCTATGGTATCCCAACCTATCATCTTTCCAACCCCATAGGTCTGACCTCAATTGGATTCTCTAAGAGATATTTATGCCAAGTGTTGCCACGTGACCTGTTTATGGGATAAAACAGGAGATCGAACTTGTACGGCGTGCCACGTGTCACTGGTTCAGTTTCAGCCTCTGAAAAAGTTACCTAAGATAGTAAATTTCGTGCACTACCTATCACGTTTTATGAAGTTTCTTTTAGAGATTCCTAACCCAAGTTATGACCTTTTTTCCTAGGTCACCTGATTATGACTGAGATCTGGAAGAGGCAGAAACCCTAACTTGTATTGATCATAACTCACAAAGTACAACGATTCTATGGGTTTCCTTTGGACACAAGGTACATGGGGATGTTGTGTACAACCTATAAATTTTTCATATCCCAAACCTTCGCCAAAATGGACTTATAGTGAAAGTTCCACGATGACTGGTTTTTGCTATACAAAACCCTAACCTTCAAATTGTTGCAAGTGAAGTAAGTGTCGTAAGTGCCATACATTGCCTTCCTTCAGGTTAGCTTTGATACCATGTTAAGATTTAATATTCTAAGACAGAAAATATCAGCATTATATTCCATTTCACAATAATATCATATACAGGATCACTGAAAGAATAATAAGCACAACATATACACAAGAGACACAGATTTATCCTGGGAAACCCTCATGGGGAAGAAAAATCCAACAAAGCTTCCTCAATATAGATGACCAGCAAATACAAATATGTAATCCACAACCATGAGCTCCTTCTACTCCACAACATATCTCTCTCTCACTTATGCGATATTCACAAGTGAGTGCAATGTGTGTTAAATGAGGAACACACCTCCCCTATTTATACACAACTCCGACTTGTATTTTATATTAACTAGGTCGGACCCAACATAACCACTAGGTTAAACACCCCATTACAACTGACGAGGCCGACCCCTCTAGCGTGTTCTAATAACCCTTTGACCCACATAACACATACAGGGACGACCCCCACTAGGGAAGTCTAATAACCCAAGTTACCACATTCCGACAGAGGAATAAACATCTCCGGATATACAATAAGGTCTTCACGGAGGAATGAAACATCTCCGGAATAATAAAGTACAAATATAATATTCTTAGAAGTTACAATATTTCAACACTTTCCTCTTCTCCTTTAGTAGAATCATAGCCCCTCCAGTGATCTTTACACAACTATATTGAATCATTTTATTATTTTTGCGACATAATATTTGCATAGCTTTCAAGCCAACAGCATGGTCCATATAGAAATATTTACATTATACATGCCTAGCCATCTACTATACGAGCCTTGGTATTAAGCTCTGCACTAAGAATCCACACTAGCATATTTGCATCATTTACACCATTTTGATTTAATACATTACAAGTCAAAACCAGGGGTATCACATTTTTTCGATTTGATTATCACAACCTTTAGTTTTTCAATGTTAACAATCATAACATTACCAAAGAAAAAATCCTTGAGAATTTTTAGTTGTTCATTGAGATCAGAGGGGCTCCTCGCCATAAGAACAATATCATCAACGTAAAAGAGAAGGATATGATGATTATACCAACTAAATTAGCGATGACACAATCTACTTCTTTCAAACAAACCTCTAACTTGACAATGTATATACGAAAAGGGATAGGGGATAGGGGACAACCTTGCTTGACTCCTATCATTACAATTAATTTCTTATGACTAACCCTTACTTTTCCTAAGCTTGGCAATCACATTCTCGTACATGTAATGAATTAGGAGTGCGCGATAACACTTATTCTCATCCTAATTCAGTTGCACCATTGTGGGTGAAGATTTAAATTCTATAAAAATAACATCTATACTATACAAAAATTTCATAGCCATGGGATCCCAAAGCTTGTACCCTTTCACACCAATGCCATAGCCGATGAAGATATGTTTCACTTCCTTATTATCCAACTTTACGTGATTCTCCTTTAGGCACATGAGCATATTCCTGAAAACCAAAAAGTACATGAAGATGTAGAAGTGAGGGTTTCTTGCACGTCTAGACCTCCATAGTGGTCTTATCCACAAGATTTAATGTGGGATACCTGTTGATTCAGAAGCATGCAATAACAACCTCTTATCCCTAAACCTTCTTCTCCAAGCCACCTCCACTAAGCATACTCCTAGCTCTCTCTGACAATATCCTATTCATCTTTTCTACAACTCCATTCTGTTGAGGGGTATTTGAGGTTGTCTTATGTCTTTCAATTCTATTCTCCTTACAAAACTTATCCAACTCCATAGAACAAAAATTACTACGATTGTTATATAAAAAAATATACAACATAATAAAAGCTAATATCATTAATCAATATTAATTATTACTATTAATATATATTTAATATTAATAATTAATTATTAATAAATATAATTAATTAATTAATTAGGAAAAGTGAGAGATGTGCCCCTTCGTTTGAAAAGGCACGATAAGGATTATAAAAATCCCTACCAACGTAATTGTAATAATCATCATATATCTTATCAAATATTTATTATTTATCTGTTCATGGATTTTTTAGCTTATTTATGATGGTTATTTCGGTAAGAACCAGATTTTACTATAACACTGGTATCAGAGATGCGTTGCTGGGTTGGCTTGTAGCCATCATTTTTGGGTTTCCCTAAAATCTAGGAACTTGTCCAAAAATCAACGTAAAAGCTAGAAGTCAAGTGGGAATTGAATTTGGGTGGAGAGGGTAACAATCATTGCTCCCAACCACCCAATCTACACACTATCCACAAAGAAGTTAATCTAAAGAAAAAAGTTAACCTACGTGGAGATCTAAGTGGATTTTGAGCAAAACTTTCTCTATGTGAGCCTGCAATGTGTGCAAAGAGAGGAAAATACTATTGTGGCAGGTTAGAGATGAAGGTGGAAGTGTGTATAGTCATTCTTCACCATTTTCATGATTTGGAGTTATTGGTGTAGTCAGAATTTGGATCTAGGCAGCGGATTTTCTCCATCGTCAACATTGAGTCATCGAATAAAAGATCCTAGAATTATAATTTTTTAAGAATTAAAGTATTATAGAAGTTTTAAGACCCTTTATCGCTAAAGAAGTGTTAAGAAAAAAAATCAGAATGGAAGAGACAAATATTACACCCGAGAAGAAAATATTCATCAATGTTCCATCGAAAAACCAGATGACGATGTTAGAAGTTATTGGCACATTTTATGAAAGATTTATTAACATCTCCATAAGTCCAAATAATAGAGAAAAATGTATTAATGTTGATCTTCCTAATCAACTACACGTTCTAGAAGCAGATATAGAGAAGAATGAGAGGAATAGAGAGAAAATAAAACAACTAGACTTATAGATTGGTAGTTATAATATTAAATCAGAATTCACCATTGCAGATATAAACGATGGTACTACTGACATAATGTTAGGTTATAGTTGGTTGGAAGCATTGGATACACTCACCTTTAATGCAGAAACCAAATTCAAAAACTTCTTTCATGAGAGTTCCTTCATCAAATACAACTGAATATCTGGAAGAAGAAGTTATGCACTTGAACGCTTTCCTGAACGACAAGGATGAGGAAATTGCGCAAATCCAAAGAAAAGTAGAAGATCAAGAATCAGAAAACCACCATCGTCAATATAACATCCCAAAAAAATTCACTAAAATTTAAAATTTTTCTAACATCATTAAATGCTTGTAATTACTGTGCAGAACATTATTAATGCTTAATGTATATCTATTCACTAATAAATTAGATTTACAGCCGACAACTTTACAGTTAGTCATTTGATGATTATATAATTACGACACATACACGTGTTGACGATTATTGTTTCTCATGATTTCTTAACTTGCTTGCAATATAGATATCTTAATATCAGTAGTCACAAGATGTCGAAAAATGTCTGAATGTTTAAAGATTGCATTCCATAGTTAGTTGTTTCCAAAACATGGCATAATTCTATTGTTCTTATGTTATGGATTTTTGATTCTAGAGACTAAATGTTTGTCTTAATGAAATGAAGGGGTCCTTGACTAGTCCCGAGGCTTACTTAGCTATCGCTAGCTGACGCTCCCAAATTCTAATTGCAAAATGCAGGTAAGACAAAATATTTCAGTTGAAGCAATGAAACATATTCAGATAATACTTGTTGTACAGATTTAGTTTCTAAGATTTATGTACGAAAGTTTTAGAGTGATTAACTATTATGCAAGCTTCTCAGGTATTTAAAGTCCTCGGAGTCATGATTAAATCTGTATACTTTGTTTAGCTACAGAATTCATCATTTAACTGTTGAAACTCAGTTAACAACCTACTCTAATTAAACATCATGACAATGTTCATATATTTCAAAAACATGTTATTATCCAACTATGGATATTCATTGTATTGCATTTAACTATAGAAATGACATTGTAATACATTGTATTTATATGATTTACAATACTTTTAATATGTGCTATGGTAATGTATGGTTTGACAATACTTATATGTTTTAAATTGCATACTATAGGGTATAAACTATATGAATCTATTTTTATATGCATAGACTATAAGCAAGGATCAAATGTATGGATTATATGTGTAAACAATTGCATGAAACTATATGCATGAATTTCGATGCATATATGATATGCAATGTATGAAGTTCTAGGTATGAATTCAGAGTATAATGAGTATATTTAAAACTATGGATTACCTACCCTAACCTTATGTTACCACTAGAACATGTAACAAGGTATAACTTCGTAGTAGTGTGCGTTGGTAGGCACTTGAACCAAGCTATGGTATTAATGCTTCCATAACTGTGATTTTAGTGGAATGTTTGATGGTTGCTCGCGTTTTAAACTTCACGTGAAAAGGTTGGAGTTAAGGTGATGAATATTAACTGGGCAACGTAAACTTGTAGAGCTATGCAATGCTTAGTTGGTAGAGTCCTTAGCTGGACTTTTGTGTTGGCAAGCAAAATCGACGTTGATGTCTGTGGTGATTAATGAAATTTAATGCAGTTGGTGATCGTATTGTTATAAGCCTTGGTGGTTGGATCTTCACCGTAGATCTGTAAGTGTTCTCGGGTTTTGGGATAAACCCTAAACTTCCACTATACCACCACCAAGACCATGCTTGTAGTATTCATTTTTGCATGACCGAGTGGGGATGGAGGCTGACAGGCTCTCCTATTTTCAGGGTTTGTAACTAAACTTAGTTCTGCCTCTCCAGGGTTTCGATGGTGTGACCTCCCTACCTGCAACTGGTCGTAGGAGTGATGTAATGAGAGTGTAATGTATAGGGTTAACGCCATACTATAATGCGTTTGAAGTTTTGATACCATGACCTGTTGTTGATATGGTTTTTACCGGTGTTTCGATGGTTGCAGTGTTTAAACAGTCTGAACTTCTACGCGTGTAACAATGTCGAGCCTAACTTGTACATCCTAAGCATTTGAAGGTATTAAGGGTTCAGGTGTACTTCAGAAAACACCAAATGAGTAGCTTTTGGGCACTTCTTAGAGATTCGAAGTGGTGCATTGAGCACATACTGTAGGCAATGAAGAAGCCTGTGCTTCAAAAAAAGATCAGGTAATATGTTAATTCTATGGTTGCATTTTCCATTGGTTAACTAATGTCATTGTCTTTTGTTTTAAGCTTTTTGTTTCAAGCTTTGACCCTTCGTTGTAATGCATTGTTTGGCAGGTATTGTTTTGGGAGCATGGTGTTGATGTTGCCTGTAAGGAAGAAGGGTACTTTGATATCCAGTAAGCCTCGGTGACATCCTCCGAGGTTTTCAACAGATACAAAACGGTTTTTCTTGTTTGTGGTTTTACCAAGATTTGAAGGCGTATGTGAGGTTGAGTGGTTTGGCTTGATGTCCAACTTTTAAAGCTGTGAAACCACTGATTAAGAGGGCTTTGTCCCTTGAGTTGTATCTCGCAACATTTTAATATGTTTTGTCTCTAATATTGTTACAGTCTACTGTTTGAAGTTGTAATATTTAAGACTTGTTTTGACAGTGTTATTGATAATTAAGGGGCAAGACCCATCATTATTGCTGTATGTAGTACTGTTTTGTTTTACCACTGTGTAAAATAAATGTGGATTGTGAACTTGGGTTCTAAACACTACTAAAATGAATACTGCATTTTTGTGTTGAACGACTCTTTCTAGGGATCGAACCGTCGACCTTGTTTTTGCATATATACCTTCAGTAATACTATAAGTTTTATTTATGAGTTTGTTCATATTAATTAACTTAGGTTTTGGAAATACCGAGCCTGTAGATGACTCTCAGCTTTCTTCATCGTTTCTAGGTTTAAGAATTTCTATGTTTAGTGTTTGAAGAAAACTCAGGCAATGGCCTCATTGATAATGGTAATAAATAATTTCTTTACTGTAACCAGCCATAGGGATGATGCTAATAAACCTACTACAGAGGTTACAGTTTTAGGCATTCTTGTGCCAAGGGTTTCGATTCCATGGACTTGCACTTCTCTTAAGAAAACTTTACTGAGAATTGTTTATAGCATGTTACGATGTATGTTTAGCCACAGGGTTTTAATCCTGAGCCATTTTCCCGATACCTTAAGTGTTAAGATTTGTATTGATAACAATGGGAAAATGAATTGAATGTCAATCGACTTTTGTAGATGATAATACTGTGGTTGAAGATAGGGTTTGAACCCTAGCCTTTTAGAGTTGAAACTTATTCTTTACATCTATTTATGATTTATGATATTGTGTTAATACATAATGTGTTGTTTTATAGTGAGCAATAATGCTTATAAACCTAGATATATTACTTCTAGTTCTGTATGGCAGAACCAAACATTGTTTCGATTTGCATAATACTATTAGTGTTACAAAGATTTAAAAGCAGAGATTATAATATTTGTATAGTATGTTTAAAAAAAGAATGTTTATACTTAGAAATGGGCTTTTACGATTTGAAATATTGAAACCCTAAACCATATTAAGTTTGGACAGAAAGTATAAAAAATCGTTTACTTCTTTTACTATGAAAGTTCTGTATTGAAAGAAATAGTCTATCTACAGGATATTGTCCTGTTCTTATGTAGAAAATACAGAAGAGATTTTTATTCATGTAAATACAATTATAGTACAGATATATTCTATGCATTCATCCATCTCTATCTACTGCATATCAATACTCATATATGAAATTAACTACTCTTCCCTGTACTAGAGTACGACACTATGACTAGTGTGTGGAAAAATGCATGGAAGCATTTTAATATTCAATCATTCTATCATTAAATAACTATATCATCCATATTGCATTTGGTTCTATTAGTCATAATTTACAAAAGTAAAATATTCACTAACAAAGGAAAAATATCTAAGATTTAAATGGGGAAACTCATAACATAAACACTCAGATTCATTTTCCTAACTTGACAGAAATAAATAAGAAAACACAATCTGAACCTGGAAATCTGTAGAGGAAAAAAATAGCTAAAGGAGCCCGTTCGACCCAAGCTGCTCCTGAAGACAGCCAAACTACTTTCCTTAGGACCCCCGAGCCTGTTCAATGAACCACTAGGATGAAGATGCCATGTGGATTAATGGAATAAATTCCCTTGCAACTCAGCAATAGCACTTAGAAGTAGCACTTCCTGCCTTTAGCAATATTGAACTCAACAATGTGGTTGCACTAGTTCAGAATGCAGTCTTATTTCACTCAAACACTTCTAACTTTCCCCTCATCAAATCTCTTGTGCTAAGAAATTATCACAAGGTAAGAATAGAACAACCTCCTGCTGAATTTGATGGGTAGATAAGTAGCATGCCTAGATCTTTGGTTAGTTTGGTTTAGTAAATGAGCCACCTTCTCAGTTCCACTTTCTTGGGGAACATGACCATCAAAGTAGGGAAGTTCCCCCCTGCAACAGTTAGAAGTGAGTTTAGGATGTTTACAAGTGTCAGTTTTCTCTCCACCCCAGTCCATTCCTCCTAGTGGGTCAACGACCACTCATTCAACAGTCTCATTTGGATATTTGTCTCCACTTTTATTTATTAATAATAAAATATTCAAGGTAATTAATTACAGTCATCCATGACCCCACATGGTCAATAGTCATAAAAATTTACAATAAAAATAAATCATAATGTTTTCTCAATAATATAAAATGTCTAGAACTTGGGTATGTGAAAAACACACCCTCTTAAGTTCAGCATCGTCCTCGATGTTTCTTTATTCATCATCCTCATGTTCCTCCTAGAACAACATTGGATATGCCACCCACATATTACTTTCCAATTCCCAAGTTGCTTCGTCCAGACTAAGGTGCTTCCACTGCACCTTTACTTGTCCAATGGTGCGATTACGAAGCAAAAGTTCACTCTTGTCGATGATACAATCCGGTTCCACCAGAAAATCTCCTTCTGGTTCCACCTATACATCATTCCAATTAATCACATGAGTAGCATCATGCACATACTTTTTCAAAAGAGAGATGTGAAACACATTATGTATGTTAAGGTTTGGTGGAAAAGCTAACTGATATGCCACTGGTCCTATCCTGGAAAAGACTTCAAAAGGTCCACAATACCTTGGTGCTAGTTTAGCACAACTTCCTAACCTTAAGGAGATCTTTTTAGGTTTCACCTTGAGGAAAACATGTTCACCAACTTGAAGCTCTTTCTGAGTCCTTTTGAGATCTGCATGACTTTTCTGTCTATCTTATGCAATTTTTAAATTTCCTTGAACTTGTTTCATAGTGAGTTCCATTTCTTTTAAAAAATCAGGTCCTAACATTAACCTGTCAACTGGATTACTCCAAGAAATAGTAGTATTACATTTTATGCCATTTAAAATTTCAAAGGGGCTAAGCTTTGCTAAAGTTTGGTAATGGTTATTATAAGCAAATTCATCAAGATCCAAATAATCCTCCCATTTACCTAGCTAATCTCTAACATACATTCTTAACATGTCTTCAAGAATTTGATTAACTCTTTCAGTCTGACCATATGTTTTTGGATGAAATGATGTATTGAAATTCAAAGTAGTATCTAAACCTTTAAATAAATATTTCTAGAAATTTCCTATAAACTTTGAGTCTCTATCAGAAATTATAACTTTTGGTATACCATGCAAACGAAAAATTTGTTTCATAAAAAATTCAACAATGTTAGGAGCCTTGTGTGTCATCTTAACCGGTATGAAGTGGCCTGCTTTACTAAGCTTGTCCACAACTACCATGATGGAATCATTCTGTTTCTGATTTTTAGGTAATCCAGTAATAAAATCGATACTATTTATTTCCCACTTCCAATCTGGAATAGGTAGTGGCTGCAACAATCCGTCTAGGGGTTGGTGTTCAGCCTTTATTTGCTGACACTCTATACACCTAACAATATATTCAGCAACTTCACTTTTCATACATGGCCAAAAATAATCTTTTCTCGGCATGGTTATCATCTTTTGATAGCCAGGATGTGCTGAGTAAGGACTTTTATGCAATTCATTTAAAATCAACAACTTAATTTCAACAACATTAGGCACATACAGTCTGTTCTTATACAGCAGTAACCCTTTTTCATCAATTTTGAAATATCTTATAGAATTTTCAGCATTATCTTCAGCAATTTTATTAAGTAAATTCTAATATTTTTCATCCATTCCGATTCTTTCCTTAATTTGATTTTCTAGATCAGTTTTGTAAGTGTTGATTGCTGAAATAAAATTTACTTTTGCATTTCTGCTTAACGCATCAGCAACCTTATTTTCCTTCCCCTTAATGTGCTGAATCTCGAAATCGTACTCGCTAAGGAAAGATAGCCACCTAGCTTGCCTTGCATTTAGATTTGGTTGATCCAACAAATATTTTAATCCTTTATTATCAGTCATTAAAATAAATTTTCTTCCAATTAAATGATGTCGCCACATTTTTAATGCATGTATTACAACAACTAACTCAAGGTCGTAATTTGCATAGTTATTCTCATGAATCTTTAACTTTCTAGACTCATATTCAATCGCGCGACCTTCTTGTGTTAAGACCCTGCCAAGTCCGTCATTGCATGCATTAATGCATACTTTGAAATCCTTGTTGGGATCAACAATTTTTAAAATAGGTGCTGTTGTTAATAACTCTTTTAGTTTCTTAAAACTTTCTTCACATTTTTTATCCCATACAAATTTCTTACCTTTCTTTTGTAAAGATGTTATAGGATTTGCTATTCTAGAAAATCCCTCGATAAACTTACAATAGTAACCTGTAATTCCCATAAAAGATCGTACTCCAGTTATGTCTTTCGGGGCAGGCCATTCATTTATTGCTTTTATCTTTTCTGGGTCTACTGCGATTCCATCCTTGGATATCACATTCCCTAGGTACTGTATTTTATCTTTATAGAAATCACATTTGCTGAACTTAGCATAAAGTTGATGTTGTCTTAACACTTGCAATATTATTTTTAAATGTTCATCATGCTCCTCTTGCGTGTTAAAGTAAATTAGAATATCATCAATAAATACTACTACAAATTTATCTAAGTATTTATGCAATACGTTATTCATTAAACACATGAAAACTACTAGGGAATTGGTTAGCCCAAAAGGAATAACCACGAACTCGTAGTGTCCATAGCGAGTTCTAAATGCAGTCTTAAAGATGTCCTCATCTTTAATCCTAACTTGATGATACCCTGAACTTAAATCTATTTTAGAAAATATCGTTGCACCGCATAATTGATCAAACAGATCATCAATGTGGGGCAAAGGATATCGGTTCTTTATGGTCATTTTATTTAGTTGTCGGTAATCTATGCATAAACGCATAGTCCCATCCTTTTTCTTAACAAAAATTACAGGTGCTCCCCATGGAGACACACTCGGTCTTATATAATTTTATCAATTAATTCTTTAAGCTACGATTTAAGTTCATTAAGTTCCAGAATGTTCATTATGTAAGGAGCCTTTGAGTTTGGTACTGCTCTCGGTATTAATTCAATAGTGAAATCCAACTCTCTTTTCGGAGGTAGTCCTGGAATTCTTCTAGAAATACATCCAAAAATTCGGTCAGAATCGGTATGTCTTCCAGTTTTAACTTATTTTCCTTAGTGAACTATTCATCATTAATTACATTGAAAACAAACAAATTACACCCTTTTCGAACAACTTTCTTAACTTGTAATGCAGAAATTTGCCTAACAAATATCTTTCTAGGAATCCCTTTTATCGTTACAGTTTCAAATGCATCATTCAAACAAGTGAAAGTCTTTTCAAAACAATTAAGTACAACCCTATGCTTTTCTAACCAATCGATTCCAATCAGAACGTCATAAGAACCTAAAGGTAACACATTCAGTTTAACATGAGTCCTAAACTGATTCATCAATAATTCACTTTCTTTTACATAATCAATTACCTTTCTTTTCATGCCGGTAGCTAATTGAACCAACCATGATTTATCAAACTTATCTATTTTCAGATTGCAACATTTAACTAAATCAGGTGAAATATAGCTAAGACTTGCCCTTGGATCAATCAAAATAGAAATAGGTTTGTTTTTCAGCATACCTACCACTTCCACCATGGAAGTTTGATGATCATCTTGTCTTTTCTCCAAGGCTGCATTTATCCTGGGCATCTATCTCGCTAAGTCACCAACAATAGCCTCCTCCTGTATAGAATGTATGTTGTTGACAACCTTCTTTCTAAGTGGACAGTTTGATGCATAGTGAGGTCCCTGACATTCCCAACACTTTACAGGTTCTTTCTATTCATTATTTTTAACCAAGTTTTTAGGTGGTTCACTCTTTCTTGCAACTGTAAATTTTGACTGTGTATTACTGGCTGCATTATTTCTTCGAAATTTTCTGTTAGAGTAATTACGTGAATTATTATTTCCAAAGTTACGATTAAAAGAAAATTGCTTCTTTCTTTGCTCAAAGTTGTTAGGCCTTTTTGCTTTCTAGCTTGGTATGCCTTCTCTTTTCTTATTCTGTTCATAATAGATGTTCACGTTCCTCATGGCCTCTTCAAGAGTTGAAGGTCCATCATACTCAATTCTGTCTTTTATGTGAGAGGGAAAGCAGCTAAGAAACCTCTGTACTTTAGGCTTTTCTTCAATGATATAAGGCACATACGTTAATAAATTAAAAAACTTGCTGCATAGCTCTCTCATATCCATGGAACCTAGCTTTAACTCATAAAACTCTTTAGCTTGTTCCTCATAATACTGTTCTGACATAAATTTTATTTTAAAATATTTCTTAAAATTACTCCAATTTACACTTTTCTCTTTTAAAACTTTAAGTCTTTTCCGATCTTGCCACCAGATGTCTGCCTTTCCAGTTAAATTATAAATTGGCATTTTAGTTTTTAGATGACTTGAGTAATTGTAAATATGGAAATACTTATTCATTCCGGAAAACCATGCTTCAGCTGTCTCACTCTTTTCCGTTTCTCCATTAAAAGTTGGTGGTTTGATCTTTTTAAACTCGCCAGAAATTTCTTCATAAGGCCGATACTTCTTTTTCTTAGTGTAGCAGTCATTGTCGCTACTATCGGTAGAGTACTTGTGCTTTTTCCTGTGTGCCCTTTCATCATTTTTAGAAGATGAACTGTTGTCATAATCAGTCAATTTTAACTTTATGTTTTTATGTTGGTAGGACATAGTTCCAGATTCAACATTAGTTTCTATTTCTTTATCTTGATCATTTTTATGAATATTATTCAACAGGATTTGGTTCAGCTCCTCTTGAGCCTTCAGGATTCGTCCATTTTCTTCCTTAACAGTTTTGATCTAGATTTTCAAATATTTTATTATTCTTAATAATTCAGATGAATTATCATTTAGTTCAACAATTAAGTTTTCTGCATTAATATGTCCCTGTTCATTATTATTCTGTTCATTATTAAGGGACCTGTCCTCAGCTGACTCGGTTGGTCCTTCCATACCTGCAGTCTTAGATTTATAAAATGATGAAACTGAAAACAAGGTAAAATATAATCAACAACTTGTAATTTTGTTCTAAGTTTTTTATTATTTGTGCACGTGAGCCACTTTAGGCCTAGTATTTGAACTTGCGCTCTGATACCACATGTAACATCCCAAAACAATTTTCACTAATTTGTCGTATCTCTCCAGAATGATTCATAATGCAGCAATGATTTCAACTTCATGCCACATCATCATGTATGCCATGCAATGCCATGCAGGTATCAATATCCTTATTGCAGGCATCCACCTCAATGTGGGAATCAACCTTAATGCGGGCATCACTTAGCCCCTTTACAACACTTAGCCATTTTTCCTTTGTCTTTAGTATGCAAAATAATATTTTTCTTCTATTTTGGTAGGTTGATATTTTCCTTATCTAATCACAATAAGAAAAACCAAGAGCATGGCTAGATAGCCATTTCAACAATGAACAAGACCATATGGAGAGCGTTGATACCGATGAGCAAAGAAATCATGAGTATTCAATGAGGAATTGGTGGAGTCGCAGTTGCCAAAAGTAGGAAAAATGGACAAATTTAGGTGTTGTAGCTGCTCGAAACAAGAAGAATAAGTACTTTTGGAGGTGTCGCAACTGCTCAAAATAGAAAAAATGGAGAAATTTAGGTGTTGCAATTGCTTGAAATAGGAAAAATAGGCACTTTTGGAGGTGTCGCAGCTGCTTGAAATAGGAAAAATAGACAACTGTTGGAGAGCGCTGATACCGATGGAGAGCATTGATGGAGAGCGTTGATTCTGATGAGAAAATAAATAATGAGTATTCAATGAGGAATTGACAGAGTCGCAGTTGCCAAAAGTAGGAAAAATGGACAAATTTAGGTGTTGCAGCTGCTCAAAACAGGAAGAATAGGCACTTTTGGAGGTGTAGTAGCTACTCGAAATAGGAAAATTGGACAAATTTAAGTGTTGCAGCTGCTTGAAATAGGAAAAATAGGCACTTTTGGAGGTGTCACGGCTGCTCGGAATAGGAAAAATAGACTACTATTGGAGACGCTGATACTGATGGAGAGCGTTGATGGAGAGCGCTGATACCGATGAGCAAAGAAATAATGAGTATTCAATTAGGAATTGATGGAGTCGCAGTTGCCAAAAGTAGGAAAAATGCACAATTTAGGTGTTGTAACTGCTTGAAATAGGAAAAATAGGCACTTTTGGAGGTGTCGCAGCTGCTCGAAATAGGAAAATTGGACAAATTTAGGTGTTGCAGCTGCTTGAAATAGGAAAAATAGGCACTTTTGGAGGTGTCGCAACTGCTCAAAATAGGAAAAATGACAAATTTAGGTGTTGTAGCTGCTTGAAATAGGAAAAATAGGCACTTTTGGAGGTGTTGCAGCAGCGGTAAAGAGAAATAAGCCATAGTTAGCGGTGTTGCAATTGCGCGAAATGGGAAAGATAGGCAATTTTAACGGAGTCACTTGAGAAGATATCTGTTTAGATCATGGTGAATGGAAGGAACTGACTTACCCCAGATAACCCATAGAAAAACTATTTTCCTAATGAAAATCTGTTAATGGGAGGGCTTGGGTTTTTTCTTTAAATGTCTGTTTTTGGCAATAGAAGGAAATAGAAGGATAAACTAATTTACAAAAAAAAAAAGTTAATGAAAATATGATAGACAGACTGCTCATTCCACACATTCACAACACGACATCTCATTTCACATGCAATGAAGATTATATAATACTGATGTATTACAAAATCAGAAATTGTGCCCATGACATATAATGGCAACTTGTGCCCAAAATTTTAATTAAATGTAAAGATTAATCCCGAACTACAAAAAAATTATAAACTATGTCCTGATGTAAGTATAAATATTCAATAGATCAACTATTCTCAGTTGATACAACATCATTGAAATCACTAGTCACACAGTATAACCGCTAGTTACATAGTTCAATGTCATCGTTTTGCCAAGGAATGAAGCTCAACAAAGCATTTGCTAGATAATTACTTAATGCGCTACTGGGACGTGGTAGAGCTATATTTTCAAATAGAGGATCTAAAATTTCTATCGAATTCACAATATAATAGCCTTTTCCAACAGGGACACAGTGTACCATTGCATTTGGGTTATTCTTATGTATTGTCGCCCTTGCAACTTTAACCCTTGAGTTTAATGCAATGAGAAAGCATTTCTTTCCTTGCATCCCCAATTGGGAAGTTGGTGTCAACTCATTAGCATTATCTTGACCCTGCAAATAAATGAGACAAAGTAAGATGCATGGAAATAAGAATTTAAACATTGATGATCCTAGATTAAATAATTACAATCTTACCTGAATTGGTGTTTTCATTTTGTCAATTTGCAGTTTCGATGGAACCATTGGTGTTTTCTGTACAGAATGTTGGTCATATTTTGATGCATGACTCTACACCCAATAGACAATGATTTCTAATATATTGATAAAATAAAATAAAATAGAACTAAATTACTAAATTTATCAATACTTACTAGGGAATATGATGGAGTATGCATTGAAGTTAATTTCGTTTGTATTAGTCCGTTCATAGGGGTTGTTATGTCCTCTGTATTACTCTATCAAGGAAACAAAATGTAATATATATATATATATATATTCAAAAGATGAAAATAAAATATTATTTTAAATAATAATTAAACAACTAACCTCCACCACAGGCGTGATTTCAGCATGAGCATTTTGTACATTAGGACACTGTTTATATGAGCAATCAAATCATTAGTGTGAAAATATGTATATTGAGACAAGAGTAAATAATTGGACACTAACACTTTCTTTTTTGACCACATGTCCTCTCTCCATATCTTCTACTCTTTTCAGTAGTTCAGTTATTTTTGTTTTCAAAGATGTGATTTCCTGTGTTTTTTCTTTCATTGTAGCTTGGCTTACAGCTAGCGCCTCCTTGTATGGAAGTTTTCCAAACAAGTTAGTTGGTGTAACTCCTAAGCCAACGCCACGACATCGTCCTCTTGCATGAATGCCTAGTACCTTGGAAAGGGAATAATCCCTAGATGCAAAGTATTGAGATGCAACTTCTACTTGTGCTGGTTCAATTTTTTGCTAACATTGACATACAATTAAATCAGATAATAGAAGTAAACATTTCCAACATGTAAAATGAAATTTTAATCAATATCTAAATTAAAAGGTTGAGAACATACTATTGTTTCTCCTACAGCTGGTGTGATTGGAGTGCCATCCTTCTTTTGATGGCACTTCTTCCATAAGTCTGCCCTAGTAATGCTTGTAGTTGTATCACTAGAGGCTATATAGTTTTTCTATTTGCAACAAGTAAATTAGTATGGTTAAGTTGTGACATTACAATCAAAATAAAATATGCTAATATTTCTCATATTGGATAAAATATCATCACAATTGTTTACCATATCATCTTCGACCTGTTGATAACCTCGACGTCTAGAGGTGTGCAAGTCCCTCTCCTTTTCTCTATTTTCCTTGTTTTTTTCATTATACCCTAGAAATCAATTGAAAATAACATATATAAGTCAACATTACAAGCCAATAGACATTCTAAAAAACTTGATTATATAATATGTGAACTTTTTCCTTACCAGGAATTCAGTGGTGGCTCGTGAACCTGTCAACCACTCGATGCCTTCGCTCATCCTATTGTCTGTCGGACATAGACATGTCGCAACTCCTAACCTCCAAACTTTTCGACAGCTTCCTGCTCGACTTATTGACTTCGATAAGTCAATCTGCTTCACGCACCAGCAGTCGTCAGCACTCCCTCTGGTCAGCTTCTTTAAGTCGACTAGCTTCGACTGATCTACCGAGGCCTCGATGCTCCTGCATCAAACTCCCTAGGTAAAAAAGAACTCGACTGCTCTGTCAGTCTTCTGAACTCTTCTTCGGAAATCCATGTCACCTCCTGCAACTCATCATCCTTCCATCACACTAAGTATTCCTTCTTTCGTGACCTACGCATACTCCTAACTTCGTGTTCCTCTATTACTTCTATGATTTCCTCCTTGTGTCGATCTGGAATCTGCGCTGTCCAGTCGATGTTCGACACTTCTTCAATTTCGCTGCTCGAACCTTCTTCAAATTTGTACAGATCTGAGACATTGAACATTGGTGAAATGTTCAAGTCATTCGGCAGCTCCAACACATAAGGGCTGTCCGAAATCTTCCTCAAGATCTTCTATGGTCCAATCTTCTTCAGCTTTAGCTTGTTGTAGGTTCTTGTCAGAAGTATCTCCTTCCGAAAATATGCATAGACTAAGTCTCCTTCGCTGAATGAATGTAGTCTCTTCTTCCTATCATCCCTCAACTTGTATGCTGCGTTGCTCTTTTCTATGCGCTTTCGCACATTTTCATGAACTTCTCTCATGTGCTCTGCGAATGATTCTGCCTTTCGCGTTTTTCCTGATTTCTATCGACAACTCAACCAGATCCACCACTCCATGTGGGATTATTCCTTGAACACTATGGAATGGGCTCAAACCTGTCAACTGATTCATAGAATTGTTGTATGCAAACTCTACCTGCGCCAACACATTCTCCCACTGCTTGGGTTTGTCGGCTGTCAAACATCTCAGAAGGTTTCCCAAACTTTTGTTCACTACCTCGGTCTTCCCGTCTGTTTACAGATGATATGCCGAGCTAAACTGCAACTTCGTGTCCAGTTTCTTCCATAAGGTTCTACAGAAATGTCGGCATAAAATTTGTATCCTGATCTGATGTGATACTCTTTGGTAACCCATGCAATCTGACTATCTCCTTGAAGAATAGAACAGCAAAGCCTGTGGTGTCACTTGTCTTCTTACATGGAATAAAGTGTGCCAAATTTGAAAATCTATCGACTACAACAAATATTGAGCCATTTCCCTACTGCGTCTTCGACAATCCTAACACAAAATCCATGCTAAGATGCTCCCATGGGGTATTCGATACCGGAAACGGTGTATACAACCCCGTTTTTTGACTTCTTCCTTTTTCCAACTGGAAAACTTGACATTGTCGAATCCACTTTTCGACATCTGTCGTCATTCCTGGACAATAATACTTCTCTTCGACCAATGCCTTAGTCTTGTTGATGCCAAAATGACCTGCTAATCAGCCGCTTTGCAATTCTCACATTAGGTTCTCCCTGATTGATCCTCTGGGAATACACAACTGACTTCCCTTGAACAGATAGCATTCCTAGATAAAATAATCCAAGTATGGAGTCCTATCGACACTCCAAGGTTCACGACAAGCTACCCATGCTTTCGCAAAATTATTGTCGTCTCATACTCAGCTTTCACCGACTCTATTCCTGTTGCCTAAACTGTCATCGTGTTCAACAATGCAACTCTTCGACTCAGCGCGTCGGCAACTTTATTTGAATTTCTCGACCTATCTCGCAACATGAATATGTATCCTTGTAGGAATTCCACCCATTTCATGTGTCGTTGATTTAACTTCAATTCAGTATTCAGATACCTCAGTGCTTGGTGATCCGTGTATAACACAAATTCCTTAGGCAAGAGATAATGCCTCCACTTCTTCAATTCTTGGACAATAGCGTAAAATTCTTGGTCATAGACTGAATACTTCTGCTTCGCGCCATCCAAATTTTCACTGAAGAATGCAATTGGTCGGCCTTCCTGGCTCAACACTGCTCCAATTCTCATTCCACTCGCATCGCAATTGACCTGGAAATATTTGTCAAAATTTGGGAGCGCTAACACCGGGATCTTAGTGACCTTTTTCTTCAACTTGTCGAAAGCTTTCTGGGCTGCCTCCATCCCCTTGAACTCTCCCCTTTTCATGCACTCTATCAATGGTGCACAAATCCGACTGAATCTCCGAATGAACGTTCTGTAGAAACTGGCAAGTCCATGGAAACTCCTTACTCCTGTCGTACTTGTCGGTTTCGGCCAATCCAATATTGCCTTTACCTTTTCTGGGTCCATCACTAACCCTTTACTCGAGATTATGAATCCCAAGTACACCAATTCCTTCTTCATGAAGAAACACTTTTGTAGGTTCACCATCAGCTTATCTTCCTGCAATTTCTGCAATACTGGTCGAATGTGCTCCAAGTGTTCTGTCTTGGTTCGACTGAAAATCAGAATGTCGTCTAGGTAGACTACGACAAACTTCCCCAAGGATGGTTTCATTAGCTCATTCATCAATCTCATGAACGTACTGGGTGCATTAGTCAATCCAAATGGCATGAATAACCACTCATACAACCTTTCCTTTGTCTTGGATGCTGTCTTCCATTCATCTCCTTCTCTAACCTGAATCTAGTGATAACCACTTTTCAGGTCTATCTTTGTGAAGTATGTCGCTCCACTCAGGAAATCCATCAAGTCGTCCATTCTCGGCAATGGAAACCGATACTTGATCGTGATCCTGTTTATCACTCTGGAGTTTGTACACATTCTCCATTCTCCACCCTTTTTCGGCGTTAATACTGCTGGTACAGCATAAGGGCTCAAACTTTCTTTGATCAATCCTCTATCCAGCAACTCCTGGACCTGCCGATTGAGTTGTTGTCCTTCTATTGGACTCATCCTATGTGGTGCCTTGTTTGGAAAACTTGATCCTGGAATCAAGTCAATCCGATGGGATATGCTCCTTGTCGGCGACAATCATGTCGGTGTCTCATCGACCATTATGCTTCGAAACTCTCCAAGCATCTTTCCAACTTTGACTGAAATCTTCTCTTCCATTGTCGTTCTCTCGACACATAGTCCTTTTGGAATGATCACAAAACAACCCGACTGTTTTTCCTCTTCCGCGAGGAATTCTTTTGCTGAGCACGTCAGCACCCTTTTCTCCCAAAAGATGCTCTCGCCGTGCTTACTGTCGGCTTGCTCTTCCAGCCTCGGCTTAAGAGTCCTTTTCACGCCATTTTTCCACACTGTGACTGTGTTGGATCAACCATCATATATCATTTTCCGATCATACTGCCATGGTCTCCCTAATAACAGATGGCATGCATCCATTGGAATTACGTCGCACATTACACTGTCTTCAAATCCTTCAACTCTGAAGTTGATCAGGCACTGTCTGGTCACCTTTACATGGTGTCCTTTCTGCAACTATGAGATCTTGTATGGGTGTGGGTGTTCCCGACACTTTAGCCCAATATTTTTGATGACCTCTGTCGACACAAGATTCTCTGTGCTTCCACCATCAACTATGGTTTTGCAACACCATTCACCGATCCACACCTTCGTTCGAAAGATCGCCTTCCACTATGCCGGCTCTTGCTCATCAGGTTGGTCTTCTTGGACCAATGTTCTCTGGACCGTCAGATTTCAGTTCTTTCTTTTCCCATCTCCACTGCTATCGGATGTCATCTCTTCCCTCTCGTCGACTTGCTAATCCCTTCAACGTCTGGGTTTCGACTCCTCTACAGCATGTAGGTTCTCTGGGCACTCATATGCCTTGTGTCTTGCTCCACGACACTTGTAACAGATTATGGATGGTCTGTTAGCTCATTTTCTGTCATATGGACCACTCCGACCATATGCACCTCGACCACAAATGCCACGACCGTCACGTCGGTTTTCTTGCGCGTTCCCCTTTGTCGATGTCCCTTCCGTCCTTTGGCTTTCTTCAACAGATTCCTTCCTGTAACCGCTACTTTGGCCGTTCGCGGAAACAGTCTTCGCACCCCGACTAGTCATCTTGCCTTTGGTCGCCGTGGATTTCCTTGACAGTTTCTCTTCTGCCTTTAGGGCTAACTGGTAGGTTTCGCCGATCGCTCTGAATCTTGACATGCTCAATTCTTCTTGAATGGCATATTTCAAGCTGTTCACATACCTAGCGATAGCTTCTTCTCCTTTGTCGGTTTTCCCTGACCTAATCGACAGTCTATAGAACTCTTCCGTGTACTCCTTCACGGTCATTTCTTTTTGTCGAAAGTTCTGCAACCTCCTGAACAAGCAAATTACATAGTCGTTCGGCAAGAGCTTCCCCTTTGACTTGGCGACCATCCTGTCCCAAGACTTAATTTTCTCCTTTCACTTCTTGACTCTGTCAACCTGTACATTATCCCACCATAACGAGGCATGACCCTTCAACCTCATACATGCAATCTGAACCCATTTAGGATCCTCAATCTACTCCATGTCGAAGTATTTCTCCATCTCTCTGAACTAGTCGATCAAGTCTTCTAGATCTAGGCTTCCCGAGTAGGTACGTATGTCTATCTTCGTCCAACCTCTCCTATCTGTCAGAAGTTTGATCAGTTTTTCTTCTGGTTCTTTTGCAGCTTCTTCCCAAGCTTCCACCTCTTGGACTTCCTCGTCGCTGTGGTCTAACGCATCAAGAATACAACCAAGCCTTTGGATTTCTTTGATCGCCGTGACTTCATTAGTCAAAGTTCACATCGTTTGGACGCATTCGTTGAACATCTCACGATCCACCGTGATGGTTGCTGCGCCACGCGCTCTTCGTCCTCGGTCATTAACGCCTCTGTAAGCCATTTTCAACCTCGGCTGAAATTCCCACGCATCCAATCACAACCGGACTTCAACAAGTCATGCTCAACTCTACCCAACCTCAGCTGGAGCTGTTCAATGCACTTGCAGGCTTAATACCACTGGCGTTCTTCTGCACACAGGATGTTTCTTCCCACTTTGATATAGCTATCCTTCGGCTCTCAGGATACTATGGCTCTTTCACTCTGATACCACCTGATGCAAGGTGCCTTAGACAAGTAAGGTTCTTGACAAGTAAGGTTCTTGCTTAACAATACACACGACACGACCACAATGCTTACATGAACAAGGTGTAAAACAGGATGCCATAAGTGGCTTATATTACTTCTCAAATCAGTTACAATGCGGAATAATTAAAATGTAAATAACTAACTAACTAGTCGGTCTCAGTCGTTACAACTCAGAAGTAACTGTGGTGTGTTTCCCAGTGTGTCGATCTGCACCCTCTCGTGGTTCACTGCGGAATGCTGAGCTATGGCTCGATCTCAACCTTGTTTCAACATGTGTGACTCTTCTGTCTGTCACAACCTGAGGCTTGGCTCTGCGATCTATTGCTAATCTAACTCTCTTGCTCTGCGTTCGGAAGATGTGTGACTGTTCTCTCCAGTCTACTTATCTTCTCCCCGAACTCTACTCTGCAACCCCAACAAAATGGAACTGATCCCCAACTCCGTGCATGTGCACCAGTCTTCTACTTTGCTACTGCGGTTCCCGAGATCATTGCGATCCTCGAGACACACATCCTTTTATTTGTCGATCCTTCCAGATCCTGCAGACCTGCAACTATCAGCATCCCTTCTGTGCTGCACAGCCTCTGCCTATGCTGGCATCTGTCACGATCCCAACTACCTGCAATAACTGCTATTAACTTCCTCAGCAACTCCGAACGGATACCAAGTACAATTCCTTGACTTTCTGCTCCTCCGACCCTGCTACAGTAGTCGATCACATCTCGACCTTTCTGTCAGTTTAACCCTGTCTCCTACGGTTTGCTAGTCCTCTCCTTCCTCCACGCTTGGCTCCACCAAACTTGTCGATGTCGTGGTTCGACAACCTGTCAACCACTCGATGCCTTCGCTCATTCTGTTGTCTGTCGGACATAAAGCCAAAAAGGAGAAAAAGGAAAAAAACTACGTCTTCCAGGTTAATTGCCTCGTCCTTTATAACTTCACCGTAGCACCAACAGTAGTGGAGGGTCTACACGATTCTAAAATCAAATATTCATCTTGTATTGAATTGGGTGGGAATGGAGATTGAACTCGACAGGGGATGGGTCAGAGGCACCATTATTGGGGCCAGAGCTTCTGGGACAGTCAGCCTCGCCATGAACAACTCTAGTGGCCAACTCTTTCCAGTCAAATCTGCAATCGGTTATAGTTGGCCATTGGATAATGAATACCAGATTTTGGAGTTTATGGATTCTCCATACATTGTTCACTGCCTCGGCCACAATTTCACTGTCGAGAACGACATGGGAACATAGAATTTGTTCATGGATTATATGCTGGGTGGCAACATGGGAACGCACAATTTGTTCATGGAGTATAAAAAATGCGTTATTTATATCTTACCAAATATGGTACCATACCATATCAACTATTGGATTTGCATCCCAGTGTGTTACCTATAAGAGATTCACATTTTAGAAAATCGTTAATATAGAATTAAATCCCAACTTTCATTTATTAAAAAAATATGAATTCTGTTGCTTCACACGTAGCGTGCGGTAGAATTGGTCAACAATACAACTCCACAAGGAATGCATGTCCAAGAAAATGATTCATGAAAGAGAATATTGTTACTCACACGATGTGTGTGACACCAAAAATTAACTATATACTTTAATAATAAACAACAATCACTTAAAATTATCACTTCACATGTAACGCGTGACTAAGAGAATCATCCATACACATGTTTGCTATTTCACAAATGACTATAAATAAAAGAGACGCATAGATATGTGTGTTTGGAGTTAGAAATTGGTGAGTTCCTCAATTTCGTCTATATCTTGCAAATTTTTTTTGATCGATTATTTCTCTTATCTCTGAAATTAACTTATACACAGATATGATGAAGCACGCTAGTTGTTTTTTTATCGATTATTTCTCTTATCTCTGAAATTAATTTATACACAGATATGATGATGTACGCTAGTGGAATGCAAAGAATTATTGCATGGTCATGCAATATTGATTACCCAAGGATGGTAAAGTTTATGCAACTCAATTCTCCTACCATTTAAGGCCGATTATTATAAAGTAAGAACTTTTTCCACATTTCTTTTTAATTCAATTTAAAAGTTGTTGATTAATGTTCAATTGAACAATGCTCAAGGCTGACTTGTCTGCAATTCCCCATGCTCATTGGATTGTTGTGAGGTCTTGCAGAGGTAGCAATCCATCTTCAGATAAATCTCTGAAGATGGGACTTGTCAGCAATTCCCCATTTAATTCCTGGGCAGAGAATGATGGCACTGGTGGACTTGTCAGCAATTCCCCGTTTAATTCCCCATGAAATTCCCCCTATGTGAAATTAGAAATTAGTAATGGCTCCTCCATCCAAGAACTTCCATTCAGAGAAGAAAAATGCAGTGAAATGAAGAGTTGCTGCTAATTAGAGGAGAAATAGATGAATGCTTGGACGCTGCAGTTTCTACAGCTCAATCAGAGCATCAATCATCTTCCAGTACTTATGCTGAGACTTGTTTCCAATGGCTACAGCGTCCCATTTGATTGATGAAACTTGGGACGTGTATGGAAATTCATTTCATAGCATCGCTAGTGGTGATCCTGGCATTCCAAGTGAGTTTATTTGGCTACAAATATGATTCCGGGATGATTGATTCACTTGTAATCTTGTTTTGTTTGTTTGTGTAGTACCTCTTGAAGAAATTTTCTTTTTTAATTTGACCAAACATCTTTCTTTTGTTTATATATACAAGGACGGTCACCTGTCCTCATATCTTGATAAAGATATTGTTGAAATTTTAATCCCTCAATTGTGTTCCATTTGGATATATTTTTTTTTTCATCATCTCGATAGCCATTGAATTTGTAGTGGGTGAATACAGATAAATCATAAATATTCTTTATAAATAAATTAATTTATCAATTATTTATATATGAATATTAGGATAAGCAAAAATCTACTTACAATGTTAAAAATATAAATTTATAAATAAATTCATATTGAATTCAACTTGGCCCAATGGCACTTACTCTGGAGGTGATATGGCGTAGTTTGAAATAAATTTTTTTTTATAGTTTCTTATATTTAAAATAAAATAAAAGTCTTGAAAGTTATAACTTAAGTGTTCTGAAATCCAATCAGCATAGACATGATTTTGTTTTGAAAGCTTAAAAATCATGCACATCGTTATGAAATCCAATGAACATGGTTGTGTTTGTGTCTGAAAAGTTCAGATTAGCATTTTTAAATTAGATGTTTTATGATCACATGTGAAGGTGCTTTTAAAGAAAGTTTTTTGGAAAATTATTTTAATTTTCTTTTAAGGAAAGTTTTTTGGAAAATTATTTTAATTTTTTTTTTTTAAAAGTTGTTTGAAAAGTGGTTTTAGCATTGGAACATAATGGCATATAACTAAATTATGATAATTGAAACTTTATAATTTATTGATGAAAATCTCTTTTATAAATGAGAATAAATATACTTGATAAATATAAAGTTACAATTGATAAATAAACTTCACCAACAATTCAATACTAATACTAAATACACAATTTCAAATATTTTCACCAATGTGAACTTTATCACTATGATGCAGCAAGAAGTTTCCTAACCTAAGTTCTTAACTAATTCTTCTTAACCTAAGTTCTCAACTAATTCTTCTTAAACAATAAAACTAATTAGAATATAAATCCACTACATTTACTTTTATAATACTTAACTCTTCTTGGGTAAGTAAGAGGTTTCCTAATCTAAGTTCTTAACTAATTATTCTTAACCTAAGTTCTCAACTAATTCTTCTTAAACAATAAAACTATCTTTAAATTAATTTTATCTTTATCTTATATATAAATTGGTTTCCTAACTCAAGTTCTCAACTAATTGTTCTTAAACAATAAAACTAAATTTAAGTTAATTGTATCTTTATCTTATATTTAAATAGTTATTAGTCCTTTTAAATTAAGTTTTGTTATAAATTTATTAAATAAAATAGTTAACATACAAATTTATAAGAAATTTATTAATGTATAATAAATCTTGAATTAAGATTCCTCTATTTCTAATAGCTAATATAATTTCATATAGAGAGAAAAAAATGTTAATGATTGTAATTAGAGTGGAGCCCACAAATAATGTTTATAATAAATAATAGTATTATTATAGTAACTTAGTCAAATATAGATATAAACACACACATATATATATGAAAAAGATGAATTTGATATAATTTTGATATAGAGAAATTTCTATATTTAAACAAAAATAGAAATACTATAAATATGATATTTACATAAAAATATTGTTAACATCCACTGAGACTAACTTTGGCCTAACCTTAAAAAAGTAAGGATTCAATTGGTTTGATTTAGAATTTTATTTATGTGCTAAAAAAGCTTTAAGAGAATCATTTCTAGATTACCATAGTTGTGGTGAGTTAAAAGGTTAGGGAGGTCTAACAAATATTTTGAAATTACAATTTAATGTTGGTGCTCTTAGTGCTACAAAGATGACAAGTTCTTTTGTCCCACTACATTTTAAGATCTGTCCAAATCTCCGTTTCACTATGAAGCTCATGAGATTTGTTCTTATTTTAGCAATGCTGATTTTCTTATTTATGTTAGTTAAAACAAACAGATGTTTTTGAACTTCTAGATTATGGTTGATCACCTCTATATAGTATCTTAATTTTCTAGTATCCTCTAATTCTTTATAGCACCACAACTTTTCCTTCTAAATTTAGATGTAATAATAATTTTGATATTATAACTATTATGCAAAGTGACCTCTTCCTCGATTCCCTAATGTTTTAGCCAAGACTACGCAGCTTTATGCCAACCTTGCTTGAGCAACATGTGGTTTTGAATGGCTTTTGAAGCAATATTAGGAAGTCTCTTATCTCCCATGTTGTTTATCTTATTCTTGTACATTAGGTACATAGTCCTGATAACCATGCTCTCAATGGGGAGAGACTCGCTTCTATGAGGAGGATAGAATATCGTGTATTGAATTTAATTTTGAGGTCATAAGTTATAAAATGTTTTTGGATTAGTGTTATCCTTCTCCATTATTCTCTAAATATGTCGCAACCCCAAAATTCACAATCATGTAACATAATAGGAGTGGGGTCTCAAAGAGGAGTTTCTTCTTATCCAAAGCCAAAGGTCCACTAATTTACAACTATTTTAAAGTCTATAATAAGCTTTCCACCCTCCATTTATCATGTTCTCGATGTTACAATTCCAGTTAAGCTTGTGATGAAGATTGATTATGAGATATTTGTATGAACTCACTTCCTCCAAAATGTTGTTGTTATACATGGAATTAGTTAGCATAAGTTGTCTTTTTGGTCACATCCCCATCCATAAATCCGAGTAAAGGAGGGATTTTTTACAAATTACAAGTTTCTAGATTTCACCCCATGGAAATAATAAGAATTTATAATAAGAAATGTATGTGCACTTTCAAAATACAAAATATAGTGGAATTAAAACTCTATTCACACATACATCATGCATAAACAAGCATATTCATTACAAGAAGAAATTCAAATCATTCCACATTTAAATACAAAGAGAATACTTATCTTTAAACAACAAGATCCTGGAAACTAGTTGTGTAAGAGCTATTTACACCCAACTGTAGGTATCAAGTGTGGATACCACCCCCAAGCTTAGGCTATGAGGCCACTAGGGACAAGGAAACACCTACAAGCTTCTCTCCCTTAGCCCAAAACCCAATTTCTATCATGCTTAGCCAAAATGCTCATCCAGAGCTTCTATAGGAATCTCACTCACCCATCACAGCCATGGCACTCCTTCCAACTGCCCCACACAACACAAGGAAGGAATTTCCCTTCACTGATCCATAGTTCCCTAAAGAAAGCATAACCTTACAATGCTTACTAGTGTGTGCAGTAAGAGTTCAAGATGATATGCGACTTTGAAAAATTCCAGGTAGAATAAACCATGGATTCTCAAACATCTCATGAACATTAAAACTCAATGGGTAAAGGTTACTATCTTTCCTAGCCTCTATACTCACCTACAACCATGTCTTTTATCTCAAATCTATCATTTTTCCATCATAGATCGAATGTATGGTTATTTTTCAATCTGGTAATGATAATGGAAATTGAATGAATATCATGAGAAAACTCTACGTAGTGTAAAAAATGCACGAGAATGAATGGTAGACTCCAAAGGAGATGAGAGGATGGTGAAAAGACAACTGATATTTAAGTTACTTCTAACCAAAGAATAAAGGACCCTTAAAATCATCATAGAATTATATCCATCCCATACTTCCATAAATATAGAGAATACTTTCCCCACCAACCTTACACATGCATTCAATTATTGGATTTAATAGTCAAAAGGAAGTAATTGGGTCATTTAAGGAACATGGAAACAATTGGATGAATTCTAAGGTTGACACTTGGAAATAGAGGATTTAATACCCCATATGCCTCCTTTCTTTTAAGATTTAATATGCTAAGAGAGAAAATATCAGCGTTATATTCCATTTCACAATAATAACATATACAACATCACTGAAAGAACAACAAGCACATCATAAACACAAGAGACATAGATTTATCCTAGGAAACCCTCATGGGGAAGAAAAACCCAGCAAGGCTTCCTCAATATAGATGACCAACAAATACAAAGATGTAATCCACAACCATGAGCTCCTTCTCCTCCACAGTAGATCTCTCTCTCACTTATGTGCTATTCACAAGTGAGTGCAATGTGTGTTAGATGAGGAACACACCTCCCCTATTTATACACAACTCCGACTTGTATTTTATATTAACTAGGTCAGCTCCAACTTAACCACTGGGTTAAAAACCCCATGACAACTGACTGGGCCGACCCCTCTAGGGTGGTCTAATAACCCTTTGACCCACATAACACATATAGGGACGACCCCCACTAGGGAAGTCTAATAACCCAAGTTACCACATTCCGATGGAGGAATAAACATCTCCGGATATACAATAAGGTCTTCACGGAGGAATGAAACATCTCCGGAATAATAAAGTACAAATATAATATTCTTAGAAGTTACAATATTTCAACACTCCCCCTTAACGAGGAGGATATTATAACAACATCTACACGAGCAAGGAGTCATCAACTACATCATACATGATACATCTATAAATCATTGGAAGCTTTCTTCAATACATCATCATTAGTAACTCAAGCAGTTGCTGGAACATCTTCAAGATCTTCAATACTGGAACATCAACATCATCAGTATTGAGTCTTCATCTTCTGCAACACTCGAATAGAATCATCATGATCTTCTTGATCTACAACATTTGGATCATCATCTCGATCTACAACATCTGGATCATCATCTCGATCTACAACATCTAGATCATCATCTCAATCTACAGCATCTGGCATCTGGATCATCATCTCGATCTACAGTATCTGGATCATCATCTCGATCTATAGGATCTAGATCATCATAGTAGCATACTCTGCAATGCACACAATCCAATTACAGGATGATCAATCTTGCTCACTTTTAGGACATAGGTCCATGGATGATACAATCCAGATCAAGTTCAAGGGTGATCAATCCTTATCACTTTAATACAAGTCTCATGTCTATGGACGATGCAATCCAGATCAACTTCCAGGAGGATCATTCCTCATCACTTTAAGACAAATCTCATGTCTATGGATGATGCAATCCAGATCAACTTCCAAGAGGATCATTCCTTATCACTTTAAGACAAGTCTCATGTCTATGGACGATGCAATCCAGATCAAATTCCAGGAGGATCATTCCTTATAACTTTAAGACAAGTCTCATGTCTATGGACGATGCAATCTAGATCAACTTCCAGGAGGATCATTCCTTATCACTTTAAGACAAGTCTCATGTTTATGGATGATGCAATCTAGATCATGTACATTTTGAACCAAAGGTCCAGGGACAATGCAGTCCTATAATCAATTCTTGGAGACATCTGTCTACGGATCAATTCAAGGGACCTAGGTCTAGGGATGATGCAATCCCCACCTGTCCACTAAGGACTTCATTCTCGAAGACATCTGTCTACGGATCAATTCAAGGTACCTAAATCCGGGGATGATGCAATCCCCACCTGTCCACTTAAGGGATTCTTTCTCGAAGACATCTGTCTATGGATAAATTCAAGGGACCTAAGTCTAGGGATGATGCAATCCCCACCTGTCCACTTAAGGACTTCATTCTCGAAGACATCTGTCTACGGATCAATTCAAGGGACTTAAGTCTGGGGATGATGCAATCCCCACCTATCCACTTAACGACTTCATTCTTGAAGACATCTTTCTATCGATCAATTCAAGGGACCTAAGTCCAGGCATGATACAATCCCCTCTCGTCCACTAGCGACCACATTCTCGGAGACATATGTCTATAGATCAATTCAAGGGACCGAAGTTTGGGGATGATACAATCCCCTCTCATCCACTAGGGACCACATTCTCGACCTCATCGTCGGAACGGGTAACCTCCTCATCAACCTGATCGTCAGAATAGGTAACCTCATCATCGATACAAGTATCCACATCAATGATATAGTATCCACATCATCGATAAAAGCATCCTCGTCATCGATACAAGTATCCTCAATGATACCAATATCCAAATATCATCATTGACCATATCACTCCCCCTTTCGAGGAGTGTCCTTCTGAACTACACCAAGCTTGTCTCGGAAATACTCAACCTTTACTCGAGACAAAGGTTTGGTCAATACATCAACAACTTGTTCGTCATTGCTCACATACTCGAGCTTGATAGCTCCTTTCTGCACCATATCCCGTATATAAAAATATCGGATCTCTATGGAACATTGGATTCTCTGTCATCTTGATACAACTCTGGTTGTCACATAGGATCACAGTGAGTCCATCTCTAAGTCAAACAATCCCGATAAAAACTTTCGAATCCATAGCGCTTCACAACTAGCAAGCAGCTATATATTATACTTCAGTTGTACTGAGAGCCACACTAAACTGCTTCCTGCTAATCCACGAGATCATGGCAGATCCCAAACAATAAAATCGACCCGATGTACACTTCCTACCCAATCAGCATCTGTGTAGCCATACAATATGAAGTCATGATCTCCAAGATAACATAGACCAAATTCTATCGTACCTTTAGGTACCTCATCACATGCTTTGCATCTATCAGGTGAACACACCTAGGTTCCACTAGATACTGACTCAAGGTGTTCACAACAAAGCATATATATGGCCTTGTATTCGTTAGATACATCAATGACCCAATATTCTGTATGTACAGAGTTACATCCACTAACTCTGATGAGTCATCAACTAACAGTTTCAAGTTAGAAGCCATGAGAGTGGCCATGGTTGTACATTCCAACATATCAAATCTTGCCATACTTCTAGACCTAGTAATTGTTAGGACTCAGAAATGTCGTATTTTCATCCACTTTTCCCTTCACTATTCCTTACATTTCATCGCCCTATTAAACCTTCATCATATCATTTTCATAAATACATTTGGGTTTCACATTATTATTTTCCACTTTATTCATTTTAGTATTAAAAGTGAATTTATGATTAAATATTAGAAAATATACATGTTTTCATATATATCTCAATTATGTGTGAGCTTTGTAATGTGTAGGAATATGTAAATGATTAATTCAAATAGACTTCTCGAATATCTCTTACATCATTCCAAAGGAGATAGTTATTCAAGCCTATTCTTAAGGAGAAGATCATGGAAGATTTGGTTGGCATATCTTATCTAGGATTCATGAGAGACATGTGGAGGATTTGAAGGAACCATATCTTGTAATAAGAGGAAAGTGGTTGAGAGTAGTTGAGAGAATAGTGGATCTGTAATTAATGCATTCTTATCTTTTTCTTAAGGCCTCTCATGTATAAAGGAGATTGCTCCCTCTCCATTCCATTAAGTTTCATTAAGTTAGATTAAGCTTGTAAGAGGGTTGTAATGAAGTTGGATTGGGTTGGATTTTGTACTTGTTAGATTAGTCTTTGATTTGAGATTCTTAATGTGATCCAAGTTTTCATTGTCATGCTTTCATGTTTGTCAATTGATTATTGTAGTATGGATGTGAGCTCACTTATGTCATTGTTGTTAAACTCTTCACATGTTGTATTTCCCTTATGCAATTTCATGCTTCCCTAGTTAGTGTTTCAATGCTTTCCTAGATTAATTTGATTTAAGCAAATTAGATTAAGTTAGATTAGATCTACTTCAGTCTTGCACAAACAGTGCACGTGCTTCGTCAGTTACGTACCCCGGGTTGACAAGTAAATAGTTGGGCAACTGCACTGCAACGTAATTATTACGACATATATTATGCCTAACAGTAATGCATCAATCTGAGATCTTTCATCTCAAATTATGTAGCCATCTTCTTCTTTCTTTTCATGATCTGTTTCTCATTTCCTATTAGAAAGAGATCATCCTCATACAATAATAGTATGACAGGTTCATCATCCATAACCTTAAGGTAAAGGTTAGGATCAACTTTACTTCTGGTAAAGCCCAAGCTTGTCAAGAAACTGTTAATTCTCCCTCTGTGACTGAACATCATTCACACTCTGCATTGAGTGATCTTCTGCATATCTATCCATGCCATCTCTCATCAGATGGGTCTACTGATATGTGCCTCAAGATCATTCGAACTCTGTGGTGAGTTCCTTTTGTATATAGATACCATCTTCAACCTCGTAGCAAAGGTTGAAATCTGCATCACCCATGGTAATCATTAAGCTCATCAAATTACTATCGATCCTAGGTACCTGTACAAGGCTTTCTTCAATTGAATCTTGGGAGTTTTCTCGATTCACACTTCTTCTTCAATCAAACCATTGAGAGAATAGTATTTATCTAGCTACTTGGAGCAAACATCTCATCATGATCCTCTTCCTCTTTCTAAGAGAATCTTCGATCCTTCTATAGTATGTTTGATTTGTAAATCTTCTTGTTGAACATCCATCACTTGTTCAATGTTTATCATTCTTCATGATCTTTCCTACAAATCAAAATTAAGTACATGATTAGTAATACTTCATAATCATCAAATCATGTTGACATGATAACCTATTATGCATACATATATGATTTACATAGTTATTCTACTATCTTGACCAATACTTTGGCACAACACTTTTCCATATCCTGTATGCATACAGTGGCTATCTAGATGCCTTCCATCTCTACTAGAACATACTATCAAGAGCGTGCACAGCTCTCAGCATGTCAGCAAAGAGGTTTCATTCTAGACAATCCACAATGGAATGTTTTTCCAACTTATCAATCATATGCATATTAGTAGTATACTGTTCAATGCTATATGAGTGTTTACACTAAGCATGATATATTCTAGAAATACAAATATGCATACAACCATTACAAGCAATATCATTTACTATTCAGATATTCAAATAACAACTCAAATACTTATCTTTTATGTTTGTGTGGTTGCCTCCCGCTTGATCTTCTATAAGTCTTTTGAACTTCTATTCATTTTGTACCACTGTGCATGCTCAAGTGTGCACTAGTGTCATCCTCATGATCTCATACACAAACATACATTCATTAGTATAATCTCAATATTATCAAAACATTATAATTCTAAATAATCTTGAATATGTATGGTCATGATCATTCAATACATGGGTATCTAAGATCCTAGCACAAAGTAGGATTCTAACATAGGAAGACATACCTGGATTAGATACATGCTTGGTTGTGTCTAACATACCTAAACAATATCTTTAGTCTCTTCAATGATTTAGAGACCTTGTGCTAGTAACCTGCATACCTCATAAGTTAAGCATAGTAGAAATAAATCATACATACCTCGTAAGTAGAGCTTCTGAAGACTATGGATAAATCTTTTTCTTTATGTCATCATGGTCATAGAAATTGATTTGTCTTTCTTGATGTACCTGTCTTTTGTTAGCAGAAAACATCATCCTCATACAACACCATAGGTGCATTAGTACAATTATATAACTTTGATCAAAGAATGTCTTCTATCATTCACATGCATTCATACTTTTACTAGGGTGATAAGACAATTCTAAGATTAATCAAGATTGTACTAACCTCAATAATATGAAGACAAGCATATTATAAACTTAATCATGAACAGATTTCAACACATACCTGTATCTCCTCAAGTCATACCTGTCAGGGAATTCTTGTAGTCTTCTTATGTAAGGCCTTAGCCTCATCTCCCCCTAAAACTGGATCTGGAGCTCGATTAGGGTTTGTTAGAGAAACCCTAAAAATTCAAACTTTGACTTTCACACTTCTGAATGGATGGAAACATGTGCCTTGCTGAGATGATCAAGCTAACATACTTCAATTTTGAAATCTTCAAAATTTGACCCCTCAAAATTGCCTTTGAAACTTCTGGATCTTCTAGATAGGATCCCAAACTAGGGTTTGATGAATCCCACCCTTTTTCCCAATCAAAAGGTTCAATCTAAAGCTCTAAGCTTCTATTTTTTTGAGGAGCTTCCAGCCATGGTCACAGATTTCAAAAATTTCCATTTTTGCAGATGCCCTAATTTTCCACTTTTCCTATAAAAGTCCCGAACTAGGGTCTGATAAAGCCTGGCCTTTTGCCCAACCAAAAATTCTGATCTTGGTCTTTAAATTTCTATTTTGATGAGTAGCATTCAGCTGTGGTCTCCGATTACAAAAATTTCAACTTTCTCCGAAACCCTAAATTCCCGAAGCCATGAATGAAGGTGCTCAAAAACAATTCTGTTTTGACAGAAATATGTACTTGATTGCTTCTGGTGTAAATCCAAACTTTTCGATCCAAAGGGTCTGAAACTTATACCTATGGTATCCCAACCTATCATCTTTCCAACCCCATAGGTCTGACCTCAATTGGATTCTCTAAGAGATATTTATGCCAAGTGTTGCCACGTGACCTGTTTATGGGATAAAACAGGAGATCGAACTTGTACGGCGTGCCACGTGTCACTGGTTCAGTTTCAGCCTCTGAAAAAGTTACCTAAGATAGTAAATTTCGTGCACTACCTATCACGTTTTATGAAGTTTCTTTTAGAGATTCCTAACCCAAGTTATGACCTTTTTTCCTAGGTCACCTGATTATGACTGAGATCTGGAAGAGGCAGAAACCCTAACTTGTATTGATCATAACTCACAAAGTACAACGATTCTATGGGTTTCCTTTGGACACAAGGTACATGGGGATGTTGTGTACAACCTATAAATTTTTCATATCCCAAACCTTCGCCAAAATGGACTTATAGTGAAAGTTCCACGATGACTGGTTTTTGCTATACAAAACCCTAACCTTCAAATTGTTGCAAGTGAAGTAAGTGTCGTAAGTGCCATACATTGCCTTCCTTCAGGTTAGCTTTGATACCATGTTAAGATTTAATATTCTAAGACAGAAAATATCAGCATTATATTCCATTTCACAATAATATCATATACAGGATCACTGAAAGAATAATAAGCACAACATATACACAAGAGACACAGATTTATCCTGGGAAACCCTCATGGGGAAGAAAAATCCAACAAAGCTTCCTCAATATAGATGACCAGCAAATACAAATATGTAATCCACAACCATGAGCTCCTTCTACTCCACAACATATCTCTCTCTCACTTATGCGATATTCACAAGTGAGTGCAATGTGTGTTAAATGAGGAACACACCTCCCCTATTTATACACAACTCCGACTTGTATTTTATATTAACTAGGTCGGACCCAACATAACCACTAGGTTAAACACCCCATTACAACTGACGAGGCCGACCCCTCTAGCGTGTTCTAATAACCCTTTGACCCACATAACACATACAGGGACGACCCCCACTAGGGAAGTCTAATAACCCAAGTTACCACATTCCGACAGAGGAATAAACATCTCCGGATATACAATAAGGTCTTCACGGAGGAATGAAACATCTCCGGAATAATAAAGTACAAATATAATATTCTTAGAAGTTACAATATTTCAACACTTTCCTCTTCTCCTTTAGTAGAATCATAGCCCCTCCAGTGATCTTTACACAACTATATTGAATCATTTTATTATTTTTGCGACATAATATTTGCATAGCTTTCAAGCCAACAGCATGGTCCATATAGAAATATTTACATTATACATGCCTAGCCATCTACTATACGAGCCTTGGTATTAAGCTCTGCACTAAGAATCCACACTAGCATATTTGCATCATTTACACCATTTTGATTTAATACATTACAAGTCAAAACCAGGGGTATCACATTTTTTCGATTTGATTATCACAACCTTTAGTTTTTCAATGTTAACAATCATAACATTACCAAAGAAAAAATCCTTGAGAATTTTTAGTTGTTCATTGAGATCAGAGGGGCTCCTCGCCATAAGAACAATATCATCAACGTAAAAGAGAAGGATATGATGATTATACCAACTAAATTAGCGATGACACAATCTACTTCTTTCAAACAAACCTCTAACTTGACAATGTATATACGAAAAGGGATAGGGGATAGGGGACAACCTTGCTTGACTCCTATCATTACAATTAATTTCTTATGACTAACCCTTACTTTTCCTAAGCTTGGCAATCACATTCTCGTACATGTAATGAATTAGGAGTGCGCGATAACACTTATTCTCATCCTAATTCAGTTGCACCATTGTGGGTGAAGATTTAAATTCTATAAAATAACATCTATACTATACAAAAATTTCATAGCCATGGGATCCCAAAGCTTGTACCCTTTCACACCAATGCCATAGCCGATGAAGATATGTTTCACTTCCTTATTATCCAACTTTACGTGATTCTCCTTTAGGCACATGAGCATATTCCTGAAAACCAAAAAGTACATGAAGATGTAGAAGTGAGGGTTTCTTGCACGTCTAGACCTCCATAGTGGTCTTATCCACAAGATTTAATGTGGGATACCTGTTGATTCAGAAGCATGCAATAACAACCTCTTATCCCTAAACCTTCTTCTCCAAGCCACCTCCACTAAGCATACTCCTAGCTCTCTCTGACAATATCCTATTCATCTTTTCTACAACTCCATTCTGTTGAGGGGTATTTGAGGTTGTCTTATGTCTTTCAATTCTATTCTCCTTACAAAACTTATCCAACTCCATAGAACAAAAATTACTACGATTGTTATATAAAAAAATATACAACATAATAAAAGCTAATATCATTAATCAATATTAATTATTACTATTAATATATATTTAATATTAATAATTAATTATTAATAAATATAATTAATTAATTAATTAGGAAAAGTGAGAGATGTGCCCCTTCGTTTGAAAAGGCACGATAAGGATTATAAAAATCCCTACCAACGTAATTGTAATAATCATCATATATCTTATCAAATATTTATTATTTATCTGTTCATGGATTTTTTAGCTTATTTATGATGGTTATTTCGGTAAGAACCAGATTTTACTATAACACTGGTATCAGAGATGCGTTGCTGGGTTGGCTTGTAGCCATCATTTTTGGGTTTCCCTAAAATCTAGGAACTTGTCCAAAAATCAACGTAAAAGCTAGAAGTCAAGTGGGAATTGAATTTGGGTGGAGAGGGTAACAATCATTGCTCCCAACCACCCAATCTACACACTATCCACAAAGAAGTTAATCTAAAGAAAAAAGTTAACCTACGTGGAGATCTAAGTGGATTTTGAGCAAAACTTTCTCTATGTGAGCCTGCAATGTGTGCAAAGAGAGGAAAATACTATTGTGGCAGGTTAGAGATGAAGGTGGAAGTGTGTATAGTCATTCTTCACCATTTTCATGATTTGGAGTTATTGGTGTAGTCAGAATTTGGATCTAGGCAGCGGATTTTCTCCATCGTCAACATTGAGTCATCGAATAAAAGATCCTAGAATTATAATTTTTTAAGAATTAAAGTATTATAGAAGTTTTAAGACCCTTTATCGCTAAAGAAGTGTTAAGAAAAAAAATCAGAATGGAAGAGACAAATATTACACCCGAGAAGAAAATATTCATCAATGTTCCATCGAAAAACCAGATGACGATGTTAGAAGTTATTGGCACATTTTATGAAAGATTTATTAACATCTCCATAAGTCCAAATAATAGAGAAAAATGTATTAATGTTGATCTTCCTAATCAACTACACGTTCTAGAAGCAGATATAGAGAAGAATGAGAGGAATAGAGAGAAAATAAAACAACTAGACTTATAGATTGGTAGTTATAATATTAAATCAGAATTCACCATTGCAGATATAAACGATGGTACTACTGACATAATGTTAGGTTATAGTTGGTTGGAAGCATTGGATACACTCACCTTTAATGCAGAAACCAAATTCAAAAACTTCTTTCATGAGAGTTCCTTCATCAAATACAACTGAATATCTGGAAGAAGAAGTTATGCACTTGAACGCTTTCCTGAACGACAAGGATGAGGAAATTGCGCAAATCCAAAGAAAAGTAGAAGATCAAGAATCAGAAAACCACCATCGTCAATATAACATCCCAAAAAAATTCACTAAAATTTAAAATTTTTCTAACATCATTAAATGCTTGTAATTACTGTGCAGAACATTATTAATGCTTAATGTATATCTATTCACTAATAAATTAGATTTACAGCCGACAACTTTACAGTTAGTCATTTGATGATTATATAATTACGACACATACACGTGTTGACGATTATTGTTTCTCATGATTTCTTAACTTGCTTGCAATATAGATATCTTAATATCAGTAGTCACAAGATGTCGAAAAATGTCTGAATGTTTAAAGATTGCATTCCATAGTTAGTTGTTTCCAAAACATGGCATAATTCTATTGTTCTTATGTTATGGATTTTTGATTCTAGAGACTAAATGTTTGTCTTAATGAAATGAAGGGGTCCTTGACTAGTCCCGAGGCTTACTTAGCTATCGCTAGCTGACGCTCCCAAATTCTAATTGCAAAATGCAGGTAAGACAAAATATTTCAGTTGAAGCAATGAAACATATTCAGATAATACTTGTTGTACAGATTTAGTTTCTAAGATTTATGTACGAAAGTTTTAGAGTGATTAACTATTATGCAAGCTTCTCAGGTATTTAAAGTCCTCGGAGTCATGATTAAATCTGTATACTTTGTTTAGCTACAGAATTCATCATTTAACTGTTGAAACTCAGTTAACAACCTACTCTAATTAAACATCATGACAATGTTCATATATTTCAAAAACATGTTATTATCCAACTATGGATATTCATTGTATTGCATTTAACTATAGAAATGACATTGTAATACATTGTATTTATATGATTTACAATACTTTTAATATGTGCTATGGTAATGTATGGTTTGACAATACTTATATGTTTTAAATTGCATACTATAGGGTATAAACTATATGAATCTATTTTTATATGCATAGACTATAAGCAAGGATCAAATGTATGGATTATATGTGTAAACAATTGCATGAAACTATATGCATGAATTTCGATGCATATATGATATGCAATGTATGAAGTTCTAGGTATGAATTCAGAGTATAATGAGTATATTTAAAACTATGGATTACCTACCCTAACCTTATGTTACCACTAGAACATGTAACAAGGTATAACTTCGTAGTAGTGTGCGTTGGTAGGCACTTGAACCAAGCTATGGTATTAATGCTTCCATAACTGTGATTTTAGTGGAATGTTTGATGGTTGCTCGCGTTTTAAACTTCACGTGAAAAGGTTGGAGTTAAGGTGATGAATATTAACTGGGCAACGTAAACTTGTAGAGCTATGCAATGCTTAGTTGGTAGAGTCCTTAGCTGGACTTTTGTGTTGGCAAGCAAAATCGACGTTGATGTCTGTGGTGATTAATGAAATTTAATGCAGTTGGTGATCGTATTGTTATAAGCCTTGGTGGTTGGATCTTCACCGTAGATCTGTAAGTGTTCTCGGGTTTTGGGATAAACCCTAAACTTCCACTATACCACCACCAAGACCATGCTTGTAGTATTCATTTTTGCATGACCGAGTGGGGATGGAGGCTGACAGGCTCTCCTATTTTCAGGGTTTGTAACTAAACTTAGTTCTGCCTCTCCAGGGTTTCGATGGTGTGACCTCCCTACCTGCAACTGGTCGTAGGAGTGATGTAATGAGAGTGTAATGTATAGGGTTAACGCCATACTATAATGCGTTTGAAGTTTTGATACCATGACCTGTTGTTGATATGGTTTTTACCGGTGTTTCGATGGTTGCAGTGTTTAAACAGTCTGAACTTCTACGCGTGTAACAATGTCGAGCCTAACTTGTACATCCTAAGCATTTGAAGGTATTAAGGGTTCAGGTGTACTTCAGAAAACACCAAATGAGTAGCTTTTGGGCACTTCTTAGAGATTCGAAGTGGTGCATTGAGCACATACTGTAGGCAATGAAGAAGCCTGTGCTTCAAAAAAAGATCAGGTAATATGTTAATTCTATGGTTGCATTTTCCATTGGTTAACTAATGTCATTGTCTTTTGTTTTAAGCTTTTTGTTTCAAGCTTTGACCCTTCGTTGTAATGCATTGTTTGGCAGGTATTGTTTTGGGAGCATGGTGTTGATGTTGCCTGTAAGGAAGAAGGGTACTTTGATATCCAGTAAGCCTCGGTGACATCCTCCGAGGTTTTCAACAGATACAAAACGGTTTTTCTTGTTTGTGGTTTTACCAAGATTTGAAGGCGTATGTGAGGTTGAGTGGTTTGGCTTGATGTCCAACTTTTAAAGCTGTGAAACCACTGATTAAGAGGGCTTTGTCCCTTGAGTTGTATCTCGCAACATTTTAATATGTTTTGTCTCTAATATTGTTACAGTCTACTGTTTGAAGTTGTAATATTTAAGACTTGTTTTGACAGTGTTATTGATAATTAAGGGGCAAGACCCATCATTATTGCTGTATGTAGTACTGTTTTGTTTTACCACTGTGTAAAATAAATGTGGATTGTGAACTTGGGTTCTAAACACTACTAAAATGAATACTGCATTTTTGTGTTGAACGACTCTTTCTAGGGATCGAACCGTCGACCTTGTTTTTGCATATATACCTTCAGTAATACTATAAGTTTTATTTATGAGTTTGTTCATATTAATTAACTTAGGTTTTGGAAATACCGAGCCTGTAGATGACTCTCAGCTTTCTTCATCGTTTCTAGGTTTAAGAATTTCTATGTTTAGTGTTTGAAGAAAACTCAGGCAATGGCCTCATTGATAATGGTAATAAATAATTTCTTTACTGTAACCAGCCATAGGGATGATGCTAATAAACCTACTACAGAGGTTACAGTTTTAGGCATTCTTGTGCCAAGGGTTTCGATTCCATGGACTTGCACTTCTCTTAAGAAAACTTTACTGAGAATTGTTTATAGCATGTTACGATGTATGTTTAGCCACAGGGTTTTAATCCTGAGCCATTTTCCCGATACCTTAAGTGTTAAGATTTGTATTGATAACAATGGGAAAATGAATTGAATGTCAATCGACTTTTGTAGATGATAATACTGTGGTTGAAGATAGGGTTTGAACCCTAGCCTTTTAGAGTTGAAACTTATTCTTTACATCTATTTATGATTTATGATATTGTGTTAATACATAATGTGTTGTTTTATAGTGAGCAATAATGCTTATAAACCTAGATATATTACTTCTAGTTCTGTATGGCAGAACCAAACATTGTTTCGATTTGCATAATACTATTAGTGTTACAAAGATTTAAAAGCAGAGATTATAATATTTGTATAGTATGTTTAAAAAAAGAATGTTTATACTTAGAAATGGGCTTTTACGATTTGAAATATTGAAACCCTAAACCATATTAAGTTTGGACAGAAAGTATAAAAAATCGTTTACTTCTTTTACTATGAAAGTTCTGTATTGAAAGAAATAGTCTATCTACAGGATATTGTCCTGTTCTTATGTAGAAAATACAGAAGAGATTTTTATTCATGTAAATACAATTATAGTACAGATATATTCTATGCATTCATCCATCTCTATCTACTGCATATCAATACTCATATATGAAATTAACTACTCTTCCCTGTACTAGAGTACGACACTATGACTAGTGTGTGGAAAAATGCATGGAAGCATTTTAATATTCAATCATTCTATCATTAAATAACTATATCATCCATATTGCATTTGGTTCTATTAGTCATAATTTACAAAAGTAAAATATTCACTAACAAAGGAAAAATATCTAAGATTTAAATGGGGAAACTCATAACATAAACACTCAGATTCATTTTCCTAACTTGACAGAAATAAATAAGAAAACACAATCTGAACCTGGAAATCTGTAGAGGAAAAAAATAGCTAAAGGAGCCCGTTCGACCCAAGCTGCTCCTGAAGACAGCCAAACTACTTTCCTTAGGACCCCCGAGCCTGTTCAATGAACCACTAGGATGAAGATGCCATGTGGATTAATGGAATAAATTCCCTTGCAACTCAGCAATAGCACTTAGAAGTAGCACTTCCTGCCTTTAGCAATATTGAACTCAACAATGTGGTTGCACTAGTTCAGAATGCAGTCTTATTTCACTCAAACACTTCTAACTTTCCCCTCATCAAATCTCTTGTGCTAAGAAATTATCACAAGGTAAGAATAGAACAACCTCCTGCTGAATTTGATGGGTAGATAAGTAGCATGCCTAGATCTTTGGTTAGTTTGGTTTAGTAAATGAGCCACCTTCTCAGTTCCACTTTCTTGGGGAACATGACCATCAAAGTAGGGAAGTTCCCCCCTGCAACAGTTAGAAGTGAGTTTAGGATGTTTACAAGTGTCAGTTTTCTCTCCACCCCAGTCCATTCCTCCTAGTGGGTCAACGACCACTCATTCAACAGTCTCATTTGGATATTTGTCTCCACTTTTATTTATTAATAATAAAATATTCAAGGTAATTAATTACAGTCATCCATGACCCCACATGGTCAATAGTCATAAAAATTTACAATAAAAATAAATCATAATGTTTTCTCAATAATATAAAATGTCTAGAACTTGGGTATGTGAAAAACACACCCTCTTAAGTTCAGCATCGTCCTCGATGTTTCTTTATTCATCATCCTCATGTTCCTCCTAGAACAACATTGGATATGCCACCCACATATTACTTTCCAATTCCCAAGTTGCTTCGTCCAGACTAAGGTGCTTCCACTGCACCTTTACTTGTCCAATGGTGCGATTACGAAGCAAAAGTTCACTCTTGTCGATGATACAATCCGGTTCCACCAGAAAATCTCCTTCTGGTTCCACCTATACATCATTCCAATTAATCACATGAGTAGCATCATGCACATACTTTTTCAAAAGAGAGATGTGAAACACATTATGTATGTTAAGGTTTGGTGGAAAAGCTAACTGATATGCCACTGGTCCTATCCTGGAAAAGACTTCAAAAGGTCCACAATACCTTGGTGCTAGTTTAGCACAACTTCCTAACCTTAAGGAGATCTTTTTAGGTTTCACCTTGAGGAAAACATGTTCACCAACTTGAAGCTCTTTCTGAGTCCTTTTGAGATCTGCATGACTTTTCTGTCTATCTTATGCAATTTTTAAATTTCCTTGAACTTGTTTCATAGTGAGTTCCATTTCTTTTAAAAAATCAGGTCCTAACATTAACCTGTCAACTGGATTACTCCAAGAAATAGTAGTATTACATTTTATGCCATTTAAAATTTCAAAGGGGCTAAGCTTTGCTAAAGTTTGGTAATGGTTATTATAAGCAAATTCATCAAGATCCAAATAATCCTCCCATTTACCTAGCTAATCTCTAACATACATTCTTAACATGTCTTCAAGAATTTGATTAACTCTTTCAGTCTGACCATATGTTTTTGGATGAAATGATGTATTGAAATTCAAAGTAGTATCTAAACCTTTAAATAAATATTTCTAGAAATTTCCTATAAACTTTGAGTCTCTATCAGAAATTATAACTTTTGGTATACCATGCAAACGAAAAATTTGTTTCATAAAAAATTCAACAATGTTAGGAGCCTTGTGTGTCATCTTAACCGGTATGAAGTGGTCTGCTTTACTAAGCTTGTCCACAACTACCATGATGGAATCATTCTGTTTCTGATTTTTAGGTAATCCAGTAATAAAATCGATACTATTTATTTCCCACTTCCAATCTGGAATAGGTAGTGGCTGCAACAATCCGTCTAGGGGTTGGTGTTCAGCCTTTATTTGCTGACACTCTATACACCTAACAATATATTCAGCAACTTCACTTTTCATACATGGCCAAAAATAATCTTTTCTCGGCATGGTTATCATCTTTTGATAGCCAGGATGTGCTGAGTAAGGACTTTTATGCAATTCATTTAAAATCAACAACTTAATTTCAACAACATTAGGCACATACAGTCTGTTCTTATACAGCAGTAACCCTTTTTCATCAATTTTGAAATATCTTATAGAATTTTCAGCATTATCTTCAGCAATTTTATTAAGTAAATTCTAATATTTTTCATCCATTCCGATTCTTTCCTTAATTTGATTTTCTAGATCAGTTTTGTAAGTGTTGATTGCTGAAATAAAATTTACTTTTGCATTTCTGCTTAACGCATCAGCAACCTTATTTTCCTTCCCCTTAATGTGCTGAATCTCGAAATCGTACTCGCTAAGGAAAGATAGCCACCTAGCTTGCCTTGCATTTAGATTTGGTTGATCCAACAAATATTTTAATCCTTTATTATCAGTCATTAAAATAAATTTTCTTCCAATTAAATGATGTCGCCACATTTTTAATGCATGTATTACAACAACTAACTCAAGGTCGTAATTTGCATAGTTATTCTCATGAATCTTTAACTTTCTAGACTCATATTCAATCGCGCGACCTTCTTGTGTTAAGACCCTGCCAAGTCCGTCATTGCATGCATTAATGCATACTTTGAAATCCTTGTTGGGATCAACAATTTTTAAAATAGGTGCTGTTGTTAATAACTCTTTTAGTTTCTTAAAACTTTCTTCACATTTTTTATCCCATACAAATTTCTTACCTTTCTTTTGTAAAGATGTTATAGGATTTGCTATTCTAGAAAATCCCTCGATAAACTTACAATAGTAACCTGTAATTCCCATAAAAGATCGTACTCCAGTTATGTCTTTCGGGGCAGGCCATTCATTTATTGCTTTTATCTTTTCTGGGTCTACTGCGATTCCATCCTTGGATATCACATTCCCTAGGTACTGTATTTTATCTTTATAGAAATCACATTTGCTGAACTTAGCATAAAGTTGATGTTGTCTTAACACTTGCAATATTATTTTTAAATGTTCATCATGCTCCTCTTGCGTGTTAAAGTAAATTAGAATATCATCAATAAATACTACTACAAATTTATCTAAGTATTTATGCAATACGTTATTCATTAAACACATGAAAACTACTAGGGAATTGGTTAGCCCAAAAGGAATAACCACGAACTCGTAGTGTCCATAGCGAGTTCTAAATGCAGTCTTAAAGATGTCCTCATCTTTAATCCTAACTTGATGATACCCTGAACTTAAATCTATTTTAGAAAATATCGTTGCACCGCATAATTGATCAAACAGATCATCAATGTGGGGCAAAGGATATCGGTTCTTTATGGTCATTTTATTTAGTTGTCGGTAATCTATGCATAAACGCATAGTCCCATCCTTTTTCTTAACAAAAATTACAGGTGCTCCCCATGGAGACACACTCGGTCTTATATAATTTTATCAATTAATTCTTTAAGCTACGATTTAAGTTCATTAAGTTCCAGAATGTTCATTATGTAAGGAGCCTTTGAGTTTGGTACTGCTCTCGGTATTAATTCAATAGTGAAATCCAACTCTCTTTTCGGAGGTAGTCCTGGAATTCTTCTAGAAATACATCCAAAAATTCGGTCAGAATCGGTATGTCTTCCAGTTTTAACTTATTTTCCTTAGTGAACTATTCATCATTAATTACATTGAAAACAAACAAATTACACCCTTTTCGAACAACTTTCTTAACTTGTAATGCAGAAATTTGCCTAACAAATATCTTTCTAGGAATCCCTTTTATCGTTACAGTTTCAAATGCATCATTCAAACAAGTGAAAGTCTTTTCAAAACAATTAAGTACAACCCTATGCTTTTCTAACCAATCGATTCCAATCAGAACGTCATAAGAACCTAAAGGTAACACATTCAGTTTAACATGAGTCCTAAACTGATTCATCAATAATTCACTTTCTTTTACATAATCAATTACCTTTCTTTTCATGCCGGTAGCTAATTGAACCAACCATGATTTATCAAACTTATCTATTTTCAGATTGCAACATTTAACTAAATCAGGTGAAATATAGCTAAGACTTGCCCTTGGATCAATCAAAATAGAAATAGGTTTGTTTTTCAGCATACCTACCACTTCCACCATGGAAGTTTGATGATCATCTTGTCTTTTCTCCAAGGCTGCATTTATCCTGGGCATCTATCTCGCTAAGTCACCAACAATAGCCTCCTCCTGTATAGAATGTATGTTGTTGACAACCTTCTTTCTAAGTGGACAGTTTGATGCATAGTGAGGTCCCTGACATTCCCAACACTTTACAGGTTCTTTCTATTCATTATTTTTAACCAAGTTTTTAGGTGGTTCACTCTTTCTTGCAACTGTAAATTTTGACTGTGTATTACTGGCTGCATTATTTCTTCGAAATTTTCTGTTAGAGTAATTACGTGAATTATTATTTCCAAAGTTACGATTAAAAGAAAATTGCTTCTTTCTTTGCTCAAAGTTGTTAGGCCTTTTTGCTTTCTAGCTTGGTATGCCTTCTCTTTTCTTATTCTGTTCATAATAGATGTTCACGTTCCTCATGGCCTCTTCAAGAGTTGAAGGTCCATCATACTCAATTCTGTCTTTTATGTGAGAGGGAAAGCAGCTAAGAAACCTCTGTACTTTAGGCTTTTCTTCAATGATATAAGGCACATACGTTAATAAATTAAAAAACTTGCTGCATAGCTCTCTCATATCCATGGAACCTAGCTTTAACTCATAAAACTCTTTAGCTTGCTCCTCATAATACTGTTCTGACATAAATTTTATTTTAAAATATTTCTTAAAATTACTCCAATTTACACTTTTCTCTTTTAAAACTTTAAGTCTTTTCCGATCTTGCCACCAGATGTCTGCCTTTCCAGTTAAATTATAAATTGGCATTTTAGTTTTTAGATGACTTGAGTAATTGTAAATATGGAAATACTTATTCATTCCGGAAAACCATGCTTCAGCTGTCTCACTCTTTTCCGTTTCTCCATTAAAAGTTGGTGGTTTGATCTTTTTAAACTCGCCAGAAATTTCTTCATAAGGCCGATACTTCTTTTTCTTAGTGTAGCAGTCATTGTCGCTACTATCGGTAGAGTACTTGTGCTTTTTCCTGTGTGCCCTTTCATCATTTTTAGAAGATGAACTGTTGTCATAATCAGTCAATTTTAACTTTATGTTTTTATGTTGGTAGGACATAGTTCCAGATTCAACATTAGTTTCTATTTCTTTATCTTGATCATTTTTATGAATATTATTCAACAGGATTTGGTTCAGCTCCTCTTGAGCCTTCAGGATTCGTCCATTTTCTTCCTTAACAGTTTTGATCTAGATTTTCAAATATTTTATTATTCTTAATAATTCAGATGAATTATCATTTAGTTCAACAATTAAGTTTTCTGCATTAATATGTCCCTGTTCATTATTATTCTGTTCATTATTAAGGGACCTGTCCTCAGCTGACTCGGTTGGTCCTTCCATACCTGCAGTCTTAGATTTATAAAATGATGAAACTGAAAACAAGGTAAAATATAATCAACAACTTGTAATTTTGTTCTAAGTTTTTTATTATTTGTGCACGTGAGCCACTTTAGGCCTAGTATTTGAACTTGCGCTCTGATACCACATGTAACATCCCAAAAAAATTTTCACTAATTTGTCGTATCTCTCCAGAATGATTCATAATGCAGCAATGATTTCAACTTCATGCCACATCATCATGTATGCCATGCAATGCCATGCAGGTATCAATATCCTTATTGCAGGCATCCACCTCAATGTGGGAATCAACCTTAATGCGGGCATCACTTAGCCCCTTTACAACACTTAGCCATTTTTCCTTTGTCTTTAGTATGCAAAATAATATTTTTCTTCTATTTTGGTAGGTTGATATTTTCCTTATCTAATCACAATAAGAAAAACCAAGAGCATGGCTAGATAGCCATTTCAACAATGAACAAGACCATATGGAGAGCGTTGATACCGATGAGCAAAGAAATCATGAGTATTCAATGAGGAATTGGTGGAGTCGCAGTTGCCAAAAGTAGGAAAAATGGACAAATTTAGGTGTTGTAGCTGCTCGAAACAAGAAGAATAAGTACTTTTGGAGGTGTCGCAACTGCTCAAAATAGAAAAAATGGAGAAATTTAGGTGTTGCAATTGCTTGAAATAGGAAAAATAGGCACTTTTGGAGGTGTCGCAGCTGCTTGAAATAGGAAAAATAGACAACTGTTGGAGAGCGCTGATACCGATGGAGAGCATTGATGGAGAGCGTTGATTCTGATGAGAAAATAAATAATGAGTATTCAATGAGGAATTGACAGAGTCGCAGTTGCCAAAAGTAGGAAAAATGGACAAATTTAGGTGTTGCAGCTGCTCAAAACAGGAAGAATAGGCACTTTTGGAGGTGTAGTAGCTACTCGAAATAGGAAAATTGGACAAATTTAAGTGTTGCAGCTGCTTGAAATAGGAAAAATAGGCACTTTTGGAGGTGTCACGGCTGCTCGGAATAGGAAAAATAGACTACTATTGGAGACGCTGATACTGATGGAGAGCGTTGATGGAGAGCGCTGATACCGATGAGCAAAGAAATAATGAGTATTCAATTAGGAATTGATGGAGTCGCAGTTGCCAAAAGTAGGAAAAATGCACAATTTAGGTGTTGTAACTGCTTGAAATAGGAAAAATAGGCACTTTTGGAGGTGTCGCAGCTGCTCGAAATAGGAAAATTGGACAAATTTAGGTGTTGCAGCTGCTTGAAATAGGAAAAATAGGCACTTTTGGAGGTGTCGCAACTGCTCAAAATAGGAAAAATGACAAATTTAGGTGTTGTAGCTGCTTGAAATAGGAAAAATAGGCACTTTTGGAGGTGTTGCAGCAGCGGTAAAGAGAAATAAGCCATAGTTAGCGGTGTTGCAATTGCGCGAAATGGGAAAGATAGGCAATTTTAACGGAGTCACTTGAGAAGATATCTGTTTAGATCATGGTGAATGGAAGGAACTGACTTACCCCAGATAACCCATAGAAAAACTATTTTCCTAATGAAAATCTGTAAATGGGAGGGCTTGGGTTTTTTCTTTAAATGTCTGTTTTTGGCAATAGAAGGAAATAGAAGGATAAACTAATTTACAAAAAAAAAAAGTTAATGAAAATATGATAGACAGACTGCTCATTCCACACATTCACAACACGACATCTCATTTCACATGCAATGAAGATTATATAATACTGATGTATTACAAAATCAGAAATTGTGCCCATGACATATAATGGCAACTTGTGCCCAAAATTTTAATTAAATGTAAAGATTAATCCCGAACTACAAAAAAATTATAAACTATGTCCTGATGTAAGTATAAATATTCAATAGATCAACTATTCTCAGTTGATACAACATCATTGAAATCACTAGTCACACAGTATAACCGCTAGTTACATAGTTCAATGTCATCGTTTTGCCAAGGAATGAAGCTCAACAAAGCATTTGCTAGATAATTACTTAATGCGCTACTGGGACGTGGTAGAGCTATATTTTCAAATAGAGGATCTAAAATTTCTATCGAATTCACAATATAATAGCCTTTTCCAACAGGGACACAGTGTACCATTGCATTTGGGTTATTCTTATGTATTGTCGCCCTTGCAACTTTAACCCTTGAGTTTAATGCAATGAGAAAGCATTTCTTTCCTTGCATCCCCAATTGGGAAGTTGGTGTCAACTCATTAGCATTATCTTGACCCTGCAAATAAATGAGACAAAGTAAGATGCATGGAAATAAGAATTTAAACATTGATGATCCTAGATTAAATAATTACAATCTTACCTGAATTGGTGTTTTCATTTTGTCAATTTGCAGTTTCGATGGAACCATTGGTGTTTTCTGTACAGAATGTTGGTCATATTTTGATGCATGACTCTACACCCAATAGACAATGATTTCTAATATATTGATAAAATAAAATAAAATAGAACTAAATTACTAAATTTATCAATACTTACTAGGGAATATGATGGAGTATGCATTGAAGTTAATTTCGTTTGTATTAGTCCGTTCATAGGGGTTGTTATGTCCTCTGTATTACTCTATCAAGGAAACAAAATGTAATATATATATATATATATATATATATATATATATTCAAAAGATGAAAATAAAATATTATTTTAAATAATAATTAAACAACTAACCTCCACCACAGGCGTGATTTCAGCATGAGCATTTTGTACATTAGGACACTGTTTATATGAGCAATCAAATCATTAGTGTGAAAATATGTATATTGAGACAAGAGTAAATAATTGGACACTAACACTTTCTTTTTTGACCACATGTCCTCTCTCCATATCTTCTACTCTTTTCAGTAGTTCAGTTATTTTTGTTTTCAAAGATGTGATTTCCTGTGTTTTTTCTTTCATTGTAGCTTGGCTTACAGCTAGCGCCTCCTTGTATGGAAGTTTTCCAAACAAGTTAGTTGGTGTAACTCCTAAGCCAACGCCACGACATCGTCCTCTTGCATGAATGCCTAGTACCTTGGAAAGGGAATAATCCCTAGATGCAAAGTATTGAGATGCAACTTCTACTTGTGCTGGTTCAATTTTTTGCTAACATTGACATACAATTAAATCAGATAATAGAAGTAAACATTTCCAACATGTAAAATGAAATTTTAATCAATATCTAAATTAAAAGGTTGAGAACATACTATTGTTTCTCCTACAGCTGGTGTGATTGGAGTGCCATCCTTCTTTTGATGGCACTTCTTCCATAAGTCTGCCCTAGTAATGCTTGTAGTTGTATCACTAGAGGCTATATAGTTTTTCTATTTGCAACAAGTAAATTAGTATGGTTAAGTTGTGACATTACAATCAAAATAAAATATGCTAATATTTCTCATATTGGATAAAATATCATCACAATTGTTTACCATATCATCTTCGACCTGTTGATAACCTCGACGTCTAGAGGTGTGCAAGTCCCTCTCCTTTTCTCTATTTTCCTTGTTTTTTTCATTATACCCTAGAAATCAATTGAAAATAACATATATAAGTCAACATTACAAGCCAATAGACATTCTAAAAAACTTGATTATATAATATGTGAACTTTTTCCTTACCAGGAATTCAGTGGTGGCTCGTGAACCTGTCAACCACTCGATGCCTTCGCTCATCCTATTGTCTGTCGGACATAGACATGTCGCAACTCCTAACCTCCAAACTTTTCGACAGCTTCCTGCTCGACTTATTGACTTCGATAAGTCAATCTGCTTCACGCACCAGCAGTCGTCAGCACTCCCTCTGGTCGGCTTCTTTAAGTCGACTAGCTTCGACTGATCTACCGAGGCCTCGATGCTCCTGCATCAAACTCCCTAGGTAAAAAAGAACTCGACTGCTCTGTCAGTCTTCTGAACTCTTCTTCGGAAATCCATGTCACCTCCTGCAACTCATCATCCTTCCATCACACTAAGTATTCCTTCTTTCGTGACCTACGCATACTCCTAACTTCGTGTTCCTCTATTACTTCTATGATTTCCTCCTTGTGTCGATCTGGAATCTGCGCTGTCCAGTCGATGTTCGACACTTCTTCAATTTCGCTGCTCGAACCTTCTTCAAATTTGTACAGATCTGAGACATTGAACATTGGTGAAATGTTCAAGTCATTCGGCAGCTCCAACACATAAGGGCTGTCCGAAATCTTCCTCAAGATCTTCTATGGTCCAATCTTCTTCAGCTTTAGCTTGTTGTAGGTTCTTGTCAGAAGTATCTCCTTCCGAAAATATGCATAGACTAAGTCTCCTTCGCTGAATGAATGTAGTCTCTTCTTCCTATCATCCCTCAACTTGTATGCTGCGTTGCTCTTTTCTATGCGCTTTCGCACATTTTCATGAACTTCTCTCATGTGCTCTGCGAATGATTCTGCCTTTCGCGTTTTTCCTGATTTCTATCGACAACTCAACCAGATCCACCACTCCATGTGGGATTATTCCTTGAACACTATGGAATGGGCTCAAACCTGTCAACTGATTCATAGAATTGTTGTATGCAAACTCTACCTGCGCCAACACATTCTCCCACTGCTTGGGTTTGTCGGCTGTCAAACATCTCAGAAGGTTTCCCAAACTTTTGTTCACTACCTCGGTCTTCCCGTCTGTTTACAGATGATATGCCGAGCTAAACTGCAACTTCGTGTCCAGTTTCTTCCATAAGGTTCTACAGAAATGTCGGCATAAAATTTGTATCCTGATCTGATGTGATACTCTTTGGTAACCCATGCAATCTGACTATCTCCTTGAAGAATAGAACAGCAAAGCCTGTGGTGTCACTTGTCTTCTTACATGGAATAAAGTGTGCCAAATTTGAAAATCTATCGACTACAACAAATATTGAGCCATTTCCCTACTGCGTCTTCGACAATCCTAACACAAAATCCATGCTAAGATGCTCCCATGGGGTATTCGATACCGGAAACGGTGTATACAACCCCGTTTTTTGACTTCTTCCTTTTTCCAACTGGAAAACTTGACATTGTCGAATCCACTTTTCGACATCTGTCGTCATTCCTGGACAATAATACTTCTCTTCGACCAATGCCTTAGTCTTGTTGATGCCAAAATGACCTGCTAATCAGCCGCTTTGCAATTCTCACATTAGGTTCTCCCTGATTGATCCTCTGGGAATACACAACTGACTTCCCTTGAACAGATAGCATTCCTAGATAAAATAATCCAAGTATGGAGTCCTATCGACACTCCAAGGTTCACGACAAGCTACCCATGCTTTCGCAAAATTATTGTCGTCTCATACTCAGCTTTCACCGACTCTATTCCTGTTGCCTAAACTGTCATCGTGTTCAACAATGCAACTCTTCGACTCAGCGCGTCGGCAACTTTATTTGAATTTCTCGACCTATCTCGCAACATGAATATGTATCCTTGTAGGAATTCCACCCATTTCATGTGTCGTTGATTTAACTTCAATTCAGTATTCAGATACCTCAGTGCTTGGTGATCCGTGTATAACACAAATTCCTTAGGCAAGAGATAATGCCTCCACTTCTTCAATTCTTGGACAATAGCGTAAAATTCTTGGTCATAGACTGAATACTTCTGCTTCGCGCCATCCAAATTTTCACTGAAGAATGCAATTGGTCGGCCTTCCTGGCTCAACACTGCTCCAATTCTCATTCCACTCGCATCGCAATTGACCTGGAAATATTTGTCAAAATTTGGGAGCGCTAACACCGGGATCTTAGTGACCTTTTTCTTCAACTTGTCGAAAGCTTTCTGGGCTGCCTCCATCCCCTTGAACTCTCCCCTTTTCATGCACTCTATCAATGGTGCACAAATCCGACTGAATCTCCGAATGAACGTTCTGTAGAAACTGGCAAGTCCATGGAAACTCCTTACTCCTGTCGTACTTGTCGGTTTCGGCCAATCCAATATTGCCTTTACCTTTTCTGGGTCCATCACTAACCCTTTACTCGAGATTATGAATCCCAAGTACACCAATTCCTTCTTCATGAAGAAACACTTTTGTAGGTTCACCATCAGCTTATCTTCCTGCAATTTCTGCAATACTGGTCGAATGTGCTCCAAGTGTTCTGTCTTGGTTCGACTGAAAATCAGAATGTCGTCTAGGTAGACTACGACAAACTTCCCCAAGGATGGTTTCATTAGCTCATTCATCAATCTCATGAACGTACTGGGTGCATTAGTCAATCCAAATGGCATGAATAACCACTCATACAACCTTTCCTTTGTCTTGGATGCTGTCTTCCATTCATCTCCTTCTCTAACCTGAATCTAGTGATAACCACTTTTCAGGTCTATCTTTGTGAAGTATGTCGCTCCACTCAGGAAATCCATCAAGTCGTCCATTCTCGGCAATGGAAACCGATACTTGATCGTGATCCTGTTTATCACTCTGGAGTTTGTACACATTCTCCATTCTCCACCCTTTTTCGGCGTTAATACTGCTGGTACAGCATAAGGGCTCAAACTTTCTTTGATCAATCCTCTATCCAGCAACTCCTGGACCTGCCGATTGAGTTGTTGTCCTTCTATTGGACTCATCCTATGTGGTGCCTTGTTTGGAAAACTTGATCCTGGAATCAAGTCAATCCGATGGGATATGCTCCTTGTCGGCGACAATCATGTCGGTGTCTCATCGACCATTATGCTTCGAAACTCTCCAAGCATCTTTCCAACTTTGACTGAAATCTTCTCTTCCATTGTCGTTCTCTCGACACATAGTCCTTTTGGAATGATCACAAAACAACCCGACTGTTTTTCCTCTTCCGCGAGGAATTCTTTTGCTGAGCACGTCAGCACCCTTTTCTCCCAAAAGATGCTCTCGCCGTGCTTACTGTCGGCTTGCTCTTCCAGCCTCGGCTTAAGAGTCCTTTTCACGCCATTTTTCCACACTGTGACTGTGTTGGATCAACCATCATATATCATTTTCCGATCATACTGCCATGGTCTCCCTAATAACAGATGGCATGCATCCATTGGAATTACGTCGCACATTACACTGTCTTCAAATCCTTCAACTCTGAAGTTGATCAGGCACTGTCTGGTCACCTTTACATGGTGTCCTTTCTGCAACTATGAGATCTTGTATGGGTGTGGGTGTTCCCGACACTTTAGCCCAATATTTTTGATGACCTCTGTCGACACAAGATTCTCTGTGCTTCCACCATCAACTATGGTTTTGCAACACCATTCACCGATCCACACCTTCGTTCGAAAGATCGCCTTCCACTATGCCGGCTCTTGCTCATCAGGTTGGTCTTCTTGGACCAATGTTCTCTGGACCGTCAGATTTCAGTTCTTTCTTTTCCCATCTCCACTGCTATCGGATGTCATCTCTTCCCTCTCGTCGACTTGCTAATCCCTTCAACGTCTGGGTTTCGACTCCTCTACAGCATGTAGGTTCTCTGGGCACTCATATGCCTTGTGTCTTGCTCCACGACACTTGTAACAGATTATGGATGGTCTGTTAGCTCATTTTCTGTCATATGGACCACTCCGACCATATGCACCTCGACCACAAATGCCACGACCGTCACGTCGGTTTTCTTGCGCGTTCCCCTTTGTCGATGTCCCTTCCGTCCTTTGGCTTTCTTCAACAGATTCCTTCCTGTAACCGCTACTTTGGCCGTTCGCGGAAACAGTCTTCGCACCCCGACTAGTCATCTTGCCTTTGGTCGCCGTGGATTTCCTTGACAGTTTCTCTTCTGCCTTTAGGGCTAACTGGTAGGTTTCGCCGATCGCTCTGAATCTTGACATGCTCAATTCTTCTTGAATGGCATATTTCAAGCTGTTCACATACCTAGCGATAGCTTCTTCTCCTTTTTCGGTTTTCCCTGACCTAATCGACAGTCTATAGAACTCTTCCGTGTACTCCTTCACGGTCATTTCTTTTTGTCGAAATTTCTGCAACCTCCTGAACAAGCAAATTACATAGTCGTTCGGCAAGAGCTTCCCCTTTGACTTGGCGACCATCCTGTCCCAAGACTTAATTTTCTCCTTTCACTTCTTGACTCTGTCAACCTGTACATTATCCCACCATAACGAGGCATGACCCTTCAACCTCATACATGCAATCTGAACCCATTTAGGATCCTCAATCTACTCCATGTCGAAGTATTTCTCCATCTCTCTGAACTAGTCGATCAAGTCTTCTAGATCTAGGCTTCCCGAGTAGGTACGTATGTCTATCTTCGTCCAACCTCTCCTATCTGTCAGAAGTTTGATCAGTTTTTCTTCTGGTTCTTTTGCAGCTTCTTCCCAAGCTTCCACCTCTTGGACTTCCTCGTCGCTGTGGTCTAACGCATCAAGAATACAACCAAGCCTTTGGATTTCTTTGATCGCCGTGACTTCATTAGTCAAAGTTCACATCGTTTGGACGCATTCGTTGAACATCTCACGATCCACCGTGATGGTTGCTGCGCCACGCGCTCTTCGTCCTCGGTCATTAACGCCTCTGTAAGCCATTTTCAACCTCGGCTGAAATTCCCACGCATCCAATCACAACCGGACTTCAACAAGTCATGCTCAACTCTACCCAACCTCAGCTGGAGCTGTTCAATGCACTTGCAGGCTTAATACCACTGGCGTTCTTCTGCACACAGGATGTTTCTTCCCACTTTGATATAGCTATCCTTCGGCTCTCAGGATACTATGGCTCTTTCACTCTGATACCACCTGATGCAAGGTGCCTTAGACAAGTAAGGTTCTTGACAAGTAAGGTTCTTGCTTAACAATACACACGACACGACCACAATGCTTACATGAACAAGGTGTAAAACAGGATGCCATAAGTGGCTTATATTACTTCTCAAATCAGTTACAATGCGGAATAATTAAAATGTAAATAACTAACTAACTAGTCGGTCTCAGTCGTTACAACTCAGAAGTAACTGTGGTGTGTTTCCCAGTGTGTCGATCTGCACCCTCTCGTGGTTCACTGCGGAATGCTGAGCTATGGCTCGATCTCAACCTTGTTTCAACATGTGTGACTCTTCTGTCTGTCACAACCTGAGGCTTGGCTCTGCGATCTATTGCTAATCTAACTCTCTTGCTCTGCGTTCGGAAGATGTGTGACTGTTCTCTCCAGTCTACTTATCTTCTCCCCGAACTCTACTCTGCAACCCCAACAAAATGGAACTGATCCCCAACTCCGTGCATGTGCACCAGTCTTCTACTTTGCTACTGCGGTTCCCGAGATCATTGCGATCCTCGAGACACACATCCTTTTATTTGTCGATCCTTCCAGATCCTGCAGACCTGCAACTATCAGCATCCCTTCTGTGCTGCACAGCCTCTGCCTATGCTGGCATCTCTCACGATCCCAACTACCTGCAATAACTGCTATTAACTTCCTCAGCAACTCCGAACGGATACCAAGTACAATTCCTTGACTTTCTGCTCCTCCGACCCTGCTACAGTAGTCGATCACATCTCGACCTTTCTGTCAGTTTAACCCTGTCTCCTACGGTTTGCTAGTCCTCTCCTTCCTCCACGCTTGGCTCCACCAAACTTGTCGATGTCGTGGTTCGACAACCTGTCAACCACTCGATGCCTTCGCTCATTCTGTTGTCTGTCGGACATAAAGCCAAAAAGGAGAAAAAGGAAAAAAACTACGTCTTCCAGGTTAATTGCCTCGTCCTTTATAACTTCACCGTAGCACCAACAGTAGTGGAGGGTCTACACGATTCTAAAATCAAATATTCATCTTGTATTGAATTGGGTGGGAATGGAGATTGAACTCGACAGGGGATGGGTCAGAGGCACCATTATTGGGGCCAGAGCTTCTGGGACAGTCAGCCTCGCCATGAACAACTCTAGTGGCCAACTCTTTCCAGTCAAATCTGCAATCGGTTATAGTTGGCCATTGGATAATGAATACCAGATTTTGGAGTTTATGGATTCTCCATACATTGTTCACTGCCTCGGCCACAATTTCACTGTCGAGAACGACATGGGAACATAGAATTTGTTCATGGATTATATGCTGGGTGGCAACATGGGAACGCACAATTTGTTCATGGAGTATAAAAAATGCGTTATTTATATCTTACCAAATATGGTACCATACCATATCAACTATTGGATTTGCATCCCAGTGTGTTACCTATAAGAGATTCACATTTTAGAAAATCGTTAATATAGAATTAAATCCCAACTTTCATTTATTAAAAAAATATGAATTCTGTTGCTTCACACGTAGCGTGCGGTAGAATTGGTCAACAATACAACTCCACAAGGAATGCATGTCCAAGAAAATGATTCATGAAAGAGAATATTGTTACTCACACGATGTGTGTGACACCAAAAATTAACTATATACTTTAATAATAAACAACAATCACTTAAAATTATCACTTCACATGTAACGCGTGACTAAGAGAATCATCCATACACATGTTTGCTATTTCACAAATGACTATAAATAAAAGAGACGCATAGATATGTGTGTTTGGAGTTAGAAATTGGTGAGTTCCTCAATTTCGTCTATATCTTGCAAATTTTTTTTGATCGATTATTTCTCTTATCTCTGAAATTAACTTATACACAGATATGATGAAGCACGCTAGTTGTTTTTTTATCGATTATTTCTCTTATCTCTGAAATTAATTTATACACAGATATGATGATGTACGCTAGTGGAATGCAAAGAATTATTGCATGGTCATGCAATATTGATTACCCAAGGATGGTAAAGTTTATGCAACTCAATTCTCCTACCATTTAAGGCCGATTATTATAAAGTAAGAACTTTTTCCACATTTCTTTTTAATTCAATTTAAAAGTTGTTGATTAATGTTCAATTGAACAATGCTCAAGGCTGACTTGTCTGCAATTCCCCATGCTCATTGGATTGTTGTGAGGTCTTGCAGAGGTAGCAATCCATCTTCAGATAAATCTCTGAAGATGGGACTTGTCAGCAATTCCCCATTTAATTCCTGGGCAGAGAATGATGGCACTGGTGGACTTGTCAGCAATTCCCCGTTTAATTCCCCATGAAATTCCCCCTATGTGAAATTAGAAATTAGTAATGGCTCCTCCATCCAAGAACTTCCATTCAGAGAAGAAAAATGCAGTGAAATGAAGAGTTGCTGCTAATTAGAGGAGAAATAGATGAATGCTTGGACGCTGCAGTTTCTACAGCTCAATCAGAGCATCAATCATCTTCCAGTACTTATGCTGAGACTTGTTTCCAATGGCTACAGCGTCCCATTTGATTGATGAAACTTGGGACGTGTATGGAAATTCATTTCATAGCATCGCTAGTGGTGATCCTGGCATTCCAAGTGAGTTTATTTGGCTACAAATATGATTCCGGGATGATTGATTCACTTGTAATCTTGTTTTGTTTGTTTGTGTAGTACCTCTTGAAGAAATTTTCTTTTTTAATTTGACCAAACATCTTTCTTTTGTTTATATATACAAGGACGGTCACCTGTCCTCATATCTTGATAAAGATATTGTTGAAATTTTAATCCCTCAATTGTGTTCCATTTGGATATATTTTTTTTTTCATCATCTCGATAGCCATTGAATTTGTAGTGGGTGAATACAGATAAATCATAAATATTCTTTATAAATAAATTAATTTATCAATTATTTATATATGAATATTAGGATAAGCAAAAATCTACTTACAATGTTAAAAATATAAATTTATAAATAAATTCATATTGAATTCAACTTGGCCCAATGGCACTTACTCTGGAGGTGATATGGCGTAGTTTGAAATAAATTTTTTTTTATAGTTTCTTATATTTAAAATAAAATAAAAGTCTTGAAAGTTATAACTTAAGTGTTCTGAAATCCAATCAGCATAGACATGATTTTGTTTTGAAAGCTTAAAAATCATGCACATCGTTATGAAATCCAATGAACATGGTTGTGTTTGTGTCTGAAAAGTTCAGATTAGCATTTTTAAATTAGATGTTTTATGATCACATGTGAAGGTGCTTTTAAAGAAAGTTTTTTGGAAAATTATTTTAATTTTCTTTTAAGGAAAGTTTTTTGGAAAATTATTTTAATTTTTTTTTTTTAAAAGTTGTTTGAAAAGTGGTTTTAGCATTGGAACATAATGGCATATAACTAAATTATGATAATTGAAACTTTATAATTTATTGATGAAAATCTCTTTTATAAATGAGAATAAATATACTTGATAAATATAAAGTTACAATTGATAAATAAACTTCACCAACAATTCAATACTAATACTAAATACACAATTTCAAATATTTTCACCAATGTGAACTTTATCACTATGATGCAGCAAGAAGTTTCCTAACCTAAGTTCTTAACTAATTCTTCTTAACCTAAGTTCTCAACTAATTCTTCTTAAACAATAAAACTAATTAGAATATAAATCCACTACATTTACTTTTATAATACTTAACTCTTCTTGGGTAAGTAAGAGGTTTCCTAATCTAAGTTCTTAACTAATTATTCTTAACCTAAGTTCTCAACTAATTCTTCTTAAACAATAAAACTATCTTTAAATTAATTTTATCTTTATCTTATATATAAATTGGTTTCCTAACTCAAGTTCTCAACTAATTGTTCTTAAACAATAAAACTAAATTTAAGTTAATTGTATCTTTATCTTATATTTAAATAGTTATTAGTCCTTTTAAATTAAGTTTTGTTATAAATTTATTAAATAAAATAGTTAACATACAAATTTATAAGAAATTTATTAATGTATAATAAATCTTGAATTAAGATTCCTCTATTTCTAATAGCTAATATAATTTCATATAGAGAGAAAAAAATGTTAATGATTGTAATTAGAGTGGAGCCCACAAATAATGTTTATAATAAATAATAGTATTATTATAGTAACTTAGTCAAATATAGATATAAACACACACATATATATATGAAAAAGATGAATTTGATATAATTTTGATATAGAGAAATTTCTATATTTAAACAAAAATAGAAATACTATAAATATGATATTTACATAAAAATATTGTTAACATCCACTGAGACTAACTTTGGCCTAACCTTAAAAAAGTAAGGATTCAATTGGTTTGATTTAGAATTTTATTTATGTGCTAAAAAAGCTTTAAGAGAATCATTTCTAGATTACCATAGTTGTGGTGAGTTAAAAGGTTAGGGAGGTCTAACAAATATTTTGAAATTACAATTTAATGTTGGTGCTCTTAGTGCTACAAAGATGACAAGTTCTTTTGTCCCACTACATTTTAAGATCTGTCCAAATCTCCGTTTCACTATGAAGCTCATGAGATTTGTTCTTATTTTAGCAATGCTGATTTTCTTATTTATGTTAGTTAAAACAAACAGATGTTTTTGAACTTCTAGATTATGGTTGATCACCTCTATATAGTATCTTAATTTTCTAGTATCCTCTAATTCTTTATAGCACCACAACTTTTCCTTCTAAATTTAGATGTAATAATAATTTTGATATTATAACTATTATGCAAAGTGACCTCTTCCTCGATTCCCTAATGTTTTAGCCAAGACTACGCAGCTTTATGCCAACCTTGCTTGAGCAACATGTGGTTTTGAATGGCTTTTGAAGCAATATTAGGAAGTCTCTTATCTCCCATGTTGTTTATCTTATTCTTGTACATTAGGTACATAGTCCTGATAACCATGCTCTCAATGGGGAGAGACTCGCTTCTATGAGGAGGATAGAATATCGTGTATTGAATTTAATTTTGAGGTCATAAGTTATAAAATGTTTTTGGATTAGTGTTATCCTTCTCCATTATTCTCTAAATATGTCGCAACCCCAAAATTCACAATCATGTAACATAATAGGAGTGGGGTCTCAAAGAGGAGTTTCTTCTTATCCAAAGCCAAAGGTCCACTAATTTACAACTATTTTAAAGTCTATAATAAGCTTTCCACCCTCCATTTATCATGTTCTCGATGTTACAATTCCAGTTAAGCTTGTGATGAAGATTGATTATGAGATATTTGTATGAACTCACTTCCTCCAAAATGTTGTTGTTATACATGGAATTAGTTAGCATAAGTTGTCTTTTTGGTCACATCCCCATCCATAAATCCGAGTAAAGGAGGGATTTTTTACAAATTACAAGTTTCTAGATTTCACCCCATGGAAATAATAAGAATTTATAATAAGAAATGTATGTGCACTTTCAAAATACAAAATATAGTGGAATTAAAACTCTATTCACACATACATCATGCATAAACAAGCATATTCATTACAAGAAGAAATTCAAATCATTCCACATTTAAATACAAAGAGAATACTTATCTTTAAACAACAAGATCCTGGAAACTAGTTGTGTAAGAGCTATTTACACCCAACTGTAGGTATCAAGTGTGGATACCACCCCCAAGCTTAGGCTATGAGGCCACTAGGGACAAGGAAACACCTACAAGCTTCTCTCCCTTAGCCCAAAACCCAATTTCTATCATGCTTAGCCAAAATGCTCATCCAGAGCTTCTATAGGAATCTCACTCACCCATCACAGCCATGGCACTCCTTCCAACTGCCCCACACAACACAAGGAAGGAATTTCCCTTCACTGATCCATAGTTCCCTAAAGAAAGCATAACCTTACAATGCTTACTAGTGTGTGCAGTAAGAGTTCAAGATGATATGCGACTTTGAAAAATTCCAGGTAGAATAAACCATGGATTCTCAAACATCTCATGAACATTAAAACTCAATGGGTAAAGGTTACTATCTTTCCTAGCCTCTATACTCACCTACAACCATGTCTTTTATCTCAAATCTATCATTTTTCCATCATAGATCGAATGTATGGTTATTTTTCAATCTGGTAATGATAATGGAAATTGAATGAATATCATGAGAAAACTCTACGTAGTGTAAAAAATGCACGAGAATGAATGGTAGACTCCAAAGGAGATGAGAGGATGGTGAAAAGACAACTGATATTTAAGTTACTTCTAACCAAAGAATAAAGGACCCTTAAAATCATCATAGAATTATATCCATCCCATACTTCCATAAATATAGAGAATACTTTCCCCACCAACCTTACACATGCATTCAATTATTGGATTTAATAGTCAAAAGGAAGTAATTGGGTCATTTAAGGAACATGGAAACAATTGGATGAATTCTAAGGTTGACACTTGGAAATAGAGGATTTAATACCCCATATGCCTCCTTTCTTTTAAGATTTAATATGCTAAGAGAGAAAATATCAGCGTTATATTCCATTTCACAATAATAACATATACAACATCACTGAAAGAACAACAAGCACATCATAAACACAAGAGACATAGATTTATCCTAGGAAACCCTCATGGGGAAGAAAAACCCAGCAAGGCTTCCTCAATATAGATGACCAACAAATACAAAGATGTAATCCACAACCATGAGCTCCTTCTCCTCCACAGTAGATCTCTCTCTCACTTATGTGCTATTCACAAGTGAGTGCAATGTGTGTTAGATGAGGAACACACCTCCCCTATTTATACACAACTCCGACTTGTATTTTATATTAACTAGGTCAGCTCCAACTTAACCACTGGGTTAAAAACCCCATGACAACTGACTGGGCCGACCCCTCTAGGGTGGTCTAATAACCCTTTGACCCACATAACACATATAGGGACGACCCCCACTAGGGAAGTCTAATAACCCAAGTTACCACATTCCGATGGAGGAATAAACATCTCCGGATATACAATAAGGTCTTCACGGAGGAATGAAACATCTCCGGAATAATAAAGTACAAATATAATATTCTTAGAAGTTACAATATTTCAACACTCCCCCTTAACGAGGAGGATATTATAACAACATCTACACGAGCAAGGAGTCATCAACTACATCATACATGATACATCTATAAATCATTGGAAGCTTTCTTCAATACATCATCATTAGTAACTCAAGCAGTTGCTGGAACATCTTCAAGATCTTCAATACTGGAACATCAACATCATCAGTATTGAGTCTTCATCTTCTGCAACACTCGAATAGAATCATCATGATCTTCTTGATCTACAACATTTGGATCATCATCTCGATCTACAACATCTGGATCATCATCTCGATCTACAACATCTAGATCATCATCTCAATCTACAGCATCTGGCATCTGGATCATCATCTCGATCTACAGTATCTGGATCATCATCTCGATCTATAGGATCTAGATCATCATAGTAGCATACTCTGCAATGCACACAATCCAATTACAGGATGATCAATCTTGCTCACTTTTAGGACATAGGTCCATGGATGATACAATCCAGATCAAGTTCAAGGGTGATCAATCCTTATCACTTTAATACAAGTCTCATGTCTATGGACGATGCAATCCAGATCAACTTCCAGGAGGATCATTCCTCATCACTTTAAGACAAATCTCATGTCTATGGATGATGCAATCCAGATCAACTTCCAAGAGGATCATTCCTTATCACTTTAAGACAAGTCTCATGTCTATGGACGATGCAATCCAGATCAAATTCCAGGAGGATCATTCCTTATAACTTTAAGACAAGTCTCATGTCTATGGACGATGCAATCTAGATCAACTTCCAGGAGGATCATTCCTTATCACTTTAAGACAAGTCTCATGTTTATGGATGATGCAATCTAGATCATGTACATTTTGAACCAAAGGTCCAGGGACAATGCAGTCCTATAATCAATTCTTGGAGACATCTGTCTACGGATCAATTCAAGGGACCTAGGTCTAGGGATGATGCAATCCCCACCTGTCCACTAAGGACTTCATTCTCGAAGACATCTGTCTACGGATCAATTCAAGGTACCTAAATCCGGGGATGATGCAATCCCCACCTGTCCACTTAAGGGCTTCTTTCTCGAAGACATCTGTCTATGGATAAATTCAAGGGACCTAAGTCTAGGGATGATGCAATCCCCACCTGTCCACTTAAGGACTTCATTCTCGAAGACATCTGTCTACGGATCAATTCAAGGGACTTAAGTCTGGGGATGATGCAATCCCCACCTATCCACTTAACGACTTCATTCTTGAAGACATCTTTCTATCGATCAATTCAAGGGACCTAAGTCCAGGCATGATACAATCCCCTCTCGTCCACTAGCGACCACATTCTCGGAGACATATGTCTATAGATCAATTCAAGGGACCGAAGTTTGGGGATGATACAATCCCCTCTCATCCACTAGGGACCACATTCTCGACCTCATCGTCGGAACGGGTAACCTCCTCATCAACCTGATCGTCAGAATAGGTAACCTCATCATCGATACAAGTATCCACATCAATGATATAGTATCCACATCATCGATAAAAGCATCCTCGTCATCGATACAAGTATCCTCAATGATACCAATATCCAAATATCATCATTGACCATATCACTCCCCCTTTCGAGGAGTGTCCTTCTGAACTACACCAAGCTTGTCTCGGAAATACTCAACCTTTACTCGAGACAAAGGTTTGGTCAATACATCAACAACTTGTTCGTCATTGCTCACATACTCGAGCTTGATAGCTCCTTTCTGCACCATATCCCGTATATAAAAATATCGGATCTCTATGGAACATTGGATTCTCTGTCATCTTGATACAACTCTGGTTGTCACATAGGATCACAGTGAGTCCATCTCTAAGTCAAACAATCCCGATAAAAACTTTCGAATCCATAGCGCTTCACAACTAGCAAGCAGCTATATATTATACTTCAGTTGTACTGAGAGCCACACTAAACTGCTTCCTGCTAATCCACGAGATCATGGCAGATCCCAAACAATAAAATCGACCCGATGTACACTTCCTACCCAATCAGCATCTGTGTAGCCATACAATATGAAGTCATGATCTCCAAGATAACATAGACCAAATTCTATCGTACCTTTAGGTACCTCATCACATGCTTTGCATCTATCAGGTGAACACACCTAGGTTCCACTAGATACTGACTCAAGGTGTTCACAACAAAGCATATATATGGCCTTGTATTCGTTAGATACATCAATGACCCAATATTCTGTATGTACAGAGTTACATCCACTAACTCTGATGAGTCATCAACTAACAGTTTCAAGTTAGAAGCCATGAGAGTGGCCATGGTTGTACATTCCAACATATCAAATCTTGCCATACTTCTAGACCTAGTAATTGTTAGGACTCAGAAATGTCGTATTTTCATCCACTTTTCCCTTCACTATTCCTTACATTTCATCGCCCTATTAAACCTTCATCATATCATTTTCATAAATACATTTGGGTTTCACATTATTATTTTCCACTTTATTCATTTTAGTATTAAAAGTGAATTTATGATTAAATATTAGAAAATATACATGTTTTCATATATATCTCAATTATGTGTGAGCTTTGTAATGTGTAGGAATATGTAAATGATTAATTCAAATAGACTTCTCGAATATCTCTTACATCATTCCAAAGGAGATAGTTATTCAAGCCTATTCTTAAGGAGAAGATCATGGAAGATTTGGTTGGCATATCTTATCTAGGATTCATGAGAGACATGTGGAGGATTTGAAGGAACCATATCTTGTAATAAGAGGAAAGTGGTTGAGAGTAGTTGAGAGAATAGTGGATCTGTAATTAATGCATTCTTATCTTTTTCTTAAGGCCACTCATGTATAAAGGAGATTGCTCCCTCTCCATTCCATTAAGTTTCATTAAGTTAGATTAAGCTTGTAAGAGGGTTGTAATGAAGTTGGATTGGGTTGGATTTTGTACTTGTTAGATTAGTCTTTGATTTGAGATTCTTAATGTGATCCAAGTTTTCATTGTCATGCTTTCATGTTTGTCAATTGATTATTGTAGTATGGATGTGAGCTCACTTATGTCATTGTTGTTAAACTCTTCACATGTTGTATTTCCCTTATGCAATTTCATGCTTCCCTAGTTAGTGTTTCAATGCTTTCCTAGATTAATTTGATTTAAGCAAATTAGATTAAGTTAGATTAGATCTACTTCAGTCTTGCACAAACAGTGCACGTGCTTCGTCAGTTACGTACCCCGGGTTGACAAGTAAATAGTTGGGCAACTGCACTGCAACGTAATTATTACGACATATATTATGCCTAACAGTAATGCATCAATCTGAGATCTTTCATCTCAAATTATGTAGCCATCTTCTTCTTTCTTTTCATGATCTGTTTCTCATTTCCTATTAGAAAGAGATCATCCTCATACAATAATAGTATGACAGGTTCATCATCCATAACCTTAAGGTAAAGGTTAGGATCAACTTTACTTCTGGTAAAGCCCAAGCTTGTCAAGAAACTGTTAATTCTCCCTCTGTGACTGAACATCATTCACACTCTGCATTGAGTGATCTTCTGCATATCTATCCATGCCATCTCTCATCAGATGGGTCTACTGATATGTGCCTCAAGATCATTCGAACTCTGTGGTGAGTTCCTTTTGTATATAGATACCATCTTCAACCTCGTAGCAAAGGTTGAAATCTGCATCACCCATGGTAATCATTAAGCTCATCAAATTACTATCGATCCTAGGTACCTGTACAAGGCTTTCTTCAATTGAATCTTGGGAGTTTTCTCGATTCACACTTCTTCTTCAATCAAACCATTGAGAGAATAGTATTTATCTAGCTACTTGGAGCAAACATCTCATCATGATCCTCTTCCTCTTTCTAAGAGAATCTTCGATCCTTCTATAGTATGTTTGATTTGTAAATCTTCTTGTTGAACATCCATCACTTGTTCAATGTTTATCATTCTTCATGATCTTTCCTACAAATCAAAATTAAGTACATGATTAGTAATACTTCATAATCATCAAATCATGTTGACATGATAACCTATTATGCATACATATATGATTTACATAGTTATTCTACTATCTTGACCAATACTTTGGCACAACACTTTTCCATATCCTGTATGCATACAGTGGCTATCTAGATGCCTTCCATCTCTACTAGAACATACTATCAAGAGCGTGCACAGCTCTCAGCATGTCAGCAAAGAGGTTTCATTCTAGACAATCCACAATGGAATGTTTTTCCAACTTATCAATCATATGCATATTAGTAGTATACTGTTCAATGCTATATGAGTGTTTACACTAAGCATGATATATTCTAGAAATACAAATATGCATACAACCATTACAAGCAATATCATTTACTATTCAGATATTCAAATAACAACTCAAATACTTATCTTTTATGTTTGTGTGGTTGCCTCCCGCTTGATCTTCTATAAGTCTTTTGAACTTCTATTCATTTTGTACCACTGTGCATGCTCAAGTGTGCACTAGTGTCATCCTCATGATCTCATACACAAACATACATTCATTAGTATAATCTCAATATTATCAAAACATTATAATTCTAAATAATCTTGAATATGTATGGTCATGATCATTCAATACATGGGTATCTAAGATCCTAGCACAAAGTAGGATTCTAACATAGGAAGACATACCTGGATTAGATACATGCTTGGTTGTGTCTAACATACCTAAACAATATCTTTAGTCTCTTCAATGATTTAGAGACCTTGTGCTAGTAACCTGCATACCTCATAAGTTAAGCATAGTAGAAATAAATCATACATACCTCGTAAGTAGAGCTTCTGAAGACTATGGATAAATCTTTTTCTTTATGTCATCATGGTCATAGAAATTGATTTGTCTTTCTTGATGTACCTGTCTTTTGTTAGCAGAAAACATCATCCTCATACAACACCATAGGTGCATTAGTACAATTATATAACTTTGATCAAAGAATGTCTTCTATCATTCACATGCATTCATACTTTTACTAGGGTGATAAGACAATTCTAAGATTAATCAAGATTGTACTAACCTCAATAATATGAAGACAAGCATATTATAAACTTAATCATGAACAGATTTCAACACATACCTGTATCTCCTCAAGTCATACCTGTCAGGGAATTCTTGTAGTCTTCTTATGTAAGGCCTTAGCCTCATCTCCCCCTAAAACTGGATCTGGAGCTCGATTAGGGTTTGTTAGAGAAACCCTAAAAATTCAAACTTTGACTTTCACACTTCTGAATGGATGGAAACATGTGCCTTGCTGAGATGATCAAGCTAACATACTTCAATTTTGAAATCTTCAAAATTTGACCCCTCAAAATTGCCTTTGAAACTTCTGGATCTTCTAGATAGGATCCCAAACTAGGGTTTGATGAATCCCACCCTTTTTCCCAATCAAAAGGTTCAATCTAAAGCTCTAAGCTTCTATTTTTTTGAGGAGCTTCCAGCCATGGTCACAGATTTCAAAAATTTCCATTTTTGCAGATGCCCTAATTTTCCACTTTTCCTATAAAAGTCCCGAACTAGGGTCTGATAAAGCCTGGCCTTTTGCCCAACCAAAAATTCTGATCTTGGTCTTTAAATTTCTATTTTGATGAGTAGCATTCAGCTGTGGTCTCCGATTACAAAAATTTCAACTTTCTCCGAAACCCTAAATTCCCGAAGCCATGAATGAAGGTGCTCAAAAACAATTCTGTTTTGACAGAAATATGTACTTGATTGCTTCTGGTGTAAATCCAAACTTTTCGATCCAAAGGGTCTGAAACTTATACCTATGGTATCCCAACCTATCATCTTTCCAACCCCATAGGTCTGACCTCAATTGGATTCTCTAAGAGATATTTATGCCAAGTGTTGCCACGTGACCTGTTTATGGGATAAAACAGGAGATCGAACTTGTACGGCGTGCCACGTGTCACTGGTTCAGTTTCAGCCTCTGAAAAAGTTACCTAAGATAGTAAATTTCGTGCACTACCTATCACGTTTTATGAAGTTTCTTTTAGAGATTCCTAACCCAAGTTATGACCTTTTTTCCTAGGTCACCTGATTATGACTGAGATCTGGAAGAGGCAGAAACCCTAACTTGTATTGATCATAACTCACAAAGTACAACGATTCTATGGGTTTCCTTTGGACACAAGGTACATGGGGATGTTGTGTACAACCTATAAATTTTTCATATCCCAAACCTTCGCCAAAATGGACTTATAGTGAAAGTTCCACGATGACTGGTTTTTGCTATACAAAACCCTAACCTTCAAATTGTTGCAAGTGAAGTAAGTGTCGTAAGTGCCATACATTGCCTTCCTTCAGGTTAGCTTTGATACCATGTTAAGATTTAATATTCTAAGACAGAAAATATCAGCATTATATTCCATTTCACAATAATATCATATACAGGATCACTGAAAGAATAATAAGCACAACATATACACAAGAGACACAGATTTATCCTGGGAAACCCTCATGGGGAAGAAAAATCCAACAAAGCTTCCTCAATATAGATGACCAGCAAATACAAATATGTAATCCACAACCATGAGCTCCTTCTACTCCACAACATATCTCTCTCTCACTTATGCGATATTCACAAGTGAGTGCAATGTGTGTTAAATGAGGAACACACCTCCCCTATTTATACACAACTCCGACTTGTATTTTATATTAACTAGGTCGGACCCAACATAACCACTAGGTTAAACACCCCATTACAACTGACGAGGCCGACCCCTCTAGCGTGTTCTAATAACCCTTTGACCCACATAACACATACAGGGACGACCCCCACTAGGGAAGTCTAATAACCCAAGTTACCACATTCCGACAGAGGAATAAACATCTCCGGATATACAATAAGGTCTTCACGGAGGAATGAAACATCTCCGGAATAATAAAGTACAAATATAATATTCTTAGAAGTTACAATATTTCAACACTTTCCTCTTCTCCTTTAGTAGAATCATAGCCCCTCCAGTGATCTTTACACAACTATATTGAATCATTTTATTATTTTTGCGACATAATATTTGCATAGCTTTCAAGCCAACAGCATGGTCCATATAGAAATATTTACATTATACATGCCTAGCCATCTACTATACGAGCCTTGGTATTAAGCTCTGCACTAAGAATCCACACTAGCATATTTGCATCATTTACACCATTTTGATTTAATACATTACAAGTCAAAACCAGGGGTATCACATTTTTTCGATTTGATTATCACAACCTTTAGTTTTTCAATGTTAACAATCATAACATTACCAAAGAAAAAATCCTTGAGAATTTTTAGTTGTTCATTGAGATCAGAGGGGCTCCTCGCCATAAGAACAATATCATCAACGTAAAAGAGAAGGATATGATGATTATACCAACTAAATTAGCGATGACACAATCTACTTCTTTCAAACAAACCTCTAACTTGACAATGTATATACGAAAAGGGATAGGGGATAGGGGACAACCTTGCTTGACTCCTATCATTACAATTAATTTCTTATGACTAACCCTTACTTTTCCTAAGCTTGGCAATCACATTCTCGTACATGTAATGAATTAGGAGTGCGCGATAACACTTATTCTCATCCTAATTCAGTTGCACCATTGTGGGTGAAGATTTAAATTCTATAAAATAACATCTATACTATACAAAAATTTCATAGCCATGGGATCCCAAAGCTTGTACCCTTTCACACCAATGCCATAGCCGATGAAGATATGTTTCACTTCCTTATTATCCAACTTTACGTGATTCTCCTTTAGGCACATGAGCATATTCCTGAAAACCAAAAAGTACATGAAGATGTAGAAGTGAGGGTTTCTTGCACGTCTAGACCTCCATAGTGGTCTTATCCACAAGATTTAATGTGGGATACCTGTTGATTCAGAAGCATGCAATAACAACCTCTTATCCCTAAACCTTCTTCTCCAAGCCACCTCCACTAAGCATACTCCTAGCTCTCTCTGACAATATCCTATTCATCTTTTCTACAACTCCATTCTGTTGAGGGGTATTTGAGGTTGTCTTATGTCTTTCAATTCTATTCTCCTTACAAAACTTATCCAACTCCATAGAACAAAAATTACTACGATTGTTATATAAAAAAATATACAACATAATAAAAGCTAATATCATTAATCAATATTAATTATTACTATTAATATATATTTAATATTAATAATTAATTATTAATAAATATAATTAATTAATTAATTAGGAAAAGTGAGAGATGTGCCCCTTCGTTTGAAAAGGCACGATAAGGATTATAAAAATCCCTACCAACGTAATTGTAATAATCATCATATATCTTATCAAATATTTATTATTTATCTGTTCATGGATTTTTTAGCTTATTTATGATGGTTATTTCGGTAAGAACCAGATTTTACTATAACACTGGTATCAGAGATGCGTTGCTGGGTTGGCTTGTAGCCATCATTTTTGGGTTTCCCTAAAATCTAGGAACTTGTCCAAAAATCAACGTAAAAGCTAGAAGTCAAGTGGGAATTGAATTTGGGTGGAGAGGGTAACAATCATTGCTCCCAACCACCCAATCTACACACTATCCACAAAGAAGTTAATCTAAAGAAAAAAGTTAACCTACGTGGAGATCTAAGTGGATTTTGAGCAAAACTTTCTCTATGTGAGCCTGCAATGTGTGCAAAGAGAGGAAAATACTATTGTGGCAGGTTAGAGATGAAGGTGGAAGTGTGTATAGTCATTCTTCACCATTTTCATGATTTGGAGTTATTGGTGTAGTCAGAATTTGGATCTAGGCAGCGGATTTTCTCCATCGTCAACATTGAGTCATCGAATAAAAGATCCTAGAATTATAATTTTTTAAGAATTAAAGTATTATAGAAGTTTTAAGACCCTTTATCGCTAAAGAAGTGTTAAGAAAAAAAATCAGAATGGAAGAGACAAATATTACACCCGAGAAGAAAATATTCATCAATGTTCCATCGAAAAACCAGATGACGATGTTAGAAGTTATTGGCACATTTTATGAAAGATTTATTAACATCTCCATAAGTCCAAATAATAGAGAAAAATGTATTAATGTTGATCTTCCTAATCAACTACACGTTCTAGAAGCAGATATAGAGAAGAATGAGAGGAATAGAGAGAAAATAAAACAACTAGACTTATAGATTGGTAGTTATAATATTAAATCAGAATTCACCATTGCAGATATAAACGATGGTACTACTGACATAATGTTAGGTTATAGTTGGTTGGAAGCATTGGATACACTCACCTTTAATGCAGAAACCAAATTCAAAAACTTCTTTCATGAGAGTTCCTTCATCAAATACAACTGAATATCTGGAAGAAGAAGTTATGCACTTGAACGCTTTCCTGAACGACAAGGATGAGGAAATTGCGCAAATCCAAAGAAAAGTAGAAGATCAAGAATCAGAAAACCACCATCGTCAATATAACATCCCAAAAAAATTCACTAAAATTTAAAATTTTTCTAACATCATTAAATGCTTGTAATTACTGTGCAGAACATTATTAATGCTTAATGTATATCTATTCACTAATAAATTAGATTTACAGCCGACAACTTTACAGTTAGTCATTTGATGATTATATAATTACGACACATACACGTGTTGACGATTATTGTTTCTCATGATTTCTTAACTTGCTTGCAATATAGATATCTTAATATCAGTAGTCACAAGATGTCGAAAAATGTCTGAATGTTTAAAGATTGCATTCCATAGTTAGTTGTTTCCAAAACATGGCATAATTCTATTGTTCTTATGTTATGGATTTTTGATTCTAGAGACTAAATGTTTGTCTTAATGAAATGAAGGGGTCCTTGACTAGTCCCGAGGCTTACTTAGCTATCGCTAGCTGACGCTCCCAAATTCTAATTGCAAAATGCAGGTAAGACAAAATATTTCAGTTGAAGCAATGAAACATATTCAGATAATACTTGTTGTACAGATTTAGTTTCTAAGATTTATGTACGAAAGTTTTAGAGTGATTAACTATTATGCAAGCTTCTCAGGTATTTAAAGTCCTCGGAGTCATGATTAAATCTGTATACTTTGTTTAGCTACAGAATTCATCATTTAACTGTTGAAACTCAGTTAACAACCTACTCTAATTAAACATCATGACAATGTTCATATATTTCAAAAACATGTTATTATCCAACTATGGATATTCATTGTATTGCATTTAACTATAGAAATGACATTGTAATACATTGTATTTATATGATTTACAATACTTTTAATATGTGCTATGGTAATGTATGGTTTGACAATACTTATATGTTTTAAATTGCATACTATAGGGTATAAACTATATGAATCTATTTTTATATGCATAGACTATAAGCAAGGATCAAATGTATGGATTATATGTGTAAACAATTGCATGAAACTATATGCATGAATTTCGATGCATATATGATATGCAATGTATGAAGTTCTAGGTATGAATTCAGAGTATAATGAGTATATTTAAAACTATGGATTACCTACCCTAACCTTATGTTACCACTAGAACATGTAACAAGGTATAACTTCGTAGTAGTGTGCGTTGGTAGGCACTTGAACCAAGCTATGGTATTAATGCTTCCATAACTGTGATTTTAGTGGAATGTTTGATGGTTGCTCGCGTTTTAAACTTCACGTGAAAAGGTTGGAGTTAAGGTGATGAATATTAACTGGGCAACGTAAACTTGTAGAGCTATGCAATGCTTAGTTGGTAGAGTCCTTAGCTGGACTTTTGTGTTGGCAAGCAAAATCGACGTTGATGTCTGTGGTGATTAATGAAATTTAATGCAGTTGGTGATCGTATTGTTATAAGCCTTGGTGGTTGGATCTTCACCGTAGATCTGTAAGTGTTCTCGGGTTTTGGGATAAACCCTAAACTTCCACTATACCACCACCAAGACCATGCTTGTAGTATTCATTTTTGCATGACCGAGTGGGGATGGAGGCTGACAGGCTCTCCTATTTTCAGGGTTTGTAACTAAACTTAGTTCTGCCTCTCCAGGGTTTCGATGGTGTGACCTCCCTACCTGCAACTGGTCGTAGGAGTGATGTAATGAGAGTGTAATGTATAGGGTTAACGCCATACTATAATGCGTTTGAAGTTTTGATACCATGACCTGTTGTTGATATGGTTTTTACCGGTGTTTCGATGGTTGCAGTGTTTAAACAGTCTGAACTTCTACGCGTGTAACAATGTCGAGCCTAACTTGTACATCCTAAGCATTTGAAGGTATTAAGGGTTCAGGTGTACTTCAGAAAACACCAAATGAGTAGCTTTTGGGCACTTCTTAGAGATTCGAAGTGGTGCATTGAGCACATACTGTAGGCAATGAAGAAGCCTGTGCTTCAAAAAAAGATCAGGTAATATGTTAATTCTATGGTTGCATTTTCCATTGGTTAACTAATGTCATTGTCTTTTGTTTTAAGCTTTTTGTTTCAAGCTTTGACCCTTCGTTGTAATGCATTGTTTGGCAGGTATTGTTTTGGGAGCATGGTGTTGATGTTGCCTATAAGGAAGAAGGGTACTTTGATATCCAGTAAGCCTCGGTGACATCCTCCGAGGTTTTCAACAGATACAAAACGGTTTTTCTTGTTTGTGGTTTTACCAAGATTTGAAGGCGTATGTGAGGTTGAGTGGTTTGGCTTGATGTCCAACTTTTAAAGCTGTGAAACCACTGATTAAGAGGGCTTTGTCCCTTGAGTTGTATCTCGCAACATTTTAATATGTTTTGTCTCTAATATTGTTACAGTCTACTGTTTGAAGTTGTAATATTTAAGACTTGTTTTGACAGTGTTATTGATAATTAAGGGGCAAGACCCATCATTATTGCTGTATGTAGTACTGTTTTGTTTTACCACTGTGTAAAATAAATGTGGATTGTGAACTTGGGTTCTAAACACTACTAAAATGAATACTGCATTTTTGTGTTGAACGACTCTTTCTAGGGATCGAACCGTCGACCTTGTTTTTGCATATATACCTTCAGTAATACTATAAGTTTTATTTATGAGTTTGTTCATATTAATTAACTTAGGTTTTGGAAATACCGAGCCTGTAGATGACTCTCAGCTTTCTTCATCGTTTCTAGGTTTAAGAATTTCTATGTTTAGTGTTTGAAGAAAACTCAGGCAATGGCCTCATTGATAATGGTAATAAATAATTTCTTTACTGTAACCAGCCATAGGGATGATGCTAATAAACCTACTACAGAGGTTACAGTTTTAGGCATTCTTGTGCCAAGGGTTTCGATTCCATGGACTTGCACTTCTCTTAAGAAAACTTTACTGAGAATTGTTTATAGCATGTTACGATGTATGTTTAGCCACAGGGTTTTAATCCTGAGCCATTTTCCCGATACCTTAAGTGTTAAGATTTGTATTGATAACAATGGGAAAATGAATTGAATGTCAATCGACTTTTGTAGATGATAATACTGTGGTTGAAGATAGGGTTTGAACCCTAGCCTTTTAGAGTTGAAACTTATTCTTTACATCTATTTATGATTTATGATATTGTGTTAATACATAATGTGTTGTTTTATAGTGAGCAATAATGCTTATAAACCTAGATATATTACTTCTAGTTCTGTATGGCAGAACCAAACATTGTTTCGATTTGCATAATACTATTAGTGTTACAAAGATTTAAAAGCAGAGATTATAATATTTGTATAGTATGTTTAAAAAAAGAATGTTTATACTTAGAAATGGGCTTTTACGATTTGAAATATTGAAACCCTAAACCATATTAAGTTTGGACAGAAAGTATAAAAAATCGTTTACTTCTTTTACTATGAAAGTTCTGTATTGAAAGAAATAGTCTATCTACAGGATATTGTCCTGTTCTTATGTAGAAAATACAGAAGAGATTTTTATTCATGTAAATACAATTATAGTACAGATATATTCTATGCATTCATCCATCTCTATCTACTGCATATCAATACTCATATATGAAATTAACTACTCTTCCCTGTACTAGAGTACGACACTATGACTAGTGTGTGGAAAAATGCATGGAAGCATTTTAATATTCAATCATTCTATCATTAAATAACTATATCATCCATATTGCATTTGGTTCTATTAGTCATAATTTACAAAAGTAAAATATTCACTAACAAAGGAAAAATATCTAAGATTTAAATGGGGAAACTCATAACATAAACACTCAGATTCATTTTCCTAACTTGACAGAAATAAATAAGAAAACACAATCTGAACCTGGAAATCTGTAGAGGAAAAAAATAGCTAAAGGAGCCCGTTCGACCCAAGCTGCTCCTGAAGACAGCCAAACTACTTTCCTTAGGACCCCCGAGCCTGTTCAATGAACCACTAGGATGAAGATGCCATGTGGATTAATGGAATAAATTCCCTTGCAACTCAGCAATAGCACTTAGAAGTAGCACTTCCTGCCTTTAGCAATATTGAACTCAACAATGTGGTTGCACTAGTTCAGAATGCAGTCTTATTTCACTCAAACACTTCTAACTTTCCCCTCATCAAATCTCTTGTGCTAAGAAATTATCACAAGGTAAGAATAGAACAACCTCCTGCTGAATTTGATGGGTAGATAAGTAGCATGCCTAGATCTTTGGTTAGTTTGGTTTAGTAAATGAGCCACCTTCTCAGTTCCACTTTCTTGGGGAACATGACCATCAAAGTAGGGAAGTTCCCCCCTGCAACAGTTAGAAGTGAGTTTAGGATGTTTACAAGTGTCAGTTTTCTCTCCACCCCAGTCCATTCCTCCTAGTGGGTCAACGACCACTCATTCAACAGTCTCATTTGGATATTTGTCTCCACTTTTATTTATTAATAATAAAATATTCAAGGTAATTAATTACAGTCATCCATGACCCCACATGGTCAATAGTCATAAAAATTTACAATAAAAATAAATCATAATGTTTTCTCAATAATATAAAATGTCTAGAACTTGGGTATGTGAAAAACACACCCTCTTAAGTTCAGCATCGTCCTCGATGTTTCTTTATTCATCATCCTCATGTTCCTCCTAGAACAACATTGGATATGCCACCCACATATTACTTTCCAATTCCCAAGTTGCTTCGTCCAGACTAAGGTGCTTCCACTGCACCTTTACTTGTCCAATGGTGCGATTACGAAGCAAAAGTTCACTCTTGTCGATGATACAATCCGGTTCCACCAGAAAATCTCCTTCTGGTTCCACCTATACATCATTCCAATTAATCACATGAGTAGCATCATGCACATACTTTTTCAAAAGAGAGATGTGAAACACATTATGTATGTTAAGGTTTGGTGGAAAAGCTAACTGATATGCCACTGGTCCTATCCTGGAAAAGACTTCAAAAGGTCCACAATACCTTGGTGCTAGTTTAGCACAACTTCCTAACCTTAAGGAGATCTTTTTAGGTTTCACCTTGAGGAAAACATGTTCACCAACTTGAAGCTCTTTCTGAGTCCTTTTGAGATCTGCATGACTTTTCTGTCTATCTTATGCAATTTTTAAATTTCCTTGAACTTGTTTCATAGTGAGTTCCATTTCTTTTAAAAAATCAGGTCCTAACATTAACCTGTCAACTGGATTACTCCAAGAAATAGTAGTATTACATTTTATGCCATTTAAAATTTCAAAGGGGCTAAGCTTTGCTAAAGTTTGGTAATGGTTATTATAAGCAAATTCATCAAGATCCAAATAATCCTCCCATTTACCTAGCTAATCTCTAACATACATTCTTAACATGTCTTCAAGAATTTGATTAACTCTTTCAGTCTGACCATATGTTTTTGGATGAAATGATGTATTGAAATTCAAAGTAGTATCTAAACCTTTAAATAAATATTTCTAGAAATTTCCTATAAACTTTGAGTCTCTATCAGAAATTATAACTTTTGGTATACCATGCAAACGAAAAATTTGTTTCATAAAAAATTCAACAATGTTAGGAGCCTTGTGTGTCATCTTAACCGGTATGAAGTGGCCTGCTTTACTAAGCTTGTCCACAACTACCATGATGGAATCATTCTGTTTCTGATTTTTAGGTAATCCAGTAATAAAATCGATACTATTTATTTCCCACTTCCAATCTGGAATAGGTAGTGGCTGCAACAATCCGTCTAGGGGTTGGTGTTCAGCCTTTATTTGCTGACACTCTATACACCTAACAATATATTCAGCAACTTCACTTTTCATACATGGCCAAAAATAATCTTTTCTCGGCATGGTTATCATCTTTTGATAGCCAGGATGTGCTGAGTAAGGACTTTTATGCAATTCATTTAAAATCAACAACTTAATTTCAACAACATTAGGCACATACAGTCTGTTCTTATACAGCAGTAACCCTTTTTCATCAATTTTGAAATATCTTATAGAATTTTCAGCATTATCTTCAGCAATTTTATTAAGTAAATTCTAATATTTTTCATCCATTCCGATTCTTTCCTTAATTTGATTTTCTAGATCAGTTTTGTAAGTGTTGATTGCTGAAATAAAATTTACTTTTGCATTTCTGCTTAACGCATCAGCAACCTTATTTTCCTTCCCCTTAATGTGCTGAATCTCGAAATCGTACTCGCTAAGGAAAGATAGCCACCTAGCTTGCCTTGCATTTAGATTTGGTTGATCCAACAAATATTTTAATCCTTTATTATCAGTCATTAAAATAAATTTTCTTCCAATTAAATGATGTCGCCACATTTTTAATGCATGTATTACAACAACTAACTCAAGGTCGTAATTTGCATAGTTATTCTCATGAATCTTTAACTTTCTAGACTCATATTCAATCGCGCGACCTTCTTGTGTTAAGACCCTGCCAAGTCCGTCATTGCATGCATTAATGCATACTTTGAAATCCTTGTTGGGATCAACAATTTTTAAAATAGGTGCTGTTGTTAATAACTCTTTTAGTTTCTTAAAACTTTCTTCACATTTTTTATCCCATACAAATTTCTTACCTTTCTTTTGTAAAGATGTTATAGGATTTGCTATTCTAGAAAATCCCTCGATAAACTTACAATAGTAACCTGTAATTCCCATAAAAGATCGTACTCCAGTTATGTCTTTCGGGGCAGGCCATTCATTTATTGCTTTTATCTTTTCTGGGTCTACTGTGATTCCATCCTTGGATATCACATTCCCTAGGTACTGTATTTTATCTTTATAGAAATCACATTTGCTGAACTTAGCATAAAGTTGATGTTGTCTTAACACTTGCAATATTATTTTTAAATGTTCATCATGCTCCTCTTGCGTGTTAAAGTAAATTAGAATATCATCAATAAATACTACTACAAATTTATCTAAGTATTTATGCAATACGTTATTCATTAAACACATGAAAACTACTAGGGAATTGGTTAGCCCAAAAGGAATAACCACGAACTCGTAGTGTCCATAGCGAGTTCTAAATGCAGTCTTAAAGATGTCCTCATCTTTAATCCTAACTTGATGATACCCTGAACTTAAATCTATTTTAGAAAATATCGTTGCACCGCATAATTGATCAAACAGATCATCAATGTGGGGCAAAGGATATCGGTTCTTTATGGTCATTTTATTTAGTTGTCGGTAATCTATGCATAAACGCATAGTCCCATCCTTTTTCTTAACAAAAATTACAGGTGCTCCCCATGGAGACACACTCGGTCTTATATAATTTTATCAATTAATTCTTTAAGCTACGATTTAAGTTCATTAAGTTCCAGAATGTTCATTATGTAAGGAGCCTTTGAGTTTGGTACTGCTCTCGGTATTAATTCAATAGTGAAATCCAACTCTCTTTTCGGAGGTAGTCCTGGAATTCTTCTAGAAATACATCCAAAAATTCGGTCAGAATCGGTATGTCTTCCAGTTTTAACTTATTTTCCTTAGTGAACTATTCATCATTAATTACATTGAAAACAAACAAATTACACCCTTTTCGAACAACTTTCTTAACTTGTAATGCAGAAATTTGCCTAACAAATATCTTTCTAGGAATCCCTTTTATCGTTACAGTTTCAAATGCATCATTCAAACAAGTGAAAGTCTTTTCAAAACAATTAAGTACAACCCTATGCTTTTCTAACCAATCGATTCCAATCAGAACGTCATAAGAACCTAAAGGTAACACATTCAGTTTAACATGAGTCCTAAACTGATTCATCAATAATTCACTTTCTTTTACATAATCAATTACCTTTCTTTTCATGCCGGTAGCTAATTGAACCAACCATGATTTATCAAACTTATCTATTTTCAGATTGCAACATTTAACTAAATCAGGTGAAATATAGCTAAGACTTGCCCTTGGATCAATCAAAATAGAAATAGGTTTGTTTTTCAGCATACCTACCACTTCCACCATGGAAGTTTGATGATCATCTTGTCTTTTCTCCAAGGCTGCATTTATCCTGGGCATCTATCTCGCTAAGTCACCAACAATAGCCTCCTCCTGTATAGAATGTATGTTGTTGACAACCTTCTTTCTAAGTGGACAGTTTGATGCATAGTGAGGTCCCTGACATTCCCAACACTTTACAGGTTCTTTCTATTCATTATTTTTAACCAAGTTTTTAGGTGGTTCACTCTTTCTTGCAACTGTAAATTTTGACTGTGTATTACTGGCTGCATTATTTCTTCGAAATTTTCTGTTAGAGTAATTACGTGAATTATTATTTCCAAAGTTACGATTAAAAGAAAATTGCTTCTTTCTTTGCTCAAAGTTGTTAGGCCTTTTTGCTTTCTAGCTTGGTATGCCTTCTCTTTTCTTATTCTGTTCATAATAGATGTTCACGTTCCTCATGGCCTCTTCAAGAGTTGAAGGTCCATCATACTCAATTCTGTCTTTTATGTGAGAGGGAAAGCAGCTAAGAAACCTCTGTACTTTAGGCTTTTCTTCAATGATATAAGGCACATACGTTAATAAATTAAAAAACTTGCTGCATAGCTCTCTCATATCCATGGAACCTAGCTTTAACTCATAAAACTCTTTAGCTTGTTCCTCATAATACTGTTCTGACATAAATTTTATTTTAAAATATTTCTTAAAATTACTCCAATTTACACTTTTCTCTTTTAAAACTTTAAGTCTTTTCCGATCTTGCCACCAGATGTCTGCCTTTCCAGTTAAATTATAAATTGGCATTTTAGTTTTTAGATGACTTGAGTAATTGTAAATATGGAAATACTTATTCATTCCGGAAAACCATGCTTCAGCTGTCTCACTCTTTTCCGTTTCTCCATTAAAAGTTGGTGGTTTGATCTTTTTAAACTCGCCAGAAATTTCTTCATAAGGCCGATACTTCTTTTTCTTAGTGTAGCAGTCATTGTCGCTACTATCGGTAGAGTACTTGTGCTTTTTCCTGTGTGCCCTTTCATCATTTTTAGAAGATGAACTGTTGTCATAATCAGTCAATTTTAACTTTATGTTTTTATGTTGGTAGGACATAGTTCCAGATTCAACATTAGTTTCTATTTCTTTATCTTGATCATTTTTATGAATATTATTCAACAGGATTTGGTTCAGCTCCTCTTGAGCCTTCAGGATTCGTCCATTTTCTTCCTTAACAGTTTTGATCTAGATTTTCAAATATTTTATTATTCTTAATAATTCAGATGAATTATCATTTAGTTCAACAATTAAGTTTTCTGCATTAATATGTCCCTGTTCATTATTATTCTGTTCATTATTAAGGGACCTGTCCTCAGCTGACTCGGTTGGTCCTTCCATACCTGCAGTCTTAGATTTATAAAATGATGAAACTGAAAACAAGGTAAAATATAATCAACAACTTGTAATTTTGTTCTAAGTTTTTTATTATTTGTGCACGTGAGCCAATTTAGGCCTAGTATTTGAACTTGCGCTCTGATACCACATGTAACATCCCAAAAAAATTCACTAAAATTTAAAAATTTTCTAACAGCATTAAATGCTTGTAATTACTGTGCAGAACATTATTAATGCTTAATGTATATCTATTCACTAATAAATTAGATTTACTGTCGACAACTTTACAGTTAGTCATTTGATGATTATACAATTACGACACATGCACGTGTTGACGATTATCGTTTCTCATGATTGCTTAACTTTCTTGCAATATAGATATCTTAATATCAGTAGTCACAAGATGTCGACCAATGTTTGAATGTTTAAAGCTTACATTCTGTAGTTAGCTGTTTCCAAAACATGGCGTAATTCTATTGGTCTTATGTTATGGATTTTTTATTCTAAAGACTAAATGTTTGTCTTAATGAAATGAAGGGGTCCTTGACTAGCCCCAAGGCTTACTTACCTATCACTAGCTAATGCTCCTGAATTCTAATTGCAAAATGCAGGTAAGACAAAATATTTCAATTGAAGTAATGAAACATATTCCGATAATACTTGTTGTACAAAGTTAGTTTCTAAGATTTATGTACGAAAGTCTTAGAGTTATTAATTGTTCCGCAAGCTTCTCAGGTATTGAAATTCCTTTGAGTGATTAACTCTGTATACTTTGTTTAGCTACAAAATTTATCATTTAACTGTTGAAACTCAGTTAACAACCTACTCTAATTAAACATCATGACAATGTTCATATGTTTCAAAAACATGTTATTATCCAACTATGGATATTCATTGTATTACATTTAACTATAGAAATGACAATGTAATACATTGTATTTATATGATTTACAATACTCTTAATATGCGCTATGGTAATGTATGGTTTGACAATACTTATATGTTTTAAAGTGCCTACTATAGGAGTATAAACTATATGCATCTATTTTTATATGCATAGACTATATGCAAGGATCAAATGTATGGATTATACGTGTAAACAATTGCATGAAACTATATGCATGAATTTCAATGCATATATGATATGCAATGTAGGAAGTTCTAGGTATGAATTCAGAGTATAATGAGTATATTTAAAACTATGGATTACCTACCCTAACCTTATGTTACCACTAGAACATGTAACAAGGTATAACTTCGTAGTGGTGTGCGTTGGAAGGCACTCGAACCAAGCTATGGTATTAATGCTTCCATAACTGTGATTTTAGTGGAATGTTTGATGGCTTCTCTCGTGTTAAACTTCACGTGAAAAGGTTGGCGTTAAGGTGATGACAATTAACTGGGAAAAGTAAACTTTTCGAGATGTGTAATGCTTAGTTGGTAGAGTCCTTAGTTGGACTTCTGTGTTGGAAATCAAAATCGACGTTCATGTCTGTGGTGATTAATGCAATTTAATGTAGTTGGTGATCGTATTGTTATAAGCCTTGGTGGTTGGATCTTCACCATAGATCTGTAAGTGTTCTCGGGTTTTGGGATAAACTCTAACCTTCCACTATACCACCGCTGATACCATGCTTGTAGTATTCATTTTTGCATGAACGAGTGGGGAGGAAGGCCGACAGGCTCTCCAGTTTTTAGGGTTTGTAACTAAACTTAGTTTTGCCTCTCTAGGGTTTCGATGGTGTGACCTCCCTACCTACAACTGGTCGTAGGAGTGATGTAATGAGAGTGTAATGTACAGGGTTAACGCCATACTGTAATGCGTTTGAAGTTTTGATAATGTGACCTGTTGTTGTAGGGATTTTACAGGTGTTTCGATGGTTGCAGTGTTTAAATGGTCCGAACTTCTACGAGTGTAATAATGCCGAGCCTTCTCATAAATCCTGAGCATTTGAAGGTATTAAGGGTTCAGGTGTACTTCGGAAAACACCAAACGAACAACAATTGGGTGCTTCTTAGAGATTCAGAGTGGTGCTTTGAGCACATATTGTAGGCAATGAAGAATCCTGTGCTTCAAAAAAATATCAAGTAATGTCTTAATTCTACGATTGTGTTTTCCAGTGGTTAACTAATGTCATTGTCTTTTGTTTTAAGATTTTTCGTTTCAAGCTTTGACCCTTCATTGTTGTTAAATTTTGAGCATTAATTCAATATACTATAGGATCTTTACTGAGAGAATAACATGTACAATATATCAATGCATAATAATCATATCAAGCATGTGAAGCATCACAAGAATCAAAAGCATGAGAGAAAAGAGACACAGAGTTTCTGTGGGGAAAATCCTAAGGTGAAAAACCCCACAACTTTCTCAGAGATAGAGAGAGCAATGGCTCAACCAAAGTGTAGCTAGGGTTTTACCCCTAGCTTGTGCCAATGAGCACCTACTAAGGAGAATGGACTCCTTAGTAGCAGTTCAATAATGATAGAATGATTAAGCTAAAAACAACAATTAACAAACTACTTTAAACATTGCATGAGACATAAATAAAAGATGTAAAAAATGGTTTTATATTAATGTTACCTTGAGTGTCAAGGTTGATGAATCCCTTTGCAGTGTCCAAGAGGATGCTCCAAGCTTCTGAATGCTCCTTCTCCTTCTCCAATGGTGGGGATGGGCCAAAGTGGCTCTCAAGGTGAAAATAGTTCAAATGATGAACTAGGGTTTCGAGAGAGATTTTGGCAGAGTAAGGGTGCTTGTGATTGTGGATGTGGAATAAGGGATCTCCATCACCTATTTATAGTTTTTTGGTGGTGGAGTGCTGACCCATGGTTTTAGGAAACACATGGTTTTAGGCAGCTGTATAGGGTTTTTTCCTCCTTTTCCTCATTATTTTATATTTTTTATTCCCTTTTTAGGGGATTTTGCTATTTTTGGAGGAAAAAGGGGGTTTTTTAGCCTTTTTTAGGCTATTTTGATGGTTTTGTGGCCTTTTGGAGGCATTTTAGGCCTTTTGGAGGCTTTTTAATGGGATTTTTTGGGATTTTAATGGAAATATGGTAGGAAAATGGACAAATGAGCCATATAATGTGGTAAATGAGCTAGTGAGCACTTTTTGGGTGTTAACAGATTGCCCCCTGATGTGCGAGGGCAAGAGCTAATCGTATGGCCGATGGACATCATAAGTCATGAATGGTTTTCCTTGGGAGTGGAGAGAAGAGAAGAAACAAACTGGAGCCCGGAACAACGATCCCGAACAACTGCAAGAACTAAAAGTACATAACCTCAATAATGGATGAGGAATCATCTGATCATATGGACGAGGCGGGCATTCCCATGCTCGTATCAGGATATAACATAATAACAATGGGGTCCAAAAAATGGGGACCTGAAATATACATGACCTCAAATACTGACTGAGGAATAATCTCAATATATGGAAGAGGCGGGCATACCCATGCTCGTATCAAGATACATAAACATAACTGTGAGGCCCAAAAAAGGGGGACCTGAAAGATACATAGCCACTGTGTACATCATAAGGGTCCAGAGGGGACACAAATCTGGGACATACTGCTGGGCTGACCATGTCTGTGCGGAAGAGCTAATACACTGGAACAATCAACAGTGCTACTGAATGTGGTACCAAAGGAACTAATGAGCTGCTGGATCAGAGTGACAAGGGGTACACTCGCAATGGTACACTGAACTGGAACTGATCTGGGTACTCAAGGAAGCAGGGAACTGGATGGCTTCCGAATACAAACGCCAACGCAGCCCGGACATCCACGGGAACATATAACTGGGCGTTCCGAAATGACTCACCAATGTGCTAGAGTCGGGGGAAATCCGGGGTCTTCGACTAAAAACTGATGGGATATAATCCTACGCGATCCTCAACGATGCGATCAAGGTGCTGAGGTCGAGCATGTGAGGAACAACCACTCGGAGAGGCAATGATGACTCCTCTCAGAATGATCCGTAGGCACTTACCACAGATGGTGATAAGTCCAAGGCGTAGGGACCTCTGGGCCTATCCTCTGGAATCCAGGAGCTGTCGTCGACAGAGGGAGACCTGCAACTATCAAGGCAATGATGTTTCCTTGACAGGAGCGCGAGGTAAACAACCGAAATGTGATAGTACTGATGGTAGGACTGACAAACTGTGGAGGGATAACTGGGCAAGTAGAGTGGGTGGACTCAAACTTCCTTTGTTCAGAGTATGATAATGGGAATGATCTGGCAGCATATGAAACTGACTGAGGGGAAAGGGATTATAGCTGTAATGGATCTGGGAGGATAACTGGCTGAGGGAGACTCAAGCTGGTATACAATGGCAGGAGACTGCAGAATACTCTGAACAAAGGCGACCTGATTGGGGGTGCTGCCGAGATGATCGATCATAGTGCCATGAGGCACGGGAGGATACTTCTTCATGGGTTGAGGAACTAGAAGAAGTGTTTGGATAAAATGATACTGTCGTGTGGATTTTACGAGCCCAGGACAGTTCATGCTCGTGGTTGCTTTCAATTTTAAGGAGTCTGAAAGCGATAAGAAGACTCTGAAATGATGGAATGGTACTGTCGTGTGGATTTAACGAGCCCAGGATAGTGCATGCTCGTGGTTGCTTTCAATTTTAGGGAGTCTGAAAGCAAGTAAGAAGACTCCAGGGGGTTGCTTTTTCGTAGAGTTAGTCTCCAAGGCCCAAAGAAGCATAAAAGGATGCAATGAATAACTCTTCTAGCCGGTGTGACTAGAGTATTCCTTTTTCGTAATTAGTCTACCAGGTCCGGAAAAGGGTTAAACTTATACCAGATAGACTCCCTTTCAAGTACTTTAACGAGCATGAAAGGAAGCAAGATTGCTCGGCGATCTTTTCATTCTTTTAGGAGTCAGAAAAGAGCTTAACGGAAACTCCCTAAGTGCCTTTTTCGTAAAGGACTTGTCCGGCCCGAAAAAGGGATAAAATTATACCGAACAAAAGGAATGGCCAGGCAAGGAGGAAGTGTTCAATCAAGGTTTAGTAATGATGACCAAGAACGAGGGTAGGTGGGAACACTGATGGACCTCCTTGCGGGGTAGATGAAATGGTGGCAAAATAACGAGACATTTGCAGTATGACAGGAGTGAATGGCTCATGTAAAAATGTGGAACAATCCGATAGCAGCCGATGTGGCAGGCAAACCGAGGCAGCAAGGTGTTGGGACACAATGGTGAAATTGTACCAAGTGAGAGCGAGAAATAATCTCAAGCATCATCACGAGCTCGAAAAAATGAATCCGGCGATATAAAGGATGTCAAAAACGGGTACCGGCCGATGTGGCGCGCACACCGAGGTGACGGGGGCATTTTGAAAAATGCCCAGAAAATCTGGAGGTGAGGGCGAGAAATGATCTCAAGCATCATCACCAGCTCAGAAAAATGAATCCGATGATATAAAACATGTGAAAAACGGAGAACGGCCGATGTGGCACGCAAACCGAGGTGACTAGTGGCGTCTGAAAAATGGGTAAAAAATGACAGGGTAAAAATAATGCAACGAGGTGACCATCATGACGGTCACGTCGCGCTGATTCCAGTGGTGGAAATGGTTCGGAAAAACAAAAACAAAAAAGAAAGCACTGTACAACGCAGACCAATGAGGTCGCGGGTTTCTTTTTATGGGTAAAAACGCTTAAGATACAACCCATTACGAGGGTTGCGCAAAGGACGGCCTTCAGAGTCAGCTAAGATGTATGCCCCCTTGCCGAGGCAGGTCTGTACGACGTAAGGGCCTTGCCACATAGATTCAAACTTCCCTTTACCGGTTTTGTCATGGGCTTGGTCATAGGCGAGGACGAGGTCCCCTTCGTGGAAAGTTCGAGGGTGAACATGTTTATCATAACCGGCTTTGGAGCGGTTTTTGGCAGCTTCGATGTTCTGGAGAGTGGCCCGGCGGTCTTCATCGGCTTGTTTGAGGTGCAGCAGACGCTGCTCGAGGGGGGTGGTGTTAGGGAGAAGCTCAACGGCGATTTGTAAGGCAGGGATCTGACACTCGATGGGGAGAACAGACTCTATACCGTGAACTAAATGAAATGGTGTAAAACCAGTGGCGGTCTTAGTGGAGGTGCGATAAGCCCACAAAGCAGGGAACAACATGTGGTGCCAATTGGACTTATGCTTGTCAACCGTTCGTTGGAGGATGGTTTTAAGGATTTTATTGATGGCCTCTACTTGGCCGTTCCCTTGGGGGTAGTAAGCAGAGGAAAATTGGTGTTCATATTTAAGGAGGGTGGACAACTCACGCCAAACGGCATCTTCAAAGTGTGAACCGTGGTCAGAGACTAACTGCTTAGGAACCCCGAATCGGGCGATGACATGGTTGAAGAAGAAGCGGGCAGCAGTGTCAGCGGTACAATTGAAGGTAGGCATGGCTTCCGCCCATTTGGTAAAGTAATCAACAGCGACAACAATATATTTGTGGCCGTTGGCAGACTGGGGTCTACATTCCATGAAGTCTATGGCCCACTTACAAAAGGGACCAACGGTGACGACTGGGTGTAACGGAGCAGGAGGTGTCCGGGCCTTGGGGGCAAAAAGTTGGCAGTTATGGCAGTGTTTAACCGCAGTGATGCAGTCAGTGAAAAGTGTGGGCCAGAAGTATCCGGCGCGGACGACCTTTTGGGCGGTGGCCATTCCTGAGAAATGGCCTCCGCAGGCACCGCTATGACAGTCATTAAGGACGTGTTCAGCTTCCTCGTGGGTAAGGCAACGACGAAGAATTGTGTCAACCCCGCGCCGGTAGAGGACATCGCCTAAGAGGAGATATCGAGAGGCCTGGTGGCGGATGCGACGGCGTCCATTTCGTGTAACTTTGGGTCAAAACTTCTGCGTGCGTAGGTATAACAAGATATCACCGTACCATGGGTCATCGGACGAGATAGTGAACAGGTGATTGTCAGGTAACTCATCGGAGATTGGTTTGGCCGGGAGAAGGGAAGGGAGATCAGTAATGAGCTGGGCAAGCGCGAGGGCTTTAGTGCTCTTAGGTGTTTTGAAGGTAAGGTCATATTCTTGGAGGATAATGACCCATTTGGCAACACGACCTTGGAGTAGCCGCCGGTTTAGAAGATATACCATGGGGTTAGAGTCGGCGACGACTGTGGTATGACTCATTAAGATGTAGTGTCGCAATTTTTGAACGGAAAAGACGACTGCTAGGGCAAGTTTCTCCTCATATGGGTAACGTAGTGGTGGACCAGACAAAGTCTGGCTAACGTAGTAAATGACGTGCTCCTGGTGAGAAGCGTCTTCTTGAACTAAGACTCCAGATACGGCATGCTCAGAGGCCGACACGTAAAGGATGAAGTCTTGAGTGAAATCCGGAGGGGAAATCAGAGGGGCTTGTGTGAGGGCCTTCTTGAGGGCCTCGAATGCAGCTTCTGCTTGCGCATCCCAGACGAAGGGTACGTGGGTGCGGAGTAGGCGCAAGAAACCGTGAACCGTGGTGGCATAATCAGGAACGAAACGTCGAAGGAAGTTAGATCGCCCCTGCAGAATTTGGAGCTGCCGGAGCGTTCGAGGAGGGGGGAGGTCTAAAATAGCTTGGACCTTTAGAGGGTCAACAGTAATTCCTTTCTGGGAAACAATGAAACCCAACAATCGGCCTGCCGGTACGCAAAAGACACACTTGTGTGGGTTCAAGCGAATTTGGTATTTGCGACAACGCAGAAAAACTTGCCGAAGGTCGTTAAGGTGGTCTGATCGTTTCCGGGAACGAGCTGTGAGGTCATCAAGGTAGACTAACAGGATATGGACCAAGTCGTGAAAGCAATAGGTCATGGCCCGCTGGAAAGTGGCACCAGCATTTTTGAGGCCGAACGGCATGACGCGATAGGCAAAGGTGCCCCATGGGGTAGTAAAGGCAGTTTTGTACTGGTCTTCCTTACGGATCTGAATCTGGTTATATCCGGAAAAACCGTCCATGAAGGAGAGGACCTCATGCCCCGCACACGCATCTATGAGTTGATCGATGAACGGCGTGGGGAAGTTGTCCTTGGGACAAGCATGGTTTAAGTCACGGAAGTCAGTGCATACGCGGATGGTGCCTTGCTTTTTGTTAACGGGAACGGGGTTTGAAACCCAAGTGGTATAGGCAATAGGATAAATGAACCCTGCCTTGCGCAGCTTCTCAATCTCGGCTTTGACAGCTGGGAGCTTTGAGGGATGAATGGGGCGCTGTTTCTGACGAACGGGGGGTACATCAGGCCATGTGTCAATATGGTGCTCTATAATTGCGGGGTCAAGACCAGGCATTTCGGTATAGGACCAGGAAAAGACATCACGGAATTCTTTGAAAAGGTTTATGTAGTCCTCAATCTCTTGTTTACTGCAGAATGCTCCTAAAGTAATAAGTTCAGGGGCACGACCTGGAGCAGCAATATCAACTTGGATGACAGGTGAGATGTTGGCCATGTTGCCTTCCTCGAAGGCATCAGGAGCAGGAATAGGGTCCTTGAACCAGTCAACCTTAGTGGGGAGGAAGTCTTTGGATTCGACCGCGTATTGGGTAGCGGTGCTAGAGGAAGACGCTTCTGGGATGAAATAGGAACGGTGGTGCATATCATCCCAAGGATAATCCGGGGCAGTAAGGGCCTCAAGAATCTCCTCATCAGTACGGAAAGTTTGTGTCGTCAAGTCAGTTGACGAGGGAGTAGTGGTGGAAGAGATCATATAGATGGTATTAAACTCTCCGGAAGGTGAAGAATCTGGGGGGTAGATCTCCTCAATGGTAGGTGGTGCCGTCTCAAGATCCAGATTGTTCATCTCATAGAGAGCCGCTCTGTAATCCGGGAGATCGGGACAATGATGTGAATAGTGCCCGTAAATACCGCAGATGGCGCAGGAGTGGTTGGTACGTAGGGACTTATCTTTAGGATTAGGAGTAGGGTTTAGTTCGACAGTTGGTATGTTAGGATCATCATCGAGCATCTGCATGTGCTTCTGTAATGCGGGTAACTGTGGGCACTGATGGGTCGCATGGCCCAACTCGTCACACAGCGAGCATTTGGGAGGAGCACGAAACACTGGAGGGTTCTTGACTGTCTTTGGAGGTGGGACAGCAGTGTAAGGTTGTGGACCTCTGCCCCCAGTGGGTTTGGGAGTAGGAGGAGGTGTCGTAGAGGACGAAGGGGTAGAGACACCGGGAGGTAGGTGGGTGGTAGTATCCATGGGTTGCACCGGCTGGAGGACGACATCTGGTGTCGACGGGCGAACGGGAGGCGAAAGATACCATACAGGTAATCCCAAGGTTAACCCAGGGAGGCTAAGGGTAGCCATGACCGGGGCGCTTACTACTCCGGCGGGAGGAACTAGGAAGGGGATCGTATGGATCGGTGTAACACCAATGTGACTAGGTACCAATGGTGGTTTAGGCAACAAGGATGGTTGATTGTTAGGTGGTAGGATGTCATGGGACAAGGTACATAAGTCAGACATTTCGGGCGTAGATGACGGCGGAGGAATGGAGTGAAAGGTGGAAGTCATCGGCGCATCTGAGTAGACTCCAGGACCCGTAGAGGAAACAAACGAGGTGGAGGCAGGAGAAACAGGTTGTTCCACCATGGGGAGAACATTTTCTAGTGCCGCTGGAGCATTGGGATCATAGTAGGTGAGCTGGTCAATCTTAACCACGCGTCCTTCATGGGGGAACATCATGGTGCGAAAGACAGAAGAGGCAACCGCCCGCATGGCATACATGTAGCTGCGGCCAAGTAGAAGGTTGTAATCCAATTGGGCATTGATTACCTCTATATCAATAAGGACTGTTTTACCACCTAACTGGACAGGAACGTTGGGCAGGAGGCCTTGGGGCTGGGCCGAACGACCGTCGTAGGCACGTAACGCAGTAGTGGACTGCTGGAGAGGAGGGGATCCTAGCTTCTGCCATACAAATGTAGACATAATGCATGTGGAGGCACCCTCATCGATGATGCACCGATGGATAACAAGGTTCCTAACGGAGACAGTAACTTGGAAGGCTAAGCTGGAAGGTAGGCGTGGTTCAGACTGGTCTAAATCAAAGGCCATCAAATGCGAATCGGTTGGGTCAATCCCCCCAATGGCGGAGAGTAAAGTCTTGCGCTGGGAAGGGTAGTTCTTCAAGACTTCTAACGCAGACATGGCTGCGGGAGATTGGGCTAGGTCGTTTACGATGTTGTAGTTTGACGCAGCGCGCGCATTGGGGTTATTGTTGATTCGGCGAAGTGGGAAACGAGGTGCTTTCGCAGCGCCGTCTATGGGAGGCGGAGGTATACGTAACGCCTGATCGGTGGGATGAGCGTTAGTAGGTTTATCCGTGGGAGTGGCTTCAGAGGTGGAGCCATATTGGTTCCGACGGGTCTGTAGGTTGACATCAGCAGATGACATCATCAGTAAGTGGTGGGTACCTGAGTCGAACATGGGTTGATCAGGAGCAGCGTAGGTGATCTGTTGTTGTTGGGCCGCATTGGCTTGATGGGGAGACAACGGCTGAGTGTTCACTACGCCTTGGGTCGGTAAGGGGTTTTGCAGCACCAAAGGGGGTTGCTGAGGTTGGGGGGGGTTGGGCGGTGCTTGGGGAGCCGCATGCCCTTGGCGATGGGCCTCGTCAACCCAAAGCTGCCGAGCTCGCTCTAAATGTGGGCAAGCATGGGTGTAGTGTCCGTAGACCCCGCAAATAGAACAAGGGTGGTTCGTTCGCAAATTGGGGTTTTTAGCCTGCTTGGGTGGGCGATCAGGGTTTTGATTAGCGGGGGCCGCATTGTTGTTGTCGGGGGGATTAGCCTGTTGGCCAGCTTGGTCGGCAGGTTGGTTGTTCCCACGATTACGGCCTTTGCCGCGGTTCTGTTGGCCCTAGTTACGTTGGTTGGTCGGCTTTTGCTGCGGATTCTGTTGGGCGTAAACTTGCCCTTGGGCAGCAGGTGGATTTTGAGGTTGCGCAGGTGCAGGAGCCGGCTGCGGAGGATGATATGTAGGTTGAGGCTGAGCAGGTGCAGCAACTTGAGGGGGTTGCTGATAGGACTGCGGAGCAGGTTGTGGATGTGCCGCAGGGGCTTCCTGTGGCGGATAATAAGCTGGTGGGGATTGTGAAGGCGCAGGAGCCGGGGCAGTCTGCTGATGGTAGTAAGGCTGAGGGGCGACTGGAGGAGCATAAGCAGGAGTCGCATACCCAAAGCACTGAGGTGGACACGAAGGTCCATGGGAATGGTGATGTGTCATGGGAGCATATGAGTTGGTTGCTCCAGACTGGGAGGTAGCCCTCGATAGGTCGGGGCCAGGGGTAGGTCGTGCTATAGAAAATGGTTGGGGATGCGAAGAAACACGGCCAATGATACCATCTGCAGCGTGGGATGCCCCCGGCGCATCATGATGGGAGGACTCGCCGCGAGGGGCGTCAGGTATAATGGTATAAAGGTAACCCGACTGGGCGTAAATGAGGTCGAACTGCTGTGCCTTAAGGATGGCCTCTTCTTCAGAATGGGGTCTTTCTGAAGCTACGTCCTTAGCAATAATAGGAAGCAGGGACTTGAGGAACCAATCGAGGAAGATACGGTCGTCAAGTTTGATCTTGCATAAGCTACGGCGTCGACGCCACTCATGGATGTGGTCCGTGATATGGGTAGCTGTGTTTTGTCTACAAGATAGAAGGATCTCAACGCCCGCGTCATAGCGGACTGGCAACTGGAAGAACTACAGAAAGGTCGAGGCTAGGGAAGAAAAGGTGGCGTGGGTCCCATGAGGCTGCTCAATATACCACTTGGCTGCAGAGCCAGTGAAGGTGCGCTGTAAGAGATGGAGGGGAACAGAGTCATCCACTATGGAGTTAGAGGAACACCATAGGTGGAAAGACATGATGTGGTTCTGTGGGTCCTCACCGGCCTTGCCCTCGAACTTTGGGATGTCCGAGGGGAGCTTGGTAGGCATATGAGGCCATGTAGGGTCGTGTCGAATAGGATCGTTGGTCAATCTGGCCAGGTCAGGTAGGTTGAGGCTAGCCATGAACGGAAAACTGGAAGAAGGCTGTGACACAGTAGTGCTGTGGACCAAGTTGGGGCCAGTGCCCCCAAGTGGAGGGACAAGATTTAGGGTGGTGCCCCCAAGTGGGGGAACTGAGGTAGTGGAGGATGGTCCAGCACCGCCATGGATAGTGTGAGCCACTGATGTAGTGGGGATAGGTATTCCCGCTGTGGGAATAGGTACCGTGAGGGGAACGGTAGATGGTTGCCCCATGGAGGGCATACCAAAAACAGGTGTAGTAACTGGTGTAGTGGTGGATGTGCCACCAATGGTCCCTATGACAAATGGAGTGGAAGTCGTGCCAGCCATGGGGCTAGTAGGGGCAGTATAAATCGGGTTCTCAGACTCTTCGTCAGAATCAGAGGTGAAGTAAGGGGCGTCACTATCTGGTGACGGAGACCTACGTCGCTGACGAGTGGAGTCAAGTGACAAGGCTCTAGATCTGTGATGAGTGGTATCAATGGACAATGATCGGAATCTACGACGAGTGGTGTCAAGAGAACCGTGCTGTGGGGGCTCGCCCCTGAGGCGCCGAGAATGTCTCGGGGACTCAATGGTGACGGATGGTGTCAAATCTCTGTGGGTTGAGGTGAGTATAAAAACAGCTCAAAAATCCTAATGCAACCGAGTGTGCAGAAGGAGAGCTTAAAAACCAAGGCACTCAGGCCAACAACCAACTCAAAACACCCACTGTAACAGCTGTGCTACAATAGGTGGAGTAACAACAAAGATGGTCAGAATACCAACAAGCAGCAGGTTTCCTAAAAATGAAAAATGGTGGACTCACTAGACCAAAGGGAGGTAAAGGAGCATGCAAACACCTAACTAAAAGTATTCTGACTTAACTAAACATATCCTCTGCAAGGTGATGAAATCCAAGTCAGACAATATGAGTAGGAAATCCAAGTGGCTATGATATCCCCCTACCGGGAGGGATACCGGGTAGTCAATCCTAGAAGAATGGCAACTAAGATACCCCGTTCATGACACGTCCAGAAAGGTGAATCTGCCGTTTAGTTCGTTGACCGCAATACCCCTATACAGGGATATCCCGCGAACCGCGAAAGGTAGCCCTTCGGTTACTGAATGGAGTGCGGTATTCCACTCAGGCCTCCGGAACCAGTCTCCCGACTTCAACCCTCCTAAGGGAGAGGCCCTCTGATAAACTGGTCGTGACCGTGCCAAAAAGTACTAGGGGATTTTGGTTCCCTATTTGGACAACAACTATGTCTCAAGTGAAATAACCAAGGGGTGTTATTGGAAGCCTATCCCCCTGATCCTACCTAACTACAATGATTCTTTTGTGTTCCCCAAGTGGGGTTAGAATGTTGGTTTAGTTAGGTACTTTTTAAGGCTCACTTGATTTTATGTGACAGAGTGTGTGCTCGTGAGGTGTTGAACCCAAAAATAGAAGTGCCACAAGGGAGGGCAACTTCCAATCTATCAATAATGCTGAAATTGATTCTTTGAACTTGCAAAATTTTCTGAAAATAAAAATACTGAAATTTTAAAAAGATTCTGTAAAAGGAACAGAAATTATGTTGCAGAAAGGCTGTAAGGAAGTGGGCTGCAGGTGGGACAGAGGGCTGTTCAAATGCAGAAAATATTGCAGCAAAAGGGGCTGGGCTCAAAACAGGAAAAGAGCAGAAATCAGACCGCGGGTCTGTGGCGGATCAGAACAGGCCGACCGCGGGTTTGAGGGAAACAGCGGCGGTCAGGTCGCGGCTATCGGGCCAACAGAGGCAGTCGGGACGCAGGAAACAGGGGAAAAGACACAGTCGGGTCGCGGCTATCGGGCCAACAGTGGCAGTCGGGACGCAGGAAACAGGGGAAAAGAGACAGTCGGTTCGCGGCTATCGGGCCAACAGTGGCAGTCGGGACGCAGGAAACAGGGGAAAAGACACAGTCGGGTCGCGGCAGAAAGGCTAACAGGCGCAGTCGGGACGTCCGAAAGAGGCAGAAAGCCGCAGTCGGGACGCGTGAAAAAGGCCGACAGGCGCAGTCAGATCGCGGCAAACAGGCTGATTAGCCACGGTCGGATCGCAGGTAACAGACTTGAATCCGCCGGTAGAGCGTCGGAAGCAGTCTGAGAGCCACGGTCGGATCGCGGGTAAAGGCCTGAAAGGCGCGGTCGGGACGCGACTGTAGAGGGAAAAAGACGCGGTATGCGGCGGCCGAAAGGGACAGCCGAAAGGAAAAAATTTAAAAACGGAAACCAGAAATTCGAAAACTAGGGGAGTCGCCAAAACTGTAGCTAGGGTTTTACCCCTAGCTTGTGCCAATGAGCACCTACTAAGGAGAATGGACTCCTTAGTAGTAGTTCAATAATGATAGAATGATTAAGCTAAAAACAACAATTAACAAACTACTTTAAACATTGCATGAGACATAAATAAAAGATGTAAAAAATGGTTTTATATTAATGTTACCTTGAGTGTCAAGGTTGATGAAGCCCTTTGCAGTGTCCAAGAGGATGCTCCAAGCTTCTGAATGCTCCTTCTCCTTCTCCAATGGTGGGGATGGGCCAAAGTGGCTCTCAAGGTGAAAATAGTTCAAATGATGAACTAGGGTTTCGAGAGAGATTTTGGCAGAGTAAGGGTGCTTGTGATTGTGGATGTGGAATAAGGGATCTCCATCACCTATTTATAGTTTTTTGGTGGTGGAGTGCTGACCCATGGTTTTAGGAAACACATGGTTTTAGGCAGCTGTATAGGGTTTTTTCCTCCTTTTCCTCATTATTTTATATTTTTTATTCCCTTTTTAGGGGATTTTGCTATTTTTGGAGGAAAAAGGGGGTTTTTTAGCCTTTTTTAGGCTATTTTGATGGTTTTGTGGCCTTTTGGAGGCATTTTAGGCCTTTTGGAGGCTTTTTAATGGGATTTTTTGGGATTTTAATGGAAATATGGTAGGAAAATGGACAAATGAGCCATATAATGTGGTAAATGAGCTAGTGAGCACTTTTTGGGTGTTAACACAAAGTATAACCAAAATACATTGAGATAGTCTCCTAGTAGCGGATGATCCTCCTCCTCACTAGTGCGCCACTTTCTGAGTGAGAGAAGTATGAGTTTTCGAGTGATCAAATAGAGATCTCCCGGTCTCTATTTATACTTAACCTTTTTTCCCAGTTACACTATGGGGCTGACTTGTCTAGCTAGTTACATCCACAATATAATATATATTTCAGGGCCAACCCCACACATGGTGGTCTAATAACCCATCGGCAAGTATACACACTCGCGACACTTGTCAATACACATGACGACACTTCCTTATAGAGGAATAACACATCTGTTATAAGGGTACAATAAATATATATGAAATACATAGATGAAATACATTCCGAAGTTACATATACATCAACACTCCCTCTTAACTAGGAAGGTATTTCTTGACACAGATCTGCTAGAACAATTATTCTTCTTGGGATCATCATCATCGATGAAACGTCATCATCATCGTCACTGCTGCTGCTATCTCAACCAATCTCTAACTCTACTCATCCTTTTCATACTGGATGTAGGCCCACCACCTGCAGGTCTTCATCATCTGTGTGAACGGTCTGATAGAGGTGGCCTCTCAGGACTAATTTTATGTGCGGATGCAATACCGGAAGAGTATCCCAGGAACATTTATGTGCCTAATCATGATCGGAAAGATCTCCCAGGACTGATTACATGCATATCCTCCACAATACCTTTAAAGAGCATCTCAGGAACATTTATGTGCCGCAGCATGACCGACAAGATCTCTAAAGAGCATCCCAGGACTAATTACGAGCACACAGCTCAACCTATCGGATCTCTAGGACTGATTACATGTGGATAGACAAAACCTTAAAAGAGAATCCCAGGAACATTTATGTGCCATAGCATGACTGACAAGATCTCTAAAGAGCATCCCAGGATTAATTACGAGCACACAGCTCAACCTCTTGGATCTCCAGGACTGATTACATGTCTCCGTAGTAATACCTCATCCCAGGACTGATTACGAGCACACAGCTCAACCTATCGGATATCTGAGGACTGATTACATACTACATAGCAATACCGAAAAGAGTATCCCATGAACATTTTATGTGCCGCAACATGACCGGAAAGATCTCCCAGCACTGATTACATGCTATTTGCACAACCTGCCACATATCATCTCTGACCTCCAAGTATCAACCTGATACTCATGATCCAACAGATCATCATCTTGATTCTCATGATCACATTGATCATCATCACTGTACCATCCTGATACATATCATCTGGAGAAACACCCTGAAGCTCGTCATCATGATCATCCTGATCATACAATGCATCCACATGATGCATACCAAGTATCTACCTGATACATATCATCATACATGATCCACCTGATCATATAGTGTATCCACCTGATACAAATACAAATACATGATACATATCAACATACATGATCTACTTGATCATACAATGTATCCACCTGATACATATACAGATACATGGTCCAAGCATCCAACATGATGCATATACAAAATACATACAAATGATCCAACTGATCATATCCAGCATCCAACATGATGCGTACATACATATACATATAAATGATCCAACCGATCATATCCAGCATCCAACATGATGCGTACATACATATACATATAAATGATCCACTTGATCATACAAAGAAGAAACTAGAACATCATCCTGATGCTCATCATCCAGCACTTACATCCATAGCCATGTGAAGGATCCTCCTTCCAACAGGCTTGGAATGGCTTCAGCAAATGTGTCCATCACTTCTTCCTCGAAGTGTCGTCGATTTGAGGAACACCAAGACTCTCCTTGAAGTATTCGAACTTTACTTTGGCTAGTGGCTTTGTCAGTACATCTGCAATCTGCTCGTTCGTCACAACATACAGGAGCTTCACAGCTCCTCTCTACACCATATACTTGAGATAGTGATATTTGATCTCTATGTGTTTCGACCTGTCATGAAACATTGGGTTCTCAGACAGCTTCACACAACTCTGGTTATCACAAAAGATACTAGTAGCATCCAACGGGAGATCAAATAACTCAGACAGTAGCTTCCGTAGCCATACTGCCTCACAACTAGTTGAACATGCTGCAACATACTCTTCCTCAGTTGTACTTAGTGCTACGCATGATTGCTTCCTGCTAAACCAAGAGATCACACCTGATCCCATACTGAAGCAGTATCCAGATGTGCTCTTCCTATCTACAGTACTGCCAGCCCAATCTGAATCAACATAACCCTGCAGGTTAAACTTTTGATTCACTTCATACTTGAGCCCATAATCCACTATACCCTTCAGGTACCTCAGAACATGCTTTACAGGAATCAGATGAACACTCCTCGGATCTGTCAGGAACTGACTCAATGTGTTCACAGCAAAGCAAATATCTGGTCTCGTGTTCGTCAGGTACATCAAGGACCCAATCATCTGACGATACATAGAGATATCAACTGGCTCAGATGAAGCTTCACATAGAAGCTTCAGGTTCGATGCCATAGGTGTGGCCATGGCCTTGCAATCCATCATCCCGAATCTCTTCAGGATATCTACTGTGTACTTCCCTTGACCAATGAAGATCCCACCTGCACTCTGCCACACCTCCATACCTAGGAAATAATGCATCATTCCTAAATCTTTCATATTGAACTCGGTAGCAACCTTCCTCTTAGTATCTGTAATCAATCTATCATCTCCTGTTACAAATAAGTCATCCACATACAGGAGTAGAATCACAGTATTCCCTTCCTCAACCTTGTAGTAAAGGTTGGAATCTGCTTTACTCTTGGTAAAGCCCAAACTAGATAGGAAACTATCCATCCTACCATACCAAGTTCTGGGAGCTTGCTTCAAGCCATACAGGGCTTTCTTCAATCTGCACACATATGACTCCCTGTCATGTATTTCAAAACTGAGTGGCTGCTCCACATATACTTCCTCTTCAACTACATCATTCAAGAAAGCAGTCTTGACATCCATCTGGTGTATTTTCCATTTCATTGCTGCAGCCAGGGAAAGTACTGTTCTGATGGAAGTATACCTGGCTATAGGTGCAAAAGTTTCTTCATAATCTATTCCCTCTTTCTGAGAGAAGCCACAAGCGACGAATCTTGCCTTGTATTTCTCTACACTGCCATCTGCAGCATGCTTGATTTTGTAGATCCATTTGTAAGTCACAACAAACTTCTCTTTAGGTCTTGGGACAACATCCCAAACATCATTCTTCATTATTGATTGCTATTCCTCAACCATGGCATCCTTCCATTCTTTCTTTTCCGCTGCTTCTTCATAACTGGAAGGTTCTTTGTTCATAATGCCACAGAGTAAAGCAACATAGCCGGTATGTGATCTGGTTCTCTTCTTTGCTTTGTGTTCTTCTTTTGGAATGCCAAATCTTTCTGCATCTTGAATGAGCTCTCTAGCCCATGCAGGTTTCCTCTTGTGAGAGTTATCCTCATGGGGTGGATCTACAGGTTCTTGCAGATCTTCAAACTCACGAACAACTTCTGGAATTGCTTCAGTCATGGTAATGTCTTGAAATCTAGTTTCCTTAGGTTCTTCATAAACTTCAATAGGTGCCTTCCTTGATTTGATGAATGCTGAGATTTCATCAAATGTTACATCCCTGCTGACATCAATCTTCTTGAACCCTGGAAAGTATATTCTATAAGCCTTCGAGCTTTCACTGTAACCCACAAAGATACCCTTCTTTCCTGAAGGATCTAGTTTGGTCCTCTTTTCCTTTGGGACATGAGTGTATAATGGACAGCCAAATATTTTGAGATGGCTGACTTCAGGTTTCTTACCAGAAAAGACCTCTTCTGGTGTCTTATTATCCAATATCTTGTGGGGTGTTCTGTTCTGCACATATACAGATGTTATAGATGCTTCTTCCCATAGATGCATAGGTAGATCCTGGTCATGCAGCATTGCCCTTGCTGCTTCCATGATTGTTTTGTTCTTCCTTTCTGCAACTCCATTCTGTTGTGGATTATAAGGAGCAGTCAACTCCCTCTTAATCCCTGAATCACTGCAAAGCTTCTTGAAGTCACCTGAGGTGAATTCTCCACCATTGTCGAATATAAATGTTTTGATCTTCTTTTCAGTTTGATTCTCCATCAAGGTTTTGAATTCCTTGAACTTGTAAAACACCTCATCTTTGTTCTTGAAGAAGTAGACCCAATTCTTCCTGGAGAAGTCATCTATGAAAGATACATAGTAAACATACCCACTTAGAGAACTGGATGACATGGGACCACAAACATCTGAGTGGATGATTTCCAAGATGCCTCTTGCCTTGCTTTCACTGCTTGGAAATGCCTTCTTAATGTTCTTTCCTTTTGCACATCCTTTGCAAACACCTTCATGCTTGGTCTTGATTTCAGGAATACCTTCTACAGCCTTACTTGCAATTGGTAATGCTCTGTAGTGCATATGTGCAAGTCTTCTATGCCAAAGTTCACTTGACTCCGTGGAATCATGCATCATGGCATGTTCAGGTTGTCCTTTCAATTTATACAAACCTCCCTATTGCTCTCCAATCACCACTGCATCATCTATGGTCTTTCCCTTTGGCCACATTAGGACTTGGCCATCCACAAACGCAACCCTCATACCTTTTGCATCCAATGCAGAGATGGAGAGTAAGTTCTTCTTAAGCCCAGGTACATAAATGACTTCTTTCATCTTCAAATATTTTCCAGAATCTAGGTTGTAGGAGGCTTCACCACTTCCTTTGATGGGATATTGATAATCATCCCCAAGTTTCACTTTATGGGGTGATTCATGTTCAGATAGATTTACAAAAGATTCTTTAAACCCAATCATGTGTTTGGAAGCCCCACTGTCAATTAACCAATCATTACAACAATGGGAGATTGTACCTGTGAGAGCAGAGATTAGGACATACTCTTCTTCACTTGATGAGTCATCTTCACTTTCTGCCCTAGCTTTCTTCTTTGGAGGTTCATCATCTTCGACAGCATGAGCATGGTACCTTCTTTTGTTACCCTTCTTCTTCTTGCTGGAGTTGTTGTTGTTGTGGTTGTCCCTTTTGTTCTTGGGACATTCTGAAGCAAAGTGACCCTTCTCATTACAAGTGAAACACCTTAGATCTTTCTTGTCTTTGTGATAATGATGAGAAGATTTCTTCTTGTAATGGGATGGCTCCCTCTTGAACTTGCCCTTCTTAGTGTGAGATGTGAGAGCTTGATCTTCATTCCCCATCTTTTCTTCTCTTTCCACAAGCCTTGCTTCTTCTTGAGAACATTCCTCCCACAATCTGCTAAAGGAGATTAATTTCTTTTTGGCACAGATCCCCTGGATAAAAGAGTCCCATGACCTAGGTAGGCTATTCAAAGTGGTCATAACAATTTCACCGTTCTCCACCATTTCATCTATAGCTTCAATTTGTTCCTTGATTTGAGAGACCTTGGAGAAATAGGATTGAATGGTTTCTCCATTCGACATCTTGACTCCTTTCAATTGATTCCGCAAGGTCATCTTCCGATTTATGTTCTTCCCTTCAAATAGCTTGGTCAAAGAGTCAAACATCTCCTTGGGTGTCTTTAGAGAAGACACATGGGGTATGAGATGGTCTTTGATAGAATCAACAATGATTCTCTTTTCCTTGACCAAGTTCTTCTTATGCAATACCTTAGCCTCTTCATCCTCTAGGATAGGGATGTCTTCTTTTATATATGAGTTCAATTCATTCTCTTCCAGGATTAACCCAATCCTATACTTCCAAGATCAGAAGTTATCAGCCCCTTTAATATTATCCTCAAGCTTGGTGTGGTGAGACATCTTAAAGAGTACTTCAAATGGAAATAGAAAAGATTTAGGTCTTACCACTTGAAATGCTGAAAATTTGATCTGGTCCCGGATTAGGGTTTGTCGGAAAACCCCTAAAAATTCAAAATGTGAATTTCAACTTTCTGAAAGGATAGAAAGATGCACCTTGATGAGCTAATCAGCCTGGTGTATTCAAAATTTGAGATCAACAAAGCTTTACCCTTCAGATTTTCCTTTTTGTCCTCCCGGGTTCACCGGGGAGAGCCCTGAATTAGGGTTTGAGTTCCCTGAGATCTACCCATCCAAAAATCTCGATCCAAAGCTCTAAACTTTGATTTTTGCAAGGAGCTTCCAGCTATGTCTTCAGATTTCCGAAATTCCTATTGTTGTGGAAACCCTAATTTTTAGGGCCAAATCAGAAAATGCTCAGAATTGAATTCTGTTTGGACAGATAGATTCTCCTTGATGAATAGAGTCAATCTACTATACTGCTTTTCCAAAATATGTGGAGAGAAACTCAATAAACAAGAAACTCAAGTTTCTATCACTGCAAAATGTCTTCTTCTCAGGTTAGCTCTGATACCATGTTAAATTTTGAGCATTAATTCAATATACTCTAGGATCTTTACTGAGAGAATAACATGTATAGTATATCAATGCATAACAATCATATCAAGCATGCCAAGCATCACAAGAATCAAAAGCATGAGAGAAAAGAGACACATAGTTTCCGTGGGGAAAAACCTAAGGTGAAAAACACCACAACTTCCTCAGAGATAGAGAGAGCAATGGCTCAACCAAAGTACAACCAAAATACACTAAGATAGTCTCCTAGTAGCAGATGATCCTCCTCCTCACTAGTGCGCCACTTTCTAAGTGAGAGAAGTATGAGTTTTCGAGTGATCAAATAGAGATCTCCCGATCTCTGTTTATACTTAACCTGTTTGCCCAGTTACACTATGGGGCCGACTTGTCTAGCTAGGTACATCCAAAATATAATATATATTTCAGGGCCGACCCCACACATGGTGGTCTAATAACCCATCAGCAAGTATACACACTTGCAACACTTTTCAATACACATGACGACACTTCCTTATAGAGGAATAACACACCTCTTATAAGGGTATACTAAATATATATGAAATACATAGATGAAATACATTCCGAAGTTACATATACATCAACAGTTGTAATGCATTGTTTGGAAGGTATTGTTTTGTTAGCATGGTGTTGATGTTGCCTGTAAGGAAGAAGGGTACTTTGATATCCGGTAAGCCTCGGTGACATCCTCCAAGGTTTTCAACAAATACGAAAAGGTTTTGTTTGTTTGTGGTTTTACCAAGATTCGAAGGCGTATGTGAGGTTAAGCAGTTTGGCTTGGTGTCCAACTTTTAAAGCTGTGAAACCACTAATTAAGAGGGCTTTGTCCCTTGAGCTGTAGCTTGCAACATTTTAATATGTTTTGCCTCTAATACTGTTACAGTCTACTGTTTGAAGTTGTAATATTTAAGACTTGTTTTCACAGTGTTATTGATAATTAAGGGGCAAGACCCATCGTTTTTGCTGTATGACATACTGTTTTGTTTTACCACTGTGTAAAAGAAATGTGGATTATGAACCTAGGTTGTAAACCCTACTAAAATGAATACTGCGTTTTTGTGTTGAACGACTCTTGTTAGGGATCAAACCGTCGACCTTATTTTTGAATATATACCTTCAGTAATACTATAAGTTTTATTTATGAGTTTGTTCGTATTAATTAACTTAGGTTTTGGAAATACCGAACCTGTAGATGACTCTCGGCTTTCTTCATCGTTTCTAGGTTTAAGAATTTCTATGTTTAGTGTTTTAAGAAAAATCGGGCAATGGCCTCGTTTATAGTAGTAATAAATAATTTCTTTAGTTTAACCAACCGTAGCACTGATGTTAATAAACCTACTATAGAGGTTACGGTTTTAGGCATTGTTGTGCCAAGGGTTTCGATTCCCTGGACTTGCACTTCTCTTAAGAAACTTTTACTGAGAATTGTTTACAGCATGTTACGATGAATGTTTAGCCACAGGTTTTGAATCCTGAGCCATTTGCACGATACCTTAAGTGTTAATATTTGTATTAATAACAATGGGAAAATGAATTGAATGTCAATCGACTTTTGTAGATGATAATACTGTGGTTGAAGACAGGGTTTGATCCCTAGCCTTTTAGAGTTGAAACTTATTCTTTACATCTATTTACGATTTATGATATTGTGTTAATACATAAAGTGTTGTTTTATAGTGAGCAATAATGTTTATAAACCTAGATATATTACTTCTAGTTCTGTATGGCAGCACCAAATGTTGTTTCGATTTGCATAATACTATTAGTGTTACAAATATTTAAAAGCAGAGATTATAAATATTTGTATATTATATTTAAAAAAAGAATGTTTATACTTAGAAATGGGTTTTTACGATTTGAAAGATTGAAACCCTAAACCATTGTAAGTTTGGATAGAAAGTATAAAAAAATCGTTTACTTCTTTTACTACGAAAGTTCTATATTGAAAGAAATAGTCTATCTACTGGATATTGTCCCGTTCTTATGTAGAAAATATAGAAGAAATTTTTATTCATGTAAATACAATTATAGTACAGATATATTCTATGCATTCATCCATCTCTATCTACTGCATATCAATACTCATATCTGAAATTAACTACTCATCTCGTCCCTGTACTAGAGTACGACACTATGACTAGTGTGTGGAAAAATGTAGGGAAGCATTTTAATATTCAATCATTCTATCATTTAACTATATCATCCATATTGCATTTGGTTCTATTAGTCATAATTTATAGAAGTAAAATATTCACTAACAAAGGCAGAATATCTAAGATTTAAATGGGGAAACTGATAACATAAACATCTAGATTCAATTTACTAACTTGACAGAAATAAATAAGATAACACAATCTGAACCTGGAAATATGTAGAGGAAACAAATAGCCAAAGGATCCCATTCCACCCAACCTGCTCCTGAAGACAGCCAAACTAATTGCCTTAGGACCCCCGAACCTGTTCACTGAACCACTAGGACGAAGATGCTGTGTGGATTAATGGAATAAATTCCCTTGTAACTCAACAGTAGCACTTCCTGCCTTTAGCAATATTGAACTTAGCAATGGGGCTGCACTAGATCAGAATGCAGTTTTATTTCACTCAAACACTTCTAACTTTCCCCTCATCAAATCTCTTGTGCTCAGAAATTATCACAAGGTAAGAATAGAACAACCTCTTGCTGAATTTGATGGGTAGATAAGTAGCATGCCTAGGTCTTTGGTAAGTTTGTTTTAGTAAATGAGCCACCTGCTCAGTTCCACTTTCTTGGGGAACATGACCATCAAAGTAGGGAAGTTGCTCCCTGCAACAGTTAGAAGTGAGTTGAGGATGTTGCCAAGTGTCAGTTTTCTCTCCACCCCATTCTATTCCTCCGAGTGGGTTAGTGAACACTCATTCAACACTCTCCTTTGGATATTTGTCTCCACTTTTATTTATTAATAATAAAATATTCAATGTAATTAATTGCAGTCATCCATGACCCCACTTGGTCAATAGTCATACAAATTTACAATAAAAATAAATCATAATGTTTTCTCAATAATATAAAATGCCTAGAACTTGGGTATGTGACAGTCAACAACAAATAGAAAAAATCCAGCAAAAATATGACGACACTAAGAAGACGCAGAAGTTGGAAATTACGAAAATCAATGACAAATTAGCAAGTAATACCGAAGAACTATTTCGACTAAGAATTCATAACAAGACATTACTTACAAAAATCAATAAACTAAAAAATAGTTGGAAGATGTAACATTCCAATGAAGACCTCGAAGGAAGAATACTAAATAGCAAGAAGAAATCCATCGTCTAAGAAATCTTAATAAAAAATGAGATGAACAAATCAAGAAGTTAAAAGAGGACAAAAAGTTGCAAGACGAAAGGTTTGAGAAGATTCAGAATAATAATAATTTATTAGAGAATAGATTAGTTCAAATCCAGAAGGAAGCATCCAGACTCCCCAGATAACAAATTCAAGTTGAGGAAGAAGAAACAAATACAAATTCGGTCCCCATCACAGTTCAAAAATAAGTCAATCTAGCAGAAAAACAAATAACAAGAACTCCTTATTGACACCCAAATTATAAAAAAGCATTATGACCTACGACAGCGTCAAAATGAACATAAACAGAGGAGTTATTATTTCAGAGGCGAAAGAACACAAAATATATAACCTAAGCAGAAAATGAGAAGATTTATTCAACAAGGTGATCAACAATCAGCTCCGATGAGGATAGATCTCGAATGAACCACATCACAGACGATGCAACACTTTTTCCTTGGAATTCATAACTCGTATCGTCTCATTTCTCCAAGTGTTGCAACGACTAAAAGAAAGGATCGAGAGATGACATTACAAGCAAGAAATCAGGCGTACACCCTCAATATGCTTTGAGGTCAAAACATCTATAAGGGGAAGGCAATGTTATACAAAAAGATATACAACATAATAAAAGATAATATCATTAAGCAATATTAATTATTAATATTAATATATATTAATTTTAATAATTAATAATTAATAAATAGAATTAATTAATTAGGAAAATTCAGCGATGTGCCCCTTCATTTGAAAAGGCACGATAAGGCTTATAAAAATCCCTACCAATGTAATTGTAATAATCATCATATATCTTATCAAATATTTATTATTATCCGTTCATGGAGTTTTTAGCTTATTTATGCTGGTTATTTCGGTAAGAACCATATTTTACTGTAACAACCATTATCAATCCTCAACACCTTAATCTTCCTACTAGTCTAATTTTCCAAAAGAGCTTTAAAATCCTTAAATAGGCCAAAGACCTCAAATTCAATTCTAAAAAAATATACCCATGTCCTTATAGAATAATCATCATTAAATGACACATAATACAAATCCTTAGAAATTAAAAAAAACTTCAACATGACCAAATACATGATTGTAAATTAAGTCCAACAACCCAAAATATTTGTGAGAAATAGCATAAAATTGATCACAATTATATTTTTCATATGTGTAATATTGGAAAAAATAAAATTCAAGAGCAAAACCATTCAATCCATTAACAATATTCCTTTTTAAAGGACCACAAACCATTCTCACCTATATAGCCCAATATTTGGTGGCATAGCATTGTCTTCTCTGCAAGTAACTTGATTTCTAAAGCAAGTTCTTGTTTAGGTAACTAGAAACCATGACCATCAAAAGTATATATAGGTTATGATTGCGATGGTGTATATTCTACAGGTATCTTTGCTACAAAAGTTGAATAACTATTACATTGCATTATGCATGTTTCAAGCTTGAACATAATTTCCACATGAATGTAATGTCCCTTATTAGGAATTTTATTAAAATTGCAATTTTCCACTTTTTTTCCCTAGTTCGACCTTTGACTAGTTTAGATCTCTAGGTTCCAAATTTGCCCCAAATGATCCCAAATATTCTGAGAAGGTATATGAATGATATTAGAAAATAAATATGTGTTTCATGGATGACTTTGGACCTTTAAAATACTTCTTCAAATCCTCTTTCAATTCTGATCAATGTAGGTAACTTTACTAGTGATTTTCCTTTGACTAGTATTGGTCTCTAGGTCTCAAATTGACTCCAAATGCCTTCAAATCTTCAAGGAAGGTGTATGAATGATATTAGAACTTGAATATTATGTTTATGGATGACATATGTTCACCAAAATACCTCTGCAAACTCTCTTAATATTCTGGACCAATTATGCAATTTTACTAGTAATTTAGGGTTCAAATCCCGCCGGGGTAAGTACTGAAAATGGATTCCCAAATGCCTCCAAACCCACTCAAATTTATGAACAGAGGTATGTAATGTGTTAAGTATTTTATTAAAGTCTCATATGCACCATTAATGGATTATTAAAACTGTTCTCACCCTCTCCCATTCAACTGCAAAAATCTCCAATTCGACCCTTGGGGAAATGGCACTATTTCACCTCCCAATACAACTGAACTGAGTAAAAATGCTTCAAATTCTCAAGTACAGTACATGAAAATTGTATAAGAAATCCATATAAGTATATTGATCACAAATATATCAGAGGATCATCCATTCATTCGAAATCATCATCAATACATTGGCTCACAACAAGGTAGTGGGGAAATGGCATTGTTCTTCCATTAAAAATGAGATTTATACATTTCTACTTGGAATTTAGACCTGAAACTTTTTGGAGATGAATAACATAATATTTAATTGATATTACAAAAGAAATGGGGCATTAAAATCTTCCCCAAAGAGTACAATGGCTCACCAAAAACGCCCTCCCTCAAGGATCAAGAATATGCCATCAAAACTGGAAATGGTTGAAGGAGTGAGCTGCAATAGAAGAAACCATGAGATTACCTGTAGCTTACACCTGCAAATAAAGACTATATTAAAGCTCCAAATGAAAGGTCTGAATGGCCTTTCCAATTACCAACTTGGATGGGAATCTTTCACCCTCGAAATTCGCTAAGGCAAGAAACTAGTCATCCACTAGCTCTCCCTCTTCACAAATGCAATTGCAAATTCTACAAATGATCAAAAGCTATTCTCATACTTCATTTCTACATTTTATAACCAACATTAGCCTTCTAAGTGTTGAAATCCTCTCAATAGATTCAATAGATTTCCATTTAAGAAATATTCCACATTTGCCACTTGTCTCCTAGTTCCAACCTTCCATCTTCTCCCAAATTCAATTTTGAGTCTCTTTGGCTTCTCCAACTCCCAAATTTGCCTTCCTTGAGCCTAGTTTTGGGTCTGACATGTCATAGTGGTCATATGTCAGAGGTCAGGTCTGCAATTTGTCATAGTTGTCATAGATGCTCCATCATTGGTGTCATAGGGGCTAGGGAATCTAGCCCAAGTGTCCACAAACTTCCACTTTGACTTTTTATCTTCCATGGAGGTTACCAATCCTTCCCAATTCGACCTAATATGCTCAATTAAATGTGTTATGACTTACCAACTCATCCAAGAGTGTTCACATTCCCATTAATTCGAATTTGCAAAAGAGAGATACCATGTATTATGAAAATTCAAGCTAGTGTGGGTCCCACATCCTCCATATGTCTCCAAAACCATTTGTCACCTAGGATTTCTCTTGAATTTCTTTATTCACTCTATTTATTAAATACTTGAACCCTTCTAATTTCTAAACATCATTTATTATCCCCCTTATTCCAAATCCCAAAGCTTCCACCCCAAACCTAGGAAACTAGTAATTTTCCTCCTTGGCAATTATTTGACCCTTAACATCAATTTTACAAACTCTAATGAATATGGCTAATGTGATTAGGCCATTGTGACCCAATTCCAAATTTTGGGACATGACAAATCCTCCCTTCCCAATATTGCTTGTCCTCAAGCAATTTCAAACATGGGTGTTGAAGAACTTGCTTTCTGTATAGTTCTTTGAAGTTGCCATTGAATTGCCAAACCTTGAGTCTTTGAGTTTCCATGAATATTTTAGAGAGGAACCACCATGCTTGCTGCTGCACTACTCTGATTAAAATCACTTTATTAAGTGGGGAATCCATCTCCCATACTGCTTGCTTCCCCCCCAAAAATGAAACCAATGAGACAAAAATTATTCTAGGGTCCCATTGCTTGTATTGCACCCCAACAATTAAGAGTGCTCTCCAACCTACACCATTAGATAAGAGGATTCCTGGATCCCATTTTCTTGTATTCATTCTTCCAAACATCATGAGTACAAAATATATATCATTAAAGTACATAACAACATAATGAAAATGTACATCAAGGATATGCTTCATCAAAGAGTCATGAAAGTGCTTATACCTCCAAGCAAGTAGACCACCATTTTTCAAATGCATACAAGCTTCAAGTGACCAATCATATCTTCTCCAATGACATAGGTGAGGATCCCATGTCCTATAATGCTGCTCCAAAAGGATGTGATATGCATCAACATATTCAGCCATGTATTCTTTCATCCAAGAAGTGAATGAAGAATCTCCACTAAAATCTGAACCAAATAATGAGCAGAAAAAACAAGGAGACTTCAAATGACTCAAAGAAGTCTCACCCATACATCCATGAATGTGAGAATCATAAAAATATAACAAAGTATGTGGCTGCCAACAAAAATGTTCTCCAATCATAAATCTATTCTCCCAAGTGTTGGATGAAGTTCCTCCAACATCAAATGAATCAAATGTTGAGCAAGAAAAACCATGAGTCTTCAAGTGATCAAATGCATATCATAGGTGCATCCATGTAGATTTGCATCATCATAAAGTGACAAATAATGTTGCTGCAAATGTGAATAAGAATGTGCTCCAACCATATCATCATAAAAAGTAAATCTAGGAGTTCCATACTCCTCATGTGGCACCATAAAAAAGAACCCTTTCACCCATACTTCATTGAGACTAATGTTGCAAAACATGGAATTGTAGGATGTAGGAGAATGAACCAAATCACCCAAATTATCAAAAAGTACAGAAGTTTCATCATGGGAAGGATCCATATGGGTAGTATCATGCATCTCCTTCAAAAGTGTGAACTCTTTGTCATAGTTTGGTTCCAATGTAGAGGAATCATGCTCTTCTTTAAAAATTGCATAACCTTCATCAAGAGGCAATTCAAATTCCTCTTCCACCACATCAAGTGTTTGGATCTCTTCAAGTTCATCTTCAAACACATCAAGAATATTCAAATTTTCACATTTCTCATGATCCACCATGTCATGAGAATCCTCCAAACAATCTACCATTTGACAATATGAAACATAGGAGGAAAAACAAGTATCTTGCAACTTTTCAAGAAGTTGCTCATTTTGAATTGTGAGCTTATGAATATCCTCATTATTCTTCAAGTATGCATCATGTAACAATTCATTAAGCTCAAACAAATGGTTTCTATCAAAAATCAAAGACATGAAATTACCTTTGATGTGGCACATTGCTCTTTGAATCTTCTCCATGTCTTCAAGGAAGGATGTTTCCTCCAATGAAGTAGCTCTCCAACAAGAATTTGACACCAATGCTTGAGTGTCATGGAGAATGCTGAGGGACTCTTGGATCTTATTTTGATTCATCTTTAAGGACCCTTCAAGAAAATGAGGCTCTTGCAAATGAACCTCCTCATCTTCTTCAATTTTGCTTGGACCAACTTCATGAAGCTCAAGTGGTGATGGGGAAGTTGATCTTGGTTCTTCTTCAACTGCTACAAGGTCTTCATTACCATACTTAATGAAACTTGTACTTGTAGAAACACTTTCAAAAGTGATCTCTATGTCACCAACATAGAGGTGTGAGCACCCATCAGTAGGTACTCCTTCATAGTTTAAGCATCCATCAGTAGATGCTCTTTGGTTCATGTCTAAGCTAGGTGTCTCGAAATGATCTTCCATATTTTCAATAGAATCTTATTTATGATCTTGTGATGTCTCTTCCTTTTGCTCCTTAAAGCAAGCTGATGCATTTTTCCCCTTGTTTTCCTTAGGATCAATATATTTGGAGTCTCTTCTTGAATAAATCTCAAAAGCTCTCCTCAAGGAGGACATCATTTCATGCACACATATATGATACTCGCTCCAAGGATTTTTACAAGAAGGGCATAAACCTTTCTTCACTAACTCCACATCTTCATTTTTGGGCCTATTTTCAAAAACATGTTCAGCATAGTACTCAAAAGACATGGCATTTTGTGTATTTTTGTTAAAAGCAAGATATTCTTGATATTTTTGATATTGTTGGGGCAACGTTTTATATTTTGCTCTCCATCTTTGGAACTCACTCATAGAATTATCCTTGGTTGGTGTGACACACTCATATTCATCAGATTTAAAGTCATAAGAATAATCTTCATTTATCTTGAAATTGTAAGAAGTGTTGCATGATGGCACCTCTTCCTCATACCATTCACATTCTGCTTCATATTGCTCATAAGCATCTACATATTCCTCATAAGAATTGTACTCATAGGATTCATCATAATAGTAAGACATGGCTGCCAATTATTCCTGAATGTATGTACCTAATACACAGGTGCAAGGACCATGCTCCGATACCACTGTAATGTCCCTTATTAGGAATTTTATTAAAATCGCAATTTTCCACTTTTTTTCCCTAGTTCGACCTTTGACTAGTTTTGATCTCTAGGTCCCAAATTTGCCCCAAATGATCCCAAATATTCTGAGAAGGTATATGAATGATATTAGAACATAAATATGTGTTTCAGGGATGCCTTTGGACCTTTAAAATACTTCTGCAAATCCTCTTTCAATTCTGATCAATGTAGGTAACTTTACTAGTGATTTTCCTTTGACTAGTATTGGTCTCTAGGTCTCAAATTGACTCCAAATGCCTTCAAATATTCAAGGAAGGTGTATGAATGATATTAAAACTTGAATATGATTTTTATGGATGACATATGTCCACCAAAAGACCTCTGCAAACTCTCTTAATATTCTGGACCAATTATGCAATTTTACTAGTAATTTGGGGTTCAAATCCCCCCGGGGTAAGTACTGAAAATGGATTCCCAAATGCCTCCAAACCCACTCAAATTTATGAACAGAGGTATGTAATGTGTTAAGTATTTTATTAAAGTCTCATATGCACCATTAATGGATTATTACAACTGTTCTCACCCTCTCCCATTCAACTGCAAAAATCTCCAATTCGACCCTTGGGGAAATGACACAATTTCACCTCCCAATACAATTGAACTGAGTAAAAATGCTTCAAATGCTCAAGTACAGTACATGAAAATTGTATAATAAATCCATGGCGGTATATTGATCACAAATATATCAGAGGATCATCCATTCATTCGAAATCATCATCAATACATTGGCTCACAACAAGGTAGTGGGGAAATGGCATTGTTCTTCCATTAAAAATGAGATTTATACATTTCTACTTGGAATTTCGACCTGAAACTTTTTGTAGATGAATAAAAGAGTATTTAATTCATATTAAAAAATAAATGGGGCATTAAAATCTTCCCCAAAGAGTACAATGGCTCACCAAAAATGCCCTCCCTCAAGGATCAAGAATATGCCATCAAAACTGGAAATGGTTGAAGGAGTGAGCTGCAATAGAAGAAACCATTAGCTTCCCTGTAGCTTACACCTGCAAATAAAGACTCCATTAAAGATCCAAATGAAAGGTCTGGATGGCCTTTCCAATTACCAACTTGGATGGGAATCTTTCACCCTCGAAATTGGCTAAGGCAAGAAACTAGTCATCCACTAGCTCTCCCTCTTCACAAATGCAATTGCAAATTCTACAAATGATCAAAAGCTATTTTCATACTTTATTTATACATTTTATAACCAACATTAGCCTTCTAAGGGTTTAAATCCTCTCAATAGATTCAATAGATTTCCATTTAGGAAATATTCCACATTTGCCACTTGTCTCCTAGTTCCAACCTTCCATCTTCTCCCAAATTCGATTTTGAGTCTCTTTGGCTTCTCCAACTCCCAAATTCGCCTTCCTTGAGCCTATTTTTGGGTCTGACATGTCATAGTGGTCAGATGTCAGAGTTCAAGTATGCAATTTTTCATAGTTGTCATAGATGCTCCATCATTGGTGTCATAGGGGCTAGGGAATCTAGCCCAAGTATCCACAACTTCCACTTTGACTCTTTATCTTCCATGGAGGTTACCAATCCTTCCCAATTAGACCTAAGATGCTCAATGAAATGTGTTATGACTTACCAACTCATCCAAGAGTGTTCACATTCCCATTAATTCGAATTTGCAAGAGAGAGATACCATGTATTATGAAAAATCAAGCTAGTGTGGGTCCCACATCCTCCATATGTCTCCAAAACCATTTGTCACCTAGGATTTCTCTTGAATTTCTTTATTCACTCTATTTATTAAATACTTGAACCCTTCTAATTTCTAAACATCATTTATTATCCCCCTTATTCCAAATCCCAAAGCTTCCACCCCAAACCTAGGAAACTAGTAATTTTCCTCCTTGGCAATTATTTGACCCTTAACATCAATTTTACAAACTCTAATGAATATGGCTAATGTGATTAGGCCATTGTGACCCAATTCCAAATTTGGGACATGACAATGAATACCCTTATTGAGCACCATAGAACCTTGGACTATTTTACACCCTTTGTAAGATAAAACAACCTTCACACCTACATCATTAAATTTTCTTATAAATAGTAGGTTATGTGCCAAACTTGGAATATGGAAAACTTCATTGATTCCCTTCACTCTAACCTCAGGGAATCTATTCAAGACTCTACCACATCCAACTATGTTGAGAGGAGAGTCATCACTGAGGTATACCATCCCACCATCATATTTCTCATACAATGAAAACTAGTTTCGAGGGGAATCCACATGGAAGGAAGCTCCAAAGTCTACAAACCACACAATTTGGCCTACATGGGTTGTCAAAGTTGCAACAAAGGAATTGTTGAAATATTGTAACTTATAAGAATATTATATTTGTACTTTATTATTCCAGAGATGTTTTATTCCTCCGTGAAGATCATATTGTATATCCGAAGATGTTTATTCCTCCGTCGGATTGTGGTAACTTGGGTTATTAGACTTCCCTAGTGGGGGTCAGCCCTATATGTGTTATGTGGGTCAAAGGGTTATTAGACCACCATAGAGGGGTCGGCCCAATCAGTTGTAATGGGGTGTTTAACCCAGTAATTAAGTTGGGGCCAACCTAGCTTGTGTAAAAGTCAGTCGGGAAACTAGTATAAGTAGAGGAGGATGTTCCTCACTTATCACACACTTCTATCACTCAGAAAGTGGCACATTTGTGGGAGAGAGGTTTGCTATGGAGGAGGAGGAGCTCATGTCTTTGGTTTACATCTTTTTATTTTCTGATCATCTATATTGAGGATGATTTGCTGGGTTTTCTACCCCATGAGGGTTTTCCAGGATAAATCTGTGTCTCTTGTGTTTATGCTGTGCTTATTGTTTCTTCAGTGATCCTATATATGTTATTATTGTGAAATGGAATGTAATGATGATATTTTCTGTCTTAGAATATTGAATCTTAACATGGTATCAGAGCCCACCTGAAGGAAGGCAATGTATGGCACTTACGACACTTGCTTCACTTGCGACAATTTGAAGGCTACGGTTTTATATAGAAAAAACCAGTCATCGTGGAACTTTCGCTATAAATCCATTTTTGCGAAGGTTTAGGATTTGAAAAGTTTATAGGGCGTAGAGAACATCTCCATGTACTTTTTGTCCAAAGGAAACCCTCAGATTCATTGTGCTTTGTTATTTATGATCAGTACAAGTTAGGTTTTCTGCCTCTTCCAGATCTCAGTCATAATTAGGTGACGTAGGAAAAAAGGTCATAACTTGGGCTAGGAAGCTCCAAAAGAAATTTTGTAAAAAAGTGAAAGGTAGTGCACGGACTGTAATATCTCAGGTAATGTTTTCAGAGGCTGAAACTGAACCAGTGACACGTGGTACGCCGTACAAGTTTGCTCTCCTATTTTATCCCATAAAAAGGTCATGTTGCGACACTTGGCATAACTTTCTCTTAGAGAATCCAATTGAGGTCAGACCTATTGGGATGGAAAGATGACAGGTCAGGATATCACAAAAAACGCTTTCAGACCCTGTGGATCGAAAAGTTCAGATTTACACTAGAAAACATCAGGTACATATTTATGTCAAAACAGAATTATTTTTTAGCACCTTCATTCATGGCTTTTGGAATTTAGGGTTTCGAAGAAAGTTGGAATTTTTGTAATCGGAGTTCACGGCTGAATAATCCTCATAAAAATCAAAATTTAGAGACCAAGGTGAAAATTTTTGGCTGGTCAGAATAGTGGGCTTGATCAAACCCTAGTTCAGGATTTTGATCGGAAAGGTGAAAATTAGGGCTTCTGCAAAAGTTGGAATTTTTGAAGTCTGTGACCACGGCTGGAAGCTCCTCAGAAAATTAATTGTTTAGAGCTTTGGATCGAACCTTTTTATTGAGCATAAGGGTGGGCTCCATCAAATCCTAGTTCGGGATCCTGTCTAGAAGATCCAGAAGTTTCAAAGGAAATTTTGAGGGGTCAAATTTTGGAGATTTCAAAATTGAAGTATGCAAGTTTGATCAGCTCAGCAAGGCACATCTATCCATCCATTCAGAAGTGTGAAATTCAAAGATTGAATTTTTAGGGTTTCTCTGACAAACCCTAATCGAGCTCCAGATCTAGTTTTAGGGGGAGATGAGGCTAAGGCCTTACATAAGAAGACTACAAGAAGTCTCGACAGGTATGACTTAAGGAGATACAGGTATGTCTTGAAATTTGATTCTTGATTAAGTTCATAATATGTTTGTCTTCATATTATTTAGGTTAGTACAATGTTAGAATTGTCTTATCACCCTAATAAAAGTATGAATACATGTGAATGATAGAATACATTCATTGATTAGGGTTATATGATTGTAGTAATGCACTATGGTGTTGTATGAGGTTGATGTTGTCTGCTAACAAGATACAGGTACATCACGAAAGACAAATCAAGTTCCATGACCATGACAACATGAAGACAAAGCCTCATCCATAATCTTTGATCACATAGAAGTTCTACTTACGAGGTATGTATGACGTTGTTCTATTATTCTTAACCTATGAGATATGCAGGTTCTAGCACATGATCTCTAAATCATTGAAGAGAACAAAAGAAGATATTGTTTAGATATGTTAGACATAACTAAGCAGGTATACTAATCCAGGTATGTTTTCCTATGTCAAGTTAGAATCCTACTTTGTTCTAGGATCTCAGTATACCCATGTATTGGATGATCATGACCATACATATTCAAGATTATTTTGTTTTGATAATATTGAGATTATACAAATGAATGTATGTTTGTGTATGAGATCATGAGGATGACACTAGTGCACACTTGAGCATGCACAGTGGTACAGAATAAATAGAAGTTCAAAAGACATATAGAAGATCAAGCGGGAGGCAACCACACAAACATAAAAGATAAGTATTTGAATTGTTATTTGAATTACCGAATAGTCTATGATATTGCTCGTAATATTTGTATGCATATTTGTATTCCTAGAATATATCATACTAATTGTAAGCATTCATATAGCATTGACCAGTATACTACTAATATGCATATGATTGGTAAGTTCGACAAACATTCCATTATTGATTGTCTAGAATGAAACCTATTTGCTGACATGCTGAGAGATGTGCATGCTCTCGATAGTATGTTTTGGTAGAGATGGAAGGCATCTAGATAGCCACTGTATGCATATAGGATATGGAAAAGTGTTGTGCCAAAGTATTGGTCAAGATAATAGCATAACTATGTAAATCATATCTGTATGCATAATAAGTTGTCATGTCAACATGATTTGATGATTATGAAGTACTACTAATCATATACTTAATTTTGATTTGTAGGAAAGATCATGAAGAATGATGAACACCGAACAAGCGATGGACGTTCTACAAATCAAACATAATATAGAAGGCTCGTGGCTAGAAGATTCTCTTAGAAAGAGGAAAAGAATCATGTTTGCTCCAAGTGGCTAGATAAGACCATTATCTTAATGATGTAATTGAAAAAGAAGTGCGAATCAAGGACTCAATTGAAGAAAGCTCTGTTCGGGTACCCAGGATCGATAGTAAGTTGATGAGCTTAATGATCACCATGGGTGATGTGGATCTCAACCTTTGATACAAGGTTGAATATGGTTTCTATAAACAGATGACATGGATGCAAGAAGGAACTCACCACAGATTTCGAATGATCTCGAGGCTCATATCAGTAGACCCATCTGACAAGAGATGGCACAGATAGATATGCAGAAGATCACTCAATGCAGAGTGTGAATGATGTTTAGTCTTAGAGGGAGATTTGACAGTTTCTTGACAAGCTTGGGATTTACCAGAAGTAAAGTTGTTCCTAACCTTTACCTTAAGGTTATGGATCATACTATTATTGTATGTAGCAGATCTCTTTCTGACGGGGAATGAGAAATAGATCATAGATAGCAAGAAGAAGCTAGCTACAGAGTTCGAGATGAAAGATCTCAGATTGATGCATTACTTCCTAGGTTTGGAAGTATGGCAAGGCTCAGAAGGAATCTTTCTCATCCCGGGAAAGTATGTTGTGGAAATCTTGAGAAGAATTGATATGTTGGAATGTGAAGCCATGGCCACTCTCATGGGTTCTGACTTGAAGTTGTTAGTTGATGACTCCTCAGATTTAGTTGATGTGACTTTGTACAGACACATTATTGGGTCATTGATGTATCTGATGAATACCAGGCCAGGTATATGCCTTGCTGTGAACACCTTGAGTTAGTATCTAGTGGAAACTAGATGTGTTCACCTGATAGTTGCAAAGCATGTGATGAGGTACCTAAAGGATACGATAGACTTAGATCTATGTTATCTTGGAAATCATGACTTCAGATGGCTACATAGATGTTGATTGGGAAGAAAGTGTATCAGACAGGAAGATCACATCAAGAGGATGTTATTGTCTGGGATCAACCATGATCTCATGGTTTAGCAAGAAGCAATCTAGTGTGGCTCTCAGCACAAGTGAAATATATGGCTGCTTGCTCTGCTAGTTGCGAAGCGGTATGGCTTCAAGATTGTTTGACTTAGAAATAGACCCAACTGTGATCCCGTGTGACAAACAGAGTTGTATCAAGATGGTAGAGAATCCAGTGTTCCATGATAATTCAAAGCACATAGAGATCTGATATTTCTATATACGAGATATGGTGCAGAAAGGAATTATAAAGATTGCATTTGTAGGCACTAATGAACAGGTTACCGATATACTAACCAAACCTTTACCTCAAGTAAAGATTGAGTACTTCCGAGACAAGCTTGGTGTAGTTTAGAAGGACCCTCCTCGAAAGGGGGAGTGATGTGGTCACTTATGATGAGATTTCCTGCATCGACAGTGAGGTTGATGATGTGGATACCTATATTGGTGATGCCGACACTGAGGTTGGTGAATGGTCCTTAGACAGGGTCTAAGTTGACGAGGGGATTGCATCATCCTTGAACACATGTTCTAAAAGGATCCGTAGACATATGTCTCCGAGAAAGAAGAGGGATTGCATCATCCTTGAACATATGTTCTAAAAGGATCCATAGACATATGTCTTCGAGAATTAAGTCCTTAGTGGACAGGTGGGGATTGTATCATCCCCGGACTTCGGTCCCTTGAATTGATCCGTAGACCTATGTCTTCGAGAATGAAGTCCTTAGTGGACAGGTGGGGATTGTATCGTCCCCAGACTTCGGTCCCTTGAATTGATCCATAGACCTATGTCTTCGAGAATGAAGTCCTTAGTGGACAGGTGGGGATTGTATCTTCCTTGGACTTCGGTCCCTTGAATTGATCCATAGACCTATGTCTTCGAGAATGAAGTCCTTAGTGGACAAGTGGGGATTGTATCAGTCCCTTGAATTGATCCGTAGACATGTGTCTTCAAGAATGAATTCCTTAGTGGACAGGTGGGGATTGTATCTTCACTAGACTTCGGTGCCTTGAATTGATCCATAGACCTATGTCTTTGAGAATGAAGTCCGTAGTGGATAGGTGGGGATTGTATCGTCCCCGGACTTCGGTCCCTTGAATTGATCCGTAGACGTATGTCTCCGAGAAGTGGTCCTTATACTTTGTCTAAGTTGACGAGAGGATTGCATCATCCCTAGGCATGACGAGGTGTCTTAAATGATCTGTAGATGTATGTCTCTGAGAAGTGGTCCTTAGACTTTGTCTAAGTTGACGAGAGGATTGCATCATCCCTAGGCATGATGAGGTGTCTTAAATGATCCGTAGATGTATGTCTCTGAAAATTGGTCCTTAGACTTTATCTAAGTTGACGAGTGGACTGCATCATCCCTAGACATGATGAGGTGTCTTAAATAGATCATGTGTGTTGCAGGGTATGCTGCTATTGTGTATACTTGACTGATGAGGATACTTGTATTGATGTATTGATACTTGTATTGATGATATGTATTGATGAGGATATGTATTGATGAGGATACTTGTATTGATGATGTGTATACTTGTATTGGTGTGGATACTAATACTGTAGATCGGGATGATCCAGATGCTGTAGATCAAGATGATCTAGATACTGTAGATCGAGATTGATCCAGATGCTGTAGGTCGAGATGATCCAGATACTATAGATCGAGATGATCCAGATGGTGTAGATTGAGATGATCCAGATGCTGTAGATCGAGATGATCCAGATACTGTAGATCGAGATGATCCAGATGTTGTAGATCGAGATGATCCAGATATTGTAGATCGAGATGATCCATATGCTGATAATCGTGTGATGACGATGCTATTGATCATGATGATCTAGATGACGATGCTACTGATCGTGATGATCTAGATGATGATGCTGTTGATCGTGAGGATCCAGATGATGATATTGCTGCAGTTGTTCAAGTGCTACAGAAGATGAAGATTCAGTATTGAAGATGTTGATGTTCCAGTATTGAAGATCTTGAAGATGTTCCAGTAATTGGTTGAGTTACTGATGATGTTGAGAAAGCTTCCAATGATTTATAGATGTATCATGTATGATGTTGATGACTCCTTGCTCCTGTATATGTTGTTATAATATCCTTCTCGTTAAGGGGGAGTGTGAAATATTGTAACTTCTAAGAATATTATATTTGTACTTTATTATTCCGAAGATGTTTCATTCCTCCGAGAAGATCTTATTGTATATCCGGAGATGTTTATTCCTCTGTCGAATTGTGGTAAATTGGGTTATTAGACTTCCATAGTGGGGGTCGGCCCTGTATGTGTTATGTGGGTCAAATGGTTATTAGACCACCCTAGAGGGGTCGGCCTAGTTAGTTGTAATGGGGTGTTTAACCCAGTAATTAAGTTGGGGCCGACCTAGCTTGTGTAAAAGTCAGTCGGGAAACTAGTATAATTAGAGGAGGACGTTCCTCACTTATCACACACTTCTATCACTTAGAAAGTGGCGCACTTGTGGGAGAGAGGTCTTCTATGGAGGAGGAGGAGTTCATGTCTTTGGTTTACATCTTTGTATTTGCTGATCATCTATATTGAGAAAGCTTTGCTGGGTTTTCTACCCCGTGAGGGTTTCCCAGGATAAATTTGTGTCTCTTGTGTTTATGTTGTGCTTGTTGTTTCTTCAGTGATCCTGTATATGCTATTATAGTGAAATGGAATGTAATGCTGATATTTTTTGTCTTAGCATACTGAATCTTAACAGGAATATCCACCATCCTCCTAAGAATATTTTTCAAACTCATCATAATCATTATTCTCCTTTGTATTCTTCTTTTACTCTTCCTTGTAGTCTCTTCTGAAAGGCCCAACCTTACGACAATTCCAAAAAAATTCCTTGAACTTTCCAATAGACTTAGGTATCTCTCAATACAATAAAAGGAAAAGGCCATGTAGTTGAGGCTTTTACTATTACAAGATTGGTCAAAATTCTCAAAAACAACTACTCTACAACCTCTATAAATGGTACCATATGTTTTAGTGTAGGTTTTCACATAAATTTATTATAACTAAAAGAAAATTGGCGGTCGAAGGATTTTGTGAAGGTTTTTTATTGGTGTGCTTTAACAATGGCATCAATGCTAGAAAATGTTAACAAACTGGTGCTTTTAAAAGAAATACATGCATCCATGTGCACCAAAATTTGAAAACATTATCTACACTTGTGCTTGATAATACATATATCATCGATGTGCACCAAAATTTTAACCAAAACCGGTGCTTCATGACAATATATCCACTCGTGCTTATGAACTATTAAAAAGTACCTATGCTTTATAACAATATATGCACTGGTTCTTTATACTAAATTTAGCACCGGTGCTTTATAACAATATATGCACCGGTTCTCTATACAAAATGTAGCATCAGTGCTTACTAACCATGAAAAAGCACTGGTACTTACTGACTATTACAAAGCATCGATGCAATAAGCATCCACGCAAGTTTTAAACCTTGTCACAAATCATACATTTAATATAGAGGATTTTTTTTGTTCTATTAGTTATAAAATGAGAGAAGTAAAACAACATAGATGCTTACAAATTCCACTATTAATTTTTGATATGCCAACATATCCTCATAACCCTTACTTAACCCAATGTCAATCAATTCTTATGATGGCTCTTATTTGTATGTTAACACCTCTTTGAAGAAAACCAATGATGGTTGTTGTAAAAAAGAATTAAAATATAAAGATCACAACCAATTTGAATCTAAAGCTATCATAGGGTTGTTGGTTGTGGAGCCTGATCTCCTATATTCAGAGATATTATTATTCAGCCGTGTTTGTACCCCAGGTTTGGTTATGATCCTGACATGATCCCCATGGGGGTACGGGGGGCGCGGGGGCCAACTGGCCCCCGAAGGAAATTTTTGGGTTGTTTTTGCTAACAGATTACGGGCCCATGGTTTTGGGTAACCCGTGGTATTTTCCCATTGTATTTCCCCTTTTTAAGAAATACATTGTAATACATATAGGGTTGATGTATTAGGTTTTATGCATTGTAAAGGTCTCTAAGATCGTGAAGAGAGACTGTGAGGCAATGAAGAGGAAGTGCAACAAATGTGTTGCAGGTTGTATCCCTTCACTTTGCTGGACAGTATAATAATAAGGACTGGCAATTTCAGTGTGGACGTAGCCCATCTTGGGTGAACCACGATATATTGGTGTCTCTTGTAATGTGTTTTTGTAATTTTTATTTGCATCTTGCTTATTTTTATTGCTCTACAATCCTGTTTTTCTAACAATTGGTATCAGAGCTGAAGGTCTATTTCGCAGATAAACCTGCAGGAAACTAGGGTTTCTGGTTTGAGTGGGAGCAATGGCGGAAGGAGGAAATTTTAAGGTCGAGAAGTTTAATGGCCAAAAATACTAGTTATGGAATATGCAAATGGAGGACTATCTATACTAGAAGGATCTATTCCTGCCGTTGGGAGGAAGAGCAAAGCAGCTAGCAACTATGAAGGACGAAGAATGGAAGGTTCTTGACAAAAAGGCCCTGGGAACAATAGGGATAAGCCTGGCTTCGTCGGTGGCTTTCAATATATCAAAATAAAATACAACGGAGGATCTGATGAGCACATTGGGTAAGCTGTATGAAAAAACCTCGACCTCCAACAAGGTATCTTTAATGAAGCGTCTATTTAATATGAAGATGTATGAAGGTGGACCTGTTGCTGATCATTTAAATGAATTTAATACAGTTTCAAATCAACTAAGTTCTGTAAGTGTGAATTTTGATGATGAGGTTAGGGCTCTTCTAATCTTGTGTTGATTGCCAGAAAGCTGGAATAGCTTGGTCATGGCTATAAGTAACTCAGTCTCTGGTTCAAACACCTTGAAATATGATGATGTTATTGGTGATATTCTAAGCGAGGAAATGCGAAGAAAAAGTACAGGTGAAACATCAGGTAATGCGTTGACCATGGAGAGTAGGGGAAGAAAAAAGGAGAGAGGAAAGAGCTAAGGTAATCGTGGTAAGTAAAAAATGGGCAGATCCAAGCTTAGACTGGGAAAGATAGAGTGTTGGAATTGTGGAAAGAAATGACATCTAAAGAAGGATAGCAGATCTTTAAAGAAGAAAGGAGATGCACAATAGGAAACCACCTAGGAAGAAAATGTAGCAAGTGAGGTGTTACAAGATGCTTTGATTCTTGCATTAGATAATACTAGTGATTATTGGGTAGTATATTCAGGGGCTTCATGTCATGGTACACCCCATAGGAAATATTTTCATGATTATGTTCCAGGCGATTTTGGAGATGTTTTATTGGGTGATGATGAGCCATGTAAAATTGTTGGAATGAGTAAGGTATGGATAAAATTTAAGAGTGGAACTGATTGGCTACTGAAAGATGTAAGGCATATTCCTGCTATGAAAAGAAATCTGATCTCAACAGGGCAGTTGGGAGATGGCGGCTATCTGTCAACGTTTGGAGAAAAGTGGTGGAAGATTACTAAAGGATCAATAGTGATAGAAAAAGGAGACAGGGTAGGTACGTTGTATTTATGTCCTCATAATACTGACCATTCTATCTCTTTAGCTTACACAGGAACATATACAACATTGTGGCATCATAGGCTTGGCCACATGAGTGAGAAGGGGATGTAGATTCTCCACTCAAGGAAGTTGCTGCCAAATTTGAAGTAGGTAAGTTTGGAATTCTATGAGAAATTTTTATTGAAAACAGAAGAGAGTCAGATTTCTCAGGGTTGGGAAACAGAAGAAGAATGAAAAGTTAGAGCTTGTGCATACAAATGTATGGGGACCAGCTCAGGTACAATATCTTGGTGGATTATTGTGTTACATTTATTGATGATGCAAATAGAAAAACTTGGGTTTATTGCATTAGACATAAATTTGATGTGTTTGCTACTTTTAAGAAGTAGAAAGATTTGGTTGAGAATGAGACAGGAAAAAGGTTGAAGTGTCTCAGATTGATAATGGAGGTGAGTACTATGGAAAAGAGTTTGATAGTTACTGTTCATACCATGGGATTCGTAGAGAGAAGACAGTTCCAGGAACACCACAAGAAAATGGTGTGTCATAAAGGATGAATAGAATGATCATGGAGTGTGCAAGGTGTATGAGATTGCATTCAGGGTTTCCCTTACAGTTTTGGGCAGATGATGTAAATATTGTTGTTTATTTAATAAACAGAGGGCCTTCAAGTGCTTTGGATGGTATTATTCCAGAGGAGGCATGGATAGATAAAAAGGTAAACTACTCATTTCTGAGAACGTTTGGTTGTGAAGCATTTGTCCATATTGATAAAGAAAATAGAACAAAGCTTGAAGCTAAATCCAAGAAATGTACCTTTATTGGATATGGGGTTGATGATTTTGGTTATCGCTTGTGGGATTATGAAACTAACAAAATCATTAGGAGTAGAGATGTGATATTCAATGAAAAGGTCATGTATAAAGATTAGTTGCAGGGAAATAAACAGGCAAAGGAAAACATAGAGTACACAATACTTGATGAAATTCAAGAAAATGAAGTTCCAAAGGTGCCAGAAAATCAATAACAACAGCAAGTACCTGAAACTCCTGCAAGTGTAAGAAGATCTGGGAGGTTAAGCAGACTCCTTGAATGATACTCTCCTTCAATGTATTATTTATTGATGATTGCTGCTGGTGAACCAGAATGTTATGAAGAACCAATGTAGGTGGAAACTAGAAAGAAGTGGGAGAAAGGCATGAATGAGTAGATGGACTCATTGGTAGGAAACCAGACTTGGGATCTGGTCCAATTTCCTGCTGGTAAAAGAGTATTGCAGAACAAATGGATTTACAGGTTGAAGGAAGAAGAAAGAGGTAAGAAGCGGTACAAGGCTAGACTCTTTGTAAAGGGGTTTGCACAGAAGAAAGGTATACATTTTGATGAAATATTTTCTCCTGTTGTTAAGATGACTTCAATTAGGACTATTTTAAGTCTAGTGGTGGTAGAAGATTTGCATCTTGAACAGTTAGATGTAAAAACAACCTTTCTCCATGGGGATTTGGAGGAAGAGATATGAATGTAGCAGCCACAAGAATGTGAGGTCAAAGGGAAGGAGAATTTGGTGTGCAGGTTGAAAAAAAGCTTGTATGGCTTGAACCAAGCTCCAAGGCAGTGGTATTTAAAATTTGACAAGTTTATGACAGAACAAGGTTATAGTAGATGTCATTCTGACCACTGTGTTTATTTCAAGAGGCTAGATAATGGAAAATATATTATCTTGTTATTGTATGTGGATGACATGCTTGTTGCAGGGTCTAACATGCAGGAAATAAATGTGCTCAAAAGGAAGTTAGATAATTCATTTGCGATGAAGGATTTGGGTGCTACAAAGCAAATCATTGGTATGAGAATAACAAGAGACATGAAAACTCGCAAATTGACATTGTCTCAGAGTGAGTACATACAAAAGGTGTTGGAGAGGTTCATAATGCAAAATGAAAAACCAATTAGTACACCTTTGGCCAGCCTCAAACTAAGTAAGGAAATGTGTCCCAAGACACAGGAAGAGATAGATTACATGTCCAAGATTCCTTATCAATCAGTAGTTGGCAGCTTGATGTATGCCATGGTGTGCACAAGACCAGATATTGGACATACAGTGGGATTTGTGAGCAGATATACTAACAATCTAGGTAAAGAACATTTGAACGCAGTACAGTGGATTCTTAGGTATATGAGAGGTACTACCACTCATGCATTATGTTTTGGAGGTTCAGACACTATTCTACAGGGATATGTTGATGCAGATATGGCAGGTGACAAGGATAGCAGGAGGAGGACCACAGGGTATGTGTTTACTGTAGGTGGAACAATAGTAAGTTGGATTTCAAAACTACAAAAGGTTGTTGCACTTTGAACAACTGAAGCAAAGTATGTTGTTGTTACAGAGGCTAGTAAAGAGATGATTTGGCTGCAGAGGTTTATGGAGAAATTGGGTAAGGAGACGAAGGATAGCAGGTTGTATAGTGACAACCATAGTGCCATTCATCTTGCAAAGAACTCAGCATTCCATTCCATGACTAAACATATATAGCTCAAGTACCATTTCATATGCTATGTTCTAGAAGATGAACTGTTGAAGATGGAAAATATACATATTAGCCAGAATCCTGCAGACATGTTCATAAAGGTAGTGACTAGAGAGAAATTGAGTTCCTGCTCGATTTTAGTTGGCCTTCTAGCGTGAAGGTGAAGATGAGAAATTTTCCAAGTCCAAGGTCCAGCAAGTGCAGTAGCAGTGGAGTTGTTGTGATCAGTCTCCAAGTGAGATATTGTTGGTTGTGGAGACTGATCTCCTAGATTCAAAGATATTATTATTCAACTGTGTTTGTACCCCAGGTTTGGTTATGATCCCGACAGGATACCCAGGGGGTCTGGGGGAGTGTTCTGCAATCCCCTGCTTGGGGGTGTGGGGGACAGTGCCCCCGAAGGAAATTTTTGGGTTGTTTTCGCCAATAGATTATGAGGCCATGGTTCTGGGTAACCTGTGGTATTTTCCCATTGTATTTCCCCTTTATAAGAAAGACATTGTAATACGGCTAGGTTTGATGTATTAGGTTTTATGCATTGTAAATATCTTTGAGATCGTGAAGAGAGACTGTGAGACAGTGAAGGGGAAGTGCAACAGATGTGCTGCAGGTTGTATCCCTTCACTTTGCTGGACGGTATAATAATAAGGACTGGCAATTTCAGTTTGGATGTATCTCATCTTGGGTGAACCACGATATATTGGTGTCTCTCTTGAAATGCATTTGTGTAATTTGTATTTGCATCTTGTTTATTGTTATTGCTCCGCGATCCTATTTTTCTAACAAGGAAAATCACAACTACTCACAAACATTGTTATCAACCCCTTTTTTCCTTGTCATCTTGTCTTATGTGCTTAATGGGTTCCATTTTGTTTTCTTTTCTGCAACATAACAATTGAAAATTAATATTTAATACTAAATTAATTAACTAGTTGTACATAATAAAAAAATTCCATAATTTCATACATTTGAAGCTCACTCTGTTGTTGAGGTGGCTCCTCTTGTGATGCAATTATGTCGAACAATTATAGTCAACATTCAACATATGTGAATTAGATTGTTTGTAATATATTAGTGAATATTATTAAGTACTGTCTTACTCAAAATTCAAGAAACAATTCATATTTATTTCTTTTTTACTCACCTAATTCATCCCTCGAGTGCAAATTTTCAATCAAGATTTTATGCTCTTTTGCACTTAGATTGCAAAGAATCTTATCGAGCTTCCTCATTTTTTGGCTCTGGATATCACACATTAACCAATACATATTAGTTAAATAAACAAATAATTTAACATTTTAATTTAATACAAAAATTACAAAGAACTTGTCTCCTTCACAAATTTGGATGTGATTCCACCATGTCAACTATAATTGTTGTTAATTGAAAACGCCAATTTCATTAAACTTGGACTTATTAGACAAAATTTGGACTAAGAAAGTGTGAATTTAGACTTTGAAAGTGTCAATATAAACATTTCGAAAGTGCGAAATTAGGTTTTGAAAGTGGCAATATTGGCTTTGAAAAGTGTGTTTTTTATTCAAATAGTGTGTTTTTTGACTACTTATGAACCCTAAACTTGCATTTTTTTATTATGAAACTATGAACTTCGATTCAAAAAGTGTGAATTTCAAATCAAAAAATGCAAATTTTGATTTGAAAAGTGTGAATTTAAAATTAAAAAAATGCAAATTTTGATTTGAAAAGTGTGAATTTCAAAAAAAAAATACAAATTTTGATTTGAAAAGTGTGAATTTCAAATAGAAAAATGTAAATTTTGATTTGAAAAGTGCAATTTTCATTTGGAAATGTGCAACCTTTTAAGGTGAAAAATGAAATGTCTATAATATTCAGTCCTTGTTTGAATAACAGGTTTATCAGTTATTGTTTCTTTTTTGATACAATGTCAAGAATATCTATCTTTTTACATAAATAATTTTAATAGTTTCCAAATGAGGCAGGAATTCTCTGTGTAATCTCTATAGGCACAAATTACTTACATAGTACTAACCAGTAAACGGTGTATTGTGCATCACATTAGTAATTTTCCTCAAATTCCTAGAGGCTAGTGGACATTCCAGATGCTCAACGTTTACTCACCCAGCCAGGTTGATAGACATACTAGAACAATCGTAACAAAATATAAATTTGTTGGGCTAAGATCACATCAAATGATATCTATAGGAACATCCATCCCACTCTCAACACTATGCCCCATATGTTCTCATTGTGCCTTTATAACTCCAGCAAGACCCTTCTCGTTTATTCTATTTTGTTCTCTTATCCATCCCAGCATTGGTGACCATGCTCATATGCTTATATTTACATTGATCATCATACTTTATTCTTCACCAACAACCAATTGTTTCTTTCTATTTAAGCAGTTTTTGTACAAGATGTTCATATCCTTCGATGATCCTGTTGGTTTCCATCATTGCTCCTCTACTTTGTAATACCCAAGAGTACTAGCATCTGAATCCTAATAAATATTACCAATCGCCCTACCGAACCATATTGCACAATTTGTCTCTGGTGATTGCACAATGACCATTTGTCCCTTTACAACATCCACTCTTGGAATGAATTCATTTCTAGTCTTTTTGCATACTGTTCCAACATAGCAATCCTGCAAATCAGAAACATTTTCCTTCAAATAGCCATCCATAATTTCATTTTCAAATCTTCTAGGTTCAATACTATGAATATCATGGCTTGTCGATGGCCAAAAGTTTGTTGCTGACTGATCAACACTCTTTTAGCGACTGTCCAAAGATTTATATACAACCTCCCAATAATTTAACTTGGGATGCCAAAACATTTCACCTCACTTGTCAATCCCTCGATTTTAGAATGAAATATATGTTTCTATTCCTTTTTTATTTCGTCAATATCTGAAGGTATTTTTTATTGCAGATTTAATAACCTAGTCTGCCCCACCGGTAAGTTTGCACTACCATCTGGAAATGACCACCAAAGATGAATAGGAGATGACCAAGCTTCATCCAGAAGTGATGCCCTCCATTGCATGACTGCAATGTTATTTATGAGATGAAATTTTAAAAAATGGCATTTTTTGATACCGATGATTTTGGCATTTCCATCCAAAAGGTGGGGTTTCAGAAAACTCTTAAAATTGTAAAGTTCATCAATTAGATAAGCGCGATAGAAATTTTGATCTTCACATGTCCTATATGTATCCATAATTTTCGAGAGTTAAAATATATCCTTACGCATTAGCTTTACAGATAACCTTCCATAAGTTCCATCTGTCTTCATGGGTGTGTCCAACCGGGAGGAATCCAACTTCAACTATCTCGAACACTCTCCTTATTGTTAAAAGAGATAAAAATGCAAATACAAAGTGGTTTTTGTTATCGCCCGAACAATTATCCATTTGCAACAACAATATGGGTGGTTGTTTTCTATTTGGCATGCATTGATTAGTACCATCAACACACAATATATCATGTTGCATTACATATTGTCTATATATCACACACTTTTCATATGAATCTGATTGCAATAGAGAATCATGCAATTGGTGCTTAGATGTTCCGCCTTTGTAGAGAAAATCACCATATTTATCAACCACTGGTTCTTCAAGACTCTTCAAGCATTTAGCCAGGTATGTCACAGTGAAATTTGATCCCATCTCTAAAAATGAGAGGCTGAAATGGGAAAACCCCCCAGCCTTGTTCCCATGAGTCAACATTCTAGTCAATGATATGGGGAGATTCATCTGTGAGAATAATATACTTGGTGACAACTTGCGATATATTTATTATGAGTTGCCTGATGTGCTCTCAACCTTTCCACCTTAGCTATATCAATGGTCCCCTTTAGCCTATCCTTTATTGTAATTCACTCATTACACCTTGCAAAGGAGTTTGATTTAGAAATTTTAACATCTTGACAATCTTCTCTCATCACCTTGTTAAAGGAGGATTGTGATACTGGAGGCAAACCAATACTTTCGATTTCTTCATTTGCCATTTTTCGTAGCAAACGATGGGACATATTAGAAGGAAATAATTTCAAGGTTGTCCTTGTTCCATCTTCAGTGATTAATCGTGTAAGATGTGGAGATTTGTCTAAATTCCCCAATTTCATTAATAGTAGCTACCAGTGCAACAGTGTTTGCCCAAGATTTTCCAAGTCATTGTTTAGTACCATGCACATCCCTGACATCACCATTCAAGAACATGATTTTATAATTGTATAAAGTGCTCCTTTTTATCCCATGGCATTTATACCATGCATTTTGACAGATGTCTATTGTGTCTAATCTCATTGTCAACATGCTTCTTTTTCTGTCATTTCCTTCTTTGGCCATGGGAGCGTTTGATCAACAAGAATTTATAACATAATGTCGTCTTGAATTCCCATTCATACTATGAAATATTTGAGCAACAATGTTCAGCAACAATTTTTGAAAGGAATGCACCCTGATCAATTCCAAGCATGTAAGGTACCAAGCTTGATTTGTTTCCAGAAATTTTAGTTCCATATTTATGCTTCACGGAATTGTATGGACTTGTTCCATTACCTTTAACATCTGTATATTCACAATGGGGAGTACCTGGAAGGACCATCTATAAAGGACGTTCTTAAAAAATATTCCAAATGTTGAACATGTCTTCGTCTGTGTTCTTTTTTAGAATAACATCCAAAGGAACATCATTGAGGTCAATCAAATTGTTTGCGGGCCATCATACAAGAGAGCCTTCAAATAAACCACAATCCTTGCAATTGCAGAAGACTTTATGAACTAAAATACCAAACTCACCAACATTTAGTGGTTTGAATTGTACAACGTCTCCTTCAAAAATAGTTGACACTATTCCCCGAGCAACATAATGTGGCTTTAAAGAACATTGATGTATCAAATTAACTTTCTCTCCCAAAAACTTGATATTGTGATTTTTTATTAATACTTTCAAAGTAGTTTCAGATTGATTATTGTTGAAATTGCTTTCAACAAAAATCAATGTTTATGAGTTAAAATCTATGATTCTTTTAATCAGCCATACAACAAAAACTCCACTATTGAACTCTGGACAACATGCCATACAAGAAAAAACCACTTCATCCACCGAAATACCAAAGGAGAAGTCACCCAAAAACGTTCCCCCAACAAAATCAGTCCCACCCACATTTGTTACAAAACGTATGGAAATGCAATCCTTGCATTCTGAACACTTATGTAACAACTTAAATTTTCTCATAATAAAAGAAGATTTATTCTCAGTTGTTCTGATATGTTCTACACTCGTCGAAGTAGAATCTGGTATATCATTCACCTTATTCTCATAAAGAGAAGATCCAATGTTCTTAACAATCTCAGATGCATACATTGAATATAACCACCAACTGCCTCTGACAATGTATATGCACCTTCTGATGTATAGGGAAATTGAAGACTTATATTTAAAATCTTGGTAACATTTACAATGATACATCCATCATGAATTATGATATTGTGCAATATTTTTCTTTTTGGAAAAGAGTTTCCTTCAACAACTTTCAATCCATTCAGAAGGAGGTCCACATATTGTTGAGAACCAAAATCCATTTTGGAAGTGATTTCTGAAATATAAAATAACATGACACATTGTTGAGAACCAAAATCCATTTCAGAAGCAATTTATGAAATATAAAATAACAGGAGCACATTAAAAATAATAATGATTTTAAACAAAGAATAATTTTTCTACTAGTATATATTATCAAATAAGTCAGTAAGAAGGGTTGATCGACCCTTCATTTACAATATAAATGTAAAAATATTTAATATACGAAATCTAGGCCGACAATTCCTGACTTTTGACTTCCACTGTAAATAGTAGGGATCCGGACATTAGCTAAGTTATAACATATAAAAAATGTTTGTCCCAACTTTCATTTTCCAACAAGAAGGATTGACTTCCCCTTTGTTTAATAGATAATTGTGAACACCTATATCCAGAATGTTGAACACAAGAAGGATCGACCGACATTTCTTGCATTCTATAACTATTATGAAAATAATACTGGGCAAAATAAGGGTCAGCCGACCCTTCATTTTTGAGGGAATTCAAAAAATATTCAACCTACGAAAGATAGGCCGTCAATTCATGTATATCCAAAATGGTGAAAACTGAAAGAATAATGAGCACAAGAATGGTCGATCGACCCTTAATTTACGAGAGAAATGTAAAAATATTTAATCTACGAAGAATAGGCTGGAAATTCCTGACTACTGACTTCCACTGTAAATATTAGGGATCCAAACATCAACTAAGTTATAACATATAGAAAATGTTTTGCCTGATTTTCATTTTTCGACAAGAAATATCGGTCGCCCCTTCATTTAGTAGATAATTGTGAACACCTATATCTAACAATTCCCTATATCCAGAATGGAGAACATAAGAAGGATCGACTGACCCTTCTTGCAGTATAGAACTATTATGAAAATAATACTGGGTAGAAGAAGGGTCGACCATCCCTTCATTGAAAAGGTAATTGTAAAAATATTCAACCTATGAAGGCTAGGCCGTCAATTCATGTATATCCAAAATGGTGAACACTGGAAGAATACTGAGCACAAGAAGGATTGACCAACCCTTCTTGAATTCTAGAACTATTATGAAAAGAATATTGGGAAGAAGAAGGGTCGACTATCCCTTCATTTATGAGGGAATTGTAAAACTATTCAACCTAGGAAGGCTAGGCCGTAAATTCATGTATATCGAAAATGGTGAACACTGGAAGAATACTGAGCACAAGAAGGGTCGAACGACCCTTCATTTACAAGAGAAATGTAAAAAAATTTAATCTAGAAAGGCTAGGCCGATAATTCCCGACTTCTGACTTCCTTTGTAAAAAGTAGAGATCGGGACATAAGCTAAGTTATAACATATAAAAAATGTTCATCCTAGCTTCTGTTTTCCAACAAGAAGGATCACCCGCCCCTTTGTTTAGTATATAATTGTGAACACCTATATCCAACAGTTTCCTATATCCAGAATGGCGAATATAAGAAAGATCGACCGACCCTTCTTCCAGTCTAAAACTATTATGAAAATAATACTGCGCAGAAGAAGGTTTGGCTGCCCCTTCATTTATGAGGGAACTGTACAAATAATAAATCTACGAAGGATAGGCCTCCAATTCGTGTATATACAGAATGGTGAAAACTGGAAAAATACTGAGCACAAGAAGGGTCAACCGACCCTTCATTTAAGAGAGAAATGTAAAAATATGTAATCTATGAAGGCCGGGACAACAATTGCCGACTTCTGAATTCTATATTAAATAGTAGAGATCAGGACATTGGCTAAGTTATAACATATAAACAATATTTATCCCGACTTGCGACAATAAGGATCGGCTGCCCCTTCATTTAGTAGAGAATTGTGAACACCAATATCCAACAATTCACCTATATCCAGAATGGTGAACAAAAGAAGGATCGAATTACCCTTCTTGCATTCTAGAACTATTATGAAAATAATATTGGGCAAAGGAAGGGTCGGTCGCCCCTTCATTTATGAGGGAATTGTAAAAATAGAACAAATTTAAGAAAGAGCAGTCGCTCTTTCTCTGAGAATATATCCACTTTCCATCAAATTGTGCGAAGAAATGTTCCTATGAAATTTGTGTTTAGAGTGTCGATATCTACTTTCCCCACTCCTAAAAAACATCCTTGGAGGAAGGAGCAGACGCTTTTTCTTCCAACACCCCAAAATAGAACAACTTGAGGAAAGAGCAACCTCTATTTCTCTGACAAAGTTTCGACTTTCCAGCAAACTCTTTGAAGCAAAATTTCTATAAATTTTGTTGTTAAAATGTCAATATCTAGTTTCCCAGGGTGACACGTGGAACCCTTAGATTGTGACACTTGGCATATTCGATTTTTTAAATTAGTATAAAGATTATATAAATGAATATTAAGGATATTAACGGTACCATTTCAATATAAACATATGGATTTAAGTTATATAAATTTTTGGAATAGGTATCAGGGATCAGATTTGAAGGGTTGAACTTAATTTCAGGTTGAAGGTTATATATTCATACCACCCTTCTAGCATGAAGGGATTTAATTAAAAAAATTACACTTCAATTGACAATAACAAATAAACTCAATGTTTCATTAAAAAAATTGCTAAATAAAATATTACTGGATATGAGTAATACATTACATATTTCCCTACATACACTTAAAGAAAGTGAGGTCTAACAATGCCATGCCACCTAGCTTAATAAGGAACATCTAACAAACTGTTCAAGTGAAATTGATCCTATGGACAACTATATCTCCCTTTTCAATATAACTACAACTCCATTCAGATAACCCATATTGTTTTGGTCTGTTAGATGTTTTATGTCTTGAAATATCAGAAGCACTAGTGTTTGGGTCATGTCCTGTAGTTTAGATTATATGATGTTCTGTAATGAGTATTGGTATGGACTCAACAGTATGTGTAATTTTGGTTTATTGTTCTGGTTAGACAATATTATGACAAATCTCATGTTTAAGGTTAAATTTATGGGCTACATTGCTTAGTGTTAAATTTTATGCAAAAGATATTCATCATGTTTATAAAAAGTTAATATATAAATCAATCATGGTCCTGTATATAAAGTTGTAGCGAAAATAATAATTAACCCCATCTCAGAGATTCGTTTATATAAGATTTCAATAGAGTGGAACTTGTGTGGACTTTGGAGTCGACCGAGCCTATCGGAGCTAGAGTGTGGCAGCATGCGACTGGAGTTTGGATTGAGCATGGAACCTGCATAGAGCTTGAACTGCGTCAAGCATAGATGGGACCGAGTGGAAAACAGATCCCACTGCATGGAACTGTTACCCGAGCTTCGACTATTGCACTAGATATTTCTTGTTATTGCAGGGGATTCAACTGGAACCCAAACCATTGAAAATTCTATCTCGTAACTACTTCTCGGAACTACTGCGAAGATTTTGGTTGTCAGGTAAATGCGTTGTCGGCTAGACAATGCCCACGAAAACTTGATGCGTCAAACAAAGTTATTTAAGAAAAAAATCACCTTTATTACACGCTACCGGCAGGAAAAAACGGTATCATAATGGTTAATGAAACATCTTGTAAAAATTTATAAGATATCAATGGTTTATATTCGAGGAGGGTTGAGATTTGTAGTGGACAGGGAATCTAGTAGGAAAATGTGCATGTTCTATAACGTTGGAAACTTTGGCGAAATGACCTTTGGTACGTGTTAAAGTCAGGAAGCAATCTATGGTGGATAAGTGGTGGAATAAAATATCTATGGTTGATGTTTATTTCACACTTTCAACTAACGCGGAGAATGAAAAGGGTAAGAGGTAGTGGAATTTTTACCGCTTACGTCGTGTTGAGTCGAGGATTGTTCCGCTGAATGAAAAAATGTAATGGAAAACCACTTCTCATGATCCCGAAACCACCTACATGAGATATTATAAAAGTTGGTATCTTCTTATGATTGATGGAAATTACCCATGCAACCAGGTGTGATCCTATTTGTCCTTCAATATATTCTTTTTTCAAGAAGTAGAAACCGAAAGGAAATCAGATGGTTATTGTATCGATGAGTTATATTTATTGGAAATTTATATTCTTAATCGAACTATAGATAATGAGCATAATTCATGCAAGTACTGGCGGTGGCCGATATATATATTAGTCCACTCGTTATACCATATACTTTAGTGTGCACTTAGTATCAGTATTTTTAAGCATGATCAAACACCGAGCATTTCAATCCTACTCTCAAATAATGGAAGAGAAGTGGATGATTAACTAACATTACAACACACGATACCAACCTCTATTGGCATTAAGTGTTGTTGCGCATTGTACACCATGCAATGTTCACCAACCCACATCCACATTGGAGGAATCACCTATTTGTTGTCGAAAAGCACAAGCCTGATCCTGATGGACCCAAGAATAATCAAACCCACAACCTCATGATAAAGGGTCGGCTTTGGTTGAGAGATTCGACCAGTTGGGCTACCCATTAGGGCATATCCTTAATACCTTATTCGTTGTTATGTTATTAAAATTGTTATTTGCTAATACATGCCTTAAGATTCAGTTAGTAAATGATATATGATCAATTATATTAGTGTGTCCTTGAATGCCTTACTTGCTTGTCAATAAATATAGTCAGAATCTTATCTTGTATTTATAGCATGTCGAAATGTTCTAGTTATCTTGAACTTGTCTTTAATAATCAAAAGAATAGCCTGGATGTATATGGATATTAAATTAATAAATACTTTAATACAGCTGACCAATTCTTTCTGATACAAGATCACTCTTTCTATTATTTACGGAACCTTTATGTCCAATCGCGACATAGATAAAGCTTTTCTATTTTATCTTTTCAAGCCTATATATATAGTTTATAGACGGTTACATAATGACCCGCCGGTTCACTAACCAACGTGGCTAATTGACTCGACATGTGGTGGTTGACACGACGGTTCGACATGTTATCCGAAGTGGTCAAATAGAGGACCTAGTTAGGCAGCCGACCTAGGATCCTCCAACATCTCAACATGTGGTGTTCGACACGACAATTTGACATGTTCTCTGAAGTGGTCGAAAGGAGGACCTAGTCGAGCGGCCAACCTAGGATCCTCCAACATCTCTCCCACGAACAAGATCTTTCTTCGTCCCGAAGAAATCATAAAATAACTGGAGCTGGATAAACATATGAAATTCACCACGGCTTGTCTTGTAACTAAGTGTAAACAGTTGATGACTCTAAGCTGGTACCGGCTACTATCGTGGCTAGAAATGGGTCCTCAAGTATGGGAGTGTGTCCATGCTGGTAGAGGAAACCTAACAACATGGTCTGGTACCAAACAACTTTGGACGACTGGCTACTATCACGGCTGAAAATGGGTCGTCAAGTCTGGGATTTGGTAGATGAAAGCTGTCAGCATGGCTATTATTGGACAACTACTGCAAGCTTAACGTCGACAACAGTGGCAGATCATCTTGTTTTAGAGAAGGAAGTGTCCAAGAAAACAGGTAGATGGACCACTAATATTCTCACATCCATTCCAACTTCTACACCAATTAGTTAGTGAAAGAAGAATGGAAAAAACGTGATTGGTGGCAAGGAACATAATGCAAAATCTTGGTCTTGGGGATTCGAGAGTGCTCGAAATTCCAATATATCATGGTGTGGTGAGTATTTGTCAGGGACCTGATGTTGAAATTCTCATATATCAAAAAGAGAACTGGGGAGCAACCATAAGAATCAAGTATTTTTGATAAAACAACAAAGGAAAGGGAACAGAGGCGGTAAAGAAGAGTGCCATGACTTCTCAAAGATTTCATTTTGTTTTGATAAGGGGTATGGTTTAGCCTATATATAGTGAGTTGCTACTGAATTGACTGGGATGGGATGGATGGGGAATGATAATTATCACAGTATGGTAGGATGGTGGTCATAGATATCATCTATAGAAATTGTAGATTTTGCTAGAGTAATTGTACATGTATCACTCCAATCGATGCCTTGAGAAAGGATTTTATGTTGACATGGCGATGGTTTATACGATGAAATTATGAAATGGTGGTTATCCTAATGGTTCTAATGGTGAATGATGGCTTGTATCACTTGTGTGAAGAAAATAATTTCATCATGCTTTAGTCGACATTATGTCTTGTCACGAACAATTGATAGTGATGATGATGATTCAGTCCTAATGGTTCTAATGGTGAATGATGGCTTGTATCACTTGTGTGAATAAATTAATCTCATCATTCTTTAGTAAAAATTATTTCTTGTCACGAACAATTGATAGTTATGATGATGATTCAACCGACATATTGATAGTACAAATTGCACCAATGAGGACACATGTCAGTGATACTCAAGCAAAGGTTATAATCCTTTGTCCCAATGGATCAAAATAAATCCCGTACTCTTGGGGATTGGGTATTGCAACCAATAACCAAGGAGAAGCTTTGGCTCTCCTGCAAGGTCTTCGACAACTAAAGAAAAAAGGAATTATGGATGTCCACGTAGGTTGTCCCATGGTTGGGAGAGAACTTCCAACCATGATATAGTTCAAATGTGAAGTATGTCCTCCACTCACGTTATGTGTGCTAACTAGGTGATGTCCCCCAGTTAGATTAGGTCAATTAGCTAGGGGTTTTCCCCTAGTTGAAAATTGTCCACTTACTATAGTGTTCCTAGTAACCGGATGTTGACCATTGATCATAGGTTGACTTGTAACTAATGGTTGACTACTAACAAAGGGATTACCTCCACCTGACTGTAAACTAACAAGTATATTATAACCTCCCCTCGAATTTTGAGGTGGGGGTGGTGGGGGTAATATTTGAGTAAAATAGTTAATAGTGTTTGAAGGTTTCCCTCCAGTGGTTGGGGTCAATGAGGTGTTGAACAGATCGCCCGACTCTGAGGTGTACTCATCGGGAACGACTGTTGACCTGGTTCATAAGTGGTTGTGGTAGGTGTAGATGTTCCTGGTGAATAAAATGATAAATAATGGATAGGGGAATGTTGTTCAATAGTTGGCACTTCCAGATTAGGCCTAGGTCGGAAACTCTGTCGTCTAAGTTCATTACCGAATGTTTGTAAATGATCAATAGTCTCATAAACAGGTTGGAGAAAGACGTTATTGGGGATCCTATGAAATGGAGTTTCCACCATTGGAAGTGACTAAAAATCAGAAACATGATGCCTTAAAGAAGTGTCCCAAAATGATGCAGTTGGACCAAAATATGTTGATACCATGTCATCCTAGAGTTGACTGAAAATCCAGTCTATAGCTCCAGGATGTCCTTCCATCGAATGATGAAAATATGTGATGTGTGAAGCAGGTTGTTCCAGAATCAACGGACCTGTAGGATCAAGGATAGGTGGGTTTGCGGGAGGTGAATAGCTCATTCTCGACTCCATGGTAGAAGTATCTTCTTCATGTGACACGGATGTGGTAGGTCGATCCATATTTGTGCCCGAGTTCTCCTCCGTATTAAGGGAATATTCAAGTGGCAAGTTTGAAATCCTGCGGGATCATCTTAAAGGTTGATAATCTAGAATGGATGAACAAAAATTTCTCCTAAGAGTTTTATATACAAAAAGAAAAATACACTCCAAAATATACACAAGCTAAATCCGAAAGCAAACTTATGTGGTAGGTGTAGATTCAATGGTCTGGAACCTCACGAGATTATCAAGGCGATGCAAATCGCAATATACCACAGGTTCCAACAGTTATACTCATCCCAATATTTCAAAGCACTAACTAGGAAGGATTAGGGCCGTACCCATGACCATATAACCTGACTACCTGATAACACGTGCATAGTAGCTCCCTGAGTGTTGTTATCGGTGTATTTCCACGCCAAGATGGCCAATAGGTTAACTCGGATGGTTACAAGAATCCTAGAAGGGTATCCTGATATGCTCAAGGTACGTGGGAGCTCAAATCTGTAGTGGTGTTGTCTAATGCATATCCGCATGACAGGAGCCTTCTAATATACTATCGAGTACGTGAAGTATGTTTCTATATACCCAAGGGTACGTGAAAGGACATTCGATATACCGATTGGTACATGGAAGAAATACAAGTCCTTGGGATGCAGTGCAGGAAAATAATGACATCTTCCACGCTTAAAAATGCCAGAACACGTCTCTAACTTAATAGAGACATTTTTATACAGTTTTAACTTAGTGCTACCATTAAATTTTATCTTGGCGGTTAGGTGAATGCATGAGGCATAGACAATAATTTAAAAAGATGCAAATCTTAACTACATGCAAATGCAAATCTTTTCTTTTTCTTTTCAATGAAAACTAACTAAGGTAAGGAGAAATTTTCTTTGTTTTCGATAATGAAAATGAACAGGTACCTCTAAGATTTTAAAATAAGCCAAAAGAATCAAAAGCACTCTTTCACTAATCCAACAAAAATAAATAATACAACAAATCCAAATGTTTTTTTCTTTTTATCTTTTCAAGAAAAAGTGAAGAATAATTTCCTTCTGAATGCAATGAATCCAAATTTCCAAAATAATGATCCAAAAATGGGAAGAAAATAAGAATATGCAAGAATCTTTCAATCTTTGAAATGCTTTGTAAAAGTTCACTGCACTTGAAATATTCAAAGAAATGATAGATAAGTTTTCATAACCAATAAAATCTAAGCTAATAGTTATCCTTTCAAACTTTTCAAAGATCTTTTAATGATAATTTCCAAAGTATGAAAAAATATCTACAAAAATTCCAAGAAAGGAACTTGAAATGAAGATAATGAACAACTTTGATTTTCTAATGAGTGTACCCAATAAATCTGAGAATTACATCACTTTTCATATCTATATTCACAAAATGAGAGAATACACTAATGCAAACTCAAATCAGTTGGAAATTCCCAAAGAAATGTAATCACCCAAAATCTCAATAACACTCAAAACGCACAAATTCAAGCAAAAAATCACAATAACCAAATATGGGAAGGCTCAGAAGTCAGATCGAACAAATCGAACAGATCAGTTGAGACGATCAGGAGACACAAGACTGAGTAAATCGATGGGGGATTGAAATTTCCCACAACAATTGAATCACTCGCTTTACTAGTTAGGACCCTAATCGAGTCTTAAACTTCACAATCAAGCCAAGGATAGAACATGTTGTGCCTAGGGGTTCTGTAACTATAAGGGGAAACACACAGAACTCAGAAAATCAGACCAAAAACCCACTTTGAGAATTTTTTATACTAAGTGCCAACTAATGGAGGGCGATGCACCCTGCAAGTGTGCACCAAGGCATTGGAGGAGCCAATGACGCACTCTGCTAATGGGAAAACCGCATTAGCGACGCAGTTTGCAAACAATCAGAGAGTGTGAGGGACGTAGGTTAATAACTGTTGAAGTGTGTCATAATTATAGTGATGTGGGGGTTAAACCAACCGAGTGTGTCAGGCAGGATCTGGGCAACAAAAAATAAAAATACTCCAAGAATAAAAAGGTAACATGTCTAATGATGATCCTAAGTAGAGTCTGGATAGCCTAGAGACTCTCTGCTGGTCGAATCCAATGGAGGGAAAGGAAATTATAGGTTTAATCAATAAAAATCAAGAATTGAAAACAAATCAAAACTATGATCTATAGTATCCATGGTATGGTCTCCATTTTTGTTTCAAGACAATCTATTAATGTGGACAAAAACTGATCTCTCTAGCCTAAATGATTTATATCTAGAAAAAAAGAGTATATAACATAATTATCTTTCCTAGTTAGATTAAATTGCAAGGTAGATCAGAGAGTGAATTACCTTATGATTGCAATTCCCTTATCCTCATTTGATCTACTTCCAGTTCCTCGATGTCTGGTTGCAAAACAAGATGGACCAAGTGGAAACAAATGAACAATATGAAAGCATCTGATTATGAATCTAACTAGATCAATGGTCAAAGAAGCCAATCCTAAACATTATTATAAGACATAACAAGTTTACGGAAATATAATTATATTAAATCTAATTTGCAGCAAATACAAAGTAGAGAGTTACAACTGATGCCTTGATGATATAAATCCAACTCAAATGATTTTTCCTCAAAGATCAAATACTTCTAGCCTCCTATGGATGAAGAGGATAATCCTGACCAAATTCTACTAGTATATGGGTGCTTTATCCTTCCTTCTTTAACAAATGGAGAGGGGGTTCATATATATAGGGATAAAGGGATAGGAAAAGTTGAGTATTTAGGGGAGAGGCTTAAGGGACCATCCCACTAGGTTAAAGGATCGAGTGCCACCTTTCCGAGCATCTAGGGATAAGCCTCCACGACACCAAGCTTCGAGAAGTCACTCAAAGCTTCCTTTTATCCATTTTAACCAACTTCGACACACCTTGCATGAAGGAAACATGAGTCAGAAGTAGATCGCCGCACCTTGTACACAGTCACATGACGTCACTGATGCACTCTGCTAAGGTGCAGAGTGCGTCACCTTGACCTCGACGCTCCTTGCTAGAAGGTAGGGCACGTTGGGGTGACTACAAAAAGGTAAAAGGAAAGGACAACAACCTCTCTGTTGATGTGTTAGCGAAGGGACTTTAAGGATTAATGTTAGGTGTGTTATATCTCTTCACATGGTGGGTACGTGTACACCATGATCCCCTCTTTTGGGTTGTTTTTTGCTTTTTTCTATTTTGGCCCATTGTATTCTATCTAATCATGGTAAAGGGATTGGGGTTGTAACCTAATTTTGGGTAAACGAATTAGGGTTTTAGATGCTACGAATACCATATATTGTATTGTAAATGGTTAATAAAACATATAATGAAAAAAGTTGTGCGACTCTAAGTTTTGCTATTTTTTTCCCGGTTAAGGGTTTCCAGGTGAAAATCTTTGTGTTATGCGTGTTCCATTGTGTATTTTATGTTAATGGTTAAGAATCTGTATGAGTTTTTACTGCACTGTTAAGGTTTAAAACTATCAATTAAGGCATAGAGATGACACATGACTCATGATCACGAAATTTTGGTGTAATACGTGTTACAACCACTGGATTACACCAAGTATTACATCCTTTATCTTCTTGCTTCTACTTCAACAATCGCTATGGTTTTAGTACAGGGAGATAGTCACACGCAGGAACATGTGATATAATACCTTAGTAAGGGTCTCATTGACTCTGAAAATTGGTATTCACATGTAGAGAAGTTAGCTCTGGAAACAATAATTGTTGTTCAGAAGTTCCATCACTATATCCTACTGCGCACTACTGCCATTATCGCCGACTCTAACCCCATGTACCAAGTTCTCACGCGTCAAGTACTGGGGGGAAATATTCGTGATGGATCATGATTCTTCGAGAATTCAATCTCAAGTTTTAGAAGGACAAATCAAATAAGTCGTTGGTATTTGCGGATCTTATATGCAATCTTCCCCGTACTGATCAAGAATATGAGCCCATTGACTCTCTTCCCGATGAGTCCATGTTTCTGATTAGTACTTCTAACCCATGGTACAAAGACATTACATTATATCTCCAAACCCAATGCTTCGGTCCTCATTTATCTCGTGATGAATGTCATCGTGTTCGTCACCATGCAAAATATCACCTAATCATTGGTGATACATTATATCGTCGTGCCATTGATTCCATTCTCTGATGTTTTTTAACTCATGAGGAGGCAGAGCATGTTCTGAATGATTATCACTTGGGGGCATGTGGTGGTCATCTTTATCGGATGGCTACAACCCAAAATTTTTTATGCGCTGGATAGTAATGGTTTTTCATTTTCAAATATTGTATCAAGGCATTCAAGAAGTGTCCTCCTTGCCATCTTTTTCATTACAAAAATTGCTCACAGCCAACCCCATTACATCCAGTTATCACCATTGGTACCATTTTCAAATGGGGCATCGAATTCATGCATTGTAATCATACCTCGGCCCGTGGCATGGTTATGTTATTGTCCCAGTTGACTACTTTACCAAATGGGCCGAGGCTATGCCTACATACAAATATGACAACGAAATTGTCGCACTCTTTATGTTTAACCATATTATTGTGAGATTCGAAGTCCCTCAAGCCATCATCACTTACCATGGATCACACTTTCAAAAAAATATGGTGGATGAACTAAGCCCCAAACTGGGCTTTCGTCATGCAAACTAAACTCCCTACTATCCTCAATCAAATGGACAAGTAGAGGCCATTAACGAGGTCTTAAAAACCATGATTCAACACATGGTGGGAACACACAAGTCCAATTGGCATGTGATACTTTTTTCAGCCCTTTGGGAATATAGGACTTCTGTTAAAACTGCCACTAGTTTCACACTCTTCCAATTGGTCTATGGACTAGATGCAGTATTTCCTATTCAGTGCGAGATTCCGTCACTAAAAATCACTATCAAAATTTTATCAAACACAATGATCGAGGAAGAACTATTTCTATACTTGGAAAAATTCGAAGAAACCCATCGTTATGTAGCTCTAGCGAACGAAACACATAAGAAGTGCATCAAGGCCCATTACGATAAATCCATAAAACCTCATATCTTCAACATGGATGATTTGGTCTTTACTTATGACCAAAAACATGATAAGCTGGGGGTAGGAAAACTTGATTCAATGTGGCATGGTCCATATGTAGTGAAACATGTTTTGGAAAAGGTAGCCTATGAATTAGTAGATTATGATGAGATATCTTTAGGGGAGCCTTGCAATGGGATCTTCCTAAAACGGTACTATCCTTAAGTCATTTTGCATTATTACTTTGTATATACTGTACATGACATGTGTTTTGTTTGGCGTGACACTTTATTTTAGTGTGCTAGGATCTCATCTAGATTTCTGCTTATACCATGTTATGCATGAATGTGAAGATGGAAACTTGTTATGGATTTTCATATGGAGCTAGCCGACACACCCAAAACCTCGCTTCAGCGGCTTGGGTACTCTATTCCCCTACTTGAAAGCTGATCAGTTCAAGAGGAATTTTCCTAGGTTATGCAACCAACAATGCCGCCGAGTATCACACAAATATTGGATTATTGACCGACGCTTTTTCCTTGGGTGTGAACCACATTGTTATCTACCATGATTCATAGTTAGTTGTCTCTCATTTGAACCATGTCTACGCTATCCGCAACCCCATATTACTACGCTTATTTCGGTGGGTACGTCTCTTGGAAAGGTCCTTTGAGTCTATTCAATACCTACATATTCTAAAAATCATGAATGCAGTTGCAGATTCCCTAGCTAATTTCATATTAGATTGGTATATTGCACATTCATAAACATTTTTATCAAGGATGCATAAAAATAAATAACATGTAATCTAGTCGCAGTGTATAGCATAACATCCATAAGATCCCAAATTCATCATAGAAAACACATTATATAAAACCGCTAAATAATGTTTTTTGTATATATATCATCATGTCCAGTAAAGTACAAAAAGTGGTACCGATACAAAAATATGAAGCTCATAAGCTTTCAGTAGATCATATCTACAAAATATGAAGCCTATGGATTTCAGTACATACATTATACATAGATCATATCCTTGAGGATGCTCGTGATAACAGATAATGGTACGAGCCACTCGACGGAGTAGTCGACCAAATCATCCTAAAAAACCAGTTTTCCGGCACTGGTAGTGGTGAGGAAGATCATCGATAGATATATCGTGAATATCAATAGTCAATATCTAGAGGTTCTCCTCTAGCTCATATAACTCCTCCGTAGCCTCTAGGTGGGAAACTGCCATATCTCTCACGACTCAACTCCTCTCAATCGGAGAGGAACCCACTGGTCAAGACGGGCCAACATCTACGTAAAACATGTATGAACCATCAATACTACAAAAAAATAAAAAAATGATAAAATACATAAAAACAAAGGGAGTTTCTTTCTTATTGATGTCTCCCCACCGTCCCCCCTCTGGAAGAGCTAGATATGGATCCCCTCTAAAATCTGTTGGGTCACGGATTTGTCCCTATTTTCATCACCTATTGACATCTATTTCATCCTTCTTCTTCCTATTATTATCCATTTATCATTCCATTTTCCATCCATTTGTTGTAACTACCCATAAATTACCATATTACTCCCATTGATGCTTTAGTGGTTAATAATGATTATTTTCCTTTATTTTTTATGGATTGAAGACTATTATGCATAATTTTACCGATGATGGTTTGTGGAGTGATTTTTCATATTAACAGCAGTAGCACTCATGGTTCAAGCCTCCAAAGTTGGCATGCTAGCACACGTCCACATGGAGATTCACAACATGGTTTCAGTCCTAGGATTGATTATGTGGATTTGTGATTTCAATTCGTGCTCAAGTCCAACATGGCATCCTCCATCTCATGATCAAACGGTTCCATCCAAAAACGTGTGCCAAATAAGAACACATTGATTTGCGTGAGGAAACCGCCCAAAACAACCATGGTTTGAGAGATACTGTAGTTGGGGTTTCCACCCCGACTTGTGCAAAATGGCACCTACTAAGGGAAGGGACCCTTAGTAGCAGGTTAAAGGGAAATGAATAAAACTAAACTAATCATAAAAACAACAAATGATCTGATCTAACATTTTCATGAGATCTAAAACAACTTTAAAGCAACGAAAAATAGATTTTCCAAAGCAACAAAATAAAGAATCTTTAACTTTTTGTGTTATGGGAAAGCAAGGGCTTGCAAAAAATTTACCTCGGAAACGAGGTTGGTGAAGCTCAGATAGTCTTTTCTGCAGCTCCTTTGGTTTTGTACTCTCCTCCTCAATGCTTTTTATGGTGGCTAAGATTTCTATCTTCTCAAAGGAGGCCAAAGCTCAAAGATGGATGGTTAAGGTTTGATACAAAATTTTAGTAGCATAAGGGTACAGTGATTGAGGGATATGTGAAATGGGGGCCTCCACCCCTTTTATAAATTTTGATTAGGGTTTTAGGGCACTTTTAGGGTTTTTTCGCTATTTTCTCTTTTTTCTTTATTTTCTTTTGAGTTTTATTCCCTATTATTTTTATTTTGACCCTTTTTTGGGGTTTTGGTATGTTTTTTAGGGAATTTTGGGTATTTTGGTACCCATTTCGGTTTTCTGGGGTTCTGGAGGCTAGGTTGGTAGAAAATTTGGTCAACGGAGGTGTATTTCCAAAGGGATGGGCTGGTGAGCACTTTTTTGGTGTTAACAGATTGCCCCCTAATGTGTGAGGGTAGGAGCTCATAGTATGGCCGATAGACATCATAAGTACTGTGGTTTTCCTGGGTGATAAGCATTGGGATGGAGGAGAGCACGAACTTGTTGGAGACCGGAACACGAGGTCTGTATTGACTACCAAGAACTAAAAATACATGTCTCACTGAGGAGTATCTCAACATCTGGACGAGGCGGGCATACCCATGCTCGTTTTCAAAATATAATAATGAGGTCCAAAAAACAAGGACCGGAATAATACATGAAAAACTGTTGTGTATATCACAATGGTCCAGAGGGGGCATAATGCTGGGATATACTCATGGACTTGCCATGATTGATCTAAAGAACTCACACACTAGAAAACATTCGTCACCCTGATTGTGGTACCAGAATGACTAATAAAAATGCTAGGTCTGAAGGTGTCCAACAACTGTAAGTCAAGGAAGCATGCAACTGGGTTGTTTCCATAAAACTATCGCCAAGCGCAACCCGGATATCTTCAGGAACATATAACTAGTTGTGTCCTCAAGTAGATTTGCGAATGTGCTAAAGTAAGGTGATATCCGGGGTCTTAGGAAAATGAATGAAATGACCGATACCTTGTACGAGTCTCAACGATGTGATCAAGGTGTTGACATCGAGAAAGTGAAAAACAATCATTCAGAAAGGCACTAAGGACTCCTTTCGAAATGATTCGTAGGTACTCACCACTAATGGAGATGAGTCCAAGGCACATGGACCTCTAAGTTTATCCTTTGGAATAGATTGGTTCGAGTCGATAGAGGGAGAGCTTGCAACTATCAAGGCAATGATGTTTCCTTGATAGGAGCGCAAGGTGTAGAACCGAAGTGTAATAGTACAGATGGTGGGATGGACATACTGTGGGGATGGGGAATCACTGGGGTCATATAGTGGGTGGACTCGAACATCCTTTTTTCAGAGCATGCTGGTATGGTGGACATGGTAGTGTATAAAACTAACTTTAGGTATGGGGATTATAGCTTTAAGGGATCAGGGGTAAGTGCTGCAGTGGGAAAGACTCAGGGGGACAAACTTATGGATCATATCAGGAGACTCTCAAGGTGAAATATTGCAGAATACTCTGAACAAAGGTGACCAAACAGGGGAAGCTGCCATAATAGTGTGATTATATGTGCTTTGGTGTGGCGCCGAGAGGCACCGTTGGGTCCTTCTTCATGGTTTAAGGAGCTCGAAGAAGGAATAAAAGTGTGCTAAAAAATGGTACTATCATGGGGATTTGTGCGAGCCCATGACAGTTAATGCTCGTACGTGATTTGTACGAGAGGCACCGTTGGGTCCTTCTTCATGGTTTAAGGAGCTCGAAGAAGGAATAAAAGTGTGCTAAAAAATGGTACTATCATGGGGATTTGTGCGAGCCCATGACAGTTAATGCTCGTACGTGATTTCACTTTTAAGGAGTCTGAAAGTGATAAGAAGACTCTGAAATGGTGGAGACGTACTGTCTTGTGGATTTGTACGAGCCCATGATGATGATTGCTCATGGTTGCTTTCACTTCTAGAGAGTCTGAAAGTAGTAAGAGGACTCCAAGGGGGTTCTTTTTCGTGTGTTAGTCTCCAAATCCCGAAAAAGTGTAAAAGGATGCAACGAAGAAATCTTCTACCCAGTGTGATTAGAGTATTCCTTTTTCATAATTAGTCTACAAGGTTCGGAAAAGGGATAAACTTATACCAGGTAGATGCCCTTTCAGATACTTTTATTGAGCATGAAAGGAAGCAAGATTGCTCGGCGATATTTTCATTGTTTTAGGAGTCAGAAAAGAGCTTAACAGAAACTCCCTAAGTGCCTTTTTCGTAAAGGAATTGCTCGACCCAAAAAAGGGATAAAATTATACCGAACAAAAGTCACGTCCAATCAAGGAGGAAGTGTTTAGGTAAGGGACGAGTCGGGTAACCAATGGTATTGCTGAGGTGGGGAACACTGATGGGGCCTCCTTGGGGCTTGATGAATGGTAGAAAAACAACGTAACTGATGCAGTATGGATGGCGTAGAGGGCTCATGGATAGGTTGTGATATATAAACTGATAAAATGTGACAACGGTCGATGTGGCACATAAATTGAGGTGACAAGGTGTAGGGACAAAATGTCACTAAATGTTTTGGGTGAGAACTAGAAATGATCTCAAGCATCATCACAAGCTCGGAAAACTTAATCCGACAGTATAAAGAATGCCCAAAATGGACAATGGCCGATGTGGCATGCAAATCGAGGCGACGAGGGTCATATGAAAAAATGACCAAAAAATGGGTCAGTGAAAGCGAGAAATGATCTCTAGCATGGTCACAAGAATGGAAAACTGAATCTGGCGATGTAAAGAATGTCCAAAACGGATAACGGCCGATGTGGAACGCAAACTGAGGCGAAGGGGGGCATGAAAAAATGCTAAAAAATGGTGCCGGTGAATATTGGTAACTGACCCGACCACCGTGAAGTTCTAGATGTGCTGAGTTCATTGGTATCAACGGTTTGAGAAATGGGCGTCAGATGATCCCAAAATGGCAAAAGGAAAATAAGGCCAACGACTATAAATAGTAAGTGGTCCCCCATAATAGGTGTCATTTGTGAGTGGTGAGTTTGACAGGAGATTAGAGGAGGCCAGAGGTGAAAACTAAGATTGCGGTAGATTTCACCGGTGGATTTGCATTCCGGGAGTTGCAGGTAAGAGCTCATGTCCTTAGCTTTGTCATTTAAGTATTTTTATTGGCTTTCGAGCCTCTAGGGAGGCCTGTCGATCATTAATGGGTACCTATGTGGCATAGCGCGGGTTTGGGAAGGTCTGGTGCGCTCTGGGCCACTGCAATGATGGAGGTAGTTGCGCTACAAAGCGTGGGTAACTCACTAAATGGAACGGTTCAGGGCGCGCTAGGGAATCCGGAAAACGCGGTGTGCCCCGTGAATTCGCTCATCCTAGCTGTGTTCTGAAGCACAACTTTTCGAGCTTTCTGAGGGGAAATCGTGCTCTAGAGCGCAACTAGGGACTGGTGCAGCTACGGTGTGCAGTGAAACTTTCCAGGAGGAAACCATGGTGTACGGCGTGGGAAGAAGCTGATCAAGTGTGCTCTACAGCGTACGTTTCTGGGGAGAAAGCACGCTCCAGAGGGCATTTGAAAGCCTAGTTTTTTTGTTGGGACATGTATCTAATGGGCTTTATTGTTGTGATTGGCAGGATGCTAGAGGTTGGATGGAGAGAGCAGGAGGTTCCTCCCAACATACGGAGGAGTATCCGGAGAGACATGGTAGTTTGGGAGGCACTAGCTGATAGTGGGCTCCTGAAGTTCACAGAGATCCCATATATGCATTCAGCACCTCTGTTGCTGAACATGTTAGTTGAGTTATGGGATTCGGACATCGAGGCTTTTATGAATCAGGGCGAGTGACTAGATCTGACCCTGACCATTGTATATTTCTTGACTGGACTATCCAGGTTAGGCATGGTTGGTGATACCTAGCCAAGGAGGTCGGGGAATGTGTCGATGCAGACTTTATTGGACAGGCATTGTCTACTAGTGGCGGAGGTGAGCGGCTCTTCACTTATGCTTTGTGATTTGGAGAGTTCGACCACCTAGGCGATTGCGGCTATGGTGGTACGATTTTTGGGTTGTCATGGCCCTAACCGGATCTCGGGAGGGCAGATGTTACTGATAGAGAGCATCCTTAACTAGACGTATTAGGCGTGGGGATAGATGTACTTGACATTTGTTCGGCGAGAGCTCAGCAAGGTTAAGAATATGGGGAGGGAATTCTGTTACCCATCCTTCTTATGTGCATTTTTCTTTGAGCGGGTCTAAACACTGTGGCCTCACAGAGTCGTGCAAGAGGCGTCGTCGACAGAGCCATGGATGCAGCGATGGGGCAAGATGATGACTTGCATGGGTGGAGGACTAGTGGGTCGCTTCTTTTTAGAGGAACTGTTTTTACAATGGATGCAGATACCTGTCTCCATTGAGGATTACCCATATGCCAGGATAGACTTTTGGGGGGACCCATAGATGCCGAGGCCTCCTGGTCAGGCTTGGGGACCAAATGGTATGTCATTTTTTGTTTTGTTTGGTTTTAGGCATAGTATTATGTTGTAGCCAGTTGGTTTTTATTGATGTTTTGATGTTTCTCTTTGCATATGTCAGGCCTCAACTTCCATTGGGGTATCGGGCATGGAGAGGCCATGTGGAGGGGATAGACCCAGTAGGTCGTGGACAGGGGCGTCGTCAGAGTGCTGCAGTTACCTTGGATTTTTTGCGACAGGGTATTGATTAGCTCCTAGAGGGGATCGAGAGTGATGGCTGGAAACATCTGGGTTAGGAGCTGATAAACATATGTTATGATGTTCCACGGGAGTGGAGGCCTATCATGCAGTGCATTGCGATGGCCGCACAAACAGTGAGAGATTTCGCTCGAGGGGATGTACCCTATCTTAAGGAGGATGATGAGGATGGTCCTAAGGCGTATGATCCCGAGGAGGAGGTTCCTGTAGAGGAGGACCCTGAGGAGGAGGATCGTGAGGAGGAGATGCTTGAGGAGGAGCACGGGGAGGATGATCTGGAAGCATAGGAAGCTGTAGTAGCTATCAGTGAGGTAGGGGAGTCAGAGGGGGATGATGATGATGAGGACTACTGGGAGGAGTCTGACTAGGCAGTTGATAGGGCTACCCACACTGTGATGATCGTGTGGGATTTTTGTATATACGGCTTATGATATTTACAGAGGATGTTGTTGGGGCTCCTTGCTGGGTTTATATGTATATTTGGGTACAGTGGTTACTTATGAAATTTTCATGATATATATATTTATCGGCACGTAGATGCCTTTTGTGATGATGTTTATGTTTCATGCACGTGGATGCACATATCATGATGTTTGTATTGTATGCACGTGGATGCTATTGTGATGATGCATGTGGATGCAAATATGGTGATGATTTATTTTTGCAATTTTTGTTGTTTTTTAATGCCTAAATGATGTCGTTATGTACATGTGGGTGATATGGTTATGTGTGTTACATATTGTGATTTGTATGCCAGTCTAGAATATTGTTAGCCTGATTTGGTCTGCTACACTATTTTGATTTCGTGGGACATGAGTGAATGTAATGGATTCAAACTCTCTGATCATTTGCTTAGTGTACAAGAACTTTCTAAAAAGGAAGGGATCTCATACCTAGTAACGGTTGTTGAGTTGGGAAACAAGCAGCTGGGAGTCAAGAAACACATGAAGGTTACATATTCCCATATGGAGGGCGGCGGTTAGTAGACCGACCACTACATCGTACTCAGCCTGGTTATTTTTAGCAGCACCTATGCACACACTGTCGAGATGGATTAGCTCGTGTGAGGGGGATTACAGGACCCAAGCTGTAGAGGTGACGTTCGGGGACCAACGACTCGCACCATCAGCAAAATCGACGTATTGTGGTGGAACGAAAGCCATCTGTAATCATGTAGGGGAAACACAATGTGAGGCCTCATAGAAAAAGGAAAAAACAAAAAGGGATGAAACTGTACATTCGGGACTAGAAAGTCCTGAAAATGTGATAAGGGTAGAATTGTTTAAGGTACAACCCATTTCGAGGGTTGCACAGGGGGTTTCCTTCGGAATCGGTGAGGATGTATGGCCCATGACCTAAATAGGTATGGAAAATGTATGGTCCTTGCCACATGGATTCAAATTTTCCCTTCCCAGTTTTAACATGTGCTTGGTCGTAGACTAGGACAAGGTCTCCCTCCCGGAAATTGCGTGGGTGAACATGTTCATCATAACCCACTTTAGAGCGGTTTTTAGCAGCTTCGATGGTTTGGAGGGTCGTCCAGCAATCCTCGTTAGACTGTTCCAAAAGGATTAGGCATTGTTCAAGTGGGGAGGTATCGAGTAGGAGCTCAATAGCTATGTGTAGGGAGGGAATCTGGCACTCGATGGGGAGGACCGATTCGACGTCGTGGACTAAGTGGAAAGATGTTAAACCTATGGCAGTCTTAGTGGAAGTACGATAAGCCCAAAGTGATGGAAATAAAATGTGATACCAGTTGGACTTATGGTGATTTACAGTGCGCTAAAGAATGGCATTCAATATTTTGTTAATGGCCTCTACTTGGCCGTTCCCTTGGGGGTAATAGGCATAGGAGTGTTGATGTGTGAACTTCAAAATGATTTACAACTCCTTCCAAATGGAGTCCTCAAAGTGTCTCCCATGGGCTGACACAAGTTGTTGTGGGACCCCAAAATGGGCAATGACATGATTGAAAAAGAAATGAGCTACAGTGTCGAATTTGTAGTTAAACGTGGGCATGGCTTCGGCCCACTTGGTGAAGTAATCCGCAGCTATGATGATATACTTGTGACCATTTTCCAAGGTCGGGTTGCACTCCATGAAATTGATGACCCATTTGCAAAAAGGGCCAATAGTGACAAATGGGTGAAGGGGGGCAGGTTGTGTCCTTGTCTTAGGGGTGAAGAGTTGGCAGTTACGGCAATGCTTCACTACAGTGATGCAGCTAGTGAAGAGGGAGGGCAAGAAATATATGGCATGGATGACCTTCTAGGTGGTGGCCATCCCTGAAAAGTGTCCACCATAGGCTCCACTGTGGCAATCGTTAAGGGCTTGTTCAGCCTCATCGCGGGTGAGTTAGTGTCGTAAAATGGTATCTATACCACGACGGTACAACACGTCTCCTAGGAGAAGGTAACGCGGGGTGTGATGGCATATGCATCTGCTCCGATCACGGTCAAGGTTGGGTCTAAACTACTGGGTGCGAAGGTATATCAAAATATCACCATACCAGGGATCATCTGAGGAAATGATAAACAAATGGTCATCCGGAAGACTGGTATCAATGACAGTGGAACTGGACAATGATGGTAAGTCCGTCATAAGTTGCGCTAGTGCAAGGGCCTTGACGCTCTTGGGTGTCATAAACATGAGGTCATATTCCTCGAGAATAATGGCCCACTTGGCCACACGGCCTTGTAGGAGACGACGACTCAAAAGGTAAACCATAGGATTAGAGTCAGCCACAACAATAGTTGGGCTCATCAATATATAGGGACAAAGCTTTTGTACGGAGAAGACGACAGCTAGGGCCAACTTTTCTTCCAGGGGGTAACACAAATGTGGGCCAAAAAAGATCTGACTCACGTAGTAGATTATGTGTTCTTTCCATGCACTATCTTCTTGAACGAGCACCCCGGAGATAGCGTATTCAGATGCCGAAACATACAAGGTAAAATCCTTTGAGAAATACAGGGGGAGATCAAAGGGGTCTTAGTTAATGCTGTTTTAAGGGATGAAAAGGCTGCTTGAGCTTTCTCATCCCAGAAAAATGGGCTACGGGTGAGAAGTAAGCGGAGAAAGCCATGAACCGTCGTGGCGTATTCAGGAACAAAGCGGCGAAGGAAGTTAGCTCTCTCTTGTAAACTCTATAACTGACGTATGGTGCGAGGGGGAGGTAGGTCCACGATGGCTTGAACTTTTAAAGGGTCAACCATTATCCCTTTCTGTGAAACGATGAATCCTAACAACCGACCTACATGAACAAAAAATACACACTTGAGAGGGTTCAAGCAGATTCTATATTTGTGGCAACGCAGGAAGACTTTCCGGAAGTCCTTTAGGTGGTTATATCGTTCTTTAGAGTGAGCACTAAGATCATCTAGGTAAACCAGGATTATATGAGTTAGGTCGTTGAAGCAGTATGTCATGGATTTTTGGAAAGTGGCACCTGCGTTCTTTAGCCTAAATGGCATGACCCGGTAGGAAAAGGTGCCCCACAGGGTAGTGAACGCAGTTTTATATTGGTGTTCTTTCCAAATGTGTATTTGGTTATATCCAAAAAAGCCATCCATAAAGGAGAGGACTTCATGTCCGGCACAAGCATCAACGAGATGGTCGTTGAAAGGTGTGGGGAAGTTGTCTTTGGGACATGCATGATTGAGATCTTGAAAATTTGTTCAAACACGGAGAGTGCCCTATTTTTTATTGACAGGTACAGGGTTGGATACCTAGGTGGTGTAAGCAATGGGATAAATAAATCCAACTTTTCGCAACTTCTCAATTTCGGCTTTGACTGCAGGGAGTTTGGATGGGTGAATGGGTCTTTGCTTTTGGCAGATAGGTGGGACTTCGGGCCGTGCATCAATGCAGTGTTCAACGATGGTAGGATCCAGGATAGGAATCTCGGTATAAGACCAGGAAAAGACATCACGAAACTCCTAGAAGAGCTTTTTGGATTCCCCGATTTCGTATTTCGTACAAGCGGCACTTATTTTGATGAGTTCGGGTGCGCTAGGTGTGACAGAAATATCAACTTGTATGGTCGGTGATATATTGGCCATGTTTCCTTCCTCAAAGGTGTCAGGGGAGGGAATAGGGTTCTTAAACCAATTGATCTTCTCGGTTAGGAAGTCTTTTGTTTCGATTGAGAACTGAGTGGTTATGGAAGTGGAAGCCTCCTCGAGAATAAAATAAGATCGATGATGCATGTCATCTCAGGGGTAATCAGGTGCAGTAAGTGCTTCGGGTATCTCCTCGTTGCTCCGAAAGTGACATGTGGTCAAATCGGTTGGGGAGAGATCATGTTTGGTGGATGACATGTGTCCTACCAATGTGGAAATCATGTAGATAGTGTTAACTTTTTCTGAGGAGGAAGATATAGGAGGGTGAATTTCCTCAATGGTGGGAGGGGATATTTCTAGGTAAGCATTATTCAGTTCGTAGAGGGCTACTCTATAATCTGGGAGTTCGGGGCAATGATGTGAGTAGTGACCATATATTCCACATATAGCGCAAGCATGGTTAGTACGCAACGCCTTGTTGCACTGATGGGCTGGGGAGTTTAGTACGACTACGGGGATGTTGGGGTCATCATCCAAGGTCTGCATGTGTTTTTGGAGATCAGGCAACCGAGGAAAGTTGTGGGTGGTATGGCCGATATAATCACACATAGAGCACTTAGGCGGTGCTCGTGGGGGTGGTTGAGGTGCCACAGGTTTTCTTGTCGGCGGGAAGGTATAGTTTTGTGGGCTGCTGCCCCTAGTGTTTTTAGGTGGTTGTGAGGGAGGGTTTGCCACAGATGTGGATGCTGCGCCAGAAGGGGGATAGTTGGGCTTGTTCGCAATGCTTGGGGGTGGGCGGTTGGAAGTGTTAATAGGTTGGACTGGTTGGAGAACGACTTGTGGTGTTGGTGGAGGAGTAGGGGTGGGTAAATACCACATGGGTAGACCTAGGGTTAAGCCCGGGAGGTTCAAAGTAGCCATCACGGGGGTACTTATCACTCTAGAAGGTGGGAATAGAAATGGGATCGTATGGATTGGTGTTGCCCCAACGTGAATTGGGACCAACGGTGGTTGCGGTAGTAAATGTGGTTTTTGGTTGGGCGTTGTGTGGTTGGAGGAAATTGTGTAGAGATCAGATATATCTGTTATCTTCACAGGGGGTGAAATGGATTGGAAGGTGGAGGTCATGGTTGATTCCAAGTATAACCCAGGGCCAACTGTGGAGACGAATGATGTAGGTGCATTTTGCGCCGGTTGTTCAATCATGGGAAGAACATTCTCAGGAGTAGCGGGGGCATTGGGATCATAATATTTTATTTGGTCTATTTTGACCACACGTCCCTCATGGGGGAACATCATGATGCGGAAGACAGATGAAGTGACATCCTTCATAGCATACATGTAACTACGACCAAGCAAGAGGTTGTAATCAAGCTGTGCATTGATAACCTCTGTATCGATTAGGACCATTTTTCCCCCTAGCTGGATGGGAACGTTGACCAAAAGGCCTTGAGGTTGAGCTGCGCAGCCATCATAGGCTCATAATGCAGTTGTTGATGGTTGTAGAGTGGGATATCCAAGCTTCTTCCAAACAAACGTCGACATGACGCAAGTGGAGGTACCTTCATCGATGATGCATCGATGGATAACAAGGTTCCGAACTGATATAGAAACTTGGAAAGATAGTGTCAAGGGAAAACATGGTTCGGCTTGGTCTAAGTCGAAAGCCATCAATCGTGAATTGGAGGGGTATATGGCCCCAATGGTGGATAATAATAATTTCCTCTGTGCAGGACAGTTCTTTAGAACTTCTAAGGCAGACATAGCAGCAGGGGACTACGCTAGATCTTCTACAAGATTATAATTTGTTGTGGCACGAGCGTTAGGATTGTTGTTGATCCATCGGAGTGGGAAGCGAGGGGATTTAGGGGCCCCATCATCGTGTGGCAGGGGTATGCGTAAGGTCTGATCTATGGGAAGAGCGTTAGTAGCAGTATCAATGGGGGAGGTTTTGGGGTTGGGTCCGTATTGATTTCAACGCGTTTGGAAATTGACGTTGGTCGATGATATCATGAGGAGATGGTGGGTCCCAGAATCCGTCGGTTGGTTTGTCTGTGTGGCATATGTGATTTGCTGAGGTGGTTGTGTGGTTCCTTGAGGAGGAGGTAGTGGTTGGGTGTTTACTACTCCTTGCGTGGGAAAGGGATTTTGTAGCACAATGGGAGGTAGCTAGGGGTTGGGTTGTGCAGGAGGAGCAGCTTGTCCTTGGCGTTGGGTGTTGTCCGTCCAAAGTTGATGGGCATGGTCTAAATGCAGGCAATTGAGCATATAGTGGCCGTAGACCCCATAGATGGAAAAACGATGATTCGTTCGTAAGTTGGGATTTTTTCCCTGACGAGGTGGTCTGTCAGGGTTTTGGACAAGTGGGGTGGCGTTGTTGTTATTGGGGAGGTTTGGTTGTGGACTGCCTTGGTCCTGAGGTTGTTTAATTCTATGGTTCCTTAGTCTGCCCCTATTATGTTGGCCTTGCTGGTTGCATTGAGCAGGCTAGTTTTTTTGTGGGTGTTGTTGAGCATAAACTTGCCCTGGGGGGTTGGGAGGATTCTGTGGCTGAGAAGGTGGTGGAGGTGCCTGCTGCAGGTAGTAAATGAGATGTGCTTGAGGTTGAGCTGGTGCTGGTGGGGTCAGTGGTGGATGATAGACTAGAGGAGCTTGTGGTTGCGTAAGTGGGGCCTGTACAGGGTAGTAAGACAGCTAAACTTGGGCATGGGGATGTGCGGGCGGAGCTGGGTGTTGATAAAAAGTGGTTTGTCCCACAGTGGGATTATAAGGCGAGTGTACATGTCCATAACACTATTGTGGGTATGATGGTCCATGGGTATGAGGAGGCCGAGTGACCGGGGTGTATGATGTAGTTGCTCCAGAATGCGACATGGCACACGAAAGATCGGGGCTACTAGGAGCGGGCATAGTCGTGTATGGTTGGGTGCGAGATGATAGATGCTCGATGATGCCATCAGCAGCATGGGATGCTCCGGGGGTGTCACTCCGGGCGGCGTCGGTACGAGGGGTGTCAGGTAGGATAGAGTATAGGTATCCGGATTGGACATAAATAAGATCGAATTGTTTGGATTTGAGGATGGCTTCTTCCTCAGACTAAGGTCGCTAGGAGGCCACATCCTTCGCGATGGTTGGTATGAGATATTTTAGGAACCAGTCTAAGAAAATACGGTCGTCCAACTTGATCTTACATAACGTACGCCGTTTGCACCACTCATGGATGTGTTCCATGATGTGGGTGGCCGTATTCTGTCTACAAGATAAGAGGATCTCTACATCGACGTCATAACGAATGGGTAGCTGGAAGAATTGTAGGAAAGTAGAGGCAAGGGATGTGAATGTAAGGTGGGTCCCATGAGGTTGGTCAATATACCACTAAGTTGCAACCCCAGTGAGGGTTCGTTGTAGTAATCGGAGATGAATGGAGTCATCCACGATAGAGTCGGAGGAACACCATAAGTGGAAAGACATGATATGATTTTGGGGGTCTCCTCCTCCCTTTCCTTCGAATTTCGGTATGTTCGAAGAAAGTTTGGTGGGAATAAGAGGCCACGTAGGATCATGTCGTATAGGATCATTAGTCACCCTAGATAGGTCAGGGAGGTTAAGACTGGCCATGAATGGAAAACTAGTAGGAAGGTGTGTCTGGGGTGGCATGGGTGGTGCATTCACTGTGGCGGCAATGGTATGGCCACTGCCCCTAATATGTGGGGAAACAATATTTATCATGGAGGCAATGGTGGGGCCACTGCCTCCGATGTGCGGGGCAATGGTATGGGTCATAGCGGAAATGGTAGGGCCACTGCCTCCGATGTGTGGGGCAATGGTATGGGCCATAGCGGCCATGGTGGGGCCGATGCCCCCAATGTGTGGGGAAACGGTATGGGGCGGGTGGCGACGATGGTGGGGCCACTGCCCCCAAGTATGTGACTAGTCACTAATGGATTTATGTTGGTGGCCAATCCACTACCTATAGAGATGGATGTGGTGGCGGGAATGTTAGGCGTAGGGCCTATAGATGACGTGACCGGGATGGTTGTTGATGTAGTGGCTGGATGAGTGGTGGACCCTCCACCAACCATCCCACCGAAAAAGGTGTTGGAATTCATACCATCCAAGGGGCTAGATGGAGTAGTATACGTGTTGTATTATGGTTCTGAATAAAATGTGGTATAAGGGGCATCTAGATCAGGTGACGAGGCTCTACATCTATGGCGAGGAGAGCCAAGTAGACCGTGCTACGGGGGTTGGCCCCGTTGGCGCCGAGACTGTCGTTGGGACTCAATGGTGGCGATGAGGGAAATCCAGGTGAGGAGTGTTGAGTAAAAGCCTCAAAAATCCTAGTGCAACCATGTGTACGCAAGGAGAGCATAAAAAATACGGCACTTAGGCCAACAACAATGCTCAAAATGGTTGTTGCAACAACTGTGCTACAACAAACGGAGCGGCAAAAAATGGTTAGAATACCAATAGACATGGCTCCTAACAAAATAAAAAAGGTAAACTCACTAGACTCAGGGGAGGCAAGACAGCATGCAAACACCTAACTTAAAAGGTATGTTGGCTTGACCTAGACGTATCCTTTGCGGGGTGATGAAATCCCAGTCAGACAATACGAGAAGTCGATCCAAGGGCCAATGATATCCCCCTATCGGGAGGGACACCAGGTAGACAATCCTAGAAGAAAGGAAACTAAGATACCCCATTCATGACGCATCCATACAGGTGAATCTGCAGCTCCAGTCCTTCACCATGTGGGCCTAAAAGGAATCACCACACACAGACAATGAGTAGGTAGCCTTCAGTCATTGAATGGATTGCGGTATTCCACTCAGGCTTCCGGAACCAGTCTCGCCACTTCAACCCTCTTAAGGGAGAGTCCTTCTGACAAATTGGTCGTAACCGTGTCAAAAAATACTAAGGGATTTTGGCACCCTAGATGACAACAACTATGTCTCAAGTGTAAGCGACAAAGGGGTGTTATTTGGATACCTATCCCCCTTGTCCTACCTAGCTACAAAATTCTTCTATGTTCCCCAAGTGGAATTAAACGTTGGTTGATTTAAGTACTTTTTTTAGGGCTCACTTGCGTTAGGTGACCGAGTGTGTGCAATGATGTTGTTGGCAGCTAACTAGCAAGTAAATAGGCTGGCGTTTTAAATGCTAGAAAAATGGACAAAATGCTGGAAACTAAATGCTTAACCAAAAATGAGAATTAAAATATATGTATATTTTTTTTATTTTTTTTAACAACTAAAATTTTGAAAATGTGGAAATCAAAATGCAGCTAAGGGGCAGCTGTGTGCAGTGTGCAGTGCAAGTTTTGTGCCGAAAGGTGTGGTATGCAGTGCAAGGTTTGAGAAGGTCAATGCAGTGTAGTACAGGTTTCGGCAAGAAAAGTGCGGTTTGCAGTGCGTGATTTAGAATATTTGTGGGGGTGTAGCGCAAGTTTTGGGATGGTGTGTGTGGTGTGCAGTGCGGCAGGAGGGGGGTTTGCAGCGCACAGTTGGGGGTTTGCAGCGCGACAGGCGGGGTGCAAGCTACGTTTTGCAGTGCACTCTGTGGTAATGTCTGTACAGTGAGGGCCGCGAAGGTGGGAGGGGGACCGAGTGGCACCGCTCTGGTGGAGAGACGGGGCCATGGAGAAGGTTGTGCGCACCACAGTATAGACCGCATGCAGTAGAGACTTGCAGGCGGTTCGAAACTGGAGCAAATGGCTGGGACAGTGCAGTGTACACCACACACCAAGTTCAAGTAGATGCGGTGGAAACCGCGAATAGGTGAGGGGAAGCTGTGGTGGAAACTGCGCAAACGTGCAGGTAAGCTACGCTCTAGACCGCAACAAAAGGATAAAGAGCTGATGTGCGGACCGCGTAGAACTAGACAAAAACCGCGGAGGGGACCACGCAAAGGATAGGAGAATCCGTGCTCGGGATCGCAACAAAGGGATAAAGATCCGATGTGCAGACCGCGGAGAATTGGGAAACAGCTGCGGTGGGGACTGCAACTGTCGGTGAAAAAGGTGCAGTTTTCTGCACGAAAAATAATGCAAACTGGTTGTAGCAGTACCGAAAAACACGCAGGACTTTAACTGAGCAAAATAAAACTAGAAAACATAATTGTAAACAGAAATGAAAATAAAAACTAAAACTGTCAGAGAAAGGTTCAGACAACGGAGTCGCCAATCTATAGGTGGGGTTTCCAGCCCGGCTTGTGCAAAAGGGCACCTACTAAGGGAAGGGACCCTCAGTAGTAGGTTAAAGGGAATGAACAAAACTAAACTAATCATAAAAACAAAAAACAATCTGATCTAACATTCTCATGAGATCTAAAATAACTTTAAAGCAACGAATAATAGATTTTTCAAAGCAACAGAATAAAGAATCTTTAACTTTTTGTATTATGGGAAAGAAAGGGCTTGCAAAAAATTTACCTCGGAAACAAGGTTGGTGAAGCTCAGATAGTGTGTTCTGGAGCTCCTTTGGTTCCGTACTCTCCTCCTCGATGCTTTTGATGGTGGCTAAGATTTCTATCATCTCAAGGGAGGCCAAAGCTCAAGGATGGATGGCTAAGGCTTGATACAAAATGTTAGCAGCATAAGGGTAGAGTGATTGAGGGATATTTGAAATGGGGGGCCTCCACCCCTTTTATAAATTTTGATTAGGGTTTTAGGGCTCTTTTAGGGTTTTTTCCCTATCTTCTCTTTTTTTTTTTTTGCTTTTGAGTTTTATTCCCTATTATTTTGATTTTGACCCTTTTTTGGGGTTTTGGTATGTTTTTGAGGGAATTTTGGGTATTTTGGTACCCATTTGGGTTTTCTGGGGTTTTGGAGGCTAGGTTGGTAGAAAATTTGGTCAACAGAGGTGTATGTCCAAAGGGATGGACTGGTGAGCACTTTTTTGGTGTTAAGAGATTCTATTGGTTCTCTAAACATGCAATTCCAAAATTTGCAGTTACGGTCGATTTTCAAATTAGAAAATTTGTTAAAACAGATTCCAAGTTGGGAAATCGGTTCCTCATGCTGATGAATGATTTTTATGTATAAATATGTAATCAATCTCATGGAGGGGGGAGAGGAGAGAAAGCAATGTTATGCCATAGAATTTGATCCAGACTTTGTTGTAATAATTTCATTCTGATGATACATGCTGGAATTTTCTTAATTCTGGAGTTGTATACTTTCATTGTGGAGATCCAACTCCGCTCAATGGAGGAAGGGCCCTCTTCCCTGAGCAGATGCTTATAGTGTTGATTGTAAGTGTGTTATTGTATAGATTTGTTTATTATTTAGTTCATGCTTTCATTCATTGTTAGATTTATCATTGTTGTTTTCATGTTAATTAGTTTTGATAGATCGTTGGCCAACATAGCACTTCTTTTAGATTTATGTAATTAGATCTTGCTTCATAAGAGTTTTTTTTTTTTTTTAAATGATTAGATTTACAGTGTGGTTTTATGAATAGGTTTGAGGTTTGATTTATGTTCAAGAAGGTGTGATTTAGTTTACAATGAGTTTCGATTTCATATCAATAGATCAACAATGTTATGTATAAATTGTGCTTGCATAGATATTGCACGATAGATTTGAAATAAAAGACTTCCTCAGGTTGACAATTTATGTTCTGGTAGTATCAACTATTTAATTAATTAGACAATTAATCTGCCCAACATTTTGGCGCCATTGTCGGGGAAGTTACCAATGGTGCAAAAGTACATCTGGCATTGTTTTGTAGATGCATTGTTAAAGTAGAGCATGTAGGTTGCATGATTACTTTTTAGTTTATTGAATTTGCTTTGAGTGTTTTCTTTCTTTCTTTCTTTCTTTGCATTCAGTTTTATTTCATTTTCAACTTTTGGAGCGTAAATCTTATCATTCTCCTTGGTGGTGTTGTAAGAACCACCCATTATACTAACAAGTTGATAGGAACATTTGAAGGAGGAGCCTCAAGATAGCACATGAAGAATCTAATGAAGAGATGGCAGGTAAGAAAAATGTAGAAGTTGTTACCTTCGAATTTCCCATCAGATATTTAGGAGGAGTGGCATCAACGAAAAGCATTCCCCCACATGTTCTACCAAATTTTCACGGTTTGGAAAATGAAGAGCCTGATGTATTTTTATTTGAATTTGAAGTACTTTGTAGAGGATATTATCGTACTAATGATCAAAAGTTGAATGTGTTTCCCTTTACTCTAAAATAAATAGCCCTCCGATCATTCATGAGCCTCGGTAGGAATTGTATACAAACTTGGGAAGACATGAAACATGTATTATTGAAAATGTACCAAGATTATTGCAAGGTCAATGAAGATATATTCGAAATGGCACAAGCAGAAGAAGAGATTTTGGAGGATTACATGGAACGAATTCAATACAATCTTCAAAGATCCAAATAAAGACAACTGGGGAAAGAGACCTTGAAAACACTCCTACTCAAGGGAATCCAAACTAAATATTTAGAAATATTAAATCTGATGGGAACAGGTGATGTATTTCAGTTAGCATATGATGATATTTGTGAGTTATGTAGAAGGTATTCAAGAGGATACTTCAATACCGGTAAGAATTCTAAAGAAATTTTATCTCTATTTTTGAAATCTACTACAAAAACAAGAGTTGTAGGAGCTGAAATCAGTAATTTATTTGAAAATTTTAGTGTTGATATCAATGGTTCACTAAATTCACAATTGGTTATTTTGCAGGTTAAGGAAAAGCATGAGGAATTTGAAGAAATAGTTTTCCCTCGATGCCAGAAGAAACATCTTACAATGGATTTTCCTTTGGATAGTCTCACAATTTGTGGCATATGTGACTTGAAGCATTCCACATATTGTTTCCCCTCCTTACCAAGGATGAAATAAACATATCAAAGAGAACTAGGATTTGCAGCAAATTTATTGCAAAAGTCATGGAAACCATGGCCTACATGTATGGTTCAAAACTCTATCCCTCCATTTCCTTACTCTCATACTCAATCATTGAATACTCCTCCACCAGGGCAGCTGTTGCAGCCTTAATTTAACTCTTACCTACCTTATCCACAAGGTTGGAATGGCCTATCTTATGATCACATGGCCACTCTCCCTCATGTAGCAACACAACTTGTTCCTTTAATATAAACCTCACAAACCAATCCTCTAGATCATCCACATCTATCTTCTCATCAAACTCCTTGGTATCCAACACAATTTCCTGTCCAATCCACCCCCCACCCTAACCATAATAAAGCAGTACAGTATGCTTACAGTGCTGAATTGCAAAATTTTCCTACATTTCCCGCCTGTTTTACCCCACCTACACCACTGCAAAAATACTATGCACTACTGCAGCAAATCCTTACAAGGCCTTAAGATGTTTTAAATTCAAGACATGGAAGTGAAGTTTCTTATCATCATCAACAAGTTAACAAGATCAACAAATTTGATGAAGAATGGACATTGGAACAAAAAATTGAAGCATCCTTCACATCATTAGATCCGAATCTCTTCTAGATTTAGGAAGATCAATTTACTAAGGAGATTCATGGTGTAACAACCATGAGAAATCAAGGGAACAAAGACTATATTGAAGCTTGGTTTCAATCTGTCATCGATTTGCAGCATCATTCCATACTTCAACAATTCTTGGCACCATCATTTCAAGGGAAGTTGATCTCTCATATCCTAGCATTCATAAAGTTATATTTTTTCTGTTGGGAGTATGAGAATACTTGATACCTTGTTTTGAAAATGGCTCCATTGGAAGTATTCTTATACTTGAGTTAATTCCTTTTTTTAAGTAAAGTAGGGTAGGGTAGTTAATGAATTTTCAATAAATGTTGGATGAACTTGATTAGTTAAATTTTAAGCATTAGCAACCTATTTTAGAAATAAAAATGATTCACACTCAAGAGATCATCATTTGATCTCTTGCAGCCTTGATCCCACATTTGTTTTTTTTTATATAGATTTCATTTCAAAACTCATCTTTTTTTAGGAGTTTCAGCAGCTGCTGCAACACGCTGTGGAAGTAAATGTATGTGCTTAAAGCCTGAAATTTTTGGTATAGGGATGTATTCCATTGACATTTATATAATGAAAAACATTCAGACTTATTTGGTCATCTTTTTGGGAGCTATATCTTGTTTATTGAATTTTGTGGCATTTTGACTTGATAAATTCATTGAAACACAGTCAGGACAGTTGTATTTTGAGGGACCAAATGGAATCATTTTTAAAAACTGTTTCTATACAATGTGTACCTTTGAATCTAGTTTCCAAACCAATTTGAATTTTTAATATTGGGCATCAAACGAAAACGTTATGGTCAAAATACTAACGGGGTGTCAAGTAGGCAACTTAGGCACAGATCCGGGACAATCACCTTTTGTATGCCTTATTGGATATATATTGAAAACCTATTTGATTGGTATATTCCCCTATGAATATAGTTTACAACTTGATTTGAATCACTCAATTTCAATATATTAAGAAACGTTTATGACCAAAATATCGACTGCCTATCACAAATCAACATTTTTAAAACTCAGTTTCCTAGATTGTTCATTGGCCTTTTTGATCCATGCATTCTTATTGGATTCAAAACCTGTTTCTATTGGATATCCCTACATGAATCTACTTTCGCATACAATTGGAATCACATCAATCCATCATCAAACGAAAAATTTATTTCTAAAACCATGATTGTTGGTCTAGACCAGAATTCAAAAAACATCTTGTCCTATAGGTTGTTACTAAGCAGTTTTGACATATCATATCATGGAATTTTCAAAACATTTTTCAATTGGAGACACATGTATGAATCTACCTTCATATCCAATTGGAATCATGTCAATTTGTTGTCAAACGGAAAATTTATGCCTAAAACCATGACTATTGGTCTAGTCCAGAATTTGAAAAACACCTTGTCATGTAGGTGGTTACTAAACAAATTTGGAATATCATCACATATAATTTTAAAAACATGCTTCTAAGGGACATACAAATATAAATTTACTTTCATTTGGATTTTGAATCACTCAAATTGGGCGAGGAACGAATAATTTATGATTAAAACATTGCTAGTGAGTCCAATTAGCCATCGCTTTCCCAAGGGTATAAATTGAATTTTATTCATTCATTTTTCTTTGGATTTGTTTTATAAGTGATTGGTTGTTATTATTTGTTTTCATAAGTATTGGATGAAGACAGAGCGATCAAATCTCTTCTTCCATTATCTCATGTTTTCCTACAAGCAAGCTCTAGGTTTTTGCAGGTCCTTGGAAAAAGAAGGTCAATACATGCACGAGCGAGTCTTGAAGATTCTTTTTCTCAATTTGCAAATGGATTGAGCACATAAAAAATGGAGATATTGATGTGCAAACCATACAAATATCAATGTTTCCGAATTCAAGTCCCATTACTACATGACAAGAATCCTTTTAAGACGATATTATGCTCATCATCCTCATTCACCAACACCATGATATGCCTATACATTTCCTTCTTCGCTATACCATTTAATTCATTCCATTAAATTCTACTCCATTTCATCACTTCCATACTTTCCACTCCATTCACTACTCACCCATGAATAAAGTCTTTCATAGTGCCCTGGGATTTGCATGCATCAATGGTAGATCTCATTGTTCCTAATCATGGGGATTCATCAATGCCTCTTGATTGATAACTCTTGTAGGTGACTTGACTCCAACAAATCCATTTGTACCTGTCAATATGCACTAAGGTACTTTAGAACTCATTGTCATCAAAGGTGAGTTTCCTCACGTTGGTTAACTGCATACATTAATGGCCGATAATCCAACGATTTCTTTCCATGCTCGAATTCAGCACATACATTCGCATGGTAAATAATTGTACCTCAGTTTGGTAGCAGTTGAATATTATATGATCTCATGGTTTCAATAGTGACTTGCAACATCATTTGTCCCAACAGTTGTGTAGTTCTTTTACATTTTCTTCCAGCAGTTAGTAGTATTACATGCAGCCAACACAACATAGTTCAGATCAGATTCAACGTCATTTAGTTTCATCTCTCATATACATTTGTCTAAGCAACAGATCCTCCTACATTGCTCTAGCATCATTCCATCCATGCGAACCAAGGATTCCACAGAGGTAAAACTCAAGTTAAAATAGCATGAGTTTTTTATTTATTAAAGATTTAGGAATATGTCCTGAAGAACCACTAAACATTTTCCATTTCCATTTTCTATATAGAATTTTTTGTTCATCCATTCCCATCATTGCCCACTCAATTATAACACTTCATCATTCCAATTCATGCACACTCAAATCAAGTCCTTCCCTACATCTCCTACATCCAATCATAAGAATATGCCTTGCTACTGTCACACAAGAACCAATAGTGATAAAAGATGCTTTGTTGCCACATAAACACCAACAATGATAAGAAATAAAGCAATTGATACACATGCTAAGGAAATTGAAAAAATTATAGGAGGGCCACAAGAACCTACAATAGAACAAGTTTTTTCCTCCATCCAACAAAGAATACATTCAAAGGAAAAAAGTCTTGTTTCCACTGTAGCATTCTCCCACAATGATGAAAGACAAATCAGCCTTTGAGGTAATATGCTTATCTTTATATAGCAGTAACCCAAGTTGTTTTGAGATATGAAATTCCATGATTACCAAGTTCCCATCCACATAAGTTGAGAAGAGAAGCTATATCATAGGGTGTGTTTGTTATCAGTCACTTTATACATATGGGTTGCTTGATAGAAATCTGAGTGCAATCATTTCAAAGGTTTTACGGTAACATCAATAATTTTTAAAAAGATGCTTGCAACATTTTGTGGGTATACTCCAACACTATATTTTTGCAACTCTCTTAATGAATGATTCATCCTTAAATGTAGATCAGCTTGTCACCAAAGGTAAAAAGGGAAAATATATTTTAGATATGGTATAGCAGACAGTTGGATTGGTTGTTTAATACTCATGGTTAATTAGTAGCTAAACTCTTTTTCTAAGTATTTCTTTCACATACACTTTCTTCTTTGTGTGAATGGACTAATTCAAGACCACTTCACATGAATATCATCAACTATTTGCTGAGTTATTGAAAAACCAAAATTTCCTACACTGTTGAGTAAGGTTGGACGTTGAATGCGTTGGAATTTCCATATTTTGTCTTGGGGCAGCCACATCTTTGTTGGGTCATCTTAATTACATGGTAAACTTGGCATTTTGATACCATGAGCTGATTTGAATGAGGTTTAATGCTAGCACAAAATTTATATGCATGAGTTTTGTTGTGTGATGGAGAGCCATAAAAATATGATATCTACATTCATGTAGCAACATATTAAACAAGTTTGCGATATGTTCTTTTCATGGAGAAATGGGCCAACTATTAAAAATGAAAATGTTTTTGAAAATTTGAGAATCATTGAATGTTGCATATATTGGTTTATATCTTCCAAGCCATTAGAGAATGACAACATGTTAAGTTTGGGGGAGATGGATACTTTCCAACTAAGCTAACAACTCTTACTTTCCATGAGGACATGGAAATTATTCAGTTTGGGGGAGGAGCTACTCTGCTTGTTGGTTTTCCATTCATATTTATATTACTCATGCACATTACTTTTCCATATTTTGAACTGATGATATCTTGAAAACCGAGAATTACATTCTCGTGATTTTTGGACAGGGAATGCATAACATCAATATGAACAAACCTGGTAAGTTCCATCTCAATCCAATGCACGGTTTTCGAGAAAATGACCATCATCACCTACAACCATTTTGCCTATATCTCGAGATCCATGCATCATATGGATTTGATTTTTGGTGAGCACAAGCATTGTGGTAAGAGGAATATACTCAACAATTATGAGAAAAAAATGCTTCGCAGATTTCGAAAAAACGACCATCATCACCAACATCCAATTTGCATTTTTCTCGAAATCCTGATGTGGGTATCTATGATTTTTGATGTGGAGATGCATGGGACTAGTAAAACATTTCTCGCAAAATTTCAGCCAAACCCAGTTTGTATTTTGTGAGATATTAGTTCAGGAAGTTTGTTGAAACACCCACTGAAACTTCACCAACTTTCCATTTTTCGGCTGCAACTCCATCAATCATTTGGCCAAAACTTCGCCAAAATTTCCATTTTCCGGCTACAACTCCACCAATGTTTTGGCTTCAACTCCACCGATCATTTGGTTGAAACTACGCCAAAATTTCCATTTTTCGGCTGCAACTCCACCAATCTTTCGGCTGCAACACCGCTAAATTTTCTGCTAAATGGATGCAACACTGCTATTTTTTTCGCTAAATTATCCTCTAAGTGGCTACAACACCACCAAATTATCCGCTAAATGGTTGCAACACCTCTAAATTTTCTGCTAAATTCTCCGCTAAGTGGCTGCAACACCGTCAAATTTTTCGCTAAATTCTCTGCTAAATGGCTGCAACACCTCCAACTTCTCCGCTAAAGTTTTCGCTAATTGCTGAAACTCCATCAGAATCGCTAGAGATCACTTGAGGGGCTATTTTTGAAGGTTATAATTTCATGAGAAATGAAACAACCACTATTTGAAGAAGTTTTCAAGTATTATTTGGAAATAAGCATCATATTCCATTAACATCATGAGTGGGAAAGTAGAGTGGTTTTGGTCACTATGCATGGTAAAATGAAAGCAACAATTGAATGATTGCTTCTAGTTTGGATGCTACATAGGTATTGGGTTGCATGAGGACATGCAACATGTTCAGTTTGGGATAGATGTTGGGTCACGGATTTGTCCCTATTTTCATCACCTATCGACATCTATTTCATCCCTCTTCTTCCTATTATTATCCATTTATCATTCCATTTTCCATCCATTTGTTGTAACTGCCCGTAAAGTACCATATTAATCCCATTGATCCTTTTGTGGTTAATAATGATTATTTTCCTTTATTTTTTATGGATTGAAGACTATTATGCATAATTTTACTGATGATAGTTTGTGGAGTGATTTTTCATATTAACAACAGTAGCACTCATGGTTCAAGCTTCCAAAGTTAGCATGCTAGCACACATCTACATGGATATTCACAAAATGGTTTCATTCCTATGATTGATTATGTGGATTTGTGATTTCAATTCATTCCCAAGTCCAACATGGCAGCCTCCAGCTCATGATCAAATGGTTCCAACCAAAAACATGTGCTAGATAAGAACAAATTGATTTGCGTCGTGCTTTGCGGGAAGATGGAGAAGAATCTCAAAAATCTGGGGCATGGGTTTTTTGCAGAACAACCTCAATTACATGAAGTGTGAGCAACCCTCCCAAACCAACCATGGTTGAGAGATACGACTGGTTCTCTAAACGTGTAATTCCAAGATTTGCAGTTACGGCCGGTTTTCAAATTAGCAAATTTGTTAAAACAGATTCCAAGTTGGGAATTGGGTTCCTCATCCTCATGAATGATTTTTATGTATAAATATGTAATCAATATCATGGAGGGGGGGAGGAGAGAAAGCAATGTTATGTTGTATAGTTTGATCTAGACTCTGTTGTAATAATTTCATTCTGATGATACATGCTATCCGTTTCTTAATTTTGGAATTGTAGACTTTCATTGTGGAGATTCAACCTTTCTCAATGGAGGAAGGGCCCTCTTCCCTGAGCAGATGCTTAAAGTGTTGCTTGTAAGTGTGTTATTTTATAGATTTGTTTATTATTTAGTTCATGCTTTCATTTATTGTTAGATTTATCATTGTTGTTTTCTTGTTAATTCGTTTTGATAGATCATTGGCCAACATAGCACTTCTTTTAGATTTATGTAATTAGATCTTGCTTCATAAGAGTTGATTTTGTTTGAATAATGATTAGATTTACAATGTGTTTTTATGAATAGGTTTGAGGTTTGATTTCTTTTCAAGAAGGTGTGTGATTTAGTTTACAATGAGTTTCGATTTCATACCAATAGATCAACAGTGTCAAGTAGAAATTGTGCTTGGATAGATATTTCACGATAGCTTTGAAATAAAAGACCTCCTCGAGTTGACAATTTATGTTCTGGTAGTATCAACTATTTAATTAATTAGTCAATTAATCTTCCCAACAAAATCAGTCCCCACATATCATAGTCCTCGATCATGAGGAGTTGTCCACGGAGCCACCTAAAGAAGGTTGTCCCATAAGTAATGATAGGTCCCCTGCCTCCATGGCTGGCCATCACCTCTGATTATCGAACCATGTGCAGATCTCATGGATCGAGATCATCCAAGTCAACCTGTGGCCGCAATAGTGGAACAATTTTTAGGAAGAAAGAAACCACGATGGATCCATAGAGAAATTGTTTCAACTCACCCCTTCGGCACTTGGTGAGATGATCCTTTAAGTTTATGAGGAGTCCTTCACACTAGTTGAATATTGTCGGTGCCATACACTCAATGGCATATAACATATGAGATTTGGTGACCTGATGATCAGCCCTGCTTCCTGCCACCCGCTCAATGGTAAAGAGTACAGTTTTCAGAGGTTGGTCCCGTATGTTCTTGATGGGAATTTTCCCAGCAAGCATTTGGGTCCCCATTGTGCAGAACTGTATGACAATAATTTCAATAGACTGGTCACTACCCTGAGGCCCGGATAGTGAAACGTGGGCCCACGTATCAATAACCCCATCAAAAAGTGAATATATTCCACATCCAATGTGAGGATATGGGTAACTACTCTAAAAAAATGCAGATCTGGGTCCCACAACCTGATCAGATAATCAAGTAGTTGTACCTGGGATCTCATCCCTTGTACATGAAATAATTTCAGTAGTCCACACCCCTGTAAAGAATTCATGGAGTGTGGGTCATTCGCTACTTGAACATCTTCGAGTTCATGTTCTCTCTCCGTCCACTGGACCATCTTGTTGTCCAATGTGTGCATAAACATTAATAAGATGGTTGTTAGATACTTTCCAATGCATTGGAATTGAGTTTTTGGGCCCCATTTTTTATTTTGGGAATTAAACTATGCCGACGCACCCCGCATTTGCGGACAATGCACTTTTCCCATTGGGTAAGTGTGTCAAAACCCTTGTGATGCACTTCATGTAAGGGGAATGCACATCACCCAAGGCGCGCACAATCCCTTTCATTATGAGCCCAGAAAACCTAAAAAGTAACATTAAAATCAAACTCTAATCCACTAAAAAAATTAAGTGTGAGATTGAGGCCTACCTGCAAGTAACAGGGAGTGGGTTCATTGACCGAGGCATTCGTAATCATCGTCAGAAAATTGAGCTCCAAAGAGGTTTTTTCACTATTCCAACTTGGTAAAAAACAATTGGTAAATAATTTCTTACTATTCACATTTTTATATGAAAAAATGGAATATTCATTAATTAATATTCATTTTATGGGTTATTTACTATAGTTGGTTTCCTTTTTATATTTTAAAACCTCCTAATGGACTCTAACTTAGTTCCCGAAGCTTGTAGATAGAGAAAAGTGGTGTTTTAACTATGTTGGTGTCCATCATAGACTCTTCATGCTTTTCATCAAGTGTGAACAAGTCTTTGAGTGGTTTTTATGCCACCTTCATGCTCGTTAAAATTAAGTATTAACATCATCAAGCTCACTCTTTGTTCCTTCTCGTGCTCGTAAAACTATGAGAATAAGTCACTGAGTTATATTTTATCTCTTTTTCGGGTTTGTAAAACTCCCATGAAAAAGGAGCCCCCTTAGAGTGCTTCTTTAAGCTATTTTTAGACTCCCTAAATAGGAAAAGATCACCAAGCGAACTTGATTCTTTCACGCATGTAAAAGTATTTGAAAGGTTGTCTTTCTGGTAATAGGTTACCCCCTTTTCAGACCAGTAGGACTATTTACGAAAAAAGGAACGCACAAGTTAATCATAACTGGAAGAGTTCTCTCTCATATTGTTTTATCCTTTTTCAAATGATGAGACTAGCTTTTACCAAAAATAACCATTTGGAGTCTTCTTTGGTTCCTTCAAACTCTCTAAAAATGAAATAGCACTGATTTTTCCTTCTCTAGACTCGTTAAAATCTTACATTGAAGGGCCCTTTTAGGGACGAACCCCTCCGATATCAGGTTCATAAAATATGTGAGATTGGACTCGTCCGAAGGATGAGCTATACCGAACATCTATTACCCTCCTCAAGATCGTTAATAAACAAAGAGGTACTCATCAATCATGATGGCGATAAGGAAAGAGTTTGTGTTTTCTTGTAAATATGGAAGTACTTAGTCACTCTTGAACATGACACTTATTTGCATGTTCATTAAAACATTTGGACAACCTGCTTGTCTTCGAGTCTCACCAATTCCTTTAGTCTTTTTGCTCCTTTGATTCACTCAAATATTGATTCCATCATCATTTGCATTAGGTGTCAGTGTCATTCTCATCATGTCAATGCTGCCAATTCATGCCATCCCATGTTCAAGAGAGGTCTATTAATCGAGTCAATATTTGCAGTCATTATACCTTCTATCATGTCAATCACCCCTGAGTCAGTCTCAAACATTTGCTCTACAGTCTGTTCTACTCCAAAAAATATTTGATCTTGTTTTGTGTCGATGATGGGGGAAACATCATGGCCCTCATTCGACCAGTTTATCCTTGTCAAATTCAATACATAATCTGAGGATTAAACCTAGAAACCAATCAAGTACTTGGGCCTACGTGCCTTAATGGAAGGTTACCTCGCTTTCGACAGTAATTTCACATCATTGAATTCTGATTGAAATATCCCACTGAGTGTCCGAACTTATTTCATTGATTCACATTCAGTGGTATGTACTATGATACCTTGGGGATCATTGACATCAATGGTGGTTTCCCTCGTAATTGTTAATGGTATACATCAATGACTGGTAATCAAGTAGTTTCTACCATGTTTGACTTCAAAACATTGTAATCACATGGTTAGATTTGTATCATTGCGGGTTCAACTTCAAGACCCTAGGTTAACTTATGTATCGTACCCAAGTTGTGATGTAGATTTTTTTAGTCATATCACACAGATCCAGTTTTTTATTGGTTGTGGTTGTGTTATCATCTCATCATGGATCTACGCTTGTGTCTAGTAGCCATGATTGTGTTTAGTTAGTATTTACTATCATGGATCTGCAATGTATTGGTCGGTAGATATGTTATGAGTCATTTGAGAGATGTATCTCAGATTTATTTGTACTGCGGGAGTCTTTGTTCGTCATTCAACCAATGATCCTTGCCTCGATCCTTCATATTAAAAACCATTTCACCTACCATATTTTTCCAGCTTCATGCTTTGGGGGTCATTATGTTACACCAAAATCTCATCATCATCAGTTATGTGTCCTCTATATGCCTTGTTTCCTAAAGCACCTGGGATGAAAGACCAAAAGAAAATTTGATTTCTATCCCTTTAAATTTTTATTGTCACCCTGATGCCCCCTGTTCTCTGGAAAGGTGCATCAGACCTAAGGTGATGTGTTATGTACATTAGCAGAGTGTGTCGATGACACCTGCTGCCCTTGCACAAGGTGCGTAACCCTTCAACTGACATGAATTGTCCATATGCAATGTGAATCTCTGTTAGTTAAAATGGATAAAGAGAAGCTTCCAGCGACTTCTCGAACCTTGGGTTGCGTGGAGGATTATCCCTACATATCTGGGAAGGTGGCATTCGATCCCCTCACCTAGTGGGATGATCCCTTAAGTTTCTCCCCTAAATATTCAACTTATCCTATCCCTTTTTCCCTATAAATTAAAACACCCTCTCCATTCTTAGGGGAGGAAGGATAGAGTACCTACATGCTGGTGGAATTCTAGGAGGATATCCTTTTCATCAATAGGAGGAAAAGATTTGATCTTTGACGCTAGGATTATTGGAAAAGAGTTATGACGTCAAAGAATTGGTTGTAACACCTCTCTCTTTGTACTTTCTATAATTAAATTTAATACAAATTCTTTCCATAAAATTATTTTCTTTATAATTTATAGGATTGGCTTCTTTGACTGCTAATCTATATTGATTCATAATCATGTGCTTTCACTACTTGTTTGGTTCCACTTATTTCATATTTTTTTGTAGCTAAGGATCTGAAGATCAAGAACTTGGATCAAGCAAGGAGAAAGGAACTGCATCTATAAGGTAAGCCATCCCTTTACTTACTTTTCATTTCAATTAATCTAGGAGAGTTATTTGTGTTATGTACTTGTTTTGTTCTAGATATGAACCACTCATATTAGGGAGATTTGTTTGTGTCCGCCCTTACAGATTTTCTGTAAACAATGACCTGAGTCTACCAACATAGCTCCAACCTCTGCAATTATTTGGAGATTGGTTCTTCTGCCGCGCTTCTCTTGGCCTTCCTTGAATTTATGCTTATTCTCCTTGATTTTATCTCTCTCTATCCTGAGGATTTTAGCTTTAGACGTCTTTAGAATAACTTCATGTAACAACTGAACTTCTTGGGCCGATACATACCCTTCTTTTCTGTTGGAGCACACCTGTTCAATTTTGTCTAGATTCAAATCTCCCAATTCAAGTTCTTCCTCCTCGTCTTCCATTTCTACACCCCCATAGTCATTAGCAATAGTAGCACCCAAGTCCCTTCCCTCCTTCTTATCTTTGCAAGGTGTTGTGGCCTCCGCTCCTCCTTTATATGGGGTTGCATCCTTGGGAAGATCCCCATTCTATGAAACTTGATTCAACGATTCACATCGATTCGTAGTCGGGGGATTCGACGAGGTGCTCCCTCCATTTCCCTTTCTCCCTTGCCTTTGTTTCTAGGTGACCTTGATAAATCCCTCATTATCCACTTCCTCCCTTTCTTTTCCTGAGGGTCATGCTCCATTCCTCGGGAAGTCCCTAAAAAGGTGCCCATGCATATGATACAAACTGCATTGGAATGGAACATGCTCATAATTGAGTGGTTGCATCCAGTCCTCATCTTCCCATGTCAAATTGATTACTTCTGATAGGTCCTTTGTTATATCCATATATATGCAAATCCTTGCACACAAGGTGTAACGAGCCCTCTTAGTTTGCTATGCAACCTTCACAAATTCACCCAACGTTCTTCCAATTTCCCCCAGAATCTCATGCTCCTAGTACTCACAGGGTAGAGAGTACATCTTGATCCATATGGGAGTCCGTGTTAGATATTTTTTCTATGGGTTGAAGCTTTCCCTTCAGGGTTTCAGAAACAAACCTGCTGAATTAAAAAAGTAGGCCCCCCCTTAAAATACCATGTCTTTGTCTTCCATGTTAAAGAATACCACCATGAAGAAACCCTTCGATCCTAAAAGAATATCGTAGATCCCTTTGGGTTTCCACACCCCATGGATCCATTTGACTAGATCCTTGTCCAATGTCCAAGGAATTTTCCTATTAATGCATGCTCTTTCATATGTTCGATCATGCCCCTGATCTTGTCCGACTTAAATTGCACAGATGGGATTATCTTGGATTTCAGTATAGACCTTCCAGGACCACCCAGTTCTCCATATATATTCGCTCTGATTCGTTCTCCTCCCATGGAGGTTCCCCCTCCTTCCATTCCAGGGCCTCCTTTGTTCTTCTTCTCCTGTGTTATGCTTGTTCCTTTGTCATTCAAGGGGGTAGCCGAGCCACCCCCTTTCCCATTGTTCATCGATTGGCCTTGAGATACTCGTCATATCTAGTGTCGATCCAACTAGATGTAAAACCCTTGGATTCAAACCCTAGTTTCCTACCAATATTCCATTGATCACTTCCTCCTCTAGTTTTAATGTCTCCTAATGTTGAGGCAATATCCCGGGAAAAAAAATAAGTATTGAAGAGTATACTATATAATATAAAAATGTCATTCTTCAATATATATTTGGATAAGAACCATAATAAAATGGAATCTCGTGACATAAAAAAGGAATATTCCCTCAAAATTTTAAAAAATATGCATATCCCTAATTAAAAACTTATGGTCTTATTCAAGGAAAGTCTGTCCACATCGCTATTTTCCTGACTACCAAGAAGAATTGCATAAATGTTGACCTAGAAAACCAATTAATGCTTTAACAATCAGATATAATTAACAATAACACGATTCTTTTTGACGAGAAAATGTCAACTAGCAATATTCCTGATCCAGACAAACAAAATCGACAATTGCTTGCTAGATTGTGGGAAGGAGTTGAAAGAAGGGGGATGGGAAATGCTATTGTCCATGTAGTCAATGTAGGGGCTTTAAGAGGAGAAGAATTTTGATCACAACAACCAGAAAACATTGTAGGGAGCATGGGCACGCTGAGGGGGGACATGAATACCATCCATTTGTAAGTTTTGCATTATAGATGTTTTTATTTTGATTGCTTTTGTAAATTTATGTATTATTTTAATATTTCTTATATTAACTTATATTAACTTATGTATCATTTATTTGTTCGTTAGTGAGACTAACCCACTCACTGGGGAAAGCACTTAACTCTCTATATTTGTGACACTTTTGATCACGATAATAGAAATAACGACTATATTGGCATGTTGTAATTTATCTTATATTTTCTCTATAGAAACCATAGCATCATTTATCTTACCTTAGTGGACAGTATGAGAAATTTTGAGTTATTTTTTAGTAGCTCTGCTCAGTAATTGGGTCAATTATTATGTCTCTTGGATAGTTTGGATGCACCTATTTGACCAACAGTACAATTGGTCATTGTTCTTTTCATCCCAACAGTACAAAATTTGTTACATTTTAAATGCATCACAAAAATGTTTACATTTTGCGTTTGAAATTTTTACATTTTGTGTTTGAATTTCTTATATTAAATTTTATCTATTGATTGTTTCATGTAATTATAAAGGAAAGACATCCTACCGCATATCGTCCGGATGAAGTGCTTCCAGAACAAGTACCAGAGGAACATGGAGCTATGAATATTAATGGAGAACAAGTTAATGATCACATTGAAGAAGATGATCATACTGATAACATAGTTGAAGATGATGTTACAAATACTTTAATCCATGATTCATTGCGCCAAGAGGCACTCTACAGCCCAGTATGAGGGAGATCTTGTAACGTGTATGTGTCCCGTTACATGTAGCCTTACACCTAATAAAACATAAAAAGTAAAAAATGATAATATGAGGGAGATATTGTAACATGTATGTGTCTCGTTACATGTAGCCTTACACCTAATAAAACATAAAAAATAAAAAATGATAATATGAGGGAGATCTTGTAATAAAACATAAAACATAAAAAATGATAATATGAGGGAGATCTTGTAACGTGTATGTGTCCCGTTACATGTAGCCTTACACCTAATAAAACATAAAAAGTGATAGTAAAAAGTGAAGTACCATATTATGTCAGCCATTAATAAATTCATGGCATCTAATAAAACGTAAAAAGTGATAGTAAAAAGTGAAGTACCATATTATGTCGGCCATTAATAAATTTATGTCATCTAATAAAACGTAAAAAGTGAAGTACCATATTATGTTGGCCATTAATAAATTCATGTCGGCTCATAAAATAAAAAATTATGGAAAGTATTTAAAAAAAACCATGTTGGCTCATAAAATAAAATATTATGAAAAGTAATTAAAATATCGATGTTCGTTTATAAAATAAAAACTTAAAACTTAAACTCGGATATATCAATCAAGAGATATCAAATTTCTTGAGTTTAAATTTATAAAAAGAAATACACCTCAACAAATTGGATCCCTCTCGGTGCTTGATAGATACGGATTTAAGATGGATCTATGTTGGTTTAATGTTGGAATGGATGATGATGATCATGATGATCATGAAAATGATTAACATTTTGATGATATTCATGATACACCTCTTCTTGATAAGACATACAAACCCCTTTATGAGGGCTCCAAGACAAATCTTCTCTCTGCTATATTGTTGATAATGAACTTGAAGGTTATGAATGGTCTTTCAAACATATCAGTCACACGGATGTTAAGGTATGTAATATATTCCATCACAAAATATATATGATTGTGAATTTTATTGTTAATTAATATATAAGTCAAATTATTATGGATGAAATTTGTTTCATTCATATTATTTCTATATTATATTAACTAGATTTTTATTTTTATTTGTTCTAGCATGATAGGTGAATATTTGTTACCACCGTCAAATATTTTACCTCGCACATATCGAGATTTATCTGCCATCATGAAAGAAATTGGAATGCAGTATGAAGCAATTCATGCATGCCCCGATGACCATGTTCTATATTACAATCAGCATGAATTTGCAACAGAATGTCCTGAATGTCATATCAATAGATATCGCATAGATCAAGTAACTAAAAAGGTGCCTCGCAAGGTTCTACGTTATATTCCCATTATTCCACGTTTGCAACGACTGTTCAGGTGCAAAAACATAGCGCATTTTATGGATTACCATGCACGGAACAGAAGTCAAGACGACATTATTCAGATGCCTACAGATGGGTCTGCATTTAGAGATATGGAGGAAAAATGGCCTCACTTTAAAGAAGAACCTCGTAATATTAGGATTTCTTTGGCAACAGATGGTGTCAATCCATTTGCAGAGATGAGATCTGTTTACTCAGTGTGGCCTATTTTTGTTATCAACAACAACATTCCTCCATGGTTGACAATAAAGAGAGAGCACATAATGTTGTCGATGATTGTTCTAGGTACGAACCCTGCATTTTTTTTTAATGTAGTGGTACCTCATTTGTCGTGTTTTTGTCGCATAATTCCATATATATATTTAATGTTTTTCTATTGTGCAATATGCTTTAATATATATAATCTAAATGGTACGTCTCACAATTATATTTTTTATATGTTCAAATAAATCAGGTAAGTACCAAGTCAAAGATATGAATGTATATATTGAACCTCTTATTGACGAGCTACTGAAGTTATGGAATGGCATCACTATGTATGACGTATCTAGACCAATATGACAAAGGCAATTTCAATTACATGCAATGCTTGTATGGACAATACATGATGCCCCAGCGTTAACCCATTTTTGTGGTATGTAATTATAAGTTCCACTTTATTTGCATTTAATTTTACGAACTACTAGTTAATATACTATGCATGCATGTTTTTCTAAATAATCCAGTCATTTTGTATATAATCACTAGTACACAATGAGACATAAGTGACTAGGCGACTAAAAACATTAGTCACCACTGTTTTTTCAAGGGATAAATGAATAAAATTGAGCAATTTTAAATAAGTCGACAAAAAATGACTAAGATAAACGACTAATTTAGTCACAGGATAAAATATATGACTAGATAACAAGTGACTAAGCATAAATGACTAATTTAGTCATAGGAATATAAATATGACTAGCTAACAACGATTAATGTGAATTAGTCGTTTATGTTAGTCATTTTTAGTTGTGTCACAATGACAATGGAAAATTACAATTTTGATAATGAATTTGTACAATATTTTACTAAATTTTAACAATGCGGATGGATGGAAAAGTCATCAATGGGGAAACAAACCAAAAAGAAAAGAGGAAAGGTATATATAACTGCTGAGTACAAAAAAAGTAGAAACGAGGAGAAATGTCTCCATCTATGAGCCAAAAACAGGAAAACTGCATGTGTAAAAAAGTAGACCCCCGCACCACTCCTCAAAATGAATAAACCCCTCTAAGGCCACAAGACCACATCTGGATAAAGCATCTGCATGTGTATTGAACTCCAAGTCTAAGTTTAAAAAAAATTGATTTGAACTCTATAGCTTCCTGACGCAACAAATTGATTTTGAGGTTATATGAGATGCATTTGCCTCAAGGTATATTTTTTCAATTTGATTGGGTATTGTTCTCTTATGTACAATGTTTGTGAAAATTCATCCATCTTAGGTGGTCATTTAATTATTTCCAGGCTCACATAATATGGCCAGTTTGATGTCGATTTAATATGTTGTTAGGTTCATATGCTAAATGTTTTTATTGGAAAGAGTTGTTGCAAGATGGGCATGAGTTATTTTATTAGCTTTTGAAAGGCTTAATTATATTTCCTCGGGAACAAAATGAAAAACAAAGATGTCAAAAAAAGGTTTCTCTAACCTCAAAAACATTGAGAACCACCTAACAAAAGGATCCAATAATTTTAAGGATTACTTCAGTCACTCGCTCACACACCCATACCCACACATACACACAACCCTTTTGTTTAAATATTGGTTGGAAGGGATTCAAAGACCATACTTCATGCAATAATGACCGCTAGAGAACAAAACATAAAGTGAAATTGTACAAAGGTCTTCATACTTAAGGCGTTGGCCTTTTGCAAAAATTGGTCATATTTGTTGAACTTCATTATACAACACATTAGAAAACAAGGGAAGGAGACATGCAAGTAGATATCTCTAATTTGTGTTCTAATAGTGGAAGAAAACCACTAGGATTATCATAAATAGTCAAAGGGCCATAAAAAATAATGCCCACCCTCTAAATCAGGGACCAAAGTGTCAAAAAATGGGAGGCCAAAGAGTCCCACACCACTAAAAACCAACCCATCATTGAGCAACAATGTTTGTCACAATGTATCATGAAAGAAGGTAGAGTAATGCACCTCCATAGCATAAGTAAGAGGCCAACCACACAAAGAAATGGGAGGAATCCCAACACTAAAATCAATCCACATCGACAACACACATAAATATGCCAAGTTGTGGCCCTCTAGAGATGTCCTTGACTCAGTTTGCTTCTCGTTAGAAGCTCCTCCTTGCCTAGTATAACCATCGACTCACACCCCACAATATGTTGGCGAAATATTATAAGGGGTTCATGTAGGTGTCGTCAGGGTGAGACGGAGGTGGCTCATGTCTCACCTCTCTCCCATCATTCTTTCTAGGACAATGCCTCATCTACCATTTCTATTAGTTAGCAATTTAATGGATATGCTTGTAAATTAATTTTTTGCATGAAAATAGAGGGCTCATGTCCCTATTTTCATTTATATCAAGAGACAAATACTCACATATTGTTAGATTACAGTTGGGATAAAGGGTTAGTTATGTGGCTTAATCCCCTAGATATACTTGTGGAAGGCAATGTGACTAAATGTCAATGAATGATGCATCAACATCCAAACCAAATTGCATTGTAAGGACAAAACTAGTCAATGGTAATGATGACATTAAAGACATCTCTCATATTGATGCAATAATGTAAATTGTGGATGCTAATTTGGATGTAATTTTGGTTGTAATCAATGACATATAGAGGTCCATATAAATGACCATTGGATTTAAGAGAAACATTTTTGTTAACAAGGTTCTTCTTATCACTACTGAGGCCAACATTCATAAATTTAGCATCACGGGGGATCAATTAGCACAATTTAATTTGGCCGCTTTTCAACCAAGCAATCACAAGTTGGGAGTATCTGCTCCACAAAAGTTGCCCAAGACTTGCACTTGGCCCCAATTTTCATTGCGTATGCCAATGTCGATCATCATAATTTGAAGGGAAAATATGTCAATGACAATTGCATATATGTTAGTCACATAAAACTTCTAGATAAAAATGCAGAAACAAGTATTAAACTAATAAATTGTAGAAAAGGAAAAGGACAAAAGAAATAACAACCATGACAATGTGAGCAAAGTTACAATCATATTTTTAAAACTTAATTGTAAACCCATTACCTTTCCTAGTGAACACAACCAAAGTATTCTGACTACTATGCCAACACCTGTTATGATTACATAATCCACTTAATCATTACATTGGAGCTCAACAAGAACATCATGTTACTTACAAGAAGGGTAACAATCATTTCTTCCAATCACCCAAACTACATCCAAAAGACAATATCTTTAAATCATAAGATTTTCTTTCCATATTTACTATTATAACATTTTTTAATGTATCCCAATCTCCCTTCTTTGACTCCTTTGACATATATGGACCATAAAATAGTAATTCCGGTCCAGATTTTATCATAACAATATTTTGGAATTATGTGAATGTTCACATGATAATTGGTCACATGCGAACACCGTGTAGAGGGAAAACTACCTCTTTTGATGGTCTCTATCGTGTTCGAGTGTTCTGTCCATGTTCATTAGCGGAGAACCATAGGAAAGCAGTCTCCCGAGTATTAAAAAGTTTATGTGACAACGTCTGAGATTCTTCACCGCGAATAGAACCGGGAATAGAAATTACTGGAAGGTTTACTGGCACACTATTATTCGAAGGTTGGGGTTTTATGAAAGTTGAATGGTGTTTATAGTGATAGGACAGAGGGCATGGATGGTGTTGTTTTTTAAATCATCAGTTAAATTTAATCCTGGTGATTAAACTCCAATATCCCAGGGTAGAATTCCAAGACACCATTAGGTCGGTAATCTTCTACTTTATGACTTCGGATTTTAAGTTCTTGATGAAGTGCGAAATTTCATTTCTAGGTTTAATTTTTTCTTGGTTTGGAAATTATTTTTTCATCTAAAAAACTTGTAATTTTATTATTGCCATATGGAATTCCAAAATTGAATTTTTCGGGCTCGTTAAAGAACACCATGGAGTCCTCTCCAGAAAGACAAAAACCAAATATAAACTATCTTTACCCTTTCCTCAAGCATACATAGATATTCCAGAAATTATAAAAAGGTCACAGACCTCAAGCCAACTTAAAAAAGATCATATTTTCGATTACATTGATCACAATCAGTCTCATATAAATCAGGAACAAAAACAGATCCCATCGAGAGCATAGATTTATATTCCATGCCTCATCAATCAAACCGCTTAGAAGTCGTAAAAGGGAGGGTGATAATATCTGGATACCACCCCGTCCATGATCTCTGATAGGAACCAAGTTCCATGCTCCATTGCCACTCTAGCTTTCAATTGAAGGTTAGCCTATACATTCCTTTCACGGTAGACATGTGTGAAGGTGACCCTTTCCAATGTAGCCTTGATCCTCTTGACCTCCCAGATAAAAATAGATAGTTCTAAATCATTTCAAACACTTCTGTTATTGAGACAGTCTAGTATCAACTTCGAATCTCTGAACACATGAAGAGAATTTTCCCCCTTCTCCAGAGCCAAACATAGAAATAACCTTAAAGATGATAGTTCCACAAATTTTTTTGCTCCCCTTCCCAAACTAGATTTGAATTTGATGAAATGAGATTCTGAGAGAATTAAAATGCCCCCACCTCCATACTATGATGTAATTCCTTGGACTGCCCCATCGAAGAAACCCCAAGGAGTCGATTTATCCATCTGTTCTTCCACAATATTCCTCTGAATTTTAGTGGCCTCCTCTCGTGGGAAGTGTGATAGGATGCTCGAACTTTGAACATCAACTCTCAATGGTGAGACCAACTTCTCCTTGAATATTGCATGATTCCTAGAAAACCACAATCCTCATGCGATGGTTGCTGGAAAAGATCGAGTAGAACTGGTCCTCGGATCTTCACACCAAAGCCTGAAACCTTCCTCCACATTTTCTCCCTTCCATCCATTCTTGATCCCTGACAACAATTCAATCTCCATCCAAACCCTTTTCGCATATTAGCATTCCATGATGATATGACTGTTTGTCTCCTCCTCTCTACAGCATAACACACATCTGCTCAGGCCTTTCCATGCCCTTTTCTGAAGGTGATCCCAAGTCAACGTATGATTTCTTAATAGATACCAGAGGAAAATCCTTGTTTTTTCTGGGCACTTTAGAGTCCAAACATTTTTCCACCACCATTGATTATCAGTTTGTGGTCCACCCTTTCACAACCTTAAGTAGCCCATACAGGGAGAGTAGGTTCCCGAAGGAGCAAATGCCCACACTAGCCGATCACCTTTTCCATTTAAACGAATTATGCTTCCTTTAAGAGAAGCCAACAATAGATTCCACCTTTCTTCATATTCCCCTATAAACCACATGGACTCACTGCCAATACACCCCTAATTCCAAAATGTAATCATGTCCCCATCATCTATTTGGGCTAATGATGAGATACCTCTCTCTCTCAAATCTAGTATCATCCAATCAGGCAGAAAACAATGGCAATTCCCCCCAATCCATGCATCCTTCCCCAATCACACCTTTGTGCCATCACCAATCTTCCATGCCAGAACTTCTCCAATAAGAGGGAAAACATTTAGAATTTCCTTTCAAATAATAGAGCATTGGTTAATATTTGTATCCCTTCTTTCAAGCTCATGATCCAATCAGGAAGGGGATTGTTCCTATTTAATTGTTTTTGTAATTGTAGACTTTGCACAACTTACCTCACTTCAGTATCCTTGGGATGAGGGAAGTGCCTATACATTCTCCCTCAGATAATTTACCTGGAAAATAAACTTTTGATTTAGGGAGAAATATTGTATACATAATCCCACTAATTAGTTTTGTTTAAAGAAAGAATAACAGTGGTTTACCAAAGGAATGGATGGTCAACGGTCCCTTTTTAGTAAGGGGGATTGATGTAGTGCCAAATACCACCAGTTGACTATGAGGCCACTTGGGTAATCAAAGTGGGATGTTTTATAGATTGAAAAACTATATTGTAGTTGGAAAAACTATTGAATGGACTTTCTTCCTATATAGTTAAGTATGCTCTTGAACCTGAGATCTCACGATAGACATGGGAAAAGTCTTCAATAAAGCTCAACTAAAGTTTAAATAGTAATGAAAATTATATTTTAGAAAAATATGCAAGAATATTAATGATAACATTTGGACTAAAGGAACTACCTTGTCGCACCTATTTGAAATGAAAATTTATTGTGTTCTTTGGGGACATACATTAAATAAACTAAGCAATTGGTAGAAGTTTGAAACTCTGACAGTAATTTAAACAAGTACATATGTCTTAAGTTTATATTTTGTTTTCTGTGATATAGAGTTGTGGAAGAGGACATAAATATTGCTAAGGGTCCCTTGTCTAAGGGTATGTTGGAGTCAAAAAAATGTTATCTACTTGATTGTGGTGCTGAGTTATATGTGTGGGTTGGTCGAGTGACACAATTGAAAGAGAGAAAGTCTGCGAGCCTTGCTACAGAGGTAAGCATGTCCTTCTTTTAATATTGATTAGATCCATTGTCGATATTTGAGCTCTAACTTAAACTTTATGATGAATATCTAAAGATTAATAATATCCTCATGAATTCATTACTAATAAAAAACGACCAAGGAACACACACATAACTCGAGTTATCCAGGGATTTTAGACACTACCTTTTAAGTCAAATTTCGATTCGTGGTCACTTGGCATTGGAACTTCAGGCTCTGTGGATGGAAGAGGCAAAGTTGCAGGCGAGTATAGTAGTTCTTTGTGCACTGACTAGCCTAGAGATAACACTTTAAGGGGTTTCACTTACTCAATTTCAAATATTTTTTTTCAGCATTGCTGAAGCAACAAGGAATCATTGTGAAGGTAATTTTGAAGGAAACTCCACTGAAAGAAGAAATTCCACCATTGCTTGAGGGAAATGGGAATCTTGAGGTTTGTTCGTTATAGTCTTTAGCATTGTTTAGTAAAAAATGGACATATTTCAATAGTTTTCTAGTTTCTTCAAATTTTCAATCTCCCAATTCTTAATATGTTTGTTTTTCTAGATTATGTTTTTCATTTTATGAGAGAAATCCCTTTCTAATGAATGGAAAATGTCATGTTTATATTGTATCATCAAATTGAATGAGGATTCTTGCATTTAGTTGTAGGTCTGGCGGGTCATGAATGTTTCTAAAGCCCCAGTTCCTAAAGAGGATGTTGGTAAATTCTATAGTGGAGACTGATATATCATACTTTATACTTACCACTCCGGAGACAAAAAAGAAGATTATTTTCTTTGCTTCTGGATAGGGAATTAGAGCACCCAGGTACAGTTTTTAGGATTTTCTAATAGTTTTCATTTAGTAGTACACCATGTCTAACTCTAATATTATGCAATGCACCATGATAAAAAAACTTAGAATGTCATGGGCCATTATGAGTACAACCTTCATCACTATTTTGTAACAATTTTGCCATGGAAGATGCTCATTGTTTATTTTTAGCTCTACAACCTGAGTGGGCCTAACAGTTAAGAAGATGTGTTTCCTCCTAGGTGGATCTACAACCTCTATAGACTTTAGCATTCAAATCGTTGTGTGGAGGGGGGTCCCTTATCCCACAAACAAGGGGGTCTCACACACCAATTTGGTGTTTGGATTGGCTATGAACTTAAAAATAGATTATTATTATTACTCTTATTGTCATTTGGTGACGTCTCGATGTCTACTTTCTTTCCTTTTACTTAAGAGGATCAAGCAGCTGCTCGTCTAACAAATACAATGGATAACTCTCTAAAAGGGAGACCTGTATAGGTTGGCATTATTGGATATCATGCAAACTTCATACTTTCTTGCTTGATGTTAGTTTCCTTGAAAATAAGCTTGTTTTTCCCTCACATAGATTATCTTGTACGTCACTCATACATGGTAGATAGGATTTATTAAAAATACGGTGTTGCATTGGAGATTATGTCCTTCATGTTCCAGGGACTTATTTTGGAAGGAAAAGAGACACCTTAGTTTATTGGATTATTCCCTAACATGGCCATTTTAAAGGTTTGTAGTTTGCACTGAACCCTTAACTCTATTTTAAGTCTTAAACTATTGTTTGTTTCACATTCAGATTTCCTATTGTTTGATTGAAAGAGATGCCCTATCTAGCAAATTCCAAGGGGCATGTGATCCACTGTTAAATTTATTAGGGTGAAGCAATGTTGTGATTTTTGTTATTTCTTTAATATATTTTTCCTTGATCTTGTAAGGTGGACATACAATGGGGATGGTATTGCCCTCATTCAAGTTTGCAGTATAGGGCCTCACAATAGAAAAGCAATTCAAGTTGATCCGGTTCATATCCATTTTCTACCTTTATTTTTATTTATGTGGATTTGTGCATGGGTGTTTAAAAATTTAATTTCTGAACCTTTAGTCTCTAATGTGTAATATATATCATAGGCTGTTAACACTGGATTAACTGGATTAAAAAACCAGAATAGTGGGTTAAAGTTTCTACATTACTCTGCTAGAGGGAAATGCATGTTCAAGAAAGGAAAAGAACAACAAAAACAACATGTATAACTATTATAGTTTGAGAAGTCCATTTACATGTAAACCTAATTCAGATTCCATGTTCTTGTAGTTATTCTCTATTGGATGTTTGATGTTCAGTATATTCCTTAGGTACACTTTTTGTTCCAAAGAAAACCTTGTGGGGAAACCCAAGGGATGCTTCCCCAAATTTGTGGAGGGAATCCCTAGTAAACTTGTCATCCTAGACTAGTTATCCTCACCTAGAGGGATTCAAACTGGGCACTTGCTGGCACAAAACTAACCAAATTCATAGCAACATTGGCGAAATCTAGTTGAGCTAACCCTTTGGGCTATATCCCTTAGGTGTACTTGAGAAACGTGTGTTGGATAAAAGTTCGTAGGTTCATTATTTCCATTACACTTCCTCTTCCAAATAAATAGGAAAAACTATGTAACTGGAACTGCTTACTAAGGATAGGGATACTGTACTACATAATAAGATATAAGTAATTGAATGACAATTGTTGTGAATGTCAATTGTTAATAGGTGTTTCCAATATTGTCTCACAATAGACTGTTGTATCGTGGTGATGCATAGGAGGACATATTCACATAACACAGTTTATATCTCGAGAACAAACAGAGAATGATGCTCTTCAAATAGCAGAGTATGCAATTCAGAGAGAGTCCATCCATAATTTCTCTTTATACAAGATAGTGATTTTGAGCAAAATATGAACCATGGAATGTGGTGACAAGTAGTAAGCTAGTCAATATTGAAGAAAAGTGAAGAGAAGCAAGATGAAATTGACAGGCTTTGTGATGCAATGCATGAAATGGAATAGAAGGAAACTGAATCAAAGCGATGCCATGCAGACCTGGAAGCTCAGTTGAAGCCTATTCAAGTTGTTATCGAGGGAAAAGAAGTAGCCATTGATGCTGCTCGATTGGAAGTTCAAAAGGAAAAACATATTGTTGAGGATATGAAAGATATCATTGAAGGGCTTAAATGCTAGTTAAGAACTGAAGAGAAGAATTCTTCCGACAAGCAATCTGAGATCAAGCACTTTTGCAGGGATCTGAGATGGCAGAGCGCCAGTATGGAGAAAGTCTGAAAGAGGCAGATGGTAGACTATTGGAATTGGAACAAGATGCCAAAGATCGAATTTCTCAGTTGCACGAGTCCGTGACTGAACTCCAACATGACTTATCAGTGACTCATATGAAGATGGAAAAGTATGAGATGGCATTGAAGTCTGCAAACGAAGAGCTGGTCTCATGGAATGAAAAGTGCACAGCTTTGGAAGAACTTATGAGTATGAAGGACATGGCTTTGAAGGTAAAAGAAACAGATATATCTTCTCTTCAATCTGATTTAATGAAAACAAGAAGACCAAATGGTGTAAGGTTCTTGACCACCACTTTCTAGCCATTAGGCTCCAAGGCATTCTTATTCCAGTTGCCAATAACCACCTCTAGTGAAACTTGACTCAAAAAATACTCAACCAGTGCATAGTCTACTTTTTTGATAAAAGCATCAGGCTTAGTATCAAATAGGAAATTCATTATCACACATTGGGTTAGGAACAAACTTTTGCACTTCCTTAGGGACATTGTTTTCTCCACTACTTGCAATCATTAGGTGCAAATTAGGGGCTTCCTTACAGGGGCACTAACACTACCCTGACTGGGCTAATCCGCCCCCCCCCCCCGAGAAAAATTCAATACATGTGGCTACTAATGGAAACCCTATAAAAACTAAGGAACATAGCAGATTTGTATTCAACTGCCATATGCCCTGTATCTGGATTTAATAAAGAATAAATTCAAGGAAAAAAAAATAAAAAAAAGTTGAATCCATAGGACAATTAGAGGTCCATCATCCATTCTCACATTCTCCTGCCTTGTTTTAGATTGCATTGTTTACTAGAAAATGCTTTAATTTGAAGGATGCAAAACATCAAAATGGTTTGAAATATGTCTTTTAAGGATTCAACAATTCTTAAACTTGCCATGGGTACTTGATATAAAATTAAATCACAATTTGTAATATCCTTGGAAAATTCCAACCAAGATATTAACTCAACTTCAAAAATTTTATGAACTTATCTAGTTAAATTTCTTACAATTTTTCCAAATGGAGCAGGAGGTAAGTGAGGGGCATTGAGGCAAGGAATGAGGATGGTGGGATGAACATTCAATTCTGGAATTTATTTGGGGCATGTGCAGCAGCAACCAATCATACCAGAGAAAGAGTCCTAAGCACAAAGCACTGGGGCCATTTATGTTTCGGACATCAGCTACTGCTGAAGCCTACCACAAAGCTTTCTGGGAACACCAGCATATGCTTACTAGACTGGGTGGGTTCCTGAAGTTAATAACAGAGGTTATATCAGTCAAATGAATCTTGGTTATGTTCAGGAAGGTAATTTAGAAGACTTGGTATAGTTTGGGAGGAATTGGGGTTTTTGTGCTCTCCCGGGATTGCTGAGCTAGTATTTTTATTAACTTTCCAACAAAGGTCTAAAGGATTTCAAAATCTTAGTTTTTTGATTGATATGGGTACTATACCGAGTTAAGGACTAGATCCAACTGAAATAACGTAAAAATATTACTTAGAATGGATTTGGCAGTAAAAGTGGTGAAACTAGTCTAGAATAAGCACCCAACTAGCTAGTCTTGCATTTTAATCCATCAAACTGATCCAATAAATGGTAAAATATGTTATGATATTAAATAAGAATATGATATAATATAATGAATAGATACAGGTTGAAAATAACATATCAGAACTCTTCTTCTATTGATTTAACTGCCTTCCAAAACAACAGTGCCTCACAGGCTAAATATTCATTACATTTGATGGAGAATGAAGAGAAGAATTAGAATATTACTGTGGCTTTGCTATGTAGTTAGGATCAGGTCATATACAGGTCATATGACTGTAATTTTCTTCTTACTAAGCTTCTGAACTTGATTGGGGCGCATTCACTAAGTAATCCCTCTCCTTCAGGGAAAACTCCTCTAGATTTAGCTATGAATGTGAGAATGAGTGAGAAGAGAAGTATGGATCTGATATGAAGCTGGTTACTGATCTTGTAAACCTATGGTGTATGAAAAAATGGTTGATCCAACTCTCATTCAACAATTGGGCACACTCCCGAGATCTATCTTCTTCAATGGATGAATCTTCACCAAAACTAGCTGTAGAATCACTGCTGGAGGAATCCTGTTCTCCAAATAACTGAGGATCTTCAATGGAGGCTGGGAGCATATGTTAATGGATGCAATATATTGATATGGACATGCAAAACACTCACTGGAAACTATGGGCCTTGGGGCACATCACCCAAGAAGCACAGTTGAGGCACATCACTCAACTAGAGAAGCATCAGAGCTCTCATGAGAAAACATAAATGATCAAAAGTTGTGTAATGGAGTTGGTTGGATTCTTTTATAAAATCCAAGATGACCTACTGAGCAAGTTTCCTGACTTGGTAACCTGTGAGAGTAGGTTACCCACTTGCCCATCCTATTCCAAAGCCATGAGGGCGCCATCTTGAGATAATTAGCAAGTTTTTTCTTTGAAAAACTTTCCTTCCTTTACCTTCCTTCACTGAAATTGGAAAGTGCGTCTTAGTGAGCTTTTCTAGATGTTTCCAATTTCCTTCTGAATTCTTTTCTTCATCTTTCCACTTTCTTTACTTTCCTCTTTTCCGCTTTTTCTAGATTCTAATTTCTTTTCTTGCCTTCTTTTCTCCAATTGATTCCTTGCTTTTCCTTAGATTTTGCCACTTAGGCAAGATTGGCCCTACTTGCTCAAATTCGGCCTCCTAGTCTTGTCATCACCACTTGCCAATATTTATTAGCCAGAATTATTAATAAAAAAATTACAAACTCAATATTACTCCAAAATTCAAAGTTTAATTAATTAATTAATAATTAATCAACCACTATGGTATAATTGCCTCACAAATACCCCATTAATTAAATTCTCATTTAATTAATCACTTAGACTTATTCATGGGGTTAATAACTACATGGGGGGGCCATATTGTCCATTTAATGCCCAAATACAACCTTAGGCATCTTCCATAAGGTAGTTTCCATACTTGCTCATTAATTAAATAATTATTGCCTAGGTGACTTACGCCAAAATTACCCCATGGACCATAACAAAATTTGGGGACATGATAGTCCTCCCTTCCTAAGATTGCTTGTCCTCAAGCAATGTCAGGATTCTGTTCGGATATCCACATCATATTTTTCAGGATCTTGCATGCAATTAGGGTTTGCATGCAAATTCTAGGGTTTGCATGCACTTTGCATGCATCCCAGTCACCAGGTTGATGCCTCCAGCACCTTAGCCACCTCTTTCTAGCACCAGGGATCCACTTAATTCAGTTCTTTAGCCCTCCTAGTCTAAAAGGCGCCCACTTCTCACCTACTACCAGAGAAGGGCTCACTTTCTCACCTACCACTGCAGTTCCACTTCAGTTACATTCAGTTAGCTCTGATTCTCCCTGATTTGAGGCTAGTTTCACTCCTGACTGACTGTTTCACTTCCGCTGGACATCCAGATTGACTAGATGACTTGTTCTGACTTCAGTTAGCCTCCCATGTGCCACCCACTGATCCTCCTTCCCTTAATTAGTGCTACACACTTCAGTTACACATGACACACTCAGTTAGACTCAGATTGACACTTGGATGACTGGTTCTTGTGCATTGATGACCACCACCGATTGATGATGAGGACTCCTAGTTGGAGTCAAGCTACTCCATTCAGTGATTCGAATGACCTCCTTAGGCAATTCAAATTGCTCATTGACATTAATTGTATTCTATTGTAATTCATTCACCCTTTCTGGGATATTGAGCACTGCTGCATGTTTTGCACAGTTTTACACCATATTTTCTATATTCATCTGTTGTGATTGATTTACTTGTTCATTAGATCTGTTGTGACTAATTTTACATGGTATCAGAGCCATTGCAGGGACAAGATCTCTTTTCTACAGGTGTTTCTACAAGAAGATTTGACCGAATTGCTCAAATTGCAAAAAGTTTTGGCATGAGATATCTCAAGGGCATTCGCTCCTGTGCATGCAAAGCTTGAAAATACATCCAATACCACTCCAGAAGCTTGAGTTTCCACATAATTCCTGGATCTGATACATTGGACCCATTCAACATTGTTTGATCTCCAATCCCAGGTGTGATACAACTCTAAAAGGGTGGATTGTTCGACCTCATTGTTCTTGGTTTTATTGTGATTTGTAGGTTATTGCCTCCATCTTTTGCATTCGCTACACTGTACATGCAAGCTCCTCTACATCAGTGTGACTCGCTCCTAGCAATGGAATACTCTTCTTCAAAGCCTATCCTCACCCCATTCAATTATTTTGATTGGAAAGATGATATGGAGATCATATTACGTTCAAAAGGTTGCTACCGAGTCACTCTTGGTCTTGAATTGGAGCCAAGCAATCTGTCAGATAGAACCAAACACTACAAGAAGCTTGATGAAGCTTATGGTCTTCTTTGTCTCTCCATCTCCAAAGATCTTCACTTCCATCTCAGCGGATTGAAGACTCCAAAATCCATATGGGAGCAACTTGAAACACTATTTGGCAAGCAGGACGAGCTTAGGGCTTTTCAATTAGAGAATGAATTGATTGCCCTTAGTCCTGAGAATTTCGAGACCATCAATGAATTCTTCACAAAATTCAAGAACTTGAACTTGCAGTTGAAGAACAGTGGAGTTATCAAAGAGGACAAACAATTGATCCTCTCCATTCTAAGCAAGCTTGGTAAATATTATTTGGTATTTGTCTCTACTTTCAATTCCGGTCGACTAACTACCCCGAATTGGAAGATGCCTACCTTGAATGCCTTCATTGAGTCCATCACAAAAGAGCATGACAAGTTGATTCAAATGGGGTCCATAAGCTCCAAAGATTCAGCCCTATATGTTCAAGGACCCAAGATCCCGAATGGTAAAGGAAAGCAAAAGAAGGAGAAGCCCAAATTCGAGCCTCACAAGCAAAGAGAGAAAGGCAAACAAACGGATGGACCATCCAGTTCGAAGTTCAAGCAAAAGGGCAAAGAAGGTAACCAAAAATCTAAATGTACTTATTGTAACCGTGGCTTTCATCCTGAAAGTTCATGTATGAAGAAGACTATAGATCAAATGTCCCTCCTTTTGGAAAAGAACAACATAACTCTTCCCGACGGTGCAAGGAAGAAGGATAGGAATGATGATCGCGAAAGAGGACAAGCACTCATGGCAACGGTTTCAAAGCCCACTACTCTCTTGATAGATTCAGGTGCATCAAATCATATGGCTGAAAATATTGATTCTTTTTCTTCATTCGATCCAAACAGCTCCATCGCCATCCATTTGGGAGATGACTCAAAAATTTCTTCAAAGGGCAAAGGTACGATTCATGTAGATCATGGAAGCTTTCAGAATGTTGTCTATGTGCCTTCCTTAGCTTCAAATCTTCTTTCTATGTATCAAATGACACACACTGGTGAACCGAAGCAAGTTACATTCAGCCCTAATAAAGTTGAAATTTCTGATATCAAAAGTGGAAGACTAGTTGTAGTCGGAAAGGCAAACCACACTGCAAAATGCTATGAGTTTTCACACTTTATTCCACTTGCAAAGCCCACTGCTCTTCGCACACATGGTAATGAGGTTAGTAGGCTTTGGCATGAAATATTTGGACATATTAATTATAAGTATTTTCTACTGCTATCAAACAAATCCATGGTAGATGGTCTTCCACAACTCCGTTCCTCGAAGGGAATATGCACCGGTTGCATCATTGGGAAGCATCCCGAGCACAGATTCGACCGCGGCAAAGCTAGCAGAGCTTCTACAGTTTTGGGGTTGATCCATTCTGATATCAGTGGTCCGCTGCCCCATATGTCATTAAATGGTTCAAGGTATGTTTTGACATTTATTGATGATTTTTCCCGCTTTACATGGGTATTCTTTCTCAAAAACAAGTCAGAAGTGCTTGGAAAATTCAAGGATTTTAAGGCTTCTGTTGAGACCGCCACTGAGAGAAAGATCAAATCTCTTAGATCTGATAATGGTGGAGAATATATTGAATCCAAGTTGCTGCAACTTTGTGCCCAAAGCAGAATTCAGATCCAACATACAGTTCCCTACACACCCCAGCAGAACGGTGTAGCGGAAAGGAAAAATCGGTCACTGAAAGAGATGGCTACATGCATGATTGAATCAAAAGGTTTGGCTGCAAATATTTGGGCTGAAGTAATCAATGTTGCCTCATACATACAGAACCATGTTCCACATTCATCTGTGAAAGGTATGACTCCTTTCGAAGCATTCTTTGGTCACAAACCGGATGTGTCAAATTTGAGAGTTTTTGGCTCTACTACATGGGCTAGAATTCCTTCCAAGAAGAGACGAGCTTTGGATCCGCAAAGTATCGAGTGCATACTGATAGGATATGGGGAAGAATCAAAAGCATATAAACTCATGGATATCACATCTAAAAAGATATTCATAGAGCGCAGTGTGCAATTTGAAGAACCGCTTCAAGAATTGCAACTAGTCAAGGAAGAGACTGTCGATTCACTGCCTTCACCAGAAGAAGATCCGTGCAGCGATAATGAAGGTATGAGTTCTGATATTTTTGATATTTTAGCAGCATATGATGATCATGACATATCAGGTTCGGAATCCAACCATTATGATCCTCCTCAGTTACCAAAGTGGGCCCAAAACACTCTCCAATCTGCTGGTTTGAACCTTGGAAATCCTGCTGATCCGAGACGAACAAGAGCAGACTTTCAAAGAGCAGGTATGGCACTTTCTATTGCTGATCCATTACTTCCTGAGATTTGTTATTTGATGGCTGGTTCAGATCCCACATCATACTATTCTGCCCACCGAGATCCGAGATGGAAAAGTGCCATGGATGAAGAGTACAATTCTCTTCAAAAGAACAACACTTGGGAGCTAGTTTCTCTTCCACCTGGAAGAAAATTAGTATAGTGTAAATGGGTCTACTGCACGAAAGTTGCTACTAATGGCTCTATCAGCAAATACAAAGCAAGGCTGGTGGAAAAAGGTTTCTCCCAAGTCCAAGGAGTGGACTACATTGAGACCTTTGCACCGGTTGCAAAGATGGATTCCATCCGCCTTGTTTTAGCTATTTCCGCATCCAAGCACTGGGAAGTGCACCACATGGATGTGAAGAGTGCATTTTTACATGGAGACCTTGCTGAAGAGGTATATATGCAGCATCCAGAGGGATACACATCAGATCCATCATTAGTTTGCAGATTGAAGAAATCCTTGTACGGGTTAAAACAGGCCCCAAGAGCTTGGTACGCAAAGATGGACTCCTTCCTTCTTTCTCAGAATTTCCAAAGATGCAAATCTGATCCGAATGTGTATCTTCAGCAAGTTAAAGGTAATTTGTTGGTTATTGTACTTTATGTTGATGATATTCTCATTACTGGTAGCACTCTTACTTCAATAAACAAGCTAAAAACTGCCTTAAATCTAGCTTTTGACATGAGCGATTTGGGCTTGCTGAGTCACTTTTTGGGCTTGGAGATAGCTCAAAATTTTGATGGGATCACTATATATCAGAAAAAATATGCTTCCAACCTGTTATTGAAGTTTAATATGGCTGAATGTAAGGCAGCCCCATTCCCATTCCTCTCAGGAATCAGTCTTGAGGAGGGAGATTCTACACCGCTTGCAGATTCCAGTATGTATCAACAGTTGATTGGTTCACTACTTTATTTGACACACTCTAGGCCTGATATCTCATATGCCGTGAGTGCCGTGTCAAGATATATGTAGCAGCCACATGAGATTCATTGGCGAGCAGCCAAGCGGATCTTGCAGTATGTGCAAGGTACGAGACAATTTGGCATACATTATGCTGCAGATTCTGAGCTTGATTTCATTGGTTTTACTGATTCAGATTGGGCAGGTGATAGCATTGATCGGAAGTCCACTTCTGGTTATGTTTTCATGATTGGTCATGGTGCTATTTGCTGGTCCAGCAAAAATCAAGCAGCCATTGCACTTTCTTCAGCAGAGGCAGAGTATAGAGGGGCAGTCAATGCCTACATTCAGGCAGTTTGGTTGCAGGGTATTCTATCCGAGTTTGGTTTTGGTGGCACTACTTCGACTGTCCTATTTTGTGACAATCAAAGTGCTATCAAGATCTCCACAGATCCAGTTCAGCGGCAGAGGACCAAACACATTGAGATTCATATGCATTACATTCGACAGTTGGTGCATGACCGCACCATCATTCTGCAATATTGCCCTACTGATGAGCAAATTGCAGACATCTTCACCAAGAGCTTCACTGAGAAGAAGTTCTCTTACCTCCGTTCACTGTTGGGGGTGAGTTCCATCATGGTGGAGACAGATTGATTCATCATTATGCTTTAGCTTGAGGGGGGCCTTTCTTCCCACTGGGTTTTCCCTCTTTCCTCGCTTAGTTTATTTTCAGCATTTTTTGGATTATTGTATTGGGTTGACCTTTGGTCTTAGTTACTTGGGCCCCACATTATTTTTTGCACATCATAGTCTAGCTTGAGGGGGGGTGTTCGGATATACACATCATCTTTTTCAGGATCTTGCATGCAATTAGGGTTTGCATGCAAATTCTAGGGTTTGCATGCACTTTGCATGCATCCTAGTCACCAGGTTGATGCCTCCAGCACCTTAGCCACCTCTTTCTAGCACCCGGGAGCAACTTACTTCAGTTCTTTAGCACTCCTAGTCTGAAAGGCGCCCACTTCTCACCTACTTCCAGACAAGGGCGCACTTTCTCACCTACCACTGCAGTTCCACTTCAGTTACATTCAGTTAGCTTCGATTCTCCCTGATTTGAGGCTAGTTTCACTCCCGACTGACTGTTTCACTTCCGTTGGACATCCAGATTGCCTAGATGACTTGTTTTGACTTCAGTTAGCCTCCCATGTGCCCCCCACCGAGCCTCCTTCCCTTAATCAGTGCTACACACTTCAGTTACACATGACACACTCAGTTAGACTCAGATTGACACCTGGATGACTGGTTCTTGTGCATTGATGACCACCACCGATTGATGATGAGGACTCCTAGTTGGAGTCAAGCTACTCCATTCAGTGATTCGAATGACCTCCTTAGGCAATTCGAATTGCTCATTGACATTAAATGTATTCTATTGTAATTCATTCACCCTTTCTGGGATATTGAGCACTACTGCATGTTTTGCACAGTTTTACACCATATTTTCTATATTCATCTGTTGTGATTGATTTACTTGTTCATTAGATCTGCTATGACTAATTTTACAAATTCCACCAAGCTTCTGTTGCACCACTCTGATTATAATTGTCCCCATCCATTGTACAGTCTGAAAATTAAACCTAGGCCTTCAAAAAAATGAAGAAAAACTACACTACAATTTGTATCTGCAATTTAACCAGCAATGAACAAAATTTTCAACCTAGCTAGGATAACTTGAGTAGAATTCCTGGATCCCACTTTTTCTCCTGCAAGGGCCAAATTTTTTTTGTCATCTTTCGCAATTTGTCACTCCCATGGATGCCAGGATCCCAAAGTATCAACTTCATTTTCCCGATCTCCAACCATGTGGATTCCCTCCACACAGAAAAACTTCTGCCAGTAAAATGTTCCATTGATCTATCTTGGCAACTTGCCTACTTAGTTGCCTTCCCTTGACCATGAGCAGAAATATATTTGCAAGCAGGTTTCATTTTTGATAGGTAATATTTCATCCAATCAATATGGGAATGAGTGATATCCCATGGCTACAAAATATACCTTGGTCGCTGCTCAAAATTCTAGACAACGTCAGTTGTAAATAAAAAATTATTGCAGAAACAAGAAAACTTTTTACCTTCGAGATTTCTCATTTCAGTGTTCCCTCTATCTATCCATACAATGGATGAATCAAACATCTTGCTCGCTGATGCACACGAGCTGAAATCATCCAACTTTTCTAGAATAATATCTATCTCCCATAGGAGCAGATCATGATCCACTTGTGGTAGATGTGGCATCAACAAGAAAAACTTCTTCACCCACTGTTCATTCCCCATTGTTATTGTTGAATCCATGACATTAGGGGAAGGATTGTGAACCTTATTTGTAGGTCTGCAACCTTCAGTAATCAGACTTATGGCTGCAACTTCATCATTATTGGCTGGCCCAAATTGGGTACTCTAATCCCACTTTTCTATGGGAGAGTGATTTTTTCCAAGCAACAGCTCAGTTCCCCTTAGGAAATGATCAGGTGCTTGGTTTTCATCAAACTGTTATGCACACTCCTCAAGCACATGTAAAGATAAATAATCCTCATGATCCATCATCTCATGAGGTTCCTCCCTTGGAACATGGAATAACTCAGTCATTTTATTGTGACTTTGTGGAATATGGGAGGTAAAAAGTGATTCTGGAAGCTTCTCGTCAAGCTGCTCGATCTGATTCTATGATTCTTGACAAGCACCATGAGTACACATATGTGTGAGCTTGTTGATCTCCTCATCATTCCTTATTGCAACATTATAGTACACATTCACAAGCTCCAGCAAGTGATCTCTATCAGAAAGCAAGTGAGAGAAATTTCCTTTTAGGCTTCCTACTGCTTCTCGCATGTGAAAAAAAGTTTCAATAGAGGGTTGCTCCTCCATTGATACGGTTCTCCCAAAGCAGTGAGAGATCAAAACATTAAGTTCATGGAGGTTTTTCAGTGCCTACTTGATTTTTCCCTCACTCATTTTCAATGGCCCAATCAGGGTAAGAAGTTCTAGCTGGTGAACCTCCTCTTCTGCTTCTTGCAATTCAGCCTTCTCCAAATTCTGAATTCTGACACTAGAAGGATCTTCTAATCCCTCATTCTCACTGGAAGTGGCTTCCATATTGGGCTTCAACAAAGGTATGCAAAAATCAGAATTGCATCCATACCTTTGTGCCCAAATTTCCTCCTCATGTGGTGCTTTTATGGCAGCATGCTTCTTTCCCAAATTCCTTGGTTCACACCCCGCTGATTTGTGCTTGTCTTCCACCTCAACCTGAAGTTCCAATGATGATTTCAGATCTGATTGATGTTCTCCTTTTGGATCTGATCCAAAATATGTCCCACCATCATCAATATTCCCCATATCTTCTGCACTTATCTTGAAATCATGCATGAAGAAATTGGGAGTGATTTCGCCTTCCACCTTGCCAACAATCAAATGCTTGACTGCTGGATCTTTATTTGTGCAGGGATCTTTTTCCTCTCTTTCTGATGAAGGATTTGGTGACTCGTCATCCTCATGGATGCTGCAAATAGGCTGATATATAACCACAGTCTGCCCTCTTTTTTCCACACTTTGAGGGTCTCCTGATGTTCCCACAGTCACTAGTTTCTGAGGAGGTAAGCATTGAGAATTAAATGCTTCATTATGGGGAACTAGTTTCTCCACATTATGGCACACCTTATGGACAATGTATTCTATGTTATTTTGTTGATTGCCAAAAGGAATAGGGGTACAAAAATCTGATTGAGGTCCATACCTTTCCATTATACTTCTCCCTTCAAATGATGGAGCTGTGGTGCCTTGTTTTGCCACCCAATCTATGGGTTCACATCCAACTGATGTGTGGTCATCTTCTACTTCACTATGTAGCTCATGTGGTGACCTTGGATCTGAATTAGGTTCTTCTTTTGGATATGATCCAAAGTATGTCTTACCATCCTGAAGCTTACCAAGCTCCTCTCAGGTGATCTTGGAATCCTCTAAATAGAATCTTGTAGTAGATTCTGCTCCCAATCTATCAACAACCTCATGATTAGGGTTTGGGTCTTGCTTCCCCAAACAAAATAATGAAGCTTCTACCTTGGTTGTTTTAGGGTCAGGATTCTTGGAGGCTCTTTTGGAAGAGGATCCAAACATTCTTGTGAGGTGTAAATAACATGCATCCACTATAGCTCTTGCTTCTTTTAGGCACTCTTGAGAAGTAGGGTGATATTTGGTTGCGGAACATGCAACCTTTTCCTACATATAGCTAACGGAATAACCATAGCCTCTTCTGCCAATCATGATTTCATGGGTCATACCTGTAGAGGTTACTTCTCACAATTCTTCTTCCTCACACTGTCAACAATACTCTTCACACTACTCAACATATTCATCATCGTATTGCTCATAAAAATATTCCTCTTCGTCATACAACTCAAACTCTAAATCTTCCATGACTGTACTAATTCCGCAACTACAACTTGAAGATAGTGCTGAGATACTTTTCCACTGAGAGTTACTTTCCACAGGATGAGCCAAGGAAAGTGATCTGATACCATTGTAATATCCTTGGAAAATTTCAACCAATATATTAACTCAACTTCAAAAATTTTATGAACTTCTCTAGTTAAATTTCTGACAATTTCTCTGAATGGAACAGGAGGTAAGTGAGGGGTATTGAGGCAAGGAATGAGGATGGTGGGATGAAAATTCAATTCTGGAATTTGTATGGGGCATGTGCAGCAGCAAACAATCAGATCAGAGAAATATTCCTAAGCACAAAGCACTTGGTCCATTTATGTTTCGGACATCAGTTACCGCTGAAGCCTACCGCAAAGCTTTCTGGGCAAACCAGCATATGCTTGCTAGACTGGGTGGGTTCCTGAAGTTAATAACAGATTTTATATCAGTAAAATGAATGTTGGTTATGTTCAGGAAGGTAATTTAGCAGACTTGGAATATTTATGGAAGAATTGGGGTTTTTGGGCTCTCCCGGGATTGTTGAGCTAGTATTTTTCTTAACTTTCCATGAAAGATCTAAAGGCTTTCAAAATCTGAATTTTTCGACTGATATGGGTACTATAATGAGTTAAGGATCAGATCCAACTGAAATAATGTAAAAATATTACTTAGAATGGATTTGGCAGTAAAAGTGGCTAAACTAGTCTAGAATAAGCACCCAACTAGCTAGTCTTGCATTTTAATCCATCAAACTGCTCCAATAAATGGTAAAATATGTTATGATATTAAATAAGGATCTGATATAATATAATGAATAGCTACAGGTTGAACATAACATATCAGAACTCTTCTTCTATTGATTTAACTGCCTTCCAAAACAACAGTGCCTCACAGGCTAAATATTCATTACATTTGATGGAGAATGAAGAGAAGAATTAGAAGATTACTATGGCTTTGATATGTAGTTAGGATCAGGTCATCTACAGGTCATATGACTGTAATTTTCTTCTTACTAAGCTTCTGAACTTGATTGGGTCGCATGCACTAAGTAATCCCTCTCCTTCAGGGAAAACTCCTCTAGATTTAGCTATGAATGTGAGAATGAGTGAGAAGAGAAGTATGGATCTGATATGAAGCTGGTTACTGATCTTGTAAACCTCTGGTGTATGAAAAAATGGTTTTACCAACTCTCATTCAGCACTTGGGCGCACTCCCTAGATCTATCTTCTTCAATGGATGAATCTTCACCAAAACTAGCTGTAGAATCACTGCTGGAGGAATCCTGTTCTCCAAATAACTGAGGATCTTCAATGGAGGCTGGGAGCATATGTTAATGGATGCAATATATTGATAGGGAAATGCACAACACTCACTAGAAACTATGGGCCTTGGGGCACATCACCCAAGAAGCACAGTTGAGGCACATCACTCAACTAGAGAAGCATCAGAGCTCTCATGAGAAAACATAAATGATCAAAAGTTGTGTAATGGAGTTGGTTGGATTCTTTTATAAAATCCAAGATGACCTACTGAGCAAGTTTCTTGGCTTGGTAACCTGTGAGAGTAGGTTACCCACTTGCCCATCCTATTCCAAAGCCATGAGGGCGCCATCTTGAGATAATTAGCAAGTTTTGTCTTTGAAAAAATTTCCTTCAATTACCTTCCTTCACTGAAATTGGAAAGTGCGCCTTAGTGAGCTTTTCTAGATGTTTCCAATTTCCTTCTGAATGCTTTTCTTCATCTTTCCACTTTCATTACTTTCCTCTTTTCCGCTTTTTCCAGATTCTAATTTCTTTTCTTGCCTTCTTTTCTCCAATTGATTCCTTGCTTTTCCTTAGATTTTGCCACTTAGGCAAGATTGGCCCTACTTGCTCAAATTCGGCCTCCTAGTCTTGTCATCACCACTTGCCAATATTTATTAGCCAGAATTATTTATAAAAATATTACAAACTCAATATTACTCTAAAATTCAAAGTTTAATTAATTAATTAATAATTAATCAACCACTATGGTATAATTGCCTCACAAATACCCCATTAATTAAATTCTCATTTAATTAATCACTTAGACTTATTCATGGGGTTAATAACTACATGGGGGGGGCATATTGTCCATTTAATTCCCAAATACAACCTTAGGCATCTTCCATAAGGTAGTTTCCATACTTGCTCATTAATTAAATAATTATTGCCTAGGTGACTTAGGCCAAAATTACCCCATGGACCATATCAAAATTTGGGGACATGAAAATCCTCCCTTCCTAAGATTGCTTGTCCTCAAGCAATGTCAGTATTCCACCAAGCTTCTGTTGCACCACTCTGATTATAATTGTCCCCATCCATTGTACAGTCTGAAAATTAAACCCAGGCCTTCAAAAAAATGAAGAAAAACTACACTACAATTTGTATCTGCAATTTAACCAGCAATCAACAAAATTTTCAACCCAGCTAGGATAACTTGAGTAGAATTCCTGGATCCCACTTTTTCTCCTGCAAGGACCAAATTTTTTTTGTCATCTTTGGCAATCTGTCACTCCCATGGATGCCAGGATCCCAAAGTATCAACTTCATTTTCCCGATCTCCAACCATGTGGATTCCCTCCACATAGGAAAACTTCTGCCAGTAAAATGTTCCATTGATCTATCTTGGCAACTTGCCTACTGAGTTGCCTTCCCTTGACCATGAGCAGAAATATATTTGCAAGCAGGTTTCATTTTTGACAGGTAATATTTCATCCAATCAATATGGGAATGAGTGATATCCCATGGCCGCAAAATATACCTTGGTTACTGCTCACAATTCTAGACAACGTCAGTTGTAAATAAAAAATTATTGCAGAAACAAGAAAACCTTTTACCTTCGAGATTTCTCATTTCAGTGTTCCCTCTATCTATCCATACAATGGATGAATCAGACATCTTGCTCGCTGATGCACATGAGCTGAAATCATCCATCTTTGCTACAATAAGATCTATCTCCCATAGGAGCAGATCATGATCCACCTGTGGTAGATGTGGCATCAACAAGAAAAACTTCTTCACCCACTGTTCATTCCCCATTGTTACTGTTGAATCCATGACATGAGGGGAAGGATTGTGAACCTTATTTGTAGGTCTGCAACCTTCAGTAATCAGACTTATAGCTGCAACTTCATCATTACTGGCTGGCCCAAATTGGGTGCTCTCATCCCACTTTTCTATGGGAGAGTGATTTTTTCCAAGGAATAGCTCAGTTCCCCTTAGGAAATGATCAGGTGCTTGGTTTTCATCAAACTGTTCTGCACACTCCTCAAGCACATGTGAAGATAAATGATCCTCATGATCCATCAGCTCATGAGGTTCCTCCCTTGGAACATGGAATAATTCAGTCATTTTATTGTGACTCTGTGGAGATGGGAGGTAAAAAGTGATTCTGGAAGCTTCTCATCAAGCTGCTCGATCTGATTCTCAGATTCTTGACAAGCCCCATGAGTACCAATCAGAGAATCCTGGGTGGTTTCCAACATATGTGTGAGCTTGTTGATCTCCTCATCATTCCTTATTGCAACATTATAGTACACATTCACAAGCTCCAACAAGTGATCTCTATCAGAAAGCAACTGATAGAAATTTCCTTTTAGGATTCCTACTGCTTCTCGCATGTGCACAAAAGTTTCAATAGAGGGTTGCTCCTCCATTGATGCGGTTCTCCAAAAGCAGTGAGAGATCAAAACATTAAGTTCATGGAGGTTTTTCAGTGCCTACTTGATTTTGCCCTCACTCATTTTCAATGGCCCAATGAGGGTAAGAAGTTCTAGCTGGTGAACCTCGTCTTCTGCTTCTTGCAATTCAGCCTTCTCCAAATTCTGAATTCTGACACTAGAAGGATATTCTAATCCCTCATTCTCACTGGAACTGGCTGCCATCTTGGGCTGCAACAAAGGCATGCAAAAATAAGAATTGCATCCATACCTTTGTGCCAAAATTTCCTCCTCATGTGGTGCTTTTATGGCAGCATGCTTCTTTCCCAAATGCCTTGGTTCACACCCCGCTAATTTGTGCTTGTCTTCCACCTCAACCTGAAGTTCCAATGATGATTTCAGATCTGATTGATGTTCTCCTTTTGGATCTGATGCAAAATATGTCCCACCATCATCAATATTCCCCATATCTTCTACACTTATCTTGAAATCACCCACGAAGAAATTGGGAGTGATTTCACCTTCCACATTGCAACCAATCAAACGCTTGACTACTGGATCTTTATTTGTGCAGGGATCTTTTTCCTCTCTTTCTGATGAAGGATTTGGTGACTCGTCATCCTCATGGATGCTGCAAATAGGCTGATATATAACCACAGCCTGCCCTATTTTTTCCACACTTTGAGGGTCTCCTGATGTTCCCACAGTCACTAGTTTCTCAGGAGGTAAGCATTGAGAATTAAATGCTTCATTATGGGGAACTAGTTTCTCCACATTATGGCACACCTTATGGACAATGTATTCTATGTTATTTTGTTGATTGCCAAAAGGAATAGGGGTACAAAAATCTGATTGAGGTCCATACCTTTCCATCATACTTCTCCCTTCAAACGATGGAGCTGTGGTGCCTTGTTTTGCCACCCAATCTACGGGTTCACATCCAACTGATGTGTGGTCATCTTCTACTTCACTATGTAGCTCATGTGGTGACTTTGGATCTGAATTAGGTTCTTCTTTTGGATCTGATCCAAAGTATGTCTTACCATCCTTAAGCTTACCAAGCCCCTCTCAAGTGATCTTGGAATCCTCTAAATAGAATCTTGTAGTAGATTATGCTTCCAATCTATCAACAACCTCATGATTAGTGTTTGGATCTTGCTTCCCCAAACAAAATAATGAAGCTTCTACCTTGGTTGTTTTAGGGTCAGGATTCTTGGAGGCTCTTTTGGAAGAGGATCCAAACATTCTTGTGAGGTGTAAATAACATGCATCCACTAAAGCTCTTGCTTCTTTTAGGCACTCTTCAGAAGTAGGGTGATATTTGGTTGTGGAACATGCAACCTTTTCCTACATATAGCTATCGAAATAACCATAGCCTCTTCTGCCAATCATGATTTCATGGGTCATACTTGTAGAGGGTACTTCTCGCAATTCTTCTTCCTCATACTGTCTACAATAATCTTCAGACTACTGAACATATTTATCATCATATTGCTCATAAAAATATTCCTCTTCGTCATACAACTCAACACTCTAAATCTTCCATTACTGTACTAATTCCGCAACTACAACTTGAAGATAGTGCTGAGATACTTTTCCACTGAGAGTTACTTTCCGCAGGCTGAGCCAAGGAAAGTGATCAGATACCACTGTAATATCCTTGGAAAATTTCAACCAATATATTAACTCAACTTCAAAACTTTTATGAACTTCTCTAGTTAAATTTCTGACAATTTCTCCGAATGGAGCAGGAGGTAAGTGAGGGGTATTGAGGCAAGGAATGAGGATGGTGGGATGAAAATTCAATTCTGGAATTTGAATGGGGCATGTGCAGCAGCAAACAATCAGATCAGAGAAATATTCCTAAGAACAAAGCACTCGGTCCATTTATGTTTCGGACATCAGCTACCGTTGAAGCCTACCACAAAGCTTTCTGGGAAAACCAACATATGATTGCTAGACTGGGTGGGTTCCTTAAGTTAATAACATAGGTTATATCAGTAAAATGAATGTTGGTTATGTTCAGGAAGGTAATTTAGCAGACTTGGAATATTTATGGAAGAATTGGGGTTTTTGGGCTCTCCCGGGATTGCGGAGCTAGTATTTTTCTTAACTTTCCATGAATGCTCTAAAGGATTTCAAAATATGAATTTTTGGACTCATATGGGTACTATACTGAGTTAAGGACCAGATCCAACTGAAAGAATGTAAAATATTACTTAGAATGGATTTGGCAGTAAAAGTGGTGAAACTAGTCTAGAATAAGCACCCAACTAGCTAGTCTTGCATTTTATTCCATCAAACTGCTCCAATAAATGGTAAAATCTGTTATGATATTAAATAAGGAAATGATATAATATAATGAATAGCTACAGGTCCAACATAACATATCAGAACTCTTCTTCTATTGATTTAACTACCTTCCAAAACAACAGTGCCTCACAGGCTAAATATTCATTACATTTGATGGAGAATGAAGAGAAGAATTAGAAGATTACCGTGGATCTACTATGGAGTTAGGATCAGGTCATATACAGGTCATATGACTGTAATTTGATGCTTACTGAGCTTTTGAACTTGACTGGGGCGCATTCACTAAGTAATCCCTCTCCTTCAGGGAAAACTCCTCTAGATTTAGCTATGAATGTTAGAATGAGTGAGAAGAAAAGTATAGATCTGATCTGAAGCTTCTAACTGATCTTGTAAACCTTTGATGTCTGCAAAAATGGATGTACCAACTCTCATTAATCACTTGGGCACACTCCCAAGATTTATCTTCTTCAATGGATGAATCTTCACCAAAACTAGCTATAGAATCACTGCTGGAGGAATCCTGTTCTCCAAATAACTGAGGATCTTCAATGGAGTCTGGGAGCATATGTTAATGGATGCAATATATTGATATGGACATGCACAACACTCACTGAAAACTATGGGCCTTGGGGCACATCACCCAAGAAGCACAGTTGAGGCACATCACTCAACTAGAGAAGCATTAGAGCTCTAATGAGAAAACATAAGTGATTAAAAGTTGTGTAATGGAGTTGGTTGGATTCTTTTATAAAATCCAAGATGACCTACTGAGCACGTTTCTTGGCTTGGTAACCTGTTAGAGTAGGTTACCCACTTTCCCATCCTATTCCAAAGCCATGAGGGCGCCATCTTGAGATAATTAGCAAGTTTTGTCTTTGAAAAACTTTCCTTCCTTTACCTTCCTTCACTGAAATTGGACAGTGCGCCTTAGTGAGATTTTCTAGATGTTTCTAATTTCCTTCTGAATGCTTTTCTTTATCTTTCCACTTTCTTTACTTTCCTCTTTTCCTCTTTTTCCAGTTTCTAATTTCTTTTCTTGCCTTCTTTCCTGCAATTAATTCCTTGCTTTTCTTGAGATTTTGCCACTTAGGAAAGATTGGCCCTACTTGCTCAAATTCAACCTCCTAGTCTTGTCATCACCACTTGCCAATATTTATTAGCCAGAATTATTAATAAAAATATTACAAACTCAATATTACTCCAAAATTCAGAGTTTAATTAATTAATTAATAATTAATCAACCACTATGGTATAATTGCTTCACAAATACCCCATTAATTAAATTCTCATTTAATTAATCACTTAGACTTATTCATGGGGTTAATAACTACATGGGGGGGCCACCTTGTCCATTTAATTCCCAAATACAACCTTAGACATCTTCCATAAGGTAGTTTCCATACGTGCTCATTAATTAAATAATTATTGCCTAGGTGACTTTGGCCAAAATTACCCCATGGACCATAGCAAAATTTGGGGACATGACAGAATTGCACTTATGTTCACATGTTTTTCCCCACCATCTATTTTGATGACAATAGAAGAAAAGTAACTATTCTTGCTGCTATATTTCAAAGGCTAATCAAGGCTAACGCTGATCTTTGTTGAACACCAGTAAAGTTTCTCTCATTTAGCATCCTTTTGGAATTTTTAAATTTGTTTCTCTTCCTATTCTGATAAAACATCCTTTATTCCCATTGATAACCCCTATGAGACTAATAAGGTTATCTATATCCTTGGTTAATATGGAAATTACTCTTTATAGTTTTCTGCTTTCTTATGTCAGTCGTTCATGTATAGTGTTCCTTAAGTTTCCTTTGGTTACAATCTCTTCTTGTTTCTGTCTACTATCACTTGCTCAGTGTTTTCCCTGTAGTCATACTGTTCCTAAGATGCTTTTGCTTACTGATTGAGGTATTAGACTATTACCATATTTAATTTCTTTAGTCCAATTGGTAACAATGCTGGTGCAAGCACTGATATTTTTTTATTAAGTACTAATCAGAAAGTATAATGTGAGGCTATCACTTTCTGAGTTTTGACATCCTGTAGTAAATGGGATGGGAAAAATCCCATTGTTGGCTCTCTCTTCTTCTCTGAACAAGTTTGTGTATGAATACTTGGGAAAGTTGTGTTGTATTAGTGTATCAATAGAAGTTTGATGCATTGTTTGTCATTTATGATAGCAGAAATTTTGGTTGTAGTAAAAGTTGCTTCTACATCACTATGTAAACTGTTATTACCACAATCCCTTCTTGTCATAATTTTGTAGAATAACTTACAATAATGTTTTTCTATTACCTGATGAGACTCTCTTAGAAGACTTGTCAACAAGTTGTAATGAGTTGGAAAAGAACTAATTTGTTATTATATGTGAAGGACAGCCTATGGAGAAGCAACATGAGCTAATTCGAGACATATTTGGAGGTTAGATTCATTGGAGATCTTACTGATTTGAATTTTTCGAACCTTGCTTCCATAGTTTAATATTGATCACTTAGAATCTCAATCACAGTTTTGCCATGTTCCCGTAAGTGATACATATACATTTTCATAAGGGATCATTGAAATATCTTTAAATCCCATGAATGTCACTGGATACTAAGATCTTTATTTTGTTCTACTGTTACAGGCTGGGAACATTCTTACTATATATGATGTTTCAAACATTTGGCATGTCCCTCTACTACTAAGGGTGAGTAGATACAAGATATTACCAGCATAGGTCCATCTTAAACCTGGATCTATCAAGCACTGAGAGGGATCCAATTTCTTGAAGTGTAATTTTTTTTTTAAATTCAAGAAATTTTATCCCTCTCTTACTTGATAGATCCGGGTTTATGTTTTAATTTTTTTATTTTATAGTGGGACATGGATTTTTTATTTTATGAGCCGGCATGAACTTTTTAATTACTTTTTATTTTTGGTAATGTAATGTCATGTTAGGTTACGTGACAACATCTCCTCCATACTGGGCTGTAGAGCACCTCGCTCCTCTTGGTGCAATTGCAATATGGTTAGGTGCTGATTGTATAAGTATTTTTCAAGATGGTAAACATTGGTTTTGCATGTCAGCCAATAGAAAAAATTTCACTCCATAGATTCGTCATGTTCTTTCTCTTGGCTGTATCTTATCCTCCATCCATGTCTTCTAGACTTCTTTGAGCTTCATATCTCTGTATAGTAAAATCATGGAACATTAATATGTGTTGGCAACGTAGTGTATACATTTACCTTTTAGATGTATTATAAATTCTGACTTATTCCTTTTTAAATAAATGGTAATTTTTATATAGGATATCATGTCTTTTTCGTGCAATGTGTTTTTTAAGATTTTTTTATTATGTACTCATCAGTGAAGCCCAGATTTAGTTTCTTACTAATCATATCTGGTGGTAAATGGGTACAACAAGAACAAAGGGCTCATGAAGCAATCTTGAAAGAGTTGCACCTTAGGTGAATACTCACTTTATATTTTCCCTAAAGTTCTGGATCATTCTGCTCTTCCTGGACTTCTTAGAAATTCTATTTAATTGATGTTGAGTTGTTGTTTTGGGACCCTTGTAATTCTATTTGAGTTTTTACGGGTTTATGTTCTAGGCTTGCTTTATTCTTGTCATTTATACTAGACTTAGTTCTTTGGCATTCATCTTTGATTGGTAGTGTTGCAGAACCCCATCTAGAAGAATGGACTAGAAGAGAAAAAATTTGTGTTAACCTTGTAACTCCAGTGAGTGCAACTAAAAATTTCTAACTCTTTCAGTCTAAATAATGGTTGGTGTTTTGTTTCATTTTTCAATATTTACATGCACCTCTTGGTGTGCATGTCAAAATTGCAATGGTGGGAAAATACACCGGCCTTTCTGATGCCTATCTTTCTATTCTTAAGGTAAATTGTTTTCTCCAAGATATATTTATTTAGCTTCAAACATAACCTAGAATAATAATTAGTCATTTTTAAATTTATATGGACTAATGGTCCATGTTACCTACAAGTGAACTGAGAAGAGATAGACATGAACCGGATAGACTTGATTAAGTTTGCAGAAAGAGTTGAAACAAATGATTTCTAGTGAGTGTGGGTTAGGTTTGCTAGTTAATCTTCTTACAGTAAGTTTAGTATCCGATGCTGTAATTTTTAGGCCAATTGATTCCTTTTGGGGTATTGTTTTTCCCCTCTTCAAAATAGGCTGATTTTGCTGAACTCAAATATTGCACGGTTGGCTTCTTGCAAGGCGATAGTGATCAAAATACTTTTTGATGCTCCCCATGATAGTTTATAACTTTATTTTCTTTGCCTTTTAACTTTTATTTGAAATTAAAGTCACAGTTATTTTATTAATTCAAAATTATTTTCAGCTTATAACTTTTGTGGAGAATTTACATTTGTAATTCTTTTTTTAATTTAACAATTGATAACTGAGCTTCTATTAGGATATGAGATTGGGAATGCCATGGTGGTTATGCTGTTTCACTTTTAAAAACAAGATGTAGTGTTGTTTTGCAAGCCCTTGAACATGCTTCCATAAAATGTTCTAGGAAATTGTCATTGAAATGGATTGCAGCATCTGACCTTGAAGACACAGCTGCAGACGAGGTCTGTATGTGGTGAACAAAATCATTGTACACATTATATTTCATTGCACCATTGGATATGAGTGTTAGTTTCTGTAGTTTGACTCCAACATTTTTTACTGTTGTAGGCGCCAGATGTTCATGCAGCTGCGTGGAGGTCTCTCAAGGTGATTATCAAGTTTAAGATTCATTCTTTCACTTTATCTGTTGCTGGTTTAGGGGGGTGGGATGTTGGTCAAGGCACAACTTTAAAAGTTTAAACAGCTCATTACCTGCATATAATGAAGGTTCTAAATGAGCTAGATTGTGCTATGCACTTTGTAGCATATGATGAGTGGATTTGATACATTGATTTGTCTATTGTCACAGGATGCAGATGGCATTTTGGTTCCAGGTGGATTTTGTGATTGAGGTGTGCCAGGGAAAATACTTGCGGCGAAATATGCTCGAGAAAATAAAATCCCATATCTTGGAATTTGCTTGGGAATGCAGATTGCTGTGATTGAGTATGCTCGTTCTGTAAGTGTGCTTTTGTTGATGGCCATCGTTTTACTGCAGATTATTGGTTGAAGAAAAATAATTAGGTGTTTTTTTTCCGAAGGTTACTTTGATTTTTACTTTTCTTTCTGCTGAGTATGGCAGGTTCTTGGAATGGTGGGGTCTAACAGAACAGAGATTGACTCAAAAACTACAAATCCCTGTGTTATTTTCATGCTAGAGGTAGATATTCTCTGGCATGACCGTCATTTCTACATTTGAAGTAATTATTCATCTATTAGACATATGGAACAATAGTTTTGATTGTTTAGTTGATAATATGAAGTGGTCTTACTTTTATATAGGGTTCAAAGACCCACATGGGGGGTACCATGCGAGTGGGTTCTAGGAGAACATATTTTTAGAGTGGGGATTGCATCAAGGCAAAGTTGTAGGTATCATGTGATCCTTATGAGATAGTTTCAGTTTAAACTTGCTATGAAGACTTTTTGTTACATTGTTTTCTGAAATATGATTTGAACTTGACCAATTTATTGGAGATTTGGTGGTTGTGATAAAATATGCTACCGATGAAAAAAATATCTGTTGGTCATAGAATGCACTTTTATTTTCCTTAAGGACATGGAAGCTATTTAGTTTACCATCTGACAAATTGTTCTCTCCTCATGAAGATACCAAAAAGCTGATTATGTGGATGAGCGACATTGACATAGATATGAGGTTCAATAAGCAATTTATTTATAAGTTCAATGAGGTCTATGTTTTGTTCTAGTTTATCTAGGATTGATGCTTTTTTGAAGTTATAATTCATTTATAGTTTTAGGAATGCGTACTTGAATGTTTGGTAGCCAATAAATTGTTTATTTGGTGGTTTTGTCTGTTGTTGTTTAAGTGAAGATGGCTTCGTCTGTTGTTGCTTACGTGAAGAGACAAATTTTATAGTTTAACCCCGATATGGTTGAAAAGATTGAATAGGCTGGGCTGATATTTGTGGGAAAGGATGACACTTATAGATGCATGGAGGTAACTAACTCTTTTTCCTATTGTCTGATAATTGGGGTTTTACCTTCTTGGACCAAAAGTTGAAATATCCCTAGAGTTGTTATGTTTGAATTTTGTGTGAAGCATTTTGTTTTTATGTTTTTGTTGGAAGATACTGAAATTATCATGCCATCCTTATTTTTTGGTAGTCTAGTTCCATCCAGAATTCAAGTCAAGGCCAGGCAAAGTGTCTGTAGTCTTTTTGGGTACTTCATTTCTATCCTTCTGTGGAGACACATTAAATTTAAGATCCACCCTATGTTGAACTTGCAAACTTTGTGCTGGATTTTGGGAGATTGTCCTTGAGAAACTGATTTTTTTTTATTTTAAGTTCCGTTGTTCTGCTTGTCCTTGGTATTCTATCGAACTTTTTATTTAACTTATGTTGTTGGGACTGCCCTTTGTAGCCTGTTTAACTCTAGAAATCAAAGCACCTTTGGTTATCATGCCTTGGGTGTTCATCTACCAAGCAAAGCACCTGCTCAAGTACTATATTTCTATCCTTCTCCTTAAGTTGAATTTACAGACTTTGTGCCAGATTTTGGATTATTGTCCTTAAGCAACTAAAAATTCTTAATTTTAACTTTTGTTATTGGGCCTGCCCTTGGTATCATATCTAGATCTTGTTTTTAACTTCTATTGTTGGGGTTGCTTTGTACCCTATCTTACTCCAGCAATCAAAGAACCTTTGTTATTATGCCTTGTCTGATTGAGATTCTACTTTTTCTATGATCCAATTGTTTTATGATAAAGTTAAGTGGTGATACATAATTCAAATTACATGTCGTGACTATTGGTAATCTTGTTGGTTTGAGACACATTCCTATTGTCTATTTTATTGGGCATAACTGATCATTCTTCTTTGAATTTTCATCATTGTCACAGTTGAACTACTATATCTTAGAATTATTTTAGTACTTGAAGCATTATTCTTGAATATGTTTGACATTCATTTTGTTCCCATGCAAAATTTGTTTGAATATCATCATTGTCAAGGAATAACAACTTCTTAAAGGGTGCTAGCTCAATGGTAGAGCGCCTTTCTAATTATAGGCATGAGATTGGTGGTTCGATTCCTCCGTACCCTATCATAAATTAGTGACTAAGAAAATGACTAAATTCGCATATATACGACTATTAGTAGCTAATTTACAGTATCTTATAGCGTGACTAACGTTTATTCGTATTTAGCTTAGTCATTAATATGTTATCGTCTAGTAGTTTATTTAGTCGTATATTTGGTCATTAATTGTGACAATCAATGACAAAATCAGTGAGTATCAATGTCTAAATCAATGACTAAATTAATGACTAAATCAGTGACTAAATCAGTGAGTATCAATGACTAAATCAATGACTTAATAAGTGACTATCAATGACTAAATCAATGACTAATAAGTCAACCAATTAATGACTAGTGAAATATGACTTGAGATAAGATAGTGGAAATCAGATACTATTAGTCACCGACTCAAAAATAGTCATTTATAGTCGAATTATAGTCATTAATTTATCATTTTGTACTAGTGAATTATAATTGACATAGATATTCCATCTCTTTGTGTAGGTCTTCAGACAAAGGGGAAATTTGAATGTCCAGTTTGTGGTCCTAAGATCAAATCTTGTCATTCAAAAACCTTAGGAAAGGAGGTGTTTGATGAGTATAGGCACTTCCTCTCTAAGAATCACAGGTATTGAACTGCCGAAAAACATCTGTTCAATTGAAAGCAAGTGACTGCATTAAAACCGCAAAGAATGACACCTCACCTATGGAAGTTGCAATATAGTAGAAATCGTCAAGGTACGTATAATGAATCATCGTATATGATATGTTATATTGTATTTTTTTATATTGTGTGTTGTTTACTGTAATTGACATTGATTTATGTAATTTCATGATTGTCATTCATGTGATCATGAAGGCATTAATGGGTTTCCACGAGGAATGAAAAGTTATACTAGACAATTTAGTAGGTTTCCCTACTATGAGCACCTACATATTTCTCATCTATTTGATACAATGCATATCGAAAAGAATGTGACCGAAACATTATGGTAAATATTGGATGGAAAGAGTGACACAGAAAAAATTCTCAAAATTTGCAAAGACATTCAAGATAGCAACCATGCAATGAAAGACGTCATTCAATTTCATAGCAATGGACAGCAAATTAATATAAACTCACTTCCATGGATTTTAATGGACCAGCAAAGTAATGTTGTAAAAGAAGTCATTTGAAAAATTAAATTTCCCACCATATTTTGTGCGAACATGAAGAATATCATAACAAAGAAAGGTGATTTCGCAGGGGTGAAAACTCATGATTGGCATGTCTTCATGAAGGTAATTATTATGGTATGGATTTAATTATTATTTTTTTCCTATTCCAGTGAATATTGTTGGTATATTTTTTGTTTGTCTACTCTTTGTTGATAAAATGTAACGATTTGTATATTATTGTTACAGTATGTTCTACCTCTCTCTATCCCGAACAACTTCAAAACAATGTCAAGAAAATAATATATAGTCTCGGGAAATACATGTGGTAAGTGGTGATTTTTTCCATGCGCTTAGTGTTTGTTTAATTCAACATAGAACTTATATTTTATTTTCGTTCTCTAATTCATGTTACATAATATAATGTTTTTTTCCTTTAATCTCTTGATTTCGTTGTCATGTCACTTGTAGATTGTTGTCATCTAAAGAATTCCATAAAGAAGACATAAAGTATTTGAGGAGAGAAATTCCTCGTCTCATGTGTGAAATGCAGAAGCATCTACCTTCGACATTTTTCAATGCACAGGAACACTACCTCATACACCAAGTTGAGGAGATTGAACTGTGTGGACCTGTGCACTCAAGGTCCATGTGGATGGTTGAGAGGCACTTGAAATTTATGAAGGGTTTGGTCAGACAACGAGCATATGCTGAGGGTTCTATGATGGAGGGATATATGGTATACCAAAACATGTTGTATATTAGTGAATATCTTCCTAAATTAGCATAAAAGCTCAATTTACGTCGCATTTGTGATCCAAAATCCAATAACAATTTTGAAGGGGAGTACCCGAAGGGGAAAGGTAAATCTGTTAAATTTTGAGCATTAATTCACAATACTCTTGGATCTTTACTGAGAGAATAACATATATAGTATATAAATGCATAACAATCACAATAAGCATGATAAGCATCACAAGAATCAAAAGCATGAGAGACAAGAGACACAGAGTTTCCATGGGGAAAACCCTAAGGTGAAAAACCCCACAACTTCCTCAGAGATAGAGACAGCAATGGCTCAACCAAAGTACAACCAAAATACACTTAAGATAGTCTCCTAGAGAAAATGATCCTCCTCCTCACTAGTGCACCACTTTGTGAGTGAGAGAAGTGTGACTTTCCGAATGATCCAAATAGAGATCTCCCGATCTCTATTTATAGTTAACCTGTTTGCCCAGTTACACTATGGGGCCGACTTGTCTATCTAGATACATCCACAATATAATATATATTTCAGGGCCGACCCCACACATGGTGGTCTAATAACCCATTGGCAAGTACACACACTTGCGACACTTGTCAATCCACATGACGACACTTCCTTATAGAGGAATAACACATCTCTAATAAGGGTACAATAAATATATATGAAATACATAGATGAAATACATTCCGAAGTTACATATACATCAACACTCCCTCTTAACTAGGAAGGCATTTCTTGACACAGATCTGCTACACAAGTCTTCTTCTCGAGATCATCGTCATCGATGCATCGTCATCATCATCGTCACTGCTGCTGCTATCTGAACCAATCTCTGACTCTACTTGTCATAGGAAGTTCTACAGAGCCAGTCCTTTTTCATACTAGATGTAGGCCCACCACCTGCAGGTCTTCATCATCACTAGCCATATTGTGGAATCCTCAGGACTTATTATGTGCGTCACAAAAATTCAAAAGAGCATCCCAGGCTATTACGAGCATACGGCTCTACCTATAGGATCTCCCAGGGCCATATTATATGTGACCTCACCACAAAACCTCGCAAGAGCATCCTAGGTTGTTACAAGCACACAGCTCTACCTATAGGATCTCCCAGGGACAGATTATATGTGGTCACCACAAAACCTCGCAAGAGCATCCCAGGTTCTTACGAGCACACAGCTCTACCTATAGGATCTCCCAGGGAAAGATTATATGTGGTCATGGAAAAACCTCGCAAGAGCATCCCAGGACTTATTACGGGCACACAGCTCAACCTATCGGATCTCCCAGGGACATATTATATGCCATAGGACAAAACCTCGAAAGAGCATCTGCCAGATATCCCAGGGCCAGATTATATGCCATAGGAAAAACCTCAAAAGACTATATGCAGATATCCCAGGGCCAAATTATATGTCCTCCCAGAGCAAAACCTCGAAAGAGCATTTGCTAGATATCCCAGGGCCAAATTATATGCCATAGGAAAAACCTTGAAATACTATCTGCAAATCTCCCAGGGCCAAATTATATGCTCATCTGCACAACCTGATCCATGGCCATAGAGTATCAACCTGATACTCACCATACATCATCCTGATGTACATATGATCATCCTGATCATCATCACTGCAACATCCTGCTGCATGTCATCTGGAGCAACATCCTGAAGCTCATCATCTATGATCATCCTGATCATACAATGCATCTACCTGATGCATACCAAGTATCTACCTTATACACATCATCATACATGATCCACCTGATCATACAATGTATCCACCTGATACAAATACAAATACATGATACATATCACCATACATGATCCACCTGATCATACAATGTATCCACCTGATACATATATAGATACATGGTCCAAGCATCCAACATGATGCATATACAAAATACATACAAATGATCCTACTGATCATATCCAGTATCCAACATGATGCATACATACATATAAATGATCCAACTGATCATATCTAGCGTCCAACATGATGCATACATACATATACATATAAATGATCCAACTGATCATATCCAGCATCCAACATGATGCGTACATACATATAAATGATCCAACTGATCATACAAAGCAGAAACCAGAACATCATCCTGATGCTCATCATCCAGCGCTTACATCCACAGCCATGTGAAGGATCCTCCTTCCAACATGCTTGGAATGGCTTCAGCAAATGTGTCCATCACTTCTTCCTCGAAGTGTCATCAATCTGAATAACGCCAAGCCTCTCCCTAAAGTACTCGAACTTCACCCTGGCTAGTGGCTTCGTCAGCACATCTGCAATCTGTTCATCCGTCTCAACGTACAGGAGCTTCACAGCTCCTCTCTGCACCATATCCTTGATATAGTGATATTTGATCTCTATGTGTTTCAACCTGTCATGAAACACTGGGTTCTCAGACAGCTTCACACAACCCTGGTTATCACAGAAGATACCAGTAGCATCCAACGGGAGATCAAATAACTCAGACAGTAGCTTCCATAGCCATACTTCCTGACAACTAGCTGAATAGGCTGCAACATACTCTGCCTCAGCTGTACTCAGTGCTATACAGGACTGCTTCCTGCTAAACCAAGAGATCACACCTGATCCCATACTGAAGCAGCACCCAGATGTGCTCTTCCTATCTGCAGCACTGCCAGCCCAATCTGAATCAACATAACACTGCATGTTAAACTTTTGATTCACTTCATACTTGAGCCCATAATCCACTGTACCATTCAGGTACCTCAGAACATGCTTTACAGCAACCAAGTGAACACTCCTTGGATCCGTCAGGAACTAGCTCAATGTGTTCACAGCAAAGCAAATATCTGGTCTCGTGTTCGTCAGGTACATCAAGGACCCAATCATATGACGATACATAGAGACATCAACCGGCTTAGATGAAGCATCGCATAGAAGATTCAGATTCGATGCCATAGGTGTGGCCATGGCCTTGCAATCCATCATCCCGAATCTCTTCAGGATATCTACTGTGTACTTTCCTTGACCAAGGAAGATCCCACCTCCACTCTGCCACACCTCCATACCTAGGAAATAATGCATCATTCCCAAATATTTCATATTGAACTCAGCAGCAAGCTTCCTCTTAGTATCTGCAATCAGTCTGTCATCTCCTGTTACAAATAAGTCATCCACATACAGGAGTAGAATCACAGGATTCCCTTCCTCAACCTTGTAGTAGAGGTTGGAATCCACTTTACTCTTGGTAAATCCCAAACTAGATAGGAAACTGTCCATCCTACCATACCAGGTTCTGGGAGCTTGTTTCAAGCCATACAAGGCTTTATTCAATCTACACACATATGAATCTGTGTCATGTATTTCAAAACCGAGTGGCTGCTCCACATATACTTCCTCTTCAACTACACCATTCAAGAAAGTAGTCTTGACATCCATCTAGTGTATTTTCCATTTCATTGCTGCAGCGAGGGAAAGTACTGTTCTGATGGAAGTATACCTGGCTACAGGTGCAAAAGTTTCTTCATAATCTATTCCCTCTTTCTGAGAGAAGCCACGAGCTACGAATCTTGCCTTGTATTTCTCTACACTGCCATCTGCAGCATGCTTGATTTTGTAGATCCATTTGGAAGTCACAACATACTTCTCTTTAGGTCTTGGGACAACATCCCAAACATCATTCTTCATTATTGATTGTTATTCCTCAACCATGGCATCCTTCCATTCTTTCTTTCCGCTGCTTCTTCATAATTGGAAGGCTCTTTGTTCATAATGTCACAGAGTAAAGCAACATAGTTGGTATGTGATCTGGTTCTCTTCTTTGCTCTGTGTTCTTCTTCTGGAATGCCAAATCTTTCTGCATATTGAATGAGCTCTCTAGCCCATGCAGGTGTCCTCTTGTGAGAGTTATCCTCACGGGGTGGATCTACAGGTTCTTGCGGATCTTCAAACTCACGAACAACTTCTGGAACTGCTTCAGTCATGGTAGTTTCTTGAAATCTAGTTTCCTTAGGTTCTTCATAAACTTCAATAGGTGCCTTCCTTGATTTGATGAATGCTGAGTTTTCATCAAATGTTACATCTCTGCTGACATCAATCTTCTTGAACCCCGGAAAGTATATTCTGTAAGCCTTCGAGATTTCACTGTAACCCACAAAGATACCCTTCTTTCCTGAAGGATCTAGTTTAGTCCTCTTTTCCTTTGGGACATGAGTGTATACTGGACAACCAAATATTCTGAGATGACTGACTTCAGGTTTCTTACCAGAAAAGACCTCTTATGGTGTCTTGTTGTCCAATATCTTGTGGGGTGTTCTATTCTACACATATACAGTTGTTCTAGCTGCTTCTGCCCATAGATGCATAGGTAGATCCTTGTCATGTAGCATTTCCCTTGCTGCTGCCATGATTGTTCTGTTCTTCCTTTCTGCAACTCCATTCTGTTGAGGATTATAAGGAGCAGTCAACTCCCTCTTAAGCCCTGAATCACTGCAAAGCTTCTTAAAGCCACCTGAGGTGAATTCTCCACCATTGTCAGATTTGAATGTTTTGATCTTCTTGTCATTTTGATTCTCCATCAAGGTTTTGAACTCCTTGAACTTATCAAGCACCTCATCTTTATCTTCAAGAAGTATACCCAAGTATTCCTGGAGAAGTCATCAATAAATGAGACATAATAAACATACCCACTCAGAGAACTGGATGACATAGGACCACATACATCTGAGTGGATGATTTCCAGGATATCTTTTGCCTTGCTTTCACTGCTCAGGAAATCCTTCTTAATGTTATTACCTTTTGCACATCCTTTGTAAACACCTTCATGTTTGGTCTTGATTTCAGGAAGACCCTCTACAGCCTTGCTTGCAATTGGAAGTGCCCTATAATGCATATGAGCAAGTCTTCTATGCCAAAATTCACTTGGCTCCATGGATTCATGTATCATGGCATGCTCAGGTTTACCCTTCAATTTATACAAACCTCCCTCTTGCTCTCCTATCACTACTGCATCATCGATTGTTTTACCCTTTGGCCACATTAGGACTTGGCCATCCACAAATGCAACCCTCATACCTTTTGCATCCAATGCAGAGATGGAGAGTAAGTTCTTCTTGAGCCCAGGTACATAAAGGACTTCTTTCATCTTCAAAGATTTTCCAGAATCTAGGTTGTAGGAGGCTTCACCACTTCCTTTGATTGGGTATTGATAATCATCCCCAAGTTTCACCTTATGAGGTGATTCATGTTCATATAGATTCACAAAAGATTCCTTAAACCCAGTCATGTGTTTGGAAGCCCCACTGTCAATCAACCAATCATTACAACCATGGGAGATAGTACCTGTGAGAGTAGAGATTAGAACATACTCTTCTTCACTTGATGAGTCATCATCACTATCATCACTTTCTTCCCTAGCCTTCTTCTTTGGAGGTTCATCATCCTCGGCAGCATGAGCATGGAACTTTCTTTTGCTGCCCTTCTTCTTCTTGGTGGAGTTGTTGTTATTATCCCTTTTGTTCTTGGGACAATCTGAAGCAAAGTGACCCTTCTCATTGCATGTGAAGCATCTTAGATCCTTCTTATTCTTTTGATAGGATCTCTTGTAGCAAGAGTGCTCCTTCTTGGGCTTGCTTCTTTTGGTGTGAGCTGCAAGAGCTTGATCTTCATTCCCCATCTTTTCTTCTCGTGCCACAAGCCTTGCTTCTTCTTGTGAGCATTCTTCCCGTAGTCTGTTGAAGGATACCAACTTCTTTCTTGCACAGATTCCTTGAATAAAGGAGTCCCATGACCTAGGTAGGCCATTTAGAGTGGTCATGACAACTTCACCATTCTCCACGATTTCATCTACTGCTTCCAGTTGTTCCTTAATCTGGGAGACCCTAGAAAAATAAGATTGAATGGTTTCTCCATTCTGAAACTTTACTCCTTTCAATTGGTTCCGCAGGGTCATCTTCTGATTTATGTTCTTCCCTTCAAATAGCTTGGTCAAAGAGTCAAACATCTCCTTGGGTGTCTTTAGAGAAGACACATGGGGTATGAGATGGACTTTAATAGAATCAGCAATGATTCTCTTTGCCTTAACCAAGTTCTTATTATGCAATACCTTGGCCTCTTCATCCTCTGGGATAGGGATGTCTTCTTTTATATATGAGTCCAACTCATTCTCTTCCAGGATTAACCCAATCCTATACTTCCAAGCTCGGAAGTTATCATCCCCATCAAGCTTATCCTCAAGCTTGGTGTGGTGAGACATCTTAAAGAGTACTTCAAATGGAAATAGAAAATATTTAGGTCTTACCACTTGAAATGCTGAAAACTGGATCTGGTCCCGGATTAGGGTTTGTCGAAAAAACCCTAAAAATTCAAAATGTGAATTTCAACTTTCTGAAAGGATAGAAAGATGCGCCTTGATGAGATGATCATCCTGGTGCATTCAGAATTTGAGATCAACAAAGTTTTACCCTTCAGATTTTCCTTTTTGTCCTCCCGAGTTCACTGGGGAGAGCCCTAAATTAGGGTTTGAGTTTCCCGAAGATCTACCCAACCAAAAATCTCAATCCAAAGCTCTAAACTTCTATTTTTGCAAGGGGCTTCCAGCTATGTCTTCAGATTCTAGAAATTCCTATTTTTTTGGAAACCCTAATTTTTAGGGCCAAATCTGAAAATGCCCAGAATTGAAATTGAATTCGGATTGGATAGATAGATTCTCCTTGATGATTAGATTCAATCGACTATACCGCTTTTCCAAAATCTGTGGAGACAAACCCAATAAACAAGAAACTCAAGTTTTCGTCACTGCAAAATGTCTTCTTCTCAGGTTAGCTCTGATACCATGTTAAATTTTGAGCATTAATTCTCAATGCTCTTGGATATTTACTGAGAGAATAACATATACAGTATATCAATGCATAACAATCACAATAAGCATGACAAGCATCACAAGAATCAAAAGCATGAGAGACAAGAGACACAGAGTTTCCATGGTGAAAACCCTAAGGTGAAAAACCCCACAACTTCCTCAGAGATAGAGAGAGGAATGGATCAACCAAAGTACAACCAAAATACACTTGAGATAGTCTCCTAGAGCAAATGATCCTCCTCCTCATTAGTGCGCCACTTTCTGAGTGAGAGAAGTGTGACTTTCCGAATGATCCAAATAGAGATCTCCCGATCTCTATTTATACTTAACCTGTTTTCCCAGTTACACTATGGGGCCAACTTGTCTATCTAAATACATCCACAATATAATATATATTGCAGGGACGACCCCACACATGGTGGTCTAATAACCCATCGAAAAGTAGACACACTTGCGACACTTGTCAATCCACATGATGACACTTCCTTATAGAGGAATAACACATCTCTAATAAGGGTACAATAAATATATATGAAATACATAGATGAAATACATTCCGAAGTTACATATACATCAACAAAATCAAGGAAGGTGAAAGGTAATATAACACATTTGACTGGTGATTTTTATGTATATATAATATCATACATATTCTATTTTTAATTTTAATTGACTATACATTTGTATTGAATTTTAATTTTATTGTCATCAAACAGTTGGTCGAGAGTGGGATGCAATTCATTTATACATCGCAAACAATCTTGATTGGATGAAGGTATGGATCGAACGATGTGAACAACCTGGTCATGGAATATAATGGGAAGGTGTGGCTTCATTGGTTAAAGCTGCACATCGCAATGGAGACACCAATCTAACACAAAGGGAAATCTATTTAGAAAGAGGTTTAAAAGAGAAGCAGGTAAGCATATTAATCAACCACACTATTTATTTTTTTGTAAAAAATATTGTCGTTGTACGTCACACTGATTTTTTTCATTGTATGGCATTATAAACATGCACTAGTTAAAAATAAATATTGGATCATTATGTAATATTTTCTTGTATGGCTTATTGTAGGTAAAACACCATAAGGCTATGTGGTGCAATGGATGTAGATATCGCACCAAAACGTTGGATGAAACGAAGAAAACATATGATTGTGTGATATCTGCAGTCTTTGAGGTGACCAATGTTTCTTCTACAAGTGACAGACATCTAGAACTCTCTGAAAATCGATACTATGGGTATTTGGAAGACATTCTTCAATGTGACTTTAACTCTTGCAAGGTATTTCTGTTCATTTTCAAATGGTATAGGTGTCGATTGAATCAACGTGATCCCGATAAAACAATAATTGAACATGATAATGGATTTACCATGGTAAATACAAGGTTGTTTGAGCCAGGAATGGAGCCCTATGTTCTTCCAACCCAATGTGAACAGGTATTTTACTCTGAGGTTCCAAGTAGAGTGGATTGGTCATTTGCTGTGAGACACGATCCAAGGGGAAGGCCGGTAAAGTATAACATAGATGAAGGTAATGAAGACGTTCTCGAAGAAGAAGACGCCATTGAAGACGATCATGATCAACATGAGTTAGATGATCATGTTCTAGAAGAAGATGTCGAAGAACTTATTGAATCAGATGATGTATCAGACAATGTCCATGAAGATGATATCGACGATGACATGATGATCGTAACTGACATCGATGATGAGGATGATATGGCCAATCCTTAAAATGTTGAATCTGGATCATCGGATGATAGTATAGATGATGACTCAGATGAAGAAGATGATGAAGACCATTGAAGTTTACGAGGTATGTAGTAATAATAAATTAACTGTTTCTTAGTGAGTTTCCATTTTCCTGTATGTTATAATTAGAAACATTGCTTGTTATAGATTATGTCAAAAAACACATTTAAAGTTTTTGTACATAGATATTTTTGTTGGGTTATGGGGAATTGAGAGTTATGTGAGGGGGGGGAGGGGCCATAAGAGCTTCCACCTTCATGTGGTTGTCCTTGTTTAGTAGAGAATATTAAATTATTCTCGAAACAGAGAGAAGCTTAGTAAGAAAATATATGCACAATTATCAAGACTCAAACATCATCATCATCAGCACCATCATTATCATCGTCTTCATCACGGTAACCATCATCATCATCATTGTCATCATCCTCACCATCATCATCATCATCACCATCTTCATCATCATCATCGCCATCATCATCATCGTCATAATCTTCATCATCATCATCGTCACCATTATTCATCATCATAATCATCATCATCATCATCATCATCATCATCATCATCATCATCATCATCGTCATCACCCTCTTTTTCATCAACATGATCTTCATCATCATCGTCGTATTCATCATCACCATCATCATCATTGTCATCATCATCATCATCATCGTCATCCTCATCATCATCATCATCTTCATCCTCGTCATCATCATCATCATCATCATCATCATCGTCGTCATCATCATCATCATCGACATCATCATCATCATCATCATCATCATCACCCTCTTTTTTATCAACATCTTCATCATCAATATCGTTGTATTCATCATCATCATCATCGTCGTCGTCATCACCATCATCATCATCACCACCATCGTCATCTTCATCATCATTATCATCAACATCACCATCATCATCATCGTCATCTTCATCGTCATCATCATCATCATCATCATCATCACCATCATCATCATCGTCATCGTCACCATCTTCATCATCATAATCATTGTCATCATCGTCATCATCTTCATCATCACCATGCTTCATCATCATAATCATCATCGTCATCGCCATCATAATCATCATCATCGTCACCACCCTCTTTTTCATCAACATCTTCATCATCATCGTTGTATTCATCATCATCATCATGCAGTATAGTGGTAAGTATTCCCACCTATAGGTGAATCAGGTTCGATCCATCACAATGGCACCAAAAAGTGGCAAGAAAATAAATTGCAAGAAGAATGTTGAACCCCCTAATTATCTCACTTAAATTATCAACTCCGGGTTTGTACAAACTTAGGGGTGATGTGCACTATGTATGCAATTGCAATGGAATAATTTGAAATACTATTGCTAAGGAAAGCATATGTCAAACATGATGTAACTAGAAAATGAAATGCAAGACAAATATGTCCAAACTCAAATTGATTTTTTCAATCATCCTTCCTATTGAGCTAGTGAGGATAAGCCCTTTTTTCAAGCTAAGAAGCAGAGAACTAAGGGTTGTCTTTTCATTCACCACAACAATTAATTGATTCAACTTAAGAGAACAAACCAAGGTAATGGAATTGTATGCAAGCATGATAAATTCAAATGTGTTGTAAAATAAATAACATAACTATTGGGAAATAAGTGTTGTGAAACTATTGTAAAGTAAATACTATAAATTATCTACTAAAGGAAAGCATAACTAGTGAAGAAAATGGATAGTAAAGAAAATACTATAAATTATCTACTATAGGAAAGCATAGCTAATGAAGAAAATGGATAGTAAAGGAAATACTATAAATTATCTACTATAAGGAAATCATAAATAATGAAAAAAATGGATAGTAAATGACATGAAGGTAGGGTTTCTAAGTCCTTTACATGAGTGGTACCAACCCAAGGAGGTTCTTGGAACCATTGCTAAATAAGCACATTGTAGATGCAACAAAACTAAGTCTTCTTTATTAAAATATATGACATGCAACTACAATGCACCTTGAGTAGTAAGGGATGAATGGAAATGATGAATAGAAAGAATAGAAAAAAGTGAAATGAAGAGTAAACTATACTATCAATCCTACAACTATTTGTACCTAAATAGACTCCAAATTTCCCCTTTCAATTAGATCCTTGATTAATGAAAACTGTCCCATGATTTCCTCGAAATATACATGTTGATTTGGTGGGATTGATTCCCCATTATGAATTTGAATTTTCCCCTCATGAACTAAAATCTATATGTTAATTAAGTCCTTAATCAACTAAAACATATAATATATATATGTTAGGGCCCTTTTAACTATAACATATAATATATGTAACATCCTAAACTAGCGATGAGTGTGAAATTTTGAGGGATTTTAGTGGGTAGTTGGTTCTTTCCTGCGTGGTATTCATGGACACAAAACCCTTCTGACGCTATACCAACTTCATTACCCACTGCTAAAGTCTGGCGCAAAACTTGTTATCCCTGGCTTCGACATTTCAGTGAGTGCATCGACCATCAATTACTTCGGGGTATCCCTGGCTTTGACGTTTTAGTGAGTGCATCCATCAACTGCTTCAGGGTTGTGTGCCACGCTGCACCATTGTATTGTTTCCGAATTGCTTCGAGGTTGTGCGCCATTTTCATGAAACCTTTTATATTTGGCTTCGTTTCACTAAGTGTGCATCCATCAATTGCTTTGGGGTTGTTCGCTACACTGCGCCATTTTATTCTTTCCCATTGCTTCAAGGTTGTGCGCCATTTTCGTGAAACCTGTTATCCCTAGCTTCGTTTCACTTAGTGCGTCCATCAATTTCTTCAGGGTTGTGCACCACACTGCGCCATTTTATTTCTTCGGGGTTTCGAGTGGAAGGAGCAATGGCTTCGTTTCACTGAGTGTGTTTATAAATTGCTTTGGGGTTGTGTGCCACACTGTGCCATTTTATTGCTTCGTGGTTTCGATTGGAAGGAGAAATGTCTTCGGTATGTGTCGAAATCCTCTGCTCATAGGTTTTTTAATCCACAATTTTGTTTTATAATAAGTTAAGAGCAGGGGCATCAAGGTTAAAATTTAATCCTCTACTCATAGGCACGTTGGAGTGTAAAATCTTTTAAAATAGGGGGCATCAATGTTAAAAGATAAACCTAGTTGTCGGTTTGTTCTTTTTCTCTTTCTTGTTGTATTTTATGGTAGATTATTTCTATTGATATACCAACTCAGGGTTTGGAACAATCTTGAAGGCTTCTAAAGGAGAAAACTAGGTTCTGTCTTTTAATGAAATTGAGAAATTTTTTGCAATAAGGGGTTAACTTGAGGGGAAGTTGTGGTAGTTGAGAGTTTCGTCTGGCCATGAAAACATGAAATTATGGGTGTGAGCCAATGTGGCAGATCAAGTTTCACTTGAAATTGACAAGATTTGGTGGGAAGGGGTTGTCCTAAGAGGTAATTCAACTAATTGATAGTTTCAATTAGGGATTGGGAGGTCTAATTTTGTAGAAGAGAGGTATTGTGTCCATGAATTTGTCATTAACTAAGTCTAAGCTAAGCCAGCATCATAGATAAAGCACAGGCAATTGACCGAGGACCGGCATAAGCACCAAAGGCGGGAGAAGCAAAGGCAGGGGCAGGAGTAAAGGTTGCATCTCTCGTACAGTTTGAAATCTAGCACCTTGCTCAGATTTAAGCAGCCCGGAATCCTACATACCCATAAACTACATCAGTAGAGGGGTATAGGCTGTTTATTAGGCTGTTAATGAAGCACCATGAGCCACCTTATAAGAGTAGCCATTACTGTGTATATCCTATGGTAACCATCACTTTTTTATATATGATGGTTTCCATTTATGGTTGCTATATCTACAGTGCGTCCTTTATATTCTATATTCTATATGGTTATGCTCAATTTTATAGATGCGTGATAGGTATAATAGTAAAATAACCACCAGTAACCCCACTAGCAACAACACCCGAAGATGACCTAGTGACTTACCTTGTTTACCTAGTGAAACCAACACATTCTCTAATACTCCACCCAACATTTGGGTGATAGTACTGCACAGGTAGCTTTTGTATGTCTAGAATCCTATTGAAACCAAATTAGGAAAACTATGAGCAGTCAAAAAGGCATAAAAAGACCATTCCTATGGATTGCATGTCGTTTTACCTTTTACCTTTCTATTCATGTCTAGGTAGTGGTATCGTGGTAATAGTATCAAGCAAAGTGCTAATTTGGGCACCTCAAAGTTCAAATCATCATGCTCATGTTATGTCATGGATGAGCCTTCGAGGGGTTTAGTGTAAAATTTTACTTGTGAATGTTTTGAAATAGATAATGAAGTTTTTTATTGTGATAGAGAACCAAGAGTTGAAACCAATCATTCTCATAACATTGCTCTTCCTCCTTTTTTGCTTGCAACCTGAAAAATGTAGGTAGATTTGTGGATATGTGCAGATAGTTTTGATTAGCAACGGCTAGTGTCTTTACTTTGTGTTGTTGATGCCTAGTTGAAGCAACTTGGATTTTGGCACCCAAATTAGATTTCCATACTTAGAATTTCAGTTCAATTCAATTCCCAACCATAGGCTATTCCACTGTTGAATACCAACCCCATGCTACAAATTAAATTGAGTATGAGTATGATTTGTTAGGGAGTTTGGTTGCTTCAAAATGCTTGCATTCTAGAAGAAAAGTGAATCCCCACATTCAATTTTTCAACTCCAGTGGTAGCTTCATTTAAATTGTATTCCCTGATTGTGGTTTTGAAGGTTGGGTGTGTTATTATTGGAGTAGCAATGAATCCAGATATGACTTGGATTTTTTTTCATGGGCCCTGTCAAGGCCCCATAGAGTAGTGCAATATCAGGTTTTCTATATATATCTCCGATAGCCATTTCTTCATAGATAAGTCCTACTTTGGGGCTAGGAGAAACAATATGGGTGAGTTCAATTTGCTCTTCTATCTTGCAGCAGAATTGGGTCTCACCTAGAATCAAGTCTTTGGTGATTCAAAATTAACATTTTAGTGGATGAATGATGAAGATAGAGAACATTATGCAACAAAAATTATGGGATCAAGGCAATTTGAGTATGATGGTTCCAATCCCCTTATGTTCGAGGTTGGATTTATCTACAAATTTGCCTTGTTTATAAATTAAATTGCCCTGTCTATAAATTGACATATCCTTCCATGTAGATTATAAAAATTGCAACTAGCTCAAGTTCTCCTTACATGGTTTGGATAAAATTGAAAGCTTCAATTTGACAATTAGAAAATTTTGGGCAATGTAGGATGCGAGGAATGAGAAAGATTCTAGACTATCGCCATCTCTCCTACTAGAAGAATTTGTTTACCTTGCTATAAATCCTCTGTATTGTGTCCGTATGTAAAATATGTATCAATCCTATCCACCATATGAGTTTTGATAGTAAGATTAATTGGACCCATACCATTATGAAGTAGAATCATGTGAGATAGATCCTATAACAACATTAACATCATGATATTCCCCTATTGTATTGTGATAAAAATAAATATATTTGTATTTATAATTATATTTTCTTTGTTCAACTTGGACCTCTATTGTTTTTATCCCAAAACCAGAAGTGATTTAACTCTGCATACACACGCCTTCCGTCCGAGGATTGTTTCCAACAATCTTGAGTTTCAGCTTGGCAACAAGCCTCGGACGGTGGGCGTGGGTACACAGAGTCTAGAGTTTCTTCCAAGCGTGGGATATCACACAAGAGTAACTGAGCTTAGTTGATAGTAGTCTGTCTACAATCAAACTTCGAGCTTAGTTGATAGTACTCTGTGTGCAATAAAATTTAGAGGAACTGAGGAAAATAAACATGACCATAAGCTGATTGATGGGAGTTATAGTATAAGGTAATTTTTTGCCAATTTAATTATTTGATATTTGAAACTAGAATTCAACTAATGTGTGGGATAGATGTGCCATAGATGAATGTTTTAACATCTCGAGGAATTAGATCTTTGACCAAACACTAGGAATGACAAGCTTGGGTACTAAGAAAGAAATAACAACAACTAATCATTATCATCTGTATGGTTGTATGAGGGAAGCTTCAATTCCCATAGGAAAGAGCTTGGGGGCATTGATGTCAATGTACTCAATGCAAGCTAAAGGGGAAATGATTAGTATTTCTCATGATGTAAAAGTAAAGGATGTATTGCTCATGATTAGGATACTCTTGTATTTATAGTCATAAAAAGACAAGTTGTGGTATAGCTTCCCCAGTTGTGGTTTCTATTTTTTTATTAAGCTCGTGAACATTTATATGCAGTTTATTGTTTCTAATATCACTGTGTTTTCTTGAAGAATGATTGAAGAATGTTATAAGTGTGCCTACAGAATTATGAACATGGATATATACAATTCCTTATATTTATTATCACTTTTTTTTTATGTGATGAATTCATTTGCATGACTTTAGTATATCTGAAGCTCTCTTTGAGGTCCCATGAATAAACTTGAACACTTGCTGCATTCATTTAATTTGAAAGAGTATTTATAGTTTGAAAGAACTCTCTCCTTACCTTAGCTAGCATTCATTGAAAGGAAAGGCTTATTTTATTCATATGCATTTGCATGGTTTGAGTCAGTCATCACACCACGTGTTGCACTTCCATCACCCAACTGAGTAATACAACCATTAAAATTTAACTCGTTAACTCAACACACTTTAACCTCGCTTAAGGATAAAAAGAATATGGTAGTTAGGTAGGACACTGGGGATAGGCATCCAAATAATTCCCCCTTTTCATTTTCATTTGAGACATAGATGTTGTCCTCTAGGGTACTAAAATCCTCTAGTATTTATTGACACGGTCATCCACCAGTCTGTGGAGGGGACTCCCATTTTTTCGGGGGTTAAGCCACGAGGATTGATTACGGATGGACTTTGTGGAATGCCACACTCCACTTAGTGCCTAACGCATATCGATCCATTGTCTCCCTTGTACTCTACCGTATTGGTGATACAGGGGCGATAAGACAGAAGTGCCGAAAACCTTCTCTGACATGTCATGAACGAGGTAACCTAGTAAATTTTCTTCTAGGGCTCTTTTACCCAGGATCCCTTTCGGTAGAGGGATATCCTTCAAATTTGGTCTCGCACTTCGTATTGTTCGACTTGGATTTCATCACCTTGAGAAGGATACGATTTGTCGAGGTCTCCAGCTCCTAGTTAGGAAGTTTGCTTGCTATTTCACCCTTTTAGAGGGTCTTTTTCTTTTTAGAGTTGCTTGTTGGCATTCTGGCCACTTTTGTTTCAGCTCGCTTACTGTGACACAGGTCCTAGTATAGTTTTTTGAGCTTGCTTTTTTGGCCTGCGAGCCTTGTCTTTTCCTATCTCCCCTTCTGCATGCTCGATTTCTTTAGTGTTTTTGATTTTTTACACGGTTAGTTACCAATTATCTGATGATGTGCAATGTCCTCTTCTCCTAGGTCTTCGAGATGGTTGAGTTAGATGGTCTTCTCAAGGGACTGAACACACCTTGATGGAGCCACTAACGCTTGACCCTAGGAGTAGTCTAGAGGACCACATGATCACATCATCCGTGTGGACTTTTCCGTTTACTGTGATGATGGTCTTTCAGGTTATATGGAACAATGGTACATTTGAGAGAGAGATGATTGGTTGTACCCCACCTTGGTTGATTGTCTTATGGTCCTTCCATTTTGTCGATATTATTTTTGTGGTACCTTGCATTTTACCTTTTCGGCCTTTTACTCATCTTGGGATATCTTTTGATTTGTACCACATTTTATGTTTTTGGTCTTGTGGGTACTACAGTATTTTGTCCACATTTGAGGTACACCCACTTTGTCCAAGTTGTTATGAGTCTTTATACCCACTTCGTACCACCCTCCAGACCTTAGTTAGGAATATTGCTTGTTATCATACCTTTTGGTGGTCCTATTTGAATTATAAGAGGTAATTACAAGGAGCTATTGCATATATTTGACATTATTTGACCTTCCATCTCTTTGGCATGTCAAATAATAGGTAGTTACAAGGAGCTATTGCAATATATATTTGACCTTATTTGTACCTTCCCCACAATGGTTTATTTACTTTTGGTCCTTACACCCTGTTGTTTATTGGTCATGTGGTAGCTTGTCCTTTCATTTTGGTCCTTTCATTTTTTTGTGGTACCTTGCCTCTCATGTTTTGGGTCTTTTACTAATCTTGAGTTATCTTTTGATTTGTACCGCCTTTTATGTTTTTGGTCTTGTGGGTATAACTATGGTAGTTTGTCAACATTTGATGTAGTACATCCCCTTAGTCCCAAGGGTTATGAGTCTAATTTATACCCACTCTTTTTTTTTCTTGTACCTTACTAGTTGGTTTTTTTACCCTTTGGTTTGTCCTTGTACATTACTGGAGGCCGTGAGTCTCTTTGGCCTCAATCTCACTGGCTATCGACTCGTCTTTATTGTGATTGTACTGAGCCTTTTCACTGTCATTGACTTTCTTTGATTGACTGTACCATAGCCCAGTCATCTCTCTCTCTCTGCTTTGTACTAACCCTATAATAGGGTCACTTGGTTCCTAGAGTTGACTGGCCTCTAAGAGGCACAGTCATTTCTTAAAGTAACTCTTCTGAGTATATTACAGGAAACGTCTACACCTAGGTAATCAAATATGTGTTGGTTATAAGACTTAAGTAATCAAATTCTTGGTAATCAAATATGTGGTAAATCATTTGAATTAAGTAGTTAAGACTTGTCCTGTCAGACAAAATTGGTGGTAATCAAATTATATTTGTTGGTAAAGAATTTTAAGAGTGGTGGAACTCCTCGATTGAACTTGTGAGGAAAATTATCTTAGAGAATAAGTGTCCTGACAGAAAACTGAGTATAACTATGACTTTATTTGTTGAACCATGACTTTATCATAAGAACAAATAACTCCAGTCTTCCATTTTTGCTAAACAACACAATAAAATTTGCAACAACAAAAGGAAAGTTAGCAAGATGGAAAGCATTGTTTTGATGTTATAACTGTACTGTTCATGAGCACATTTCTGGCAAAGCAAAAAGCATTCCGAACTTTTTAACAAGAGAATATTTGACACAGAAGTATGCTACTAATTTTTAACAAGCGAGCTTGAAGCAAGCTAGCGTGGAACAAGCAAGCCTGGTGCAAGCGAGCCCAAGGCAAGCGAGTGTAGAAGGTCAAAGCGGAATCTAGTGGGCCCATAACCCACAAGTAAACATGGAAATCTCTGCTTGGACTGAAGGAAAACATCAGATCTATAAAATTAATAATAATATGATGTGGTTGGATTATATGCAAGACTGGAAACCTAGGTGGGAGTTGAGACATACTGAAGTATTAGATGCTAACTTACAGGGATCTGATGCTTTTATTAGACTAGTGCCAGAACTCAAAAGAATGCCTATGGGATCCAGTATTGTACCAGAGATGATTTACAAAAACTCCCTGAGAAAAGAAGCTGATGCAAGAAATTGGTTAACAAACCTCTACCATGATCTTACCTTAATCTCGACAGAGGTCTCTACACATCACCTCGGGCTACAACTAGACCAACAATACTACTGTATTAACTGGATACGTTCTTTGGAAGCATGGCCACATCAAGATGCTAGTCTCTAGTTTCCAAGTACTACAAACACTTATGAAAAATATAAAAAATTATGGTGGAAATTCTTGAGAAAAGAAAATACAGATAGAACATATTATATCATGCTAAAGTTTGGACTTCAAATTCCACAAATCTATGAGGATACTGCATTCTACGTCCCTGATTGGATGAGAGACTAGTGGCAGTCATTCGGCATCAACCTGATAGCATTAGAACCAACTGTTATTTATAATCTAAAACGAGAAGTTGGAGAATATCTCGAATAGGACAAAGATATTTTGCAGACAAAGATTACTGAGGATCAAATCCTTGGGTACTACATTAAATATAAAGAACAATGGCTTGTCAAAACCCGCATAGACGTCCACATGCATCATAATAGATGAGTGGTTCGGAGGTCTATTTATTCAAAGGCATGGTGCACTGAATCCAACATCTTTCGAGAAATATATGGTCCCCCATACTGCGATGATTTGTAAATATCTCAAAAATATTTGGCTATGAGTGGGGCCTCTCCATTCATATTTTCATGAATATTGAAAAGAAAGTTTTTGTAACTATGTCATGATAATATAAAGAAAGCCCTACTTTTCTCTGTGTCAGTATGATTGAAAATCTATGTTATGCAATAAATACCCTAAGTCAAGATTACAAGTAATTGTCCAAAGGCAGCATTAGTTGGGAGTATGACTGAAAGCTACCATTTTTCAAAACAAATTACATGTTTACGGTTCCGTTTTTGCTTGATTCAATTACTTTCAGTCATCTAAGAAGACCATGCTTGAATAAGATTATACAAGTTCCACAACATTATATAAAATATTGTTTTTGAAGATTTGTGAACACTTATTAACCACCTAAAAGATCTTACTTTTGAAATTCATAAAAAAATTTAGAAGTTTTCCATAATGGTTAGTTAGTTTTATTTTCTATTATTATTGCTAAATATAAATATCTTACTAAATGTGACTGAACTTCAATTACCGAGGTGATGAACCAAAACTGATGGGATGAGAGAGACTTTAGGGCCATGACGACAAAGTTGATAGTTGGATGGTTTGATATGGGATTCAAGACCCAAAGTAGCAATAAAAGAAAGCTCATAATTGGGTGAATTTCTACTCATAAGAAAGATAAAGTGATTGTCTTTCTCATCGCTTGAATGCCTACATGTAGAGAAAGGGAATGAGGATCAAGTAACATTATAAAAGGTGCTACACGTCACCTTTTAAGAGGTGCTATGCCTTGCGGTCGTATCTAAAATTTTTTCCCATGGTGCAGGTAGAACTAAACAAGTATTTGTCAGATCTGTCTTCCTCGAGCGAGGGGAGTTTAGGAAAGCTAGACGAAAGTGAGACATCCAGTAGGTCTAGAAGAGTTGTATCAACTAGATGTCAAAAGACCAGAAGAAAATTCCATAAATGCAATGAATTTTTTCATGGTCGAGGGGGGTAATGTTCCTATGTTGATGAGACAAAAGACGATGTCGAGGTGCCCTTGAGGTACAAACATTTAGTGAAATAATGGGTACCCAAGGATCTTCCTCAACCGAACACAGATTTTTGTGTGAACAAGAGGATATATTGAATTGCACCGTCATCAATACATGGTTTCAGGTTGTTTTCCATGGATGGCATAAGGGTCCCTTACGGCACATGTATAGAATTGATGGAGTATGTTAGACCCCGTTACAACTACACAGATTGGATGCGCCTGGTCAATTTACAAAAAGTATGCGTAGCTATGGATTGTTAGCAAACTATTTACAGTTGAAAGACAAAAATCAAAATAAAGAAGCAACGTTGTACATGGATGGAATGCCAAAGGCCACAGGGAATATTGTGGGGTTTATAAACAGTACAAAACCAGGGTCTACAATTAAGCAACCAAACTGCGAATTTGAGGGGCGTGAAGGAAACCTTGTTTTTGTAGTTGCCATTAAATCAATATTTGCATGGGAAGAGTTGCTTATTAATTACAATTTGAACCGAGTAGATACAAAAAAGGTTACTATGGGAGTGGTACATATAAAATTTTACCCAACCTTTTATTAATGAATTTAACATATTAAGGATTTTTTCGTTAGTTTATTTCGTTTAAATTTTCCATATTTACTTCGCAGGCTAGTGATCAGGGTAAAACCCCGCCAGCAGATGGTCGGAGGAGTACATCTTCCTCGAGGGATTAGGTATACATCTTTGTAATATTACAAATATAATAACAAAAAATAGTTTTTTTCCTTTGTTTTTTCATTATTAGTATATTGGTTTCCTTTCTATAATGTTATCTAATTATTTCGTTTACGTAATTTTATCTATGTTTTTTATGCAGTCCGGTTCTGCAAGGGTCACAATACCCTCGACGCAACAGGTATACATCTTTGTAATAGTAAAAATATAATAATTAATAATCGTTTTTAATCGATGTGTTTTTTCATGATTAGTTTTGGATTCATTTAGGTGACTTTCACTATGATTTTGATTTAGGTATCTGTAAGGGATAGCTCCCAGATATTAGCAGATCGGGGCAAGTCACCTATTACCATCGATCCAATGAGTTGATCATGATCCTCTAGGTTGCAAGTATAATCCATTGGAATTGTGACGATATAATGTGTAGCATAATGTTTATTTTGTTATGTATTTTTCGTGTGTATACTGGTTTCGTTGTGATAATGTTTTCTACTTCTTTTTTGCAAGGGCCTGGTAATTGGGGCAAGTCCACAGCTGTGGATCAGACGACACCATCTTCCAGGAACCAAGTAAACCTAGTTGTAATTTTAGGAATCTATCATGATATATATGTTTTGTTAATATAATTTTAGGAATCTATCATGATAGAACTCAGTAGTGTCTTATTAATTTTTTGTTGCAGCCTAGTGAATCGTTGTTTCAAACGACATCACAAGAATATTCCATAGATCTTGAAGTGGCTGAGATGCTTAAAGATTCTGACATAATTGGTGAAGCCACAAACCTGTTTAGGATGATAGACAAAATGTTGGAAAAATATAGTGCACAAATCGTTTCTTTGTTAATCAAGGTTCCACAGACAATCGAGATTATGCAAAGGATTGAATTGTTGGAACGGAAATCTGAATCCTTGCGAGTAAGTTGAGGAATCTTGAATTATAAAATAATTCATTTATAACTTTATAATTTACTCTTTTATATGATAGTACTGAACGTATAAGAAGTGGTTTGTATTTATAGAATTATCGGAGACCACACAATAGTGGTCAAGTCGGTGTTGGCCCCAGCGAGGCTTGTGGAGAGACTTGGCATCATGAGCAAACGACTCCATGTGCATCGACTCCTTCGCCATTGTTGTCGACTAGACAGTCGGAAACAAATTCTGATACACCACGGACCCCAGTTGTGAGCGCACCAGTCGCTAGTGACCGACGCACACCGGATCGTCCAGAAGAAGTGGTTGACACCGAGAATCCTGGTAATATTGATATCGACCTAGCTTCATTTCCAGGATCTTCCCGTGTCACTAGCACCAGAACAATGGAGGAAAATTTTTTGGTCGATGAATATCTCATCCCAATAAAGATTGAGAAGATCCCAGGTAATTAATATATGTTGATCAAGTTAGTGTTTATAATTTCATTGTAATATACCAATAAAACGTTTTTTTTCAAGTAATGATGATCATGGAATGATCGTTTTGCAGGAAATGATGTTTTCTATAAACAAATGAATAATGCGTCCTTGGAGATCTTCGGGCCCACCATCCGAACAAGGTGGGATAGAAAACCAAAATTTTTAAAAGATGAACTCATTAATCGGTTGGTTTGCTTGTTCGGCGACAAGACCTTCAAACAAGCCAAGGTCCTGAAAAAGGTTGGACAACATATGAAGGTTGTCCGAGACCAATGTAGGACCCACCTATAAATAAACCATAGGTATGAGCGCCCTCCAATGATTCCAGCAATGGAGTGGAAAGCTCTAGTGGATTATGGAAAGGAGAGGGCTCGGAGAAGAGAAGGAAAGATAACAGCAGGCACAGGGAGGTATGCAATACTTTCCGCAATGTAGTTCAAAACATTATTATTATTGATTTCTATATCGAACTTGGAACATCTAACGTATTTCAACACTTGCATAGGCTTCCAGACACATCAAAGGCTACAAAGGAAAGACTGGAAAAAATAGGTCAGCACAAGCTTGGGCTTGGTGGTTATTCCAATTTGGTGGCAAGAATTGTAAGTTTCGAAAAACCAATAATGCATACAAATAATAAATTGAAAATTATTTTTCGTTCTATTACACCACAAAATGTTAAGTAACGACGTTATGCAAATATGCAGGCCGAACGATTCAATGAAGTGGCCACTAAGGAAGAATTGGAGCTTGGCTTCCAGAAAGGCTTTGGAGCTGTTGTTGAACGCCAAAAAAGCTTCTCTAGGCAAACAAAGTCTTCTGGTACCAATCCATCTAGTGCACAGGTAAATAGAATCTATATAATTTAACGAATATTTATTGCTTGTGCAATCTATTCGTTATAAATACTTGACAAAAAATATTGACTCTATTATGAGCAGGAAAGCAATGATCCCCCTAATGTCGAGGAGGGACAACAACAAATTGAAGATCATGCTTCCAATCGTGGTAATGAATTTATTCATATGCTACAATTTTATGTATAGCATTGTAAATGGTGAACATTAATTGTAGTTCACCATATTTCAACTATAGAGCATGTAGAGGGTGAAACTATATAGGTTGAGCCTAGATAAGAACATGAACAACATGATGTGGCCACTCCAGGTAAAAAAGCAGCTTTGTAATGTTTTTTTTAAATGAAATACTTTTCATTACAATAGAAAAATACAATGATGTAACATTTTCACATTGTTGCAGCAAATCCAAACCCCTTGCCACAAAATCCAGGTCTAGAATGACACTCTAGGATGCAGACACCACCTCAAGCACCTGATGAAGAACAAAGAACTAGAGGAGAAAGTCCAGATGTAGATGCTCCTCCTAGAGATTATATACCACAAAAGAGAAGAAAAACTAAAAAGAAGTGACAGGAAAAATGTCATCTAATTTTTTTTTATAATAATATATCGTCCATGATTGTTGGCCTAATGAATGAATGAATGGTTTAATGGTTTAATGATTCAGTGTAGTAAACTGTTACCTTTATTGAATGTCAGCTTTTATTGAATGAATGTGTTGACTAAATGAATGAGTGGTTTATTGAATGTTATCTTTTATTGAATGAATGTGTTGACTAAATGAAACAATGGTTTAATGAATGTTATTCTTTATTAAATAAATGGTAGATGAAAGTTCATGATGAAATATGGATGAATTTGCACGTATTTTTTTTTTAAGTACATGCATTAGGTATGGGGAATTGAGAGTGATGTGAGGGGGGGGAGGGTCCATAAGAGCTTCCACTTTCACGTGGTTGGCCCTATTCAATAGAGAATATTAAATTATTCTTGAAACAGAGAGGAGCTCAATGAATGGCTACGATGTTGGATTTCTACAACCCACTCGCATGTCATCTAAATTTTGACAATTTCTTGGAGATAGTTGTGATGTTTGGTTGCTCCTCATAATTACCAATTTCAAGTTTCCACAACTTCAAAGGATGAGTAAATGATGCACTGGAATCAATATCCTTAACCTTCTCTTTAATTTCCTTGGAATCAATAACCTTAACCTCACATTAAACCCTTCCAAAATGGTATATTTACCACTGAAGCCTGGCTTCTGAAGCATGATATTTGCAACTAATCTAGCATACACCAACAACAATTAGAAACATACTGCTTGTTGTCAATGTTCATCATTTTTTAGGGCTGCAACTTTCCCATAATGGCTCCTCTTACGCTAGGGAATTAAAGAAAACAGGAAATGAAGAAAAACATATAATTTGCATCGGAAAAATAACAAGGTATGAAATGAACTGAGGAGATTCGCACCTACGACCTATGTCTAGTACCAAGGCTACCACCTTCCAGCTTGAAGTGCAGCTGACAATGGGAGACCACCTTCAACTAGCTTGATTAATTCTGCATGCATTTCATAGTGGGAGACGACGGGCTACCACCTTCAATCTTGATTCATTATGCATGCATTTCACTATGCAACAGTCTCAAATTCCCACTATGCTTTCCCTCAATTAGTTTCTCGATTCAGCATGACCCACGCCCACCATCCGAGGAATGTTGCCAATGGTCTAGAGTTTCATCCTGGAAACGGTGATGATTCATGGTATTATGTTTCTCTTGGCTGCAATATGACAAAATCAAAGCTCTCATACGAAGGTTTGTCTGACAAATGTGATGGTTTCGGTTTCTCGATTTAGCATGACCCAAACCATCACATTTGTCAGACAAACCTTCGCAGTGAACTATGAGTTTTCCATATTGTAGCTGAAGGGAAACATAATACCATGAATCGTCATCATTTCCAGGTTGAAACTCAAGACCACTGGAAACACTCCTTGGATGGCGAGCGTGGGTCATATTGAATTGAGAAACTAATTGAGGGAAAACGCAGTGAATCTGAGACTGTTGCATAGTGAAATGCATGCATAATGAATGAAGAGTACTGGGTGTCGAGAGAAATGGTTGTGGGAATTCGTATGAGAGGAAATGATGATGGGAATTGATTGATAAGGTCAGGCTTGAAGGTGGTAGCCTTGGGACTAGACATAGGTTGGAGGTTCGAATCTCCTCAGTTCAATTCGTACCCTGTTATTCTTTCAATACAAATTATAGATTTTATTTATTTTCTTTTTCCAACTTTACGTATCCCTTTATATGTTTTCTTTATTTTCCTTTTTTAACTTTATGTATCCCCTTGTGATAATGGGAATTGTTAATGTCGAGTCACTCGAGAATGAATGTAAAGAGGATTTCCATGGTAATCTACTCCATCCAAACCTATCAAGTGTACTTTTAGGTCAGTAATATTCTTGTAACAAAGCGATGAAATATCTTAGAAGCAAATGTAACAAATCCCTGAAAGAAGTTCCTGTAACATAGTGGTTTGTATTTGCAGGAATCCTTCAATTTACAGGGTGAAAATGGCCATAGAGATGCCACAGTTCGGAGATGACAATATTGATGACCTAAAAGTGCACTTGATAGGTTTGGATGGAATATATTACCATGGAAATCCTCTTTATGTTCATTCTAGAGTTTTGGGAAAACTAGAGATATATGAATCAATGCATTATGACAGTTCGACTTCACAGTCGCCTCTTGAAATCAAGGTAAGACTTGGATACAGCGAGAGAAGTTCATATGATAGGGGGAGTAGTTGGAGAAAATGAAGTAAAAGTTCATTTGCTTCAACTAATCTGCCTATTGATTTATCTTGATATTGTGTCTTGTAAATTATCCTTGTACCTGGCCATCTTCATCAACATTTTGTTGTTGGTTTTTTCATGCTAAAATGCTCCCCCTTATGCTACTTCAAACTTCAACAAGGTTTTGTCTAGTAAATTCATAAAAGGTAAGCATGCATCATCATTCCATACTCCCCCTATCAATCATATCATTTCTCAGTCATACTTCTTTTCAAATCAAGCTGAAAGGATATTATCTTCAACAATATTCAGTACATTGCTTCACTGAAGCTTGCTTTTTCCAAGAGTATCAATCCCGAGCTTGTCCACTTTATCCTTACCGAAAACTGATTTGACCTTCTCCAATTATGTTATAGCATGCTGAGCACTTAGAGATGTGTAATATTCAATTTGACCATGTCTTCCTTGCATCGGTAACTTCTAGCAATCCCAAGTTTGTCCACTATCTCCTTCAACATTCTTCATTCTTTGAACAATTTTAAGGCTTCCATGTATATGATTACTGATCCACACTTTTCTCATTAGAGTTGAGAGGAATGCTACTATTTTTTCCATAAGGCATAGCTTACTACCATGGATGCTACCAATCACTCAATACCAATTGATGAATATAATTTGTGCCATATTTATTGAACTCATACTTGTCAATTATGTCTAGTAAATTCATAAAAAAAAATCCTACAATCATCAAGTTGCTTTTATTTCATTTGATTCAACTACTCCCCCTATCATATGAACTTCCTCGAGGGCATCACCTTCCAAATAATAATGTTTTTTCTTTTTTCTTTTTTTTCATAATGTAGTCAGATAACCGACGACCACACTGAAGAAATTCGACGTCTTTGCCATAGCTCTGATGACAAAGATGTCGGATTTCAGCCAGTTCCATTTGTTAGGGTCGTCGGATATTCGACCCACATATTGAAGAAATCCCACATCTTTGCCATAGCTCCGATGGCATTTGACGTCGGATTTCAGCCAGTTTCATTGGTAAGGATCGTCGGATATCTGACCCAGACATTGATGAAATCCAACGGCATTTGACGTCGGATTTCAGCCAGTTGCATTGGTAAGGGTCGTCGGATATCCGATCCACATATTAATGAAATTCGACGTCTTTTCCATAGCTCCGACGGCATTTGACGTCGGATTTCAGTCAGTTTCATTGGTAAGGATCATCGGATATCCGACCCACACATTGATGAAATCCAACGTCTTTTCCATAGCTCCGATGACATCTGATGTCGGATTTCAGCCCTTTTCATTTGTAAGGGTAGTCGAATATCCGACATCCACAAAGACAATATCCGACTTCATGTGACGTGATCAAAGTCAGATATCCAACTTCCTTGTGGTCAGTTATTCGACTGCATGTGGGCATTGAATATCCGACGAAGTCCAAGTCGTCGAATTTCAGCCGACTTTGGACCGACGTTAAAAAAATATGGAGGTTGTTGGATAGTTGACCACAAGATGTAGAAAATCTGACCTTTTGGCCGTCGGATTTTGGGTCCAAAAAACCTAGTGTCTTGGAAAGGTGCTTTGATTCTATTCAATACCTACATATTCTAAGAAGCATGAATGCAGTTGCAAATTTCCTAGCTAATTTCATATTATATTGGTATATTGCACATTCATTGTTCGGGTACACAGGGTACTACCAAAGGACCGAACACCAAGAGCAACCACTTCACACAAACAGATCACAGATCAACACACCGATGTTTTGACATGGTTTAAACCCTCTTAAGGGAAACACTCCACGGCCCTGGCCAAATAGCTTCTACAGGACAATTTATTATGCAAAGAAATAAAGTTACAAATGAGCTTCTCATAATCGATCAACTAAACAATGACCCTCCATGCTCTTTAAATAGAGATCATGGACCAATCGGGTGTTAAGCCACGGATCAAGGTTAGGTTTGATCTAAGAGAAGTTGAGCCATCGGATCACTCTATGTCGGAAACATATCGTGACCGCCGGATTAAGTATTTACAAATGCATACTAATGCATACTAAAGACACACACTATCCCTAACGGATATATTACACAAGTTGATCTTAACTAACTCCTAATTGTCTAAATATCCTAACATCCCCCCTTAAGAACAACTTGGGATAGGATTGAAGGATTTACAAAAGTGACACTATTAGGAGAAGGAAGGAGGCATTAGAGCCTATCCCCCCTTAATGACAAGTTCCTGAACTCCTAACATAGATCGAAGTTTAGAAAACTTCGCTTCTGTAAGAGACTTGGTGAAGATGTCTGCAACTTGATCATCTGTAGGGCAAAAGAGCACTTCAAGAACCCGATCATGAACAAGATTTCTGATGAAGTGCATATGTAGCTCAATGTGTTTGCTGCGTTGATGTAGAACTGGATCTTTGGCAAGCTTGATGGCACTTTGATTGTCGCACCAAAGTGGAGTAGGCTGCTGCTGCTCGAATCCAAACTCTGAAAGGATCTGTCGAAGCCATAAAGCTTCCTGACTGGCATTGACTTCTGCTTGATATTCTGCCTCTGCTGAAGAAAGAGCAAGAGCTTGTTGTTTCTTACAAGCCCAAGTAATAGGTCCAGATCCCAGACTGAAAACATAACCTGCAGTAGACTTTCGATCATCAGGATCGCTGGCCCAATCTGAATCAGTGAAACCAACCAACAAAGGTTTCCCCCCTGTACTATAATGAATCCCAAACTGAACTGTACCTCGAATATATCGAAGTATTCTTTTAGCTGCTTTCCAGTGACTTTCATGAGGTATCTGCATATAACGGGCAACTCGACCAACGACAAAGGAAAGGTCAGGACGGGAATGAGTCAAGTATAAGAGACTACCAACAAGTTGACGATACAAGGTGGCATCGACTTCAGGTGAAGTACAAGTGGCAGAAAGTTTGACTCCAGACTGGAAGGGAGAAGGGGCTGGTGTACAATCTTCCATGTGAAAGCGACGAAGAAGGTCACAAGCATACTTAGACTGAGAAAGAAAGATTCCTTCTTTGGTTTGCAGGACTTGGAGACCAAGAAAATAATGCAAATGTCCTAAGTCTGACATTTCAAAATTTTGTTTAAGACTGGATTTCACATGGGTTATAAGATTAGGGTCACTACCAGTAAGAATAAGGTCATCAACATATAGAACAAGTATGATGAGATGGTTTCCTACTTTCTTGGTATAGACATTGGGGTCAGAATGGCATCTAGAAAAACCAGTGTTAAGGAGAGAGTTATCCATTTTGGCATACCAAGCTCTAGGAGCTTGCTTAAGGCCATATAAGGATTTCTTAAGGCAGCAGACAAGGCTAGAGTTATTCTGAACATAGCAGGAGGTTGTTCCATGTAAATTTCCTCCTGTAAATCACCATGTAAGAAGACAGACTTGACATCCATTTGATGGACTTCCCAGTTGTGTAAGGCTGCAAGGGAAAGAACAAGGCGGATGGAGTTCATTTTTGCGACAGGAGCAAAGGTTTCATTGTAGTCAATCCCTTCAACTTGGGAAAAACCTTTGGTAACTAACCTTGCCTTAAGTCTTTCAACATTTCCATCTGATGCATACTTAGTTCTGTAGACCCATTTACATCTGACAAGTTTTCTTCCTTTTGGAAGAGGTACAAGATCCCAAGTATCGTTCGCCATTAAGGAATGATATTCTTCATCCATGGATGCATCCCAATCTGGATTCCTTGAAGCTTCTGCAAAAGTTTCTGGATCATGATTCTCGGAAACTTGAGCCAAAAGAGAAGAGGCTCGCTGAAACTGAGAACGTGTTCGACGTTGATCTCTAGGATCATGGGCAAGATCACCAGCTGCTTCACATGTTGAACGGACCCATCGAGGAAGCACTTGTGCTGGTGCAACTGGAGGAACATGAGCAGGAGGAGGTGGATTTTCATCCTCACTGTCATCATCAGAAACTGGAGTTGGAAACCTGTCAAGGAAGTTGAAAGAAGAAGAAGGAGGCACAAACGCCGAATCAGGCTCGCAGGCCAAAGATGGCAAAATCGCCAAGTTAGGCTCGCAGGCCAAGAGATTTTCATCAAATTTAACATCTCTTCTAATGATTATAGCATGAGAATGTGGTTGAAGAAGTCTATAACCTTTTACATCTTCAGAATATCCAACAAATATGCACTTTTCACTTTTAGGTTGCAATGCTTTCCGTTTTTCATCCGGAATGTGAGCCCATGCTTCACTACCAAACACACAAAAGTGACTTACATCAGGTTTAATTTTACTCCACGCTTCTTCCGGTGTTATACCTTGTAATGCTTTTGTGGGGGTGCGATTAACTATGTAATTTGCACAATTTATGGCTTCAGCCCAAAATTGAAGACTTAGTCCCTTAGATTGGATCATACAATTAGCCATTTCTTTTAAAGTGCGGTTCTTCCACTCAGCTACACCATTTTGTTGTGGTGTATATGGAACAGTGTGATGTTGTTGGATGCCTTGTTCAGTGCAGAAAGTAGTGAACTATTTGTTAACATATTCTCCTCCATTGTCAGATCTTAACTTAATAATTTGATGACCAGATTGTTTTTCAACAAGGGCCTTGTAGGCCAAGAACATGTTAAATACTTCGCTCTTAAGTTTTAGGAAATAAACCCAAGTGCGTCTGGTGTAATCATCAATGAAAGTTAAGAAATATTTGAAACCAGAAAAGGAAGCAGATGGAAGAGAACCACACAAGTCACTATGCACAAGCTCCAAGGGAACCGAGGCGTGCCAAGAGGCACGTTTCTCAAAACTGTCTCGATGATGTTTTCTGAGTACACAACCAGAGCAAACACCATCCCTGCAAGATACCATCGGAAGACCTGTCACCATATTTTCTTTACATAGTTGTTGCAATGAGCAATAATTTAAGTGACCAAATCGCTCATGCCAAAGTTTGCTCAAGTTATCACTATGAGCAACAAAAACTGAAGGGAAAGGTGATGACCCAAAGTTGTTAAACTTGTACAACCTGGTAATATCATCAACAATTCCGGTAGCTAGGACCTGTTGAGGATCTTTAAAATCCTTGATTACAACTTGGTGAGGTGTAAAGGTCACAGTTTTACCTTCACCAGAATGAGTGATCTGATAGACTGATAACAAATTGCAGGAAATTTTTGGAACACATAGTACATAACTAAAATGACCATTATCTACTGGAACTGTTCCAGCTCCTACAACACTTAGAGATCTGTCATCACCAACAAATATTTGTTTGGTGTTACATTCATGCATAGTAGAAAAGATGGCTTGATCCTTAGCCATATGATAAGATGCTCCAGAATCAATGAGCCATTCATTTGAAGTAGAAGAAGAAGATGCATTATAAGAATAACCAGAAGCACAAAGTGCATGTCCATGAGAGGTAGATTCTGAAGGCGAATCTAGGCTGATGTGGTGCTTCTTCATTGCTGCTTCCAAGGCTGCCATCTTCTTGAAACACTTAGATTCATCATGATTATCTTTCCCGCAATAGTTGCAATGACGCTCAGTCTTCTTGCCTTTTGGCTTGGATCCTTTGTCATTTTTTAAAGAAGGAGCTGACTGAGAGGGTTTGGGACCCTTGTTTGACTTATTATTGCGAAAATTTTGTTTCTTGGGAGGCTTGGACTTTTCTTTCGGTTGGGACAATAAGGCTTTCCCAGATGTATCTGCTTGTTGATTATTCCAAGGTGAATGAGTTTATCTTGTTCTCTAATCAAGGAATCACAAAATGATTCAAGACTAGGCTCTTGATAGCTAGTTGCATTCAAGGATGCTTTCATGGAGTAAAATGTAGATACAAAAACAGAATATGCAGGTCCAAGTTTGAAAAGAATATGATAAATGCATTGTTTGTCTTCCCTCTCAATCTTACATTCAGCACATAAGAGTTTAAGAGTTTTGTACTTAGATAAATAATCTTGAATGCATGAAAAGTCACTTGGATTTAAAGAAATCAACTCATTTTCGAGTTGGTGACCTCAAATTTCATTGTGTTTACCAAACACAGATTCCAACTTGTCCCAAGCAACATTAGGTTCATCAATTCCAGATATGTGGAATCGCAAATCAGTAGAGATTGACATCCCAATCAATCCACGAGCTTCATCACATCTATTTTCCCATTTTATTTTCTTATCATCATCAGTGGGTTCTTTTTCTTTCCCTGTGGTAATTCTGAAAAGTCCCCTACTTCGTAGAACATCCTCCATACGAGATTTCCATGAGAAATAGTTGGAACTGTTAAGTAGAATATCACAAGGGGCGGCCATATTTGTAAATTAATGGCTGTAAAAATAGAAACCAATAGTCTGGATGTGAAGAGCTTGAAAAAATAGGTGGTTTCAAAAAAAACGGCACTGAAAACTGACTCTGTATGATGAAGTTATGTTTGAACAAAGAAACTGTTGAAGATGTCCCCAATAGTGACGTGGCAGCTAGAGAATGTCCAGCAAAAAAAAAGGAACCCCCCTCTTCCCAAGATGAACCTTTTGACAATCACTTTACAAGAAATTTGCTTTAAGTGAACCACTTTTGTAAAATAAGTGATTTCACTTTTACAATAATATTACTTTTAAATAGTGCAACAATAAAAAAAAACTTAAGTGACTCACTTGTATTTTTATTTTTTATTATTCAAGTGAGATGCACTTTTACAATAAAGTAACTTGAAATTAGAAATTGCATGCACTTTTTCTTTTAAAAGTAACTTCCTAAGACTTGAACTCAAGACCTATTAAGGAATAAAACAACTTTGAACCAAGTGAGCTAGATTAAAAGGTATGTAAAATATGGGAATGGAGAAGGGGGCTCTTTTTTTTATTTTTTTTATTTTTACACTCTTCTTGCTCGGTTTGCGTGCTTGCCCTTTTTCCTGCAAAACAAACCACAAATCGAAACAAAAAAAACTTTTCCACACTTGTGGAGTTAGATCTTGTTAGCTTGCCCGGAAAGTCTACGTTTTCTCTCTGTTTCTGATTTGCCGAGATCATGCAAGGTGCACGGCAAAGAGCATACGTAGCCGAGAAAAACCCTTTCCCTTTCTGTTTCTGATTTGCCGAGATCGCTCAAGGTGCACGGCAAAGAGCATACGCAGACGAGAAAGCAACAATCTGAACCCATAAAAAACTAACAGTAAAAAAAATGAAATATGGGATTTTTCTTTTCAAAAAATGAAATAAAAAAAATGCGTCACTGTAACATTATACCTTTAGATCTGATGAAATACGCGTTTCTGGAGCAACCGGGAACCGTTTTCGATCAAACGAAAACTATTTCCCAATGGAAACGATGCTCCGGACGCAATGGAACACCTCCCACAGCCCAAAATGGCACATAAATACCAGAACTAGAAACCCTTTCGAGTTTCAGCAACAGCAGTTCAAGATCTAGATCATAACTGGAAGCGGCACTTCATAAAAGCTCTGATACCATGTTCAGGTACACAGGGTACTACCAAAGGAATGAACACCAAGAGCAACCACTTCACACAAACAGATCACAGATCAACACACCGATGTTTTGACGTGGTTTAAACCCTCTTGAGGGAAACACTCCACGACCCTGGCCAAATAGCTTCTACGGGACAATTTATTATGCAAAGAAAGAAAGTTACAAATGAGCTTCTCATAATTGATCAACTAAACAATGACCCTCCATGCTCTTTAAATAGAGATCATGGACCAATCAGGTGTTAAGCCACGGATCAAGGTTAGGTTTGATCTAAGAGAAGTTGAGCCGTCGGATCACTCTATGTCGGAAACATATCGTGACCGTCGGATTAAGTATTTACAAATGCATACTAATGCATACTAAAGAAACACACTATCCCTAACGGATATATTACACAAGTTGATCTTAACTAACTCCTAAGTGTCTAAATATCCTAACATTCATAAACATTTTTATCAAGGATGCATAAAAATACATAACATGTAATCTACTTGTAGTGTATAGGCTAACATCCATAAGATCCCAAATTTATCATAGAAAACACAGTATATAAAATCGCTAAATAATGTTTTTGTATATATATCATCATGTCCAGTAAAGTACAAAAAGTGGTACTGATACAAAAATATGAAGCTCATAAGCTTTCAATAGATCATATCTACAAAATATAAATCCTATGGATTTCAGTACATACATCATACATAGATATTATCCCTGAGGATGCTCGTGATAACAGATAATGGCCCGAGCCACTCGACAAAGTAGTCAACCAAATAATCCTGAAACACTAGTTGTCCAACACTAGTAGTGGTGAGGAAGATAATCGATAGATATATCGGGAATATCAATAGTCAATCTCTGGAGGTTCTCCTCCATCTCATCTAACTCCTCAGCCACCTCCTACTAGGAGACTGCCATATCTCGCACGACTCAACTCCTCCCAATCGAAGAGGAACCCATTGGTCAGGACGGGCCAACATCTGCATAAAACATGTATGAACCATCAATACTACAAAAAAAATGATAAAATGCATAAAAAAAATAAAGAGAGTTTATGTCTTACCGATGTCTCCACACCGCTCCCCCTCTGGAAGAGCTAGATCTGGATCCCCTCTAAAATCTGTTGGGTCACAGATTTGTCCCTATTTGCATCACCTGTCGACATCTATTTCATCCCTCTTCTTCCTATTATTATCCATTTATCATTCCATTTTTCATCCATGTGCTGTAATTGCCCGTAAATTACCATATTACTCCCATTGCTGCTTTAGTGGTTAATAATGATTATTTTCCTTTATTTTTGATGGATTGAAGACTATTATGCATAATTTTACTGATGATGTTTTGTGGAGTGATTTTTAATATTAACAGTAGTAGTACTCATGGTTCAAGCCTCCAAAGTTGGCATGCTAGCACACGTCCACATGGAGATTCACAACATGATTTCATTCCTATGATTGATTATGTGGATTTGTGATTTCAATTCGTTCCCAAGTCCAACATGGCAGCCTCCATATCATGATCAAATGGTTCCAACCAAAAACATGTGCGAGATAAGAACACATTGATTTGTGTGAGGAAACCACCCAAAACACTTCACACATGAGGAAACCGCCCAAAACAACCACGGTTTGAGAGATACTACCGGTTCTCTAAACGTGTAATTCCAAGATTTGCAGTTACGACTGATTTTCAAATTAGCAAATTTGTAAAAACAGATTCCAAGTTGTGAATTCAATTCCTTATCCTCATGAATGATTTATATGTATAAATATGTAATCAATCTCATGGAGGGAGGGAGAGGAGAGAAAGCAATGTTATGCTATGGAATTTGAGCCAGACTTTGTTGTAATAATTTCATTCTGATGATACATGTTGGCAGTTTCTTAGTTCTGTAGTTGTAGACATTCATTGTGGAGATCCAACTCCACTCAATGGAGGAAGGGACCTCTTCCCCGAGCATATGCTTATAGTGTTGATTGTAAGTGTTTTATTGTATAGATTTGTTTATTATTTGGTTCATGCTTTCATTCATTGTTATATTTATCATTGTTGTTTTCCTGTTAATTGTTTTTGATAGATCATTGGCCAACATAGTACTTCTTTTAGATTTATGTAATTAGATCTTGATTCATAAGAGTTGATTTTGTTTGAAAAATGATTAGATTTACAGTGTGGTTTTATGAATAGGTTTGAGGTTTGATTTATTTTCAAGAAGGTGTGATTTAGTTTACAATGAGTTTCGATTTCATACCAATAGATCAACAGTGTTAGGTATAAATTGTGCTTGCATAGATATTGCATGATAGATTTAAAATAAAAGACTTCCTCGGGTTGCCAATTTATGTTCTAGTAGTATCAACTGTTTAATTAATTAGACAATTAATTTGCCCAACATTTTGGCACTGTTGACGGGGAAGTTATCAATGGTGCAAAAGTATATCTGGCATTGTTTTGTAGATGCATTGTTAAGGAAGAGCATCTAGGTTGCATGATTACTTTTCAGTTTATAGAATTTGCTTTGAGTTTTTTTTTCTTTCTTTCTTTGCATTCAATTTTATTTCATTTTCAACTTTTGGAGTGTAAATCTTATCATTCTCCTTAGTGGTGTTGTAAGCACCACCCATTATACTAACAGGTTGATAGGAACATTTGAAGGAGGAGGAGCCTCAAGATAGCACATGAAGAATCTAATGAAGAGATGGCATGTAAGAAAGATGCAGAAGTTGTTACCTTCGAATTTCCCATTAGAGATTCAGAAGGAGTGGCACCAACGAAAAGAATTCCCCCACATGTTCTACCAAATTTTCACGGTTTGAAAAATGAATACCCTGATGTATTTTCATTTGAATTTGAAGTACTTTGTAGAGGATACTATCGTACTAATGATAAAAAGTTGAATGGGTTTCCCCTTACTCTAAAAGAAACATCCCTCCGATTGTTCATGATCCTCGGTGGGAATTGTATACAAACTTGGGAAGACATGAAACATGTATTATTGAAAATGTACCAAGATTATTGTAGGGTCAATGAAGATATATTCGAAATGGAACAATTAGAAGAAGAGATTTTAGAGGATTACATGGAACGAGTTCAATACAATCTTCAAAGATCCAAACAAAGACAATTGGGGAAAGAGACCTTGAAAACACTCCTACTCAAGGGAATCGAAACTAAATATTTAGAAATATTAAATCTGGTGGGAACAAGTGATGTATTTTATTTATCATATGATGATATTTGTGAGTTATGTAGAAGGTATTCAAGAGGAAACTTCAAGATCGGTAATAATTCTAAAGAAATTTTATCTCTATTTTTGAAATCTACTGCAAAAACAAGAGTTTTAGGAGTTGAAATCAGTAATTTATCTACAATTTTTAATGCTGATATCAATGGTTCACTAAATTCACAATTGGTTGTTTTGTAGGTTAAGGAAAAGCATGAGGAATTTGAAGAAATGGTTTTACCTCGATGCCAGAAGAAACATCTTACAATTGATTGTCCTTTGGATAGTCTCACAATTTGTGGCATATGTGACTTGAAGCATTCCACATATTGTTTCCCCTCCTTACCAAGGATGAAAGAAACATATCAAAGAGATCTAGGAGTTGCAGGAAATTTATTGCAACAGTCATGGAAACGGCGGCCTACATGTATGGTTCAAAAACCCATCCCTCGATTTCCTTACTCTCATACTCAATCATTGAATACCCCTCCACCAGGGCAGCTGTTTCAGCCTCAATTTAACTCTTACCTACCCTATCAACAAAATTAGAATGGCCTATCTTATGATCACATAACCACTCTCCCTCATGCATCAACACAACTTGGGCCTTCAATATCAACCTCACAAACCAATCCTCTACATCATCCACATCTATATTCTCATCAAACTCCTTGGTATCCAACACAATTTCCTATCCAATCCACCCCCCACCCTAACCATAATAAAGAAGTACAGTATGCTTACAGTGCTGAACTGCAAAATTTTCCTACATTTCTCGCTTGTTCTACCTCACCTACACCACTGCAAAAAGACTATGCACTGTTGCAGCAAATCCTTACAAGGCCTAAACATGTTTTAAATTCAAGACATGGAAGTGAAGTTTCTAATAATCATCAACAAGTTAGCAAGATCAGTAAATTTGATGAAGAACGGACATTGGAACCAAAAATTGAAGCATCCTTCACATCATTAGATCTGAATCTCTTCTGCATTCAGGAAGCTAAGTTTACTAAGGAGCTTCATGGTGTAACAACCATGAGAAATAAAGGGAACAAAGACTCTATTGAAGCTTGGTTTCAATCTGTCATAGGTTTGGAGCATCATTCCATACTTCAACAATTCTTAGCACCATCATTTCAAGGGAATTTGATTTCTCATATGCATTCATAAGGTTATATTTTTTCTGTTGGGAGTATGAGAATACTTGAGACCTTGTTTTGAAAATGGCTCCATTGGAAGTATTCTTATACTTGAGTTAATTTCTTTTTTTAAGTAAAGTAGGGTAGGGTAGTTAATGAATTTTCAATAAATGTTGGATGAATTTGCTTAGTTAAATTCTAAGCATTAGCAACCTATTTTAGAAATAAAAATGATTCACCCTCAATAGATCATCATTTGATTACTTGCATCCTTGATCCCACATTCATTTTTTTTTATATAGACTTCATTTCAAAAATCATCTTTTTTTAGGAGTTTCAGCAACTGCTGCAACACACTATGGAAGTAAATATATGTGCTTAAAGCCGGAAATTTTTGGTATAGGGATGTATTCCATTGACATTTATATGATGAAAAACATTCACACTTAGTTGGTCATCTTTTTGGGAGCTATATCTTGTTTATTGATTTTGTGGCATTTTGACTTGATAAATTCACCGAAACACAGTCAAGCCAGTCATGTTTTGAGGGACAAAATGGATCATTTTTAAAACCTGTTTCTATACAATGTGCACCTTTGAATCTCGTTTCCAAATCAATTTGAATTTTTAATATTGGGCATCAAACGAAAAGGCTATGGTCAAAATACTAACAGGGTGTCAAGCAGGAAACTTAGGCACAAATCTAGGACAATCACCTTTTGGATGCCTTATTGGATATATATTGAAAACTTGTTTCATTGGTATATTCCCCTATGAATCTAGTTTACAATGCAATTTGAATCACTCAATTTCAATATAATACAAAACTTTTATGACCAAAATACCGACTGCCTATCACAAATCAATGTTTTTAAAACTCGGTTTCCTAGACTGTTCATTGGCCCATTTGACCCATGCATTCTTATTGGATTCAAAACCTGTTTATATTGGAGATACCTACATGAATATACTTTCGTATCCAATTGGAATCACATCAATCCATCATCAAATGAAAAACGTTATTTCTAAAACCATGACTGTTGGTCTAGACCAGAATTCGAAAAACATTTTGTCCTACAGGTTGTTACTTAGCAGTTTTGACATATCATATCATGGAATTTTCAAAACTTGTTTCAATTGGAGAAACCTATATGAATCTACCTTCATATCCAATTGGCATCATATCAATTCCTTATCAAACGAAAAATTTATTCCTAAAACCGTGACTATTGGTCTAGTCCAGAATTCGAAAAACACCTTGTCATGCAGGATGTTACTAAACAAATTTGGAATATCATCACATAGAATTTTAAAAACATGATTCTAAGGGGCATATAATTATAAATTTCATTTCATTTGGCTTTTGAATCACTCAAATTGGACGAGGAATGAAGAATTTATGATCAAAACATTGCTAGTGAGTCCAATTGGCCATCGCTCTCCCACGGGTATAAATTGAATTTTCTTCATTCATTTTTCTTTGGTTTTGTTTTATAAGTGATTGCTTGTTTTTTTTTTTCATAAGTATTGGATTAAGAGAGAGCGATCAACTCTCTTCTTCCGTGATCTCATGTTTTACTGCAAGCAAGCGCTAGGTTTTTGCAGGTCCTTGGAAGAAGAAGGTCAATACATGCATGAGTAACTCTTGAAGATTTTTTTCTCAATTTGCAAATGGATTGGGCACATAAAAAATGGAGATATTGATGTGCAAACCATACAAAGACCAATGTTTCTGAATTCAAGTCCCATTACTACATGCCAAGAATCCTTTTAAGACGACATTATGCTCATCATCCTCATTCACCAACACCATTATATGCCTATACATTTCCTTCTTCGCTCTACCATTTCATTCATTCCATTACATTCTACTCCATTTCATCACTTTCATACTTTCGACTCCATTCACTACTCACCCATGAATAAAGTCTTTCATAGTTCCCTGGGATTTGCATACATCAATGGTAGATCTCATTGTTGTTAATCATGGGGATTTATCAATGCCTCTTGATTGACAAATCTTGCAAGTGACTTGACTCCAACAAATCCATTCGTACCTGTCAAGATGCACTAAGGTACTTTATAACTCACTGTCATCAAAGGTGAGTTTCTTCAGGTTGGTTAACAACACACATTAATGGTCGGTAATCCAACGATTTATTTCCATGCTCGACTTCAGCACATACATTCGTATGGTAAAGAATTGTACCTCGGTTTGGTAGCAGTTGAATATTATATGATCTCATGGTTTCAACAGTGGCTTGCAACATCATTTGTTCCAACAGTTGTATAGTTCTTTTCCATTTTCTTCCAGCAATTAGTAGTATTACATGCAACCAGCACAACATAGTTTAGATCAGATTCAACCTCATTTAGTTTCATCTCTCATATACATTTTTCTAAGCAGTAGATCGGCCTACATTGCTCTAGCATCATTCCATCCATGTCAACCAAGGATTCCACAGGGGTAAAACTTGAGGTAAAATAGCATGAATTTTTTATTTATTAAATATTTAGGAATATGTCATGAAGAACCACTAATCATTTTCCATTTCCATTTTCTATATAGCATTTTTTGTTCGTCCATTCCCGTCATTGCCCACTCAATTATAACACTTCATCATTTCAATTCATGCACAGTCAAATAAAGTTCTTCCCTACATATCCTACATCTAAGCATAAGAAGATGCCTTTCTGTTGTCACACAAGAACCAACAATGATAAAAGATGCTTTGTTGCCACATAAAAACCACCAATGAGAAGAAATAAAGTAGTTGATACACATGCTAAGGAAATTGAAAAAATGATAGGCTGGCCACAAGAACCTACAACAGAACAAGTTTTTGCCTCCATCCAACATAGAATACATTCAAAGGAAAAATGTCTTGTTTCCACTGTAGCACTCTCCCACAATGATGAAAGACAAATCAACCTTTGAGGTAATATGCTTATCTTTATATAGCAGCAACCCAAGTTGTTTTGAGATCTGAAATTCCATGATTACCAGGTTCCCATCCACATAAGTTGAAAAGAGAAGCTATATCATATGGTGTGTGGGTTATCAGTCACTTTATACATATGGGTTGCTTGATAGAAATTTGAGTGCAATCATTTCAGAGGTTTTACGGTAACATCAGTAATTTTTAAAAGGATGCTTGCAACATTCTGTGGGTATACTCCAGCACTGTATATTTGCAACTCTCTTAATGAATGATTCAAACTTAAATGTAGATCATCTTTTCACCAAAGTTAAAAAGGGAAAATATATTTTAGATATGGTATAGCAGACAGTTGGATTGCTTGTTTAATGCTCATGGTTAATCAACAGCTAAACTCTTTTTCTGAGTATTTCTTTCACATACACTTCCTTCCTTGTGTGAATGGACTAATTAAAGACCACTTCACATGAATATCATCAGCTATTTGTTGAGTTCTTGAAAAAACAAAAAATTTCCTACATTGTTGAGTAAGGTTGGAGGTTGAATGCGTTGGAATTTCCAGATTTTATCTTGGGGCAGCCACATCTTTGATGGGTCATCTTAATTACATGGTAAACTTGGCATTTTGATACCATGAGCTGATTTGAATTAGGTTTGATGCTATCAAAAAATTTATATGCATGATTTTTGTTGAGTGATGGAGAGCCATATGGATATGATATCTACATTCATGTATAAACATCTTAAACAAATCTGTGATATGTTCTTTTCATGGAGAAATGGGCCAGCTATTAAAAATGAAAATGTTTGTGAAATTTTGATAATCATTGAATGCTGCATATATTGGTTTATATCTTCCAAGCCATCAGAGAATGACAACATGTTAAGTTTGGGGGAGATGGCTACTTTCCAACTAAGCTAACAACTCTTACTTTCCATGAGGACATGGAAATTATTCAGTTGGGGGAGGAGCTACTTTGCTTGTTGGTTTGCCATTCATATTTATATTACTCATGCACATTACTTTTCCATATTTTGAACTAATGATATCTTGCAAATCAAGAATTACATTCTCATGATTTTTCGACAGGGAATACGAAACATCAAGATGAACAAACTTGGTAAGTTCCAGTTCAATCCAATGCACAATTTTCAAGAAAATGACCATCATCACCTACAACCATTTTTCCTATATCTCAAGATTTGTGCATCATATGGATTTGATTTTTGGTGAGCACAAGCATTCAGGTAAGAGGAAAATACTCACCAATTATCAGAAAAAAATGCTTCATAGATTTCGAAGAAACGACCCTCATCACCAACAACCAATTTGCATTTTTCTCGAAATCTGTGATGTGGGTATCTATGATTTTCGATGTGGAGATGCATGGGACTAGTAAAACGTTGCTTGAAAAATTTCAGCCAAACCCAATTTGTATTTTGTGAGATATTAGTTCAGGAATTTTGCTGAAACATCGATTGAAACTTTGCCAAACTTTTCATTTTTCGGCTGCAACTCCGCCAATCATTTGGCTCAAACTTCACCAAAATTTCCATTTTGCAGCTACAACTCCATCAATTTTTCGGCTTCAACTCTGCCAATCATTTGGCTGAAACTCCGCCAAACTTTCCATTTTCCGGCGTCAACTCCGCCAATATTTTGGCTGCAACACTGCTAAATTTTCCGCTAAATGGATGCAACAACGCTAATTTTTTTGCTAAATTGTCCTCTCGGTGGCTTAAACACCACCAAATTATCTGCTAAATGGCTGCAACACCACTAAATTTTCTGCTAAATTCTCCGCTAAGTGGCTGCAACACCGCCCAATTTTCCGCTAAATGGCTGCAACACCTCCAACTTCTAAACTAAAGTTTTAGCTAAATTTTTCGCTAATTGTTGAAACTCCACCAGAATTGCTAGAGATGACTTGAGGGCTATTTTTGAAGGTTATCATTTCATGAGAAATGCAACAACCACTATTTGAAGAAGTTTTCAAGTATTATTTGGAAAGAAGCATCATATTCCATTAACATCATGAGTGGGAAAGTAGAGTGGTTTTGGTCACTATGCATGGTAAAATGAAAGCAACAATTGAATGGTTCCTTCTAGTTTGGATGCTACACAGGTATTGGGTTGCATGAGGACATGCAACAAGTTCAGTTTGGAGGAGATGTTGGGTCATGGATTTGTCCCTATTTTCATCACCTATCGACATCTATTTCATCCCTCTTCTTCCTATTATTATCCATTTATCATTCCATTTTCCATCCATTTGTTGCAACTTCCCGTAAAATACCATATTACTCCCATTGATGCTTTAGTGGTTAATAATGATTATTTTCCTTTATTTTTTATGGATTGAAGACTATTATGCATAATTTTACTGATGATGGTTTGTGGAGTGATTTTTCATATTAACAGCAGTAGCACTCATGGTTCAAGCTTCCAAAGTTGGCATGCTATCACACGTCTACATGGAGATTCACAAAATGGTTTCATTCCTATGATTGATTATGTGGATTTGTGATTTCAATTCGTGCTCAAGTCCAACATGCCAGATCTAGCTCATGATCAAATGATTCCAACCAAAAACGTGTGCCAGATAAGAACAGATTGATTTGCATCACTCTTTGAGGGGAAGATGAATAAGAATCTCAAAAATTTGGGACATGGGTTTTGTGTAGAATGACCTTAATTACTTGACATGTGCGGAAACTAGCCAAAACAACCATGGTTTGAGAGATACGACTGGTTCTCTAAACGTGTAATTCCAAGATTTGCAATTACAGACGGTTTTCAAATTAGCAAATTTGTTAAAACAGATTCCAAGTTGGGAATTGGGTTCCTCATCCTCATGAATGATTTTTATATATAAATATGTAATCAATCTCATGGAGGGGGGGGAGAGGAGAGAAAGCAATGTTATGCTGTAGAATTTGATCCAGAATCTGTTGTAATAATTTCATTCTAATGATACATGCTGGCAGTGTCTTAATTCTGGAGTTGTAGACTTTCATTGTGGAGATTCAACATTGCTCAGTGGAGGAAGGGCCCTCTTCCCTGAGCAGATGCTTATATTGTTGATTGTAAGCGTGTTATTGTATAGATTTTTTTATTATTTAGTTCATGTTTTCATTTATTGTTAGATTTATCATTGTTGTTTTCCTGTTAATTTGTTTTGATAGATCGTTGGCCAACATAGCACTTCTTTTAGATTTATGTAATTAGATCTTGCTTCATAAGAGTTGATTTTGTTTGAAGAATGATTAGATTTACAATGTGTTTTTATGAATAGGTTTGAGGTTTGATTTCTTTTCAAGAAGGTGTGATTTAGTTTACAATGAGTTTCGATTTTATACCAATAGATCAACAATGTCAGGTAGAAATTGTGCTTGCATAGATATTACATGATAGATTTGAAATAAAAGACTTTCTCGGGTTGACAATTTATGTTCCGGTAGTATCAACTGTTTAATTAATTAGACAATTAATCTTCCCAACAAAATCAGTCCCCACATATGCATAATCCTTGATCATGAGGAGTTGTCCACGGAGCCACCTAAAGAAGGTTGGCCCATAAGTAATGTTAATTTTTGAGCATTAATTCAATATACTCTAGGATCTTTACTGAGAGAATAACATGTACAACATATCAATCATATCAAGCATGTCAATCATGTCAATCATAACAAGAGGCAAACATAAGAGACAATAGACACATAGAGTTTCCCTGGGGAAAACTCTAAGGTGAAAAACCCCACAACTTCCTCAGAGATAGATAGAGAAATGATACAACCAAAGTACAACCCAAGTACAAGAGATAGTCTTCTCCTAGCAGATGATCCTCCTCCTCACATGTGTGCCACTTTCCGAGTGATGGATAAGTGAGTAATGAAGTGAATGAAATAGAGATCTTCGATCTCTATTTATACTTGTCTTGTGCTGCCTAATAAACCTATGGGGTCGACTTGTCTAACTCAACCTAATAACCTCAGGTTACATTATTCCGGGCTGACCCCTCTACTAGGTGGTCTAATAACCCATCAGCAAGTTACACCACTTGCGACACTTGTCAATACAATTGACGACACTTCCATATAGAGGAATAATACATCTTTATAGGAGTACAATAAATATAGTTGAAATACATTTCGAAGTTACATATACATCAACACTTCCTCTTAACTAGGAAGGTATTTCTCGACATAGATCTGCTACCACAAGTCTTCTTCTCTGGATCATCATCAGCAAATCATCATCCTCGAATCATCATCATCGTCACTGCTGCTGCTATCTCAATCAATCTCTGAATCTACTCGTCATAGGAAGTTCTACAGAGCCAGTCCTTTTTCATACTGGATGTAGACCCACCACCTACAAGTGTTAACACCCAAAAAGTGTTCACTACCTCATCTACCACATTATATGGCTCATTTGTCCATTTTCCTACCATATTTCCCTTAAAAACTCAAAAAATCCCACTAAAAAGCCTCCAAAAGGCCTAAAATGCCTCCAAAAGGCCACAAAACCCTTAAAATAGCCTCAAAAAGGTTAAAAAACCCATTTTTCCTCCAAAAATATCCAAAATTCCTCTAAAAATAGAAAAAACCCCCTAAAAAGGGAAGAAAAATATAAAATAATGAGGAAAAGGAGGAAAAAACCCTCTACAGCTGCCCTAAACCATGTGTTTCCCAAAACCATGGGTCAGCACTCCACCACCAAAAAACTATAAATAGGTGATGGAGATCCCTTATTCCATATCCACAATCAAATATACCCTTACTCTGCCAAAATCTCTCTCGAAACCCTAGTTCACCATTGAACTACTTTCACCTTGAGAGCCACTTTTGGCCCATTCCCACCTTTGGAGAAAGAGAAGGAGCACATTGGAGCTTGGAGCAACCCTCTTGGACATTGCAAGGGTTTCATCAACCTCCACATTGGAGGTAATATCAATACAAAAACCATTATTTACAAATTGTTGTTTATCTTTCGTGCACATGTTTTAGAGTAGTTTCCATTTCTGTTTTAGCTTAATAATTTACATTTACTGAACTGCTACTAAGGAGTCCATTCTCCTTAGTAGGTGCTCATTTGCACAAGCTAGGGGTAAAACCCTAGCTATAGTTTTGGCGACTCCCCTAGATTTTGAATTTCTGGTTTCAGTTTAGAAAAAAAATTTCCTTTCGGCTGCCCCTTTCGGCCGCCGCATACCGCGTATTTTCCCTCTGCAGTCGTGTCCCGACCACGTCTTTCAGGCCCTTACCTGCGACCCGACCGCGGCTCTCAGACTGTTTCCGACGCCTGGCCGGCGGATTCAAGTCTGTTACCTGCGATCCGACCGCGGCTAATCAGCCTGCTTGCCGCGATATGAATGCGCCTGTCGGCCATTTTCCCGCGTCCCAACTACGGCGTTCAGCCTTTTTGCCTCGACCCGACTGCGTCTTTTTCCCTATTTCCTGCGTCCCAACTGCATCTATTTGCCAAAAAGCCGCGACTAGTCCGCGTCTGTTTCCCTTAAACCCGCGGTCCGCCTGCTCAGATTCGCCACAGACCCGCGGTTTGATTTCTGCATTTTTTCCCTGTTTTGAGCCCAGCCCCTTTTGCTGCAATATTTTTTGCATCTGAACAGCCCTATGTCCTACCTGCAGCCTCACTTTCCTACAGCCTTTCTGCGACATCATTTCTGTTCCCTTTACAGAATCTTTTTAAAATTTCAGTATTTTTAATTCAGAAAATTTTGCAACTTAAAGTTTCAATTTCAGTATTATTGATAGTTAGAAGTTGCCCCCCTTGTGGCACTTCTATTTTGGGTTTATCACCTCACGAGCACACACTCTGTCACATAATTCAAGTGAGCCTTAAAAAGTACCTAACTGAACCAACATTCTAACCCCACTTGGGGAACACAAAAGAATCATTGTAGTTAGGTAGGATCGGGGGGATAGGCTTCCAATAACACCCCTCGGTTACTTTCACTTGAGACATAGTTGTTGTCCAAATAGGGAACCAAAATCCCCTAGTACTTTTTGGCACGGTCACAACCAGTTTATCAGAGGGCCTCTCCCTTAGGAGGGTTGAAGTCGGGAGACTGGTTCCGGAGGCCTGAGTGGAATACCGCACTCCATTCAGTAACCGAAGGGCTACCTTTTGCGGTTCGCGGGATATCCCTATATAGGGGTATTGCGGTAAACGAACTAAACGACAGATTCACCTTTCTGGACGTGTCATGAACGGGGTATCTTAGTTGCCATTCTTCTAGGATTGACTACCCGGTGTCCCTCCCGGTAGGGGGATATCATAGCCACTTGGCTTTCCTATTCATATTGTCTGACTTGGATTTCATCACCTTGTAGAGGATATGTCTAGTTGAGTCAGAATACTTTTAGATAGGTGTTTGCATGCTCCTTTACCTCCCTTTGGTCTAGTGAGTCCACCATTTTTTATTTCTAGGAAACCTGCTGCTTGTTGGTATTCTGACCATCTTTGTTGATACTCCACCTGTTGTAGCACAGCTGTTGCAGTGGGTGTTTTGAGTTGGTTGTTGGCCTGAGTGCCTTGTTTTTGAGCTCTCCTTCTGCACACTCGGTGGCATTAGGGTTTTTTGAGCTGTTTTTACTCACCTCAACCCACAGAGATTAGACACCATCTGTCACCATTGAGTCCCCGAGACATTCTCGGTGCCTCAGGGGCGAGCCCCCACAGCACGGTTCACTTGACACCACCCGTCATAGATTCCGATCATCATCCGTTGATACCACTCATCACAGATCTAGAGCCTTGTCACTTGACTCCACTCGTCAGCGACGTAGGTCTCCGTCACCAGATATTGACGCACCTTACTTTACCTCCGATTCTGAGACAGAGTCTGAGCACCCCATTTACACTGCCCCTACTAGCCCCATGGTTGGCGTGACTTCCACTCCTTTTTTTGTAGGGACCATTGGTGGCACATCCACCACTACACCAGTTACTACACCTGCTTTGGGTATGCTCTCCATGGGGCCCCCATCTACCGTTCCCCTCACTGCACCCATTCCTACAGCTGGGATACCTATTCCCACTTCATCAGTGGTTCACACTACACATGGTGGTGCAGGCCCCTCCTATACTACCTCCGTTCCCCCACTTGGGGGCACCATCCCAAATCCTTTCCCTCCACTTGGGGGCATTGGCCCCAACTTGGTCCAACCCACTACTGTGTCACATCCTTCTTCTAGTTTGCCATTCATGGCTAGCCTCAACCTACCTAACCTAGCCAGATTGACCAACGACCCTATCAGACACGACCCTACATGGCCTCATATGCCTACCAAGCTTCCCTCGGACATCCCTAAGTTCGAGGGCAAGGCCGGTGAGGACCCACAAAACCATATCATGTCTTTCCATCTATGGTGTTCCTCCAACTCCATAGTGGATGACTCTGTTCGCCTCCGTCTCTTACAGCGCACCTTCACTGGCTCTGCAGCCAAGTGGTATATCGAGCAACCCCACGGGACCCATGCCACCTTTGCTTCCCTTGCCTTGACCTTTCTGCAGTTCTTCCAGTTGCCTGTCCGCTATGACGCGGGCGTTGAGATCCTCCTATCTTGTAGACAAAACACGGCTACCCATATCACGGACCACATCCATGAGTGGCGTCGACGTCGTAGCTTATGCAAGATCAAATTACACGACCGCATCTTCCTAGATTGGTTCCTCAAGTCCCTTCTCCCTGTTATCGCTAAGGATGTGGCATCAGAAAGACCCCAGTCTGAAGAAGAGGCCATCCTTAAGGCCCAACAGTTCGACCTCATTTATGCCCAATCGGGTTACCTTTATACCATCATACCTGACGCCCCTCACGGAGACCCTTCCCTGCACAATGCACCGGGGGCATCCCACGCTGCAGACGGCATCATTGGCCGTGTTTCTTCGCATCCCCAACCATTTTCCGTAGCACGTCCTAACCCTGGCCCCGACCTTTCACGGGCTACCACACAGTCTGGAGCAACCAACTCGTATGCTCCCCTGACACACCACCACCACCATGGACCCTCATGTCCACCTCAGTGTTGCGGTCATGCGACTCCTGCTTACGCTCCCCCGGTCGCACCTCAGCCTTACTACCACCAGCAGGCTGCCCCAGCTCCTGCACCGTCACAAGCCCAACCCGCTTATTATCCACCATAGGCAACTCCTGCCGCAAACCCACAACCTGCTCCGCAACCATATCAGCAACCTCCTCAAGTTGCTGCACCTGCGCAGCCTCCACCTACATATCATCCACCGCAGCCTGCTCCCGCACCTACGCAACCTCAGAATCCACCTGCTGCCCAAGGGCAGGTTTACGCCCAACAAAACCCGCAGCAAAACCAAAACAACCAACGCAACCAGGGTCAACAAAAACACGGCAAGGGCCGTAATCGGGGGAACAACCAACCTGTAGACCAAGATGGGCAACCGGCGAATCCCCCCGACAATAATAATGCAGCTCCTGCTAACCAAAACCCTGATCGCCCGCCCAAGTAGGCTAAAAACCCCAATTTGCGAACAAACCACCCGTGTTCTATTTGCGGGGTCTATGGCCACTACATGCATGCTTGCCCACACTTGGAGCGAGCTAGGCAACTCTGGGTTGACGATGCCCACCACCAAGGGCATGCAGCTCCTCAAGCGCCACCTAACCCCCCTCAACCTCAGCAGCCACCTTTGGTGCTGCAAAACCCATTACCAAACCAAGGTTTCGTGAACACTCAGTCGTTGGCTCCCCCTCAAGCCAACATGCAACCCCAACAACAAATCACGTACGCTACTCCCGATCAACCCATGTTTGACTCAGGAACTCACCACTTGTTGATGATGTCATCCACTGACATCAACCTCTAGACTCGTCGGAACCAGTATGGCTCCACCACTGAAGTACCTCCCACTGATAAACCTACTAACGCTCATCCCATCGATCAAGCGTTACGTATACCTCCACCCCCACTAGATGGCGCTCCCAAGGCACCTCGTTTCCCACTTCGTCGTATCAACAATAACCCCAATGTGCGCGCTGCGTCAAACTACAACATTGTAGACGACCTAGCCCAATCTCCCGTAGCCATGTCTGCGTTAGAAGTCTTGAAGAATTGCCCTTCCCAGCGCAAGACTTTACTCTCCGCCATTGGGGGGATTGACCCAAATGATTCGAATTTGATGGCATTTGATTTAGACCAGTCTGAACCTCGCCTACCTTCCACCTTAGCATTCCAGGTTTCTGTTTCCATTCGGAATCTTGTCATCCATCGATGCATTATCGATGAAGGTGCCTCCACATGCGTCATGTCTACGTTCGTGTGGTAGAAGTTGGGATCCCCCACTCTCCAGCAGTCCACCACTGCATTACACTCCTACGACGGTCGTTCGGCTCAGCCCCAAGGCCTCCTAGCCAATGTCCCCGTCCAGTTGGGTGGCAAAACTGTACTCATTGACATTGAGGTAATCAATGCCCAATTGGATTATAACCTTTTACTTGGCCACAACTATATGTATGCCATGCGGGCCGTTGCCTCTTCCGTCTTTCGCACCATGATGTTCCCCCATGAGGGACGCGTGGTCAAGGTTGACCAACTCACCTACTATGATCCCAGTGCTCCCGCGGCACCTGAAAATGTTCTCCCCATGGTTGAACAACCTGTTTCTCATGCCACCACCTCGTTTGTTTCCTCTACGGGGCCTGGAGTCTACTCAGACGCATCGATGACCTCCACCTTTCAATCCATTCCTCCCCCATCATCTACGCCCGAAGTGCCTAACTTATGTACCTTGTCCCACGACAACCAACCACCTAACAATCAACCACCATTGGTACCTAGCCACATTGCTGTTACACCTATCCATATGATCCCCTTCCTAGTCCCTCCATCGGGAGTAGTAAGCGCCCCGGTCATGGCTACCCTTAGCCTCCCTGGGTTAACTTTGGGATTACCCGTATGGTATCTTTCGCCTCCCATTCGCCCGTCGACACCAGATGTCGTCCTCCAACCGGTGCAACCCATGGCTACTACCTCTCAGCCACCTCCTGGTGTCTCTACCCCTTCGTCCTCCATGACTCCCCCTCCTACTCCCAAACCCACTGGGGGCAGAGGGCCACAACCTTACACTGCTGTACCACCTCCCAAGACAGTCAAAAACCCTTTAGTGTTTCGCGCTCCTCCTAAATGCTCGCTGTGCGATGAGTTGGGCCATGCGACTCACCAGTGTCCACAGTTACCAGCCCTACAGAAACACATGCAGATGCTCGGCGATGACCCTAACATCCCAACTGTTGAACTAAACCCCACTCCCAAGCCTAAAGATAAGTCCCTACGTACCAACCACCCCTGCGCCGTATGCGGTATTTACGGGCATTACTCACACCATTGTCCCGATCTCCCGGATTACAGAGCGGCTCTCTATGAGATGAACAATCTGGATCTTGAGACGACACCACCCACCATTGAGGAGATCCACCCTCCAGTCTCCTCCCCTTCAGGAGAGGTTAACACCATTTATATGATCTCTTCAACCACTATCCCCTCGTCAACCGATTTGACGACGCAAACTTTCCGTACTGATGAGGAAGTTCTTGAGGCCCTTACTGCCTCGGATTACCCCTGGGATGACATGCACCACCGTTCCTATTTTATCCCAGAAGAATCCTCCTCTAGCACAGCTACCCAATTCACAGTTGAGTCCAAAGACTTCCTCCCCACCAAGGTTGACTGGTTCAAGGACCCTATTCCTGCTCCTGACGCCTTCGAGGAGGGTAACATGGCCAACATCTCACCCATCATCCATATAGATATCTCTGACCCCCCTGGCGTCAATGAATGCATTGCCTTAGGAGCCTCCTGCAGTGAACAAGAGATTGAGGAGTACAGAAAACTCTTCCGAGAATTCCGTGATGTCTTTGCCTGGTCCTATACCGAGATGCCCAGTCTTGACCCCGGCTTATAGAGCACCACATCGACACATGGCCTGATGTACCCCCCGTTCGTCAAAAACAGCGCCCCATTCACCCCTCAAAGCTCCCAGCTGTTAAAGCCGAGATCGACAAACTGCGCAAGGCAGGGTTCATTTATCCTATTGCCTATACCACTTGGGTTTCAAACCCCGTTCCAGTTAACAAAAAACAAGGCACCGTTCGAGTATGCACTGACTTCCACGATTTAAACCGTGCTTGTCCCAAGGACAATTTCCCCACGCCATTTATTGACCAACTCATTGATGCGTGTGCGGGACATGAAGTCCTCTCCTTCATGGATGGTTTTTTCGGATACAACTAGATTCAGATCCGTAAGGAAGATCAGTACAAAACTGCCTTTACTACCCCATGGGGCACCTTTGCCTACCGCATCATGCCTTTTGGCCTCAAAAATGCTGGTGCCACCTTCCAGCGGGCCATGACCTACTGCTTCCACGACTTGGTACATATCCTGCTAGTCTACCTTGATGACCTTACAGCTCGTTCCCGGAAATGATTCGACCACCTTAACGACCTTCGGCAAGTATTTCTACGTTGTCGCAAATATCAAATCTGCTTGAACCCACACAAGTGTGTCTTTTGCGTTCCGGCAGGCCGATTGTTGGGTTTTATTGTTTCCCAGAAAGGAATTACTGTTGATCCCCTGAAAGTCCAAGCCATCTTGGACCTTCCCTCTCCTCGCACGCTCCGGCAGCTCCAAAGTCTGCAGGGGCGATCCAATTTCCTTCGACGCTTCGTTTCGGATTACACCACAACCGTTCACGGTTTCTTGCGCCTGCTCCGTACCCATGTACCCTTCGTCTGGGATGAGCAAGCAGAAGCTGCATTCGGAGCCCTCAAGAAAGCTCTCACCCAAGCCCCATTGATTTACCCTCCGGATTTCTCCCAGGACTTCATCCTCTACGTCTCGGCATCCGAGCATGCCGTGTCCGGAGACTTGGTTCAAGAAGACGCTTCTCACCAGGAGCACGTCATTTATTACGTCAGTCAGACCTTGTCTGGACCCCCTCTGCGTTACCCATATGAGGAGAGACTCGCCCTTGCTGTGGTCTTTTCCGTCCAAAAATTACGACACTACATCTTAATGAGTCATACCACCGTCGTCGCCGACTCTAACCCCATGGTCTATCTCCTCAATCGGCGGCTACTGCAAGGTCGTGTGGCTAAATGGGTCATTATCCTCCAGGAATATGACCTTACCTTCAAAACACCTAAGAGCACTAAATCCCTTACGCTTTCCCAGCTCATTACTGATCTCCCCTCCCTTCTCTCGGCCAAACAAATCTCCGATGAGTTACCCGACAATCACCTGTTCACTATCTCGTCTGATGACCCATGGTACGGTGATATTTTGTTATACCTGCGTACGCAGAAGTTCAGACCCAAAGTCACTCGTAATGGACGTCGTCGCATCCGTCATCAGGCCTCTCGATATCTCCTCTTAGGCGATGTCCTTTACCGGCGCGGGGTCGACACAATTCTTCGTCATTGCCTTACACATGAGGAAACTGAACACGTCCTTAATGACTGTCATAGCGGTGTCTGCGGAGGCCATTTATCAGGGATGGCCACTGCCCAAAAGGTTGTCCGCGCCGGATACTTCTGGCCACACTTTTCACCGACTGCATCACTACGGTCAAACACTGCCATAACTGCCAACTTTTTGTCCCCAAGGCCCGGACACCTCCTGCTCCGTTACACCGAGTCGTCACCGTTGGTCCCTTTTGTAAGTGGGCCATAGACTTCATGGAGTGTAGACCCCAGTCTGCCAACGGCCACAAATATATCATTGTCGCCGTGGATTACTTCACCAAATGGGTGGAAGCCATGCCTACCTTCAATTGTACCGCCGACACTGCTGCCCGTTTCTTTTTCAACCATGTCATCGCTCGATTCGGGGTTCCTAAGCAGTTAGTCTCCGACCATGGTTCCCACTTCGAAGATGCCGTCTGGCGTGAGTTATCCACCCTCCTCAAATATGAACACCAATTTTCTTCTGCTTACTACCCCCAAGGGAACGGCCAAGTAGAGGCCATCAACAAAATCCTAAAAACCATCCTCCAACGAACTGTTGATAAGCATAAGTCCAATTAGCACCACATGTTGTTCCCTGCCTTATGGGCTTACCGCACATCCACTAAGACCGCCACTGGTTTTACCCCATTCCATCTAGTTCACGGTGTAGAGTCTGTCCTCCCCATCGAGTGTCAGATCCCTGCCTTACAGATCGCCGTTGAGCTTCTCCCTGACACCTCCCCCCTCGAGCAGCATCTGCTGCAACTCGAACAAGCTGATGAAGACCGTCGTGCCACTCTTCAGAACATCGAAGCTGCCAAAAATCGATCCAAAGCCGGTTATGATAAACATGTTCACCCTCGATCTTTCCACGAAGGGGACCTTGTCCTCGCCTATGACCAAGCCCACGACAAAACCGGTAAAGGGAAGTTTGAATCCATGTGGCAGGGCCCTTCCATTGTGAAGACTTGTCTCGGCAAGGGGGCATATATCTTAGCTGACTCCGAAGGTCACCCTTTGCGTAACCCCTGTAATGGGTTGTATCATAAACGTTTTTACCCATAAATGAAACCGCGGCCTCATTGGTCTGCATTGTACAGTTTGCTCTCTTTTTTGTTTTTCACCTTTTTTACCATCATCTTACATTCATCATTCTTGCATGATCACAGATGGACCATCTTCCACCTTGTTACACTGGCTTGGCTGACGGCGCAAGCCGCTGGTCTCCCAACCTAGCTTCTGCAGCATGGGTCTTGTACTCCCCTTCCAACGAGATGATTCACCTTGATGGAATCTGTATAGGAGATGCTACCAATAACCAGGCGGAGTATGATGCTGTGATCGGTCTCCTGACTGCTGCCCTCCAGATGGGCATATGTCACCTTCATGTGTTCCTTGACTCCCAGCTACTTGTCTCCCAGCTCAACAACTGCTACCAGGTGCGTGATCCCTGCCTGTTTAGAAAATTCCCGCGCGCAAAACGACTCAGCCGACAGTTTGAATCCATCACATTCACACATGTCCCAGAGCCCAGAATAGTGTCGCAGACCAAATGGCAAACAACATCCTAGATTGGCATATCAATCACACCATGTAACATCATGCATCATCATCCCATAACATCTCATCAAAATATATATAAAAAACCAAAAAGATTGCATCGCATCAACATTTGCATCTATGTACATAAACCATGAAACCACCTGCATATCCATAGGGGCATCCACGTGCCTAAACATACATACATCATGTTGCATCACATAAAATATACAAGGGGCATCCACGTGCCTAACATCCTAACCTACTTGCATCCACGTGCAATATATACATATCACAAATCATAAAGCGCATCCACGTGCGTACAAACACAATACCATAAAAAGGTGCATCCACGTGCATATATATATATATATCAAAAAATACATGTTCAGTGCTATACATGTCCTGAGTACCCCTGTACTCAGCTATACAAAAAATGGCTATACATCCCTAAAGCCTCATCAAAATACATGTCGTAGCTACAAAACTCGGGGGGAGTCCCCTGCACTCCCTAATGGGAGTCGTATCCTGCATCACTGCCTGCATCGGCTGCCTCTGTGTCCTCCCCTCGCTCCTCCTTCGGCAAGTCCTCATCTCCTCCGGCCTCCTGTGCCCGTACCTGGTCCACCAAGATCGCCACCCGGATCGCGATGGATCTGAACTCTCGGGGTGCCCTCATGCAATCCTGAACTACATCAGGATCGACATCCCGCCATCCCTCATCGGTCACCCCTATCAGCAACCGGTCTAGTAGTGCCCGGACCGACTCCAGTGTCCCCTCTGCATCACGGCGACGGACCTCCCCTCGCCCAGGCAGAGCTGGGACGGCCACAATACCCCTCCGTGCCACATGCCCTGGAGGCGGCCTCAGACCCACATCTGCAAGATCACCCACATGTCAGTAACCATATATCAATCTACTACCATATAAATAAAACTTGACATCCATGATATGCAAGCAAACACATACGTACCGTCGGGACCCCATGCCTGTCTTGGTGCTCGTGGCGCCTCCGGATCTCCCGTGAAGTCCATGTCCCGATACGGGAAGTCGTCCAGTGTCAATGGTATCTGGAGCCACTGCAGGTACAACTCTTGCGTAAAATACCTGCCCACGTCGCCACCACCACGGCGGCGCATCATCTCGCCCCACCGCACCATCTGCGGCTCCCTCATACCTCCTGCCCTGATCGGCACCCGTGGCCGCAGTGTGGGTACCCTCTCCATAAAAAAGGCACACAAGAAGGAACCAAAACAAAAGCCCTTGCCAGCTTCCTTCGTTGTCGCTGAACGCAGGTCAGGAACATCTGGCCCCACGCGTAGTACACCCCATCCAGTACGCGCTCTATCATCTGCATCTGGCCCCCAGACACCTTTTCAGGTGACTGGGAACCCAATACCCACACCACACATGCTGCCATGGCCTGCACTGCCGGCTCCTGTAGGTCCCTCACCAGGAGTGCATTCCTATGCACCCGTGCCTCTGGACCATAGTACCTATCTAGCATGTCCTCCATGTCTATGTCCGCGGCGACCCGCATCTGTGTGTCTGCCACTCTGCCCAGGCAGGGCAACCCCGTCAAAAAATATACATCAGTCAGGGTGAGGTCCACCCTCTCACCCTGTACTCGGAAAGCCTGTATGTCCGGCTCCCAGAAGCTGATCAGTCAGTTCAACAGCAACGCTGCTGACTGTATCATGGGTATCTATGCGAACTTCAGTAGTCCGCACAGTCCCAGCACAGATCGCACATGGCGATCCCCCTGGATCACAGCCACGATCTCATCGGGGATCTCCCGCTCTCTCCAGAGCACCTGCGGCATCCTGTCAATCACACACAATAGACTCGTCAGACTCATGTCGAATAAATAATTCCTTTCTCTTTCCCCCGAAGACCCTCCTAGCTCGGCCCAAAACTGCGGCTTTAGGGCTTCCTGCCGCGGTTTCCGACCGCGGCTATCAGGCCTGCAGTCGCGGTTCTTAACCGCGACTGTCAGCCCTAACCTCGCGGTCTGGAACCGCGTGTTCCTCCTTGGAACGCGCGGTCTTCGACCGCGTATCCCGCCGAGAAACACGTGGTCCCCAACCATGTGGTTCACCCTGAAACTCGCGGTTTCCAACCACGGTTTCGTCCCCCTAACTCGCGGTCCACCCCACGTGGATCGTACAAATAAGCCCTGGGACCCACTACCCAACCCCCGACCCTAAAAAACATGCAGGTATGAGTTTGACGGAATACCTGTATCTCCCAGATCTGAAATCAGCTGGTCGGATCGTCCAGAAATGCCACCTAAGCTCTGGTCTACTCTGATCACAAGTCAAAGTCAAACCGTACAAATGACACATGTCATGTTGGACCCACCACTATTTATAGTCAGTTGACTTTTCTTGTTTTGGCCATTATGACCCCATACGGAGTCCATTTTTTGAACCGTTTTCACCACTGGAATCAGCACGACGAGACCGTCATGATGGTCACCTCGTTGCGTTATTTTTGCTCCGTCATTTTTTGCCCATTTTTCAGACACCACTAGTCGCCTCGGTTTGTGTGCCACATCGGCCGTTCTCCGTTTTTCACATATTTTATATCATCAGATTCATTTTTCTGAGCCGGTGATGATGCTTGAGATCATTTCTCACTCTCACCTCCAGATTTTTTGGGCATTTTTTCAACCATGCCCCCGTCACCTCGGTTTGTGTGCCACATCGGCCGTTACCCGTTTTGACACTTTTTATATCGTCGAATTCATTTTTCCGAGCTCGTGATGATGCTTGAGATCATTTCTCTCTCTCACTTGGTACAATTTCAACATTGTGTCCCGACACCTTGCTTCCTCGGTTTGCGCGCCACATCGGCCGCCATCGGATTGTTCCACTTTTGTACATGAGCCATTCACTCCTGTCACACTGCAAATGTTTCGTTATTTTGCCACCATTTCATCCACCCCGCAAGGAGGCCCACCAGTGTTCCCCACTACCCTCGTTCTTGGTCATCATTACTGTTCCTTGATTGAACACTTCCTCCTTGCCTGGCCATTCTTTTTGTTCGGTATAATTTTATCCCTTTTTCGGGCTAGACAAGTCCTTTACGAAAAAGGCACTTAGGGAGTTTTCGTTAAGCTCTTTTCTGACTCCTAAAAGAATGAAAAGATCGTCGATCAATCTTGCTTCCTTTCATGCTCGTTAAAGTACCTGAAAGGGCGTCTATCTGGTATAAGTTTAACCCTTTTCCGGACCTGGTAGACTAATTACGAAAAAGGAATACTCTAGTCACACCGGCTAGAAGAGTTCTTCATTGCATCCTTTTATGCTTCTTCGGGCCTTGGAGACTAAATCTACGAAAAAGCAACCCCCTGGAGTCTTCTTATTGCTTTCAGACTCTCTAAAATTGAAAGCCACCACGAGCATGAACTGTCTTGGGCTCATAAAATCCACACGATAGTACCATTCCATTACTTCAGAGTCTTCTTATCGCTTTCAGACTCCTTAAAATTGAAAGCAACCATGAGCATGAACTGTCCTGGGCTCGTAAAATCCACACGACAGTACCATTTTACACACACTTCTTCTAGTTCCTTAACCCATGAAGAAGTTTTCCCCCGTGCCTCCTGGCACTTTGATCGATCATCTCGGCAGCACCCCCAATCAGGTCGCCTTTGTTCAGAGTATTCTGCAGTCTCCTACCATTTTTCCACAGCTTGAGTCTCCCTCAGACCAGTCACCTTCCCAGATCCAATCCAGCTATGATCCCTTTCCCCTTAGTCAGTGTCATATGCTGCCAGATCATTCCCATTACCATACTCTGAACAAAGGAAGTTTGAGTCCACCCACTCTACTTGCCCAAGTTGTCCCCCCACAGTTGGTCAGTCCTGCCAACAGTACTATCACATTTCGGTCCTGTACCTCGCGCTCCTGTCAAGGAAACATCATTGCCTTGATAGTTGCAGGTCTCCCTCTGTCGACGACAGCTCCTCTATTCCAGAGGATAGGCCCAGAGGTCCCTACGCCTTGGACTTATCACCATCTGTGGTAAGTGCCTACGGATCATTCTGAGCGGAGTCATCATTGCCTCTCCGAGTGGTTGTTCCTCACATGCTCGACTTCAGCACCTTGATCGCATTGTTGAGGATCGTGTAGGATTATATCCCATCAGTTTTTAGTCGAAGACCCCGGATTTCCCTTGACTCTAGCACATTGGTGAGTCACTTCAGAACGCCCAGTTGTATGTTCCCGTGGATGTCCGGGCTACGTTGGCGATTGTATTCAGAAGCCCTCCAGCTCTATGCTTCCTTGAGTACCCATTTCAGTTCCAGTTCAGTGTACCATTGTGAGTGTGACCCTTGTCACTATGATCCAGCAGCTCATCAGTTACTTTGGTACCACACTCAGCAGCACTATTGATATTCCAGTGCACTAGTTCTTCCGTTTACACATGGTCCGCCCAGCAGTATGTCCCAGATTTGTGTCCCCTCTGGACACCTATGATGTACACAGTGGCTATGTATCTTACAGGTCCCCCTTTTTCGGGCCTCACAGTTTCGTTCATGTATCTTGATACGAGCATGGGTATGCCCGCCTCATCTATATATTGAGATTATTCCTCAGTCCGTATTTGAGGTCATGTATATGTCAGGTCCCCATTTTTTGGACCCCATTGGTATTGTTATGTTATATCCTGATACGAGCATGGGAATGCCTACCTCGTCCATATGATCAGATGATTCCTCATCCATTATTGAGGTTATGTACTTTTAGTTCTTGTAGTTTGTTCGGGATCGTTGTTCCGGGCTTCAGTTTGTTTCTTCTCTTCTCTCCACACCCAGGAAAATCATTCATGACTTATGATGTCCATCGGCCATACGATGAGCTCCTGCCCTCGCACATCAGGGGGCAATCTGTAACACCCAAAAAGTGTTCACTACCTCATCTACCACATTATATGGATCATTTGTCCATTTTCCTACCATATTTCCCTTAAAAACCCAAAAAATCCCACTAAAAAGCCTCCAAAAGGCCACAAAACCCTTAAAATAGCCTCAAAAAGGTTAAAAAACCCATTTTTCCTCCAAAAATATCCAAAATTCCTCTAAAAATAGCAAAAACCCCCTAAAAAGGGAAGAAAAATATAAAATAATGAGGAAAAGGAGGAAAAAACCCTATACAGCTGCCCTAAACCATGTGTTTCCCAAAACCATGGGTCAGCACTCCACCACCAAAAAACTATAAATAGGTGATGGAGATCCCTTATTCCATATCCACAATCAAATATACCCTTACTCTGCCAAAATCTCTCTCGAAACCCTAGTTCACCATTGAACTACTTTCACCTTGAGAGCCACTTTTGGCCCATTCCCACCTTTGGAGAAAGAGAAGGAGCACATTGGAGCTTGGAGCAACCCTCTTGGACATTGCAAGGGCTTCATCAACCTCCACATTGGAGGTAATATCAATACAAAAACCATTATTTACAAATTGTTGTTTATCTTTCGTGCACATGTTTTAGAGTAGTTTCCATTTCTGTTTTAGCTTAATAATTTACATTTACTGAACTGCTACTAAGGAGTCCATTCTCCTTAGTAGGTGCTCATTTGCACAAGCTAGGGGTAAAACCCTAGCTACAACAAGTCTTAATCATCATTGGCCATACTGTGGAATTCTCAGGACTTCTTACGTGTGTCACAAAACCTCGAAAGAGCATCTTAGGCTGTTACGAGCACATAGCTCTACCTGTCGGATCTCCTAGGCCTGTATTATATGTGACCCCACCACAAAACCTTGAAAGAGCATCCCAGGCTATTACAGGCACACAACTCTGACCTATAGGATCTCCCAGGGCTAGTATTACATGTGGTCACCACAAAACCTCGCAAGAGCATCCCAGGATGTTACGGGCACACAGCTTTGACCTATAGGATCTCCCAGGGTGCTATTATATGTGGTCATGGAAAAACGTCGAAAGAGCATCCCAGGCTGTTATGGGTACACAACTCCGACCTATAGGATCTCCTAGGGTGCTATTATATTCCATAGGAAAAAACCTCGAAAGAGAATCCCAGGCTGTTACGGGTACACAAATCCAACCTATAGGATCTCCTAGGGCACTATTATATGTCCTCCTAGAGCAATGCCTCGAAAGAGCATCCCAAGATGTTATGGGTACACAACTTCGACCTATAGGATCTCCCATACATGCTCATCTGCACAACCTGTTCCACGGCCACAGAGTATCATCCTGATACTCACCATACATCATCCTGATGTACACATGATCATCCTGATCATAATCACTGCATCGTCCTGATGCATGTCATTTGGAGCAACATCCTGAAGCTCATCATCTATGATCATCCTGATCATACAAAGCATCCATCTGATGCATACACAACATCTACCTGATACATATCATCATACATGATCTACCTGATCATACAATGTATCCACCTGATAAATATACAAGCACATGATCCACCTGATCATACCTGATACATATCGACATACATGATCTACCTAATCGTATCCAGCATCCAACATGATGCATACATATATATAAATGATCCAACTGATCATATCCAGCATCCAACATCATGCATACACAAATATATCAAGCATCCAACATGATGCATAAACATATACATGATCCAATTGATCATGACAAGCATCCAACATGATTCCTATACAAATATATCAAGCATGCAACATGATGCATATACAGAGTAGTAAATGGAGCATCATCCTGATGCTCATCATCCATCACTTACATCCATAGCCATGTGAAGAATCCTCCTCTCACCATGCTTGGAATGGCTCCAGCAAATGTGTCCATCACTTCTTCCTCGAAGTGTCGTCAATCTGAAGAACACCAAGCCTATCCCTGAAGTACTCAAACTTCACTCTAGCTAGTGGTTTTGTCAGCACATCCGCAACCTGCTCATCTGTCACAACATACAGGAGCTTCACTGCTCCTCTCTGCACCATATCCCTAATATAGTGATATTTGATCTCAATGTGTTTCGACCTGTTGTGGAACACTGGGTTCTCAGATAGCTTCACACAACTCTGGTTGTCACAAAAGATACCAGTAGCATCCAACGGGAGATCAAATAACTTAGACAGTAGCTTTCAGAGCCATACTACCTCACAACTAGCCGAACAAGATGCAACATACTCTGCTTCGGCTGTACTCAGTGCTACGCAGTATTGCTTCCTGCTAAACCAAGAGATCACACCTGATCCCTTACTGAAGCAGCACCCAGAAGTGTTCTTCCTATCTGCAGCACTGCTTGCCCAATTTGAATCAACATAACCCTGCAGGTTAAACTTTTGATTCGCATCATACTTGAGCCCATAATTAATTGTACCTTTCAGCTAACTCTTTACAGCAACCAGGTGAACACCTCTGGGATCTGTTAGGAACTGGATCAATGTGTTCACCGTAAAGCAAATATATGGTCTCATGTTTGTCAGGTACATCAAGGACCCAATCATCTGACGATACATTGTGACATCAACCGGATCAGATGAAGAATCACACAGAAGCTTCGGGTTCGATGCCATAGGTGTGGCCATAGCCTTGCAGTCCATCATCCTGAACCTCTTCAGAATCTCTATTGCATACTTCCCTTGTCCAAGGAAGATTCCATCTGCACTCTGTCACACCTCCATGCCTAGAAAATAGTGCATCATTCCTAAGTCCTTCATCTCGAATTTGGCTGCAATCTTTCTCTTGGTATCGGCAATCAAACTATCATTACCTGTTACAAACAGATCATCTACATACAGCAGTAGTATGACAGGATTGCCTTCCTCAACCTTGTAGTAAAGGTTGGAATCCGCTTTACTCTTGGTAAATCCCAAACTAGATAGCAAACTGTCCATCCTACCATACCAAGTCCTAGGATCTTGCTTCAATCCATACAAGGCTTTCTTCAACCTACACACGTATGATTTCCTGTCATGTGTCTCAAAACCAAGTGCCTGCTCCACATACACTTCCTCCTCGACTACACCATTCAAGAAGGTTGTCTTGACATTCATCTGGTGTATCTTCCCTTTCATCACTGTAGCCAGAGCAAGGACTGATCTGATGGAAGTGTATCTGGCTACAGGAGAAAAAGTTTCTTCATAGTCAATTCCTTCTTTCTGGGAGAAGACACGAGCTACAAATCTTGCTTGGTATTTTTCTATGCTGCCATATGCAGCATGCTTGATCTTGTAGATCAATTTTGAAGTCACCACTGACTTCCCTTCAGGTCTTGGGACTACATCCCAAACATCATTCTTCATGATTGACTAGTATTCTTCGACCATGGCATCCTTCCATTCTTTCTTTTCCACTGCCTCTTCATAACTAGAAGGTTCTTTGTTCATAATATCATAGAGTAAAGCAACATAGCTGGTATGTGATCTAGTTCTCTTCTTTGCTATGTGTTGTTCTTCTGGAATGCCATATCTTTCTGCATCTTGAATGAGCTCTCTAACCCAAGCATGTTTCCTCTTGTGAGAGTCCTTCTCACGAGGTGGATCTCCAGGTTCTTGCGGATCTTCAATTTCATGATCAACACCTAGAATTGCTTCAGTCATGGTAGTGTCTTGAAATCTGGTTTCCTTTGGTTCTTCATGATCTTCAACACGTGTCTTCCTTGATTTGATGAATGCTGAGTTTTCATCAAATGTTACATCCCTGCTGACATCAATCTTCTTGAACCCTGGAAAGTATATTCTGTAAGCCTTCGATCTTTCACTGTAACCCACAAAGATACCCTTCTTTCCTGAAGGATCTAGCTTTGTCCTCTTTTCCTTTGGAACATGTGTATATAATGGACAACCAAATATCCTGACATGGCTGACTTCAGGTCTCTTACCAGAGAAGACCTCTTCTGGTGTCTTGTTGTACAATATCTTGTGGGGTGTTCTGTTCTGCACATACACAACTATCCTAGTTGCTTCTGCCCATAGATGCATAGGTAGATCCTGGTCATGCAGCATTGCCCGTGCTACTTCCATGATTGTTCTATTCTTTCTTTCTACAACTCCATTCTGTTGTGGATTGTAGGGAGTAGTCAAATCCCTCTTAATACATGAATCACTACATAGTTTCTTGAAATCACCTGAAGTGAATTCACCGCCATTGTCGGATCTGAATGTGTTTATCTTCTTGTCAGTTTGATTCTCCATCAAGGTTTTGAATTCCTTGAACTTATGAAAGAATTCATCTTTGTTTTTCAAGAAGTAGACCCAAGTCTTCCTAGAGAAATCATCAATGAAAGAGACATAGTATACATACCCGCTTAGTGAACTGGATGACATTGGACCGCACACATCGGAGTGGATAATTTCCAAGATCCCTTTTGCTTTGCTTTCACTGCTTGGAAATGCCTTCTTAATGTTCTTTCCTTTTGCACATCCTTCGCAAACACCTTCATGCTTTGAATTGATTTCAGGAAGACCTTCTATAGCTTTGCTTGCAATTGGTAGTGCTCTGTAGTGCACATGTGCAAGCCTTCGATGCCAAAGTTCACTTGGCTCCATGGATTCATGTACCATGGCATGTTCAGGTTGTCCCTTCAATTTGTACAATCCTCCCTCTTGCTCTCCAATCACTACTGCATCATCAAAAGTTTTACCCTTTGGCCATATTAGGACTTGGCCATCTACAAATGCAACCCTCATGCCTTTTGCATCTAATGCAGAGATGGAGAGTAGGTTCTTCTTGAACCCAGGTACAAATAAAATATCTTTCATTTTCAAAGACTTCCCATAGTCTAGATTGTAGGAGGATTCCCCACTTCGTTTGATAGGGTATTGATAATCATCCCTAAGTTTCACCTTATGGGGTGATTCATGTTTAGATAAATTTACAAAAGATTCTTTGAACCCAATCATGTATTTAGAAGCCCCACTGTCAATTAACCAATCATCGCAACCATGAGAAATAGTACCTGTGAGAGCAGAGATTAGAACATATTCATCTTCGCTTGATGAGTCATCACTTTCTGCTCTAGCCTTCTTCCTGGGGGATTCATCATCCTCGGCAGCATGAGCATGATATTTCCTTTTGTTATTCTTCTTTTTCTTGTTTGAGTTGTTGTCCCTTTTGTTCTTGGGACAATTTGCAGCAAAGTGACCCTTCTCATTACATGTGAAGCATCTTAGATCCTTCTTATTCTTTTGATGATAGTGAGTGGATCTCTTGTGCTGAGAGTGATCCTTCTTAGGTTGGCTTCTTTTGGTCTGTGCTGCGAGAGCTTGATCTTCATTTCCCATCTTCTCTTCTCGGGATACAAGCCTTGCTTCTTCTTGAGAGCATTCCTCCCGCATTCTGCTGAAGGAGATCAACTTCCTTCTTGCACAAATTCCTTTAATAAAGGAATCCCATTACCTGGGTAGGCCATTCAGAGTGGTCATGACATCTTCACCATTATCCACCATTTCATCCACCACTTCTAGTTGTTCCTTGATCTGAGAGACCCTAGAAAAATAAGAATGAATGGTTTCTCCATTCTAAAGCTTTACCCCTTTCAATTGGTTCCATAGGGTCATCTTCCAATTTATGTTCTTCCCTTCAAATAGCTTGGTCAGGGAATCAAACATCTCTTTGGGTGTCTTTAGAGATGACACATGTGGGATGAGATGGTCCTTGATAGAATCAACAATGATCCTCTTTGCCTTGACCAAGTTCTTCTTGTGGAGGGCTTTAGCCTCTTCTTCCTCTGGGACAGGGACCTCTTCCCTTATGTAAGTATCCAATTCATTTTCTTCCAGGATTAACCCAATCCTATACTTCCATGCTCGGAAGTTATCAGCCCCTTCAAGCTTATCTTCAAGCTTGGTGTGGTGAGACATCTTTTAAGAGTACTTCAAATGGAAATAGAAAAGATATAGGTATTTATTGATGCCTCGGATATCGCAGCATCAATCAGAAAGGGATTCACCCAGGTAAGTAGTCCCAATTAGATTGCTCACTGTTTGGTGTGGGGAATCTGTCTAGTTAACGGTTCTGGCTATCGTAATATTTAAAGATTCTTATTCTTTTAACTGGTTACAGCCCGATCCACCGTTTATGTGTTTTATTTTAAAGATGATATGCAAGTTCCCTAAGCTAATTTAATCTAAATGTAGAACTTGAAGCAAATCTTTATCTACAACTGAAATTAAAGAGAATCTAATCTATCCTTGCAAGGAGCAAACTGTAAATATGAGCAATATGCTGAAAGAAACATCTAAAGATCATACAGATAGCCATTAAATCTGAAGATGCAATCTCAACAGGAGGTAAAAGATATTAAAAGATAGCTTCTAATTCAAATACAATACATTCCATTACTCATTTGAGAGAGACATCATTGTACAAGAAAATAGAAAGATCATTCATTACACAGAAATAATTCATAGCAGTAAAGAAAGATCTCATTGTAATATGTGAATGACACAAGAGTAGTCCAGTAAGCATTCAGCACACAATTCCATGGCAAAATGCCTTCTCCATGCTTTCATTAGGCAAAATCAAGTTCCTTATACATGCAGAGAAGTAGTTCACGTACAAGACAGGAAATGTCCTTCACCTGCCAAAAGTCCTTTACACTATTCACTAATCATCTATTTATAAGTTTACAAAATGCCTCTAGGGCTGCCACCTGTCTCTTTACAATTTTCTTTAAAAAAACTCTCCAAAATAAAGCAATTCGTGGCCTCCTTTATATAACAAAAAAAGGACAGCTATCCTTGTGACTTCACATTTTGACCACTGGGACAAAGAGAAATAAACAAAATCAAAACAATGCATCACGGCTATTGCAGCTAACTTTGGGGTAGTGCCTCTGCTGGTGATGATGTGCCTATGCTGGTTGCTACCGCTATTGCTTTCTTCTTCTCTTCCTCTGCTATATAACTAAACCATACACCAGTGTCTCTTATAACAATATTTGCTGGCGAGGGGAGCAGGATTTTTTGTGAAGTCACATGTTTATCAAGTTCTGCTTCAATACTTTGAATTCCTGCTATTGCTATCTGGTGGATCTCCTTGAACATATGATTGTGCACTAATGATAGCCCAATGTAGTGATGGAGATCATCTGTGGCCAACACATCAATTTTCTTTACATACTCCATTTGAATTCCCAGCTCATCTTTTAAATCGGACAGGCGTTGCTCTTTACTTGGAAATTCATCAAGGGTCTAGGGAAAAACAACCTTGCACTTCGTGAATCTTTTGATACAGGCTATTACCTTTCCCCATCGCACCCTGGATCTTGGCAATTATCTTAGCGCCACAATTCCTGCAAAATTCCACAAGGGCTACATCTTCCTTAAAACCGGCTACAGATTTGAACGGGAGGTGCTTAGGGAAATCTTCCTTCCCTTCTCTCCACTCCATCTGGCTCAAAATGTTTGCTTTTACTTGAGAGTACTTGTTTCTAAGCCTAACAGCCTCGGCATTAACCTCCTTCATTCTATCCAACATGGTCTTGAGTCTGCAAACCTCCTCAGTAATTAGTTCTTGCGTGGCATGCATTTGTCTCAAGATGTCACAGGACTGTTCGTGAAAAGGAGACATATCCATTGCTCTGCTTTCTGCTTGCTCTAGCTGCTCAACCATCGATTGTTTATCTTCTTCCAACTGAACAACTCTAGCTTCGGAATCATTCTTTTATGCCTCAAGTACCATCATCTTGATTGCCAGGTGCTCCTTTTCTTCTTCCAGGTGTCGATACTTATCTGACAACTATTTGTGGTCAGTAGATAGGCGATTATATTTGTTCACCACAAGGTCCCTATAAGCCTGCTCGTTAGCCACGGTATGCTGCAGCATACAAGATCTTCTCTTTGTTGACTCAAACTCTTTAACCATGTTGATCACATTGTCTTCATTGCTTTTACTGCTGCCACAACAACAGATTCCATGGCCATGGGAGCCGTATTTGTATTTTGCATAACAGTGGTTTCTCCCTGGGTGACAATATCTGAATGAAAAGGTCTCTTTAAGCTTGTCTCTGACTTTAGGACCACAGACTTCCTTTTCTTATAGTATACAAATCTATCCAATCGGGACACAGTATGATCTTTGGATGGGGTGAAAGGGATGATCGGGGGATCTCTTATATGGATGTTTGCCTCCGTGGGCGGGGTCTGTACCATCTGAGATGAGTCTATATCCATATCCTGGGTGTTAGAACCACCCGCTTGTGTATCTTGGCTAGCCTTAATCTCTTCTTCGGCTTTAAGCCATCTTTCTTCTTCAACACTTTGCTCTTTCTCAATCATCTCCCTCTCTTCTTGATCCTTGGCAGCTTGCTGCAACCTAGCTTCTTCAAGTTTAAGAGCCTCTTCCTGCTCCCTTTGCAACTTATCGGCAACAATTTTCTAGAATCTCTTTGCCTCCTCTTTCAACCTTTGCTCTTCACGGGTCAGGATCTCAGCTGCTTCCCTTTCTTTTTATAGGTTGGCTCCTCGAGCTGTGGTAGAGCTAGAGCTAGCTCCACCATTATGACGACAAATTTGCAATTCAGTCATATTATTGATTCCCCTGAACACTTCTTCTTCGTCATCATAGTAATGGGCATACTCAAAATGAGCATGCAACTCCTTGCAATGCTCCGCAACTTTGTTCCGTAGGTCATTTTTATAAAAGAGTGCTTCTCTGAAGTGAAAACCTCTTAACTCTTGAATGAACTCTTCGGCTGCTGCAACCCCCGAGAACTTATATGGCTTAGTACCTCTAAACATTCTGATATAGGTACCCTCTTCCTAGAAGTAGAAATCGCCATAATTTTCCATGACTTCCATGGCATTCTCTGACAGGCAATTGGGTTCTTCATTAAACATCTGCTCATACAGAGGCATAATGAATTCTTCACATATGAGCTTATAGTGCACCCTGTAATTTTGAGCCCACAGTATTTTATAAGCAGTATATACCGGGGTGTTGGACTGATCCCATAAGCAACCTAACTTGGGGAAAGGGAGTTTTTCCAAGATGCAATCAATGAGATATGAAGACATGTAAAAATCTGACTTTTTTAGAGCCAGACCTTCTTTAGCTGCAGCCACAGTAGATGCCAAAATATCTAAGAGGATAGTGGCCCAATCAAAAACAGCTCCCTTAAATGCTATGTAGTGGATTATGGGGGCCCATTGTATCCTATATACAGTTCCATTAGGCATGCCGAAAATTCTTCTTAACATAAGGGCAATCATACAAAAAGGGGGTCTCAAGGTCTGAACTTCATACTCATCATTGTCTCTCTTCCTTAGTTGTTTTACCGTGATTAACAACCTTTTAGCTATTTCAAAATTATGCATCTGTCCTAGCCATGCGTCGTCCAGTGCCTACTGGGGACGTGGGAACTTGTAGGCTGCTGCAATATAAGTCGGATGGAACGAAGTGAATGCCTCTCCCTTGCTGTCATGCAACACTCTTGTTTCTGGGTTGGCATGCTCCAATATCCACTCAATTACTTCTGAGAAAGGGAATAGCTCAGGGCGTGTAGAAGCTTTGGATATGCCAGAGGCCCTGATGTTTAGGTATATTTGCTCTTCTTCTAAGAGTACCTCTGGGATATCTTGGTCTCTGAGCATCCGGTAAATATCTCCCCACCTGACCTCAGGAGGGACTCCTGTGGTGCACTTAGTGTCTTCAAACAGAGTTTCAATTCTCGGCTCTACTGGCTCTAGTTCAACCATCTTAGATTTCTTTCTACTACCCTTTGGCATTGTAGCTTACCTCTATCAAGCAACCATGCGTGAACAAACATAAGATTGCAAATTATCACGTGGAATGGAGCACAACACCACAGCATTTTGAAACACGAGACTAGCATAAAAATATAATCTAATAAATCATAATGCTGCCTACTAAGGACAGAAAAGACAAAATCTACTAAAAGAATGCACAGCATCTGTGAAATTTAAACGCTCTAGGGAAAACAAGGTCGACATTGAGAACTTTAAAGCGGGCACGTGAGTGAAGTTACGGATCTATGCTACCAAGGAAGATTAAGTCTCGCGGATTCACAGGACTGGGAATTCCTATGAGGGCTAATGGCTGTAGAGCCTATGTTTGGAAACACTCGAACAAATGAAGAACGTCCACAAGCCATGCAATTTAAAGGGCGACATTTATCCCGAGAAAGGTTTGACGCAAACAGTAGAGCAAAATAATGGTAAAACCACCTACCTGGAAAAGACACATTGATCTCACGGAGGTTGAAAAAGCAGTGAACAAGCTGAGCTGGAGCAAATTCGCACAGTCTCCAAATGACGTTCTCCACAACAAACTCTACCAATGGTAAAATAAAAAAAACCCTATATACAAGCTGATACATGTGGGCATTCAATGGGTAGGTGACGGCTTTTAAAATGGCATTAATTATGCGTACGGTGGGGTCACTTCAACGCACTTGGCATTTAAGTGTAACCATCAAATTGGAGAGAAAAGGTGAGTTTCATCCACCGTTGCGGCAAGAAATCGCGAGTTTCTCCCGCTACGCAGGAGACTTAGCATTTGAACAAAGCATTTGCCCATTGTGGCAAAGATAAGAGAGATGATCCACTATTGTGGAAAGACTCAACAGGTTCCTCCGAAATTGGACAAGTCAATCGTCCGTTGCGGCGAGAGTTCTTGAGTTGGTCTGCCGTTGCGGGTGAGGAAGACGAGTTCTTCCGAAATTTCGAGTGGGTTTTTTTGAGTTTTTTTTTTAAAGGTGCAAGGTCGAGGGACTTGATAAGGAGGCGCTTGTTGTGGAAAAACGTCGTGAGTGCTTCCGCCGTTGTGGGAAATAATCTCAAGTTCTTCCGATGTTTCAGATAAACGTAACTGATTCCACCGTTGCGGGTGAAAAGCCTGAGTGCTTCCGCTGTTTCGGGAGAAAAACTTGAGTTTTGACTTAGAAGAAAAAACTACAACTCGAAAAATATTTCTCATTGAAACAAAACTAAGTACAGAAAACTTTCCAAAGGAGACTTAACCCCTAAGCAAACTTTCTAGGAAAAGAAAAGGAGGGGCCCCAATGTCTACAAAAAGAATTGGGGGGATGTTGCTGCAACAACAGTCTTACCACTTGATTTGCTGAAAACTGGATCTGGTCCCGGATTAAGGTTTGTCAGAGAAACCATAAAAATTCAAAATGTGAATTTCAACTTTTTGAAAGGATAGAAAGATGCGCCTTGATGAGCTGATCAACCTAGTATATTCAGAATTTGAGATCTACAAAGTTTCACCCTTCAGAAATGTCTTTTAGTCTTCCTCGATTCACTCAGGACGACCCTGAATTAGGGTTTGAGTTTCCCGGAGCTTCACCCAACCAAAAATCTCGATCCAAAGCTCTAAACTTCGATTTTGCCAAGGCGCTTCCAACTATGTCTTCAGATTTCAAAAATTCCTATTTTTTGGAAACCCTAATTTTTAGGGCCAAAACTGAAAGTGCTCAGAATTGAATTCTTATTGGACAGATAGATTCTCCTTGATGAGTAGAGTCAATATACCTTACTGCTTTCCCAAACACTGTGGAGAGAAACCCAATAAACAAGAAACCCTAGTTTCCACCACTATACAATGTCTTCTTCTCAGGGAAGCTCTGATACCATGTTAATTTTTGAGCATTAATTCAATATACTCTAGGATCTTTACTAAGAGAATAACATGTACAACATATCAATCATATCAAGCATGTCAATCATGTAAATCATAACAAGAGACAAACATAAGAGACAATAGACACACAGAGTTTCCGTGGGGAAAACCCTAAGGTGAAAAACCCCACAACTTCCTCAGAGATAGATAGATCAATGATACAACCAAAGTACAACCCAAGTACAAGATATAGTATTCTCCTAGCATATGATCGTCCTCCTCACATGTGCGCCACTTTTCGAGTGATGGATAAGTGAGTAATGAAGTGAATGAAATAGAGATCTCCGATCTCTATTTATACTTGTCCTGTGCTGCCTAATAAACGTATGTGGCCGACTTATCTAACTCAGCCTAATAACCCCAGGTTACATTATTCCGGGCCGACCCCTCTACTAGATGGTCTAATAACCCATTAGCAAGTTACATTACTTGCGACACTCGTCAATACAAATGATGACACTTCCATATAGAGGAATAATACATCTCTATAGGAGTACAATAAATATAGATGAAATACATTCCGAAGTTACATATACATCAACAATTAATGATAGGTCCGTCGCCTCCATGGCGAGCCATCACCTCTAACCATAGAACCATTTGCAGATCTTGTGGATTGAGACCATCCAACTCAACCTATGGCCGCAATAGTGGAACTCGTTTTAAGAAGAAAGAAACCACGATGGATCCATGGAGAAATTATTTACGAGGAGTCCGTCGCACCAGTTGAATATTGTCGGTGCCATACACTTGATGGCATATAACATATGATATTTGGTGGCCTGATGAGAAGCCCTGCTTCCTGCCACCCGCTCAATGGTAAAGAGTATAGTTCTCAGAGATCGGTCCCGTATGTTCTTGATGGGAATTTTCCCAGCAAGCATTTGTGTCCCCTATGTGCAGAAATGTGCGACAATAATTTCGGTAGATTGGTCACTACCCTGAGGCCAGGATAGTGAAACATGGGCCCCAAGTCTCAATAACACCATCAAAAGTAAATATATTCCACATCCAATGTGAGGATATGGGCACCTACCCTAAAAAACTACAGATGTGGGCCCCACAACCTGATAAGATAATCAAATAGTTGTACCTAGGATCTCATCCCTTGTACATGAAATCATTTCAGTAGTCCACACCCCTATAAAGAATTTATGGAGTGGGGTTCATTCGCTACTTGAACATCTCCGAGTTCATGTTCTCTCTCCTTCCACTGGACCATCTTGTTGTCCAATGTGTGCATAAACATTAATAAGATAGTTGTTAGATCCTTTCCAATGCATTGGAGTTGAGTTTTTGGGCCCCATTTTTTATTTTGGGAATTAAATTGTGGCGACGCACCCTGCATTTGCGGACAATGCGCTTTTCCCATTGGGTAAGTGCGTCAAACCCCTTGCGATGCACTTCCTGTAAGGGGAATGCACGTCACCCAGGGCAGGCGCAATACCCTTCATTATGAGCCCAAAAAACCTAAAAATTCACATTAAAATCAAATTCTAATCCACTAAAAATATTAAGCGTGAGATTGAGGCCTACCTGCAACTAACGGGGCGTGGATTCCCTAACCAAGGAATTCGTAATCATCGTTAGAAAATCGAGCTCCAAAGAGGTTTTTTCACTATTCCAACTTGGTAAAAAACAATTGGTAAATAATTTCTTACTATTCACACTTTTATATGAAAAAATGGAATATTCATTTATTAATATTTCTTTTATGGGTTATTTACTATAGTTGGCTTCCTTTTTATCTTTTAAAACCTCATAACGAACTCCAACTTAGTTCTTGGAGCTTGCAAGTAGAGAAAAGTGGTGTTTTGACTATGTTGGTGTCCATCATAGACTCTTCATGCTTTTCATCAAGTGTGAACAAGTCTTTGAGCGTTTTTTATGCCATCATCATGCTCATTAAAAATAAGTATTAACAGCATCGATCTCACTCTTTGTTCCTTCTCAAGCTTGTAAGACTATGAGAATAAGTCACCGAGTTATATTTGTAAAACTCCCATAAAAAAGGAGCCCCCTCAGAGTCCTTCTTTAATCTCTTTTCAGACTCCCTAAATAGGAAAAGATCTCCAAGCGAACTTGATTCTTTCACGCTTGTAAAGGTATTTGAAAGGTCGTCTTTTTGGTGATAGGTTACCCCTTTTTTAGACCAGTAGGACTATTTACGAAAAAAGGAGCGCTCCAGTTAATCATAACTGGAAGAGTTCTCCCTCATATTGCTTTATTCATTTTCTGATGATGAGACTAGCTTTTACCAAAAATAACCATTTGGAGTATTCTTTGGTTCTTTCAGACTCTCTAAATATGAAATAACACTGATTTTTCCTTCTCTAGACTCATTAAAATCTAACATTGAAGGGCCCTTTCAAGGACGAACCCCTCCTATATCAAGTTCATAAAACATGTGAGATTGGACTCGTCTGAAGAATGAGCTATACCAAGCATATGTTACCCTCCTCAAGATAGTTAATAAACAAAGAGGTACTCATCAATCATGATGGGGATAAGGAAAGAGTTTGTGTTTTATTGTAAATATGGAAGTACTTAGTCACTCGTGAACATGACACTCATTTGCATATTCATTAAAACACTTGGGCAACCTGCTTATCTTCGAGTCTCACAAATTCCATGAGTCTTTTTTTCTCCTTTGAGTCATTCAAAGAATGATTCCATCATCATTTGCATTAGGTGTCAGTGTCATTCTCATCATGTCAATGCTGCCAAGTCATGCCATCCCATGTTCAAGAGAGGTCTATTAATTGAGTCAATATTTGCAGTCATTATACCTTCTATCGTGTCGGTCACCCCTAAGTCAGTCTCAAACAGTTGCTCTACAGTCTGATCTACTCCAAAAAATATTTGATCTTGTTTTGTGTCTATGATGGGGGAAACATCATGGCCCTCCTTCGACTAGTTTATCCTTGTCAACTTCAATATATCATCCGAGGATTAAACCTAGAAGCCAATCAAGTACTTGGGCATGCATGCCTCAATGGAAGGTTACTTCGCTTTCGATAGTAATTTCACATCATTGAATTCTGATTGAAATATCCCATTGAGTGTTCGACCTTATCTCGTTGATTCACATTCAGTGGTATGTACTATGATACCTTGGGGATCATTGAAATCAATGGTGGTTTCCCTCGTAATTGTTAATGGTATACATCAATGATCGGTAATCAAGTAGTTTCTACCATGTTTGACTCCAAAACATTGTAATCACATGGTTAGATTTGTATCATTGCGGGTTCAACTTCAAGACCCTGGGTTAACTTATGTATCTTACCCAAGTTACGATGTAGATTTTTTTAGTCATATCACATGGATCCAGTTTTGTATCGGTTGTGGTTGTGTTATCATCTCATCATGGATCTACGCTTGTGTCTAGCAACCATGATTATGTTCAGTCAATCTTTACAATCATGGATCTACAATGTATTGGTCGGTAGACATGTTATGAGTCATTTGAGAGATGTATCTCAGATTTTTTTGTACTGCAGGAGTCTTTGTTCATCACTCCAACCAATGATCCTTGCCTCGATCCTTCATATTAAAAACCATTTCACCTACCATATTTTTCCAGCTTCATTCTTTTGGGGGCATTCTGTTAGAACAAAATCTCATCATAATTAGTTATGTGTCCTCTATATTCCTTGTTTCCTGAAGCACCTGGGATGAAAGACCAAAAGAAAATTTGATGCATATCCCTTTAAATTTTTGTTGTCACCCCCGACACCCCCTGTTCTCTGGAAAGGTGCGTCAGACCTAAGGTGATGTGTTATGTACATTAGCAGAGTGCGTCGATGACGCCTGCTTCCCTTGCACAAGGTGCATCACCCTTCAACTGACGCGAATTGTCCATGTGCAAGGCGCATATATGTTAGTTAAAATTGATAAAGAGAAGCTTCGAGTGAATTCTCGAACCTTGGGTTGCGTGGAGGCTTATCCCTACATATCTCAGATGGTGGCATTCAATCCCGTTACCTAGTGGGATGATCCCTTAAGCTTCTCCCCTAAATATTCAACCTATCCGATCCATTTTTCCCTATAAATATAAACACCCTCTCGATTCTTAGGGGAGGAAGGATAGAGTACCTACATGCTAGTGGAATTCTGTGAGGATATCCTTTTCATCCATAGGAGGAAAAGATTTGATATTTGATGCTAGGATTATTGGAAAAGAGTTATGACGTCAAAGAATTGGTTGTAACACCTCTCTCTTTGTACTTTCTATAATTAAATTTAATACAAATTATTTCCATAAAATTATTTTCTTTATAATTTGTTGGCAGGAATAATACCCTACAGGAGGGGAGTAGAGACTGTCAACATACAAGTATACAAGGTGGATTGATATAATTCTACAAGCACATATTTGTAAGCAAATGAGATAAAGTTGAGAAAGTGGCGCACCTGATTACCGAAGTCTGATCCTAGATTTCTCCTCTTTCGCCCCCTATGTGTTCGTCTGCAAAACAAGCTTTACACCTTCCTCAAGCCAATTTGATTATATAAAATAAATTGACATTTATGATTGCATAAATCATCAATTAATAACCAAAATGCACAACATACACAACACAAGTAATGTTGGGAAGGAAAGATATCCACTTTATTGATCAGCAAATGAAGCAAGTACAATAATACCTGACTTCTGTTTGAGGCACTTTCGTAACTGAGACCTGGATTCCTGCTCCTCACAATGACCTAGAAATTCCTCCATCATGACATTAGCATCTTCTTCTCTAGTCCCCTACCTCATGGCATCCCCTTGTATTTATGGGACAAGGAAGGAAGTTAGATTCGATAGGTGGTTGAATTGGGAGGTTGGGGAAGTTGCAGAACCAACCCCAACTAATCTCAATTCGTAATCTTAATTATTTTTTCCATTTCATCTTAAGATGTGCGCTAGTATCATATAAGTAATCCAGCATTTAGGGCACATTTTTTCTTCTCAACATCAAGCGCACACAACATTTAAGGGAGTGCGCTGGTTGTCTTAATGTAAACCAACATTTAGAGTGCTGGATGTCTGTAGGAGAAGTAGTGCACACATCATGGAATATATTTTTAGCTGAAAGAGGTGCACACTCAGCAATAACTCATCCAAGGTCAATCCAGCTCTTCCATCCATAGTGTCCTTTTGTGTGATCAACAGGGCAGTGTGATCATGGACGGAGAAGTGTAGATTTGACCTATAACAGATGCCCCCTAATGTGTGAGGTCAAAGGGAAACAATGGACTAAATACATTATAATTCCAAGTCAAAGGAGGAGCGAGAAACCACCGAACGGAGTCACAAAAATACCTGAAACAACAATCAAGGTCAACAGACAATTACAATCTTGACATCATATAGATGTGCAGTGTGATACAATATGATCTTTGATACATAACTAAGAGATGTATATATAGCATGGCCACTGAAATACAAGCGTGGATACATGTCAAAGATGAAAGATCATAGCCATAACAACAAACTGGATCTATGTCTCATAAAGAGCAAAAAATGGGTGTGGCTCAGTCTTGTGCAACTTGGGTAATAACACAAATCTGGAAGTGCTATCACAATCACAAGGTAGGAACCCTACCCATGTGAATAAATGAGCTGAAAGTCGAATATGGGGGGTACCATTTGATTATTGGTCATTGATGTATACAGTTAAGAAAAGAGAGGGCTTCCACCGATAATGATAATGGGGCCCAAGGTACCTAGTACGATCCAACAAGTGTGAATAAATGGACTCGAAGTCGAACACCTGAAGAACCTGTTGAATAAGAGACATTGGTGTATTCTCATTATTCAACGATGAGGGAAAATGCCATTGATGACTGCAATCCCCAAGGTACTAACCGAAACTCTAAACTTCATTCCCAGAGCATAATGAGTTGAAGTCGATGGGAAGAATTCCGCTGGAAGGGAGGACTTCAAGCATCCTCCATCATCCAACACGAGGAACACTCAAATGTTTGAGGTTATTTGGAGTAGGACGATCACAATGTGAAACAAAATGACACCAGGATGGACGATACATGAGGTCAAGGTAACTACATAATGGCCGAAATAGGTTGTATCCTTGAACAATGAGCACGACACAGAAGTGACTTAGGAAACTTTCAACATAAGGGGGATGTGATATAAACCTGCAATGTAGGAGACATTGGAATATTCTCCATATGATTGGAAGAATAACCAACTGGAGGAGTAACAAACTTTGAGATCGGTCTTACCCAAAGGTCAAAAACTGAAACCCTAACTAAATGATAGACTCAAATAGGTGCTGTGTTAAAGGACATTACTGACTTAGCTGCCTTTGAAACTGAAAAAGATGTAGATATCCTTCCTTCCCTTTATTCTTTTTGGTAAAAGAATGTCCTTCTTGTTGTTTTAATGAGTCCAAGAAAGAAAACTCAATAGGTACAACCATGTAAAAAGTTTAACGAGCCCATGGGAGGAAGACTCAGGAAGAGATAGACGAATACTCTATAACACTGATCCATGGATTTTAATATTGAGCCTGGATTGGTTTATGCTCGCCGTTATTTTCTTGTTTAAGGAGTTAGAAAAACTTAAATAATCCTCCATATACTTACTCGTAGATTTTAGTATCGAGCTCGAGTTAGTATGTGCTCGCCGATGTTTTCTTGTTTAAAGAGTCATAAAAACTTAAACCATCTTCTATATACCCTCTCATGGATTTCACATCGAGCTCGAGTAGGTAAATTCTCGTTGGCGTTTTCATGTTTCGAGAGCCTGAAAACCCTAAATAAGGCTCCAAAAGGTCATTTTTTCATACAGTTAGTCTCCTCCCCCGAAAAAGTGTAAAACAATGGAAGAAGAACTCTTCTAGCCACAGGTGACTAGAGTATGCCTTTTTCGTAGCTAATCCACAAAAGTCTGGAAAAGGGGTAAACTTATACTTAAGTGGATGTTCTTTCAATTAATTTAACGAGTCTGAAAGGAACAAGTGTACTCGACAATCTTGTTTGTTTTTTGCAAAGTCAAAACAAGAGTTTAAAATGACTTAAAATGGCTTCTAGGATCGTAATTTCATGACCTGCCAGAGAGTAGGATCTTGACAAATGAGTTAGTAACCATGGACAAATATTTCTAAACGACAAGATAGCGAAAATATAGTATCTCTATTGATCTGCCGATGAAGAAAATAAGTCTCATTTGGTTTAATGCCTTTAACTTATAGTGAAAATTTGAAATACACATTAAATTTAATTCACCAAAATTTATAAATGTTAGTGATTAAAAATAACATTTTAAAGCAAAATGAAACTATACACTTTTAAGAAAAGTGGGTAAAAATCAAAGTCAATTTTTTATAAATGGTTTCAAAATTAGAAATCAAATATCAAAATTGAAGTTTTTTAGGGAAAAGTGGAGCAAAACCTTGATCTTACTCCGTTCATAGCGATCAAACTGGGCTACCAATCGATCTTCTACCTCCACCAAGTAAGTTATTTCCTCCTGCACTTGCAATTTCATATAATTTTTGTAAATTTTAGTGGTCAAATCCATTTTTTAGCAAGGTTTCAAACACATTTGTGCGTTTGCACTGCTATGTTTGAGTGAAACTAGCGCACTTGACAAAAGTGCATTGGTTCACTTCAAACACAGCAGCGCTCGAGTGTGACTGTGTAGTAAGAACAATAGCGCACACCGCCAGAAGTAGGGTAAAAAATCAAAATGACCAACGTTTAACTGTTTGCTTGGCAGGATGGTACTTGTATGGCATCAAAGGGAACATGAGGAGATGGATAGGGATGCATTAAATGATCCATTGACTCTCCATGTGCTTCAAAGATGCGGCTTGTTGAAATTTTATAGAACGTTCAACATGCGGGCACAAATCCGCTTGCTTGAGAGGCTTGTCCAATACTGGGATGCCAATGCATTAGTGTTCGATATCCAAGGAGAAATACTGGAACTCACCATAGACGACATCTATTTTATCATGGATCTCTCTCGGAGGGGAGATTTGGTGAACTTGAAGGGGTTCTCTCGCAATGTGGGTGCCTTGTCCGTGCAGGACTACGTCAATGCCTACTGCCTACCAGGAACTGAGAAATCCAGTAGTCAAATCCTTATCTCGACTATTGCAATCTTCCCCCTCAAGGTCATTGTGAGTATCCTTAACCAGATGGGAGGGAGTGCTATGCAACATCTTGCATCGAGACATTACATGCATATAGGCATTGAACGCTTGCAAGGGAAAGTATATGACTAGTGTTCAAGTCTTCTGGAGAACATGAAGCTTCAAATTTCGGGGTGTAAGACTGGAAGGATGAAGAATTTTGGGTATGGAAGCATATTGTGCACCTTCTTATTTGAAAGGATTCCTGCTATAAGTCTGGGGATGACCTTGCCCCCACTCAACCCTCGTGGGCCGATGTTGTCTCATTGGGGTGAGATCTTCCTACGCCAGGGTGGTGGCGAGAGAAACTTCTGTTACCATGAGGATGATTTCTGGGGATGGTGGGACCGACAGGTACTAGCTCTCAAGCAGTTTCCATACGAGGGCATAGATTTCCACCACAATCCTAAGCTGATCCTTCCACCAGGAGCATCCTGGGGAGAGATGGGTATGTTTATGCTTTTTTGAAAAATTATTTAAGTTTTTCATTTTGTATATATGATTTTTATGATGAGTTTGAAATATTGAGTAAACTGTCTTTTGAAGATGCAGGACCAGTGCATCCTGAGGGACATCCTCGTACCTTTGTACCGCCAACCATAGTGGGTGCAACAGATGCCATGTTGGCAAGAATTGAGGGGAAGATGAGTCGTTTGACTCATGACATACCCACATACAAGGTCGAGCGGATGCCGCTCGCAATTGAGGAGGATGTGGTGGGTGTGCCCCCAGCTTGGATCCGACTACTTAGAAAAGTAGCTAGCGTAGTCATCTACTATAGGGAGGTTGTCGTCGACATGGCATAGGATGCAGAGGAGGCAGAGGCCCCTCCTTCTCCATAGAGAGGAGGCCATACATATGTATATTTTTTGAGGTCGTCGAGCCCTTTTTTGTATTATGAAATTACACCTGTGACAGACTTATGACTCAAACTCATATTATTTTTTGATACAAATATATATATAGTATCAATTATATTTACATGTGTGTGCTTATCTTTATGTGTGAAATGCTTATTATGAATGTGTATGATGTAAATGCCAATCTAGAACTTAATTTGCATATGAATCAGCTAGTGCATTTAAATTTCTTGGAGTATGTTGATACATGATGTAATCAAACTGTCTCTCAAGTAACTTAACTCGCAAGAACTATCGTAGAAAAACATGATCCCTAACCTAATAAACACCCATTAACTGAAACACAACTAGTTGTGAATCAAGCCTTACCTCCAATTGTGAAATGCCATGAAACAGAGCATCTCAGAGTAGCTCTATGACCACACTGTATTCAACTACATTATTCATTGTAGGACCCAAACAAGCCCCTCCCGAAGAAACCAGTTGGCCAGTCGGTGAGTAAATAACCCAAGGTGCTGCAACCAACTAACAGGTGTGGCGACTAGTGCCATCAACAAATCCTAAAACGTGTTCAGTCGACATCTGAAACACAAAGCAAAAAGACACATAAGACCTATTGACAATCACAAGCACAACTAAATCTACAAAAATGTACAGCTATGATACATGAAAAAGCACAGAAACCTAAGCATAGTACTTCTTCAAGTAGAGCCCATTTCTAGGCTCCGGCAGCTTATTACCTTCATAATCTATTAACTCGTATGCACCCTTCTTCAGGACCTTAGAAACTATGTAAGGATTGAGCCACATGGACTTAAAATTTCCTACCCCTAAAGGTTCCTTGTCTTGGTCGTAAAGCAAAACAAGGTCTCCTTCAAGAAAAACCCTAGGTTTAACAGCCTTATCGTATTGGCCCTTGACTCGATTCTTATGAACCTCATTTGTTGTGAGCGCATCGCGGCACTGTTCATCCAAATGTTCTAAATGCAACAAACGTTCTTCTAAGACTGACGTGTCAGGTAGCAGTTGGATAGCTAACTTCAATGAAGGTATCTCACACTCAACCAAAACAGTTGCCTCTATCCCATGGACCAATTGGAAGGAATAGAACCCGGTAGCAGTCTTCACATTCGCTCGATATTCCCAAAGAGCATGGTACAACATGATGTGCCAGTTAGTTCGACTGGCATTAATGGTTCTAGGTCAAATTGTTTTCAAAGTTTTGTTAACCGCTTCGACCTAACCATTCGCCTGTGGATAGAATGAAGACGAATGTTCCTGACGAAAACCTAACATGGTGTATAGCTTGGTCATCATGTTGTTCTGGAAATGACGACTGTGATCAGTCATGATCTCTTTGGGTATACCAAATCTTGCAATAATCTAGTTGAATAGGAAATAAGCAGTCGTTTCTCCATCTGTTTTAACAGTAGGCATTACCTCAGCCCACTTGGTGAAGTAGTCGATGGCAACAATGATATGATGATGGCCTCCAGCCGAAACTGGATTGCAATTCATATAATCAATCCCCCACTTGGTGAAGGGACCTGTTGTGATTATAGGATGAAGAGGAGCTGGGTGTGCTCTAATTTTCCTGGTGAAAAACTGACATGGACAACAGTGTTTCACAGCTTCCAGACAATATTTAAAGATTGTGGGCCAAAAATAACTGGCACGCAGTATTTTCTGGGTTGTTTCCAAGCTAGAAAGATGACCCCCACAAGCTCCACTATGAGCATCATTCAATACTGAATCTGCTTCCTCCAAAGTCAAACAATGTCGTAAGATGGAATCTATCCCACGTCTGTACAAAGTGTCATAAATGATGAGATAGTTTTTCGCATGACTCTTAAGTTTGCATCATTTGTCTCTAGAGAAAGTGGTGGGACACCTCAAAGTCAGGAGATATACCAAGATATCCCTGTACCATGGGTCAGAGGATGCAATGAGAAATATATGTTCATCCGGGAATGATGACTCTTCCTCCAGATGAACTATGTCACTCAAGAATTCTAAAATCAGTTTAGCGAACACCAGTGACTTCTTCGACTTAGCGGACTGAAAAACCAAGTCGAATTCCTGTAGGATTACAATCCACTTATTGAATTTCCCACCGATAATACATCGAGTGAGAAGATATTGAAAGGGATTGACTTCTGCAATCACAGTAGTAGTTCGTAATAAAATGTAGTGACGTATCCTCTGGACCACATAGACTGCAGCTAGTGCCAACTTTTCCATGTGTGAATACTTAATCTCAGGAGCTATCAGTGCACGCAAGAGATAATAAATGACATGCTCTTGGAGCATGTCATCCTCCTGAACAAGTATTATGCCAATTTTGTATATTGATGCAGCCAGATATAGGAGGAAATCCTTCATATAGTCTGGTGGGCTTAACAAGGGGGCTGATAATAACGCCTTTTTCAAGGCCTCAAATGATGCTTGAGCAGTCTCATCCCACAAAAAGTAGGTGTCTTGTTCAAGTAGTCTCATGAAAACTTTGGTAATTTTGGCATAGTTGATGATGAAGCGTCGTAAGAAGTTAGACATGCCCTGCAGACTTTGAAGTTGTCTTAGGGTGCGAGGAGGAAGAAGATTTACAATCGCCTCAACTTTCAAAGGGTCAACCCTTATGCCACAACTGGATACTATGAAACCTAGTAAACTTCCAGATTCAACACAGAATACACATTTGTTGGGATTCAATTGAATCTTGTATTGTCTGCACAACTCAAACACTAGTCTCAAATGATCTGGATGGTATTGTCTCTTGTGAGATCGCGCCAAGAGATCATCCATATAGGGTTCTACTATGTGTTTGATGTCGTGAAAAGCAAAGTTCATTGCTCACTAAAAGGTAGCTCCAACATTCTTCAAGCCAAACGGCATCTTCCAATAGGTAGAGGTTCCCCAAGGACAAATGAAAGTTGTCTTGTGCTAGTCTTTAGGTTTGATTTGTATCTGATTGTATCCCTAAAAACCATCCACGAAAGAAAACATTTCATGGCCCGTGCATGCATCTATGATTTGATCAATAAATGGCGTGGGGTAGTTATCTTTAGGACAAGATTTATTTAGTTCTCGGAAGTCAGTATAGACTCTAATGGTTCCTTCCTTTTTGTCAACTGGAACAAGATTCGAAACCCATTCTATCATAGCGATCGGGTAGATGAATCCGGCTTTGAGCAGTTTCTCGACTTCCGCCTTAATGGCAGCTTCTTTTTGAGGGTTAACTGGACGGAGCTTTTGTCTCACAGGTTTAGCATTGGGGTATGTAGTGATGACATACTCAACAATAGAAGGGTCGATGTCTGGCATCTCCTCGTAAGACAAGGCAAAAACATCGCGGAATTCTTTAAAGAGTTTGGTATACAAAATGATCTCCTCAGGACAATAGTCTGCTCCAATAAAAATATTTCCCATGACCCGAGGTTTGGCGGAAATTTTGATCGGAATAGTTCTCGATATATTTTCCATATTCCCTTTGGCATAAACAGCTTTTCAAGTAGAAGGGATAGCAGAAAAATCAACATTCCCACTGGGTCTCATAGAAAACTCGCCTCTCTCTATCATGTCTAGATCAGGAAGGAAATAAGACCTGTGGTGCATATGTTCCCAAGGATGATCCAGGTCCATCATTGCTTCCAAAATGGCTTCGTCAAAAGGAAAAATAGTGTCCAAATAGTCAAAAGAGTGGGCGGAGTCTAGCGACCATGCAGGTGCATAGTCCATATCTGACTCAGCAGAGACCGACGGAGTCATGATATGTTCTGTTGCAGCATGTTGTGCTTCCAAGTATTCTATTTCTGCAATAGATAAGGGAACTGCTGGTTCTAATTTAGTAGGGAGAATCCATGGATCCGTTGTTAGACCAACCTTGTAAGTCTCGGTAGATGAACCCTCTTCATAACTCATAAACTTAACAGGAGAAGGTAGGTCAAAAGTTCCCATTAATGATGCATAAAGTCCTACTCCTAAAATGTCACAAGCTAGGTGAGACTAGTCAACCAATGGAATTGTCGAATCCAACGAAGTTTGGTTGTTTCCTTGAGAGAACGAAAGTTGATCAACTGTGACAATATTTCCTTCATGAGGGAACATTACAACTTGAAAAATGGCTGATGGAATGGCTCTCATTACATACGTCCAACTCTTGCCTAACAACATGTTGTAGTCAAGCGGAGCGTCCAGAACTTCAACCTCTACAGCTATTGTCTTACCGGCAAGTTTGACATCAAATGATGGTAAAACTCCGTGTGGATGGAAGGTTCTGCCATCAAAAGCAGTAAGCAGTGTGTTTGAGGGGATAACTCGGGAAATCCCAAAGCTTTCCAACAAGAAATGGACATTACGCACGTAGACGCGCCCTCATCTACAACAGCTCGTCCAATGGTCTTAGGACCATGAACTACCTCTATATGGAGAGCGATGTGATACGACAACCAGTATTTGATATCAGTCATATCAAATCGAGCAGTCATGTTGGATGATTCCATGCTCCCAATCAATGAGAGAAGTGCATTGTGTTGTAATGGACAACTTTGCAAGACTTCCAAAGTGGACATGGCATAGGGGATTTGGGCTCAATATTCAACCACATTGTAGTTGGAAGCAACCCATGCATTAGGGTTGTGCACAACCCGTTTGAAGACACCTTTCAGAATCTTCGGTAGCGGGTCCATCGGTCTCTCGATGTGGAGAGGGGTAGAAGACTCAGGAACATCCTTATCCTTTTGCTGCAAATATGGAGTATAGTTTCTTGCATGCATTTGCAAAAGTGCATCCGAATTAACCATATTAATAAAAGATTGATCAACTGAGGCATGTGGGGTGCCCTTAGCATTGGAGGTGCTAGAAGCTGAGGTTTGTCCTTGGGGAAATGGATCCTTTAGGATGACCGGTTTCTTATCTGAAAGCAGCTTTTGGGATTATTCTAATAGAGGGCATTGATGAGTAAGATGGTCCTCCTTGCAAAGCTTACAAGGGAATTTAACTTTCTTTTTCTCTCTTTTACTCTCCTCGGCATTTTCCGTGTTTTTGGGATTTTGGTGGTTCCCCTCTCCTTTCTTTCCCTTCTTTTTATTGTTGGGCTTTCGAGGGCCCCTTTGGTTGGTCTGAACTTGTTGTATAGACTCTGTTGTAGAAGGAGAGGTTGTGACCAAAGTCACTTCTGCAGCATATTGTTTGATTGATAAGGCATGAGCCTGTTTGGTCAACACTTCAAAAGCTGCAGAATCAACTAAACCCACGATGCCATCAGCATGTGGTCTAGGTTTAGGTTTACCTAGATCCGTATTGGATCGTGGTGCATCAGGAATGATCTTGTACAAGATCCCAGACTGAGTGTAAACCAAGTCAAGTTGTTGGGTCCTAAGGATAGCTTCTTCCTCCGAAGACACCCCAGAAGTAGCTACTTCCTTAGAAATATAAGGAAGGAGTGATTTTAGATACCACTCTAATAGAAATTATGGAGGGATGTTGGCTTTAATGAGCCTCTTCCGTCTTCGCCACTCCTGAAGATGGTCAAATAGATGAGTGGCTTTATTTTGTCTAAAAGTAGACAACAGGTCTGTACCAGCATCGTACCGAATAAGAAGTTGGAAGTGGTTCAGAAAAACTGTAGCAAGATCCCAAAAATTATAAAAGCGGTTGCAGGTAGCTCGATGTACCATTTGGCTGCAGCACCGGTCAAGGTTCTCTGAAAGAGTCTCAACCTGACGAAATCGTCATTCAACGAATTCAATGAGCACTAGAGATGAAAAGTGGTAACATGATCACCAGGATCTTCACTAGTCTTACCTTCAAATTTTGGGATGTCTGAAGGCAGCTTAGTGGGAACTGGTGGCCATGTAGGGTTATGACACACCGGATCATTAGTTAGTTTGGAAAGGTCTGGCAAATTCAAAGTTGCCAGAAACGATAAACGAGGTCAAGCAGATGGAATGTGATAAGCTTGAGCCATGTAGGGGGAACCTCCCATAACTTGGCTCGTAAAATGTTGGTTAGGGTTTCCCCCAGCCATCTGTTGTGATGTGAAAGTGTTATTAAAATTGCCCCACCCAAATGAAAGAGGATTAATTCCCTGTGTGTTCATCCATTGTGGCTATGTGTTAGCCCCGCCATATTGCTCGTTAAACATGTTACCCCCCTCCTCCAGCAAACAAAGAGAAAGGGATGCTCCCTACAGGTATATGGGCTGGATTCACATTATAACCTGCATAGGGGTTGAAACCAGGTGTAGTTGTGATGGATGGTGTAGTCATGGTACCCATGACAGGCATAGATGTCGTAGGGACTAATCCTGCTAAGGTCATGGAAGGGACAGTCTGTAGAATGCCCTGGACTTGTTGGGTAAATGGAGGAACATTAAAGGTCACTACAGGTAACCCAATTAAAATTGGCCCATCATTAGGGTTTACAACAATGACTGATGTCAAAGCTTGGAAGCTTAGCATGCCTAAAGTACCAGCATTGAAGGAAAAATATGGGCTCGAGGCAGAAGCACTCTGCGAAGAGCTAGGTGTGGCATTGTTAGCATAGGAAGGAGAGAGGAATCTCGTAACCATTGCTGCAGTGGGAGTTTGGGGAGCTCTTGTTTGATCTCCAGGATCAGCCATAGAATGACCTAGAGTAAACCTATATGCACTAAAATTGGGTTGGTCTAAGGGAGCTACACGTAAGACTACATGATCACTAAGACAGGTTAAGGGAGGGTTAAAAGGAGTGCTAAACTCTTGTGAAGTTATGTCCTCAACCTCTATAGTATCAAAGTCTTGTTGGCCCTGGGTTATCATGTGTGGCTCTCTAGGTGCTTCTCTATCACCCACAGGTTGGTAAGAACCATGGGAATCAGTCCTCCAGTGTCTTGGTGGCAGTGGAGTTTCCACTGTGTGTGGTGGAAGGTTTTGCAACCTTCGTGATCTACGCAAGTGTTGGTTCTCCACAATGATATATAAAATGAAAACTAAGTCTAAAACCTAGTGGCCACTACTCGACTATGGAGCAAACAACATACCACTACAAAAACTCCTAAGGTGATCAAGACCAATCAAACAAGATAAATTCTCTCAGAAGTCAGTCTGGGATGATGAGGGCCCATAAAAAACCAATGGAGTACTAACGATCTGTTACGCAGTGGCCAATGGAGGTCCTTTGGGTGCAAGCATTTGAATCAACAAACCGCCCTCCCAGGATTGCTACTAAAGGGTTACCTTCTGCGTCTATCCAAGGTGAAGTGGAAATAGCCTTCCACTCTACCTATGAAGAATCCTAGATGGTCAAGATACTAAAGCTACCATAAGTACAAAAATTCTTGGGGGAATAGTCGTCAGTCTAACCGTAACGCATGGGCAGGGTAACATAGCCTGAAATCCAACAAGATCCTCATATGTGAGACGGCTATGGTTTATGCTCGAAAAGAAAGTGAGGGGTTATCCTCAACAATTCTAGTCTCACATGACCTTGTGCTTAGCTCCGGTTTCAGTGGAGTTTCCCAAGAGATTTTGATACAGATGGATTTACCTATAGAATGTCTTACTATGATTGTTGATTAATGAAACCGATTCTGGATAGTTTAAGTGTGTTCTGAACCAAAACCCTAGACTAAGCTAGTTGATGTAGTGACAACCCTAAAAAGAAAAAGTTCCTAATAAATTTTATTAAGTGTTCTTCACGGGGGGTTCACTAGTGAGGCAATATCATATCACGTCCATTCATATTGGGGATTTGAATACTCTTAAAAACTTCAAAAATATATTGCCCCATATTAAGGGGTTAAGGGGTTTTTTTAATTTGACATAGTAATATAAATATTGGGGGTTATTTTATTGGGGTGGGCTTAGGAATAACCTCCAAATCATGGGATGGATTCATACCTCCAAACCATGGGCTCGATTCATACCCACCTAAAACTTAAGGACCCTCCATTTTTATTTGATATTTCTTATGATCCTAAGTTTTGGATAAATATGATAATAGCATACCAATGATAATATTAATGGAAGTCTCTTCGGATTACTGGCCTTGATCCATACTCATTTGATAGATTATTTAGTCTTGGTTTGAATTCACTACTACATGTAGGACCAGTTTGAGACAATTATTTGAGACAAAAATATCAAATCGTCTTTAACTTGGAGCTGTCATTTTTATTTATTTTATAATATTTATTTATTTTATATTTTCGTCTTTAAGAAGACAAAATAAAAATACATTTAGTGTGGAAACGCGGGAATAGTAAACTTTGGGTGAAAGTATTGTGAACCACTTGCCCTTTACCGAGCGATAGTTGGTTTGCCCTTTACAGCTGAGTTTTGAGAGTTATTAAAGAAACCCTAGCCGCCCTCCCTGTTCACCTTGCGATGGCGCTGGAGATGGAGATGGTGCCCTGTGTGATGATGACGGTGGCAATTCTCTGCTGAGCTGCATCCCATTGCAGTGCGACTATTCCTGCACCCACCGACAGCGACGGATCCTCGGCTTCCAGATATGGCGGCGAGGTGGTTTGTAGTTTGGTTTGGCTTGCATCCCCGTGGCGGTGAGGCTTCCTTCTCTGGCAGCGACAACTACACTGGTGCTTCTTGTTGCAGCTCCGGCGGCAGAGACTCCTAGAGAGGGCTTTTCCCCATTCGCAGCTCCGATGGCAGAGGCTCCTAGAGAGGGCTTTTCCCCATTTGCAGTAGCTGAGTTCTTGCACAGCTGCTGCCGGAGAATAGCCACGAAGGGCAGTCATCATTTTGAAGAGCTGCGTTGAAGGAGCCGATGTTCAGTGAAGGAGCCACTGCCATCAATCAATGGTGAAGAGTCCTACATATGAATAAGAGCCAAAGAAGCTGTGAAGAAGGGAGATGCCACATCAGATGGAGAGTCGATGGGTAAGATTCTTTTATATGCAGCATAATATTAAAAAAGGGGAAGAAGAGAATTGCGTTGCTAAACCTCGTGGAGAAGAGGAGTTCTGGGCATTTTTGGGTCCCACTATTCACTGCCCTGGTTCAGTTGTGAGGCTGGCATTCATTCAGCATCGAGCAGCCGTCACTTTCTTTCATATCCACCGTGAAAATGATTAAAGAAGGTAAAATTTTATCTTTTAAGCACCTCATATGGGTTTCTTCTTAGACGACATCAATCATTATAGAAATTATAGAAACCCTTTATTTTTTGAAAAACCCTCTCGAATCGAAACTCAAACTAGCGGATCATGATATCTAGTTTTTGTTTTTTCCCTCTGAATACTCTGTTTTGCCCCTGAGCCGTCGGTGACAGGGTAGTGCTTTAAAATTTTCGTTTATAATATCATTCTGCATATTTTAATTATTATTTTTAAAATAGTTTAAAACAATCAGATTACTTATTGGGCATTTCCCAAAATATGGAAAATCGTTTATTTCAACCGCATTTCTACTATTGATGCTCAGGATTGTAAGGATCAAGCAAGTGTTTAGTGAAATGAGATCAAACTGTGTCTACTTACCCTATTTCGTTTCTGTAGTTATTCTGTGCTTATTGTTGAAATCGAGTCCAAGAATGTATGAATCTATGTCGAACCGTAAAGTAAACTGTGTAAACTTACCCTATTTCGTTTTTGTAATTATTCTGTGCTTAGTTTTGAAATTGAGTCCAAGAATGTATGAATCTGAGTCGAGCCGTAAAGTAAACTGTGTATAACTTACCCTTTTTTGTTTCTAAGACCGATCACGAACCGAATATTCTGTTGTATTAAAGGTCTTCCTTTAATCCTATTTGAAGGTTGGACTTCTGCATTTTATTTCAGGAATCGGTCATGCACGAAATATTATACTGTGTTAAATCGCTTATGAAATTTTATTGCATCCCCATTCGAAATTGATTCATAGGAATATTATTATTCTATGCTTATTTAAGATTTGAGTCTAAGGAACTTATGAATCTGAGCTGGTCTATAAAATAAGTTGTTTATAATTCAGTATATATTCGGTTTTTTTAGGATTGTTTGTGAACATAATAAAGTATTATGCTAGATCTCATACAAAACTTCATTGTAATTGCATTTGAGGATTGAATCTATGTAATTCAATCCAGAAACGGACCTCTGTAATCATACTTCAGGAGTATATTTGTACATTCTTTTTCATAAAGGAATTGCTGCTTTTTTTTTTCTTTAGTTCAGGAAGGATGTCATTCCCCCTCAGTATAGATCAATTTAATCATATAGCTATGTTGCAGGTTATAAATCAGAATTTAGGGAGCTAGCACATGAGTTAATTCTGGCATTTATATTATGAATAAAATATACGAATTATGTTTGAACCTGCATTGGTTGGGAAATTCGTTTTAAGGCTGTGTGAGTAGATTTATTCATTACAGAAGGAATTGGGCAGACTAAGGTTCATTGCCTACTTATTTTACCCTTGCGTAAACAACTTAATTTTATATCTGAGCTTCGAACTCAGACTGGGAACCCGCTGAACTTGAATGTAATCTAATTCGATCATCTGGATTGCGTAACTCACCTTCGAACCAGCCCATGAGAGTTGATTATCGTGCTTCCGAGTCACACTTCCTCTGTTCCTCTAACCATTAATAGTAAAGCTTCATCTGAAATGTTGTACCAACCCTCCGCACTACCACTACCTTGATCATGATGGACTTTACCTAATATCCTATAAAATCTTATTTTCCTGAATCCCCTTCATTACGTTATGTGCTAGTTAAACTCCAACAAGCTCATGTGTGACTAATGCAACAGGTAACTCCACATTTTTTTGCCGAGAACTTATCGTAGAGACGTCCGGTGTTAAGCAATGGGAGAATTATTTGGGTCATAACAAAATCAGTTTTATTGATAGATTACAACTTCTGTATCTATTGAGAATCAATGATTAAATGTTGGATGTATGTCTTATAAAATTATAAAATACCAGAAGACCACATGTTTTAACTTCTGCATGATCGTAGGGTATGTAGGATACTACCTTATATCTGAGATATTTGCGTCGAGATATGAGCACATACCAGAAGGATATGCGACATACTAACAAAAGTATTAATGATATCTCATTAAAAATAATTTGTTAGTTATGAGATAAGATCTAAATCTACATGATGATGTAGGGATGATACTCCCATGCATGATTGTTTCCAAACTTATATGAAAGACACGTATAAAAAAATTTGAAATAGCTATCATGAAGACCCTTTAAACGAAAAGAATATATTAGCTATGATAATAGACATTCAATGAACTATTTAGATATCGATAATTATAAGTAATGAAACTTTTAAAGAGAACTATATCTTATTATTCGATAAAGATTCATTTGGTTGGTAATACACTTACTTGGTGATTAGATTAAAAGTGTTACAAGAAATGAGTCCTTATGAACCTACATAAATTTTAAGGAATTTATGTCTTGAAATTATGATAGGGTTACGTTAACATCTTAAGGAAACCATTACAAAACAATTACTCTTTATTAAAAAAAAAGGGAGAAAAAGAAAAAGAGGAATTTGCATGTCATAATATTAGTATAGTTTAGTATAGAGTTACTGTTTAATAAAAAAAGGGAGAAAAAGAAAAAGAGGAATTTACATGTCATAATATTAGTATAGTTTAGTATAGAGTTACTGTTTAATAAAAAAAGGGAGAAAAAGAAAAAGAGGAATTTACATGTCATAATATTAGTATAGAGTTACTGTTGAATACTTGTAAAGTGTCATTAAGTTGTTGAGAAATGAAATGCAAATATATTCTATTTTAATGTATTAATTGTCGTGAAATTATGAAATAGAATATGTATACACAAATGTGTCATTAATAGTTGAGAAATGGAATGCAATATATTATATTTCAGTGTGTTAATTGTAGTTAAAATATAGGATAGAATAGAATATGTTGTATTATTAATAATATATAAATAGAACTAGCTTCTATATTATATAATATATTTTTGTATTTTAAAGTGAATTCAACATTATATAATATATTTCTGTATTTTAAAGTGAATTCAATTGTGGATCATAAACTCTGATACAATTTAAAGATAGCTAAATATCTATATAATTATAGAAGGGGTGTAATAATGTAAAAAGAAAAAAGAAAAAAGGGAAGGGTTTATATTACTTAAAGTTGTAGTTAGTGTTTTCAAAATAGAAATATATTCCAGAATAGCGAATTTGTTATTTGTTTCAATATATATACATATTTCAAAATAGCTAATAAATATATGAACTCTGTAGTTTTAATTCAGTTATTGTTTTACTTAGCATTGCCATCCACGTGGGTTCATGTTAGCGACCATAAAATAAATGTTAAATAATTATGGAGTTTAAATGCATTCTTAGAAGGACTAATAAGTATTAATTTACTTATAGTTAACTAGAAACATATATTCATATATATATATATATTTGTACATATAGATGCATACTTAGAAGGACTATTAAGTATTAAATTTCGTATAGATAAGTGGAAACATATATATCCATATATATATACATAATGAATGAATGGAATTGGAAAATGAACTTTCATTATTAAAATGATAATTACTTTTAGTTATATAGAATTACATGTATGTCTTGTAAGAATAAGATTTGAAAATGATGTCTAAGTATTAATATGTTATTTGCTTAAGTTATAGGACACAAAGCAGACGTGAAATGCAAAGCAATGGGAACCGCGAAGGATGCGAAACTTAAGAACGAGAATGCTCAGAGAAAAGATGTTGGGAATGGGAGGAAGACGATGGTTTTTTTTGTTCTGTTAGTGACAACAAGCTCTTCAATGATTCTGCTAACAAATGCAGTAACATCCAAGCCTATTTATTGTGGTAAGTATCCAGACTAGTAATTTCATGGCATTGATAGAAAATTTGCTGCTCGTTTTTATGACCCTTGTTAAAATTTGTTGCCTTTTTTTTATTAATCACTTGATATGGTAATGGATCACAAACTCTTTGTTAAAGACCAAACACGATAGCAAGAAAACACCTACCCTGCACCCTTGTTTTCCATCCCATGGCATAGATCGGTAGTTAAACAGTGAGGCATTTCCCTCCAAATCGAAGATCGAAAAGCATAAAAGTGTGAAGTATATACTCACAAAATATCCATCTACTCAATCCCTTCAGTTCCAGGTACCTCTATTTTTCTATTTTCATAGTCTAGAGGGTGTTTTTTTAATTTTAAACAATACGTTAGGGATCTGCATTTGCTAGAAACATGATAACCAACAGGGTTACCCTTTCATCTCAAGGGAGATAGGTTAAGTGTGGGAAAAGAAAAAACCTAGGTTGAAGGGAAAACCATGGGGGTTTCGCCAATTTGTTCACTTGCCTTGTCCAAGTGGGCAACGATTTGCAGAGGAATATGGAAAAAGATTTTAAAGGAGCAGTTGGAGCTATTGAAGTGAAGAAGTCGGGGAATGGGCATGGAGATGGAGAATTATATTGTTGCTACAATAGAGATGGAGTGGGGGAAATATGCATACAGAAGGATAAATATGAGAATGGATTTTTAAGAGGGTCAATGGGAATAGCTATTGGTGATGTTCAACGATCCCAGAAGTAAACATTGATTTCCCAGAGTTTGGAAAACATCAAAGAGAAGAGATGCATTGACCCTGTCTTCCTTCTCTTTTCCATGTGTCTGCAATGTGCCTACCTTAGGAGAGAGTGAAGATGTGAAATTTCCTTTGCTATCCCTAATTGGGACAATTGAATGTAGAGCATTGGGAACCTCAAGGACATAAATATTAAGAACCAGAATGCTTAGAGATGAGATTTTGGGAATGGGAGGAAGAAGGTGGTTTTTTGTTCCATTAGTCATAGCGGGCACTTCATTAATTCTGTTAAAAAACCCAGTGGCATCTGATCCTACTTATTATGTTAAGCATCTAGAATGATAATTTCATGGCGTTGACAGAAAAATTTCCTGCTCTTTCTTAATGGTCGTTGTGGATATATGATATTGAGCGAAAAAATGGCTTATAGTATTGAGAGATTAGGATGGCAGTTGTCCACTGAATGTTAAATCCCCCAACAAGGTTTTCAACTCCTTCCCTGCCTTGGATATTGTCTTATTATTTTTTATAAGTTCTGTGTTTGTTGCACCCATATAAGATGTTCCCACAATGGTTGTCTGATGAAGTGTGTTGGTAAGTGTTCTCTTGGTTTCTATAGTGATTTTATGTTTCTAGTGAGCAATGAAACCAAAGGGTTAGGATATTTCAGTAGAAACATAGAATATAAATGAACTTGTTGGAATCATATTATGTCATATCCTCTCTCAAATGGGGAGGTTCAATATACATCTACAAATTTAAATGGGTTATCATCCCATACACCTCTCTCTACTAGAACTTGTATTATAAGAACCTCCTCAGCTAACTCGTAGAGTTAACATAAACGTTGTAATTGAAAATTAAATGCTTCAAGTTTTATCAATAGAAGGTCACTCCTCATATTGGGTTGTATATCATGTAAATTGTTTTTGCACTTGGGTGCGCTTTTGTTTAATTTGTATTTTCCAACTGACAGAGTTGTAAACATTAAGATGTTCCCACAATGGTTGTCTGATGAAGTGTGTTGGTAAGTGTTCTCTTGGCTTCTATAGTGATTTTATGTTTCTAATGAGCAACGAAACCAAAGGGTTAGGATATTTCAGTAGAAACATAGAATATAAATGAACTTGTTGGAATCATATTATATCATATCCTCTCTCAAATGGGGAGGTTCAATATACATCTACAAATTTAAATGGGTTATCATCCCATACACCTCTCTCTACTAGAACTTGTATTATAAGAACCTCCTCAGCTAACTTGTAGAGTTAGCATAAACGTTGTAATTGAAAATTAAATGCTTCAATTTTTTTATCAATAGAAGGTCGCTCCTCATATAGGGTTGTATATCATGTAAATTGTTTTTGCACTTGGGTGCGCTTTTGTTTAATTTGTATTTTCCAACTGACAGAGTTGTAAACATTTGTTTCTACTAAAAGAGTTCATGTTTTTTAAACCCTCTCCTAATTTGTATACAACATCATTTATTTACTATTATCATAGTACATATTGATATGGTTAGAGGGACTGACTTATTTATAGTCATGTTTTCAAGTTGATTTGAATCATAGTTTTAATCTAAGCTAGTATAAGATATGTTAATTAGAAGTTCGTGTTAGGTTAAAGCTAGAGTTATTTCTCAAAGAAGAGTTGGATGTAGTCAAGAACTTAGTGGGAGGTCATTCTTTCCTAGTTTGAACTTGTGTCTAGTTCCTTTAATAGAACAAGTTGTCTTTACTTTTCCAGTTGCATGATTAATTGAAGGGATCTTGAGCATGCCTTAGAGATTTAGTAAGGGTATGACTGCATTGGTATTATATTCTTCCCATCCACTAGTTAGTCCCTGTCTTTTTTCCTTTAGTTTAATATTGTGAAGCCTTGTATTAATCGTGTCCTAGGAAAAGGATATAAGAGAGTCATGTCAGTGAACTTATGGGTTTTGTGAGTTCAGGCATTGAGGCCTTGAATATATTGTGGGACTTGGTCCCTCATATAATTTTCCAATGGAATGCATCACTATTATCTATGTATTGCATGGATATTTAGGCATTTGAGTCGAAACCTTCTTCATGACAACCATTCTACATAAGATGTTGTTTACATTTAGTTAAATTAGCTGAGAATTTATTACAATTTCAGTGGGTTTACTATCTACCCACTCATTTGGTATTTCAGTTATTCACTAGTTAATATTTCTTAGGTCCTTTATTTTCTATTCCTCACCTTACCTACACTTTAAGCAATGTAAAGGTTAATATATCCTTGCTTCAAACCTGATTTTCCATGCATCATTACACTTGATTTCTCAAAACTGTCATATTCCCTTGACCTAATTTATTTTGATGGAAACATAGTTACATTCTATGTTTGATATTCGATTTGGTTCTTAGTTGTTGTGTTGTATGATATTTGTGCACCAAATTTTTAAATACAACTTTCAAGCACATTTAAAATTGTAAAAAAACTAGTGCAAGGGCTACCACTATTCATAAAAATGAAGTAAACTTATTTGACTGCCACTTAGAAATTGTATATTTGAGCTACACTCATTATTGTGCAAGAATAGAATCTAGGATTGGCATAGCACGCTTATATGCAGTTGAGTTTACATGCAATATGTGACTCTCATTGGTACAATTTTAAATGTGAAAAGATTTCATAGTGAGTATGATGAGTTCATGATTCCTTCTTAAAAAATAATTCTATGAGGCCTCTACAAAGAGACCGAAATGAGAAATTGAAAGATTGAATTACTTTAATGTTTTAAAAATTACATACAAAAATGCTTTACATATATGTAGCAAGTTTCATTATTCTACTTAGGAACCACTCAACTAATCTCTTTATTACATGTCATGTCTTAATACTACATTATTTACAACATATAACTGCACTTTATATTCTAATATTATATCTTAACTTCATAACATTATAATATGACTTTATATTAATACCCTTAGTAAATAAACAATGTCTAATAGTCCCTTTGTAGATTATTATACTTTGTATTTATTATTTTAATACAATAAGCTTCTTTGAATAAAAGAAAAACTATGGGAAAATAATAATTAATAGTTGGTTCTCCTTAAAAGAACTGAACAAGGAATTTTGTAAAGACATATAATTTCCATTTGGCTTTGAGTTTATGAAATTTGTTTCTAGAAGGAATTATTTAGAAGAAGGATGGTAATTCTTAGAATTTATGAGCTACAATTCAGTTCCTAGTTCTTAGAGAAACCACTAGTTCTTTGAGGTTGGAAGGTGGCTTGCCTTTGAGATGGATGGGATGTAAGAAAATGGCATCTCTTTTCATTTTTTCTTTGCATTTTTTCATTCCATTCAAGCCTTCAGATCCCTAGAATCCCTTTTCTTCTCACTTTAGTCGTCTAACTGTCCTGGTCTTCCCCACCTAGCACTATTGATGTCCAGTTGTTGTAGAAGGTGTTCCCAAGAGTCAACCGTGTTGGTAGATTGGTAGGTTGTGGTTTGAAACATCTGTAATTCTCATATTTTCTAAGCATTGCACTAACTATTGGACTATCTGTCTTTTACATTCTTTGTTGCATTGATCTCTTGATGAGTTTCCTTTTACTCATTTTACCTTCCCCATTACTATTTCATTGGGTCATCCACTATCCAATGCTACAAATTCATCAGTCACCCCTGCAATCACAGTGGGATCATTGTTAGCATTATAGTACTATTTTCTTTAGCATTATACTAAGATGCATTAAGGATCCTGTTTGTTACACCTTGATAATATGATATAAAGGGGATATTAAAAATGGGTTGATAAAAATGGATACCTACAATATTTGGTGAAAATAGGGGTTTTCTTAATAGGAACGGTATATTGGGAGGGGGGTTCAACAATACAATTTTAGGAGGAAGTTTCCAATATTTAGTGAAATTAGGGATATTCTTTAATATCCTGCGAACGATCGTGCTATGTAACAAGTTCACTGAGTGAACCCCCCGTGGTGTTCTTTTTAAATGGATGTTCTTTACTCAAAGGTTGTAGTGAAGTGTGTGGCATGGTTGTGACTGAAAAGAAAAGTGCATAAAAACAATGTAACTTTCAACATACAAGCATACAGGGTGGATGGATATAGTTCTACAAGCACATATTTGTAAGCAAATGAGATAAAGTTGAGAAAGTGGCGTACCTGATTACCGAAGTCTGATCCTAGATTTCTCCTCTTTCACTCCTTGATGTGTTCGTCTGCAAAACAAGCTTTACACCTTCCTCGAGCCTATTTGATTATATAAAATAAATTGACATTTAAGATTGCATAAATCATCAATTAATAACCAAAATGCACAACATACACAACACAAGTAATGTTGGGAAGGAAAGATATCCACTTTATTGATCAACAAATGAAGCAAGTACAACAATACCTAACTTCTGTCTGAGGCACTTTCATAACTGAGACTTGGATTCCTGCTCCTCACAATGACCTAGAAATTCCTACAGCATGACATTAGCATCTTCTTCTCTAGTCCCCTACCTCATGGCTTCCCCTTATATATATGGGACAAGGAAGGAAGTTAGATTCGATAGGTGGTTGAATTGGGAGGTTGGGGAAGTTTCAGAACCAACCCCAACTAATCTCAATTCGTAATCTTAATTATTTTTTCCATTTCATCTTAAGATGTGCACTAGTATCATATAAGTGAACCAGCATTTAGGGTGCATTTTTTCTTCTCAACATCAAGTGCACACAACATTTAAGGGAGTGTGATGGTTGTCTTAATGTAAACCAGCGTTTAGAACGCTGGATGTCTGTAGGAGAAGTAGCGCACACATCATGAAATATATTTTTAGCTAAAAGAGGTGCACACTCAGCAATAACTCATCCAAGGTCAATCCAACTCTTCCATCCAAAGTGTCCTTTTGTGTGATCAACAGGGCAGTGTGATCACAAACGGAGAAGTGCAGATTTGACCTATAACATAATGTTTGGGATTGGCTTCTTTGACTGCTAATATATATTGATTCATAATCATGTGCTTTCACTACTTGTTTGTTTCCACTTATTTCATCTTTTTTTGCAGCTAAGGATTTGAAGATCAAGAACTTGGATCAAGCAAGGAGAAAGGAACTGCATCTATAAGGTAAGCCATCCCCTTACTTACTTTGCATTTCAATCAATCTAGGAGAATTATTTATGTTATGTACTTGTTTTGTTCTAGATATGAACCATTCAGATTAGGGAGATCCGTTTGTGTCTTCCCTTACAGATTTTCCGTAAACAATGGCCCAAGTCTACCAACATAGCTCTGACTTCTGCGATTATTTGATGATTGGCTCTTCTGCCCCACTTCTCTGGGCCTTCCTTGAATTTATGCTTATTCTCCTTGATTTTATCTCATGCTATCCCAAGGATTTTAGCTTTGGACGTCTTTAGAATAGCTTCATGTAACAACTAAACTTCTTGGGATGATACATACCCTTCTTTTCTATTGGAGCACGCCTGTTCAATTTTGTCTAGATTCAAATCTCCCAATTCAAGGTCTTCCTCCTCGTCTTCCATTTCTACACCCCCATAGTCATTAGCACTGGTAACACCCAAGTTCCCTTCCTCCATCTTATCTCCGTAAGGTGTTGTGGCCTCCGCTCATCCTTCTTTATATGGGGTCGCATCCTTGGGAAGATCCCCATTCTCCGAAACTTGATTCAATGATTCACATCGATTGGTAGTCGGGGGATTCAACGAGGTGCTCCCTCCATTTCCCTTTCACCCTTGCCTTCGTTTCTGGATGACCTTGATAAATCCCTCATTATCCACTTCCTTCCTTTCTTTTCCTAAGGGTCATGCTCCATTCCTCGGGAAGTCCCTAAAAAGGTGCCCATGCATATGAGACAACCTGCATCGGAATGGAACATACTCATAATCTAGTGGTTGCATCCAATCCTTAGCTTCCCATGTAAAATTGATTACTTATGACAGGTCCTTTGTTATATCCATATATACGCAGATCCTTGCATACGAGGTGTAACAGGCCTTCTTATTCTGCTATGCAACCTTCACAAATTCACCTAGCGTTTTTCCAATGTCCTCCAGAATCTCATGCTCCCAGTACTCACAGGGTAGAAAGTACATCTTGATCCATATGGGAGCCCATGTTAGATATTTTTTCTCTAGGTTGAAGCTTTCCCTTCACGGTTTCAGAAACAACCTGTTGAATTAAAAAAGTAGGGCCCCCCTTCAAAGACCATGTCTCTGTCTTCCATGTTAAAGAATACAACCATGAAGAAACCCTTCGATCCTAAAAGAAGATCGTAGCTCCCTTTGGGTTTCCACACCCCATGGATCCATTTGACTAGGTCTTTCTCCATTGGCCAAGGAATTTTCCTATTAATGCATGCTCTTTCATATGTTCGATCATGCCCCTGATCTTTTCCGACTTAACTTGCATGGATGGGATTATCTTGGATTTTGGTATAGACCTTCCAGGACCACCCAGTTCTCCATATATCTTCGCTCTGATTCATTTTCCTCCCATGGAGGTTCCCCCTCCTTCCATTCCAGGGCCTCCTTTGTTCTCTTGCTCCTCTGTTATGCCCGTTCCTTTTTCATTCAAGGGGGTAGCCGAGCGCCCCCCCTTCCCATTGTTCATTGATTGGCCTTGAGATCCTCGTCGTATCTAGTGTCGATCCAACTAGATGTAAAACCCTTGGCTTCAAACCCTAGTTTCCCACCAATATTCCATTGATCGCTTACTCCGCTAGTTTTAATGTCTCCTAATGTTGAGGCAACATCCCGGGAAAAAAATTAATTATTGAAGAGTATACTATATAAGATAAAAATGTCGTTCTTCGATATATATTTGGATAAGAAGCATAATTAAATGGAATCTCATGATAGAAAACAAGGAATATTCCCTCAAACTTTTAAAAAATATGCATATCCCTAATTAAAAACTTATAGTCTTATTCAAGGAAAATCTATCCACATTGCTATTTGCTTGACTACCAAGAAGAATTACATAAACGTTGACCTAGAAAACAATTTAATGCTTTAAGAATCAGATATAATTAACAATAACACGATTCTTTCTGGTGAGAAATATGAGCTTAAGAATCAACAACTATCTGTTGAGGATTACAAGGTCCTAAGTCAATTCAGTATCGTTTCAGTGGTGTTAGTGGATCAAGAAAAGGTTGATATAATTTTAAGGTCACCTTGGTTAGATACACTGGGTACCTTTATGTTTAACACAAGGAAAAAGTTATTGACATTTCCTTACAAAAAGAAGAAAGTCACATTCTAGGATGTTACAATGAAGTCAAGTTTAGGAATTGTGTCATTTGAAGACTTCAAAGACATCTCGAAGGTGATTTCACAAGAAGATTAGCAATCCATATAGAAGATGAAGGAAGAATTCGATAAGGTTGTGGCTAGGATTTTCACCCTAGCTTGTGCAAAAGAGCACCTACTAAGGAGAATGGTCTCCTTAGTAGCAACTTCAATAATAATAAACAAAAACTAGATACTGAAAATAAAATTTTAACCATTAACAAGTGCAAGAAAGTAAATCTAAATTAAGAACAATAAAAAACTAGATCCATGAGAGAAATAATAAAAAAATTTGTACTTTGTATTCAATGTGCAAACAAAGGTTTGCAATGGTCACCTCAATGGTGAGGTTGATGGAGCTTGTGTAGTTGAATGGACGAGGTGCTCCAATGGTCTCTTCTTCTCCAAGATGCTAATGAGGAACTCAAGCTCAAATGGGAGGCTAGGGTTCTCAAGAATGATTTTAGCAGCATAAGGATGAGTAAGAATGTGGATGAATAATGGGGAGCCTCTATCACCTTTTTATAGTTTTTGGGTGATGGAGAATACAACTATGGTATTGGAAAAATGGTTTAAGGTTTCTTTTCCTCTTTTTCCCTCCTTTTTCCTTTTTTGAATTTATTTTTTATTTTTATTCCCTTTTAATTGATTTTTGGGAATTTTGGGCCCCTTTGGAGGGTTTTTTGTATTTTTTGAAGAAATTTATATATTTTGAGGAGAAAAAGATGGATGTTGGCCTTTTTGGTGACCATTTGAGAGTTTTAGAGGCTAAAATGGTAGGAAAAGTGGACAAATGGGTCATGTGAATAGGGAGATGAGCTAGTGAGCTCTTTTTGGGTGTTAACAGATTGCCCCCTGATGTGTGAGGGCAAGAGCTCATTGTATGGCCGATAGACATCATAGTATCTTTGTCTTTTTCTACGGTTGTGGAGGAGAGAAGAGATTGATTGGAGACTGGAGTAGCGGCCCCATACAAACTACAAAAACTGAAAAATAAATGGCCTCAATAAAGAGTGAGGAGTAATTTGAATATAATGATGAGGCGGGCATACCCATGCTCGTATCAAGACATATAAATATCAATGTGGTCCAAAAAAGGGGACCTGAACAATACATGTAGAATTGTTGTGTACATCATAATGGTCCAGAGGGGACACAAAGTTGGGAGATACTCATGGTTATACCATGACTGATTTGAAGAACTGATACAATGGAAAATCAACAATCGTTCTGAGTGGTGTCGGAAGGAATGATAAAATGTTGGATCTGAAGGTGTCCAACAACTATAGTGACTCAATAACTGCGAGTCAAAATATGAAGGGTATACTGAACTATATACTCGAGGAAGTATACAACTCGGGAACTTCCAAATACTGTCGCCAAGTGCAACCCGAATATATGTGAGAAAATATAACTTGGGGTTTCCCAAATAGACTCGCCAATGTGCTGGAGTCTGGGGACATCTGGGGTTTTCAACAAATAATTGAAGGGATCTATACCCTGCATGAATCTCAATGGTGCGATCATGGTGCTGAAGTTGAGCACGTGAGAAACAACCATCGTAGAGGCACTAAGGACTCCTATCAAAATGTTCCGTAGGAACTCACCACTAATGGTGATGAGTCCAAGGCATAAGGACCTATGGGTCTATCCTCTGGAATAGATTGGTTGGCGTCAACAGAGGGAGACTTGCAACTATCAAGGAAATGATGTTTCCTTGATAGGAGCGCAGGGTGTGTAAAAGGTGATAGTACTGAGGGTGGGACTGACATACTGTGGGGGTGGGGTAAAACTAACCTCGCAAAGTGGGCAGGGGGACTCAAACTTCCTCTACTCAGAGTATGATGACATGGATAGCCTGGAAGCAGATGAAACTAATCTTCAAGGACAGATATCATAGCTTAAGGGACTAGGGGTTATGACAGCAACATGGAGTGACTATGGGGGACCAACTGATGGATGATATCGGGAAACTCTCAGGGTGACACATTGCAGAATACTCTGAACAGAGGCAACCATACTGGGGAAGCTGCCATGATAGTGTGACTAGACATGATCTATTTTGTTGCTGATAAACACTGCTGGGGCCTTCTTCATGGTTTAAGGAGCTCAAAGAAGGGATAAAAGTGTGCTCAACAATTTTACTGTCGTGTTGATTTGAACGAGCCCAGGACAGTTCATGCTCGTAAGTGCTTTCACTTTTAAGGAATCTAAAAGCGATAAGAAGACTCTGAAATTGTGGAGAGGTACCGTCGTGTGGATTTATACGAGCCCAGGACAGTGATTGCTCGTGGTTTCTTTCAATTTTAGAGAGTTTGAAAGTAGTAAGTAGACTTCAACGGGGTTCTTTTTTGTGTGTTAGTCTCCAAGGATCGAAAAAGTATAAAAGGATGCAATGAAGAACTCTTCTAGCCGACATGACTAGAGTATTCCTTTTTCATAATTAGTCTACAAGGTCCAGAAAAGGGGTAAACTTATACCAGGTAGACGCCCTTTCAAATAATTTTAGCGAGCATGAAAGGAAGAAAGATTGCTCCATGATCTTTTCATTGTTTTAGGATTTAGAAAAGAGCTTAACAGGAACTCCCTAAGTGCCTTTTTCGTAAAGGAATTTCTCGGCCTGAAAAAAGGGGTAAAATTATACAGAACAAAAGTAGTGGTGAGGCAAGGAGGAAGTGTTCAATCAAGGGACAAGTATGGGAACCAAGAGTAGTGGTATGGGGGAACACTGATAGGGCCTACTTGAGGGTTTGGCGAATGGTAGCAAAACAATGTAATAAATGCAGTATGGATGGAGCGGAGGGCTCATGGATAGGTTGTGATGCACGAATTGGTAAAATGTGATAGCAGCCGATGTGGCATGCAAATCGACGCGACAAGGTGTAGGGAAAAAATATCGATAATTTTTTTTGGTGAGAGCAAGAAATGTTCTCAAGAATCATCATGAGCACGGAAAACTGAATCTGGCGATATAAAGAATGTCGAAAATAGTCGACGGTCGATGTGGCATGCAAACTAAGGCAACGAGGGGCATGTGAAAAAATACCCAAAAATATGGTGGTGAGAGCGAGAAATGATCTCAAGCATCGTCACGAGCGCGGAAAACTGAATCCAGCAATATAAAGAACGTCGAAAATGGACCTCATCCGATGTGACACACAAACCTAGGGGACGAGGGGGCAGGAAAAAAATGCCTGAAAAAGGGGCCGGTGTAGTCAAGAAAATAACTTGACCACCGCGAAGGTCTCTCTGCGTTGAATCCAATGGTATCAATGGTTTGGAGAACGAAATTCGTATGACTCCAAAATGGTCAAATGAAAATGGGTGAAATGTTTATAAATAGTAAGTGGACCCATAGTGACACATGTCATTTGCACGGTTGAGTTTGACAGGAGCTTTGAGTGAGCCAGAGGTGTTTTCTCATTTGCGGGAGAATCGACTGGTAGATTTCTATTTCGGGAGTTGCAAGTAAGCCTATAATCCCTTAGCTTTAAATTTATTTAATTTCGGGGGGAAATTGGGTCCTCGAGGGCGAAATATCGGTCATGTGGTGTGATCAATGGGGTATATCGCGGCTTCCAAGGCCTTTCGCAGGATTTGGATCATGGCTATGGCTTCTACAGTCGCGATCTTGAATCGCGACTGTGGTCTCTACAGTCGCGATTTGGATTGCAACTGTGGTCTTCTATAGTCGCGATTTGGATCGCGACTGTGTTCTTTTACAGTCGTGATTTGGATCGCGACTGTGTTCTTTTACGGTTGCGATTTGGATCATGACTATGGTCTCTGTAGTGGCAATTTGGATCGCGATTGTGGTCTTTACAGTCGCGAATTAGATCGCGACCGTGGTCTCTACAGTTATGATTTGGATTGCAACTGTGGCTTCCACAGTCGCAATTTCGGATCGCTACTGTGGGCCCCACAACTGTGATCTGGATTGTTGCTGGGGAAAATTTTGTGGTATGTTTCTAATTTAAAATTTTCTTGTGTGTTTGGCAGGATGCTCAGGGTGTCGAGGGCATCGTGGAGGGAGAGGGAGATGTCGGATTAGCTGATGTAGATCATCCATGCATATCATCATGTACAGGCAGTTTTGGCACTGGGAGGACTGCTGAGGTTCGCCCAGGTGCCCCTCATGCGTTCAGCACGGTTGTTGTTGAACAAGTTGATTGGGTTCTGGGACCCGACCATTCAAGCCTTCATGATTCAAGGTGAGAGATTAGATCTCACCTTGACAGATGCTTACTTCCTGACTATCTTTCCTCATTTGGGTTTGATAGGGGATACTCAGCCGAGGATATCAGGGGATGTTGAGATAGAGGAGCTGCTGGAGAGATTTTGTACTGTGGAGTTTCATGTGCATGAGAATGCACTATTGGTTTGTGACTTGCGGGATCCAGTGACACACGTGGTCGTTGCTTGCATACTGCGAGTACTAGGGTCACAGGAACCCCACCGACTGTCGGGGGGGGAAATGTTGCTTGTTCATCGGGTTTTGACTTGGACGTACTATGCCTGGGGGTAGATGTTCCTCGCCTGTGTTCAGCAGGAGCTGAACAAGGTGAGGTAGATGGGGGGTGAGTTTAGTTATGCTTAGTTTCTATGTTGTTTCTTTTTTGAGCAGGTGTCGACTTTACGGCCCTGCGTGCCAGTCTAGGATGGTGGAGTGAGTGATCCGCTATTGATGTCTATGTAACTTCAGAATGCATTTCACTTATATATTTATTGTACTCCTATAGAGATGTATTATTCCTCTATATGGAAGTGTCCTCATTTGTATTGACAAGTGTCGCAAGTGTGTTAACTTGCCGATGGGTTATTAGACGACCTTGTAAGGGGTCGGCCCAATATAATGTAATATGAAGTTATTGTACCTAGCTAGACAAGTCGGCCCCATAAGGTTATTGGGAAAACAGGACAAGTATAAATAGAGATCAGGAGATCTCTATTTGGATCACTTCAGAACTCACACTTCCTTCACTTGGAAAGTGGCGCACATGTGAGGAGGAGGATCAGCTGCTAAGAAGAGTCTATCTCTTGTACTTTGGTTGTACTTTTTTTGTGCTATTGCTCTATCTATCTCTGAGGAAGTTGTGGGGTTTTTCACCTTAGGGTTTTCCCCACGGAAACTCTATGTGTCTATTGTCTCTCATGCTTTTTCTTCTTATGATGATTGATATGCATTGATATACTATATATGTTATTCTCTCAGTAAAGATCCTAGAGTATTGTGAATTAATGCTCAAAAATTAACATGGTATCAGAGTTAACCTGAGAAGAAGACATTGTGCAGTGACAAAAACTAGGGTTTCTTGTTTATTGGGTTTCTCTCCACATATTTTGGAAAAGCAGTATAGTATATTGACTCTACTCATCAAGGAGAATCTATCTGTCCAATCAGAATTCGGTTCTGAGCACTTTCAGTTTTGGTCCTAAAAATTAGGGTTTCCTCAAAAATAGGAATTTCTGAAATCTGAAGACATAGATGGAAGCTCCTTGGAAAAATCGAAGTTTAGAGCTTTGGATCGATATTTTTGGTTGGATAAATCTCTGGGAAACTCAAACCCTAATTCAGGGTCCTCCCTAGTGAACCCGGGAAGACTAAAAGGCATTTCTGAAGGGTGGAGCTTTGTAGATCTCAAATTCTAAATACACCAGACTGCTCAGCTCATCAAGGTGCATCTTTCTATCCTTTCAGAAAGTTCAAATTCACATTTTGAATTTTTAGGGTTTCTTTGACAAACCCTAATCTGGGACCAGATCCAGTTTTCAACAAATCAAGTGGTAAGACCTAAATATTTTCTATGTCCATTTGAAGTACTCTTTAAGATGTCTCACCACACCAAGCTTGAGGATAAGCTTGAAGGGGATGATAACTTCCGAGCTTGGAAGTATAGGATTGGGTTAATCCTGGAAGAGAATGAGTTGGACTCTTACATAAAAGAAGAGATCCCTATCCCAGAGGATGAAGAGGCTAAGATATTGCATAAGAAGAACTTGGTCAAGGCAAAGAGAATCATTGTTGATTCTATTAAAGACCATCTCATTCCACATGTGTCATCCCTAAAGACACCCAAGTCTATGTTTGATTCCTTGACCAAGCTATTTGAAGGGAAGAACATAAATCGGAAGATGACTCTATGGAATCAATTGAAAGGGGTCAAGATGTCGAATGGAGAGACCATTCAATCTTATTTCTCCAAAGTCTCTCAGATCAAGGAACAACTTGAAGCTATAGATGAAATGGTGGAGAATGGTGAAATTGTTATGACCACTTTGAATGGCCTACCCAGGTCATGGGACTCCTTTATCCAAGGGATCTATGCAAGAAAGAAATTGATCTCCTTCAGTAGACCATGGGAGGAATGTTCTCAAGAAGAAGCAAGGCTTGTGGCATGATAAGAAAAGATGGGGAATGAAGATCAAGCTCTCACAGCACACACCAAGAAAGGCAAGTTCAATAGGGAGCCATCCCATCACAAGAAGAAATCTTCTCATCCATATCACAAAGAAAAGAAAGATCTGAGGTGCTTCAATTGTAATGAGAAAGGACACTTTGCTTCAGAATGTCCCAAGAAAAGGAAAGAAGATACCAACAACTTCAACAAGAAGAAGAAGAATAGCAAAAGAAGATATCATGCTCATGCTACTGAGGATGATGAACCTCCTAGGAAGAAAGCTAGAACAGAAAGTGATGATGACTCATCAAGCGAAGAAGAGTATGTTCTAATCTCTGCTCTCATAAGTACTATCTCTCATGGTTGTAATGATTGACTTATTGACAGTGGTGCTTCCAAACACATGACTGGGTTTAAAGAATCTTTTGTAAATCTATCTGAACATGAATCACCCCATAAAGTGAAACTTGGGGATGACTATCAATACCCTATCAAAGGAAGTGGTGAAGCCTCCTACAACCTAGATTCTGGAAAGTCCCTGAAGATGAAAGAAGTTCTCTATGTACCTAGACTCAAGAAAAACCTACTCTCCATATCTGCATTGGATGCAAAAGGTATGAGGGTTGCATTTGTGGATGGCCAAGTTCTAATGTGGACAAAGGGAAAGACCATAGATGATGCAGTGGTGATTGGAGAGCAAGAGGGAGGATTGTCCAAATTGAAGGGACAACTTGAACATGCCATGGTGAATGATTCCATGGAGCCAAGTGAACTTTGGCATAGACGACTTGCACATATGCACTACAGAGCATTACCAATTGCAAGTAAAGCTATAGAAGGTCTTCCTGAAATCAAGACCAAGCATGAAGGTGTTTGCAAAGGATGTGCAAAAAAAAAGAACATAAAGAAGGCATTTCCAAGCAGTGAAAGCAAGGAAAAAAGTATCTTGGAAATTATCCACTCCGATGTATGTGGTCCGATGTCATCCAGTTCTCTGAGTGGGTATGTTTACTATGTCTCTTTCATTAATGACTTCTCCAGGAAGACTTGGGTTTACTTCTTGAAGAACAAAGATGAAGTGTTTGATAAGTTCAAGGAATTCAAAACCTTCATGGAGAACCAAACTGATAAGAAAATAAAGACTTTCAGATCTGACAATGGTGGAGAATTCACTTCAGGTGACTTCAAGAAACTATGCAGTGATTCAGGGATTAAGAGGGAGTTGACTGCTCCTTACAATCCACAACAGAATGGAGTTGCAGAAAGAAAAAACATAACAATCATGGAAGCAACAAGGGCAATGCTGCATGACCAGGATCTACCTATGCATCTATTGGAAGAAGCAGCTAGGACAGCTATATATGTGTAGAACTGAACACCCCACAAGATATTTGGACAACAAGACACCAGAAGAGGTCTTCTCTGGTAAGAAACCTGAAGTCAGCCATCTCAAAATATTTGGTTGTCCAGTATATACTCATGTGCGAAAGGAAAAGAGGACTAAGCTATATCCTTCAGGAAAGAAGGGTATCTTTGTGGGTTACAATGAAAGCTTGAAGGCTTACAGAATATACTTTCCAGGGTTCAAGAAAATTGATGTCAGCAGGGATGTAACATTTGATGAAAATTCAGCATTCATCAAATCAAGGAAGACACCTGTTGAAGTTTATGAAGAACCTAAGGAAACCATATTTCAAGACACTACCATGACCGAAGCAATTCCAGATGTTGATAGTGAAATTGAAGATCTGCAACAACCTGTAGATCCACCCCGTGAGAATAACTCTCACAAGAGAAAACCTGCATGGGCTAGAGAGCTCATTCAAGATGCAGAAAGATATGGCATTCCAGAAGAAGAACATAGAGAAAAGAAGAGAGCTAGATCACATACCAACTATGTTGATTTACTCTATGATATCATGAACAAAGAACCTTCCAGTTATGAAGAAGCAGTGGAAAAGAAAGAATGGAAGGATGCCATGGTCAACGAATACCAATCAATAATGAAGAATGATGTTTGGGATGCTGTCCCAAGACCTGAAAGGAAGTCTATTGTGACTTCCAAATGGATCTACAAGATCAAGCATGCTGCAGATGGCAGCATAGAGAAATACAAGGCAAGATTCGTAGCTCGTGGATTCTCTCAGAAAGAGGGAATAGATTATGAAGAAAATTTTGCTCCTATAGCCAGTTACACTTCCATCAGATTAGTAATTTCCCTAGCTGCAGCTATGAAATGGAAGATACACCATATGGATGTCAAGACTGCTTTCTTGAATGGTGTAGTTGAAGAGGAAGTGTATGTGGAAAAGCCACTCAGTTTTGAAACACATGACAGGGAGTCATATGTGTGCAGATTGAAGAAAGCCTTGTATGGCTTGAAGCAAGCTTCTAGAACTTGGTATGGTAGGATGGACAGTTTCCTATCTAGTTTGGGCTTTACCAAGAGTAAAGTGGATTCCAACCTTTACTACAAGGTTGAGGAAGGAAATCCTGTGATACTACTCCTATATGTGGATGACCTATTTGTAACAGGAGATGATAGACTGATTGTCGATACAAAGAGGAAGCTTGCTGCCAAGTTCGATATGAAGGACTTGGGGATGATGCACTATTTTCTAGGTATGGAGGTGTGGCAAAGTGCAGATGGGATCTTCCTTAGACAAGGGAAGTATGCAGTAGATATCCTGAAGAGGTTCAGGATGATGAACCATAAGGCCATGGCCACACCTATGGCATCGAACCTGAAGCTTCTGTGTGATGCTTCATCTGAGCCAGTTGATGTCTCTATGTATTGTCAGATGCTTGGGTCCTTGATGTACATGATGAATACGAGACCAGATATTTGCTTTGTGGTGAACACATTGAGCCAGTTCCTGACGGATCCGAGGAGTGTTCACCTGGTTTCTATAAATCATATTCTGATGTACCTAAAGGGTACAGTTGATTATGGGCTCAAGTATGATGCGAATCAAAAGTTTAACCTACAGGGTCATGTTGATTCAAATTGGGCAGGAAGTGCTGCAGATAGGAAGAGCACATTTGGGTGCTGCTTCAGTATGGGATCATGTGTGATCTTCTGGTTTAGCAGGAAGCAGTCCTGCATAGCACTGAGTATAGCCAAGGTAGAGTATGTTGTAGCCTGTTCGGATAATTGTGAGGTAGTATGGCTTCGGAAGCTACTGTATGAGTTATTTGATCTCCCATTGGATGCTATTGGTATCTTTTGTGATAACCAGAGTTGTGTGAAGCTGTCTAAGAAACCGGTGTTCCAAGACAGATCGAAACACATTGAGATCAAATATCACTATATCAGGGATATGGTGCAGAGAGGAGCAGTAAAGCTCCTGTATGTTGCAAAGGATGAGCAGATTGCAGATGTGCTGACGAAGCCACTAGCCAAAGTGAAGTTCGAGTACTTCAGAGAGAGGCTTGGTGTTCTTTAGATCGAGGACACTTCGAGGAAGAAGTGATGGAGACATTTGCTGAAGCCATTCTGAGCATGTTGGAAGGAGGATCCTTCACATGGCTTTGGATGTAAGCGTTGGATGATGAGCATCAGGACAATGCTCCAGTTACATCTCTATATATGCGTCAGGATGATGTTGGATATGATCAGTTGGATCATTTATATGTATATGTATGTACGCATCATGTTGGATGTTGGATATGATCAGTTGGATCATCTATATGTATATGTATGTACGCATCATGTTGGATGTTGGATATGATCAGTTGGATCATCTATATGTATATGTATGTACGCATCATGTTGGATGCTGGATATGATCAGTTGGATCATTTATATGTATTTGTATATGCATCATGTTGGATGCTTGGACCATGTATCTGTATATATATCAGGTGGATACTGTGTATGATCAGGTGGATCATGTATGGTGATATGTATCAGGTAGATACTTGGTATGCATCAGGTGGATGCATTGTATGATCATGATGACGAGTTTCAGGATGTTGCTCCAAATGATATGTATCAGGATGGTACAATGATGATGATCAGTATGATTATGAGCATCAGGATGATGCTTTGTGCGATGATGATCAGTTAGATCATGAGTATCAGGTTGATACTTGGAGGTCAGAGATGATATGTGGCAGGTTGTGCAAATAACATGTAATCAGTCCTCAGAAATACGATAGGTTGAGTTGTGTGCTCATAATCAGTCTTGGGATGAGGTATTGCTATGTAGTATGTAATCAATCCTTAGAAATCCGATAGGTTGAGCTGTGTGCTCGTAATCAGTCCTGGAGATCTGATAGGTTGAGCTGTGTGCTCGTAATAAGTCCTGGGATACTCTTTAGAGATCTTGTCAGTCATGCCGTGGCACATAAATATTCCTGGGATGCTCTTTAAAGGTATTGTCTATTCACATGTAATCAATCCTGAAGATTCAAGAGGTTGAGCTGTGTGCTCGTAATAAGTCCTGGGATGCTCTTTAGAGATCTTGCTGGTCATGTTGCGGCACATAAATGTTCCTGGGATACTCTTTAAAGGTATTGTGAAGGGGATGGATGTAATCAGTCCTGGGAGATCTTGCAGGTTGTGCTTAGGCACATAAATGTTCCTGGGATGCTCATGTCAGGTATTGCATCAGCACATAAAATTAGTCCTAAGAGACCACCTCTATCAGACCGTTCGCACAGATAATGAAGACCTACAGGTAGTGGGCCTACATCCAGTATGAAAAAGGACTGGCTCTGTAGAACTTCCTATGACGAGTAGATTCAGAGATTAGTTGAGATAGCAGCAGCAGTGACGATGACTACGAGGATGATGCATCGATGATGACGATCCAGAGAAGAAGACTTGTGCTAGTAGATCTGTGTCGAGAAATACCTTCCTAGTTAAGAGGGAGTGTTGATGTATATGTAACTTCGAAATGTATTTCACTTATATATTTATTGTACTCCTATAGAGATGTATTATTCCTCTATATGGAAGTGTCGTCATTTGTATTGACAAGTGTCGCAAGTGTGTTTACTTGCCGATGGGTTATTAGACCACCTTGTTAGGGGTCGACCCGATATAATGTAATATGAAGTTTTTGTACCTAGCTAGACAAGTCATCCCCATAAGGTTATTGGGCAAACCAGACAAGTATAAATAGAGATCGGGAGATCTCTATTTGGATCACTTCAGAACTCACACTTTCTTCACTCGAAAAGTGGTGCACATGTGAGGAGGAGGATCAGCTGCTAAGAAGCGTCTATCTCTTGTACTTTGGTTGTACTTTGGTTGTGCTATTGCTCTATCTATCTCTGAGGAAGTTGTGGGGTTTTTCACCTTAGGGTTTTCCCCACGGAAACTCTGTGTGTCTATTGTCTCTCATGCTTTTGCTTCTTGTGATGATTGACATGCTTGTTATGATTGATATGCATTGATATACTGTATATGTTATTCTCTTAGTAAAGATCCTAGAGTATTGTGAATTAATGATCAAAAATTAACAACCACGGATGGTGCAGTGGGGAGAGATGATGTGCCGTAGTGGTGGTGGGTTAGTGGGATAGTTCTTACCTTTAGAGATGTATCGGTTGTGGGAGCAGATTCTGGTTCTGTTTGATGACTATTTGTACCGAGCAATGGATTATCGGGGAGATATTGAGATGCTGCGAGCGCCAGGATAGGCCTGGGGGCCAGATGGTACATATGTGTTTTTGTTTTCTCTTTAGCATATCATGTTTATATTTTTCTTGGTTGTCTATTGATGACAGCTAGAGATATTTTTTATGATGCTAACTTCTTGAGTGTTGGTCATTGTAGATGTGGGTCCACAGCCTCCGCAGGGGCATTGGGCCCGTAGGGGTCATGTGGTAATTCCCATATACCCCGCATATGGAACAAGGGTGGTTTGTTCGTAAATTAGGGTCCTTACCTTGTTTCCATGGTCGATCATGGTTTTGGTTAGCGGGGGGCAGCGTTTTTATTATTTGGAGGATTAGGTGGATGACCACCTTGGTTTTGAGGTTGGTTATTTATGTGGTTGCGTCCTCTTCCGTGGTTCTGTTGATTGCGTTGGGCATTCTCGTTTTGCGGCTGGTTATGCTATGCATACACTTTCCCTTGGGAAGTAGGGGGATTTTGAGGTTACGCAGCTGCTTGAACAGGTTGTGGTGGGTAGTAAGAAGCCTGGGATGGAGGTGTTCCAGGTGCTTGTTGTGGTTGTTGATAAGTCTGAGCTATTGGAAGTGTTGGTGCAGTAGACGCTACCTGAGGTTGGTAATAAGCCAATGGGGCTTGTGAATGAATAGGAGCATGTGTACCCTGCTGATGGTAATACATAGGAGGTGCAACCGGAGGTGGATATGCTAGAGGCGCGTGACCATAACACTGTGGTGGACGTGAGGGTCCATGAGTGTGGTGGGGGTGTGTCATGCGAGCATACGAGGTTGTAGCTCCGGAATGAGATGTTGCCCGCAAAAGATCGGGGCCAGTGTTATGGGCAATAAGGGAAAAGGGTTGTTTATTTGATGCAATCGTTCCAATGATGCCATCAGTAGCGTGTGATGCCCTCGGTGCGTCATTCTGAGAGGAATAGCCATGGGGGCATTAGGAAAAATGGTGTATAAGTAGCTAGACTGGGCATAGATAAAATCAAACTACTAGGCTTTCAGAATGGCTTCTTCCTCAGATTGGGGTCATTCAGATGCCACATCTTTGGCAATATTAAGAAGGAGATATTTTAGAAATCAATCTAGGAAGATACAGTCATCCAACTTAATTTTGCATAGGCTTCAGCGTTTACGCCACTCATGAATGTGATTAGTGATGTGGGTGGTTGTGTTTTTCCTGCACGACAGTAGGATATCTACTCTTGCATTGTAATGGATGGCTAACTGGAAGAACTACAGAAAGGTCGATGTGAGGGATGTAAAAGTAGAATGGGTCCTGTGAGGCTGCTTGATATACCACTTGGTTGTAGAACAAGTGAAGGTCTATTGAAATAAGCGTAGGAGGATGGAGTCATCCACTATGGAGTTGGAGGAACACCATAGATGGAAGGACATGATGTGATTTTAAGGATCCTCACCTACCTTTCCCTCAAACTTAGGGATGTATGATGGGAGTTTGGTAGGCATATGAGGCCAAGTGGGATCATGTCGAATGGGATCATTCATCAATCTAGCCAGGTCAAGTAGGTTAAGACTAGCCATGAATGGAAAATTGACAGTAGGATGTGACATAGTCGTTGGGAGGTATGTACTAGTGGTAGCATTAGTGTTCAGGCCGCTGCCCCAAAATTGTGGAATGGGAATATGAGCAGTGGCCGGTATGTGACCTCCAAACAAAGGTGTGGGGATTGTGTGTAAGGGGCCAGTGCCTCCGATGGTAGCATGGGTCACAGATGGGGCGGGATTTAGTTCAGTAGCCGTTGGAATTGGCATGGTGATGGGGATGGTCAGTGTAGGTCCCATTGTGAGCATACCCATGATAGGTATGGTAGTGGTGGCTATCGTGGTGGTTGGGGTGTTTGTGGACTCTCCACCGATAGTCCCTCCAAAGAATGGGTTAGAATTCATGCCAGTCATGGGGCTAGTTGGTGCTCTATATGTAGGGTATTCTGATTCTGCCTCAGAGTCAGATGTAGTGTGGGGGGCGTATGAGTAAGGTAAAAAGGATCTATGCCGATGACGAGTGGTGTCAAGGGACAAGGTTCTGCGTCTATGACGAGTGGTATCAAGTGAAATGTGCTGTGGGGGTTCACCCCATATGCGCTGAGAATGTCTCGAGGACTTAATGGTGACAAACGGATAGTAAGACTACTGGGTCGTGGTGAGTGAGAAGTTCAAAAACTCTAATGCAACTGAGTGTGCAGAAGGGGAGCACAAAAAATATGGCACTCAGGCCAACAACAAACTCAAAGCACTCACTATAGCAGCTATGCTACAATAAGTGGAGTGATAAGAAAAATGGTCAGAAAACCAACAAGCAAACGACTGCTAAAAAAAAAATGGTGTACTTGCTAAACCAGGAGGAGGTAAGGGAGCATGAAAACACCTAACTAATGTGGTATTATGGTTCGAACAAGACATATTCTCTGCAAGGTGATGAAATCCAAGTCAGATAATACGAAACGCAGAACCAAAGGCTAATGATATCCCCCTACTGGGAGGGACACCGGGTAGACAATCCTAGAAGAAAGGCCACTAATATACCATGTTCATGACACGTCCGGAAAGGTGAATCCACAGTGCCAATTCTATCGTCGTTGTACTCCCATATGGGTAGTACACCGAGAACAATGAGTAGGTATCCTTCGGTTACTGAATGGATTTCGGTATTCCACTCAGGCCTCCGGAACTAGTCCTGCTACTTGCTCAGTTAAGGGAGAGGCCCTTCGACAAATTGATGTATAACCGTTCCAAAAAGTACTAAGGTATTTTGGTACCCTAATGGAAAAAAACTATGTCTCAAGTGAAATAAATTGAGGGGTGTTATTTGGATACCTATCCCCTCAATCCTACCTAACTACAATGTTCTTTTATGTTCCCCAAGTGGGGTTAGAAGATTGGTTGAGTTAAGTAAATTTTTATGGCTCACTTTGATTAATGGTGACAGAGTGTGTGTAAGTGTGATTATGTGCCAACAATAAAATGTCTTGCTTAGGCGAATATTTATCAAAATAAAATGTTGAATTTAACTTGCAAATATGAAAATTTAACTGTAAATGCTTAACAATTTTCTTTTTCAATAAAGATACTGAAAAATCTGCAAAATGGTGCAATAAAGCAAATAACAGAAAAAGTAAATCAATATCTAGGGATGCAAGTGAAATAGTAGCCTATCAAGGTGCAGGGGAAATGGCAGAAAAATATGGGCTGAAATGGGTCACGAAAACTCAGAAAACAGATTGCAGGGTTCAGGTCGAAATCGCGATTGTATGAGACAAAACTCATGATCTGGATCGTGGATGAGGGGCTATAAGTCGCAATTCAAATCGTGGCTGAAGATCGAAAAGCGGTGATCGGATCGCGGCTGAAAGTCAAAAAGCTGCGATCGAATTGCGGCTTAAGGTAAAAAGGGCATGATCTGGTTCACTGGGTTTTGGGTCAAAACGTTGGGTTTTGGAATCGCGGCTTAAGGCGAAAAGGATGCGATCTGGATCATTGGGTTTCGGGTCAAAAATATGGGTTTTGGAATCACGGCTTTCGCTTGAAAAGCCGCGATCTGGATCGCAACTGCGGGTTAGAAAACCTGCGATTTATGGCATGAAAACGGATACTGAAACCGAAGGCTGAAATGGAAAAATACGGGTTGTAGAGGTTGCAGAAACAACAAAGGGCTAGGGCAACAAATTATAGGGTTAATGATAAACCAGATCTACAATACTAAAGTGAAATAACAACTAAAATAAGAGCAAAAATCAACATAATCAGAGATTCAAAAAAAGCAGAGTCACCAAAAACTGTGGCTAGGAGTTTCACCATAGCTTGTGCAAAAGAGCACCTACTAAGGAGAATGGTATCCTTAGTAGCAGCTTCAATAATAATAAACAAAAACTAGATACTGAAAATAAAATTTTAACCATTAACAAGTGCAAGAAAGTAAATCTAAATTAACAACAATAAAAAATTTGGTACTTTCTATTCCATGTGCAAACAAAGGTTTGAAATGGTTACCTCAATGGTGAGGTTGATGGAGCTTGTGCAGTTGAATGGACGAGGTGCTCCAATGGTCTCTTCTTCTCCCATATGCTAATGAGGAACTCAAGCTCAAATGGGAAGCTAGGGTTCTCAAGAATGATTTTGGAAGCATAAGGATGAGTAAGAATGTGGATGAATAATGGGGAGCCTTTATCACCTTTTTATAGTTTTTGGGTGATGGAGAATACAACTATGGTTTTGGGTAACCAATGGTATTGGAAAATGGTTTAGGGTTTCTTTTCCTCTTTTTCCCTCCTTTTTCCTCTTTTGAATTTATTTTTTATTTTTATTCCCTTTTAATTGATTTTTGGGAATTTTGGGCCCCTTTGGAGGGTTTTTATATTTTTTGAGGAAATTTAAATATTTTGAGGAGAAAAAGATGGATTTTGGCCTTTTTGGTGACCGTTTGAGGGTTTTAGAGGCTAAAATGGTAGGAAAAGTGGACAAATGGGTCATGTGAATAGGGAGATGAGCTAGTGAGAACTTTTTGGGTGTTAACAAAGGTCACCATGGACAAAGAAGAATAGATATCTCGTCTAAGAGATCATAATTAGAAACTGTTTTTTCAAATCAATAAGGCGAAGGATAAAGCAGAAGAAAATCAAAATATAGAAGAGGAGAATCGAGATCTTCAAAAGAAACTAGTAGAAAATATCGAAAAGAATGGTCACCTTAGGAAGCATAAACAAGATCTAATGGATTAGATTTAGAAGCTTAAAAATGATGATAAATCGCAACAAGAAATGATCAAGAATCTTAAGAATGATAAATATTTGTTGGAAAACAATTTGGAGCAAATTCAGAAGAGGAAATCTAAGTCCTTGAACTCAAAAATCCAAATTGAAGAAAAATAAACAAATACAAATCCAGTCATCATCACAGCTCAAAAAGAAGCCAATATAGTAAAAAAACAAACAATAAGAACTCCTTATCAACACCCAAATTATAAAAATCATTTTGACCAACGATAAGGTCAAAATGAATATAAACAGAGGAGTTATGATCTAAGAAAAGAAAGAACACAAAATCAACAAACTTAGCGGAAAACAAGAAGTTCCATCCAGCAAAGCAATCATCTAACAACTCCAATAAAGATATATCTCAGATGGGCTACTTCACGAATGATGCGACATTTTTTCTTGGGAATTCGAAACTCATATCGTCTCGTTTTGTCAAGTGTCGCATTTCTAACACAAAAGCGAGAGATGACATTACAAGCAAGGAATCAAACATAAGTCTTTTCTTCAATAAGATTTGAGGACAAAGATCCCCTTAAGGGGAAGGAAATGTAACGAATAATTAATAACACATGAATATTAATAACAATTAAAAAATATTAATAATTAATAATTAATATTAAATGTAATGAGAGGATGCATCCCCTCAATAGTAAATGATAAAGCTATTATAAAAAGTGGGCCAACATTTGTATATTCATCATATTTTATCTCTTCAACTACATATTCGATTATTTGACCATTTATGGATCCTTTGTATTATTTACATTGGTTATTTGAGTAAGAAACTATTTTCTCAACTATTTTCTCATTCCATAAGTACTTATTGTTTTAAAAAATTGAATAGTAAGCAACTAAATGAGATAGATAAATTTTCCACCCAACTATAGGAAATCCTTTATGGATTCCCTCCCCCTGAAGTAAAATTATGACCACCATGGTCAGAAGAAGACAAATGCATAATCTCTTAGGTTACTCTACCCATTCCAAAAAGAATTAAAATACAAACCAAGCAACACATTGTTGAGTTTTTTAATCATCCTAGCATTAGACAATCATGCTACCTACCCCACAAAACACAAGGATAATAACCCCTTCTCTACCCAATAGTATCCCATAAGTTATCCCCTCTCATTCTCTTTATGTGTGCATAGAAATTTCAAAATATTATCTATTTCAAATTAAACTCCAACAAAATTGCTCTTGGTTCTTGGGAATTTTATGATCAACTTTGTTCATGGATTCTTACGGTGTGTCTCTTTACTTATTATACTTTCTATTGTTTTATCTCATACCCTTCATCCTTCTCTTTGAGCCTTCATCTACCTTCTCTTATTCTCTAGCAAGTTCTGATGGATTTCTTTCATGGGCCATTTAGTCCAATAGCATGGTAGCTCCCTTTTTCAAAGATAAAAAACTATTTTTTTATCTTCTCCAAAGCTTCCAAAAATAACCTCCTCTTTTCGTATTCAAATTTCCTCACTTGGCATGAGTGAGGTGGCAAGAGAGTCCTAATCCAACTTTTATTATATCCAATAATGTGGGGGGCAAATTTACTAGGATGTAGGAATTGGTTCCTATATTTAGGATATGGTTAGGTCCGCCACTCATATCTCAAATTAGACTATAGGATAATATTAACATCAACATTATAAAAGAGTGAAGGGTTAGGGTAATGGTAATTTGGGTAGCACAAGTAAGCATAGGAAACATAGTTCACTAGGCATACTTACATTACCTTTGACCTCCTTAGTTTTCCCATTTCGTGGTATATCATATCCCCTTTAGATGTTCATGCTCAATCATTCTTGGTTCTTTTATTATCTACAAAATAATAATGTTTCCAAGTATTAAAAATCACCATGGCATGTCTACCTCATGGTGTAGAACAAAGTACAACACTAAAGGTATCTATGCACAACATTGCATAATCAAATTTGGAATCTTAAAAGGAGTTAACAACCATGCCACTACATTATTGTATACTCCAATGCATTGGAGTAGTCTCCTATCGATTGGCTCTTCCAACCCACTCCATGATTTTCCCAATTTTTCATATGTATTGTTTGCAGAAGGATGTAGTGCATAAATTTTGAGTTCATACCAATCATCCAAAACTTGATGAAGAGAGTTTCATTTGGTTCTATCCAAAGGTAGTATTGTCCATAGGAAACTATTGACATTGGTGCACAATTCAAGAAGTACTCATACAATGGAAGGATACACATTTGGAGGACACCACTTGGGAATCAACAATGATTTTAGAAGAGTTTCCACACCTCCAACATTAAGGACAATGCAACTCTTGAAGGGGGATGGGTTGTTAGGGCCTACCCTAACCTCTCTACTTTGGGGATACTTAGGAGCTAGTAATTATTATATGAGGCCATCTTATTTGAATTAGTCCCATTAGGTGGTTAGTGGGTAGTTAATCAATGTAAAAGGGCCAACTGGAAAACTAATCTATTAGGGATAGTAAAAGTTATTGCTATTCACATTGGTGAATATGAAGAGTCACCATGAGTCTAAGACACATTTTGGAGTATGAAACTATATACATTGTATTTATATGTGTATAGTATTAATGAAATGATGTATTCACACCGATATCTATTTGTCTTTTCTTATCTTTCATTTGGCTAGGTAGTCTAATAGTGGCAGTATCACAGATGGTTTTGTTTGTCCTCCCTAGTGTACCATCTCTTGCAGCTCTACCCTTTGCCAATGACAATGGAAAATTTGAAAATCCAACTTAGAAAATATTGTGTATCTAAGAATATTACGTACCAGTCAGGCAGGAGAAGCTTGCTACCCCCATTATAGTAGGATGTGCACTGCACAATTTTTTCATGCATGTATGAAAAAGGGGCATTTGTACATTAGCTGCAGAGTGGATACATAGCCTCTTGTCAATTTGATTCAATATTACTTACCTCTTGTAAATTTGATTCGATATTACTTCAACTGAGTTTATTCGGCTACAAATATGATTCCTTGATGGTTGATTCACTTGCAATCTTGTGTTGTTTGTGTATTACTTTGTGTTGTTTGTGTTTTACTTTTTGAAAATTTTTCTTTTGATGAAACATATTTTTTGTTTATATATATTAGTACAGTTACTTAACTTGAGGTTACTAAAGTATCAAGGTTAGTATTTGTGTATAAAGGTTATAAGTTAAGTGTTATGAATAATTTTTTCATATTTAGTTGTAATAACGGATTGTTTATACCTCGGTTACCTTATGTTATCATTAAAAAAATCATATATTTATACCTCAATTACCTTATGTTATCACTAAAAAAAATCACACTTACTGCTCTACCCCAAATTCTAAAATATAACAAAGACTATCATTTATTCTAATATACCTGTTCTCATTTCTTGATAAAGATATGGTTGAAAATTTAACCTCCTCCATTTTTATATATATCCAAGCCATTCAAATCAATTACCAATGTCTTGTATTCTATATATATATAAACTCAATTACCACTGCCCTTTCTTCGAGACCTGCTTTTAAAAACAAGCAACGATTCTAATTTTGCATACTTGTATTTCGCTTCTTTGTTTGAGGTTTCTTCAATTCCATGCAAGATGTTACAGACCAACTTTCCTGGTCATCTTGATATTATATAAAAAAAAAATTAATAATGAATGTTAAGATCAACTGAGAGTCTACCTTTCATTTGTAAATTGAACTCTATAACGTTAGAAATATAAATAATTTCATATTGAATTCAACTTGGCCCAATGACACTTACTCGAGGGATGGCATGGTGTAGTTTGACATGAAGTTTTGCATAATTTCTTATATTTAAAATAAAATAAAATAAAAGCCTTGAAAGTTATGACTTTAGTGTTATGAAATCCAATGAGCATAGACATGATTATGTTTTGAAAGCTTACTAAATTATTTGATTATTTGTAAAGTATTTGATGAATTGTGGTGCTTATTGATATTTATAAATAAATTAAAAAATTAATCAGTGTTATGAAATTCAATGAACATGGTTTTGTTTGTGTTTGTGAAGTTTAGATAAACATTTTTAAATAGATGTTTTATGATCACTTGTCAAGGTGTTTTAAAAGAAAGTTATTTTAATATTTACTTTTAAAGAAATTTATTTGGAAAGTGATTTGAGCATTGGAACATATTTGTATACAACTAAATTATGATAATTGAAAGTTTATGATTTAATGGTGTGGATTTCTTTTATAAATCAAAATAAATATATTTGATAAATATAAAGTTACAATTATTCTTAAATTTTACTAACAGATTCAATATCAATAATATATATACAATTTTAAATATTTTCACCAATTATTACTAACACATTTCTAAACACATGGATAAAGAAACATGCAAGCAATGGGATAAAAAAATTACATAAAATTAGACTAATTTTATAAATATCTCGAACTCGAATACAAATCCACTACATTTACTTTTCTAATACTTAACTCTTTTTGGGCGAGGAAGAGGTTTCCTAGTCTAAGTTCTCAACTAATTCTTTTTAAGCATTAAAATTATTTTTAATTTAATTCTATCTTAAATTGGTTTCCTATCAATTCTTGCTAGCTTATTCGGTTATGCGTGTCATCATAAAAACAGCTAATTTTTCTTAAACAATAAAACTACCTTTAAACTAATTCTATTTTTACTTATATATAAATAATAATTATTAGCTATTTTAAATTTATTTTTCTTATAAATTTATTACATAGAATAATTAACATAAAAATTTACTAGAAATTGATCCCAAACGTGGTTAAAAAATTAACTTAGAAACGTGATTAACATACAATTTTTACAGTACTAGTAAACCATGTGAAGAGTTAATACTGTCACCCATTCAACTGTGTGCAACTGAATCCTTTTCTTTGACGCAACGTTTATGCTCTACTTGCTGTATGACTTCACTTAGTTTGTGTTCTATTCAGTTAGAGTATGAGTAGGAATTTAGTTTGCTTTATGTTTTCTGTCTTCAGTTCATTTGTTGTTTCTTTTGATTAGATTAATATGTTCCTTTTGTTCTTTCAATAAACTCATTCGTGACCTAAAATTGAGGTCCGGTATGCAATAATACTTAGATTAATTTTTTGTTCCCTTATTTTACGACGGAGTTATTTAATAAAGATCAATGTGCTTTGACAATTATATCGGTAAAAGTAGAAGACAATGTTTAAAACAAATAGATTTTTAAGAACAATAGATTTTTAAGCAGGATGGTGGTGAGATTGGGAATGAAGGTACCTATCTGTATGTGTCTTTTTCTGGTAAACTTGATGAGAGAATGAGCCATGGTGTTGTTAAGTGAGCATTTGGATTTATTGGTAAAAGAATTAATGGCAAGGGATTCAAAATGTTCCATGAAAATATTAATAACTATTGAGGATAAACAAAATTCCATGGTAGTTCCTTTGGTTTGCTAAAGAACTTTCATTTAAAACAAAGAAAAGTAGAAGTGAGAAATCATAATAAAATTTGTATTTAATTGAAATTTTTTATTTTATTGAAATACATTATTTATTAAATAAAACATGAATGAAAACATAATTTATGTCTAAAATTATAGAAACCTTTCAAAATTGATGTATTGACAATTCCTTTAATAGAGTATAAAATCTGAAAGTAAGATACTAAAGCTAAGTTCTACTTCTTCCTTTTGTAATCCCTTTAATTACATGATACAAGTTGAATACACTCTTTTAATTTTACAATACTTATTATGTTGATATCAAATTTAATAGATGAATAATTCACATTAACAATGAAAAATATTAACAATCGTGAAATATAACACAAAGAAGAGGAAGAATAAAAAATATTAACAATCACACAGCACAAATATTAAGTTCATCAAATTTTAAATTCTAGAATAAAAAATATTAACAATCACAAAGCACAAATATTAAGTTCATCAAATTTTAAATTCTAAAAAGCACAAGAGGGAGAAGGGGGTGGATTAGCTTTATATTTTAAAGATTAAAAAAATTTCATATTAAAAATTAATAAACATCCATAATGTCATAATGTGATGATCACAGAAATTTTAATTTTTTCCACTTAAGGTAGAAAAAAATCCACGAAGAGAACTTGTTTATGTTATAAATGTTATAAATTTTAAGACTTTTTAATCACTTAAAAAATTATAATATATATTTCCATCGAAACAATCTATTAATAACTGCAGTTATCGGCCGAAACCCAATCGGTTTTTCCGACTCCGTGATTGTAGCGGCGTTGTTGTCAATTGGCTATCCGTGTCTAAAACTAAAACCCGTAAAAACGGCTTCTGCAGGGTGGATAATGTTTCACTTTGCCATATTCATCTTTATGACAGAGACGCTAGTTTGATGCCGCTAATTTATTTTAACTCCACTAATACACGCCATGCAAGTGAGCCAATGATGCTAACTTATCTTTAACTCCACTGAAGTAAAGCTAAAAACACATCATGCAGGGGACTTGGTCAGACGCCATGCAAACGAGCCATATTCATCTTTCTGGCGGACACGCCATGCAAGCGAGCCAACGACTCTAGTTTGACACCGCTAACTTATTTTAACTCCACTAAGACACGCCGCCATGCAAGCGAGCCAACGACGCTAACTTATTTTAACTCCGCTAAGACACGCCATGCAAGTGAGCCAATGGCGCAGCGGCGCTAACTTATCTTTAGCTCCACTGACTTATTTTAATTCCACTTAGAAACGCCATGCAAGTGAGCCAATGGCGCAGTTAGCTCCACTGAAGAAAAGCAAATAAAGCCAGAAAGGAGAAAAAGGAAAAAAACGACGTCTTCCAGGTTAATTGCCCCGTCCTTTATAACCTCACCGCAGCACCAACAGTAGCGGAGGGTCTGCACGATTCTAAAATTAAATATTCATCTTCAATTGAATTGGGTGGGATTCGGGAATGGAGATTGAACTCGACGGGGGATGGGTCAGGGGCGCCATTATTGGGGCCGGAGCTTCTGGGACAGTTAGCCTCGCCATGAACAGCTCTAATGGCCAACTATTTGCAGTCAAAACTGCAATCGGTCATAGTTGGGCATTGGATAATGAATACCAGATTTTGCAGTGTATGGATTCTCCATACATTGTTCGCTGCCTGGGCCACAATTTCACTGTCGAGAACGGCGTGGGAACGCACAATTTGTTCATGGAGTATATGCCGGGTGGCAGCGTGGGGGATCTATTAATTAAGTTTGGAGGAAGATTGACCGAATCCGTGATCAGGTCATACACGCATGGCATCCTACGTGGAATCCATTACCTCCACAGGCAGGGCATTGTGCACTGTGATATCAAAGGGAAGAATGTCCTTGTGGGTATCAGTGGTGTGAAGCTTGCTGACTTTGGTTCTGCCAAGAGGTTTGGCCAGAAGACCCTGCAATCAAGGGGGACCCCTCTGTGGATGGCTCCAGAGGTACTGAACCAGGTGGAGCAGGGACCTGCTTCTGATATTTGGTCTCTGGGTTGCACTGTGCTGGAGATGACCACTGGCAGGCCTCCTTGGAACCAACTTTCCAATCCCCATGCTACGATGTATCGGATCGGATGCACAGAGGAACTGCCTGAGTTACCTGCATCACTTTCACCTCAGATCCGGGATTTCTTAGAGAAATGCTTTCGGAGAGATCCCAAGAAGAGGTGGACCAGTGCAGAGCTGTTGAACCATCCTTTTCTAAATAAGGACTGCTCTACGTTGAAGGGAGAGGCCATTAGGGTTCCGATGTCCCCAACCAGCAATTTTTTTGTAAATCAAGAATGGAAGTCCTACCAGACTACTTCCATTCCGTCCGTCAGCATTCCAAACCCAACAGGGGAAATCAATGTAAAGGAGAGAGTGATCGCACTGTTCACAGGTTGTAAATATCGAGATGTTGCTGACTTGTCTGCCCTTCCCCGTGGCCAATGGATTGTTGTGAGGTCTTGCAGAGGTAGCTCCTCCATCCAAGAACTTCCATTCAGAGATGAATGCTTGGACGCTGCAGTTTCTACAGCTCAATCTGCACATCAATCATCTTCCAGCAGCGTCCCATTTGATTGATGAAGCTTGGGACGTGTATGGAAATATGGTTCCTTGATGATTGATTTACTTCCAAGTGAGTTTATTCGGCTACAAATATGGTTAGTTGATTATTGATTCACTTCCAAGTGAGTTTTGTTTGTTTGTGTAGTACCTCTTCAATAAAATTTTCCTTTACAATTTGACCAAACATCTTTTCTTTGTTTACCTGTCCTTATATCTTGATAAAGTTGAAATTTTAAAATATATATTCTCTTTTCACCATCTTGATATTATATATTAATATAGCTATTTAATTTGTAGTAAGTGAATGTAGATAAATCACAAATTAAATAGTATAAACAAGTTAGTTATTCTTTATAAATAAATAAATTTATCAATTATTTATAGATGCATATTAAGATAAACCCGTAATACCTACCTGACTGCGTTGTGAGTGAAATGACAGAGTACAGTGAAATGACAGAGTACACTAACTCTCTTCTTTTCAGGCTTGTACACATTTTTTAATATGGGCTTATGCCAGTTGCGCAGATTAGCCATCGGATAGATTAGCCATTAGGAAGTTATGTTCTGAATTTGAATTTTTGGAATGTGCTTCAGCATGTATATACAAATTTAATTTTGTCTTTATGAATAAAAGTACAACTTTTTTTAAGATGAATATTAAGATAAACAAAAATCTACATCATATATTGGACTAACGGCACTTACTCGGGAGGTGACATGGTATAGTTTGAAATGAAGTTTTTTTTGCATAGTTTCTTATATTTAAATAAAATAAAGGCCTCGAAAGTTATAACTTAAGTGTTTTGAAATCCAATCAGCATAGACATGATTTTGTTTTGAAATCCAATGAACATGGTTGTGTTTGTGTTTAAAAAGTTTATATAAGCATTTCTAAATCAGATGTTTTATGATCATCTTTCAATGTTTTTTTAAGAAATTTTTTTTGGAAGTTATTTTAATATTTTCTTTTAAAAAAAGTTATTTGAAAAGTGGTTTCAGCATTGGAACATAATTGTATATAATTAAATTATGATAATTGAAACTTTATAATTTAATGATGAAAATCTCTTTTATAAATGAGAATAAATGTACTTGATAAATATAAAGCTACAATTGATCTGTAAACTTTACCAAGAGATTCAATATTAATATTAAATACACAATTTCAAATATTATCACTGTGATGTAGCAAGCACGGAGATAAAAAAAAAAAAACATTTAAGGAGAAGGATAAAGAAAATTACATAAAATTAGAGCAATTTTATAAATATCTCCAAGTGAAATACAAATTCACTATGTTTACTTTTCTAATACTTAACTCTTTTTAGGTGAGCAAGAAATTTCCTAATCTAAGTTCTTAACTAATTTTTCTTAACCTAAGTTCTCAACTAATTCTTCTTAAACAATAAAACTAATTAGAATACAAATCCACTACATTTACTTTTCTAATACTTAAATCTTTTTGGGTGAGCAAGAGGTTTCTTAACCTAAGTTCTTAATTAATTCTTCTTAACCTAAGTTCTCAACTAATTCTTCTTAAACAATAAAACTATCTTTAAGTTAATTTTATCTTTATCTTATATATAAATTGGTTTCCTAACCTAAGTTCTCAACTAATTCTTCTTAAACAATAAAACTAACTTTAAGTTAATTGTATCTTTATCTTATATTTAAATACTTGTTAGTCATTTTAAATTAATTTATGTTATAAATTTATTAAATGAAATAGTTAACATACAAATTTATTAGAAATTTATTAATGTATAATAAATCTTGAATTAAGTCTATTTCTAATAGCTAATATAATTTCATATTGAGAGAAAAATTTGTTGATGATTGTAATTAGATTGGAGCCCAAAACTAACGCTTATAATAAATAATAGTATTATTATAGTAACTTAGTAAAATATAGATATAAACACACACATATATATGAAAAAGAAGAATTTGATATAGAGAAATCTAAATTTAAATATAAATAGAAATACTATAAATATGATATTTACATAAAAATATTGCTAACATCCACTAAAATTAACTTTGGTCTAACCTTAAAAAAGTAAGGACTCAATTGGTTTGATTTAGAATTTTATTTATGTGCTCAAAAAGATTTAAGAGAAGCATTTCTAGATTACCATAGTTGTGGTGAGTTAAAAGGTTAGGAAGGTCTAACAAATATTTTGAAATTGCAATTTAATGTTGGTGCTCTTAGTGTTACAAAGATGACAAGTTCTTTTGTCCCACTACATCAATACCCTGTTTCACTATAAATCTCATGAGATTTGTTCTTATTTTAGCAATGCTGATTTTCTTATTTATGTTAGTTAAAACAAAGAGATAGTTTTGAACTTCTAGATTATGGTTGATCACCTCTTTATAGTATCTTAATTTTATATTATCCTCTAATTCTTTATAGCACCACAACTTATCCTTTTAAATTTAGATGTAATAATATTTTTGATATTATCACTATTATGCAAAGTGACTTCTTCCTTGATTCCCAACGTTTTAGCCAAGACTTCGCAGCTTTATGCCAACCTTTCTTGAGCAACAAGTGGTTTTGAATGGAGTTTGAAGCAATCTTAGGAAGTCTCTTATCTCCCATGTTTTTTATCTTATTCTTGTACATTAGGTACCTAGTCATGATAACTGTACTCTCAATGGAAAGAGACTCGTTTCTATGAGGATGAAAAAATATCGTGTATTTCCTTTAATTTTGAGGCCATAAGTTATAAAATGATTTTGGATTTGTGTTATCCTTCTCCATTATTCTCTAACGATGTTGCAACCCCAAACTTCACAATCATGTAACATAATAGGAGTGGGGTATCAAAGAGGAGTTTCTTCTTATCCAAAGCCAAAGGTCCATTAATTTACGACTATTTTAAAGTCTATAATAAACTTTCCACACTCCATTTATCATGTTCTCGATGTTACAACCCCAGTTAAGCTTGTGATGAAGATCGATTATGAGATACTCATATGAACTCACTTCCTCCAAAATTTTGTTTTTATACATGAAATTAGTTAGCATAAGTTGTCTTTTTGGTCACGTCCCCATCCATAAATCCGACTAAAGGAGGGTATTTTTACAAATTACAAGTTTATAGATTTCACCCAATGGACATAATAGGAATTTATATTAAGAAATGTATGTGCAATTTTAGAATACAAAATATAGTGGAATTAAAACTCTATTCACACATACATCATGCATAAACAAGCATATTCATTACAAGAAGAAAAACAAATCATTCCACATTCAAATACAAAGAGAATACTTATCTATAAACAACAATATCCTGGAAAATAGTTGTGTAAGAGTGATTTCCACCCAACTGTAGGTATCACCTGTAGATACCACCCCCAAGCTAGGCTATGAGGCCACCAAGGACAAGGAAACACCTACAAGCTTCCCTCTCTTAGCCCACAACCCAATTTCTATCAATGCCTAGCCCAAATGCTCATCTATAGCTTCTATAGGAATCTCACTCACCCATCACAGCCATGGAACTCCTTCCAACTGCCCCACACAACACAAGGAAGGAATTTCCTTTCACTGATCCATAGTTCCCTAAAGAAAGTAGAACCTTACAATGCTTACTAGTGTGTGCAGTAAGCATCCAAGATGATATGCGACTTTGAAGCATTCCGGGTAGAATCAACCACGGCTTATCAAACATCTCATGAGCATCAAAACTCAATGGGTAAAGGTTCCTATCTTTCCCATCCTCTATACTCACCTACAACCATCTATTTTCTCTCTAATCTGTGATTTTTCTTCATAGATCGAATTTATGGTTATTTTTCAGTCTGGTAATGGTAATGGAAATTGAATGAATATCATGAGAAAACTCTACATAGTCTAAAATATGCACGAGAATGAATGGTAGACTCCAAAGGAGATGAGAGGATGGTGAAAAGACAACTGACAACTTCTGACCAAAGAATAAAGGACCCTCAAAATTGTCATAGAAGTATATCCATCCCATACTTCCATAACTATCGAGAAGAATTTCCCCACCAACCTCACACATGCGTTCAATTATTGGATTTAATAGTCAAAAGGAATCAATTGGGTCATTTAAGGAACATGGAAACAATTGGATAAATTCTAAGGTTGACACTTGGAAATAGAGGATTTAATATCCCATACGACCCCTTTCCTCTTCCCCTCTAGTAGAATCATAGCCCCTCTAGTGATATTTACATAACTATATTGGATCATTTTATTATTTTACCGACATAATATTTACATAGATTTCAATCCAACCACGTGGTCCATATAAAAATATTTACATTATACATGCCTAGCCATTCACTAGATGAGCCTTGGCATTAAGCTTCACAATAGGAATCCATACTAGCATATTTACATGATTTACCCCATTTTGATTTAATACATTCCAATTCAAAACTAGGTGTATTGCATTTTTCGATTTGATTATCACAACGTTTAGTTTTTCAATGTTAAAAATCATGACATTACCAAAGAAAAAATCCTTGAGAATTTTTAATCGCTTATTGAGATCAGATGGACTCCTCTCCATAAGAACAATATCATCAACGTAAAAGGGAAGGATATGATGATTATACCAACTAAATTTGTGATGACACAATTAATTTCTTATGACAAACCCTTAGTTTTCCTAAACTTTTCAATCACATTCTCATGCATGTAAGGAATTAGGGGTTCCCAATAACACTTATTATACTAATCAAAGAGAGAATAATGTGCACATAATTAAATAAATAAATAATGAACACATAAGCATACAACCATTAGATAGTGATTTCTAAGAGAAACCCTTTTGGGAGAAAAAACTCGCACTTTTGAAAGCACACTCAAGTGTATTAATCAACTTCTACCAATGGTTACAATGCATTATAGATTCTTTGTGCTCTCAATAGGAGTGTTCGGCAACATAAGGATTCTAGAGAAAGTTTAGTAGAATAACAGTAAGTTAAAAGCTCATGCACACTTTTTCATCTTTTAACCCTAGAACTCAATAGATAGGCATATAAAATCCGTAAACCCTAAATATGGTTTTCCATTTCTTTATACTAGAAACCACCATCAATTAATTGGTTAACTAATGTTGCTTAGACTTCATTTTTTGTTAGTGATTTGCATTTATTCTCTACCACTACTCAACATTTATTCCCTACCATTGCACATCATTAATAATTACTTGCTATGTTACATGACTACAAGGTGTATGACACGAATGTCCCAATATTCTCCCACTTTTAATATACCTTGCAAGAGTATAAGGAAGAATGCATTAAATTGTGAGCTAGCTAATAATGCCCATGAAACTCATATACTCACAACACCACTTGAATTTGTGTATGCTCACTAGTTTTGTCCATGCATGTACAACATTTTGCAAAGTGTGAAGTTTTTCTAGTATCACTTTTCCATCCTCTCCTATTTCTCGAATGAAATGGTACTAGATATCAATATGTTTTGTCTTTTCATGAAAGGTAGGATTCTTAGCTAGACAAATGATATTGTTAATATCACACTTGTTGAGTATGATTGTCATTGATATCAAAGAAGTTCATTAATGACAAAGGAAAAGTATATTTAGTCGATGTGTAAAACTGGTCGAATGGTCGACACCATATTTAGTCGATGCTTAAACTAGTCGAAGCCATATTTAGTCGACGCTTAAAACTAGTCGATGTCATACTTAGTCGATGCATAAAACTGGTCGAATATGTCAAAGCTAAAAGTGGTAGATAGTCATATGAAGTCAATGGATGCCAGTCGCTTTTATTATGGTCGAGTCATTGCAAATCAAGTCAATAGTTGACCTCTTATCGACTTATGATCGACCATTGCCAATGGAGATGAAGTCAGAGATGTAGTCGGCTAGTCAGAGTCGCAGTCGACAAATCGGAGACACAAAGTCAAATTCACATTCGGAAATTAGAATTGACGAAGTCGACATCGGAATCAGTGATTCGGAGTCGGAACGGAGGAGTCGAAGATGTTGAATTAAGAGTATATCATTGATGTTTCGACACCTGACATCGGAATCAACAAGTCGGAATCAGATTCGGCATGTCAAAGTCGGGGTTGCGAAGTTGAAGTGTTTCATAATCGCACTGTTAATTTTGTAGGTTAAAACATAGAGGTAATTGTGCATTAGTTTAAGTGAGGTAATTGCGAGTTGAAGGGTCAGGATGAAGATTTGTGACTGTGAGGTGAAGAGGCACGACTAAGGGTCTATAAACAAGGTTTTATTTCTTCAAATGGAGTGTCTTTGTACATTCAAATAGAAAATCAGAAGGTGTACAGAAAATAAAGGATGCATAATCATTTAAAGGGTGGTTGGGAGGCGGAAGGACAAGCTACAAAATCCTGTAAGAAGTCGTAGCTTCCTTCCAAATGTTGTTGGTAAACAGGGTGTTGTTGCATTCTTCAGTTGTAGCTTAAAATATCGGGTGTCATTGCATCCTTTAGTTGTAGCTGAAAATATTGGGGGTTGTAGCATCCAACAAGTTGGTACTTGCAAATACTTGTAAATATAATTTTGCAATAATATAAAGTGTTTGTGGTTTTTCCAATTGGGTTTCCACGATAAAGTTCTCTGTTCTATTTCTATTGTTGATTTTCTCTTAAAAGTGATAAAAAATGAAGAAATATCTAAATACTGATTCACCCCCCCCTTTCAGTATTACTTGATTTTCCAACAATTGGTATTAGAGCAGGTCTCTTCACTAAATTCTAACCGCTGGAAGAGAGATATTTTATCACTATGGATCAACAAGGAAAAATGTCCTCCAAGGTTACACTATTCAATGGTGACTATTATGCACAGTTCTGGAGTGTTAGGATGAGAAGTCATATATTGTCTATTGGACTAGAAGTATGGCTATCTGTAGAATCAGGGTATATATATCCAAAGCATCCTCCTACAGATCGTGAGGGAATAAAAAAAATTGGATACAATGCAAAAGTTGTTAATGCAATTATGGATGGATTAAACAGAATAGTCTTTGTCAAGGTGATGCATTACAAAACAATGAAGGAAATCTAGGACAAATTGCAGACCATCTATGAAGGAGACACCAAGGTAAAAAGGGCCAAACTACAAACTTTTAAAGATCAATTTGAAAGTCTATAAATGAAGGAAGAAGAGAAAATTTCAGAATATTTTGAGAGAATTGATGAAATTGTTAATGCAATTCAAGGGCTAGGAGCAGAATTGGAAGAAATGGAAATACTTGAAAAAGTACTAAGATCACTTCCAATGATTTACAATCCTAATATTTCCACCCTATAAGATAGATAAAATCTTGACAAGCTCACCATGGAAGAACTATATGGGATCCTCATAGCTTATGAGATGAGGATTGGACAAGATAATTTTCAAAAGAAGGAAGCAAATTTTAAAGCATCAAAAGTAGCTAAGAAATCTAAAACGCAAAATTCAATCAGAAGAATCTGATGATGAAGAAGCACTTCTTGTTAAAAGTATTAAGAAGGGTACTAGTAAGTACAAAGGGAATTCCCCTTACAATGATTCAACTATGTGGGAATTGGTCACTTTTCTTCCAAATGCCTTTATCCCAAACAAGAATACAATGATGAGTATACTGAATATTTCAAGAAGAAAAAAAGGAGTTTTAGGAAGAAAAAAAAAAGAATACCTTTTACTCCATGGATGATAGCTGCTCAGATGAGTCTACTGAAGATGAAGAAGTAGAATTTATATGCATGGGAATAGAGAGCAAAAACCCTGGAGAAGATTTAGAAGGAGTGGTAGATCTTGAAGCAGAACTCATAAGTTCTCTTGAAGAATTAAGGAAGTATAAAAGGATGTACAAACAATTAAAAACCGAAGTGCCAGAGTTTGAAGAGAAAAACAGTGATACTGAAAAAATTATTGCTGACTTAAAAATCAGCTTCAAGAAGCTAAAAAGGTTGAAAACAGTCTAGAACAACAACTCAATAAAAGATAGAAGAATTAGAGAAGTTTGAAGCTGAAATGATCTCACTTAGGAAAAAAGATTGATGAAGAATAATTTCAATCAAAATTTAAGAGCAGCTCAAAAACTCTAGATGACATCCTAAGTTTCCAAAGATCATCCAATAATAAAACTGGATTAGGTTATGACAAAGGAATGAAGTCAGAACAATCCTCTTCCACAATACAAGATGGAAATAAAAGGAGTTATGATGATATACTCAAAGGCCCAGTTGAAAAGGAATATAGTAAAAAATTTGCTTCTTTTGAAAATGAAAGTAGGACAGGAAAAATACAAAGAAGACCAATGACAAGCATAAATCTGCAACTCTTTTTGGGTAATTGTTATGTCTTTAACAATTTTGGGCATAAAGCATTTTATTGTAGGATGTACCAAAAACATAATTAGAAATCTCCCTACAAAGACAATTCTAGTGATCTTCCAAAAGGAAGAAGTAAGAATTCTTTTGCACCCTTACAGAGGTATGACATAGAATGTTACAAATGTGGTAACTATGGGCATATAGCTAAAAATGTAAATAAGTTATTCCTATTGAAGAAGGAGCCACAACTAAAGACAAGGAGAAAAGAAAGGATTGGAAAAAGATAGAAGATGTGAAAGAAAAATGTCCAATAGCTCTATGTGCCACATAAAAGAAAAATCTATGGCATGTGGACAGTGGATGTTCAAAGAACATGACAAGAGACCTAAGCAATTTCATAAGTCTAAAACGAGATAAAAAAGGAAAAGTCACTTTTGGAGATAATTTACCTTCAAAATAATTGGGAAGGGTACAATGGCTCTTAGAAACAAGGTTAAAGCAAAAAATATTTTGCTAGTAGAAAACTTAAAACCTAATCTCCTAAGTGTGATTCAAACTTGTGATCAAGGGAACATTTGCATATTTGACTCCAAGAAATGTGAAATCAGAAGGAAAAATTCAGGAAAATGTATTGGGACTGCTGTGAGAACTCCAAGCAATGTATACATCCTAGAAAATGAAGAACAATGTTACACGAGTCAGACTAATGAAAGTATGTTGTGGAATAGAAGGATGGGGCACTTGAACTTTGACAATCTTGTAAAAGTAAGTAAGAAGGGAGCCGTAAGAAACTTGCCAAATATCATAAAACCTCCAAACTATGTTTGTAGACATTGTATTCATGGGAAACAAACAGAATCAAGCTTCAAGGTCAAAGAGCATACAACATCACAAACATTGGAAATCACTACAACAAACCCCTGTGATTAGCATCTCTTTTAGCTCCATTTTTGGCGTCCACTAACACTTTTAGTGTATTTTTCTTCATTTTCTAGGCAAAGTTGGCGCTATTTCATGAGACGACACTTTTCCTGGCATTTTTTGCGTCCTTGTTTGAAATTAGGTGCTAAACTGGACATTAATTTTATCCAATTTAGTGCTAGGAATAACACCAGGCATAGCGCCCTCAATAGCGCCTATTTTTGCTTCTTTTAGTGCCAGAAATAGCGTCCTCCATAGTGCCAAGCTTAGTGCCAAGTTTAGCTTCCTCTTTTGTGCTAGTATTTAAACCAAGAATTGTGCCTAGTTTGGCTCCCTAAGTTGCACCAAGATTTAAGCCAGGATTAGCACCGTGTTTAGCAACTAATTTAGCTTCCTAATTTTCGGTAAGTTTAGCACCATTTTTTTTGTCTATAATAACGTCTAGTATAACATCTAGTTTTGCTCCCAAAGTACCACCATGTTATTGCTCCTAGTATTGCACCTAAATTTGCTCCCAAAATAACACCAAGTTTTCCTCCTAGACTTGAGCCTAGTTCAACATATGAGTTACTTAATTGATGGGATAGAGGCTATTGGTTATTGGAGCTGAGGGTTATATTTGGGAGGGTTGTGTTATAAATGTATGTTTATGTCTATGATGATAAGGATTACGACGATGATGATGACGATGTCGATGATAATGATGATGATGAGGATGATGCATGTTATTGCATTATTTGATCCTGAGTGACCCTAATTGAACCTAAGTGGCCCTTTTGGAAACTAAGAGACCATAATTAATCATAAATGACCCTAATGGCATCTGAGTGCCCCTACAACAATTGAGTGACTCTAATGGCATGATGATGATGATGTTGTTGCATCCTGAAAATGATAAATATCACATTGATGATATGTATGATGTTGACTAGGATGCTGATGATGACAATGATATTAATGTCAATAATGATGCTATAGGCGATTATAGAACTATTTGATCTTTACTAATCCTAATGGAACCTAAATGACCCTAATGGCATATGAGTGACCCTAATATCACCTAAATGACCCTAATGGCATCTGATTGTCCCGGCTAACAACATTTGAGTGACCCTAATGGAACTTGAGTCACCCTAACAACATGAGGATGATGTTGATGATGCATGATGAAAATGGTGATGGCATTGATGATGATTTGATTACAAGATCATAACAATGAAAAGGAAAACACAGAGTACATAGTACTTGATGAAATTCAAGAAAATGAAGTTCCAAAGGTTCCAAAAAATAAAAAACAACAGCAAGTACCTGAAACTCCTGCAACTGCAAGAAGATCTACTGGGTTAAGTAGACTCCCTGAACGATACTCTCCTTCATTGTATTATTTGTTGATGACTAATGATGGTGAACCAAAATGTTATGAAGAAGCAATGCAGGTGGAAACTAGAAATAAGTGGGAGCAAGGCATGAATGAGGAGATGGACTCATTGGTAGGAAACCAGACTTGAGATTTGGTTCAGCTGCTTGCTTTTAAAAGAGCATTGCAGAACAAATGGATTTATAGGTTGAAGGAAGAAGAAGGATACAAGAAGCGGTACAAGGCTAGACTTGTTGTAAAGGGGTTTGCATAGAAGAAAGGTATATATTTTGATGAAATATTTTCTTCTGTTGTTAAGATGAATTTAATTATGACTATTTTAAGTCTAGTGGTAGTAGAAGATTTGCATCTTGAATAGTTAGATGTAAAACAACCTTTCTCCATGGGGATTTGGAAGAAGAGATATATATGTAGCAGCCACAAGGGTATGAGGTCAAAGGGAAGGAGAATTTGGTGTGCAGGTTGAAAAAGAGCTTGTATGGCTTGAAGCAAACTCCAAGGCAGTGGTATTTAAAATTTGACAGGTTTATGACAGAACAAGGTTATAGTAGATGTCATTCTGACCACTGTGTTTATTTCAAGAAGCTAGACAATGAAAGATATATTATCTTGTTATTGTATGTGGATGACATGCTTGTTGCAGGGTGTAACATGTAGGACATAAATGTACTCAAAAGGAAGCTAGCTAATTCATTTGCGATGAAGGATTTGGGTGGTGCAAAGAAAATACTTGGTATGAGAATAACGAGAGACAGGAAAAATCACAAATTGACATTGTCTCAGAGTGAGTACATACAAAAGGTGTTGGAGAGGTTCAGAATGCATAATGCAAAACCGACAAGTACACCGTTGGTCGGCCATTTCAATCTAAGTAAGGAAATGTGTCCCAAGACACAGGAAGAGACAGATTACATGTCCAAGATTCCCTATCAATCAGTAGTTGGCAGCTTGATGTATGCCATGGTGTGCACAAGACCAGATATTACACAAGCAGTGGGAGTTGTGAGAAGATACATGAACAATCCAGGTAAAGAACATTGGAAGGTAGTACAGTGGATTCTCAGGTATTTGAGAGGTACTACCACTCAGGCATTATGTTTTGGAGGTTCAGACAGTGTTCTACAAGGATATGTTGATGCAGATATGGCAGGTGATAAGGATAGTAGGAGGAGCACCATAGGGTATGTGTTTACTGTAGGTGGAATAGCAGTAAGTTGGATTTCGAAATTGCAGAAGGTTGTTGCACTTTCAACAACGGAAGCAGAGTATGTTGATGTTACAGAGGCTAGTAAAGAGATGATTTGGTTGGATAGGTTTATGGAGGAATTAGGTAAGAAGCAGAAGGATAGCAGGTTGTATAGTGACAGCCAGAGTGCCATTCATCTTGCAAAGAACTCAACATTCCATTCCAAAACTAAACATATGCAACTCAAGTACCATTTCATACGCTCTATTATGGAAGATGAACTGTTGAAGCTAGAAAAGATACACACTAGCCAGAATCCTGCAGACATGTTCACAAAGGTAGTGACTAGAGAGAAATTGAGTTCCTGCATGGTTTCAGTTGGCCTTCTAGCATGAAGGTGAATATGAGAATGTTTCCAAGTCCAACGTCCAGCAAGTGCAGCAGCGGTGGAGTTGTTGTGATCAGTCTCCATGTGGGAGATTGTTGGTTGTGGAGCCTGATCTCTAGATTCATAGATATTATTATTCAGTCATGTACATACCCTAAGTTTGGTTATGATCCCAGCATGATCCCTAGGGGGTCCGGGGGAATGGTTGCACTCCCCCGGCTGGGGGGCACGAGGACCAGCGGGCCCCCGTCGAGGGTTCAGGGGAAGCACCCCCAAGAAAGGGGGTTTGGGGGCAACGCCCCTGAGAAAATGGGGGTTCGAGGGCGTAGCCCCCGAGGAAAATTTTTGGGGTTGTTTTTGCCACCAGTTTTCGGGCCCATGATTTTGGGTAACCCGTGGTATTTTCCCATTGTATTTCCCTTATAAAAGAAAGTCATTATAACACGGCTAGGGTTGATGTATTAGGTTTTATGCATTTTAAATATTTATGAGATAAACAAGATAGACTGTGAGACAGTGAAGAGGAAGTGCAGTGGTTGTGCTGCAGGTTGTATCCCTTCACTTTGCTGGACGGTATAATAATAAGGACTAGCAACTTCAGTGTGGACGTAGCCCATCTTGGGGTGAACCACGATATATCTGTGTCTCTCTTCTAATGTGTGTGTGATTATATTTGCATTTCTGTTTATTGTTATTGCTCTGCGATCCTGTTTTTCTAATAGGTCGTTTTTAGCTCCATCACACCATCTTTTCCATAGATTTTTCTCTCTATAGTAGCTCTTATATATATATTTATTTTATAAAAGATAACTGGGCAGTACTTCCAACATGAAACACTCATAGAATATCTTATGTCACATTGTGGGAAAAGGCTTCAGGGATACTTTGATATGTCAATGCTTTAAGACGTATAGGGCTTCAGAGATTCTCATTCACCCCATTAATCCCTGAATTAGAATTCCATATGATATCACAGAGTCTGAAGTGGCACTCTCATTTTTTGTAAAATCTCCCATGCTTGGTTTATCTGACAAATCATGCATATGAATTTAAAAAACTATTCATCTAGCCAGCGTCGAGGATGAAATTCCTTCTTTTCCTATCAAGGCCAACAATTATGGTAAGGTGAAGGTATTTATTGTTTGTGGCCGTTGAGATTTCACATATTTACATATTACCTGCAATCAAGGCAATGACTTAGCTGAGCATGTCTATTGCATGCATACCTTGTCTGATTATGTTCCAGAGGATGATTGGTTTCTGGTTGAATGAAAGTTGAAGTAGAAAGAAAGAAGACATAATATCGCTCTCATGATACCTCATCCCCTACTTAAAGTGTAAAATAGAAGACACAAATTATATTCAAGTTAACACGAAGAGCAGTTGAGAGCTCTAATGCAGAATATTTATTGCAAAAGAGACAACTCATTAGTGACTTTAGAGAGATCCAAGGGTGATATTTGTGCAATTTCACAAGACATAGACATCTCTTATCATTTCAGAGATGGTCCGACAAAGGTTCCTCAAATAGGGATAATGGCAGTTCCCAACATTATTTATGTATGAACAACTATCCAAACATATTACATTGCCATACGTCATCTTCCTCATGACATAGGTGGAATCAATTCTTACGTCGTCTGGTTCAAAGACATAATTATTAGATGAATCTCAGGATCCGATACAAGTACTTTTGGTTTCTTCCAGGCTAGCTGCTTTATCTAGACCGAGGGATTTTAAAAGCAACAATGAGCTTGACAGTGGGAGTGGGAAGTATTCATTATGAGGGTTTTTAAAAGCAGCAAGGAGCTTGGAAGTGGGACTGTGAAGTCTTCATTACATGATACATTATCTGAATTAAAATATACATTTGAGCATTAAGGTAAATTAAAGGAATTTGTACCATCTATTCATAATTTAAAAAAAAAAAATTGAAAAAATATGTTGTATTTGGATCTTTCTGTGACATTACTAGGGGTTTTTTGGAGTGAAAAAAAAAAGAATTTTATTGTATAGGTCCACTCGCCCACAATGTTCCCAAAGATACCAATGTTTCCATACTTCACAACTCTTCAACGACACCCAAGATATCATTGAGTTTCGTGGTCCATAACAGGTCACCCAAAAATAAAAAAATAAAACCTAAGGGCCTGTTGTAAGCTCTATTCTAGAAACTCATGTAACTATTCTTGATGTGTTATTGAGATTGAGACTTTGCACAGTTTACCATGAGGTTAGATGCATTTTTTTTCACCCTATCCCTCAATTAGATTCATTCTTTTCATTTAGATGTGAAGCATTATCTCAAGGAAAATAAAAGTTCTTTGGATACTGACCTTCAACCATTCCTATGTATACCTAACTAAAATCCTAACGATCATATCAAAAGCTTCATCAAATATTGTCACTTCCTTGATTTTGTCTCGATAAAGCCTCGTGTTTAGATTTAGTTTCAAACCGAATAGAAAGGGTTTGAATTGAATACACACCTGTTCAAAGAAGGGGTTCGAACTAGCGGTGGAGGTCCTCTTCGCGTGGTCGTTCCCTTCATTGCCGTGGGTGGTCGTTCCCTTCCCTTTGTTGTTTCAACACAGTCTGTCCTTGAACGACACAGCAACACAGTCTGGAGTTGAACGACAAATAGCAACCGGTTAAACAATGACACAGCGACTGGGGGGGAAATGGGTTGCGTTTATATAGTTAAAAATTTCTTGCCCGAGAGTTTAAAAATAATCTAAACTCTCGGCCGAGAAACTTGTCTGAGAGTTCAATATCAAAAATATGGTTATACTCTCGAACGAGAAATTAAAAATTCTCGGGCGAACAATAATCTAACTATGGAAAAAATCTATGGCGAGAGAACTTTAACCGTGGTTAACGTCTCACCCGAGAGGTATTACAACTCTCGCCCGAGAAAATATGTTGATTTTTTTCTCGAGCGAGAAACTGGAAATTATAACAAACAAAAAAGTGGATTGTCATGAAATTGTTTCCCATCTTCGTGTTTTCACCCAAATATAAAGTTACAATTATCCTTAAATTTTATCAACAGATTCAATATCAATAATATATATACAATTTCAAATATTTTCACCAATTACCACTAACACACTTCTAAGCACATGGATAAAGAACATGCAAGCAATGGGATAAAAAAAATTACATAAAATTAGACCAATTTTATAAATATCTAGAATTGGAATACAAATCCACTACATTTACTTTTCTAATACTTAACTTTTCTTGGGCGAGGAAGAGGTTTCCTAACCTAAGTTCTCAACTAATTCTTCTTAAACATAAAACTATTTTTAATTTAATTCTATCTTAAATTGGTTTCCTGTCAATTCTTGCTAGCTCATTCGGTTAATGTGTGCCATCATATGGACAACTAATTTTTCTTAAACAATAAAACTACTTTTAAACTAATTTTATTTTTACTGATATATAAATAATAATTATTAGCTATTTTGAATTTATTTTTCTTATAAATTTATTAAATAAAATAATTAACATACAAATTTATTAGAAATTGAATCCAAACGTGGTTAAAAACTTAAATTAAAAACGTGGTTAACATACCATTTTTACAATCCCATAGAAACTTGGTTAGAAAACAGTTTCCCTAGATCAATGACTTCATAATTCAACACGTTGTAAGTACTAGTAAACCATGTGAAGAGTTAATACTGTCACTCAATCCTTTGCTTTGACCCAACGTTTATGCATTCTCACAATTACCTGAATGGCTCTACTTGCCGTATAACTTCACTTAGTTTGTGTTCTATTCCGTATTTTATATTTTATAGATGTCATTTTTAATCATCATTCGTTGATATTAACACTTTTTATCTTTTATAAAAAGAGATTATGATATGGGACTCATGACAAAAGGCGCTAATCCATGTAAATCTTTGATGTCCTTCAAAAAGACGGAGATAATTGGTTTACCCAGTTGTGCCCACAATAACTCCCCTTAATTTTTGAAAAAAAATAAAAAAGGCCCTATTTAATTCCTTAAAAGAATCTTAACTGTTTCGTTGTCATATCCTACTTTTGACAGGAAAACTTATGAGAGAGAATTCATAAACTCAATCATTTATGATTTTGTTTCAATGATTTATTCCATATTAATATTTTCCATTTGCTTTTGAAATATTATTTGTCTTCTGACAAAGTTATTAATTATTAATTTTGTTTGTTTTAAAAAGATTTAAGTTAAAAAAGAAAAGGCCTTTTAGCAAAGGAAAAACAGAGTTACTTAAGATCGTGAACAAAGACTAATTATTTTAAACAAAAGGGCAAGAGCTTTGTAAAAGATACAGATAAAACCAATGGGTGTAACTTAGAATGAACCAATGTGTATAGTTAAGGAACGAAATGAAAAACCACTTTATCTAATAAATAGCAAACTTTTGTCTCTCTTAGAAAAGAAAAGAGGGGTGGTGGTGGGAAAATCTTTATTATTTTTCTATTTTGTACACTATATGGATGGAATGAGTATTGGATCCAATCAGGATTTTTCTGGAGACATATTTTGGATAATGGAATAGTTAAAGGAACGAAATGAAAAATCACTTTATCTTTATCTTTTGTTATTTCTAGTTAATGTTATTCAAATTGCAAGCATATATTTTGATTACAACAACTAATTGCATAATTTAGATATATCTTGATATAAAATTAAAGAAAAAAAGAACTATTTTTATTCGTTCTAGTTCTATACTAAACTCTGTAATTTGTCGTTTTCCCTATTTATGGTTTGAATGCTTAGGCAATATCAATGAATTGTATGTGAGTAAACTAATTTTTTTTAATATGTTTTTTCTTTATTGACTTGTTAACTTGTTATTGTAATAAAAGAACTCTTTCCCAAATTTTAATAGCAATATCTTCTCCCTGCACGTTCTATTAGCTTGTAAATTTGTTCCCATTATTCGGTTAGGTTAGATTTTTTCTTATTATTGTTTTCATAGATTAGTTTGAAGAAACATATAAAATTTTAAATTTTAAAAATTTAAAAACAAGAAAACTTATCAACTCAAGTGGAAACTGGTCCTTATCTAGTCGGAGGCACTATCACAAACACGAGCAGGTCTAACTTGGGACCTACAAGCGGGTGTTCTCCTGATTGTTGATGGGGCCATAAAAGACATATCGACACACAAATTATCATAGTGCCACCAAAATGACACCATATGAAGTTGTTTGTGGCAAAAAAATCTCCTTCCATCGTTTCATATATATTGGGCACATCCAAGGTTGAGGAAGTGGATTGCAAGTGTTGCACTAGAGAAACCATTCTTAGAACACTAAAGGAGAATAGACTTTGGCTCACAATGTAATGAAGAAACAAGTTAATCAAAATCTCTTTAGGCATTCTTTCAAAGTGAGGGATTAGGTGTTATTTCGCATCCAACCCTATAACCATACCTCTCTCAAAGGCATAGGCTCCCAAAATCTAACAAAAAGATTTTATGGACCTTATCTATAATGCACCTCTATATATTGATCCGAAATGGATCAATATATATTTTTCATCTATTTTGGTGCTTCCTAGGTGGATGAATTAGATGAATTGGCTTGTAGGGCCCATTTTAGGGCAGGTCTTACTTTGTAGATTTTGGGGTCCATAACCATATAAGGCTCGTTTGAGGGATTAAATTATTTTTTGGGGGGACAAAAGATTTCAAGAATTTCTCTCAACACCTCGATGTTTTTCTACACTACCATACCTTTTCAATGGTGCAAGAAGCACCTAAATCGAAGTTTGTATGAGGAAGTTATGCCTCCTGCAACTTGACCTATCCAATTGACCACCATAGTACTAAGTGGATTCCAAATCAACTACCATTCCTCACACATGTGAATATAGTCATGTGTGGAATTTCAAGAACATTCTAGAGGGTTAGAAACCCTAACCCTAATAAGGACTTGAGGCATGTACAAACCCTAAAACTAAACCTAGTAGGCTATAATCTGGGCTATCTAAAGAGATAACTATATATTTCTATAGTAATGGTTAGTACAGTATGCCATATCCCCTTACTCCCTATGTTTGGTGTTTTCCCTCATCCCCACATATCCAATTGACCAAAACTCACATGCTCCTTTGTTTTTGATGTCATCATAGAAACCTTGCCCACCTCATCTGAGTGAAATGTAGAAAAAATTAATATATCTAATATTCTCAATCAGAACTTGACAGTATTTAGTAAATACATACAACCATCTACCAGGTAACACAGATATATCTCATACCGACAACTTCAATAATTAAGGCAATAGAGTACAATCAGTGTTGAGGTTTCAACTTACTTGTAAGTTTGGAATGATGGGGTTTACCTTATCTCTCTATGCCTTCATTTTTTTTTACATTGAGCATTTTATTTTATTTTATTTTGGGTAGTATCAACAACTCTATGAAGACATTGGGAGTTGAACATCTTCTTTCTTCCTCTTTATTGTGTGTGGGATAAGCATGATGGTGGAGCACCAATAATACATTACATTTGGAAATACAAATATGGATAAGATAAATGGATGTCATAAGATTTGTGGATAGAAACGAATGAAAATACTAACCCCTCCTTTCCAATGGTCGGTATTCTAGTCAACACCATACCTTGTTATAGACATAAGGAAACAAAGATCAATTTGCACAATGGCCACTTCAAAGGATTTATATAGAAAACACATTTTAAGAAGCATCATGGATACAATCTTGATTTATTGGTCATTTCTATTGAAGTGATACATTCCAATCCCCAACAATTCCATGCCCCAATCTAGAAGCATATACACTCATTGATAGATTCTCATATAAAAAATGCTAAACAACTCTACAATGTAGATGGAGGTTGTTGGCACTATTTGGAAGAAAGGGTGATGTAGTTTCATGTGTTTGTAGTTAGCATTTCCAATAATATGTAAATAGGTTGGAGAGGTATATTACTTAGAAATATATACAATGCACTAACCATTTAGTCAATGCCACCAACAATGGAGGAAATGCATGGTAAAATACAATTATAAATATTCATAAATTTGCCTAGAAATATATAACTTCAAGTACATGTATGGCTTGCCCCATTTTATCTCTACCATAGTTTTCAAGTAGAGTATTTTCACATAGTCAGTCTTATATATTTTTACTCAAAACACAAGGAATTATAGATTTTACTCAAAACACAAGAAGAAATTTTACAGTTGTGAAGAAGTTGTAACGAATAATTAATATCACATAAATAGAATAACAATTAAAAAATATTAATTAATAATTAATATTAAATGCAATGAGAGGATGCGTCCCCTCAATAGTCAATGCCCAAGCTATTATAAAAAGCGGGCCAACATTTGTATATTCATCATCTTTTATCTTTTCAACTATATATTTGATTATTTGACCATTTATGGATCCTTTGTATTATTTACATTGGTTATTTGAGCAAGAAATGATTTTTTCGTTCCATTGGTATCAGAGCTTCGTGCTTGATCTGACCTTTGGACATCATATTAGAGTTTCTCTAAACTCAGCCTTGGCCATCGAATTCAGATTTTCTGAAAAAAACCTACGCTGCAATTATTAATAGACCAGGATCAAAATCAAATGGTCAACACTTTGAGGTGTCCTACACCATACACCTCCTGTCTCCATGCTCATTCTCTCCATCCCTCCCATCTGCACACACACTAGCTCCACGCCTGCACAATATCAATTCCCTTCAACCACGCCCTTCAGCCACTCCCAATGCTCATCTCTCTCGCTCCCACCTCCTCCATCCTTCCCGCGCCCATACTCCCGTCGCAACTGCCCCATTGCTACCACTTTCCAACTCCTCCCAGCTACTGTACCCGTTGCTGCCACCTTCCCTACTTCCAACACCTCCCTCCCACGTTTCCCCTATCGTCTGATCCTCGCCACAGCCTCCCCTCTTCGCCCATATCCTCCTCCACCACTCGCACCAGCTCCTTCATCTCATGTCGCCGCTCACCTCCTCTCGCCCTGCCAAAAACCCTAAAAAAAGGTTAATATTTGATAATATTAATCTTATCCCATTTTTTAAAAAATTATTTTTATAAATAATAATTATTATTATTATTAAAAATTTATTAATATTATTATTAAAAATAAAAATATTTATTAAATATAATAATTAGTTAATATATTTAAAAACTTGTTATCCTTAAGTGAGCAAAAATATGCCCATGCACACAAATGTCTTCAAAAAATGACAATTTATTTGGAGAAATGAAGAAACTTAAAGAAGAGATAATGGGAGATATTTCAAAAACTATAGATGGAGTAATAAAAAGATGACATGTTTGAAATATGTCTGAAAAATCATTTGAAGAAGAAAATAAAAAGGAGAGTGAAATCAATGAAGTTCATCAAAATAGAACGATTCTATCATATAGAGAGGAACAATCTCATGAATTAACACAAGTGAAAAATAGTACAAGGGATAACTGATGCAATAAAGGGCTTGAAACTGCAACTGCTGAGAGCTCTAAGGTTGATATTGATGTTGCATACTCATTCAATGATGACAGAGACTCAAAAACTAAACCTAAATCTGATTTTCAATACCCAAAAGAAAAACCTGATAAAGAATATGAAAGGGGTGAAATTGATGTTTTGGACATTAAATTCAATGACACGACCAAATCCATATCACCATCCAATTTTCATGTCAATAAAGATGAAAATGTGTCCACATGTGTAATGGAAAAAACACTTACATAGTGTTCTCAACAACGTTTTCCAAATAAATCTATTAATCTTATTTATGGAGTTGAAAGTTGTGGAAGTACTCATTACCTACTAAAACAGGATGGAAAATTTGATGATGGTTCTACAAATGCCAGTGTAGATATCCATTCAAACATGGTTCCCTTGCCAACTGTTTCTCACATTCAGAATGACGATGTATAGTGGGCCTATTGTTCTCGAACTAGATGACACAATAGTTATGGAATCCACATGTTTAGGAAGTCATACTAAGCAAGTTACGAAAGATGGCCAACAATTATGTTACTCCAAAACTAGAGATTTGGACATAGTCATGTGGAAATCATGGATGCTATGATTCAATGAAGAACCATGGATGCTACAATTCAAACAAAACTAATACAAGACCTAGAGATTTCCAATCAAGTTGACGTCGACTTAAAGGTGTGTCATTTAAACCACCAAACATCTTTGAAACTGTTAAAATTAAAGTGCACACTCACCAACGTTGTAAGATGAAAACCATATACAATACTATGGATTGATGAAAGTAAGAAGGTTCACATTGATGTCTTAAAATTCCAAACACTTAAAGATGACCATCACTTCAATGTCCAAAATCGAAGAGTATCTCTTAAAAATATTTCCATTATTACAACATCCAATAGAAGGTCCCCACACAATGAAAAAAATGAAAATAAAGAATATACACAATTGCCCATAAATGGAATGCAAAAGACCACATGGAAAACAAATAATTGCAAGTTGTGTTGTTTCAAAAAATCATCATTTAAGAAGAAAGGATTACAACACAAGTTCCAGGATCACATCAAGAGAAAGAAATCAGTTTGGATTGCAGTGTTCAAGTCAGTGTGTCAAACACAACCCAGAATAAGAAAACACCAACAAAATACGCTTTGAGGACAAAGCTTCCCTTACGGGGAAGGCAATGTTACAAATATAAAATAATAAAATATCTAATAATAATAAATTAAACAATAATTAATAATAATTAATAAATATTGTTTATAATTTATGAGGAGATGCGACTCCTCAATAAAGGTGCCCAAGCTATATTTAAGCGATCCATTCATTGTAGTATCATAAACAATATTTATTCATTTATCAAACATGTGGTTTTCGAGTAATTGTGGGCATTTTAGAAATATTGTGGGTGTTGAAAAATTGTTACCACATCAAGTGGTATCAGAGCCACATTTAGGTCCACTCCTCCGCTAGAATATTTCCTCCTCAACTCCATCTCCCCCCACCTTCCTTTACACGTTTCTCCCTTCCACCACCTCCATCCCTCATCCTTCCACCTCCCTCACCACAACCCCTCTCATCAGCTGCACTTCATTGCTACCTGCTCCATCTCATGTCACCACCACACGTCATATCTTTCCCTCCCACCCAAACTACTCCTGCACGCTTCCCATATAGCTCGCATCAACTCCTTCCATCCTCACGTAGTTCCTCTCTATTTGTTCGCGTCCCACTTGCTTCATCCCATCCACCACATCATTCTCACGCTCTTCGATTTCCTTCTACACCCTACACTCTTTCCCTCTACGTCCTTTTCACACATGTCCACCTCCAATTATTTTATGTGATGATTATAGTCCATATCACCACCATTAGTAATAAAAACCCTACTTTCCCATTTCTTCTTTATGTCCATTTCCCCAAAAAAAAATTATATACATAATATAATAATAAAATAATAATATTATTATTAATATATTATTGGGAATTTTTTTTTTGTAAAATATGTACCTCTTGATATTAATAGAATATACAGAATAAGTCTGAAAGCTTTATAAAATGTTTGTCACCCCTTTTGGATCAAAAAACCATAACTGATAGTTATACAACCATTTGACCTACTTCTCCTCCCCTGATCGAGAAAACAAAGCATACATATGTTCACATATAACATAAACAACAAAAAGCCACTATGGTATAAGAACAGCACAAAAAACCCACTAAATCCTGAACCATCTAACACTAGAGATGCCAGAGACCCAATCCCAATAGATATTGCACTAACAAACCAAGATAACAAAAAAGAAACAACCAAAACACTAGGAAACTTCCTACCAGGTTTCGTCCAGCTGAGGCTCATGCTTGGTCGGTTGTGGAACACCTTCCACCCTAGTCGCTTATGCCTTGTCGGCATTGTTGGCCGTAATCTGCACATTGTACATTGGTTCAAAATCAAAGTAGCCCATGTTTGGAAGAAAAGGTAGCCCCATCTCTTTCCCTATGGCATCGATTTTCATATGTAGCAGGCGGGTGTCTACATACAGATCCTTCCAAAAGTCTAGAGGGATATCATCCCCTCTTAGTTTCTCCTCTCTCTCCAGCACAACCCTACTCAACAGATCGTTAATCACCCAATATAAAGTCACATTTGTTTCATAAATACCTTGTGTGGCTCTAGACGAACCTGGATCCTGGTTCAAGCTTTCAAGCACCACTTCTTCCATAGATGGAACGTTCTCCACCACCTCCCATCAGACCCTGTTCTCCATCATCTCCAGATCATCCTGAATGGAGGGTGGGATAGTCGCCTGATAGTGCTAAGCCACTTGTGCTGCACGGGTCTACTCCCGGCTCGCGCAATGATTTCATTGTTGCTCTCCCTTTCCCAAGTTCTCTTCCAACTCTATGGTGAGCACGACGGTTAACTAGTATTCGTTGTCAGCCACCAACCCACCACCTCACTACTGCACAATTCCTCTCAAGCTCCCTTTGTTGCAAAACAAGTTAGTTCTCCCTCTACTGCTCTTGTTATAGTTGGGATCACACTGGTTCAAATAATTTAACAGGACTGCAAGAATAATTACCATTAATTCCGAATTGACCTTCCTATTATGGCTCTTCAATCCAAGGCAATTCCCCTGACTTTTCATAATTGGATTCGTCTGTTGTCAACTGCTCCCTGTACACATTACAAATGCCATATCATACATTGCCTTCCTTCCCGTACTACTCTGGATTGTGAATATCACCCACATGCATGATCCTCTCACACTGATCTGCTTACCACATTCCTTCATTAACACATTGTCCTCGATGCGTGTTAACCTAAGCTCTGATCCTGTCATACCATCCCGCTTTCTAGCTGCCTTCATTAAGGCATCCTATGCAATACATGCTAACCTGGGCTGCATGCTACGAGGATGCCTCATTTCCTTAATCCCAAGACTCACCCGCATCCAGGGATGTTTGATCTCTAGTTTTTATTTGAATACATTGGCTTCTTATGTCGAGGTCTACCAAACTATCAACAGGGCCCTCCCAGTACCTAGATTTCTTTTGTGTCACCACATTAGCCAGTAAATCCACCAATTTATTGCAAGCACATTTAACATGGCTAAAGAGCATCCCTTTCCCATTCGTGAGGATCCTAGCAAGCTTCTCTAAGCGACAATCTAACCGCCAGTTAGCCAAGACCTTTGCAACGATTCTCCTTGCTTGTAAGTTTTCTGGCATTTTGATGATTATTATAGAATCACCTTCCAAAATTATTGGAAGATATTTGGTCACTATCACATTGTGTATGCCATGAATCAGACCTTTAAGTTCCACCACATTGTTCGAATCCCTGCTGATATACCCACCAAACACCCAAACGATGGTACCAATGTGATTGCAAATGACTCCTCCAAAGCCTGCCTGGCATGGATTACCTTTCGATGCTCCATCGAAATTGAGCTTAAAAATCCCCAATGGAGGTTTAGCTCAATGTTTTGGGCTCCTTTTCCGCCCTAGTTTTATAGAAGGTTTTCCAATGTAGGATGGGGTTTCCCAAATACCCCAAGCTGCTATAATTCTTGCCTCACTACCTTTGGACTGGATGGAACTGTTAGACCAAGCCAATAGGCAAAGAGTTTCCTGAATATGAAGTTCAATCAGCCGCCAAGTTTCATCAATGGGACGATATTTATCTCTAAATATTCTCTAGTTTCTCTTTTCCCAAACTTCCCATAAGACAAAACCAGGGAATAGTTTCCATATCCTATTCACCAGAGGATTTGAAAAAAGGTTGTATTTCCATTCTTTAATCGACTAGTTGGGATTACCTCTAACCCTGTCCGTTTGTCTGAAGATTCCCGCCCCCTTATCCCATAGAGTAGAAGAGAAAGGGCAGGTGTCAAGAAGGTGGTTCATCGTTTCTTACTCATCCTGGTAAAGGTAGCACCAAGTAGGTCCAAGTCAACCCCTTTTTTTGAGGTTCTCCCTCATTAGAATTCGTCGCTTCACCACCATCCACAAACATCGCTACTTTAGGTCACAAATTCTCCTTCCAAGTCTTACCCCACTCAGGGCTCTATCTCTTTTCCATGCAACCTGCCGCTATGAAGTAGGCCTCTTTTACTGTGAAGGATCCCTTCACCTTGTATCCCCACCTTAGTTTGTTTGGCATCTCATTCATGGAAATGCTGCGATTTGCAAGTTCCTCCCACAACTCCTTTCCATTGTCAGTTCTACGTATCCCTTTCCATACCTCCTTTTGTTTCCATCTTCTAAAATTATCCTACCCTTGATTCTCTTCCTAGTAGTCCTTGACTTTTTCTCCCCAAGTATGGGTAGTCAGTCTCTAAATATCATTCACCCCCTCTAGACAAGATAAGGGGGGGAGCTACTGCCACAAGTCCTTCCAGAAGTCCACCAAATTACCCTTCCCAATTTCCAAAAATCTGTGCTCTTGTACGAGGTCCTTTCCTTGGTTCACCAAGTTTCAAATGTGCGAACCAAGCCCATGGCCATTGTATAGGATGAGGTATCTTTTTTCCTATCTGCGAGCACACTTGAAATGCCATATTCTAGCCCATGGTTCTTTGTCATATGACACCCAACACCACAAAATCTTGGCTACCATCTTTATGTTGGTAATTTTGGGATCCCTTAACCCCAATCCGCCTTGGGATTTGGGAAGGCATGTGGTTTCCCAATCCACTAAGGCCCATTTTTGCTTGTCCTTAGAACCCCCCCAAAGGAAATTTCTCTCGATCTGACTAATTTATTTGAGGACTGATTTAGGGGCCACCATAACCGAATGCAGATACATGGGCATTGATTGAAGGACTCTTTTGACAAGAATGAGCCTACTAGAGAAATTCAGGGGACGAAAAACCCAACTGTCTAATATTTGTTTCATCCGGTCTAAGAGATCCCGCTAGGAGACCTTGCGGATCACCGAGGCCGATAAATGGACACCAATATATTTGGATGGAAGGGAGCTCTTCTTAAATTTAAGGATAGGAAGAATGTTCTACTGAGTGATCCTTGGAGTGTTGAAGAAAAATATCTAGGACTTCTCCTCATTTACCTCAAGTCATGATGGCTCATAGAAAATGTTAAGCACACACTTCATTCCTTTGGCGTCTTGAATGGAGGAATGCCCCATTAGGGTGGTATCATCCATAAAAAATTTATGCGACTATGTTTTTGCATTGGGGTGGAGCGGCAGGCCCCGGAGGCTTTGATTCTGGATCATTTCCTTGATGGATCGTCCTATACCTTCTACCAGCAGGATGAAAATAAATGGGGACAATGGATCTCCTTACCTTATGCCCCAAGAGAACCTGAATGAGTCTGAGGGAATTCCATTGACTAAGACCGAGAAAAAGGATGAGGAAACGAAATTATAGATCTAGTTCACCACTTCTCTGTTGAATCCAAAGGCATGCATCATTTCCCTCATGTAGTGGCAGCTGAATTTATCATAATCCTTGGCTAAGTCAATCTTTAGCATCATACCTGTTTTTTTTGGTAGTTGTGACGGAGTGACATACCTCGTGGACCATTATAATACCCTCCAAGATCTGACGACATTCAACAAACCCAAATTTCTCCATAGAAATTAGACTTGGGAGGAGGGGTTTCATCCTGTTGGATATTACCTTCGAAATTAACTTATAATTCACATTGCAAAGCGAGATAGGTCTAAACTTACCCAGAGTGTCTATTGCATCAACTTTGGGGATCAAAGACAGAAAAGTCGCATTGAAGGATCCCAAAAGTCGTCAAGAGGCCCTAGAATCCTCAACAATCTGCTAGACATATTTTTTATAAGGTCCCATAAATGGTGAAAGAAGTTCACCATAAAACCATTAAGCCCTAGAGCCTTTCCTTCCTCCTTCTGATTAACTGCCTCCTCCACTTCGTTGAGGGTTATCTCGCTCATAAGGAGCTCATTTTGATCACGAGACACCAACGGTGGAATGCTAGAAGTTATATTTTCAATACTACTGGCTCTATTCTGGATCTAATCCTTCATAAGATCCTTATAATATCTAACTAGTTCCCTTCTATCTCCTTTCATTTTTCCAATCTCTCTCTATTCTCTGCATTAAGGTAATCAATCTTATTCCTTTGTCGGTGTTGAATTATGGGTCGATAGAAGAAGGAAGTATTTTGCTCACCTTCCATGAGCCATTAATTCTGAGACTTTTGTTTCCATAATATTTCATCGTGTGCCTCCATGAGCTCCAATTTTTCTCTAATCTAATTTTCCTCTAACCTTATATCCATACCAAATCCTTCCCTCATCCCTTGTATCTGGATTTCCTCCAGACGTGCTTCAAGGCGTCTTTTCTCCTCAAAAATATTTCTGAAGACCTCCCTATTCCAAATCCATAGCTTGGCATTGATGCTTATCAACTTTTGTTGTAAATGGTACATATTTGATCCACATATATCATCTTCCTCCTTCCACCAATCCTCCACCATAGTTCTAAAATCCAGATGTGTAATCCAGAAAGCTTCAAATCTGAAGGGCCTTTTCCAAGCCTCTTCTTCATGACCCCAAGACAGAGAGATTGACCAATCATCAGATCCCACCACTAGGATAACCCAAGCCTACGTGTCTCCTCCATTGGTCATGATCCCCTTAGAAACAAGTAATCTATCCAGGTGGGAAGCTACTTGTCTCTCCCCTCCTTACTTGTTGTTCTAGGAGAACGTCTAGTGATTTGTTCTCACATCCACAAGTCTGAGATCCGCTATCAATGATATGAATTCCAACCCCGTAGGTTCCATGATTTTGTGCCCTCCTTTCTTCTCTTCTAGAGAAGTGATCATATTGAAATAACCCCCTAGAATCCAATGACGACCCCTCAGTCGCTAGTGGATATCATTTATATCTCTTATGAAATCCATCTTGCGAGTATGAGTTTGTGGGATGTATACATTTGTGACTATGCCACACAAGGCCGTACCCAACAATTTGTCCTCCCTAGTGATATGGCTATGAGATGCCATGCAATTGTCTAATCCTATCGCTCCTAGATCCCAGAGGGTCGCCAAACCTCTAAACATTCCTCCTGCTCCCACTGCTACAACCTTGCTTCCTCTCCAAATATTTTTGGCTATAGTGTCCATAGCCTCCATCGAACACTTAGTATCCCAGAGGAAGACCATTGTGGGTTTCTCTCTTTTGATCTTGTTATTCAACATTCTGATCTTCTTGGGGTTACCAAGTCCCCTAATATTCCAAGACATAATTCTCATTGAGATAACTTTTGAGGGATTCTTTGGGAATTCCTTGAATTTACGCTTATTCTTCTTGATTTTATCTCCCACTATCTCGAGGATTTTATCTTTGGCCATCTTGAGAATAGATTCATGTAATAGCTAAACATGTTGGGTCGATACATACCCTTCTTTTCTGTTGGAGCATGCTTGTTCAATTTCGTCCATATTCAAATCTCCCAATTCAAGGTCTTCCTCCTCCTCGTCCATTTTTACATTCCCAAAGTCATTAGCACTGGTAGCATCCAAGTCCCCTTCCTCTTTCTTATCTTCTCTAGGTGTTGTGGCCTCCGATCCTTCTTATTTAGATGGGGTCGCTTCCTCAGGCAGATCCCCATTCTCTGAAACTTGATTCAAAGATTCGTAGCGATTGGTAGTCGAGGTATTTGACGAGGTGCTACCTCCATTTACCTTTCTCCCTTGCCTTCGTTTCTGGGTGACCTTGATAAATTCGTCATTATCCAATTCCTCCCTTTGTTTTCCTGAGGTTCGTGCTCCATTCCTCAAGAAGTCCCCAAAAAGGTTCCCATGTATATGACACAACCTGCATCAGAATGGAACGTGCTCATAATCCAGTGGCTGCATCCAGTCCTCATCTCCCCATGTCAGATTGGTTGCTTCTGGAAGGTCCTTTGATATATCCATATATATGCAGATCCTTGCATACGAGGTGTAATGGGCCTTCTTAGTATGCTCTGCAACCTTCACAAATTCACCCAGCGTTTTGCCAATGTACTCTAGAATCTCATGCTACCAGTACTCATAGGGTAGAGACTACATCCTAATCCATATGGGACCCCGTGTTATATCTTATGTCTTTGGGTTGAATCTTTCCCTCCAGGGTGCCAAAAACAAACTTGTCGAATTAAAGAAGTAGGGGCATCCTTCAAAGACCTTGTCTCTGTCGTCCATGTTAAAGAATACCACCATGAAGAAACCCTTCGATCCTAAAACAAGATCGTAGTTCCCTTTGGGTTTCCACACCCCCTGGATCCATTTGACCAGATCCTTGTCTGTTGGCCATACTCCTAGCAATTTTCCTATTAATGCATGCTCTTTCATATGTTCGATCCTGCCCCTGATCTTGTCCGAATTAACTTGCACAGATGGGATTATCTTGGATTTCAGTATACAACTTCCAGGACCACCCAGTCGTCCATGTCTCTTCGCTCTAATTCTTTTTCCTCCCATGGAGATTCCCCCTCCTTCCATTCCAGGGCCTGCTTTGTTCTGCAACTCCTCTGCTTATTCCATTCGTGGTCCATTCCTTTGTCATTCAGGGGGGTATCTGAGCCCCCCCTTCCCATTACTCATCGATTGGACTTCAGATCCTCGTTGTATCTGGTCCGATCCAACCAGATGTAAAACCATTGAATTCAAACCCTAGCTTCTCACCAGTCTTCCATCGATCGCTTCCTCCTCCAGTTTTAAAGTCTCTCAATGTTGAGGCAATATCCCTGGAAAAAATTAATTATTGAAGAGTATACTATATAAAATAAAAATGTCATTCTTCGATATATTTTTGGATAAGAAGCATAATAAAATGGAATCTCACGATGGAAAACAAGGAAGATTCCCTCAAACTTTTAAAAAATATGCAGATCCCATATTAAAAAATTATGGGCTTATTCAAGGAAAGTATGCCCGCATTGCTATTTTTCAGACTACCAAGAAGAATTGCATAAACGTTGACCTAGAAAACCAATTAATGCTTTAAGAATCATATATAATTGACAATAACATGATTCTTTCTGATGAGAAATATGAGCTAAAGAACCTAGAACTATCTGTTGAGGATTACAACGTCCTAAGTCAATTTAGTATCGTTTCAGTGGTATCAGTGGATCAAGACAAGGTTGATATAATTTTAGGCTCACCTTGGTTAGATATAGTGGGTACCTTGATGTTTAACACAAGGAAAAATTTATTGGCATTTCCTTATAAAAAGAAGAAAGTCACATTCCAAGATGTTACAATGAAGTCAATTTCAGAAGTTGTGTCGTCTGAAGACTTCGAAGACATCTCAAAGGTGCTTTCACAAGATCATAAATCCATACAGACGATGCAGGAAGAATTTGATAAGGTCACCATGGACAAAGAAGAATAGATCTCTCGTCTAAGAGATCATAATTAGAAACCACTTCTTTAAATCAAGAAAGCGAAGGATACAGTACAAGACAATCAAAATCTAGAAGAGGAGAATCAAGATCTTCAGAACAAACTAGTAGAAAACATTGAAGAGAATGGTCACCTTAGGAAGCATAAATAAGATCTAATGGATCAGATTCAGAAGCTTAAAGATGATGATAAATCGCAATAAGAAATGATCAAGAATCTTAAGAATGATAAAGATTTGTTGGAAAACAAGTCAGGAGCAAATTCAGAAAAGGAAATCCAAGTCCTCGAACTCAAAAATCCAAATTGAAGAAAAATAAGCAAATACAAATCTAGTCATCATCACAGTTAAAAAAGAATCCAATATAGTAAAAAAAACAAACAACAAGAACTCCTTATCGACTCCCAAGTTATAAAAATCATTTTGACCAACGACATGGTCAAAATGAACATAAATAGAGGAGTTATGATCTCAAAAAAGAAAGAACACAAAATCAACAAACAAAGCAGAAAACAAGAAGTTCCATCCAACAAAGCGATCAACAAACAACTCCAATAAAGATAGATATTGGATGGTCTATTTCATGAATGGTGCATAATTTTTTCTTGGGAATTCGAAACTCATATCATCTCATTTTGTCAAGTGTCTTAGTTCTAACAAAAAAAATTGAGAGATGACATTACAAGCAAGGAACCAGACATAAGTATTGTCTTCAATAAGATTTGAGGACAAAGCTTCCCTTAAGGGGAAGGCAATGTAACGAATAATTAATAACACATAAATATTGATAACAATTAAAAATATTAATAATTAATAATTAATATTGAATGTCATGAGAGGATGGGTCCCCTCAATATTCAATGCCTGAGCTATTATAAAAAGCAGGCCAACATTTGTATATTCATCATGTTTGATCTCTTCAACTATATATTCGATTATTTAACCATTTATGGATCCTTTGTATTATTTACATTGGTTATTTGAGTAAGAAACGATTTTGTTGTTCTAGAAGTACTTATTGTTTTAAAAAATTGAATACTAAGGAAATCCTTTATGGATTCCCCCCCCGAAGTAATATTATGACCACCATGGTCAAAAGAAGACAAATGCATAATCTCTTAGGTTACTCTACCCATTCCAAAAAGAAATGAAATACAAACCAAGCAACACATTGTTGAGTTTTTTAATGTCATGAGAGAATGGGTCCCCTCAATAGTCAATGCCCGAGCTATTATAAAAAGTAGGCCAACATTTGTATATTCATCATGTTTTATCTCTTCAACTATATATTCGATTATTTGACCATTTATGGATCCTTTGTATTATTTACATTGGTTATTTGAGTAAGAAACGATTTTGTTGTTCTAGAAGTACTTATTGTTTTAAAAAATTGAATACTAAGGAAATCCTTTATGGATTCCCCCCCGCCCCACCACCCCCCCTGAAGTAATATTATGACCAACATGGTCAAAAGAAGACAAATGCACAATCTCTTAGGTTACTCTGCCCATTCCAAAAAGAAATGAAATACAAACCAAGCAACACATTGTTGAGTTTTTTAATCATCCTAGCATTAGACAATCATGCTACCTACCCCACACAATACAAGGATAATACCCCTTTCTCTACACAACATTACCTCAGAAGTTATTCTCTCTCATTCTCTTTATGTGTGAATAGAAATTTCAAAATGTTATCTATTTCAAATTAAAATCCAACAAAATTGCTCTTGGTTCTTCGGCATTTTATGATCAACTTTTGTTCATGGATTCTTAGGGCGTGTCTCTTTACTTAGTATAGTTTCTATTGTTTTATCTCATACCCTTAATATTTCTCTCTGAGGATTCATCTTCCTTCTCTTATTCTCTAGCAAGCTTTGATGACTTTCTTTCATGGGCCATTCAGTCCAATAGCATGGTAGCTCCCTTTTTCAAAGATTAAAAAACTCTTTTTTTTTATCTTCTCCAAATATTCCAAAAAGAACCTCCTCTTTTCATATTCAAATTTCCTCACTTGGCATGAGTGAGGGGGCAAGAGAGTCCTAATCCAACTTTTATTATATCCAATAATGTGGGGGACAAATTTACTAGGATGTAGGAATTGGTTCCTATATTTAGGATATGGTTAGGCCTGCCACTCATATCTCAAATTAGACTATAGGCTAAGGTTAACATCAACATTATAAAAGAGTGAAGGGTTAGGGTAATGGTAAGTTCGGTAGAAAAAGTAGGCATAGGAAACATAGTTCACTAGGCATACTTACATTACCTTTGACCAATCCTTACTTTTCCCATTTCATGGTATATCATAGCTCCTTTAGATGTTCATGCTCAATCATTCTTGGTTCTTTTATCATCTACAAAATAACAATGTTTCCAAGTATTAAAAATCACCATGGCATGTCTACCTCATGGTGTAAAACAAAGTACAACACTAAAGGTATCTATGCACAACATTGCATAATCAAATTTGGAATATTAAAAAGGGTTAAAAACCATGGCACTACATTATTGTATACTCCAATGCATTGAAGCAATTTCCTATCAATTGGCTCTTCCAACCAACTCCATGACTTTCCCAATTTTTCATGTGTATTGTTTGAAGAACGATGTGGTGTAGAATTTTGGAGTTCATACCAAACATCCAAAAATTGATGAAGAGAGTTCCATTTGGTTCTATCCAAAGGTTGTAGTGGCCATCATAAACTGTTGACATTGGTGCACAATTCAAGAAGTACTCATACAATAAAAGGATAGACATTTGGACGACACCAATTGGGAATCAACAACGATTTTAGAAGAGTTTCCACACCTCCAACATTGAGGACAATGTAACTCTTGAAGGGGGATGGCATGTTAGGGCCTACCCTAACCTCCCTACTTTTGGGATACTTAGGAGCTAGTAATTATTATATGAGTCCATCTTATTTGAATTAGTCCCATTAGGTAGTTAGTGGGTAGTTACTCAATGTAAAAGGGTCTATTGGAAACCTAATATATTATGGATATTTAAAGTTAATACTATTCACATTGGTGAATATGAAGAGTCACCATGAGTCAAAGAGACATTTTGGAGTATGAAACGAAGGGTCATATACATTGTATTTATATGTGTATATTCTTAATGAAATTATGTACTCACACTGATATTTGTTTCTCTTTTCTTATATTTCATTTGGTTAGGTAGTTTAATAGTGGCAGTATCACATATGGTTTTGTTTGTTCTCTAGTTTGTCCTCCCTAGCATACCATCTCTTCCAGCTCTATCCTTTTCCAATGACACCGGAAAATTTGAAAATCTAAATTAGCCTAAATATTGTGTACCTAAGAATATTATGTACTTAGATATCATGGAGGGTGGACAAGACAGCTGTGGTGTAAGAGAGCCAAAAATAATGGATTTTTGGTTTTTGCGAAGAATTTTTTTCTTTTCTTCTAAGAGGAATTTAGTGATGAACTGGAGCTGTTAGTGAACGTTTGAGGGAAGAAATATAGGGATTTCCCTCCTGAGAAAGGTGGAAATATTTGAGTTGCTTCCACATCTATAGTGTGCTCTCCCCAATGAACGAGACTTCTATTCCACTTGGATAGAGGTTATAAGTACATTATTTTTCAACAAAGAACTATAATTCATGGATACTCAAAGGAAGACATACTTGTGATCACAAACTTAATTTTTGGAAAAGAGGAAAGAACAAAAAAAGAATTATCTATCATTCTTGCTATTGGTTGTGGAAAAATAAATACAAAAAATATTTATATCTCAAGTTCCATTTTGCATAGTCATGTTGTAAGTTCATTTGTAGATAATCCTTTTAAGTAGTTTAATTTAGAATGTTATGGGCAATTGAACTTGTAATAAATAAAATTATACATAACAAAACTATGATAATTAAAAATCACAAATTTTAACTACTTTTCTAAAAATCAAATTCAAATTTGCAATTAAGATTTAAGAAGACTTTGCTTGTGAAGTTTTCTTTTAAAAATGATATTTTGAATAATTTAAATAAATTGTAAATATAAAGTTTAATTAATTTTGGATTTATTTTTAAAAAATATTATCTTAAATAATCTATCAAAAACATAAATAGATTGCATTGTGTCATAATTTAAACATGATCTACTACTTTCTAGTGGATATACTCCACTCATATTCAACATTTGAATGAAGCTTTGCAAGTAGAGATAAAAATAGATATTTAAATAAAATTGGAGGGAAATTAGTCCTTAAAAATTAAAGACTAAATTAAGTATAGAAAGATAAAAATAAAAATAAATAATTAAATTATATTAAATAATGAAAGAAACTATATTTAGGGATTAAGAATAGGGAGAAATAAGATTAAATTAATTATTAAATGGGAGAAACATAATATATAATAGGAATTAGTTTTATTAAATAAAATTAAAAGTAAATAATTTTTGTTAAAATAAGGAAAATTAAAAACTTGATAAAGTATAAAATATAAAATAATGAGCAAGATTTGAACAGATTTTTCTATTAATTTAATTTAAAATATTATTAATTGTTTAAATATAAAGGTTTGGGTGAATGAAATTAAAAGAAGGTAAAAGTATAATACATAATTTTGGATAAAAAAGGGTATAATGAAGTTTGAAAATAAGTGATATTAAATAAAGATTTTAAAGTGATTTTTATATATAATAAAAAAATTATTAATATTTTTAAAATATTAATAAGTTATAAAAAAAGATTATAAAATAAAGGAAATTAAGATTAAAATTAGGATAAAATATAAAAATAAAAACAAGATATAAGAAAATGGAAAAAAAAATAGGGGAAAGTACAAAGATAATGAACAATAGAAATCATTAGAAAAGAGGGATTGGAATGGAGAATAAATTTTATAAAAGCACTAGAGGAGAATTAAATTAAAGTTGGGGGAATAAGTTAAATCATAAGAAATAGAGTCATCGAGAAGGTGATTTAGAGAACAAATAAAAAGGGGCTCAAGAATTATAATCCTAAAAAAGAAAGATTGACACGGATTAGCAAGGAGGGAGAGAGGAGATCACCGAAAACATGATTAATGACTAAGATGATAGAGCAAATGTTTCTGAGAATAGCTAAGTTTATAGACATCTTCCCAATTAAAGTTCTTGGGATTTTTTTCAATTCTAGAGCTTCCCTAACTAACCACGAAGAGAAATGAGAAGTGGACGCAAGAATTTTAGTTTGATCAAAACAAATTTGGTGCTTAGTGTTGAACGAATGTTCGGCTATAGCAGATTTATTGAGGCGCTTGTGATTAGTGTCAACAATGTGTTCTTTGAGACGAGTTTGGATGGATCTTCTAGTTTGACTGATGTAATATTTTCCACAAGAACACGGAATTTGGTAAACGCCTTGGGATTGAAAAGGATTGGATTTATCTTTGACACTCTTGAATCACTATTTAAGTGCCTTATGGGGTTTGAAGATGGTTTTGATATTCTTTCTAAAGAGAATCTTGGAAATGAGATCCGTAATACCATGAATTAAAGAGAGCAAAACATAAGATTGGATTGGGGATGAGCATTTGGAGGGTCGAGGTTTTGGATGAAGGACTTGATAGAAGGTTTTGTTAATAAGGTGTTGAGGGTACCCATTGGCCATGGAGGCCTTGGTAAGGTGGGATCTTTCTTGAGAAAAATGACGGGGGTCAGAAATGCGAAATGCTCTAGTAATCAAAGTTTTAAGAACAACATATTTTTAAGAAGGATGGTGGTGGGATTGAGAATGAAGGTACCTATCTGTATGAGTCTTTTTCCGGTAAACTTGATGAGATAATGAGCCATTGTGTTGTTGAGTGAGCATTTGGATTTATCGGTAAAAAATTAATGGCAAGGGATTCAAAATGTTCCATGAAAATATTAATAACTATTGAGGATAAACATATTTCTATGGCACTACCTTTGGTTTGCTCATAAAACTTACCTTTAAAACAAAGAAAAGTACAAATAAAAAATCATAATAAAATTTGCATTTAATTAAATTTTTTTAATTTATTGAAATACATTATTTATTAAATAAAACATGAATGAAAACATAATTTATGTCTTAACAATTCTTTTAATAGACTATAAAATCCAAAAGTAAGATACTAAAGCTAAGTTCTACTTCTTCCTTTTGCAATCCTTTTAGTTACACGATACAAATTACAATTCCTTTAATAGACTATAAAATCCGAAAATAAGATAAAAAACTAAGTTCTACTTCTTCCTTTTGCAATTCCTTTAGTTACATGATACGAGTTGGGTACATTCTTTTAATTTTACAATATTTATTATGTCGATGTCCAATTTAATAGATGAATAATTCTCATTAACAATGAAAATATTAATAATCCTAAAGTATATCACAAAGAAGAGGAAGAATGAAAAGTATTAACAATCATGAAGTTCATCAAATTTTAAATTCTACAAAGCACAAGAGGGAGAAGGGCTGGATTAGCTTTATATTTTAAACATTAAAAAAATTTCATATTAAAAATTAATAAACATCCATAATGTCATGATCACAGAAATTTTAATGGATTAGATTTATATTTTAAACATTAAAAAAAATTCATATTAAAAATTAATAAACATCCATAATGTCATGATCACAGAAATTTTAATTTTCTCCACTTAACGTAGAAAAAAAATCCAGGAAGAGAAAAAAATCCTGGAAGAGAATTTGCTTATGTTATAAATGTTTAAAATTTTAAAATTTTTTAATCACTTTAAAAATTATAATATATATATATACCTCTATATAGAAATACAGAATTCCATCGAAACAATCTATTAATATCCATCCACTGCAGTTATCTGTCGAAAGCCAATCGGTTTTTCTGACTCCGTCATTGTAGCAGCGTTGTTGTCAATTGGCTATCTGTGTCTGAAACGTGGTTAGAAAACTGTTTCCCTATCTTAATGTGTTCATAATTCAACCAGTTGTAAGTAGTAGTAAAGTTAATAGTTCCAACCATTCAAGTGTGTGCAACTCAATCCTTTCAACCATTCAAGTGTGTGCAACTCAATCCTTTGCTTTGCTTTGACGCAACGTTTATGCATTCTAACAGGATTTCAATTACTTGAATGCCTCCACTTGTTGTATGACTTCACTTAATTTGTGTTATATTCCGTTAGAGTAGGAGTAGGCTTCAGTTAATTTGCTTTTTATATTGATTAGATTAATATGTTTTTTGTTCTTTCAATAAACTCATTCATGACCTCAAATTGAGGTCCGGTATGCAATAATACTTGGTGCTAATTTCTCGCTCCCTTATTTTAAGATGGGTTATTTAAAAACATGATGGGTTAATAAAGATCAATGTGCTTCGATATATATCGGTAAAAGTAGAAGAGTTGTTTAAAAATACGTTATCTTCTTTTTTTTCAGCGAAAAAAAAACATACTATTGATATTCATTACAAATCAAATAGTACATGAGTTTGGTAGTTTTTAAACCAGCCATGTTCTTGCTTATCAACTTTACATGATAAAATAGCTTTTCAGCACAAAATAGCTATTCAGCAAAAACACATCGACATATAGCTACTGCAGACTTCTATTTCTAGAAAAAAACCTGCAATTTTCTAAAGTTCAAATATATGGACCTCCCCTTGGTCCCATATTACTTGATCCAAGACTTCTTCCCACAAAATGACACCCTCAATACACTCTAAAGCTTCTTTTGAGAGTTTGTTAGCAACAAAGTTGTGTTGGCGATATATATGTTCTATTGTGACTATCATGAAAGACTTTAGAAATTCGTTTATCCTTCTGCACCATGGGCAAGAGAGATGACCTTTCATTTAAAAGCTCCTTCATCCCATTTTATTGTTACTCTAGAGTCACCAAAAATCTTCAGTTCCCCTAGGCCAAAATAAGAAGCAGCTTTCAAAACGCACCATGGTGCCATCAATTCCGCTTTCATGTTAGTTCCAGCTCCATAGTTTAGTTTGAACTTGAAGAAGTGATTTTGTGTGACAAAGATTACCCCACCAGATGTTGAGATGCCAGCATTTGATGCTCCATCAAAAAAGACTACAGGGCTATTAAACCCTGGATTAAAGAGGCCAATCTTTCGAACTTTTGGAATAGTAGCTAAAGTTTCTCCTTCCCCCACAATATGAATAATCTTAGCACAACTTGCTAAAATATTTGGACTCTGATATTCAAAGATTGTTTTGTTCCTTATATTCCATACAAACCATGAGATCCAAGCTGGAATCAACTGAATTTTTTTACATTCATGCATCCAGGTTTTGAATGAGATATCAAACTGTAAATTCCCCCAGGTATTATCAATTTTCATAGAAAGACAACATCTGTTCCAAATCTGTTTTGTAAAAGAAAAACCCACTAGAAGATGATTGGTGGATTCTTCATTAGCTCTGCATAAATAACATATACTTGGACCATTCCATCCTTTTGCCTGTAGATTATCCCAAGTCTTCAGAGTACCTTGAAGAGAAAACCATAGGAAACATCTTAATTTTGGAGGAAGCTGCCATCTCCATAAACTCTTATACCACCAATGACGAGGGAGCATACATCCATGTTTAATTACTGCATCATAAGATGATTTAGCTATAACTTTCCCCGCCGCCGAATTCCCACTCCAAACTAAGATATCACTTACATTTGAAATTCGACATCCATCCAGATTGAGATTTTTTATGTACTGATTCCATTCAATAGCTACATTACCAGTAAACCCCAAATCCTCTAAAGTATACCAATAATTGTCCAAACCATGTTTTGCGATCTGATCAAGAGTGTATAAGTTTAAGCTAATCAAATAATTCTGAGTTCCTAAAGATAACTTGTATTGTTCTTCTAATCCCAATATTGGATCAATTCCAATCCCGACCTTTTTACCATCACCCACCTGCCAATGAAGATCCACTGCAAGTCAATAATAGACCATTTAAAAACCCATCCAGAAAGGAGAAGCTATTTTGTTGATTTTATCCGGATTCCTGAGCCAATTCACTAGATCATCCTTTATGTGTTTTTATTTCAATACTACTGACCAAATAGATGTACCTGTCAAGCCTCTCCAAAAGCTTTTTAATCTTAAAGCCACACTAAAACTTTCTAAATATTTAATCCCCCATCCACCATTTTTCAAAGGTAAAGAGACTCTGTCCTAGCTAGCCATGATTATGCTGTTATGATCATTGCTTCCATTCCACAAGAAATTTGTGAAAAGTTTTTTGAGAGAATTTAAAACTGATTTAGGAACCCAGGCTAAGGAGAACCAATAAACTGGGATGCTAGTTAAGACAGCTTTTAATAGAGTCAACCTTCCAGCAATTGAAAGAAGTCTGCATGCCCAATGCTTTATTCTGCCTTCCACCTTCTTCATTAGACACATCCATTCTTTAACTCTATCACCATTAGGTTTCAAAAAATAACCTAAATATTTGAACCCTTCATCTAGATTGCAACATTTGTAAGGCAGCATGTGAGTGAATTCCTTAATTCTGGGCAATTCCAAGTTGTGTTGAAAAAAACAAGACTTACTTACTCTAACATTCATGCCAGAAGCTTGGCAAAAAATATGAATCAAATTCTTTTAACAACTCCATTCTATCAAAGAGTCTTTTCCTGCCAAGAGAACGCCATCTACAAAAAGAAGGTGAGAAATGAAAAGATCCTTAGAGATTTTTATTCCTTGTATGCCCCCTTCAACCTTAGCCTGGTTGATTAGCCTGTTGAGTCCATCAATAACAAGGAGAAAAAGAAGTGGAGATAGAGGGAAACCCTGTCTCATCCCCCTACTACATTTGAAAAAGTCAGTAGGAATCCCATTTGTGAGAACAACAATGTTTGTTGTTGAAACACAAGCCATCACCCAGTTCAAAACCAACGGAGGTATCCCGATCTATATCAAAATAATCATGAGAAAAACCCAGTCAACTTTGTCATATGCTTTCTCTAAGTCCATCTTCGGAATGAAATCCTTCTGCTTTTGAGCTTTGACTGAGTGACATATTTCTTGAGTAATACCTATAGCATCTAAGATCTGTAGATCTTGAAGAAACCCAAATTGCTATGGAGAGATAAATTTTGAAAAAGCAAGCTTGAGCTGATTTGCTATAATTTTTGAGATCAACTTATAAATTAAATTGCAAAGAGAAATGGGTCTATAATCCCCAAAAGTTTCAAGCTTTCCACATTTTGGAATAAGAGTGAGGAAGGTTGCATTCATAGCACCAGAGATATGCCCGTTTAACCTGGAAAAATCCACAAGTTCAAGAAGCTCACCTCCCATGATGTCAAAACAATGAATAAAAAGTTCAATTGTCTAGCCATCAGGGCCTGCACTTTTTTCTTTTGCAAATAGTTTTAAGGTATCCTCCACCTATTTTAAAGTGACTTCCTTGCCCAATTCCAATGCTTCTTGCTCATTAAATAACCTTAGGTAAAGTTTAGCTAACTTGATTTGAGTTAACAAATCACATTCACTCTGACCTGAATAGATCTTACTAAAAAAATATTTTGCTACAGGTTGAATTTCTTCAAATCCTGAGACTGTATTGCCATCTGTATCGCTAATGTCCTAGATAGAATTGCAATTTCTCCTGTATGAAGCAAAAACATGAAAAAAATTTGTGTTTTTGTCACCAAAGTTCATCCACAATGCTCTTCTTTTAAGCCTCCAGTATTTTTCTTCCTGATGCAGGACATTATATTTTTTTTGTTCAAGCCTTTTAAGATTCTCAAAATCCATTGTATCTAAAGGATGGAAAATATTTCTCTTATAAAGACATTGAATCTGACATTCCAATCATTTTAGAATCTCACTATCTTCCTTATTTCTGTCTTTAATCCATTTAGTGACAAACTCTTTTAACTTCCTTAGCTTTGAACAAAAATTGTCCATTATGTTCAAATTATCATCGGCTTCAATCCTTAACCAAAAAGATTTTAATTCTGTGCTAAAATCCTCATTCTTCAGTCAGCTACCGTTGAAATTAAAAGGAAATCTTTTCTGTAAGCTAGAATCATCTAATTGAAGGAACACCGGGCAGTGATCTGAAAAAATGTTGTCACCAACCCATGATCTATATCTCCCATTTTCCTGAAGGAGACTAGATTTCACCAGAAATTTATCAAGTCTTTTTGAAATATTATCAGCTCCTTTTCTTTTGTTAGTCCAGGTGGGAACTAGTGTAGTTGGAGCTACATCTACCAGGTCATACTGAACTAAGAACTCTTTAAAATAGTCTGTAAGTTCATCAGCATTAGCTGACATTCCCCAAATATCTAATACTGAACATGTGAAATTTAAATCACCTACAATTATCATGTTGTCCATATTAAGAATCCCCGAGTGTTTGAGAGAATCCCAAAAAGTGATCCGACCTTTGTAAGGACCATATACATTTAGCATAATTAAAGACCTATTTGCACAACAACTTCTACCTTTGAGCAAAATACCCCAACTGGTCTTAAAGGATTGAAAGGAAAACAATTTTGGATCCCACCCAACAAGAAGACCCCCAGATAGACATGTAGAATAGATAGCAGAAAAACACCAACTTGGCAAAATATTGGAAAGGTGTAAAATTGCTGAGGAGTCCGAACAAATACTCTCTTGCAGAAAGATAATTCCCGGGTTAGTAGACTAAAAAAGGGTTGTTAACGCCCTAACCCGGTCGACCTTTCCCAACCACACACATTCAAAGAGAGAAAAGACATTAATCACTGACATCAATGGGCAATGGCTCTCTAAGCGCCCTTGAAGAAACTTCCAGATCATGGGTCTTATCAAACCTATCAATCCTATCAGTAACATAAACATAATCCCGAGAATCAACATTATCAGTACGAACTGTTTTGCCTTTTCTGCCTCTCCTTATGGTTACATTTTGGAAACGAAGGGTTTGGGTAGGGATGGCATCTGCAATGGATGAATAACCACTTTCGACAAAGATTTCCCCCACTCCCCTATCAATTGAGGACAAGGTATTAACGAGAGGAGCCCGGGAGGTTGGAGGTAAGGGAGGTTCACCATTACCGACAACTAGGGATTCCTCAGATAGAGGCAAGAGGTTCATAACATCGGGAGCCAAAGGGAAGTCATGTAAATTCAGTGGTTCTGTACGAATGGCCTGGCCAGAGACTTTAGAAAAAACAAGATTATCAACAAGACCAGAGGAGACCTTTGTAGATTTGATCAACCCTAAAACCCCTGAAAACGTTTCCGAGGAGGATAATATTTTGTCCCCAAAAAAACATCATTTAATCCCTCAAAAACCTCATTGGGGTAAGGAGGCGATTCGATTGAAGGAGGAATGGCTATGGCCCTCGGGTTTTGGAGCTACTGGCCAGGGTTTCGTGGGCAGAGAGAAACTCTGCAGAACTTAGGCGATTGACTAATGGCGAAGGGCACAAAACTCTGAGAAAAAAAATCGAAAGCTTTCCCACTTTTTTCTCTTGGCTGGTACTAGGCTGACCTTGTGGTTCAGCTTAACTCCAAGTTCTGCGCCCTTCTCCATTAATAAATCGCATAAGTTTGCATAGTTTCTCCTTGCCCACGAAACCCTCGCCACCAACTCCAAAACCCTAGGGCCATATCCATTCTTCCTTCAATCGAATCGCCTCCTCACCCCAATGAGGTATTTGAGGGATTAAATGATGTTTTTGGGGGGGGGAAATCTTACAAGGATTTCTCTCAATACCTTGATGTTTTTCTACACTACGATACCTTTCCAATGGTGCAAGAATTGCCTCAATCAGAGTCTGTGTGAGGAAGTTATGCCTCTTACAAGTTGACCTATCCAATTGATCACCATAGTATTGAGTGGATTCCACATCAACTCTCATTCCCCACACATGTGGAGATAGTCATGTGTGGAATTTCAAGAACATTCTAGAGAGTTGGAAACCCTAACCCTAATAAGGACTTGAGGCATGTACAAACCCTAAAACTAAACCTAGTCGGCTATTGGGTTACGTTAAATATTGGTCTATTAGAAGGAGAAGGGGTTCCATTATGATGATGTTATTGTATTTTTCCATAGCCGAGAAACAATAAAAGAGTGGGTATTATAGAAAAATAGAGGAAGCAGGAAATCCTATAGTAGCCATGCGGGCCACGATGTCATAGGTAACTCCATAGTGAGTACCACTTTCTCTATATTTGCATTACATATTGGAGAAGAAAAGAGCAAGGAATAGTTCTCACTTCTGGAAGGGTTTTCCCCATAGTATATTTTCCTAAGGTATATCTTGTGTTATCCATGTGGATGTGTTGTTTTTCTCTAGTTATTTTCCTTTCAATTCCAATTTATTTATCATTTTGTGGAATTACGCTTACACAATGAATTAAGTTGTAAGATTCGTTGTGACAAATTGTTTCAACGGAATATCCATGGTAGTTTACGGATCATCTTTGACATCCAACACTATAACCATACCTATCTCAAAGGTATAGGCTCCCAAAATCTAACACCAAGATGTTATGGACCCTATCTATAATGTACCTCTATTGAGATTCATCAAATAGGGTTCTATTTTTTGGTGATGATATCATTTCACACTTCGATTGGTGGGACCCAAACCTGTATTAATTGGTGCAATCGAGGACTCCTTCAAGGTAAAGCACTTTTGTAATACTTCGCCTTGCAATTGAAAGAGATTGATCCCAATGTGACTAATGTCCAGTCTATGTCCAACTAACATCTCATTTTTTTACTAAACAAAGGAGTGAAGAGAATACTAACTATAGAATATGGTCATTGCATAGAGGCAATGCTAATAATGAATTCAATGAAGAAAAATGAATTCTATTTTTTGCAAGCATTTTGGTATTCTAAATAGATATCTATATATGTATATAGTAATGGTTAGTATAGTATGTCATATCCCCTTACTCCCTATGTTTGGTGTTTTCCCTCATCCCCACATATCCGGTTGACCAAAACCCACATGCCCCTTTGTTTTTTATGTCATCATAGAAACCATTCCCACCTCAACTAAGTGAAATGTAGAAAAAGTAATATATCTAATATTCTCAATCAAAACTTAGCAATATTTAGTAAATACATACAACCATCTACCAGGTAACTCAGATATATCTCATACCAACAACTTGATTAATTAAGGCAATAGAGTACAATCAGTGTTGAGGTTTCAACTTACTTGTAAGTTTGGATTGATGGGGTTTATCTTGTCTCTCTATGATTTCAATTTTTTTTTTATGTTGAGCATTTTATTTTATTTTATTTAGAGTAGTATCAACAACACTATGAAGACATCGAGAGTTGAACATAGATTCTTTCTTCCTCTTTATTGTGCGTGGGACAAGCATGGCGGTGGAACACCCATAATACATTACATTTGGAAATACAAATATAGATAATATAAATGGATATCATGAGATATGTGGATAGCGACAAATGGAAATACTAACCCCTTATTTCCAATGGTTTGTATTCTCCTCGATGCCATACCTTGTTATAGACATAAGGAAACAAAGATCAATTTGCAGAATGGCTAGTTGGAGGATTTATATGGAATTTTTTTTCTAAGAAGAATCATGGATAGAATATTGATTTATTGGTCATTGTTATTGAAGTTATACATTCCAATCCGAAAAAATTCCATGCCCCAATCTAGAATCATATACACTCATTGATAGATTGTCATAGAAAAAATGCCAAACAAGTCTACAATGTAGATGGAGGTTGTTGGAACTATTAGGAAGAAAGGGTGATGTAGTTTCATGTGGTTGTAGTCAGCGGTTCCAATAATATGTAAATAGGTTGGAGAGGTGTATTACTCATAAATATATACAATGCACTAACCATTTGGTCAATGTCACCAACAATGGAGGAAAAATTATAAATATTCATAAATTTTCCTAGAAATATATAACTTAAAGTACATGTCTAGCTTGCGCCATTCTATTTCTACCATACTTTTCAAGTAGAGTAGTTTTCACAGGGTCTGTTTATTTATTAATCCTATAGGAACTTACAATGCAATAAACCATAGGAATTATACATTTTTACACAAAACAAAGAAGAAATTTTAAGTTGTGAAGAAGTAGTTATTGGTTTCAAAAATTGAATACCAAAAAACTCAATGAGATAGAGCAATTTTTTGTTTAAATATTGTAACTTCTAAGAATATTATATTTGTACTTTATTATTCCAGAGATGTTGCATTCCTCCATGAAGACCTTATTGTATATCTGAAGATGTTTTATTCCTCCGTGGATAATGTGGTAACTTGGGTTATTATACTTCCCTAGTGGGGGTCGGCCCTGTATGAGTCATGTGGGTTAAAGGGATATTAGACTACCCTAGTGGGGTCGGCCCTGTCACATTATGCTAATTAGTTAAGTTGGGGCCGACCTAGTTAATTTAAAAGACAAGTCGGATTTGTGTATAAATAGAGGAGGTGTGTTCCTCATTTAACACACATTCACTCACTTGTGATTAGCGCATAAGTGAGAGAGATATTTGTTTTGGAGGAGAAGGAGATCATGGTTGTGGATTACATATTTGTATTTGCTGGTCATCTATATTGAGGAATCTTTGCTGGGTTTTCTACCCCATGAGGGTTTCCCAGGATAAATCTGTGTCTCTTGTGTTTGTGATGTGCTTGTTGTTCTTTCAGTGATCGTGTATATGCTATTATTGTGAATTGGAATGTAATGCTAATATTTTATGTCTTAGCATATTAAATCTTAACATGGTATCAGAGCTAGCCTGAAGGAAGGCAACATATGGCACTTACGACACTTGCTTCACTTGCGACATTTTGAAGGTTAGGGTTTTATATAGAAAAAACCAGTCATCGTGGAACTTTCTCTATAAATCCATTTTTGCGAAGGTTCAGGATCTGAAACCTTCACAGGTCGCAGATAACATCCCCCTGTACCTTGTGTCCAAAGGACAACCTCTAATTCATTATAATTTGTGATTTATGATTAGTACAAGTTAGGGTTTCTACCTCTTCTAGATCTCAGTCATAAACAGGTGACCTAGGAAAAAAGGTCACAACTTGGGATATGAAGCTCCAAATTAAATTTGATAAGAATTGATAGCTAGATCCCAGACTATAGTTTCTCAAGTACGTTTTTCAGAGGCCGAAGTTGAACCAGTGACACGTGGCACACCGTACAAGTTCGCTCTCTTGTTTTATCCCATAAGCCGATCATGTTGCGACACTTGGCATAACTATCTATCAGAAAATCCAATTGAGGTCAAACCTATGGGGTTGGAAAGATGATAGATCAAGATACCATAGGAAGAATTTTCAGACCCTGTGGATTCGTAATTTTAGAGATGCACCATAAACAATCAGCTGCATATTTCTGTCAAAACAGAATTGTTTTCTGAGCACCTTAATTCTTGGCTTGTCACTGTTGTGGGAACTTAGGGCTTCAGACAAAGTTGGAATATTTGGAATCGGAGTCCATGGCTGAATGATCCTCATAAAAATCAAAATTTAGAGACCAAGATCGAATTTTTTTGTTGGGAAGAAGGTCGGGCTTTATCAAACCCTAGTTCAGGATTTTGATCGGAAAAGTGGAAAATTAGGGTTTCTGCAAAACTTGGAATTTTTGAAGTCTGTGACCACGGCTGGAAGCTCCTCAGAAAAATTGAAGTTTAGAGCTTTGGATCGAACCTTTTTATTGGGAAAAAGGGTGGGCTTTATCAAACCCTAGTTCGGGGTCCTGTCTAATGGATCCGAAAATTTCAAAGGCAATTTTGAGGGGTCAAATTTTGTAGTTTTCAAAAGTAAAGTATACCAGCTTGATCAGCTTAGCAAGCCACATCTTTTCATCCATTGAGAAGATTGAAAGTCAGTATTTGAATTTTTAGGGTTTCTCTGACAAACCCTAATCCAGCTCCAGATCCAGTCTCAACAAATCAAAGTGGATTGGGTTAAAAGCAATCCTGACAGGTATGACTTGAGGAAATACATGTATGTTTTGAAATCTGTTCATGATTAAGTTTATGGTACGTTTGTCTTCATATTATTGAGTTTAGTACAATCTTAATTAAATTTTAGACTTGTCTTATCACCCTAGTAAAAGTATGAATGCATGATAGAAGACATTCACTTATTAGGGTTATGACACTTATGATTGTACTAATGCACTATGGTGTTGTATGAGGTTGATGTTGTCCACTAACATGAAAGGTACATCAAGAAAGTTCTAGCTCAAGAACATATGACCATGATGACATGAAGACAAAGACTCATCCATATTCATGGATCGCATAGAATCTCTTCTTACGAGGTATGTATGACTTTGTTCTACTATGCTTAACCCATGAGATATGCAGGTTCTAGCACAAGGTCTCTAAATCATTGAATAAAACAAAGAAGATATTGTTTGGGTATGTTAAGACATAGCCAAGCATGATAATCTGGGTATGTTTTCCTATATCAAGTTAGAATCCTACTTTGTGTTAGGATCTTAGGTAAGTATACCTGTGTATGAAATGATCATGACCATACATACTTAAGATTATTTAGAACTATAATGTTTTGATAGTATTGAGATTATACTAATGAATGTATGTGTGTGTATGAGATCATGAGGATGACACTAAGCATGCATAGTGTTACAGAATGAATAGAAGTTCAAAAGACATATAGAGATCAAGCAGGATGCAACCACACAAACATAAAAGATAAGCATTTGAGTTGTTATTTGAATCTCTGAATAAGTTAATGATATTGCTCGTAATAGTTGAATGCGTATTTGTATTCCTAGAATATATCATGCATAGTGTGAGCATTCATATAGCATTGAACAATATACTACTAATGTGCATATGATGGGTAAGTTGGACAAACATTCCATTGTTGCTTGTCTAGAATGAAACCTCTTTGCTGACATGCTGAGAGCTGTGCACGCTCTTGATAGTATGTTCTGGTAGAGATGGAAGGCATCTAGATAACCATTGTATGCATACATGATATGGAAATGTGTTGTGCCAAAGTATTGGTCAAGATAGTTGTATGACACCCAAGATCGATAGTCATTTGATGAGCTTAATGATCACCTTGGGTGATACAGATTTCAACCTTTGCTACAAGGTTGAAGATGGTGTCTATATACAGATGAAATTCTTCTCATAGATGGATGCAAGAAGGCACTCACCACAGAGTTCGAATGATCTTGAAACTCATATCAGTAGATCTATCTGACGAGAGATGGCATGGATAGATATGCAGAAGATCACTCAATGCATAGTGTGAATGATGTTTAGTTACAGAGGGAGAATTGATAGCTTATTGACAAGCTTGGGATTTACTAGGAGTAAAGCTGATCCTTTATGGATGATGAACCTGGCATACTATTACTATATGTGGATGATCTCTTTCTGACAGGGAATGAGAAATAGATCATGGAAAGTAAGAAGAATCTAGCTACAGAATTTGAGATGAAAGATATCGGCTTGATGCATTACTTCATAGGAATGGAAGTATGGCAAGGCTCAGACGGAATCTTTCTTAACCAGGGAAAGTATGTTGTGGAAATCTTGAGAAGTTTTGATATGCTGAAATGTACAACCATGGCCACTCTCATGGGTTCCGACTTGAATCTGTTAGCTGATGACTCATCAGAGTTAGTGGATGTAACTCTGTACAAATAGATTAATGGCTCATTGATGTATCTGACGAATACTAGGCCAGATATATGCTTTGCTGTGAACACCTTGAGTCAGTATCTAGTGGAACCTAGGCATGTTCACCTGATAGCTGCAAATCATGTGATGAGGTACCTAAAAGGTACAATAGAATTTGGTCTATGTTATCTTGGAGATCATGACTTGAGATTGTATGGCTACACAGATGTTGATCAAGAAGGAAGTGTATCAGACAGGAAGAGCACATTGGGCGGATGTTATTGTCTGGGATCTGCCTTGATCTCGTCGTTTAGCAAGAAGCAGTCTAGTGTGGATCTCAGCACAGTTGAAGCGGAATATATAACTACTTTCTCTGCTAGTTGTGAAGCGATATGGCTTTGGAAGCTGTTATCAAGATTGTTTGACTTAGAGATAGACCCCACTGTGGTCATGGGTGACAACCAGAGTTGTATTAAGATGATAGAGAATCCTGTGTTCCATGATAAGTCAAAGCACAAAGAGATCCGATATTTCTATATACGGGATATGGTGCAGAAAGGAGTTGTCAAGCTCGAGTATGTGAGCACTGACGAATAAGTTGATGATATATTGACCAAACCTCTGTCTCGAGTAAAGTTTGAGTATTTCCGAGACAAGATTGGTGTAGTTTATAAGGAACCTCCTCGAAAGGGGGAGTGATGTGGTCCCTAGTGGATGAGAGGGGATTGTATCATCCCTGGACTTCAGTCCCAGAATTGATCCATAGACAGATGTCTCCGAGAATGTGGTCCCTAGTGGACGAGAGGGGATTGTATCATCCCCGGAATTCGGTCCGAGAATTGATCTGTAGACAGATGTCTCCGAGAATGTGGCCCCTAGTGGACAAGAGGGGATTGTATCATCCCCAGACTTCGGTCCCAGAATTGATCTGTAGACAGATGTCTCTGAGAATGTGGTGCCTAGTGGACGAGAGGGGATTGTATCATCCCCGGACTTCGGTCCCAGAATTGATTCGTAGACAGATGTCTCCAAGAATGTGGTCCCTAGTGGACAAGAGGGGTTTGTATCATCCCCGAACTTCGGTCCCATAATTGATCCATAGACAGATGTCTTTGAGAAAGTGGTCCCTAGTGGACGAGAGGAGATTGTATCGTCCCCGGACTTCGATCCCATAATTGATCCGTAGACATCTGTCTTCGAGAATTGATGATAGGACTACATCGTCCTTGAACATTTAGTTCAAAATGTATGTGTCTAGATTGCATCGTCCATAGACATGAGACTTGTCTTAAATTGATAAGGATTGATCATCCTGTAAGTAGATCTGGATTGCATCGTCCATAGACATGAGACTTGTCTTAAATTGATAAGGATTGATCATCCTGGAATTAGATCTAGATTGCATCGTCCATAGACATGAGACTTCTCTTAAATTGATAAGGATTGATCATCCTGGAATTAGATCTGTATTGCATTGTCCATATACATGAGACTTGTTTTAAATTGATAAGGATTGATCATCCCGGAAGTAGATCTGGATTGCATCGTCCATAGATATGAGACTTGTCTAAAATTGATAAGGATTGATCATCCTGGAAGTAGATCTAGATTGCATTATCCATATACATGAGACTTGTCTTAAATTGTTAAGGATTGATCATCCTAGAAGTATATCTGGATTTCATTGTCCATAGACATGAGACTTGTCTAAAATTGATAAGGATTGATCATCTTGGAAGTAGATCTAGATTGCATCGTCCATAGACATGAGACTTGTCTAAAATTGATAAGGATTGATCATCTTGGAATTGGATCATTTGTATTGCAGATTGTGCTGCTAAGATCGAGATGATCCAGATGTTGTAGATCGAGATGATCCAGATGCTGTAGATCGAGATGATCCAGATGCTGTAGATCAAGATGATCCAGATGCTATTGATCGAGATGATCCAGATGCTGTTGATCGAGAGGATCCAGTTGATGATGTGATGCTGTTGATCGAGATGATCCAGATGCTGTTGATTGAGATATCTAGATGATGATGTTGATCGGTAGATCCAGATGATGAGGTTGTTGATCGAGTGATCCAGATGATGATGATGATGTAGCTGATCGAGTGCTGCAGAAGATGAAGAATCAGTACTGAAGATGTTGATGTTCCAATATTGAATATTTTGAAAGATGTTCCAGTAACTGTTTGACTTACTGATGATGTATGAAGAAAGCTTCCAATGATTTATAGATGTACCATGTAGTTGATGACTCCTTGCTCCTGCAGATGTTGTTATAATATCCTTCTCGTTAAGGGGGAGTGTTGAAATATTGTAACTTCTAAGAATATTATATTTGTACTTTATTATTCCGGAGATGTTTCATTCCTCCATGAAGACATTATTGTATATATGGAGATGTTTTATTCCTCCATGGATAATGTGGTAACTTGGGTTATTAGACTTCCCTAGTGGGGGTTGTCCCTGTATGAGTCATGTGGGTTAAAGGGTTATTAGACCACCCTAGTGGGGTCAGCCATATCACATTATGTTAATTAGTTAAGTTGGGGCTGACCTAGTTAATGTAAAAGACAAGTCGGATTTGTGTATAAATAGAGGAGGTGTGTTCCTCATTTAACACACATTCACTTACTTGTGATTAGTGCATAAGTGAGAGAGAGATCTGCTGTGGAGGAGAAGGAGCTCATGGTTGTGGATTACATCTTTTTATTTGCTGGTCATCTATATTGAGGAAGCTTTGCTGGGTTTTCTACCCCATGAGGGTTTCCCAGGATAAATCTGTGTCTCTTGTGTTTATGCTGTGCTTGTTGTTCTTTCATTGATCCCGTATATGCTATTATTGTGAAATGGAATGTAATGTTGATATTTTCTGTCTTAGCATATTAAATCTTAACATTTTCCACCTACATATAGGAAATCCTTTATGGATTCCCCCCGTCTGAAGTCAAAATATGACCACCACGGCCATAAGAAGACATATGCATAATATCTTAGGTTAGTCTACCCATTCCAAAAAACAAATAAAAGACAAACCAAGCAACACATTGCTGAGTTTTTTAATCATCTCAACATTAGACAAGTCTTATGCTATCTACCCACACAACACAAGGATAATACAAGAAATAAAAGACAAACAAAGCAATACATTGTTGATTCTTTTAATCATCCCAACATTAGACACTCATGCTATCTAACCCACACAACGCGAGGATAATACCCTTTCTATACCCAATTGTACCTCAGAATTTTTCATTCTCATTCTCTTTAGTGTGTGCATAGAAATTTCAAAATGTTATCTATTTCAAATTAAACTCCAACAAAATTTCTCTTGGTTCTTGGGAATTTTATGATCAACTTTGTTCACGGATTCTTAGGGTGTGTCTCTTTACTTAGTATAGTTTCTATTATTTTTATCTCATACCCTTCCTCTTTCTCTCTGGGGCTTCATCTCTTCTCTTATTCTCTACCAAGCTCTGATGGCTTCCTTTCAAGGGCCATTCAGTCCAATAGCATGGTAGCTCCTTTTTCAAAGATAAAAAAACTTTTTTTAATCTTCTTTAAAGCTTCAAAAAAGAACCTCCTCTTTTCCTATTCAAATTTCCTCACTTGGCATGAGTGAGGTGGCAAGAGAGTCCTAACCCAACTTTTATTATATTCAATAATGATGTGGAGGACAAATTTACTAGGATGTAGGAAGTGGTTCCTATATTTAGGATATGGTTAGGTCCACCACGCAGATCTCAAATTAGACTATAGGATAAGGTTAACATCAACATCATCAAAGAGTCTTGTGATGGGTTAGGGTAATGGTAAGTTGGATATCACAAGTAGGCATAAGAAACATAGGTCACTAGGCATACACACATTCCCTTTGACCCCGTTAATTTTCCCATATCTTGGTATATCATAGCCCCTTTAAATGTTCATGCTCAATCATTCTTGGTTGTTTTATTAACTACAAAATAACATTGTTTGTATTAAAAATTACCATGGCATGTCTACCTCATGGTGTAAAACAAAGTACAACACTAAAGGTACTTATGCACAACATTGCATAATCAAATTTGGAATATTAAAAAGGGTTAACTTAACCATTACACTACATTATCGTATACTCTAATGCATTGGAGTAGTTGCCTATCAATTGGCTCTTCCAACCGACTCCATGATTTTCCCAATTTTTCATGTGAATTGTTTGAAGAAGGATGTGGTGCAGAAAATTTTGAGTTCAAACCAACCATCCAAAACTTGATGAATTGAGTTCCATTTGGTTCTATACAAAGGTAGTAGTGGCCATAAGAGACTGTTGACATTGGTGCACAATTAAAGAAGTCCTCATACAATGGAAGGATACACATTTGGAGGACACCACTTGGGAATCAACAATGATTTTAGAAGATTTTCCACACCTCCAACATTGAGGATAATGTAACTCTTGAAGGGGGATGGCATGCTAGGCCCTACCTTAACCTACCTACTTTGGGGATACCTAGGAGCTAGTAATTATTATATGGGCCATCTTATTTGAATTAGTCCCATTGGGTAGTTAGTGGGTAGTTACTCAATATAAAAGGGTATGTTGGAAACCTAATCTATTAGGGATAGTAAAATTTATTACTATTCACGTTGGTGAATATGAAGGGTCATTAGGAGTCTAAGAGACATCTTGGAATAAGAAACCAATGGTCATATACATTGCATTTATATGTGTATATTATTACTGATATTATGCATTCACATTGATATGTATTTGTCTTTTCTTATTTTTCATTTGGATGGGTAGTCTAATAGTGGCAATATCACATATGGTTTTGTTTGTCCTCTAGTTTTTCCTCCCTAGACCACCATCTCTTGCAACTCTTCCCTTTTCCACTGACACTCGAAAATTTGAAAATACAACATAGAAAATATTGTGTATATTTAAGAATATTATGTACCTAGATATCGTGGAGGGTGGACAACACTAATGTGGCATAAGAGAGCCAGAAATAAGGGGTTTTTTGGTTTTTGCGAAGCATTTTTATCTTTTCTTTTGAAAGGAATTTAGTGATGAACTAGAGCTGCTAGTGAACGTTTGAGGGATGAAATATAAGGCTTTCCCCTCACAGTAAAGGTGGAAATATTTTAGTTTTTTCCACATCTTTTGGGTGCTCTCCCCAACTAGACCTATTCCACTTGGATCGAGGTTATACGTATATTCTTTTTCAGAAATGAAATCTAATTCATGACTACTCAAAGGAAGACATACTTGTGATCACAAAGTTAATCTTGAAAAGAGGAAAGAAGAAAAAGAAGAATTATATATCATAATTTCTATTGGCTGTGGCAAAATAAATATAATAAAATGTTTGTATCTCAAGATCATTTTTACATAGTCATGTTGTAAGTTCACTTGTAGATAATCCTTTTGTTATAGGTCATTAAAATTGCAAGAAATAAAATTGTACATAATAAAACTATGATAATTAAAAATCATAAACCTTAATTATTTTTCTAAAAATCAAATTCAAATTTATTATTGAATAAAGTGATTTTAAAATATAATAAGACAATTTTTAATATTTTTAAAACATTAATAGGTTAGAAAGATAGAATTATAAAATAAATTGAAATTAAATTAAAATTAGAATAAAATGTAAAACTAAAAACAAGACATAGAAAAATGGAACAAAAGTAAAAATTTAGGGTTAATAATTTTAAAACATTAATAAGTTAGAAAGAAAGAATTATAAAATAAAGTGAAATTAAATTAAAATTAGAATAAAACCTAATAGTAAAAACAAGGCATAGAAAAATGGAACAAAAGTAAAAATTTAGGGGAAGGTACACAGATAATGAATAATAGAAATCATTATAAAAGATCCCAGGGATTGGAATGGAGAATAAATTTTACAAAAGCACAAGAGGAGAATTAAATTAACGTTAGGGAAGAATAAGTTAAATCATAAGAAATAGAGTGGAGAAGGTGATTTAAAGAAAAAATTAAGGGGCTTGGGAATAATAATCCTAAAAAAGAAAGATTGACATGAGTTAGAAATGAGAGAGAGGAGATTAACAAAAACATGATTAATGACTAAGACGATGGATTAAATGTTTTCAAGATTGACACAGTTTATAACCATCTTCACGATTAAAGTTATTGGGATGTTTTTCAATTTCTAAAGCTTCCCCGAGTAACCGTGAAGAGTAATGAGAGGTGGAGGCAAGAATTTTAGTTTGATTGAAACAAATTTGGTGCTTAGTGTTGAACAAATGTTCGGCTATATCAGATTTATTGAGGCGATTGTGATTAGTGTCAACAATGTTTTCTTTGAGATGAGTTTGGATGGATCTTCTAGCTTGACCGATGTAAGATTTTCCACAAGAACACATAATTTGGTAGACGCCTTGGGATTGAAAAGGATTGGATTTATCTTTGACACTCCTGAGTCACTATTTAAGTGCCTTATGGGGTTTGAAGATCATTTTGATATTTTTTTAATGAGAATCTTGGAAATGTGACCCATAATACCATTAATGAATGAGAGCGAAACATAAGATTGGATCGAGGATGAGCATTTGGAGGGACGAGATTTTGGATGAAGGACTTGACAGAAGGTTTTGTTAATAAGGCGTTGAGGGTAGCCATTTTCCATGAGGGCCTTAGTAAGGTGGGATCTTTCTTGAGAAAAATGATGGGGATCAAAAATGTGAAACGCTCTAGTAATTAGAGTTTTAAGAGCAACATATTTTTGAGAAGGATTGTGGAGGGGTTGGGCATGAAGGTACCATTTATATGGGTCTTTTTCTGGTAAACTTGATGAGACAAAGAGCCATCCTGTTGTCGAGTGACCAGGACGTCAAGGAAGGGAAGAGAACCATTTTGTTCAATTTCCATAGTGAATTGGATTAATTTGGATATGCAGAGCGATACTATTAAGATGATTCAAAAAGTTCTCAAGGGATGCACACCCATGGGCCAAACAACAAAAGTGTCATCCATGAATCGACACCAGCATTTGGGCTTATGTGTAAAGGAATTAATGACAAGGGATTCCAAATTTTCCATGAAAATGTTACTAACTATCAGGATCTCATGGAAATTCCTTTGGTTTGCTCATAAAACTTATCTTTAAAACATAAAAAGTAGAAATGAGACAAATCTTATTAAGATTTGCATTTGATTAATTTTTTTTAGTTTATTGAAATATATTATTTATCATAAAAAACATGAATGATTTAACACAATTTGATATCACACCTCTCAAATGTGTAAACAATTCCTTTAATAGATTATAAAATCCCAAAGTAAATTTAAGATACGAAAGCTAAGTTTTACTTCGTATATTTGCAATCCTTTTAGTTACATCAATTACAAAGGGCCTTCTGCAAGTTGGGTACATTCTTTTAATTTTGCAACACTTATGTCAAATTTAATATATGAATAATTTACATTAAGAATGAAAAATATTAACAATCATGAAATTGTAGTTTCTACAAACAAGAGGAGAAATGAAAAATATTAACAATCATGAAATTTATCAAATTTTAAATGCTTTGTTTTAAATTCTACAAAGTAGAAGAGGGAAAAGGGGGTGGATTAGCTTTATATTTTAACTTTTAAAAAAATATTTATTAAAAATTAACAAGCATCCATAATGTCATGATCACATTAATTTTAATTTTTCCCTCTTAACATAGAAAAAAATCCAAAGTGAATTTATTTATATTAAAAAAAATTACATTTTAAATTTTTTTAATCTCAAAAAATTATAATATAAATACCTCTATAAATACAGACTTCCCTCGAAACAATGTATTAATATCTATCCAATGCAGTTATCAGCCGAAAGCCAATCGTTTTTTCCGACTCCGTCATTGTAGTGGCGTTGTTGTCAATTGGCTATCCGTGTCTGAAACTAAAACCCGTAAAAACGGCTTCTGCAGGGTGGATAATGTTCACTTTGCCACATACATCTTTATGGCAAGAGAGTCAACGATGCCATGCAAAGGAGCCCTATGCATCTTTTTGGCAGACACGCCATGCAAGAGAGCCAACGACCCTAAGTTGACGCCGCTAACTTATTTTAACTCCGCTTTTTAAGAAATTTGTATATGATGAAACATATTTTTTTGTTTATATATATATATATCCAAGCCCCTCAACTCAATTACCACTGCCCTTTCTTCGAGACAGGCTTTTAAACACAAGCAACGATTCTAATTTTGCAGGCTTGTATTTCTCTTCTTTGTTGGAAGTTTCTTCAATTCCTTGCAAGAGGTTACAGACCAACTTTCCTTGTAATCTTTATATTATATATAAATTTTCCTTGTAATCTTTATATTATATATAAATAATAATAATGAATGTTAAAGATCAGCCCAGGGCTGAGTCTACCTTACATTTGCAAATTGAACGCTATACCCTTAGAAATATAAATAATTTCATATTGAATTCAACTTGTCCCAATGGCACTTACTCCGGGGGTGACAGTGTAGTTTGACATGAAGTGTTTGCATAATTTATTATATTTAAAATAAAAGCCTAGAAAGTTATAACTCTAGTATTTGAATTGGAATGTAATGCTGATATTTTCTGTCTTAGCATATTAAATCTTAACATGGTATCAGAGCTATCCTGAAGGAAGGCAATGTATGGCACTTACGACACTTGCTTCACTTGTGACATTTTGAAGGTTAGGGTTTTATATAGAAAAAACCAGTCATCGTGGAACTTTCTCTATAAATCCATTTTGGCGAAGGTTCAGGATCTGAAACCTTCACAGGACGCAGATAACATCCCCCTGTACCTTGTGTCCAAAGGACAGCCTCTAATTCAATATAATTTGTGATTTATGATCAGTACAAGTTAGGGTTTTTGCCTCTTCCAGATCTCAATCATAAACAAGTGACATAGGAAAAAAGGTCACAACTTGAGCTAGGAAGCTCCAAATGAAATTTCATAAGAATTGATAGTTAGATACCAGACTGTAGTTTCTCCGGTACATTTTTCAGAGGCCGAAGTTGAACCAGTGACACGTGGCACGCCATACAAGTTCGCTCTCTTGTTTTATCCCATAAACAGATCATGTTGCGGCACTTGGCATAACTATATATAAGAAAATCCAATTGATGTCAGGCCTATGGGGTTGGAAAGATGACATATCAGGATACCATAGGAATAATTTTCAGACCCTGTGAATTCGTAATTTCAGAGATGCACCATAAACAATCAGGTGCATATTTCTGTCAAAACAAAAAAAAATTATGAGCACCTTAATTCTTGGCTTGTCACTGCTGTGGGAACTTAGGGCTTCGGAAAAAGTTGAAATTTTTGGAATCGGAGTCCACGGCTGAATGATCCTCATAAAAATCGAAATTTAGAGACCAAGATCGAATTTTTTGGTTGGGAAGAAGGTCAAGCTTGATCAAACCCTAGTTCAGGATTTTGATCGGAAAAGTGGAAAATTAGGGTTTCTGCAAAAGTTGGAATTTTTGAAGTCTGTGACCACGGCTGGAAGCTCCTCAGAAAAATCAAAGTTTAGAGCTTTGGATCGAACCTTTTTATTGGGAAAAAGGGTGGGCTTTATCAAACCCTAGTTCGGGGTCTTGTCTAGTGGATCTGAAAATTTCAAAGGCAATTTTGAGGGGTCAAATTTTGTAGTTTTCAAAAGTAAAGTATACCAGCTTGATCAGCTTAGCAAGCCACATCTTTTCATCCATTTAGAAGCTTGAAATTCAATATTTGAATTTTTAGGGTTTCTCTGACAAACCCTAATCCAACTCTAGATCGAGTCTCAACAAATCAAAGTGGATTGGGTTAAAAGCAATCCTGACAGGTATGACTTGAGGAAATATAGGTATGTTTTGAAATCTGTTCATGATTAAGTTTATGGTATGTTTTGTTAGATTTCCAACATAAGATCCAAGGAGATAATGTAACCTCACAGTGAAAGAATTAAGGAATTAAGTAAGAAGAGAGAAGCAATAGAACATAGATCCAATAGAGGCAGAATAATTACACACACTACATTAATCAGAATAGTAACCGGGTAAATATACAATTGCTGAGTATGAGGATTCGAATTCACTAGGTGTAATTCAAATTATCCTTCATGCACAAATCCATAATCAGTGGAGAGTCATCAGTGCCAAACTAGGAGTCTATCTCATCATCAGTGAAGTCATCAATGCACAAGTAGTGATCAACCGGGAGTCAAACTGAGTCTAACTGAGTGTGGTTGGTGTAACTGGCACATGGAAGCACTGATATAGTGAAGGAGACTCAGTGGAGTGCGCTCATGGAGCTAACTGGAGTCAAAACAGTCTATCTAGTCACACTGGAGGTCCAAAAGAGTGATAAGGTCAGTTAGGAGTCAGTTAATCCTTAAATCAAGGAAGAACTGAAGATAATTGAACTAAACTGGACTGGTAGATGAAGAAAGGCGCCCTTCTCATGCAATAATTGAAAAGAGGGCGCACTAAGCTCTAGGAGAGCTAAGACTGATCCGAGAGAAGCTCCTGGGGCTAGTTTGTTGAGGGCTAGGTGCTGGTGCTGATGACTAGGATGCATGTAAGATGCATGCAAACCCTAATTGCATGCAAACCCTAATTTTGTATGCAGGACTGAAAATGTAAATGACAGGAATGTTAGAAGGACTAGGATGGAGTATAGGAATATCCTAACATGTTTTTCTTCATATTATTGAGGTTAGTAAAATCTTAATTAAATTTTATACTTGTCTTATCACCCTAGTAAAAGTATGAATGCATGATAGAAGACATTCACTCATTAGGGTTATGACACTTATGATTGTACTAATGCACTGTGGTGTTGTATGAGGTTGATGTTGTCCACTAACATGAAAGGTACATCAAGAAAGTTCTAGCTCAAGAACATATGACCATGATGACATGAAGACAAAGACTCATCCATATTCATGGATTGCATAGAATATCTTCTTACGAGGTATGTATGAATTTGTTCTACTATGCTTAACCCATGAGATATGCAGGTTCTAGCACAAGGTCTCTAAATCATTGAATAAAACAAAGAAGATATTGTTTGGGTATGTTAAGACATAACCAAGCATGATAATCTAGGTATGTTTTCCTATATCAAGTTGGAATCCTACTTTGTGTTAGGATCTTAGGTAAGTATACATGTGTATGAAATGATCATGACCATACATACTTAAGATTATTTAGAACTATAATGTTTTGATAGTATTGAGATTATACTAATGAATGTATGTGTGTGTATGAGATCATGAGGATGACACTATGCATAGTGTTACAGAATGAATAGAAGTTCAAAAGACATATAGAGATCAAGCGGGAGGCAACCACACAAACATAAAAGATAAGCATTTGAGTTGTTATTTGAATCTCTGAATAAGTTAATGATATTGCTCGTAATAGTTGCATGCGTATTTGTATTCCTAGAATACATCATGCATAGTGTGAGCATTCATATAGCATTGAACAATATACTACTAATGTGCATATGATGGGTAAGTTGGACAAACATTCTATTGTTGCTTGTCTAGAATGAAACCTCTTTGCTGACATGATGAGAGCTGTGCACGCTCTTGATAGTATGTTCTGGTAGAGATGGAAGGCATCTAGATAACCATTGTATGCATACATGATATGGAAATGTGTTGTGCCAAAGTATTGGTCAAGATAGTTGTATGACTATGTGAATCATATCAGTATGCATAGTAGGTTATCATGCCAACATAATTTGATGATTATGAAGTATTACTAATCATGTGATTAACTTTGATTTGTAGAAAAGATCATGTGCTATGATGATGAACACCTGTTCCAAAGAACGAGTGATGGATGTTCAACAAGAAGAGATACAAATCAAACATATTATAGAAGGTTCATGGCTAGAATATTCTCTTAGAAAGAAGAAGAGGATTATGATGAGATTCTCTTAATGGTGTAATTGAAGAAATCTCTATACGGACACCCAGGATCGATAGTCATTTGATGAGCTTAATGATCACCTTGGGTGATACGGATTTCAACCTTTGCTACAAGGTTGAAAATGGTGTCTATATACAGATGAAATTCTTCTCTTAGATGGATGCAAGAAGGAACTCACCACAGAGTTCGAATGATCTTGAAACTCGTATCAGTAGATCTATCTGACGAGAGATGGCACGGATATATATGCAGAAGATCACTCAATGCATAGTGTGAATGATGTTTAGTTACAGAGGGAGAATTGATAGCTTCTTGACAAGTTTGGGATTTACTAAGAGTAAAGTTGATCCTTTATGGATGATGAACCTGGCATACTATTACTGTATGTGGATGATCTCTTTCTGACAGGGAATGAGAAATAGATCATGGAAAGTAAGAAGAGTCTAGCTACAGAATTTGAGATGAAATATCTCGGCTTGATGCATTAATTCCTAGGACTGGAAGTATGGCAAGGCTCAGAAGGAATCTTTCTTAACCAGGGAAAGTATGCTGTGGAAATCTTGAGAAGTTTTGATATGCTGAAATGTACAACCATGGCCACTCTCATGGGTTTCGACTTGAAGCTGTTAGCTGATGACTCATCAGAGTTAGTGGATGTAACTTTGTACAGATAGATTATTGGGTCATTGATGTATCTGACGAATACTAGGCCAGATATATGCTTTGCTGTGAACACCTTGAGTCAGTGTCTAGTGGAACCTAGGCCTGTTCACCTGATAGCTGCAAAGCATGTGATGAGGTACCTAAAAGGTAAGATAGACTTTGGTCTATGTTATCTTGGAGATCATGACTTCAGATTGTGTGGCTACATAGATGTTGATCAGGAAGGAAGTGTATCAGACAGGAAGAGCACATTGGGCGAATGTTATTGTTTGGGATCTACCTTGATCTCGTGGTTTAGCAGGAAGCAGTCTAGTGTGGATCTTAGCACAACTGAAGCGGAATATATAACTACTTTATTTGCTAGTTGTGAAGCGATATGGATTTGGAAGCTGTTATCAAGATTATTTGACTTAGAGATGGACCCCACTGTGATCATGGGTGACAACCAGAGTTGTATTAAGATGACAGAGAATCCAATGTTCCATGATAAGTCAAAGCACAAAGAGATCCGATATTTCTATATACGGGATATGGTGTAGAAAGGAGCTGTCAAGCTCAAGTATGTGAGCACTGACGAACAAGTTGCTAATATATTGACCAAACCTTTGTCTCGAGTAAAGTTTGAGTATTTTCGAGACAAGATTGGTGTAGTTCAGAAGGACCCTCCTCGAAAGGGGGAGTGATGTGGTTCCTAGTGGATGAGAGGGGATTGCATCATCCCCGAAATTCGGTCCCAGAATTGATCCGTAGACAAATGTCTCCGAGAATGTGGTCCCTAGTGGATGAGAGGGGATTGTACCATCCCCGGACTTCGGTCCGAGAATTAATCTGTAGACAGATGTCTCCGAGAATGTGGCCCCTAGTGGACAAGAGGGGATTGTATCATCCCCAGACTTCGGTCCCAGAACTGATCCGTAGAAAGATGTCTCCGAGAATGTGGTGCCTAGTGGATGAGAGGGGATTGTATCATCCCCGGACTTCGGTCCCAGAATTGATCCGTAGACAGATGTTTCCGAGAATGTGGTCCCTAGTGGACGAGAGGGGTTTGTATCATTCCTGGACTTCGATCCTAGAATTGATCCGTAGACAGATGTCTTCAAGAAAGTGGTCCCCAGTGGACGAGAGGGGATTGTATCGTCCCCGGACTTCGATCCCATAATTGATCCGTAGACATATGTCTTCGAGAATTGATGATAGGACTACATAGTCCCTGAACATTTAGTTTCAAAATGTATGTGTCTGGATTGCATCGTCCATAGACATGAGACTTGTCTTAAATTGATAAGGATTGATCATCCTGTAAGTAGATCTGGATTCCATCGTCCACAGACATGATACTTGTCTTAAATTGATAAGGATTGATCATCCTGGAATTAGATCTAGATTGGATCATCCATAGACATGAGACTTGTCTTAAATTGATAAGGATCGATCATCTTGGAAGTAGATCTGGATTGCATTGTACATATACATGAGACTTGTCTTAAATTGATAAGGATTGATCATCCTGGAAGTAGATCTAGATTGCATCATCCACAAACATGAGACTTGTCTAAAATTGATAAGGATTGATCATCCTGGAAGTAGATCTCGATTGCATTGTCCATATACATGAGACTTGTCTTAAATTGATAAGGATTGATCATCCTGGAAGTAGATCTGGATTGCATCGTCCATAGACATGAGACTTGTCTAAAATTGATAAGGATTGATCATCCTGGAAGTAGATCTAGATTGCATCGTCCATAGACATGAGACTTGTCTAAAATTGATAAGTATTGATCATCCTGGAATTGGATCATGTGTATTGTAGATTGTGCTGCTAAGATCGAGATGATCCAGATGCTGTAGATCGAGATGATCCAGATGCTGTTGATCGAGAGGATCCAGTTGATGATGTGATGTTGTTGATCAAGATGATCCAGATGCTGTTGATTGAGATATCTAGATGATGATGTTGATCAGGAGATCCAGACGACGAGGTTGTTGATCGAGTGATCCAGATGATGATGATGATGTAGCTGATCGAGTGTTGCAGAAGATGAAGACTCAGTACTGAAGATGTTGATGTTCCAGTATTGAATATTTTTAAAGATGTTCCAGTAACTGTTTGAGTTACTGATGATGTATGAAGAAATCTTAAAATGATTTATAGATGTACCATGTAGTTGATGACTCCTTGCTCCTGCAGATGTTGTTATAATATCCTTCTAGTTAAGAGGGAGTGTTGAAATATTGTAACTTCTAAGAATATTATATTTGTACTTTATTATTTCGGAGATGTTTCATTCCTCCATGAATACATTATTGTATATCTGGAGATGTTTTATTCCTCCATGGATAATGTGGTAACTTGGGTTACTAGACTTCCCTTGTGGGGGTCGGCCCTGTATGAGTCATGTGGGTTAAAGGGTTATTATACCACCCTAGTGGGGTCGGCCCTGTATGGGTCATGTGGGTTAAAGGGTTATTAGACCACCCTAGTGGGGTCGGCCCTGTCACATTATGTTAATTAGTTAAGTTGGGGCTGACCTAGTTAATCTAAAAGACAATTCAGATTTGTGTATAAATAGAGAAGGTGTGTTCCTCATTTAAAACACATTCACTCACTTGTGATTAGTGCATAAGTGAGAGAGAGATATGTTGTGGAGGAGAAGGAGCTCATGGTTGTGGATTACATCTTTGTATTTGCTGGTCATCTATATTGAGGAAGCTTTGTTGGGTTTTCTACCCCATGAGGGTTTCCCAGGATAAATCTGTGTCTCTTGTGTTTATGATGTGCTTGTTGTTCTTTCAGTGATCCCGTATATGTTATTATTATGAAATGGAATGTAATGCTGATATTTTCTGTCTGAGCATATTAAATCTTAACATTTTCCACCTACATATAGGAAATCGTTTATGGATGCCCCCCCTCCAAAGTCAAAATATGACCACCACGGCGAGAAGAAGACATATGCATAATCTCTGAGGTTAGTCTACCCATTCCAAAAAACAAATAAAAGACAAACCAAGCAACACATTGCTGAGTTTTTTAATCATCCCAACATTAGACAAGTCTTATGCTATCTACCCACACAACACAAGGATAATACAAGAAATAAAAGACAAACCAAGCAATACATTGTTGATTCTTTTAATCATCCCAACATTAGACACTCATTCTATCTAACCCACACAATGCGAGAATAATACCCTTTCTATACCCAATTGTACCTCAGAAGTTTTCACTCTCATTCTCTTTAGTGTGTGCATAGAAATTTCGAAATGTTATCTATTTCAAATTAAACTGCAACAAAATTTCTCTTGGTTCTTGAAATTTTATGCTCAACTTTGTTCATGCATTCTTTGGGTGTGTCTCTTTACTTAGTATAGTTTCTATTATTTTATCTCATACCCTTCCTCTTTCTCTCTGGGGCTTCATCTCTTCTCTTATTCTCTACCAAGCTCTGATGGCTTCCTTTCAAGGGCCATTCAGTCCAATAGCATGGTAGCTCTCTTTTTCAAAGATAAAAAAACTTTTTTTAATCTTCTTTAAAGCTTCAAAAAAGAACCTCCTCTTTTCCTATTCAAATTTCCTCACTTGGCATGAGTGAGGTGGCAAGAGAGTCCTAACCCAACTTTTATTATATTCAATAATGATGTGGAGGACAAATTTACTAGGATGTAGGAAGTGGTTCCTATATTTAGGATATGGTTAGGTCCACCACGCAGATCTCAAATTAGACTATAGGCTAAGGTTAACATCAACATCATCAAAGAGTATTGTGAAGGGTTAGGGTAATGGTAAGTTGGATATCACAAGTAGGCATAAGAAACATAGGTCACTAGGCATACACACATTCCCTTTGACCCCGTTAATTTTCCCATATCTTGGTATATCATAGCCCCTTTAAATGTTCATGCTCAATCATTCTTGGTTGTTTTATTAACTACAAAATAACAATGTTTGTATTAAAAATTACCATGGCATGTCTACCTCATGGTGTAAAACAAAGTACAACACTAAAGGTACTTATGCACAACATTGCATAATCAAATTTGGAATATTAAAAAGGGTTAACTTAACCATGACACTACATTATCGTATACTCTAATGCATTGGAGCAGTTGCCTATCAATTGGCTCTTCCAACCCACTCCATGATTTTCCCAATTTTTCATGTCAATTGTTTGAAGAAGGATGTGGTGCAAAAAAATTTGAGTTCAAACCAACCATCCAAAACTTGATGAAGAGAGTTCCATTTGGTTCTATACAAAGGTAGTAGTGGCCATAAGAGACTCTTGACATTGGTGCACAATTGAAGAAGTCCTCATACAATGGAAGGATACACATTTGGAGGACACCACTTGGGAATCAACAATGATTTTAGAAGATTTTCCACACCTCCAACATTGAGGATAATGTAACTCTTGAAGGGGGATGGCATGCTAGGCCCTACCTTAACTTGCCTACTTTGGTGATACCTAGGAGCTAGTAATTATTACATGAGGCCATCTTATTTGAATTAGTCCCATTGGGTAGTTAGTGGGTAGTTACTCAATATAAAAGGGTATGTTGGAAACCTAATCTATTAGGGATAGTAAAATTTATTACTATTCACATTGGTGAATATGAAGGGTCATTAGGAGTCTAAGAGACCTCTTGGAATATGAAACCAAGGGTCATATACATTGCATTTATATGTGTATATTATTACTAATATTATGCATTCACATTGATATGTATTTCTGTTTTCTTATTTTTCATTTGGATGGGTAGTCTAATAGTGGCAATATCACATATGGTTTTGTTTGTCCTCTAGTTTTTCCTCCCTAGAGCACCATCTCTTGCAACTCTTCCCTTTTCCACTGACACTCAAAAATTTGGAAATACAACAAAGAAAATATTGTGTAGATTTAAGAATATTATGTACCTATATATCGTGGAGGGTGGACAACACTAATGTGGCATAAGAGAGCCAGAAATAAGGGGTTTTTTGGTTTTTGCGAAGCATTTTTATCTTTTCTTTTGAAAGGAATTTAGTGATGAACTGGAGCTGCTAGAGAACGTTTGAGGGATGAAATATAAGGCTTTTCCCTCACAGTAAAGGTGGAAATATTTTAGTTTTTTCCACATCTTTTGGGTGCTCTCCCCAACTAGACCTATTCCACTTGGATCGAGGTTATACGTATATTCTTTTAAAAAAAAAAAAAAACTAATTCATGACTACTCAAAGGAAGACATACTTGTGATCACAAAGTTAATCTTGAAAAGAGGAAAGAAGAAAAAGAAGAATTATATATCATAGTTTCTATTGGCTGTGGCAAAATAAATACAATAAAATGTTTGTATCTCAAGATCATTTTTACATAGTCATGTTGTAAGTTCACTTGTAGATAATCCTTTTGTTATAGGTCATTAAAATTGCAAGAAATAAAATTGTACATGATAAAACTATGATAATTAAAAATCATAAACCTTAATTATTTTTCTAAAAATCAAAATCAAATTTGTTATTGAATAAAGTGATTTTAAAATATAATAAGACAATTTTTAATATTTTTAAAACATTAATAGGTTAGAAAGAAAGAATTATAAAATAAAGTGAAATTAAATTAAAATTAGAATAAAATGTAAAACTAAAAACAAGACATAGAAAAATGGAACAAAAGTAAAAATTTAGGGTTAATAATTTTAAAAAATTAATAAGTTAGAAAGAAAGAATTATAAAATAAAGTGAAATTAAATTAAAATTAGAATAAAACCTAATAGTAAAAACAAGGCATAGAAAAATGGAACAAAAGTAAAAATTTAGGGGAAGGTACACAGATAATGAATAATAGAAATTATTATAAAAGATCCCAGGGATTGGAATGGAGAATAAATTTTACAAAAGCACAAGAGGAGAATTAAATTAAAGTTAGGGAAGAATAAGTTAAATCATAAGAAATAGAGTGGAGAAGGTGATTTAAAGAAAAAATTAAGGGGCTTGAGAATAATAATCCTAAAAAAGAAAGATTGACATGAGTTAGAAATGAGAGAGAGGAGATTAACAAAAACATGATTAATGACTAAGACGATGGATTAAATGTTTTCAAGATTGACTCACTTTATAACCATCTTTACGATTAAAGTTATTGGGATGTTTTTCAATTTCTAAAGCTTCCCCGAGTAACCGTGAAGAGTAATGAGAGGTGGAGGCAAGAATTTTAGTTTGATTGAAACAAATTTGGTGCTTAGTGTTGAAAAAATGTTCGGCTATATCAGATTTATTGAGGCGATTGTGATTAGTGTCAACAATGTGTTCTTTGAGATGAGTTTGGATGGATCTTCTAGCTTGACCGATGTAAGATTTTCCACAAGAACACATAATTTGGTAGACGCCTTGGGATTGAAAAGGATCGGATTTATCTTTGACACTCTTGAATCACTATTTAAGTGCCTTATGGGGTTTGAAGATCATTTTGATATTTTTTAATGAGAATATTGGAAATGTAACCCATAATACCATTAATGAATGAGAGCGAAACATAAGATTGGATCAACTAGGATGAGCATTTGGAGGGACGAGATTTTGGATGAAGGACTTGACAGAAGGTTTTGTTAATAAGGCGTTGAGGGTAGCCATTTTCCATGAGGGCCTTAGTAAGGTGGGATCTTTCTTGAGAAAAATGATGGGGGTCAGAAATGTGAAACACTCTAGTAATTAGAGTTTTAAGAACACCATATTTTTGAGAAGGATTGTGGAGGGATTGGGCATGAAGGTACCTATCTGTATGGGTCTTTTTCTAGTAAACTTGATGAGACAACGAGCCATCCTGTTGTCGAGTGACCAAGACGTCAAGGAAGGGAAGAGAACCATTTTGTTCGATTTCCATAGTGAATTGGATTAATTTGGATATGCAGAGCGATACTATTAAGATGATTCAAAAAGTTCTCAAGGGATGCACACCCATGGGCCAAACAACAAAAGTGTCGTCCATGAATCGACACCAGCATTTGGGTTTATGGGTAAAGGAATTAATGACAAGGGATTCAAAATGTTCCATGAAAATGTTACTAACTATCGGGATCTCATGGAAATTCCTTTGGTTTGCTCGTAAAACTTATCTTTAAAACATAAAAAAGTAGAAATGAGACGAATCTTATTAAGATTTATATTTGATTAATTTTTTTTAGTTTATTGAAATATATTATTTACTATAAAAAAACATGAATGAAAACACAATTTGATATCACACCTCTCAAATGTGTCAACAATTCCTTTAATAAATTATAAAATCCCAAAATAAATTTAAGATACGAAAGCTAAGTTTTACTTCTTACATTTGCAATCTCTTTAGTTACATCAATTACAAAGAGCCTTCTACAAGTTGGGTACACTCTTTTAACTTTACAATACTCATTATGTCAAATTTAATAGATGAATAATTCACACTAAAAATGAAAAATATTAACAATCATGAAGTATATCAAATTTTAGGTTCTACAAACAAGGGGAGGAATGAAAAAGATTAACAATCATGAATTTTATCAAATTTTAAATGCTTTGTTTTAAATTCTTCAAAGTAGAAAAGGGAAAAGGGGTGGATTAGCTTTATATTTTAACGTTTAAAAAAAAATATTTATTAAAAATTAACAAATATCCATAAAGTCATGAGACAAATTTTAATTTTTCCCTCTTAACATAGAAAAAATCCAAAGTGAATTTGTTTATGTTAAAAAAAAGATTACATTTAAAAAAATTTTAATCTCTTAAAACATTATAATATATATACCTCTATATATAGAAATGCAGACTTCCCTCGAAACAATCTATTAATCTCCATCCACTGCAGTTATCAGCCGAAAGCCAATCGTTTTTTCCGACTCCGTCATTGTAGTGGCGTTGTTGTCAATTGGCTATCCGTGTCTGAAACTAAAACCCGTAAAAACGGCTTCTGCAGGGTGGATAATGTTCACTTTGCCACATACATCTTTATTGCAAGAGAGTCAACGACGCCATGCAAAGGAGCCCTATGCAGACACGCCATGCAAGAGAGCCAACGACGCTAAGTTGACGCTTCTAACTTATTTTAACTCCACTTTTTAAGAAATTTGTATTTAATGAAACATATTTTTTTGTTTATATATATCCAAGCCCCTCAACTCAATTACCACTGCCCTTTCTTCGAGACAGGCTTTTAAACACAAACAACGAGTCTAATTTTGCAGCTTGTATTTCTCTTCTTTGTTGGAAGTTTCTTCAATTCCTTGCAAGATGTTACAGACCAACTTTCCTTGTAATCTTTATATTATATATAAATTCTCGTTGTAATCTTTATATTATATATAAATAATAATTATGAATGTTAAAGATCAGCCCAGGGCTGAGTCTACCTTACATTTGCAAATTGAACGCTATACCCTTAGAAATATAAATAATTTCATATTGAATTCAACTTGTCCCAATGGCACTTACTCCGGGGGTGACAGTGTAGTTTGACATGAAGTGTTTGCATAATTTCTTATATTTAAAATAAAAGCCTAGAAAGTTATAACTCTAGTGTTCTGAAATCCAATGAGCATAGACATGATTTTGTTTCGGAAGCTTACTAAAGTATTTGATGAATCGTGGCGCTTCATAATCGTATATTGAAATTTATAAAAATTTGAAAAAAATCATGCACGTTATAACTTCAGTGTTATGAAATCCAATGAACATGGTTGTGTTTGAGAAGTTCAGATAAGTATTTTTAAATAAGATGTTTTATGATTATTGATTAGGGTGCTTTTAAAAAGTTATTTGAAAAGTGATTTCAATATTAGAACATAATTTTATACAACTAAAGTTTATAATTTAGTGATGAAAATCTCTTTTATAAATGAGAATATATATACTTATATAAAGTTACAAGTGATCCTTAAACTTTACCAACAGATTCACTATCAATAATAGATACACAATTTCAAATATTTTAGCACTGTGATGCAGCAGGGAAAGGATCAGATATTAACACACATCTAAGCACAGGGATAAAGAAACATCTAAGCAGAGGGATATAGAAAATTATTACATAAAATTAAAGTAATTTTATAAATATCTCCAATTGGAGGAATACAAATCCAGTGCATTTACTTTTCTAATACTTAACTCTTATTGGGTGAGCAAGAGGTTTCCTAACTTGAGTACTCAATTCTTCTTAATCTAAGTTCTCAACTATTTTTTCTTAAACAATAAAACTATCTCTAAATTAATTTTATCTTTATTTTATAACAATAAAACTATCTCTAAGTTAATTTTATCTTTAGCTTAATTTTTAAACAATAATATTATTTGTAAGTTAATTCTATTTTATTATCTTATATATACAAATTGTTAGTCATTTTGAATCAATTTTTATTATAAATTTATTAAATAAAATAGTTAATATACATTTATTAGAAATTTATTAATTTCTAATAAATCTTAAATTAAGATTCCTCTATTTCTAATAGCTAATATAATTCCATATAGAGAGAAAATTTATTAATGATTATAATTAGAGTGGAGTTCACAAATAATACTTGTAATAAATAATAGTATTATTATAGTAACTTAGTAAAATATAGATATCAACATATATATACACATATATATGAAAGAGGAATTTGATATAGAGAAATTTAGATTTAAACAAAAACAGAAATACTATATTTATATGATATTTACATAAAAATATTGTTAACATCCACTAAGACTAACTTTGGTCTAATCTTAAAAAAGGTAAGGACTTAGTTTGATTTAGAATTTTATTTATGTGCTCAAAAAGCTTTAAGAGAAGCATTTCTAGATCACCATAGTTTTGGTGAGTTAAAAGGTTAGGAAGGTCTAACAAATATTTTGAAATTGTAATTTAATGTTAGTGTATGCAAGACATTTTTAAGAGAAAGTGATTTTCATCTTCAACCCTGAGTGTTACAAAGATGACTACTTCTTTCATTCGAATTGTCCAATGCCCTCTTTCACTATGAAGCTCATGAGAAATTTGTTTTTATTTTAGCAAATATTGATTTTCTTATTTATGCTAGTTAAAACAAAGAGATATTTTTGAACTTCTAGATTATGGTTGATCAGGTCCTCTATATAGTATCTTACTTTTCTCTTATCCTCTAATTTTTTATAGCACCACAAATTTTCCTTTTAAATTTTGATGTAATAATATTTTTAATATTATAACTATTATGCAAATCTTCCTCGATTCCCTAATGTTTTAGCCAAGACTTCGCAGGTTTATGCCAACCTTGCTTGAGCAATAAGTGGTTTTGAATGGAGTTTGAAGCAGTCTTAGGAAGTATCTTGTATCCCATGTCGTTTATGTCGTTTTTGTACATTAGGTACCTAGTCATAACCATGCTCTCAATGGGGAGATACTCGCTTCTATGAGGAGGATAGAATATCATGTATTGCTTTTAGTTTTGAGGTCATAAGTTATAAAATGCTTTTGGATTTGTGTTGTCCTTCTCCACTATTCTCTAAAGATGTTGCAACCCCACTTCACAATCATGTAACATAACAAGAGTGGGGTCTCAAAGAGGATTTTCTTCTTATACAAAGCCAAAGTCCACTAATGTACAACTATTTTAAAGTCCATAATAATCTTTCCACCCTCCTTTTATTGTTTTCTCGATGTTACAATTCCAGTTAAGCTTGTGATGAAGATCAATTATGAGATATTTGTATGAACTCACTTCCTCGGAAATGTTGTTGTTATACATGAAATTAGTTAGCATGAGTTGTCTTGTTGGTCACACCCCATCCATAAATCCGACTAAAGTAGGGGATTTTTACAAATTACAAGTTTTTAAATTTCACCCCATGGACATAATACGAATTTATAAATAAGAAATGTACGTGCAATTTTAGAATACAAAGTATAGTAGAATTAAAAATCCATTCACACATACATCATGCGTAAAAAAACATATTCATTAAAAGAAGAAAATCAAATCATTCCACATTCAAATACAAAGAGAATACTTATTTGTAAACAATAAGATCCTAGCAACTAGTTGTGTAAGAGCGTTTTTCCACCCAATCGTAGGTATGATCTGCGGATAGCACCCCCAAGGCAGGCTATGAGGCTGCTAGGGAGAAGGAAACACCTAGAAGCTTCTCTCTCTCAACCCATAACCCAATTTCTATCAATGCTTAGGCCAAATGCTCATCCATAGCTTCTACATGAATCTCACTCACCCATCACAGCCATGGCACTCCTTCCAACTTCCCCACACAACACAAGGAAGGCATTTCCTTTCACTGATCCATAGTTCCCTCAGGAAATCAGAACCTTACAGTGCTTACTAGTGTGTGTTGTAAGATTTGAAGATGATATGAGACTTTCAAGTATTCTAGGTATAATCAACCATGGCTTTTCAAACATCTCATGAGCATCAAAACTCAATGGTTAAAGGTTCTTATCTTTACCATCCTCTATGCTCACCTACAACCATCTATTTTCTCTCAAATCTGTGATTTTCCCTTCATGGATGGAATTTATGGCTATTTTTCGGTCTAGTAATGGTAATGGAAATGGAATGAATATCATGATAAAACTATACATAGTGTAAAATATGCACGAGACTGAATGGTATAATCTAAAGGAGATGGAAGGATGGTGAAAAGATAACTAACATAACTTATGACCAAACAGTAAAGGACCCTTAAAATTGTCATAGACGTATATCCATCCCATGCTTCCATAAATACATAGAAGACTTTCCCCACCAACCTCACATATGCATTCAATTATTGGATTTAATAGTTAAAAGGAAGTAATTGAGTCATTTAAGGAACATGGAAACAATTGGATGAGTTCTAAGGTTGACACTTGGAAATAGAGGATTTAATCTCCCATATGCCCCCTTTCCTCCTCCCCTCTAGTAGAATCATAGCCCCTCTAGTGGTCTTTACACAACTATATTGGACAATTTTATTATTTTTGTGACATAATATTTACATAGCTTTCAATCCAACCACATGGTCCATATAGAAATATTTACATTATACATGCCTAGCCATTCGCTAGACAAGCTTTGGGATTAGGCTCCGCACTAGGAATCCGTACTAGAAAATTTACATCATTTACACCATTTTGATTTAATACATTCCAAGTCAAAACTGAGGGTACTGCATTTTTCGTTTTGATTATCACAACCTTTGTTTTTTCAATGTTAACAATCATACCAAATTACCAGAGAAAAAATCCTTGAGAATGTTTAGTCTCCTATTCAGATCAGAGGGGTTCCTTGCCATAAGAACAATATCATCAATGTAACCAATAAGGATATGATGATTATACCAACTAAAGTCATGATGACACAATCTACTTCTTGCAAACAACCCTATAACTTGTCAGCGTATATACCAAAAGGGATAGGGGATAGGGGACAACCTTGCTTGACTCCTATATTACAATTAATTTCTTCTAACTAACCCTTAGTTTTCCTAAAATTGGCAATCACATTCTCGTACATGTAAGGAAGTAGGGGTGCCCAATAACACTTATTATACTAATTAAAGAGAGAAGAATGTGCAAAAATTTAAATAAAAAAATAATGAACACGTTATCATACAACCATTAGATAGTGATTTCTAAGAGAAACCCTTCTGGGAGAGAATCCCCACACTTCAAAGAACACTCAAATGTACTAATCAACAAATATCAATGGTTATAATACATTACATATTCTTTGTGCTCTCAATAGTAGTGTTTGACAACATAAGGATTCTAGAGAAATTTTTGTAGCATAACAGTAAGTTAAAAAATCATGCACACTTTTTCCTCTATTAACTCTAGCGCTCAATATATAGGCATATAAAATCCATAAACCCTTTATGGTTTTCAATTCTTTGTACTAGAAACCACCATCAATTAATTGGTTAACTAATGTTTCTTGGCCTTCATTGTCTACTAGTGATTTGCATTTATTCTCTACCACTACTCAACATTTATTCCCTACCATTGCATATCATTAATCATTACTTGCTCTGTTATAGCACTACAGGGTGTATGACACAAATGTCCGAACATTCACCCACTTTTCATATACCTTGCAAGAGTATAAGGAAGAATGCATCAAATTGTGAGCTAACTACTAAGGGCCACAAAACCCATATACTTACAACACCACTTGAATTTACCTATGCTAACCAGTTTTGTCCATGCATCTACAACATTTTCCAAAGTGTGAAGTTTTTCTAGTATCACTTTTCCAGCCTCTCCCATGTCTCGAATGAAATGGTACTAGATGTCAATATGTTTTCACTTTGCATGAAAGGTATGATTCTTATCTAGACAAATGACATTGTTACTATCACACTATTCTATAATTATAGATATTTGACTTAGCCCTAGATTTGAACATTGTTTCATAATCCAAATGGCCACCTTACAAGCATGAGTAGTTTCCATATAATCTGCCACTACTGACCACAACTTGTTGCTTTCTCATCCAACTCATTGCTCCACCAAATAGTAAAAACACATATCCACCTGTAGATCTCCTTCTATCTACATCCCCTACCAATCAAAATCAATAGAACCCCTTATGTCCACTATGTGTGGGTCATATGAAAGATTACTATGACAAAAAATTGAATACTCGTGAAGTACCTTGCAAATACTTAAAGACCCTCTTAACTACAACCCGATGTTCACATTAGGATTAGCCATGAATCAATTCAAAACTCCCACTGCTTAGGCAATGTTTGGTCTAGTACAAACTATAGAATACATCAAAATACCAAATGCAATAGCACAAGGAATAAAAGCCATATCCTCCATCTACGTGAGTGTTGGGGGACATTGTTCAAGTAGAACCTTAGTTTCCACATAAATCAAAATACTCAATGGTCTACAATCTACCATGTGAAAGCACTATAACATGGAGTTCACATACTTACTATGGCTCAACCAAATATTTTTTTTCTTCTCTACCTCTCATAATTCCTAATATATATTTTATATCCTCCAAGTCCATGTCAAATTGTGCTAAAAGATGAGACTTCAAATCATGATTTACATCCCTATAGTTACCAAAAAATAACATATCATCTACATACAAAGTGATAATAAGGAGATGACCACCATCATGTTTGTACTACACATAGTGATCTAATTTGAATCTTAAAAATCCCAATCCTAACACAAAATAATCAAACTTTTGGTACCACAATTTGGGAGACTATTTGAGACCATATAAAAACTATTTCTTTACTACCTCGATGAGCTGTAGTGAAAATTTGAGAAATCAATTAAAAACCCGTGGTTCATGAACTCCGATGGCACGTACCAAATACAACATTTGCACATTTTGATTGATAAAACCTAAAAGGAAGCACTAAATGGATATCTTGGTCGACGTGTCGAATGAAACTCCCTTTTCATATCATTAAGCGATCCTACGAATAATACACAGAGTCTTATATAGAATATCTTTTACCACCCACAGCTCAAGAAATTCGGAAGGGAAAAAACACATTTCATAGAAATCATTTAAAAATTAAAAGAGACTATACCCTAATACATAAAAGGTGAAGATTGTGAAAATTAATATTGAAAGAAATACAACTTAGTAAATAGTTGACGAAAATGGGGAAAATAAAAATGCCCTTTCATGGCATTGTTTTGCTTATATACGTCTAACTCAAGGAGAGCGCAAATGTTGATGCCGAAACCCTAAACATAATTCGTATTGAATAAGCTATCAATGCTTCATCAAAAAAGAAGGTATTCATAAACTCAATCATTTATGATTATGTTTCAATAATTTATTTTATATTATTATTTTCCATTTTGCTTTTGAAATATTAGTTGTCTTCAATTGTTAATTTTGTTTGTTTCACAGATATTTAAGTTAAAAAAAGGAAAAACCTTTTAGCAAAGGAAAAACAGATTAGACGAGATTCGGTTGAAGACATAAAAACAAATTAAGATAATGAATAAAGATTATAATTATTTTAAAAAATAGGACATGAAAACAAATTAAGATCATGAATAAAGATTATAATTATTTTAAAAAGTAGGACACGAGCATTGGAAAAGAAACAAATATAACCGATGGGTGTAACTGAGAATGAACCGATGTGTATAGTTAAAGGAACGAGATGAAAAACCACGTAATGTAAATAAATAGCAGACTTTTGTCTTTAGAAAAGGGGGTGGTGGTAGAAAAATCTTTACTCTTTTTCTATTTTGTACACTATTGTATGGATGCACCGAGTATGGGATCCAATAAAGATTTTCTGAAAACATCTTTTGGATAATGAAATGTTGCAGACTTTTCTTCAGACCTTTCTAGTGATATTATGAATATGTGTTTGGATGCATATCTTTATTCAAGTTGCAGAAGCATATATTTTGATTACAACAATTAATTGCATAATTTAGATATATGTTGATATAGAACTAAAGAAAAATAAGAACTATTTTATTTATCTTAGTTCTGTACTAAACTCTTTAATTTGTTATTTTCCCTATTTATTGTTTGAATGTGTAGGCAATATCAATGAATTATATGTGAGTAAACTATTTTTCTTTAATATATTTTTTCTTTATTGACATGTTAACTTGTTTTCGAAATAAAAGAAATATTTCTCAAATTTTAATCGCAAGATCTTCTCCCTGGATGCTCTATTAGTTTGTAAATTTGCTCCCATTATTTGGATAGGTTATATTATTTTATGCTATTGTTTTCATATATCAAATTGAAGAAACATATAAAATTTAAAATTTAAAAACAAGAAAACTTATAAAGTCAAGTGGCAATTGGACCCTTATCTAATCGGAGGAACTATCCCAAACATGACTGGGTCTAACTTGGGACCTACAAGCGGGTGTTCTCCTTATTGTTGATGGGGACATAAAAGACCTGTCAACACACAAATTATCATAGTGCCACCAAAATGACACCATATGAAGTTGTTCAGGGCCAAAAAACCTCCTTCCATCATTTCATATTTTTTGGGCACATCCTAGGAAGTGGATTGCAAGTGTTGCATTAGAGAAACCATTCTTAGAACACTAAAGGAGAATAGGCTTGGGCTCACAATGTAATGAAGAAACAATTTGATCAAAATCTCTCCGAGCATTCTTTTAAAGTGAGGGATTAGGTGTTATTTCACATCCAACCCTATAGCCATACCTCTCTCAAAGGAGTAGGCTCCCAAAACATAACACCAATATTTTATGGAACCTATCTATAATGCACCTCTATATATTGATCTGAAATGCATCAATATATAATTTGTCATCTATTTTGGTGCTTTCTAGGTGGAGAAATTGGATGAATTGGCTTGTAATATCCCATTTTTTCCTTGATGTATTTGGCTTTGATGTAAATACTGTGTATATACAATATGTGTATTTTCCCTAGTGTGGAGCTCAAGGCCAAGGCCCCACTGGTGGATGTTTAAGTTTATTGCTTAGGAAAGTGTCTGTACAGTTTGATTATTCATGGGCTGACTAAGCCATGAAGAAATGCAAATGATGTAATTATTATTGAAATGAATAAAATAACCAAAAAGCAGGCTAAGGAGGCAACGAATGAGAAGGGGCCATGTGTATCCACTAGGGAGAGGTGAGGGAGTTTGGTATTGGTTACCCATATTGCCACATGTCTGACTGAGAACCCATTGGAAATCTCTACTGACATTAATGCAACTGCAGTGGGTGGTTGAGAACCCTAATGGATGAGGCCGTCGGAGTATGGAGCATGCCTGGAATTTTGTATGGAAGGGAATGGCTCTGATCGCTTGTGTAGGACGACACTCAACCGCCTGGGAGAACTCGTTGAACCTATTTGACTATCCAGGAAGATAGGGGATTAGGGCATTCACTCATTCATACAGACATTACTCACTCCTCACTCACGCACTCGCTCGCCCCTGTATGCACTTTCCATTCACGAACCATCGACCCTCGAAGAGAATTCGTTCCTGTATGCACCAAACCAATCCAGAAAAAAAGGGAAATCTGAGGTTAATCGTGCTTTGTGTGTGGGAGAAAAAGCCTGAGAGTTGATAACCGTAACCACCCTGTGTGCAAAACCTAGTTACAGGGACAGAGTGGTATTGATAGAAGATGTTGCAGAGTGGTATTGGTAGAGCGGTCGTGAGGAAACCCCAAGCCTGGTGCCGAATTAGTTGTTGAACTATGGGAGAGAGAGTTGGGTTGCTTGATAAACCTAGTGAAGGCTATAGTCTCAATGAACTAGTGACTGAACTTTTCTATGCCCATCCTGGATTAGCACTAGAAGGGAAGGACCGTGAGAGACTGTGCAATAGTGATAGGATCATTTTGTGTTGGATGTGGTAGGTATTGTGGGTTCCAGGTCGGCTGAGAGCGACTAGACCTTTCTATGCCCATCCTGGAATAGGATTGGAAGGGAAGATGCCTTGAGAGACTATGTAATAGTGATTTAGGTCTTCCTTGTGTTGGATGTGGTAGATATTGTGGGTGCTAGGTCAACTAAGTGCTGAGATGCCTACAACTCTGTGTTTGAGCTCACTCACTTAGCAATGCCTTCCCTGTTGTCCCTGAATTGCTTGATAACCCCTGTAGATTGGCTTAGCATGGATAGGTGCCCTGGAATGCTTGATAAACCCAACTACAGGATGGTTTAGCATGAGAATGGAGCCTTGAATGTGAGAGAACCTACTAGCCCTCCTTAGTAGATACACTGCCCAACTCGGGGGTGATCTCTCAACTGAAATAGTATAGGCTGGACAGATATCTAAGGTTGGGTGGAACGTTGCTCTCACTTAGCCAGTTGCTTCGTAATTGAAAGATAAGTATTCTTGTTATAGTAAATGATGTTGTCTCATTGTTGTGATCAATGCTTGTGTATAATTATGGAACTGTGGAATGTATCAATATGAATGAGATTGACATGAAGTCATATATAGGCCTGAGGAAGAGGCTGAGTTCACTGTTTTATGTATATCTTATATTGCATGAGCTTAATGCCTTGTAATTATTGCATATGATAGATGTGTTGATTAAACTTGTTAATGCATCCTACATGTTATAAAGAAAGATAGTGTTTCATTATTTTGTATTTATTGTTTATGTATAACTAACCTTGTGAAGGAGATGTATATTACACCTAATCCTTGAGAAGGAAGACAATCCTTGGAAGTGGTTTCAGAAACCTATGTGGGTTAGATCGAAAGGAAGATCTTGGCAGGTTGAAGGTTGGAAGTGTCTAAGTGGAGATATAGACAGAACTTCAGAGATGAAAATGGGAAGGTTAGATGCCTCACCTGATCAGGGGAATCCTACCATTGAATAGGGATCTCCAAGAGCTTTCCAACGGTACCAACCTTGCCCCATTTGAAAGCTGGAGGAAGAAGCTATGCCCCTTTGAAGAATTGACGAAATTCCCTTATAGAGGTAGGGTTCTGCATGCATGGTTCCGCAATTGCGGGTTGTAGGTTGCGGGTTCACCAAGTTCAAAAATTTACGTATTTTGGGTTTATGCAATCCTGCATCTGCAATTGCGGGATGAGGGTTGCGAGATCAGCTGTTTGCAGGTTGTGGGATCATCAAGTGCATGTTTTCGTATCTTGGGTTTCCGCATTTCCGCATCCGCAATTGCAGGTTACATGTTGTGGGATCACTGAGTTCTAAAGTGTGCGTTTTTGGGATTTCCGACTTTTCACATCCGCAATTGCGGGTTGCGGATTATGGGACGCAGATTGCGGGACCCACTGTTGTAGGTTGCGGGTTGCGGGAGCGACCTCCTGCAGAAATTGGAATTCCACATTCCCGCATCCGCAATTGCGGATTGCGGGATGCATATTGCGGGATTCATTGTTGCAGAATGAAGATTGCGGGTTTGCAAGTGCGGGTTGCAGATTGCGGATTCAAGATCTCCTGACTATGTGTATGGGCACTCAGTCGATGTTTTGGGAGAAAAAAAAATGGATCGTGGTCTCCAGGTAGGTCAGAAGTGCCAACAGGTCAAGGAAGCAGTACTTTTGGCATGATATGAAGAAAGACATACCTGAGTACATTGCTAGATGTCAGAAGTGCCAACAGGTCAAGGAAGAACACCAAAATCTAGCAGGATTGTTGCAGCCATTGCCCATTCCAGAGTGGAAATGGGAAGTGATTTCTATGGATTTCATAATAGGACTGCCTATGATAGTGAAGAAGCATGATTCAATCATGGTTGTGGTGGACAAGCTATCAAAGGTAACTCATTTCATCCCAGTCAAGTCCACCCACAAGGCTAATGACATTGCAGATATCTTCATGAGAGAGATATTCAGGTTGCATGGATTGCCTAAGGCAATAGTTTTAGATCGTGACACAAAGTTCACACCCAATTTTTGGAAAGGATTGTTCCAAGAGTTGGGAATTCAGTTGAAGTTTAGCACAACCTATCATCTTCATACAGATGGTCAGACTGGGAGAGTAAATAAGATCCTTGAAGATATGTTAAGGATGTATGTGATGGAAAAGCCATCTAAGTGGGAAGACTATTTACACTTAGTGGAATTTTGTTACAACAATGGGCATCAAGCATCATTGAAGATGAGTCCTTTTGAAGTGTTGTATGGTAGAGGATGCAGAACTCCAATAAGTTGGGATAGCCCAGTGAATAGATTAGTACTTGGACTAGAAATGATTGAGGAGATAGAATAGGAAGTTGTTAAGATTAGGAAGAATTTGAAGGCAACATAGGACAGGCAGAAGAGTTATGCATATATGAAAAGAGTGCATAAGGAATTTCAGATTGGGGATCATGTCTACTTGAGAGTGAGACCGAGGAAGAGTTCCATGAAATTGGGAAGTTGTGCCAAGTTGGCACCAAGATATTGTGGGCCATTTGAAGTCCTTGATAGGATAGGGCTAGTTGCATATAGAATTGCATTGTCTGCTAACATGAAAACTCATAATTTTTTCCATGTGTCTTTGCTTAAGATATATGTACATGATCCTAATCATATCAATGATTGGCATGTGATATAGCCACAACCAGAGGGAGAGTTAAAGGTGGAGCCTACATGCATCCTCGATAGGAAGGTCAACTTTCTCCAGAACCAATCCATAAGGCAGGTAAAGGTGCAATGGAGGCACCTTAGCCTAGAAGAGGCCACATGGGAGATAGAGGATGCCATGAAAGAGGCATTCCCATTTTTGTTCAATTTTGAGAACACTAAGGACGGTGTTATTTTAAGGGGGAGAGAGTTGTAATACCCCATTTCCCCCCTTATATATTTGGTTTTGATGTAAATACTGTGTATATACAGTATGTGTATTTTCCCTAGTGTGGAGCTCAAGACCAAGGCCCAACTGGTGGATGTTTAAGTTTATTGCTTATGCAAGTATCTGTACAGTTTGATTATTCATGGGATGACTAAGCCATGAAGAAATGTAAATGATGTAATTATTATTGAATGAATAAAATAACCAAGAAGTTGGCTAAGGAGGAAATGAATGAGAAGGGGCCATGTGTATCCACTAGGGAGAGGTGAGGGGGTTTGGGATTGGTTACCCATATTGCCACATGTCTGACTGAGAACCCATTGGAAATATCTGCTGACATTAATGCAACTGTAGTGGGTGGTTGAGAACCCTGATGGGTGAGGCCGCCAGAGTATGGAGCATGCCTTTGATTTCATATGGTAGGGCATGGATCTGATCACTTGTGAAGGACGAAACTCAATCGCTTGGGAGAAATACCTAAACCTGTTTGACTATCCAAGAAAATCGAGGATTGGGGCATTCATTCATTCACTCATTCATATAGACATTACTCACTCCTCACTCATGCACTCACTCGCCCCTGCACATACTTGCCATTCAAGAAGCATTGAACCTCAAAGAGAATTCATTCCTATATTTCCTGTATGCACCAAACCAATCCAGAAAAAAAGGGAAATCTGAGGTTAATCGTGGTTCCTATGTGGGAGAAAAATCCTGAGAGTTGATAACCGTAACCACCCTGTGTAAAAAACCCAGTTACAGGGACAAAGTGGTATTGATAGAAGATGTTGCAGAGTGGTATTGGTAGAGAGGTCATGAGGAAACCTCAATCCTGGTGCTGAATCAGTTATTGAACTGTGGGAGAGAGAGTTGGGTTGCTTGATAAACTGAGTGAAGGCTATAGTCTCAATGAACTAGTGACTGGACCTTTCTATGCCCATCTTGGAATAGCACTGGAACGGAAGGACTGTGAGAGACTATGCAACAGTGATAGGATCTTACTTGTGTTGGATGTGGTAGGTATTTTGGGTGCCAGGTCGGCTGAGAGCGACTAGATCTTTCTATGCCCATCTTGGAATAGCACTGGAAGGGAAGATGACTTGAGAGACTGTGTAACAATGATTTAGGTATTCCTTGTGTTGGATGTGGTAGATATTGTGGGTGCCAGGTCAACTAAGTTCTGAGATTCCCGCAGCTCTGTGGTTGAGCTCACTAGCTTATCAACGCCTTCCCTGTTGTCCCTAAATTGCTTGATAACCCCTGTAGGTTCGCTTAGCATGGGTAGGTTACCTAGGATGCTTGATAAACCCAACTACATGATGGTTTAGCATGAGAATGGAGCCTTGACTGTGAGAGAACCTACTAGCCCTCCTTAGTGGATACACTGCCCAACTCAAGGGTGATCTCTCAGCTGAAATAGTATAAGCTGGACATAGATCAAAGGTTGGGTGGAACGTTGCTCTCACTTAGCTAGTTGCTTCATAATTGAAAGATAAGTATTCTTGTTATAGTAAATGATGTTGTCTCATTGTTGTGATCAATTCTTGTGTATAATTATGGAACTATGGAATGTATCAATATGAATGAGATTGACATGAAGTCATATATAGGCCTGAGGAAGAGGCTATCTCGACTGTTGTATGTATATCTTATATTGCATGAGCTTAATGCCTTGTAATTCTTGCATATGATAGATGTGTTGATTAAACCTATTAATGCATCCTACATGTTATAATGAATGATAATGTTTCATTGTTTTGTATTGAATGTTTATGTATAACTAACCTTATGAAGGAGATGTATATTACACCTGATCCTTGAGAAGGAAGAGAAGCCCTGGAAGTGGTTTCAGAATCCTCTATGGGTCAGATGTAAAGGAAGATCTTGGCAGGTTGAAGGTTGGAAGTGTTTAAGTGGAGATATAGACAGAACTTTAGAGAATAAAATGGGAAGGTTAGATGCCTCAACTGATAAGGGGAATCCTACCATTGAATAGGGCTCTCCAAGAAATTCCCAATGGTACCAACCTTGCCCCATTTGGATGGTGGAGGAAGAAGTTATGCCCCTTTGAAGAATTGACGAAATTCCCTTACAGAGGCAAGGTTCCGCAATTGCAGGTTGCGGGTTGTGGGCTCACCAAGTTCAAAACTTTACGTATTTTGGGTTTCCGCAATCCCACATCTACAATTGTAGGTTGTGGGATCACCGAGTTTGAAAGTGTGTGTTTTTGGGATTTCCCCATTTCCGCATCTGCAATTGCAGGTTGTGGATTGTGGGACCCACTGTTGCGGGTTGCAGGTTGCGGAAGTGACCTCCTACGAAAATTGGAATTCCGCATTCTCGCATCCGCAATTCTGGATTGCTGGATTTGCTATTGCGGAATGAAGGTTGCGGGTTCACAGCTGTGTGTTGCGGATTGCGGATTCGATCTCTCCCGAGTGTGTGTATGGGCACTCAGTCAATGTTTTGGGAGAAAAAAAATGGATCATGGTCTCCAGTGGCCAGGTAGGTCGGTGGGAACGTGACATGGCTTATAGGGACCATTTTAGGGGCAGGTCTTACTTTGTAGATTTGGGGTCCAAAACCTTGTAAGGCTCATTTGAGGGATTAAATGATGTTTATTGGGGGACAAAAGCTTGTAAAAATTGCTTGCGACTCCTTGATGTTGTTCTACACTACAATCCCTTTATAATGGTGCAAGAAGCACCTCAATTGGAGTTCAAATGAGGAAGTTATGCCTCCTGTAAGTTGACCTATCCAGTTGACCACCATAGTACTTAGTGGATTCCACTTCAACTCTTATTACCCACATATGTGGAGATAGTCACGTGTGGAATTTCATGACGTACTACAAGGTTCAAAACCCGAACCCTAATAAGGAGTTGAGGCATGTACAAACCCTAAAAATAACCCTTGTCGACTATTGGGCTATGTTAAATACCATGCTATTAGAAGGAGAAGGGGTTCCATTTTGATGATGTTATGGTATTGTTTTATAGCTGAGAAACATTAAGAGAGTGGATATTAGAGAAAAATAGAGGAAGTAGGATATCCTATAGTAGGTAAGCCATAGCATCAGAGGTAACTCCATAGTGAGTACCACTTTCTCTATATTTGCATTACATATTGGAGATGAAGAAAGGCATAGTCCTCACTTCTGGATGGGTTTTCCCCATAGTGGGTTTTCCTAGGGTATATCTTGTGTTATCCATGTGAATGTGTTGTTTTTCTCTAGTTATTTTCCTTTCAATTCCATTTTATTTATCATTTTGTAAAATTACGCTTACACAAAGAATTAAGTTGTAAGATCCGTTGTGACAAATTGTTCCAATGGAAAATCCACAATAGTTTACGGATCATCTTTCACATCCAACCCTATAACCATACCTCTATTAAAGGATTAGGATCCCAAAATCTAATACTAAGATGTTATGGACCCTATCTATAATGTACCTCTCTTGAGATTCATCAAATAGGGGTCTATGATTTGGTGATGAGATCATTTCACACTTCTATTTTTGGGACCCAAACCTATATTAATTGGTGCAATTGAGGACTCCTTCAAGATAAAGCACTTTTTTCATAATTGGCCTTGCAATTGAAAGAGAGTGATCCCAATGTGACTAAAATCTAGTCTATGTCCAATTAACATCTCGTTTTTTTACTGAATAGAGGAGTGAAGAGAATACTAACTATAGAATATGCATATTGCGTAGAGGCAATGCTAATAATGAATTCAATGAAGAAAAGGGACTTCTATCTTTTGCAAGCATTTTGGTATTCTTAAGAGATAATTATCTATGTCTATAGTAACGGTTAGTATAGTATGCCATATCCCCTTGCTCCCTACATTTGGTGTTTTCCCTTATCCCCACATATCCAATTGACCAAAACTCACATGCTACTTTTTTTTATGTCATCATAGAAACCATGCCCACATAAACTAAGTGAAATGGAGAAAAAGTAATATATCTAATATTCTCAATCACAACTTGGTAGTATTTAGTAAATACATACAACCATCTACCAGGTAACACATATATATCTCATTCCAACAACTTGAATCATTAAGGAAATAGAGTACAATCATTGTTGAGGTTTCAACTTACTTGTAAGTTTGAAATGATGGGGTTTATCTTGTCTATCTATGCCTTCATTTTTTCTTACGTCGAGCATTTTATTTTATTTTATTTTGGGTAGTATCAACAACTCTATAAAGACATAGGGAGTTGAACATATTCTTTCTTCCTCTTTATTGTGTGTGGGATAAGCATGGTGGTGGAGCACCAATAATACATTACATTTGGAAATACAAATATAGATAAGATAAATGGATGTCATGAGATTTGTGGATAGCAATGAATGGAAATACTAACCCCTCCTTGCCAATGGCCTATATCCTTGACACCATAACTTTCTATAGACATACGAAAACAAAGATCAATTTGCACAATGGCCAGTTCAAAGGATTTATATGGAAAACAACTTTTAAGAGGCATCATGGATACAATATTGATTTATTGGTCATTACTATTGAAGTTATACATTCCAATCCCCAACAATTCCATTCCCCAATATGGAAGCATATACACTCATTGATAGATTCTCATATAAAAAAATTATCCCAAACAACTCTACAATGTAGATGGAGGTTGTCGGAACTATTTGGAAGAAAGGGTGATGTAGTTGCATGTGTTTGTAGTTAGCATTTCCAATAATATGTAAATAGGTTGGAGAGGTGTATTAATTAGAAATATATACAATGCACTAACCATTTGGTCAATACCACCAACAATGGAGGAAATGCATGGTAAAATACAATTATAAATATTCATAAATTTGCCTAGAAATATATAACTTCAAGTACATGTATGGCTTGCCATTTTATTTCTACCATAGTTTTCAAGTAGAGTAGTTTCACATAGTCAATTTTTTTATTAATCCTATAGGAACTTACAATGCAATCAACCATAGAAATTATATATTTTTACTCAAAACACAAGAAGAAATTTGACAGTTGTGAAGAAGTTGTAACGAATAATTAATAACACATAAATAGTAATAACAAATAAAAAATATTAATAATTAATAACTAATATTAAATGAAATGAGAGGACGTGTCCCCTCAATAGTCAATGCCCAAGCTATTATAAAAAGTAGGCCAACATTTGTATATTCATCATCTTTTATCTTTTCAACTATATATTTGATTATTTGACCATTTATGGATCCTTTGTATTATTTACATTGATTATTTGAATAAGAAATTATTTTTTCGTGAGCTTCGTGCTTGATCTGACCTTTGGCCATCATATTAAAATTTCTCTAAACTCGACCTTTGGCCATCAAATTCATATTTTTAACCTCCGATGCAATTATTAATAGACCGGGATCAAAATAAAACGATAACACTTCGCGGTCGCCTACACCATCCATCCCCTGTCTCCACACTCAACTTCCATATCCCCATGCTCCTCCTCTCCATACCTCCCATTCGCACACACACCAACTCCACGCCTACACAATATCAACACCCTTAGACCATGTCCTTCAACCACTCCCAATGCTCATATCTCCTGCACCCAACTCCTCCATCATTCTCGCGCCCATACTCCTGCTACCACTGCCCCCGTTGTTTCCACTTTCCGACTCCTCCCAGCCACTGTCCCTGTCGCTACCACCTTCCCTACATCCAATGCCTCCATCCCACGCTGCCCCTATCGTCTGATCCCCACTGCAACCTGCCCTTCTCACCTAGATCCTCCTCCACCACTCACACGAGCTCCTGCATCTCACGATGTGGCTCACCTCCTCTAGCCCTGCCAAAAACCCTAAAAAAAGTTAATATTTGATAATATTAATCAAATCCCATTTTAAAAAAAAATTATAAATAATAATAATTATTATTAATAAAAATTTATTAATAATTTATTATTATTATTAAAAAGAAAAATATTTATTAAATAGAATAATTAGTTAATATATTTAAAAACTTGTTATCCTTAAGTGAGAAAAAATACCCCCATGCAAACAAATGTCTTCAAAAAATGACAACTTATCTAAAGAAATGAGGAAACTTAAAGAAGAGATAATGGGAGATATTTCAAAAACTATAGATGAAATAATAAAATGATGCCATGTTCGAAATATGTCCGAAAAACCATTTGAAGAAGAAAATAGAAAGGAGAGTGAAAGCAATTAAGGTCATCAAAATAGAATGATTCTATCATATAGAGAGGAACAACCTCATGAATTAACACAAGCGGAAAAGAGTACAAGGAATGAATGCTGCGATAAAGGGCTTGAAATTGCTACTGCTGAGTTCTCTAAGGTTTATATCGATGTTGCATACTCATTCAATGATGATAGAGACTCAAAAACTAAACCTAAATATGATTTTCAATACCCAGAAGAAAACCCCGATAAAGAATATGAAAGGGGTACAATTGATGTTTTAGACATTAAATTGAATGACACGACCAACTCCATATCACCATCCATCTTTCATGTCAATAAAGATGAAAATGTGTCCACAGGTGTATTGAAAAAAACACTTACACGGTGTTCTTAACAAATTTTTCCAAATAAATCTATTAATCTGATTTATGGAGTTGAAAGTTGTGGAAGACTTAGTCAATACCTACTAAAATAGGATGGACAAATTGATGATGGGTCTACAAACGCTAGTGTAGATAGCCATACAAACATGGTGCCCTTGTCAATTGTTGCTTACAATCCGAATGACGATGTATATAGTGGGCCTATTGTTGTCAAACTAGATGACACAATAGTTTTGGAATCCAGATGTTCAGGAATTCATACTAAACAAGTTACCACAAGTGACCAACAATTATGTTACTCCAAAATTGGAGCTTTAGACATAGTCATGTGGAAATCATGAACGCTATGATTCAATGAAGAATCCATGGATGCTACAATTCAAACAAAACTAATACAAGACCTAGATATTTCTAATCAAGTTGGTCGACTTAAAGGTGTGTCATTTAAACCACCAAACATCTTTGAAACTATTGAAATTAAAGTGCACACTCACCAAAGTTGTAAGATGGAAACCATCTACAATACTATGGCTTGATGAAAGTAAGAAAGCTCACATTGATGTCTTAAAATCCGAACACTTAAGGATGACCATCACTTTAATGTCCAAAATTGAAGAGTATCTCTTAAAAATATTTCCATTATTACGACATCCAATGTAAGGTCCCCACCCAAAGAAAAAGATGAAAATAAAGAAGATACACAATTGCCCATAAATAGAATGCAAAAGACCACATGGAAAACAAATAATTACAAGTTGTATTGTTTCAAAAACTCACCATTTAAGCCGAAAGGATTACAACACAAGTTCCAGGATCACATCCAGAGAAAGAAATCAATGCGGATTGCATTGTTCAAGTCAGCACCTCAAACACAACCCAGAATAAGAAGACACCAACAAAATATGCTTTGAGGACAAAGCTTCCCTTGAGGGGAAGGAAATGTTACAAATATAAAATAATAAAATATCTAATAATAATAACTTACAATAATTACTAATAATTAATAAATATTGTTTATAATTTATGAGGAGATGCGACTCCTCAATAAAGGTTCCCAAACTATATTTAAGTGGACCATTCATTGTGATATCATAATCAATCTTTATTCATTTATCAAACATGTGGTTTTCAAGTAATTGTGGGCATTTTAGAAATATTGTGGGTGTTCAAAAATTGTTACCACATCAAGTGGTATCAGAGCTGCATTTAGGTCCGCTCCTACGCTACAATATTTCCTCCTCGACTCCATCTCCCCCTACCTTTCTTCACACATTTCTCCCTACCCTTATCCTTCCACCTCCCTCATCGCATCCCCTCTCATCTGCTGCACTTCATTTCTACCTACTCCATATCCCGTCACCAACAAACGTCATATCTTTCCCTCCCACCCATGCTGCTCCTTCACGTTTCCCATCTATCTTGCATCAACTCCTTCCATCCCTGCGCAACTCCTCTATGTTTGTCTACATCCCGCCTGCTTCCTACCATCCACCACACCTTTCTCACACCCTTCAACCTCCTTCTATGCCCTACACTCTCTCCCTCTACGTCCTTTTGACACACGTCCACATCCAATTCCTTTGTATGACAACTCCATTCCATATCACCACCATTAGGGATAAAAACCCTATTTTCCCATTTCTTCTTTATGTCCATTCCCCCCAAAAAAGTTATATACATAATATAATAATAAAATATTATTATTACTAATATATTATATTATATTCATTATTATTATTATTAAAATTGTAATAATAGTAATAATAATTATTGGGATTTTATTTTTTTTGTAACATAAGTACCTCTTTATATTAACAGAATATACATAATAAGTCCGAAAGATTTACAAAATGTATGTCACCCCTTATGGATCAAAAAACCATAACTGAGAGTTATACAACCATTTGACCTACATCTCCTCCCCTGAAGGAGAAAACAAAGCATACATATGTTCAGATATAACATAAACAACAAAAAGCCACTATGGCATAAGAACAACACAAAAAACCCACTAAAGCCTGAACCGACTAACAGTAGAGACACCAGAGACCCAAGCCCAACCGATATTGCACTAACAACCCGAGATAACAAAAAAGAAACAACCAAAACATTATGAAACTACCTACCAGGTTTCATCTAGCTGAGGCTCATGCTTGGTCGGTTGTGGAACACCTTCCACCCTGGTCGCTTCTTCCTTGTTGGATTTTCTGGCCACAGTCTGCACATTCTGCATTGGTTAAGAATCAAAGTAGCCCATCTCTTTCCCTATGGCATCGATTTTCGTATGTAGCAGGTGGGTGTCTACATGCAAATCCTTCCAAAAGTCCAGAGGGATATCATCCCCTCCTAGTTTCTCCTCCCTCTCCAGTAGAACCCTGCTCAAGAGACCCTTAATGACCTAGTATAAAGTCACAGTTTTTTCATAAATACCTTGTCTAGCTCTAGACGGACCTGGATCCTGGATCAAGCTTTCAAGCACTGCTTCATCCGAAGATAGCGCGTTCTCCACCACCTCCCGCTAGACCCCGTTCTCCATCATATCCATATCAACCAGAATGGAGGGTGGGATAGTCGCCTAATAGTGCTAAGATGCTTATGTTGCACAGGTATTCTCTTGGCTCATGCGACACTTTTACTGTTTCTCTCCCTTTCCCATGTTCTCTTCCAACTCCATGGTGAGCATGATGGTTAACTAGTATTCATCGTTACCCACAAACCCACCACCTCACTACTGCACAATTCCTGTCAAGATCCCTTTGCTGTACGACATATTAGTTCTCCCTCTACTACTCTTGTTATACTTGAGATCACACTGGTTCAAAGAATTTAATGGGACTGCAAGGAGAATTACCATTAATTCTGACTTGACCTTCCCAATATGGCTCTTTAATCCAATGCAATTCCCCTGACTTTCCATAATTGGCTTTGTCTGTTGTCAACCGCTCCCCATACACATTGCAAATTCCATATCGTATGTTGAATTGCTTATTTTACTGCTCTGGACTATGAAGATCACCCACATGAGTTCTCCCATAACACTTATTCACTTACCACCTGCCTTCATTAATGCACTGTCCTCGATGCATGTTAACCTTAGCTATGATCCTCTCAAACCCAACTGTTTTCGACCTGCCTTCATTAATGCATCCTCCACGACACATGTTAACATGGGATGCATGCTATGAGGATGTTCACTTCCTTAATCCCAAGACTCACCCGCATCCGAGGATGTTTGATCACCAGTTGTTATTTGAAGACATTCTCTTCTTATGTCGAGGTCCACCAGACTATAAACAGGGCCCTCCCGGTACCTAGATTTCTTCTGTGTCACCACATTAGCTAATAAATCCATCGATTTATTGCTAGCACATTTAACATGGATAAAGAGAATCCCCTGCCCATTCGTGAGGCTCCTAGCAAGCTTCTCCAAGTGACAATCCAACCGCCAGTTAGCCGAGACCATTGCAACGGGTCTCCATGCTTGTAAGTTTTCTGTCATTTTGATGATTATTGCAAAATCACCTTCCAAAATGATCGGAAGATATTTGGTCACTATTGCACTGTGTAAGCCATGAATCAGACCCTCAAGTTCCACCACAGTGTTCAACTCCCTACCGATATACCCACCAAACACCCAAACGATGGTACCAATGTGATTGCAAATGACTCCTCCAAACCCTGCATGGCATGGATTACCTTTCAATGCTCCATTGAAACTGAGCTTAAAAATACCCAACGGAGGTTTAGCCCAATGTCCCGGGATCCTTTTCTGCCCTGGTTTTATAGAATTGTTTCCAATGTAGGCCGAGTTTTCTCAGATACTCCAAGCCCCGAGAATTCTTTCCTCACTACCCTCGGACTGGATGGCACTATTAGACCAAGCCGATAGGTGAAGAGTTTCTTGAATATGAAGTTCAATCAGCCACAAAGTTTCATCAATGGGATGATATTTATCTCTAAATATTATCTGGTTTTTCTTTTTCCAGACTTCCCAGAAGACAAAACTAGGGAATAGTGGCCATATCCTGTTCACTGGAGGATTTGAAAAAGGGTTGTCTTTCCATTCTTTAATCGACTGGTCGGGATTACCTCTAACCCTGTCCGTTTGTGTGAAGATTTATTTCCCCTTATCCCATAGAGTAGAAGAGAAATGGTAGGTGTCAAGAAGTTGGTTCATTGTTTCTTCCTCATCCTGGAAAAGGAAGCACCAAGTAGGTCCAAGAAAACCCCTTTTTTTGAGGTTCTCCCCTATTACAATTCGTCTCTTCACCACCATCCATAGAAACATCGCTACTTTAGGCCACAAATTCACCTTCCAGATCTTACCCCACTTAGGGATCTATTTTTTTTCCCTGCAACCAACCGCTATGAAGTAGACCTCTTTTACTATGAAGGATCCATTCACCTTGTATCCCCACCTCAGTTCTTTGGGCATCTCATTCACAAAAATGCTATGATTCGCAAGTTCCTCCCACAACTCCTTGCCACTGTCAGTTCTACATATCCCTTGCCATAACTCATTTTATTTCCAGCTTCTAAAATGAACCTGCCCTTGATAGTCTTCCTAGTAGTCCTTGAATTTTTCTCCCCAAGTATGGTAAGTCATTCTCCAAATATCATTTGCCCCCTCTAGACGAGATAAGGGGGGGAGCTACTGCCACGAGTCCTTCCAGAAGTCCACCAAATCACACTTCCTAATTTCCCAAAATCTATGGTCCTGCACAAGGTCCTTTCCATGGTTCACCGAGTTCCAAATGTGTGAACCAATCCCATGATCATTGTATTGGATGAGGTCACTTTTTTCCCAGCCGCAAGCATACTTGCAATGCCATAATCTAGCCCGTGGTTCTTTGTCATATGACACCCAACGCCACCAAATATTGGCTCCCATCACTCTGCTGGTAATTTCGGGATCCCTCAACCCTAATCCACCTTGGGATTTGGGAAGGCATGTGGTTTCCAATGCACTAAGGCCCTTTTTTGCTTATCCTTAGAACCCACCATAGGAAATTTCTCTGGATCTGACGAATTTGAGGACTGCTTTAGGGGCCACTATAACCAAAAGCAGGTACGTGGGCATTGACTGAAGGACTATTTTGACAAGAATGATCCTACTGGGGAAATTCAGGGGACGATAACCCATCTGTCTAATATTTGTTTCATCTGGTCTAAGATATCCCGCTAGGAGACCTAGTGGATCACCGAGGCCGATAAATGCACAACAATATATTTGGACAGAAGGGAGCTCTTCTTAAATCTAAGGATACAAAGAATTTTATGCTGAGTGTTACACCTAAAATCTACTCATCATCCTAATTTAGTGTGTACATCCCTGAAGTCACTTGGATTGATTGATCATTTGGGACGATTGGTGCTCAGTTTGCACAACCTTTTGAGAGGTCATCGCAGGTTGCACACTAGCAACATGCGACGTCGCAGGTTTCTCTTTAGCAAGGTGCAACGAGGTCTGTTAATGGGCAAAAATATCCATTTCGAGATCCTTCTCAAAACTTTCCTATGTGGGGGCTTATACCTGATCTCTTGGAGAGCTGGTACTCGACCCCTAACCTATTGGGAAGATCCCCTATCTCTCTCCTACCATCTCTCATCCTATCCTATCCATAACCTCATCCACTTAGTCCTATATATATGAGGCTCACTCCCATACCAAAGGGAGGAAGACTATGGTATCTACATGCTGGTGAAATCTCTCTTGGACACTTTCACTCACCTCTTGGAGACTCTCATGCTTCCTTGGAAGGGCTTGGTGTTAAGTCATTGGTTGTAGTTCTATATCTCTATCATGTACTCCTTTATTTGCAGTAATAAAAATGCTTTCCACCAATTTTGTCTCTTATGTATGATGATGTTGTGTTGTTTACCTGCTTAACTGTTTACATAGATCTCTTATTGTATAGATGCTCTTTACTTGTTTCTCTTTTCTGTGTCTTGATAGGTCGTGCAGCTTGGATCTGAAGACTGTGGGACATGAAGCAACATAGTGGGAGAAAGGATAACGAATCAAAGAGGTAAGACATCTAGCACTTGATCCTTAAGTAGATCTAGGAAACACATTTGTAGTCTGTTTTATTTGTTCTAGACTTGCATTGAGCTAGGGAGATCCGGCTCGCCTCCGGTCGAGTGGATTGTCCGTCAGCAAATCTGGAAACCATACTGGGGAGTATCCTTGTCTAGTAGTTGTTAATTTGAGTCATTTTCGATTGATTACTTGACACAAGCCTTATTATCATTTTTGTCATTTTTCCTTCTTTGGAGTGATTCCATTGTCAGATCTTCACATTGAAGATCCTGATCTTCTTCTTTTGAATTTGTATAACCTAGTTTCAAACCTGTTTGTGGTTCATCCTTGAGAGATTTGATTCATTTTTGAATCTAGAACTCGCCTGTCGCACCTGAGCAGTGAAAGCAGAGCGACACTGTGTTTTCCTGAGCTTCTGCCTATCACTGTAGCTTGCTTGTCGTGACCCCTGCATTAGTGAACTGCGACGCTATCGCACCTTCCATATAGGTAAATTGCGATGTCGCACTGTCTACAAAGACAAACTGCGCCAATCAGTCAATGCTTGGCATACAAGCATCCATTCCCTTGTTTGATAGTTTGAGCCTTGGTTTGGTGTATAAACTCTCTTTTGTGCTGCATCATTCAGCCAGAGATCCCATTTGTGCTTTGTTTGGTCTGTTTGGATTGATCTTGGGTTCCGTTTTGGACAAGTCTGAAACTGGTATTGTTGGGCATCTTTGTCCCCTCCACCTTCATCCTTTTCACTCTTGCATTCCCATCCTTCCACCCCTGATCTGATCAATACATTAGATCAGCTCCCAAACCTCATCTACTTTTGTTTTGAGCTTTGCTTGCTTAGTTTGCTTGTTACTATTTGATTTTGAGTCAAGTATGTCTTTTTGCTTGGTTTTAGTGCTTGTCTTTTCTTGGATTTTCTGAGTGTATTAGTGCCGCAAGTAACATTTTCTTTTCAGTTGTTTAGATCTGAAAGCAAAAGTTGTTTTAAAGTTCATTACTTTGATATTCTCATTGAAAGATCAAAAGTGCTTCTTTCCCATTGTTTCTCAAGAAAATTGTTGAAGAAAAATTGTTGTGCATTGGAATGTTTTTGGGAAAGTTGAATGGAAATATGATTGGTTGTGTTTTTCTTGAATTATGAATCATTCATCTTCTTGAAAAACTCAAGTACTTTCGATTTTTTCAAAAGGTGTTCCATGTTAAGGAAGGTAGATGCATTTTTGTTTCTTGTTGCCTTTAGATCATTGAAAAGAGAAAGTGAAAAGTTTGCATATTCCATTTCAGAATTCTTTCATTTCATTACTTAGCGTTGTTTTGATTTGAAAAGCAAAAGAAAAGAAAAGAGAAAATACTTTGATTTGGATAGTAGTGCTGTGTATTTTTTGTGAGTTTCGTTGAAAAAGAAAAGAGCACTTTCGTTGTCAAATTTGTATGAATTGAGATTGTGTTGCATTGAGTTTGTTTTGGAAAAATCATTGGGAAAAACTTCCTCCTTACCATAGGTAGAATTCATCGAAAGAAAAGATCATTTCATGCATGTAGCTAGGGCTTGCATTATGTTTCCGATTATGTACTCACCTCATGCATTCACCTAACCGTCCAAGATAAAATAAACGGTAGAACTAGGTAAAAAAATTTAGTAACTTGTGTGTAAGTTAGAGACGTGTTCCAGCGTCGTTAAGCGTGGCAGCTATCGTTACTTGCCAGCACTATAGTCCAGGGGTATTGTAGTCTTCCACATACATCGGTATATCGAGCTCCTTCACATAACCACCAAGTACCATAATCCATACTTGGCATATATTGAAGGGTGTATCACGTACTTGACACATATATTGGAAGGTCTCGTGCTAACGGCTATGCATTAGACAACACCACTACGGATTTGAGCTCCCACTACCTTGCGTATATCGGGAGACACCATTAGGATTCCTGAAACCAACCAAGTTAACAATTTGTTCGTCTTGGCAAAGCAATACACCAAGAACAACACTCGGGGAGATTAGCATGCATGTCTTATCCAGGTAGTCAGGTATGTAGGCAAGGGTACGGTCCTAATCCTCCTTATCGCGTCATACTATTGGACCCTGTAGTATATCATAGTTTGCAATGCCTTGATAATCCTGTGAGATTCCAGACTTTTGAATCCACTCTGTCACATAAGTTTGCGTGTTGCCTTAGTTTGAGTAGGTTTTCTTGGACTGCTTTTCTTTTAGAATACCTTTAGGAGAGAGAAACATTGTTTTGTCCTTTTTTGGCTAATTTTCCTGATACTCTGGTAGATTTTCCCTGGAGAAGGTCCCGTAGGATCTTGAACTTGCCACCCAAATTTCCCCTTAATCCGGAGGTTATTTCGAGGGTAAGAATGGATCAGCGTAACATGGTCATAGTTACTGAAGTAGGGAACCCGACTTTGAATATTGGTGGACATTTGTTTCCACCAAATTCACCTGCCTCTCATCCTACACAGGATGAAGAAGCACATACCCCCACTTCTCAAAACCTTCCTCCCATCATCCCAGGAGAACCTGGATTGTTGGAATCGATAAACCAACCCCAAAATTACCCTACAACAGCTGTTGGTCCATCAACAGCTTACTGGACATCCTCTACAAAACACCTAGTGGCTCATTTTTCCATTTCATCCTCACTCAGTGAGAATTCTCCGGAAGACATTTTAGCTTACTTTCGTTCCATGGCTGAAGAGTTTCAATAGTCAAGTCTCCAAAGGAGGATTCAAGACCCATCTTTACCTCCTTACCAACCCTTCCCAGTTCGTTCAATATCTTTTGGATCATCGGAACAACCCCACCATGCGATCACTACTGAGACTGGTCAACCCTCGCAAGAGTCTAGTCCCACACCTCAAGTGAACCAACCAGTGGAAGGACAATGGTCCAACACACCTGTCACTACCATGGTTACTTTACCAGTTCCTCCCCCACCTCAAAATTTAAGGGGAGGGTATTCCATTCCTACATATTATCTTATTGGTAATGTTATTACCATGGTAGCTAGTCAACAACCTACGTTGGTTCAACCTTTGAATAGTGGTCAGCCTATTGTGGCTAGGGGGAAACCCCCATTTCCTAACCAGAGTATAGTTGGTGGAATCCCCAACGGGCCTTTCATTGGACCTACCCAACCCGCTAGACTGTCCACCACGGGATTATATCATGTTGGAGGGCCGTCAAATGTAGCCCAACCCTCATGGAGTCAAGCGTATCCAGGTTCTAATAACCCTGTGCTGGGTCAACCTAATCCCAGAAACGCATCATATGGGATACCTTATCCTGAGAATTCAAACACTCTATGGGGGCAACAACCTCCTTTACAGCATGGACCCCAACCGGTTATACCTCAAGTACCACTACCCTCGATCGGACCTCCTCATCCTCCTGTTGGAGGCAGCGGCCCCCCACCTAACATTGGCGAAGGCCCACCCAATTTTACCTACAACGCCCCTCACCCCTCAAGCGGTGGTGGGAATGGTCCACCACCTCCTCCAGGCGGAGGAGGCGGTGGACCGCCTTATCATGGTGGAGGAGGACATTTCCCTTTGAGTGGCGAAGGTGGTCCCCCACCCCCTCTAGGAGGGGGTGGCGGAGGACCTAATCCTTATGGTGGTGGAGGTGGTGGTGGAGATCCCCATCCTTCCAGCAGGGGAGGCGGTGGAGACCCCCATCCTTCTGGCGGAAAAAGTGGTCCACCCCCTCCTCCTAGCGAAGGCGACAGTGGGCCACCTTATTATGGATATGGACCCCCACCTCCTCCCAGCGGTGGTGGCGGACCTCCACCCCCTCTCGGTGGCAAAGGTGGACCCCCACCTTATTGGAACGGACCACCTTATGGTGGCGGACCTACTTATGGTCCAGGCGGCACAACCCCCTATGGTCAGTTCTATCCGAGCACACCTTATGGTCAGTACAATCCATACACACCTTATCCGTATTTTCAATACGCGCAACCTAATCCACAGCTGCCCTTTTTGGCTACCTTGGATTTACCTGACCTGTCTCGATTAACCAACGATCCTATTTATCATGGATCTAACTAGACACCTATTTCGGTGAAACTTCCATCCGATATCCCCAAGTTTGACGGCAAGCCGGGTGAAGACCCGAAAAACCACGTAATGACATACCATTTATGGTTTTCATCGAATTTCTTAATGGACGATTCAATTCGTCTTATATTGTTTCAAAGGACTCTCATCGGTTCGGCTACCAAGTGGTACATTGAGTTGCCACCACACTCTTTTCCTAATTTTGGCTCTCTTGCTATGAACTTTTTGACGCATTTCCAACTACCTATACGGTATGAGACTGGTACAGAACTTTTAACCTCGCTCCGTCAGAATACCGCCACTCACATTTTGGATCATATCCATAAGTGGCGAAGGAGACGACGTCTCATTAAAGCTCCATTCCAGATTAGCTCCTAGCGGACTGGTTTACGAAGTCACTCCTTCTTGTCATAGCAAAAGATGTTGCCATGAGAGGTGCTGTCACCAAAGAACAAGCCATCACGAGTGCCCATTTGCTTGACTTAGTATACACTCATTCCGACACTTTGGTCAACATTTTTCCTTATGCACGCAGGGATGTTAACGATCCCACGAAACCACATAAGGGACCCCAAGATGATGGAATCGTTGGTTCCCTTAACACCCAGCCCGCTGCTAGCACTGTTGGATCATCCAATCCAACTCCGGCTAGCTACAGCACCGCCAAGTCTACTACTCCTGCTGTAACTGAAGAGGTGAATTATGTTCAATCAGCTTCATCTCAGAAGTTTAACGATAAAAAGAAGAACAAAGGCAAATCCAAGAAATCTTCTACCCAGTAGGACCCAAAGAGCACTCCCGAAGATACTAAGCAGAAACGGAAACTGAAATATCCTTGTTTACTGTGCGAAGATGACCATTTCTCTAAGGAGTGTCCCCATAGAGATGAATTTCAAAAGTTTCTTAGGGGTAAACTGACTCCTGCAGTCCTCAACGATCCATTTCCTGCTCAAAACCAACAACTAGTTGCTCAAACCCCCTCATCCCAAGGGGAATCATCCAATACCATGCATGTTCTCATGTTGCGTAATGAGATGATCAATTTGAACACTTGCGCGCGATCCTATGAACAGGCCTCTTCGAAGGAATCCACCGGAAGTAATACTGAGAAAGCTTCCGACTCTCTACCTGATGTCACTGTACCATCGACTTCTCTCACCATCGAGAGACCCTCTTTGGATTCGATATTGCGTTTTCCCAAGAGCATGATTCAAAAAGTTGTTTTCAATCCTAATTCTCACACGACACAGAATTACAATATCGTTGAAGACTTGGCCCAAGCTCCTTTCGCCATGTCTACCTTGGAATTTTTGCAGAATTGTACTAATCAATGAAAAACTCTCCTCACTACCATTGGTGCAGTTGACCGGGATTCCTCGAACACCATCATGTTCTGACTTGACAACCTTAAGTCGAGGCTCTCACACCAACTCACATTCCAAGTTACTGCGAACATCGTTGGGAAGATGGTCCATCGCACCCTTCTAGATGAAGGTGCCTCTACCTCTGTCATGTCGATCGCCTACTGGAGAGCCATTGGTTCTCCCGAATTGAATCGATCTCCTACCACGTTGAAAGCATTCGACGGTTGTGGCTTTCAACCTCATGGGATATTACAAGTTCTTGCAGTGGAGTTGGGTGGAAAGACCGTAACCATTAATGTGGAAGTGGTCTCAGCCCCGTTAGATTATAATCTCTTGCTTGGTCGCAATTGGTTTTACACCATGCAGGCGGTAGCCTCTTCAGTCTTCTGCATAGTACAATTCCCCCACCAGGGACGAATTGTTACTATCGACCAACTTGATTTTTGTACACCAGACGCCACTACTCATCCTGGTGACCATATTCCTTCCATCGGACAGATGGCACAACAGTATGAGAGTGTAGGGGTTGGCCTATTGAAAGATTCATCTCTCATGGGAATTTATCCATCCATGGACCCCCCTAATCATGTCACGACAGTGAACATGATCTCTACAGAGAGTTTATCTCACTCCAACGATGCTTGGCTTGTACCCGATGAGGCCACAACACATCTGTTTGGAAACATGATGCCTCTTTCACCCGTTGAACGCATTTATGAGGTAATCCAAATAACGCCGAAGGACCATTCATCCATGGTTTCTTCTTCTTGTTCCCTATGACGGACGTCCTCTCTACCTGATCTCTTGCTTTGGACTTTTCATTCAGACGAGTCCATCATGGAAGTAATGAATGTAGACAACGGTCCATGGGATGATCTTCATCACAGGTCATCTTTTCTTCCACCATGGGAGTACATAGGGAATAACATACATTCCCTCTTCTCATCGGATATCTACCCATCCACTCATTTGCCCATCCTCACATGTTCTACGGACTCGGAGGGAAACTTGGCTAACGTTGAGCCAACCATTGCAGTAGACATCTCGGTGAAACCAGGTATAGTGGAACACATTCACATAGGCCAGAAGTGTTCCCTTGAAGAAATCACTATCGGCATGGCCTTATTCAAGTGATTTCGAGATGTTTTTACTTGGTCCTATGAGGAGATTCCTGGGATAGACCCCGCGATTGTCTCTCACGAGATAAAAACCTATCCTGACATCAAGCCTGTGCGCCAAAATTTGCGACCGGTACACCCCCGAAAAAATGCGGCAATAAAGGTAAAAATTGAAAAGCTCTTAAAGGCTAGCTTTATCTATCCCATCCCATTGACAATTTGGGTCTCGAATGTCATTCCTGTGAACAAAAAGCAGGGCACCATTCGTGTCTGTGTTGATTATCAGGACCTTAATCGGGCATGTCCAAAAGACAACTACCCGACCCCTTTCATTGACCAGATCATCGACAACTGTGCCGGAAGCGTTATTTTTTCATTCATGGATGGCTTTTCCAGTTACAACCAAATCGAGATCAACCCAGCCGATCAACATAAGACGGCTTTCATCTGCCCATGGGGTACATTTGCTTATCGCAAGCTCCCATTCGGCCTTAAAAATGCTGGCGCCATGTTCCAGCGGGCTATGTCATACGCTTTCCACGATATTAAGGACTTTGTGGAACCTTACTTGGACGATCTCCATGCTCATTCAAAGCAGCGTGAGTTCCACATCGATCATCTGACAACCATATTCCTCAGATGTAGACGATACAATATCCGTCTGAATCCTCATAAGTGTATCTTTTGCGTCGAGTTCGGGCGCCTCTTAGGATTCATTGTCTCGAAAGATGGGATCTGCATTGATCCCTTGAAGGTGGAGGCCATCATCAACCTACCACCTCCTACCGATGTTACAAAACTTCAAAGTCTCCAGGGGAAGGCGACTTATCTACGACGTTTTGTCTGTAATTTCACGGAGAAGACTCAGGGTTACATGAAACTGCTTAAGAAGGACATCCCATTCATCTGGGATGACCAAGCTCAAAAATATTTTGACAGTATCAAACATGCTATTATACATGCCCCTGTGCTTCAACCGCCTAATTATTATCTCGATTACATTTTGTATCTCGCCGCTTCTGCTACCACTATTGCCATGGTTTTGGTATAGGAAGATCAAAATGCTCAGGAACATGTGATATACTATGCGAGTAAGGGTCTCACTGACACCAAAACTAGATACTCACATGTCGAAAAACTAGCTTTCGCGGCAGTCATTGCCGTCCAGAAGTTCCGTCATTACATCTTACTCTGCACCACCACCATCATCACCGAGTCAAACCCCATGTACCACGTACTAACACGTCAAGTAGTTGGGGACAAGTATTCACGTTGGATCGTGATACTGCAAGAATTTGATCTTCTTTTCGAAAAGGCTAAGTCTAAGAAGTCTTTGATGTTTGCTGAGCTCATCTGCGACCTCCCCCGTTCTGATGTAGAAGTAGAGCACAATGATTCATTTCCCGATGAAACATTGTTTCTCATCAGTACGTCTGACCCATGGTATGGAGATATCTTGTTATATCTTCAGACCCAATGCTTCAATCCTCAACTATCTCGCAACGATCAGCGTAAGATACACCACCACACAAAGTATTACTTGATCATAACGGATACTTTGTATCGTTGTGGCATCAATTCCATTCTTCGACGTTGTCTGATGCACAAGGAAGCTAAAGGCATTCTGAATGACTATCACACTGAGGCATGTGGCGGTCACCTCTCTGGGATGGCTACTCCCCAGAAAATTTTGCGTGCAGGATACTACTGGCCTACTATCTTCAAAGATTGTATTGAGGCCGTCAAGAAGTGTCCTCCTTGCCAACACTTCCATACGAAGAAGTGCACGCATCCTACCCCGTTACATCCAGTTATTGCCGTTAGCCCATTCGCAAAATGGGGCATAGATTTTATGCATTGTAAGCCTACCTCGGCCGAGGGGAATAGTTACATCATCATAGCTGTGGATTACTTTATGAAGTGGGCCGAGGCTATGCCTACATACCAAAACGATGGCAAAACTGCCACACTCTTCATGTTCAACCACGTAATAGCACGGTTTGGAGTTCCTCGGGCTATAGTCACCGATCATGGTTCTCACTTTCAAAACCATATGGTTGCTGAATTGAGCGATAGGTTGGGTTTTCGCCACGAAAACTCAACTCCCTACTACCTGCAATCCAATGGACAAGTCAAAGCCATTAACAAGGTCTTAAAAACTATGATCCAAAGGATGGTAGGGACACAAAAGTCCAACTGGCACAATATGCTCTTCTTAGCATTATGGGCCTACCGAACTACCGCTAAAACCACCACAGGCTTCACTCCTTTCCAATTGGTTTATGGATTGGAGGCTTTTTTACTGATAGAGTGCGAAATTCCGTCTCTTCAACTCATTGTAGAACTTCTTCCTGACACAACTGCTAAGGAAGAACGACTCTTGTACTTATCTAAGCTTGATGAGTCCCGCCGCGATGCTGCTCTTGCTAACGAAGCACATAAGAAATGCATCAAGGCCCAGTACGATAATTCAATCGAACCTCGTACCTTCAATGAGGGTGACCTGGTCCTCACTTATGACCAGAAGCACGATAAGCTAGGACCTGGGATGTTCGAGTCCATGTGGCATGGACCTTACGTCATTAAATGTGTGTTGGAAAAAGGAGCCTATGAGCTCAAAGATTATGACGACATCTCTTTGGGTGAACCCCACAATGGGCTTTACCTAAAGAGATACTTTGCTTGATTTCTCATGCATAGACCAACTTGTATATACTATACAAGGTGTGTTTTTGTGTTTTTGTGTGGTGTGACGCATTTTATTTTTCGAGTGGCTTAGATCTTGTTTTTTGCTCCTTACACCATGTTCTGTCTACGTGTGCAGATGGTGACGTGTTATGGATTCACGGACGGTGCCAGCCGGTATACCCATAACCTTGATTCGGCAGTATAGGTACTTTATTCCCCTACAAGCGAGCTCATTAGCTTAGGAGGAAGTTGTCTAGGGTTTGCGACCAACAATGCCGCAGAATATCAGGCTGTAATTGGAAACCTGACCGACTCCATTTCCTTGGGTATGGACCACATTGTCATCCATATGGATTCTCAACTAGTGGTTTCTCATCTCAACCGGATTTACGCTATCCGTGATCCTACCCTACTCTGTCTCTTTAGACGAGTACGTCTCTTGGAAAGGTCATTTGAATCCATTCAATACCTGCACATTCCACGAGAATTGAACACAGTTGCTAACTCGATGGCCAATTTCATCATGGATTGGTACATGGCACACACATAATAATCATAATATGTAAAAGCATTCATAACATGTAAATATAATGTACAGAAGCAAACATGTAAACAATGTCACATCACTAATCATTTCAAATACACATAATGTATAAATCATCGATAATATATATAAATCACTCAAAAGTAGTGCTGGTACAAAATCTGAAGCACGCTAGCTTTCAGTGAGTATCTACAAAAATTTGAAGCATCATAAGCTTTCAGTAAGTACACAAATCTGAGGCTTCTAAAGCTCTCAAGTACAAGTATAAAAGTCTCTCAGGCACCACGCCTGATCCGCACACCCCTGACTCGCACAGCTCTCTATCGCTGTGTAAGGAAGCAGTCCACAGTACAAGCCACCTTGTGGAGCAAGGCATTGAAGCGTACAAACGCTCTGACTCCAAATCTCTGCATGGGCCTCAGAAGGTCATTGATAGCAGGCTCTGGAACCGACACAGTCATCTCTGACAAGTTCCGGTACACCTCCTTCATCTCCTCGATGGCGGCATGTGCACCAGCAGGAATCACTGCTTCCCTGCCTTTGTCTCTCCTCACCATAAGGGAGAGACCCATCGGTCGTATAGGGCCAACATCTGCACACATAATGTACTTGTCAGCACTACATCAAAAAAATAATATAATCCACAAAACTTAAAAATACAAGAGTTTTTGTTCTTACCGATATCACCCCATGTTGCACCCTCTGGCAGCGCCAAGTCGGGATCCTCCCGAAAGTCTGTGCCACTATAAGGAAAGTCCTCCACCATGAGCATCTGGACCTCTAGCCAGCTAAAAAACTCAAGACCAAAACTGATGATGGGACCCCCACCATGGTAGGTCATTAGCTCTGCCCACCTGAGCATATGTGGATCTCTCAGATCCCTGTCATCCACTATCACCTGCAGGCACAGGAGAGGAACCCCTTCCAAGAGGAACGACACTAAGATAGAACCATACCCGAACTGCTTGAGATCCCCTCACCGACACTTGGTCAGCTGATCTCAGATATTTGCGAGGATACCCTCGCACCAGTTGAAGACCATGGGGGACATACAGTCCTCCGCATATAACATCTGGGTCCGAGTAGCTGTATGTGGAGCTTGGATACCCGCCACCCTGGTAATAGTAAGCAGTACAGTCCTCAGTGGATGACTCACCACATCTCGGATGAGTATCTTCCCGCTGGAGGGACGAGAAGTAGAAACATAGTGTTGTGACACCATGTCCTCGACAGTACGGTCCCTGGCTCATGTCCCAGTGAGTTGTACAACGTCCCCTCTTTGGGACAAACCAGTTAGAAAGTATACATCCTCAATGTCAATGTTGAGGATGTGCTCACCTATGACGAAGTATTGTTGGGTTGCATCCCAACTCTGAAGCATGTGTGTCAAGAACGACACGTGGGCTCTCATCCCCTGTACCTGAAAGAATTTGAGCAACCCACAGTTTCAAAAAGTAGCCACACATTGTGGATCACTTGCGGCTTGCTCATCTTCCAACTCATGTTCTCTTTCTCTCCACTCTAAAACCATATCTACTTGCTGGGAATCTTCCAAAAGGAGTATTTAAAGCATGTTAGGACTTTCTCCAACTGGAAACAACTTAATTTTTGGGATACATTTGATGTTTGGAATTGGAGCTTCTGCCATCACAGGTCACCATCAAATACAATGCGACGTCATCACAGGTCCCGTTTTTTAGATTTGTGATGACCTAGGCTCGTCGCGAGTCCCGAAAGGGCCACTTGCGATGAGCCGAGGGCGCATTGGACCCTCCCCAAACCATCAAAAAACTCAAAAAATGCATAAAAATGGAAAAACTAAACCACTACAAAGTTGATGGCTGAGATTTAGGCCTACCTGGTCCGGATGGCTGGTGAAATGGCGGATTGTAGCTCCCGGAATCAACGATGGCAGTTTTGGCTCCAAATTGGTACTTCTCCACCCAAATTGGCAATTTGAATAATGTTTCTAGTTTTGGCCTATATTTCTATTTATAGAATGGAATGGAATATTCCTTTTCAAATATTTTGATGCTTTTGGGCCATTTACTATAGTTTCGACCGTTTGTCATTATATTGGGGCTATTTGACACTTTTTCTAGTGTATGGGAGTCGTAAGAATGGTCTTTCATGATGTTTCTCGCTTTACCAATGGTAATTACAGGCATGAACACCCCTTCGTTTGTTTTGTCATTATTATTTTTTATTAGTTGCATTAATTTCATGAGGATGAGTTTACTCTTCGTTTGTTCTCATACTCACCAAATCATGAGAACAAGTACCGAGTCATGATTTATCACTTTTCTGAGCTCGTTAAACTTCCACGGAAAAGGACACCCCCCGGAGTCCATAGTTAAGCTCTTTTCAGACTCCCTAAAATTGAAAATATTTCCAAGTGCACTTGTCGCATTCACGCTTGTTAAAGTATTTGAATGGTCATCTTCCTGGTGATAGTTTACCCCTTTTTCGGACCAGGAGGCACTAATTACGAAAAAGGAATACTCCAGCCAATCATGACTGGAAGAGTCCTCTCCCGCGTTGTTTTACCCTTTTTTCGGGCGATGAGGCTAACTTTATGCGAAAGGACCGTTGGAGTCTTCTTTAGTTCTTTTCAGACTCTCTAAATATGAAATGACGAACAAGTTTTCCTTCTATGGACTTGTTAAATTTTCACATTGAAGGGCCCGTCATGGAACGAACCCCTCCTATCCTAGGTTCGGAAAATATTTGGGATTGGACTCATCTATGATATGAGCTATACCGAGCATCTAGTTACCCTCATCAAGCTCGTAAAAAACACATGAGGCACTCATCATTCATGATGGGGAAAAAGGAAAGTGTTTGTGTTACATACCTTAGTGGCAGTATATAGTCGTTCTTGAACATGGCACTCGTTTGCATTGCATACAATACTTGGGTCATATATTTGTCTATGAGTCCCCGCTTACTTTCTGAGTCCTATTAATCCTCTAAGTCATTCAAAGAAAGCTTCCACTATCAGTTGCATTAGAAGTTTGCATCATTCTCATGTCAATAATACCAAGTCATGCCATGCCCATGTTCAAGAACACATGCACTCATCATTTTGCAATTAGTACACACGTCATCGTGCCATTGTTACTTTGCATCAATCTCACATGCTATTGTACCATCCAATCCACTCTACACATCTTTTGTCATGTTTCGTGTCGATTGATGGGGGATTCATTATTGCCCTCCTTCGATGGATTCATCCTTGTTGACTTCAACACATCATCCGAGGATTGAATCTAGAAACCAACCAAGTACCTTGGTTCTGCATGCCTCAACGGTAGGTTACCTCGGTTTCATCATGAGTTTACATCATTGACTCTTGATTGAAATATTTCATCTTGTGTTCGACTTCAACTCATTTATTCATGCTTGATGATATGTACTGTGATACCTTGGGAATCATTGACATTAATGGTGATCTCCCTCGCACTTGTTAACGGTTTACATCAATGACCAGTAATCAAGTGGTTTCTACCATGTTCGACGTCAAAAGATTTGTAATCACATGGATAGATTCGTATCACTGCAGGTTCAGCTTGAAGACCTTGGGGAGTCATGTTTTACCTAGGTTGCGATGGAGTTTGTATTGAGTCATATTAGACGGATCCACTTTTGTATTGGTCGTGGCTGTGTTATCATCTCATCATGGATCTACGCTTGTGTCTAGTAGCCATGATTGTGTTCAATCAATCATTACTACCATGGATCTGCAATGTATCGGTCGACAGCCATGTTGTACTACATTTGAAATTGTTAGTTCATAGTCAGTTGTACTACAGCAACGTCCTTCATCCGATAAGCCTTTTGCCAATTTTTCTATCAAAGCACTTCACCTGTACATCCTTAATAGCTTCATGCTTTGGGGGGCATTTTGTTACACCTAAAATCTACTCATCCTCCTGATTTAGTGTGTACATCCCTGAAGTCACTTGGACTGATTGATCATTTGGGAGGATTGGTGCTCAGTTTGCACAACCTTTTGAGAGGTCATCGCAGGTTGCACACTAGCAACATGCGATGTCACAAGTTGCTCTTTAGCAAGGTACGACGAGGTCTATTAATGGGAAAAAATAGCCATTTCGAGATCCTTCTCGAAACTTTCCTATGTGGGGGCTTATCCCTGATCTCTTGGAGAGTTGGTACTCGACCCCTAACCTATTGGGAAGATCCCCTATCTCTCTCCTACCATCTCTCATCCTGTCCTATCCATAACCTCATCCACTTAGTCCTATATATATGAGGCTCACTCCCATACCAAAGGGAGGAAGACTATGGTATCTACATGCTGGTGAAATCTCTCTTGGACAGTTTCACTCACCTCTTGGAGACTCTCATGCTTCCTTGGAAGGGCTTGGAAATTGGCTTGTGTGGAGAAGGGCTGCTACGTTAAGTCATTGGTTTTAGTTCTATATCTCTATCATGTACTCCTCTATTTGCAGTAATACAAATGCTTTCCACCAATATTGTCTCTTATGTATGATGATGTTGTGTTCTTTACCTACTTAACTGTTTACATAGACCTCTGATTGTATAGATGCTCTTTACTCGTTTCTCTTTTCTGTGTCTTGACAGGTCTTGCATCTTGGATCTGACGACTGTGGGACGTGGAGCAACATAGTGTGAGAAAGGATAGCGAATCAAACAGGTAAGACATCCAGCACTTGATCCTTAAGTATATCTAGGAAACACATTTGTAGTCTGTTTTGTTTGTTCTAGACTCACATTGAGCTAGGGAGATCCAGCTCACCTCTGGTCGAGTGGATTGTCTGTCAACACTGAGTGATCTTTGGAGTGTTGAAGAAAAAAACCTGGTACTTCTCCTCATTGACCTCAAGTCTTGATGCCTCATAGAAAAGTTTAAGCACACGCTTCATTCCATTGGCTTCCTGAACTGAGGAATGCCCCATTAGTATGGTATCATCCACAAATTTTTTATGCAACTATGTCTGTGCGTCGGGGTGGAGTGTCATGCCTCGGAGACTCTGATTCTAGATCATTGCCTTGATGGATCGTCCTAGAACTTCCACTAACAAGATGAAAATAAAGGGGGACAATGGATCTCCTTTCCTTATGCCCCAAGATGGTATGAATGGGTCTGAGGAAATTCCATTGACTAAGACTGAGAAAAAGGATGAGGAAACCAAATTATAGATCTAGTTCATCACTTCTTTGTTGAATCCAAAGGCCTGCATCATTACCCTCATGTACTAGAAGTTGAATTTATCATAATCCTTGGCTAATTCAATCTTTAGCATCATACCTGTTTTTTTGGTAGTTGTGAGGGAGTGATAGACCCCATGAACCATTATAATACCATCCAAGATATGATGAACTTCCACAAACCCAAATTGATCCAGAGAAATCAGACTTGGGAGGAGGGGTTTCATCCTGTTTGATATTACCTTTGAAATTAACTTATAATTCACATTGTAGAGCGAGATAGGTCTAAAATTACCCGGAGTGTCTACTGCATCCCTTTTGAGGATCAAAGACATAAAATTCACATTGAAGGATCCCAGAAGTCGTCCAGAGGCCCTATAATCCTAAATGATCTACTATACATCATTTTTTATAAGGTACCATAAATGGTGAAAGAAGTTCACCATAAAACCATCTAGCCCCGGAGCCTTTCCTTCCTCCATCTGATTAACCTCCTCCTCCACTTCGGTGAGGGTTATCTCGCTCATAAGGAGCTCATTTTGATCACGAGACACCAACATTGGAATTCTAGAAGTTATATTTTCAACACTACTATCTCTATTCTAGATCGACTCCTTCATAAGATCCTTATAATATCTAACCAGTTCCCCTTCTATCTCCTTTTGTTATTCCAGTCTCTCTCCATTCTGTGCCTTAAGGTAAGCAATTGTATTCCTTTTTCGGTGTTGAATTATGGATTGGTGGAAGAAGGAAGTATTGCGCTCACCTTCCACGAGCCATTTATTCCAAGACTTTTGTTTCCATAATATTTCCTCTTGTGCCTCCCTGAGCTCCACTTTTTCTCTAATCTGATTCTCCTCTAACCTTAGATCCATACCAAAGCCTTCCCTCATCCCTTGTATCTGAATTTCCTCCAAATGTGCTTCAAGGCATCTTTTCTCCTCAAGAATGTTTCCGAAGACCTCCCTATTCCAAATCCTTATCTTGGCCTTGATGCTTATCAACTTTTGGTGTAAGTGGTACATATTTGATCCACAGATATCATCCTCCTCCTTCCACCACTCCTCCACCATAGTTCTAAAATCTGGATGGGTAAGCCAGAAAGCTTCGAATTTGAAGGGTCTTTTCCAAGCCTCTTCTTCATGACCCCAAGACAGAGAGATCGTCCAATGATCAGATCCCGTCGTTGGGATAAACAAATCCTGCATGTCTCCTCCATTGTTCATGATCCCCTCATAAACAAGTAATCTATCGAGGCGGGAAGATACATGTCTCTCCCCTCCTTATTTGTTGTTCTAGGAAAACGCCTAGTTATTTGTTCTCACATCCATGATTTTGTCCTCCTTTCTTCTCTTCCAGGGATGTGATCATATTGAAATCACCCCCTAGACTCTAGTGACGACCCCTCACCCACTAGTGAAGATCATTTATATCTCTTATGAAATCCATCTTGTGAGTATGAGTTTGTGGGTTGTATGCATTTGTGACTACACCACACAAGGTCGTACCCAGCAATTTGGAATCCCTAGTGATATGGCTATGGGATGCCATGATATTGTCTAATCCTATCGCTCTTAGATCCCAGAGGGTCACCAAACCTATAGGAATTCCTCCTGCTCCCACCACTACAACCTTGATTCCTCCCCAAATATTTTAGGCTATATTGTCCATATCCTCCATCGAATACTTAGTCTGATGGAGGAAGACCATTGTGGGCTTCTCTCTTTTGATCTTGTTCTTCAACATTCTGATCTTCTTGGGGTTACCAAGTACCCTAATATTCCAAGTCATAATTCTCATTGAGATAACTTTTTGAGGGATGCTTTGAAGGTTGGGTATTGACTCGTGTCTACCAACATAGCTCCAACCTCCACGATTCTTTGGTGATTGGTTCTTCTGTCACTTCTCTTCAGTCATTCCTTGAATTTACGCTTATTCTCCTTGATTTTATCTCTTGCTATCCCGAGGATTTTATCTTTGGTCGTCTTGAGAATAGATTCATGTAACAATTGAACTTGTTGGGTCGATACATACCCTTGTTTTCTGTTGGAGCACGCCTGTTCAATTTCGTCCAGATTCAAATCTCCCAATTCAAGGTCTTCCTCCTCCTCGTCCATTTCTACATACCCAAAGTCATTAGCACTAATATCATGCAAGGCCCCTACCTCCTTCTTATCTCCGCTAAGTGATGTGGCCTTTGCTCCTTCTTTAGATGGGGTCACCTCCTCGGGAATATCCCCATTCTATGAAACTTGATTCAATGATTTGTAGCGATTGGTAGTCGGGGGATTTGATGAGGTTCTCCCTCCATTTCCCTTTTTCCCTTGCCTTCGTTTCTGGGTGACCTTGATAAATCCCTCATTATCCACTTCCTCCCTTTGTTTTCCTAAGGGTCATGCTCCATTCCTCGGGCAATCCTTGAAAAGGTTCCCATGCATATGACACAACCTGCATTGGAATGGAACATGCTCATAATCCAATGGTTTCATCCAGTCCTCATCTTCCCATGTTAGATTGATTTCTTCTGAAAGGCCTTTTGATATATCCATATATACGCATATCCTTGCATACGAGGTGTAATGGGACTTCTTAGTCTGCTCTGCAACCTTCAAAAATTCACCCAACGTTCTGCCAATGTCCTCTAGAATATCATGTTCCTAGTACTCATAGGGTAGAGAGTACATCCTAATCCATATGGGAGCCCATGTTAGATCTTTTGTCTCTGGGTTGAAGCTGTCCCTCCAGTGTTTCAGAAAAAAAACTACCGAATTAAAAAAGTAGGAGCCTCCTTCAAAGTTCCATGTTAAAGAATACCACCATGAAGAAACCCTTCGATCCTAAAAGAATATCCTAGTTCCCTTTGGGTTTCCACACCCCTTGGATCCATTTGAACATATCCTTCTATGTTCGCCATACTCCAAGGAATATTCCTATTAATGCATGCTCTTTCATATGTTCGATCCTGCCCCTGATCTTGTCCGACTTAACTTGCACGGATGGGATTATCTTGGATTTTGGTATACACCTACTAGGACCACCCAATCCTCCAGATCTCTTCGCTCTAATTCATTCTCCTCCCATGGCGATTCCCCCTCCTTCCATTTTAGGGCCTCCTTTGTTCTGTAACTCCTCTACTCTACCCGTTCCTTTTCTGTTCAGGGGGATATTTGAGCCCCCCGCCCTTCCCATTTCTCATTGATTGGCCTTCAAATCCTCACCGTATCTGGTGTCAATCCAACCAGATGTAAAACCATTTACTTCAAACCTTAGCTTCTCACCAGTCTTCTATCGATCGCTTCCTCCTCCAGTTTTAAGGTCTCCTAATGTTGAGGCAATATCCCGGGAAAAAAAATAATTATTGAAGAATCTACTATATAAAATAGAAATGTCATTCTTCGATATATCTTTGGATAAGAAGCATAATAAAATGGAATCTCACGATAGAAAAATAGGAATATTCCCTCAAACTTTAAAAAAATATGCAGATCCCATATTAAAAATTATGGACTTATTCAAGGAAAGTATGTATGCATCGCTATTTTCTCGACTACCAAGAAGAATTGCATAAATGTTGACTTGGAAAACCAATTAATGCTTTCAGAATCATATATAATTGACAATAACATGATTCTTTTTTATGAGAAATATGAGCTTAGGAACCTACAGTTATATGTTGAGGATTACAAGGTCCTAAGTCAACTTAGTATCGTTTCAGTGGTATCAGTAGATCAAGATAAGGTTGATATAATTTTAGGGTCACCTTTGTTAGATACATTGCCTACCTTTATGTTTAATAGAAGGAAAATTTTATTGACATTTCCTTACAAAAAGAAGAAAGTCACATTCCATGATGTTACAATGAAGTCAAGTTCAGAAGTTGTGTCATCTGAAGACTTCAAAGACATTTGAAGGTGCTTTCACAAGAAGATCATAAATCCATATAGAAGATGAAGGAAGATTCAAATCAAGAAGGAAAAGGATAATCGAGATGTTTAGAAGAAAATAGTAGAAAATAGGAGAAAATAGGAGAATCAAAATATAGAAGAGGAGAGTCGAGATGTTTAGAAGAAAATAGTCGAAAATATTGAAGAGAATGGTCATCTTAGGAAGCATAAACAAGATCTAATGGATCAAATTCATAAACTTAAAGATGATGAGAATTCGCAAGAAGAAATGATCAATAATATTAAGAATGATAGAGATTTGTTGGAGCAAATTCAGAAGAGGAAATCCAAGTCCTCGAGCTCAAAAATCCAAATTGAAGAAAAATAAGCAAATACAAATCCAATCATCATCACAGTTCAAAAAGAAGCCAATCTAGTAAAAAACCAAACAACAAGAACTCCTTACCGACACCCAAATTATAAAAATAATTTTGACCAACAACAGGGTCAAAATGAACATAAACAAAGGAGTTATGATCCGAGAAAAGAAAGAACACAAAATAAAAAAACTGAGCGGAAATCGAGAAGTTCCATCCAACAAAACGATCATCAAACAACTCCAATAAAGATAGATCTCAGATGGACTACTTCACGAACGATGTGACATTTTTTCTTGGGAATTCGAAACTCATATCATCTCCTTTTGTCAAGTGTCGCAATTCTAACAAAAAAAATAGAGAGATGACATTACAAGCAAGGAATCAGACATAAGTCTTGTCTTCAGTAAGCTTTGAGGACAAAGCTTCCCTTAAGGGAAAGGCAATGTAATGAATAATTAATAACACATATATATTAATAACAATTAAAAAAGATTAATAATTAATAATTAATATTAAATGTAATGAGAGGATGCTTGCCCCCAATAGTCAATGCCCAAGCTATTATAAAAAGCAGGCCAACATTTGTATATTCATCATATTTTATCTTTTAAACTATATATTCGATTATTTGACCAATTATGGATCCTTTGTATTATTTACATTGGTTATTTGAGTAAGAAATGATTTTGTCATTCCAGAAGTACTTATTGTTTTAAAAAATTGAATACTAAGAAACTAAATGAGATAGAGAAATTTTCCATCCAACTATAGGAAATTCTTTATGGATTCCCCCCACCCTCAAAATAAAAATATGACCACCATGGTCAGAAGAAGACAAATGCATAATCTCATAGGTTACTCTACCCATTCAAAAAATAAATAAATACAAACCAAGCAACATATTGTTGAGTTTTTTAATCATCCTAGCATTAGACAATCATGCTACCTACCCCACACAACACAAGGATAATACCCCTTCTCCACCCAATAGTACCTTAGAATTTATCCCCTCTCATTATCTTTATGTGTGCATAGAAATTTCAAAATGTTATCTATTTCAAATTAAACTCCAACAAAATTGCTCTTGGTTCTTGGGAATTTTATTATCAACTTTGTTCATGGATTCTTAGTGTGTGTCTCTTTACTTACTTCAGTTTCTATTGTTTTATCTCATACCCTTCATCTTTCTCTCTGAGGCTTCAGCTTCCTTCTCTTACTCTCTCTTAAGCTTCGATGGTTTTCTTTCATGGGCCATTATGTCCAATAGCATGTTAGCTCCCTTTTTCAAAGATAAGAAAACTCGATTTTTTATCTTCTCCAAAGCTTCCAAAAAGAACCTCCTCTTTTTGTATTCAAATTTCCTCACTTGGCATGAGTGAGGTGGAAAGAGAGTCCTAATCCAACTTTGTTTATATCCAATAATGTAGGGGACAGATTTACTAGGATGTAGGAATTGGTTCCTATATTTAGGATATGGTTAGGTCCGCCACTCATATCTAAAATTAGACTATAGGTTAAGGTTAACATCAAGATTATAAAAGAGTGAAGGGTTAGGGTAATGGTAAGATGGGTAGCACAAGTAGGCATAGGAAACATATTTTACTAGGAATACTTACATTACCTTTGACCTCCTTACTTTTTTCATTTCATGGTATATCATAGCCCCTTTATATGTTCATGCTAAATCATTCTTGGTTCTTTTATTATCTACAAAATAACAATGTTTCCAAGTATTAAAAATCACCATGGAATGTCTACCTCATGGTGTAAAAAAAAGTACAACACTAAAGGTATCTATGCACAACATTGCATAATCAAATTTGGAATATTAAAAAGGGTTAAAAACCATGACACTACATTATTGTATACTCCAATGCATTGAAGCAGTTTCCTATCAATTGGCTCTTCCAACCCACTCCACGACTTTCCCAATTTTTCATGTGTATTGTTTGAAGAAGGATGTGGCGTAGAATTTTTGAGTTCATACCAACCATCCAAAAATTGATGAAGAGAATTCCATTTGGTTCTATCCAAAGGTTGTAGTGGGCATCATAAACTGTTGACATTGGTGCACAATTCAAGAAGTACTCATACAATAAAAGGATACACATTTGGAGGACACCACTTGGGAATCAACAATGATTTTATAAGAGTTTCCACACCTCCAACATTGAGGACAATGTAACCTTTGAAGGGGGATGTCATGTTAGGGCCTACCCTAACCTCTCTACTTTGGGGATACTTAGGAGCTATTAATTATTATATGAGGCCATCTTATTTGAATTAGTCCCATTAGGTAGTTAGTGGGTAGTAGTTACTCAATGTAAAAGGGTCTGTTGGAAACCTAATCTATTAGGGATAGTAAAAGTTATTACTATTCACATTGGTGAATATGAAGAGTCACCATGATTCTAAGAGACATTTTGGATTATGAAACGAAAGGTCATATGCATTGTTTTTATGTGTATAGTCTTAATGAAATTATGTACTCACACTGATATCTATTTGTCTTTTCTTATATTTCATTTGGCTAGGTAGTCTAATAGTGGCAGTATCACAGATGGTTTTGTCTATCCTCTAGTTTGCCCTCCCTAGTGTACCATATCTTGCAACTCTACCCTTTTCCAATGACACTAGAAAATTTGAAAATCCAACTTAGAAAATATTGTGTACCTAAGAATATTGTGTACCTAGATATCGTGGAGGGTGGAAAAGACAGATGAGGCGTAAGAGAGCCAAAAATAATGGATTTTTGGTTTTTGTGAAGCATTTTTGTCTTTTCTTCTAAGAGGAATTTAGTGATGAACTGGAGCTGTTAGTGAACATTTGAGGGAAGAATTATAGGGATTTCCCTCATGAGAAAGGTGGAAATATTTTAGTTGCTTCCACATCTATATGGTGCTCTCCCCAATTAATGAGACTTCTATTCCACTTGGAACGAGGTTATAAGTACATTACTTTTCAACAAAGAACTCTAATTCATGGCTACTCAAAGGAAGACATACTTGTGATCACAAAGTTAATCTTCAAAAGAGGAAAGAAGAAAAAAAGAATTATCTATCATTCTTGCTATTGGTTGTGGTAAAATAAATACAATAAAATATTTGTATCTCAAGATCCATTTTACATAGTCATGTTGTAAGTTCACTTGTAAATAATCAGTTTAAGTAGTTTAATTTAGAATGTTACGAGTCATTAAACTTGTAATAAATAAAATTATACATAAAAAACTATGATAATTAAAAATCACAAACCTTAACTACTTTCTAAAAATCAAATTCAAATTTGCAATGAAGATGATTTAAGAAGACTTTGCTTGTGAAGTATTCTTTTAAACATGATATTTTGAATAATTTAAATAAAATGTAAATATAAAGTTCAATTAATTTTGGATTTATTTAAAAAAAGATAATCTCTCAAAAACATAAATAGATTGCATTGTGTCATAATTTAAACATGATCTTCCACCTATCTTCGAGTGGATATACTCCACCCATCTTCAACATTTGAATGAAGCTTTGTCAATAAAGATAAAAATAGATATTTAAATAGAATTGGAGCTTTGTAAATAGAGATAAAAATAGATATTTAAATAGAATTGGAGGGGAAATTAGTGATTAAAAATTAAAGACTAAATTAAGTATACAAAGATAAAAATAAAAATTAATAATTATATTATATTAATAATGAAAGAAACTATATTTAAGGATTAAGAATAGGGAGAAATAAGATTAAATTAACTATTAAATGGATGAAATAAAATATAGAATAGGATTTAGTTTTATTAAATAAAATTAAAAGTAAAGAAGTTTCCTTAAAATAAGGAAAATTAAAAATTTGATCAAGTATAAAATATAAAATAATAGGCAATCAGATTTTTTTATTAATTTAATTTAAAATATTATTAATTATTTAAATATAAAGGCTTGGGTGAATGAAATTAAAAGAAGGTAAAACTACAATAAAGAATTTTTGATAAAAAAGAGTATGATGAAGTTTGAAAATAAGAGATATTAAATAAAAAATTTAAAGTGATTTTTATATAATAAAAAAATTATTAATATTTATAAAACATTAGCAAGTTGGAAAAAATAATTATAAATTAAGTGAAATTAAGATTAAAATTAAAATGAAATATAAAAAAAAACAAAACAAAACATAAGAAAATGGGGAAAATTAAAAATTTAGGTGAAGGTACAAAGATAATTAACCATAGAAATTGTTAGAAAAGATTAGGGATTGGAATGGAGAATAAATTTTACAAAAGCACAGGAGGAGAATTAATTTAAAGTTGGGGGAAGAATAAGTTAAATCATAAGAAATATAGTCAAGGAGAAGGTGATTTAGAGAACAAATAAAAAGGAGCTCAAAAATTATAATTCTAAAAAATAAAGATTGATATGGGTTAGAAATGAGGGAGAGAGGAGATCACCAAAACATGATTAATGATTAAGATGATAGACTAAATGTTTCCAAGATTCACAATTAAAGTTTTTGGGATGTTTTTCAATCTCTAAAGCTTCCTTAACTAACCACGAACATGCAATTTGGTAGATGCCTTGGGATTGAAAAGGATCGGATTTATCTTTGACACTCCTGAATCACTATTTAAGTGCATTATGGGGTTTGAAGATCATTTTGATATTGTTTTTAATGAGAATCTTGGAAATGTGATCCATAATACCATTAATGAATGAGAGCAGAACATAAGATTGGATCGAGGATGAGCATTTGGAAGGGTCTGAGATTTTGGATGAAGGACTTGACAAAAGATTTTGTTAATAAGGTGTTGAGGGTAGCCATTGGCCATGAGGGCCTTGGTAAGGTGGGATCTTTCTTGAGCAAAATGATAGGGGTCAGAAATGTGAAACGCTCTAGTAATTAGAGTCTTAAGAACTTGACAGATTTTTTAGAAGGATTGTGGTGGGATAGGGCATAAAGATACCTATCTGTATGGGTCTTTTTCTGGTAAATGTGATGAGACAATGAGCCATCCTCTTGTCGAGTGACCAGGACGTTAAGGAAGGGAAGAGAACCATTTTATTTGATTTCCATAGTGTTTTGGATATGCGGAGCGATATACTATTAAGATGATTCAAAAACTTCTCAAGGGAGGCACACCCATGCAGCCAAATGACAAAAGTGTCGCTCATGAATCGACACCAGCATTTGGGTTTATGGGTAAAGGAATTAATGGCAAGGGATTCAAAATGTTCCATGAAAATGTTACTGACTATCAACATGATGATTCCTTTGGTTTACTCATAAAACTTACCTTTAAAACATAAAAAAGTACAAGTGAGACAAATCTTAATAAGATTTACATTTGATTATTATTTTTTAGTTTATTTAAATACATTATTTATTATAAAAATACATGAATGAAAACACAATTTGATCTCAAAATAGGTATGTCAACAATTCCTTTAATAGATTATAAAATCCCAAAGTAAATCTAAGATACGAAAGCTAAGTTTTACTTCTTCCATTTGCAATCCTTTTAGTTACATCAATTACAAAAGACATTCTACAAGTTAGGTACACTCTTTTGATTTTACAATACTTATTATGTCAAATTTAATAGATGCAATCCCTTTAGTTACATCAATTACAAAGGGCTTTCTACAAGTTGGGTACACTCTTTTCATTTTACAATACTAATTACAAAGAACCTTCTACAAGTTGGGTACACTCTTTTCATTTTACAATACTTATTATGTCAAATTTAATAGACGGACAATTCACATTAAGAATGAAAAATATTAACAATTATGAAGTATATCAAATTGTAGGTTCTACAAATACAAACAAGAGGAGGAATGAAAAATATTAACAATCATGAAGTTTATCAAATTTTAAATGCTTTGTTTTAAATTCTACAAAGTAGAAGAGGGAAAAGGGGGTGGATTAGCTTTATATTTTAAAGTTTAAAAAAAAAATATTTATTAAAAATTAACAAGCATCCATAATGTCTTGATCACATAAATTTTAATTTTTCCCTCTTAACGTTCAAAAAATCCAAAGTGAATTTGTTTATGTTAAAAAAAATGACATTTTAAAATTTTTTAATCTCTTACAAAATTATAACATATACCTATATATATATAAATACAGACTTCCATCGAAACAATTTATTAATATCCATCCACTGCAGTTATCAGCCGAAATCCAATCGGTTTTTTCCGACTCCGTCATTGTAGCAGCGTTGTTGTCAATTAGCTATCCGTGTCTGAAGCGTGGTTAGAAAATTGTTTCCCTATCTCAATGAGTTCATAATTCAACCAGTTGTAAGTAGTAGTAAAGTTAATCCAGTGTGTGCAACTCAATCCTTTCAACCATTCAAGTGTGTGCAACTCAATCCTTTGCTTTGACGCAACGTTTATGCATTCTAACAAGATTTCAATTACTTGAATGCCTCCACTGCAGTTATCAGCCGAAAGCCAATCGTTTTTTCCAACTCCGTGATTGTAGTGGCGTTGTTTTCAATTGGCTATCCGTGTCTGAAACTAAAACCCTTAAAAACTGCTCATGTTTCACTTTGCCACATACATCTTTATGGCAGAGAAGCCATGCAAACGAGCCCTATGCATCTTTTTGGTAGACACGCCATGCAACAGAGCCAACGACGCTAAGTTGACGCTGCTAACTTATTTTAACTCCACTAAGACACGCCATGCAAGTGAGACAATGGTGCAACGGCGCTTACTTATCGTTAGCTCCACTCATGAATTATTTTAATTCCACTTAGAAATGCCATGCAAGTGAGCCAATGGCGCAGCGGAGCTAACGTATCTTTAGATCCACTGAAGAAAAGCAAATAAAGCCAAAAAGGAGAAAAAGGAAAACAAAAAAACATCTTCCAGGGTAATTGCCCCGTCCTTTATAACCTCACTGCAGCACCAACCGTAGCGGGGGGTCTGCACGATTCTAAAATCAAATATTCATCTTCAATTGAATTGGGTGGGATTCGCGAATGGAGATTGAACTCGACGGGGGATGTGGGGGATGTGTTGAAAAAAAATAGCCTCTGTCCCTGCAATAACCTCAATCTCTGCTTCTGCCTGTAGCAGCCTGCTCTGTTCTCCCTTTTGCTGCTCCTGTACACGCAATGCATAATCCTTTCTGCACGTTGAAAAACCTTGCACCAAAAATGTAGATTACAGAAGCTAACAACAGATATAAAACTTTAAAAACAATTGATAACAACAGATCTGAAATTCAGAACAGAGTATACAGAAAAATGAAGACACACACGCATAGACAAAAACAGAATTGGGCATAAAACATAGTTTTTATTTTTCTTCATCGTTCTGTACACCTTACCACAGATGCAAAATTATAAAGTGTAGATATTTCTTGAGGTCTCTTGAATTTTCAAGATGAGAGGATAAGCATTGCTTCCTCGAGAAGCATCTTAAACCAAAAATTCAACACAGGCTATTAATTACAGGGCCGATGGCTTTTTGGATTTTTCGGTATTAAATTCATGCGGCTGGGTAGTTGAAACAGTGCTCGTATTAGAGTTAAGCAGCGGAAAGTCATGAAGACAGTGTCGATGCCTTAATTTGGCTTCACCGACCAACATTCTCCCACTTGAAGCCAAATGAACGCTTCTCTGATGCTACTCCTAGGATGTACTCAAGTCACCCCCATCCCTACCAATCTCCTAGATAGCTCTTTCTTGTCTCTTGGCAAAGTCTTAGTCAACATGTCAACAGGATTCTTAGTAGTATGAATCTTTTCCAGATATAGATGCCCTTCTTCCAATACTTGGCGAATCCAATGGTACTTCAGATCAATGTGCTTGGTCCTTGAGTGAAATGCTAGTTTTTTCGCCAAGTGAATGGCACTTTGACTGTCACAATGCAACACATACTTATTTTGCTTAATTCCCAGCTCTCCTAGGAATCATTGCATCCACAACATCTCTTTGCAAGCCTCTGTTGCAGCTATGTATTCTGCCTCAGTTGTGGAGAGAGCTACTACCTTTTATAGCCTAAATACCCAAGACACAGCTGCACCTGCAAATGTATACAGATAACCAGTAGTGGACTTTCTAGTGTCCACATTTCCAGCCATATCTGCATCTGTGAAGCCTTCAAGCACAATGTCATTATTACCAAAACATAAACAGTAATTATTTGTTCCCTTGAGATACCTTAAGATCCACTTTACTGCTTGCCAATGTTGCTTGCCCGGATTGGCAAGGAACCTACTCACTACTCCCACTGAATGTGCAATGTCTGGTCTAGTACACACCATGGCATACACAAGGCTTCCAACTGCTGAAGCATAAGGAATCTTACTCATTTCCTCTTTCTCCTTGTCATCACAAGGACACAAATCAACACTTAGTTTGATGTGAGTTGCAAGAGGTGTGCCCAGTGGCTTGGCATCCTTCATGTTGAACCTGTTGAGCACCTTTTCAATGTATTTTTCTTGTGACAGCCACAACCTTTTATTCTTTCTGTCACGTATGATCGAAATGCCCAATATTTGTTGTACTTGGCCCAAATCCTTCATTGCAAATTGATTTCCCAAATCCTTCTTCAGCTTGTTAATCATGCTCTTATCTTGCCCAACAATTAGCATGTCATCCACATATAACAATAGAATAATAAACTTTTCTTGGTCATAATTGTTAATGTAAACACAATGATCAGCCTCTAATCTCCTAAAACCATGCTCCAACATAAAGGCATCAAATTTCTTATACCATTGACGAGGTGCTTGTTTGAGCCCATAGAGGCTCTTCTTCAACCTGCAAACCAAGTTCTCTTTGACTTTTACTTGGAATCCTTCCGGCTGCTCCATATAAATTTCTTCCTTGAGTTCTCCATGGAGGAAGGCGGTCTTCACGTCTAACTGTTCACACTCCAAGTCTAAAGTAGCAGCAAGACCAAGAATAACTCTAATGGATGACATTTTAACAACAGGTGAAAAAATTTCATTGAAGTCAATACCTTCTTTTTGGGCAAATCCTTTCACTACCAAGCTTGCCTTGTACCTTTCCTTCTTGCCTTCACCTTCCTGCTTGATCCTATATACCCACTTATTTTGTAGGGCTTTTCTTTCTTTTGGAAGCTTCACTAACTCCCAAGTTTTATTTTCCAATAGGGAGTCCATTTCTTCATGCATAGCTTTCTTCCAATCCTTGCTATGCTCAACATCACAAGCTTCCTGAAAACAATTTGGCTCACCTTCATCAGTTAGCAAAACATAGTTTGAAGGTGGATACTTTTGTGAAGGATTATGAGGTCTAGAAGACCTGTGAACTAGTTGTGGTGGTATGTTTTCCACCTGGACCTCTTGTAATGGCTGCTACAAGGCTTCTTCTTCTCGTTGTCCATCATGTTCAACTGGTTGTCCACCATTTTCTGCCTGTTATCCATAATTTTCTTGCAATGGTGGTATGTTTTCTTGATGCTCAACATACCTGTCAATAGATTTCTTGACCTCCATGACACCTATAGGCTTCTTAAACATCTCTAATTCATTAAATATAACATCCCCGCTTCTAATAACTTTACATTTAACCGGATACCATAAACGGTAACCAAACTCACCATCCGCATATCCCAAGAAAATACATTTCATTGATTTATTGTCTAACTTAGTTATTTGTTCTTTGGGAATGTGTACAAATGATTCACATCCAAAAATTTTAAGATGAGAATAGTTTACCTTCTTCCCGGTCCAAACTTCTTCAGGAATGCCACCGTCCAATGTTGTTGTAGGTGAGCAGTTGATGAGGTAACAAGCTGTTCTTACTGCTTCTGCCCAAAAATGCTTTTCCAACCCAGAATTTGACAACATGCTCCTTACCTTCTCCATGATGGTGCAGTTCATCCTTTCTGCAGTACCATTCTATTGAGGAGTTCCAGGGATAGTCTTCTCATGCTTTATGCCAATCCTGTTACAGTATTCTTTGAATGCATTGGAGCAATACTCTCCACCATTATCTATCCTTAAACACTTGAACAACTTGTTAGTTTCTATTTCAACACTAACATGAAATTTCTTAAATGTTTCAAATACCTTATCTTTTCTTTTAATGGGGTAGGCCCAAACCCTCGTAGATGCTTCATCTATGAATGTGACAAAATATGAGGCTCCTTCTAAGGACTTCACATTCACTGGACCAAACAAATCAGAGTGCACCAATTCTAAGAGATTTGCTTTCCTTTCATGGCCTCTTCTCATAAATGACACTCTGCATTGCCTACCATATATGCAATGCTCACAAAGGTCAAGTTCATAGGATTTCAAACCTGCAAGCAGATTTTTGTCAACAAGAATTTTTAGGCCCTTCTCGCTGATGTGACCCAAGTGCTTATGCCATAGATCTGGCAAGCTTCCTTCTTTTGCAACAGTGGCCACATCTGATTTCCTTGTTGTTTCTCTTAATGTGTACAACGTTCCTGTCTTGGGTCCTTTAGCCATGACCAATGCCCCTTTACAAATTTTCCAACCACTTTTTCCAAAGGTTGTGGAGCAACCTTCATCATCCAATTGTCCCACTGAGATTAGGCTCGTGCGCATTTCTGGGACATGCCTCACTTGTTTCAATAAGATATCATGCCCATCCTTTGACTGGATTCAAGCATCTCCCACTCCAACAATGTTGCAGTAGTGATTGTTTCCCAAGTGCACTCTACCATAATCACCACTTTCATATGCAACAAAGTTGTTCTTACATGGAGTTACATGGTGGGATGCCCCGGAGTCAAGGATCCAATCTATGCTAGTACCATAAGTATATAAGCATACATCTTCTCCTGAAACAGTAAATAAGACATCACCATCTGAAACAACTGCAGTGGTCTCACCTTCATTTGTGTTGGCTGACCTTTGGTTTCTGTTGGTCGATTTTTGCTCCTTCTGCTCTCTCTTCCAAAACCAGCACTCCTTCTTCACCTGTCCTTGTTTCCCACAATGAAAGCAAGTGTTGATGTATATGTAACTTCGGAATGTATTTCATCTATGTATTTCATATATATTTATTGTACCCTTATAAGAGATGTGTTATTCCTCTATAAGGAAGTGTCATCATGTGTATTGACAAGTGTCGCAAGTATGTTAACTTGCCGATGGGTTATTAGACCACCATGTGTGGGGTCGGCCCTATTTTATGTAATATGTAATTAATGTACCTAGCTAGACAAGTCGGCCCCATAAGGATATTGGGCAAACAGGTTAAGTATAAATAGAGATCGGGAGATCTCTATTTGGATCATTCAAAAACTCTTACTTCCTTCACTCAGAAAGTGGCGCACTAGTGAGGAGGAGGATCATCTGCTACTAGGAGACTATCTCTGTGTATTTTGGTTGTACTTTGGTTGAGCCATTGCTCTCTCTATCTCTGAGGAAGTTGTGGGGTTTTTCACCTTAGGTTTTTCCCCACGGAAACTCTGTGTCTCTTGTCTCTCATGCTTTTGATTCTTGTGATGATTGACATGCTTGTTATGATTGTTATGCATTGATATTCTGTACATGTTATTCTCTAAGTAAAGATCCTAGAGCATTATGAATTAATGCTCAAAATTTAACATGGTATCAGAGCTAACCTGAGAAGAAGACATTGTGCAGTGACAAAAACTAGGGTTTCTTGTTTATTGGGTTTCTCTCCACAGATTTTGGAAAAGCAGTCTAGTAGATTGACTCTACTCATCAAAGAGAATTTATCTGTCAAATCAAAATTCAATTCTGAGCATTTTCAGATTTGGCCCTAAAAATTAGGGTTTCCACAAAATAGGAATTTCTGAAATCTAAAGACATAGCTGAAAGCTCCTTGCAAAAATCGAATTTTAGAGCTTTGGATCGAGATTTTTGGCTGGGTAGATCTCCGGGAAACTCAAACCCTAATTCAAGGTCCTCCTCAGTGAACCCGGGAAGACAAAAAGGCATTTCTGAAGGGTAAAGCTTTGCAGATCTCAAATTTTGAATACACCAGGCTGATCAGCTCATCAAGGCACATCTTTCTATCCTTTTAGAAAGTTGAAATTCACATTTTGAATTTTTAGGGTTTTTTTTTTCCAACAAACCCTAATCCGGGACCAAATCCAGTTTTCAGCAAAATAAGTGGTAAGACCTAAATCTTTTCTATTTCCATTTGAAGTACTCTTTAAAGATGTCTCACCACACCAAGCTTGAGGATAAGCTTGAAGGGGCTGATAACTTCCAAGCCTGGAAGTATAGGATTGGGTTAATCCTGGAAGAGAATGAGTTGAACTCATATCTAAAAGAAGACATCCCTATCCCAGAGGATGAAGAAGCTAAGGTATTGCATAAGAAGAACTTGGTCAAGGAAAAGAGAATCATTGGCGATTCTATCAAAGACCATCTCATACCTCATGTGTCTTCTCTAAAGACACCCAAAGAGATGTTTGACTCTCTAACCAAGTTATTTGAAGGGAAGAACATAAATCAGAAGATGACTTTGCGGAATCAATTGAAATGGGTCAAGATGTTGAATGAAGAAACCATTCAGTCTTACTTCTCCAAGGTCTCTCAGATCAAGGAACAACTTGAAGCTATGGATGAAGTAGTGGACAATGGTGAAGTTGTTATGAGCACTCTGAATGGCCTACCTAGGTCATGGGACTCCTTTATTCAAGGAATCTATGCAAGGAAGAAATTGATCTCTTTCAATAAACTGTGGGAGGGATGCTCTCAAGAAGAAGCTAGGCTTGTAGCTCATGAAGAAAAGATGGGAGGTGAAGATCAAGCTCTCGCGGCTCACACCAAAAGAAGCAAGCCCAAGAAGGAGCACTCTCACTACAAGAGATCCTATCACAACCAACAAAAGAATAAGAAGGATATAAGATGTTTCACATGCAAGGAGAAGGGTCACTTTGCTTCAGAATGTCCCGAGAACAAAAGGGATAACAACAACTCCAGCAAGAAGAAGAAGGGCAACAAAAGAAAGTTCCATGCTCATGCTGCTGAAGATGATGAACCTCCAAAGAAGAAGGCTAGGGAAGAAAGTGATAATGACTCATCAAGTGAGAAGAGTATGTTTTAATCTCTGCTCTCACAGGTACTATCTCTCATGGTTGTAAAGATTGGTTAATTGATAGTGGGGCTTCCAAACACATGACTGGGTTTAAAGAATCTTTTGTAAACTTATCTGAACATGGATCACCCTGTAAGGTGAAACTTGGGGATGATTATCAATACCCCATCACAGGAAGTGGTGAAGCCTCCTACAACCTAGATTCTGGAAAATCTTTGAAGATGAAAGAAGTCCTTTATGTACCTGGGCTCAAGAAGAACCTACTCTCCATCTCTGCATTGGATGCAAAAGGTATGAGGGTTGCATTTGTGGATGGCCAAGTTCTAATGTGGCCAAAGGGAAAGACCATAGATGATGCAGTAGTGTTTGGAGAGCAAGAGGGAGGATTGTACAAATTAAAGCGACAACCTCAACATGCTATGAAGACAAAGATTCATCCATAGTCATGGATCACATAGAGGTATGTATAATTTGTTTTTGAAAAGGTTAACTAATGAGTTATGCAGGTCATTGAAGAGAACAAGAACACATTGCTAGACATAACTAGCAAATATGATGACCAGGTATGTTTTTGTTATCGTATACTTTTGTATGATTGATAATGATTACTCTTGAAGTTACAAGTTTGAGTAGCCTAGGGCTTATGCATATTATGTTTCTTACCTTAATTGGTGATATGACTAATCAGAAGAGTCATAAAATTGAGTAATCACGTGTTTAGGTATATTATGTTTATGACTAACCATAAGAATGTTGTTTGAAATGATCCTAACTATACATGCTTGAGATTATTGTGTTTTGATAATATTAAGATTATACTAATGAGATCTCGAGGATAACACAATGATGATACTAATAAGCATGCATAGGGATCGAGAATGAATTCGAGAACAGGTAATCTAGGAAGCAAAGATCAAGAGGGAGCACACTCCAGTGGTTTCTGCGAGGCTGCAGATATTCAGAGAGAGTTGACCATCTCTCTACATTCCACAACAGAAAGGTATAGAAGAAGCTACTTCAAATTAGGACTCCAACAGCTCCTGCAAGGAATCAAAGACTCAGAGGGAGTCCACCCAAAAAACAAACAAAGATAATTATTTTAATTATTTGTTTATTTAATAATATTGTTCAATGATGTATATGCTTATGTTCCTAGATTTAGGATGTGTATTATGCATATTAGAATGATTCCATTAATGAACATCTTACTACTAATATGCATTTGATGGGTAAGTAGGCCTATGGCACTGTACAACATTCCATTGCTACTTATCTAGAATGAAACCTCTTTGCTGACATGTTGGGAGCTACTGCAAACTATTAACAATGTTTTGGTGGAGACTGGAAGGCATCTAGAAAGCTATGGAACATGGATAAATGTTGTATTGAAGCATTGGCTAAGATAATTGCATGATTGTGTGACATATTTCCTTATGTGTAAGAATTTGTTCTGAAAATTATGATATGTTTCTAATCATGAAATTTAACTTGTTTTGTAGGAAAGACCATATACCTTCACCTACAAAAGAAGGACTACAACATTTGTTCTAGCAACAAAGATATCTATTGAAGATATTGAAGTTCCCATGATCTGGGATGAAGAAGTGGAAGAATGCCATGATCCGTCGATCATGAAAAATAATGTTTGGGATGCAGTACCAAGACCTGAAGGGGAGTCTGTAGTGACTTCCAAGAGGATCTACAAGATCAAGCATGTTGTAGATGGCAGCATAGAGAAGTATAAAAGTGATGAAATGTAAGATACACTAGGTGGATTTCAAGACAGCTTTCTTGAATGGTGTAGTTGAAGAAGAAGTATATGTGGAGCAGACACTTGGTTCTGAGACACATGACAGGGAGTCATATATGTGCAGAACTTGGTGGGATAGTCAGCTTTCTATCCAGTTTGGGCTTTACCAAGAGTAAAGCGGGTGCAAACCTTTACTACAAGGTTGAGGAAGGCAATCCAGTGATACTACTTTTATATGTGGATAACCTATTTGTAACAGGTGAAGATAGATTGATTGCCGACACGCAGCGGAATCTTGCTGCTGAGTTCGATATGAAGGACTTGGGGATGATGCACTATTTCTTAGGTATGGAGGTGTGGTAGAGTACAGATGGGATCTTCCTTGGACAAGGGAAGTATACTGTAGATATCCTGAAGAGGTTCAGGATGATGGATTGCAAGGCCATGGCCACACCTATGGCATTGAATCTGAAGCTTCTATGTGATGCTTCATCTGAGCCGGTTGATGTCCCTATGTATTGTCAAATGATTGGGTCCTTGATGTACCTGATGAACACGAGACCAGATATTTGCTTTGCAGTGAACACATTGAGCCAGTTCCTGACGGATCCGAGGAGTGTTCACCTGGTTGTTGTAAAGCATATTCTGAGGTACCTAAAGGGTATAGTTGATTATGGGCTCAGGTATGAAGCGAATCAAAAGTTTAACCTGCAAGGTTATGTTGATTCAGATTGGGCAAGCAGTGCTGCAGATAGGAAGAGCACATCTGGGTGCTACTTCAGTATGGGATCAGGTGTGATCTCTTGGTTTAGCAGGAAGCAATCCTGCGTAGCACTGAGTACAATCGAGGTAGAGTATGATGCAGCTTGTTCGGCTAGTTGTGAGGCAGTATGGTTGCAGAAGCTACTATCTGAGTTATTTGATCTCCCGTTGGATACTACTGGTATCTTCTGTGATAGCCAGAGTTGTGTGAAGCTGTTTGAGAACCCAGTGTTTCACAACAGGTCGAAACACATAGAGATCAAATATCACTATATCAGGGATATGGTGTAGAGAGGAGCAGTGAAGCTCCTGTATGTTGCGATGGATGAGCAGATTCCAGATGTGTTGATGAAGCCACTATCCAGAGTGAAGTTCGAGTACTTCAGAGAGAGGCTTGGTGTTCTTCGGATTGATGACACTTCAAGGAAGAAGTGATGGACACATTTGCAGAAGCCATTCCAAGCATGTTGGAAGGAGGATCCTTCACATGGCTGTGGATGTAAGTGCTAGATGATGAGCATCAGGACGATGCTCCAGTTACTGCTCTGTATATGCATCAGGAGGATGCTAGATATGATGAGTTGGATCATTTATATGTATATGTATGTACGCATCATGTTGGATGCTGGATATGATCGGTTGGATCATTTTGTATGTACGCATCATGTTGGATGCTAGATATGATCAGTAGGATCATTTGTATGTATTTTGTATATGCATCATGTTGGATGCTTGGACCATGTATCTATATATGTATCAAGTGGATACTGTGTATGATCAGGTAGATCATGTATGTTGATATATATCAGTTAGATGCATTGTGTATCTATGTATGTATCAGGTGGATACATTGTATGATCAGGTGGATCATGTATGAAGATATATATCAGGTAGATACTTGGTATGCATCAGGTAGATGCAGTGTATGATCAGGATGATCATAGATGACGAGCTTCAAGATGTTGCTCCAGATGACATGCAGTAGGATGTTGCAGTGATGATGATCAGGATGATCATGTATGCATTAGGATGATGTATGGTGAGTATCAGGTTGATACTCTATGGTCATGGATCAGGTTGTGCAGATGAGCATATAATTTGGCCCTGGGAGATTTGCAGATAGTCCTTTGAGGTTTTTCCTATGGCATGTAATCTGGCCCTGGGATATCTGGCGAATGCTCTTTCAAGGTTTTGCTCTGGGAGGACATATAATTTGGCCCTGGGATATCTGTAGATAGTCTTGCAAGGTTTTTCCTATGGCATATAATTTGGCCTTGGGATATCTGGCAGATGCTCTTTCGAGGTTTTGTCCTATGGCATATAATTCGGCCCTGGGAGATCCGATAGGTTGAGCTATGTGCTTGTAATAAGTCCTGGGATGCTCTTGCAAGGTTTTTCCATGACCACATGTAATCTGTCCCTGGGAGATCCTATAGGTAGAGCTGTGTGCTCGTAACAGCCTGGGATGCTATCGCAAGGTTTTGTGGTGAGGTCACATATAATATGTCCCTGGGAGATCCTACAGGTAGAGTCGTGTGCTCGTAACAGCCTGGGATGCTCTTGCAAGGTTTTGTGACGCACGTAATAAGTCCCAAGGATTCCACAGTATGGCCAATGATGATGAAGACCTGCAGGTGGTGGGCCTACATCCAGTATGAAAAAGGACTGGCTCTGTAGAACTTCCTATGACGAGTAGATGCAGAGATTGTTTGAGATAGCAGCAGCAGTGATGATGATGATGATTCGAGGACGATGCATCGATGACGATGATCCAGAGAAGAAGACTTGTGCTAGCAGATCTGTGTCAAGAAATACCTTCCTAGTTAAGAGGGAGTGTTGATGTATATGTAACTTCGGAATGTATTTCATATATATTTATTGTACCCTTATAAGAGATGTGTTATTCCTCTATAAGGAAGTGTCGTCATGTGTATTGACAAGTGTCGCAAGTATGTTAACTTGCCGATGGGTTATTAGACCACCATGTGTGGGGTTGGCCCTATTTTATGTAATATGTAATTAATGTACCTAGATAGACAAGTCGGCCCCATAAGGATATTGGGCAAACAGGTTAAGTATAAATAGAGATCGGGAGATCTCTATTTGGATCATTCAAAAACTCTTACTTCCTTCACTCAAAAAGTGGCACACTAGTGAGGAGGAGGATCATCTGCTACTAGGAGACTATCTCTGTGTATTTTGGTTGTACTTTGGTTGATCCATTTCTCTCTCTATCTCTGAGGAAGTTGTGGGGTTTTTCACCTTAGGGTTTTCCCCATGGAAACTCTGTGTCTCTTGTCTCTCATGCTTTTGATTCTTGTGATGATTGACATGCTTGTTATGATTGTTATGCATTGATATACTGTACATGTTATTTTCTCAGTAAATATCCTAGAGTATTATGAATTAATGCTCAAAATTTAACAACAAGTGAGTCTTCCTTTTCTTGGTTTTGATCTGCCCCTGGATTTTGAATGCCCATGTCTACCTCGATCCATTTTCCTGCCATGATTAGTTAGGCTTAGAGCTTCTTCTCCATGGTTTTCTGTCACTGATTTCCTTCGTAGCTCCTCGTTCATTAGCATGTTGCTAACATCATCAAACTTCAAGGTCCCTGCAGGAGCTGAAGTGCTCATGGAAACAATCAAATTTCCCCAGCTGTCTAGCATGGAGCACATAAGTAGGATGGCTCTGATTTCATCATCCAAGATAATTTTGACAGAGGAAACCGGGCTAGTAATTATGTTGAATTCATTTAAGTTCTCTGCAACTGAAGCACCCTCCTTCATCTTGAGGTTATACAGCTTCTTCATCAAGAACACTTTGTTTGAAGATGTGTTTTTCTCATACAAATCATGCAGCTTCTTCCATAGAGCCTCTGCTGTCTTCTCCCCAGCCACATTGAAGTAGACACTCTTTGCTAAGTACTGCCTAATTGTGGCAATGGACTTCCTCTCAAGCTTGTTCCATCTTCATCTGTCATTGATGAAGGCTTACTTGTTGCTCCCTAAATTGGAAAGTAGTGGTCCTTTAGAATTAGTATGTCCTCCATCTGTGCTTTCCGTAGAGTAAACTTGCCCCCATTTAGCTTCTCCATGTCACTCATGGCGGTGACCTCCATGCTGCAGCTTCTAGAACCTTGCTTTGATACCATTTGTTTGAAAAAAATAACCTTTGTCCCTGCAATAACCCCAATCTCTACTTCTTCTACCTGTAGCAGCCTGCTCTACTCTCCCTTTTGTTGCTCTTGTACAAGCAATGCAGAATCCTTTCTACACGTTGAAAAACCTTGCACCAACAATGTAGATTATAGAAGCTAACAACATATATAAAACTTTAAAAACAATTGATAACAACATATTTGAAATTCAGAACAGAGTATACATAAAAATGTAGACACACATGCATAGAAAAAAACAGAATTGGGCATAAAACACAGTTTTTATTTTTCTTCATCGTTCTGTACACCTCACCACAGATATATATATATATGCAAAATTACAAAGTGTAGATTTTTCTTGAGGCCTCTCGAATTTTCTAGATGAGAGGATAAGCATGGCTTCCTCGAGAAGCATCTTAAACCAACAATTCAACACAGGTTGTTAATTACAAGACCGATGGCTTTTTGGATTCTTCGGTATTAAATCCATGCGGCTAGGTAGTTGAAACAGTGCTTGTATCAAAGCTGGGCAGCGGAAAGTCATGAAGACAGTGTCGATGCCTTAATTTGGATTCACCAACCAATAGGATGGGTCAGGGGATCCATTATTGGGGCCAGAGCTTATGGGACAGTCAACCTTGCCATGAACAACTCTAATGTCCAACTATTTGCATTCAAATCTACAATCGGTTATAGTTGGGCATTGGATAATGAATACTATATTTTGCAATGTATGGATTCTCCATACATTGTTCACTTCATGGGACACAATTTCAGTGTCAAGAGCGGCATGGGAACGCATAATTTGTTCATGGAGTATATGCCGGGTGGAAGCGTGGGGGAGCTATTAATTAAGGTTGGAGGGAGATTGACCGAATCCGTGATCAAGTCATACACGCGTGTAATCCTACATGGAATCCATTACCTCCAAAGGCAGGGCATTGTGCACTATGATATCAAAGGGAAGAATGTCCTTATGGGTATCAGTGGTGTGAAGCTTGCTGACTTTGGTTCTGCCAAGAGGTTTGGTGATGAGGAGTGCCAGAAGACCCTGCAGTTAAGGGGGACCCCTCTGTGGATGGATCCAAAGGTACTGAACCAGGTGGAGCAGGGACCTGCTTCTGATATTTGGTCTCTGGGTTGCACTGTGTTGGAGATGGCTACTGGCAGGCATCCATGGAGCCATGTTTCCAATCCCCTTGCTGCGATATGTCAAATTGGATGCACAGAGAAGATCCTTGTGTTGTCTACATCGCTTTCAGCTCAGCTCCAGGATTTCCTAGAGAAATGCTTTCGAAGATATCCCAAGAAGAGGATCAGTGCAGAGCTTTTGAACCATCCTTTTCTAAATAAGGACTGCTCTACGTTGAAGGAAGAGGCCGTTAGGGGTCCGGTGTCGCCAACCAGTAATTTGGATTTTGTAAATCAAGAATTGAAATCCTATGAGACTACTCCCATTCCATCACTCAACATCCCAAGGGAAACAGGTAAAAGCGATGCATAGGAGAATAGGTCAATTGAGCAATGCTCAAGGCTTTCTCCAAGGTAGAGAATTATGGCACTGGCCACAGGTTATAAATCCGGAGACATTGCTGACTTGTCTGCAATTCCCCATGCTCAGTGGATTGTTGTGAGGTCTTGTAGAGGTAGCATTTTATCTTTAGATAAACCTCTGTGAAATTAGAAATTAGTAATGGCTCCTCCATCCAAGAATTTCCATTCAAAGAAGGAAAATGCAGTGACAATGTGGAAGCTATCGACTGGGAAGATTTGTTGCTAATTAGAGGAGAAATAGATGAATGCTTGGATGTTGTAGTTTCTAAAGCTCAATCTGAGCATCAATCATCTTCCAACACTTATGCTGAGACTTGTTTCCAATGGCTACAACATCCCATTTGATTGATGAAGCTTGGGACGTGTATGGAAATTCATCTCATTGATTTATATATACAAGGACTATCACCTGTCCTCATATATTGATAAAGATATTGTTGAAATTTTAACGTCTCAATTGTGTTCCACTTTTATATATATTTTATTTTCATCATCTTGATATTATATATTAGTATAGCCATTTAATTTGTAATAGGTGAATATACATAAATCACAAATTAAATATTATAAACAAATTAGTTATTCTTTATAAATAAATAAATTTATTAATTATCTATATATAAATATTAAGATAAACAAAAATCTACATTATATTCATATATTCATATTGAATTCAAATTGGCCCAATGGCAATTACTCTCGACAGGTGACATGGTGTAGTTTGAAATGAAGTTTTTGCATAGTTTCTTATATTTAAAATAAAATAAAACCCTGGAAAGTTATAACTTAAGTGTTCTGTTCTGAAATCCAATCAGCAGGGACATGATTTTGTTTTGAAAGCTTAAAAATCATGCACGTTATAACGTCAATGTTATGAAATCCAATGAACATGGTTGTGTTTGTGTTTGAAAAGTTCAGATAAGCATTTTTAAATCAGATGTTTTATGATCACCTACATGTGTTTGTGTTTGAAAATTTCAGATAAGCATTTTTAAATCAGATGTTTTATGATCACCTGTTAAGGTGCTTTTAAAGAAAGTTTTTTTTGCATCAGAAAAGTTTTTTGGAAAGCTATTTTAATATTTGTTTTTAAATAAAGTTATTTGAAAAAATGGTTTCAGCATTGAAACATAAACATAATTGTATATAACTAAATTATGATAATTGAAATTTTATAATTTATAAATGAGAATAGATGTACTTGATAAATATAACTTCACCAACTAATTCAATATTAATATTAAATACACAATTTCAAATATTTTCACCAATGTAAACTTTACCATTGTAGAGATTAACATACATCTAAAGACGGAGATAAAAAAACATCTAAGTAGAGGGATAAATAAAATTGCATAAAATTAGAGCAATTTTATAAATATCTCCAACTGGAATACAAATTCACTATATTTACTTTTATAATGCTTAATTTTAGGTGAGCAATAAGTTTCCTAACCTAAGTTTTTAATTAATTCTTCTTAACCTAAATTCTCAACTAATTCTTCTTAAACAACAAAACTATCTTTAAGTTAATTTTATCTTTATCTTATATATAATTTGGTTTCCTAACCTAAGTTTTTAACTAATTCTTCTTAAACAATAAAACTAGCTTTAAATTATATTTAAATAATTGTTAGTCATTTTAAATTAATTGTTGTTATACATTTATTAAATAAAATAGTTAACATTAGAAATTTATTAATGTATAATAAATCTTGAATTAAGATTCCTCTACTTTTAATAGCTAATATAATTTCATATAGAGAGAAAAAATTGTAGATTGTAATTAGAGCCGAGTCCATAAATAATGCTTATAAGAAATAATGGTATTATTATATTAACTTAGTAAAATATAGATATAAACACACACATATATATGAAAAAGAGGAATTTGATATAGAGAAATTTAGATTTAAACAAAAATAGAAATACTATAAATATGATATTTACATAAAAATATTGTTAACACCCACCAAGACTAACTTTGGTCTAACCTTAAGAAAGTAAGGATTTAATTGGTTTGATTTAGAATTTTATTTATGTGCTCAAAAAGCTTTCACAGAAGCATTTCTAGTTAGGAAGGTCCAACAAATATTTTGAAATTGCAATTTAATGTTGGTGCTCTTAGTGTTACAAAGATGACAAGTTCTTTTGTCCCACTACATTTTAAGATCTGTCCAATGCCCTGTTTCACTATGAAGTTCACGAGATTTGTTCTTATTTTAGCAATGTTGATTTTCTTATTTATGTTAGTTAAAACAAAGAGATATTTTTGAACTTATATATTATGGTTGATTTTCTATTATCCTCTAATTATTTATAGCACCACAAATTTTCCTTTTTAAATTTAGATGTAATAATATTTTTGATATTCAATATTATGCAAAGTGACCTCTTCCTCGATTCCCCAATGTTTTAGCCAAGACTTCACAGCTTTATGCCAACCTTTCTTGAGAAACAAGTGGTTTTGAATGGAGTTTGAAGCAATCTTAGGAAGTCTCTTATCTAACATGTTGTTTATCTTATTCTTGTACGTTAGGTACCTAGTCATGAAAACCATTCTCTCAACTGGGAGAGACTCGCTTCTATGAGGAGGATAGAATATCATGTATTGCCTTTAATTTTGAGGTCATAGGTTATAAAATGATTTTGGATTTGTGTTATCCTTCAACATTATTCTCTAAATATGTTGCAACCCCAAACTTCACAATCATGTAACATAATAGGAGTGGGGTCTCAAAGAGGAGTTTCTTCTTATCCAAAGCCAAAGGTCCACTATTTTACGACTATTTTAAAGTCTATAATAAGATTTCCACCCTCCATTTATCATGTTCTCAATGTTACAATTCCAATTAAGCTTGTGATGAAGATCGATTATGAGATATTTTTATGAACTCACTTCCTCCAAAATGTTGTTGTTATACATGGAATTAGTTAGCATAAGTTGTCTTTTTGGTCACGTCCCCATAAATAAATCGGACTAAAGGAGGGAATTTTTACAAATTACAAGTTTCTAGATTTCACCCCATGGACATAATAGGAATTTATAATAAGAATTGTATGTGCAATTTCAGAATACAAAATATAGTGAAATTAAAACTATATTCACACATACATCATGCATAAACAAGCATATTCATTACAAGAAGAAAATCAAATCATTCCTCATTCAAATACAAAGAGAATATTTATCTTTAAACAACAAGATCCTGGAAACTTGTTGTGTAAGAGGGATTTCCACCCAAATGTAGGTATCAATGCAGATGCCACCCCCAAGATAGGTGTCAGAACCCGAAATTTCTGAAAAATTTAAAATTTTTATTATAACAATAAATGTTAATTAATTGCATTGGTCCTGTTTAATTTCAGTAACTAATCCTAATCTTATTTAAAAGGTTCTGTTTTAATACAAATGTGATTTTTTTTTTATTTTAAATGTTGACTGTTTTCGTTTCTAACTTCAAAGGGAGAGCTAGCCATAGCTGACTGGCTTACTTAGCTTACGAGCTAATGCATAAATTGTCTTTTGTTTGCAGGTACACCGGTGAAGTATGGATCACTGTAATTTAATTTTTGTAAGCATCAAACTCCTTTCCCTGCACTGTAAAAACTTAAAGAAGATCTATTTACTATTACTGGTTGTCGTGTAAGACAGTAAAGTTCTTTTCATAAAATTTACGCTTGAAATAAGATTGATAGTCTGCCTCGACATGATATCTCTTATCCTGGATAGTATCATCAGGTTTTGCGATGAATTACAATGTTTCCGTCATATCCATTGCGTTATGAACATGACTCTATGTTAATGCTGTAAACTATCACTGGAACAATTGTTTGTATTATGTTTATCGTATGCATAACGTGTCGTTAGCATAATGTAACATACTGTCAACTATTAGCTGTAATTACTGGTTATTAGTATGAGTTGGAAAAGTGACGCCTCTAGCGATGTTCCATCTATATTTCAAATTCCAATGTCTACTTAGTATTATTGTTTAACTTATGTCATCTAACTGTGCCTTGTTTTTTTTTTTAAACTGCGTTCATGGTATGGACCTGTAGATGAGTTTATATTTAAACATCATAATAATAAAGATTGTTATTCTCATTGTTGATTGTTTAACAATAGTATCGGGATAATTATGATAATAGGACTTATATAACCATGGTTATCCCATCATATGGTCAAGGTAATATTTCAATGTTTTAAATGATGTGGAGTTCTCTTTTGAAGATTGACTACATCATTGTTCAAATAATTGTAGGAAAAAGAAAATATAATGTGCCCTTGACATTATCGATGGCTTGGTTTCAATATATATACAATACAATGATTGTGTATCAATCATAGTGTTTTTCCATACGTTGAACAAGACTTATATCCATGCAAATGATTTGAAATCGATGAACAATTAATCGAGCTGCAACTGAACTATAGAAATTCGACCCATGTGAAGTTGATAAATTTAATGGCTACGTGGTTAACTCTCCTCCTTGCGTTGGGTGATATATAAGTCAGTATTGAAACCCTACCTGGTCATTATCTCTGCCTTCGGGCTCGGGTTGTAAGGGAGAAACCCTCCATGTCTGAACTTGAAGTTGGGCACTGTAAAATGCTATTTGCTTAGGTTCTGGTCACGTTGTTTTATTCTCTGGTAGTATAGACGTCTTGGGCTCTGCTATTGGCGTCTGTTTCTGTTCCATTTGTATCTTGGTCTCGTTGTCATCACTATGTTTGAGTCACCTGCTATTTACAGTTTTCCACTGTCGCTGGTGTGAGTTTGAGGCAGGGTTTCTTTGTTGTTTTAAACCATGAGGTGGTTGTGTAATGGTTTTTTGAAGTGTACTCCCCGACTGGTTCATTCACAGCTTAAGGGTTTTGTCTAAATTGTTGCCTGTCGCGGCTGTCAATAGAGAGGTACTGGAAGTTTCCCTTGCTTATCCAACTGACGGATGTAATGGGGTTTCGCTACCGGCTCAACTTGTGGCTACCAAGTTGTCCACGAGGTTTCTTCCTCCATTGGCTCAGGTAAGATAATATCAATGGTTTCGCAGTTTTCAGTTTTGCAAAAGATTGTTTAGATTTACATTAGTATTAACAACTCTCGGCACTCGGTAATGTGCAGGTCATGCTGTTCCTGAAGGTGCACGAGGTTTCATCTCCAGCGCTGGCTCCTCCGGGTAAGCCTGGTTATTCCATGGCTGTCTCTCCTTTTGTTGGTTTTGTTGTGCTAGGGTTATGTCTGGATGGGACCTCCTGTATAACTGGGTTGTTATTGTTCTTGTGACATGGATACAGTCACATGTATAAATTATTTTGCTTATAACAGATAGGGTTTGTTACCCCGGCATGTCTACGAAGAACCATCTACGGCTCAGACTGTATGAGGCCCAAGGGTTGTTATTGTCATTGTATTTTCTATGTGTAGGGTTTTTAACCAACGCTGTATAAGTTAATAGTTACTGTAACTATTGGGCCTGTCATGTGGCCGTGTATCATTCTGCGTTTTTATTAAATGAACAAAGTGTTTAAATATAGGGATTTGTTTTGAGTTCTCAGATACTTGCAGAGGATGATAACTCTGCTGTAGGTGAAATCAATGTGTTTGTCTCTCTGCGTTTTCTTTGATTTTGAGTGTTTAATAAATAAAAATGTTGATGTTTACTACCCTTACTGTAATGGCTAATTAAAATAGGGTTAACCTTGGCGAGTTGGGGGTTCTCTTCCTGGTTAAAAACATATATATGAAAATGTTTGAGTTAGGTGGTGACTGGAAACGAGTTGTGAAATTTTTGGTTCTTGTATAAATATCGAATGTAACTATGGATGAAATAATATACATAAACTATGTATGAAATCTCCTGTCGGTTCAATCTGTTATATGAGGCAATTCTTTTCGTTTGTTTTCAATCTATCGAAACAATGTGGTCTAGCTACGGATGTAGTAGATTTGTTATCCACTCCCAAGGGGAAATACTGATAATGAAATAAGTCTTATTACAATAAATATCTGCGAGGGTTTATAACAGCCAACAATGGCTAAGCTCGTTGATAGCTTCTCTGCGTGTTAAGATGTTTGACTATTGATAGGACAACCTATGACAGTGCTGTGTATTACATGTAATACAAGCTCGATAATGAACAGTAATCTATGCTTGTGATTTGGATAAAGAAACAATGAAATCTCTAAGTAGTAAGACTTGGCTTCGAGCCAGTCAATATGTTTGTCTTGTTTTAAAATGACTCTGTCAACTCTGTTGTGACAACATGGCTATAAATACTATAGTATTAGGTTTAAAAGACAAAAACAATTTACAGTTTATGTGTTTGTATTTGACTACGATTTTTATTGAATAAGATTGTATGGGAAGTTTTTAAACAATGAAACATTATTGCAACCACATCTTTTGGATAGTCGATAACAGTCAATTATGTTCTGAGTATAGATAAATATAATGATATAAGTTTTGTTCTCCTTTAGCTCGATACAGAGAATAACCTGTATCTATAGTTGACAGAAATATGAAGCAGATATAAACTGGTATATTGCTCTAATAGAAATTATCCCTGTACATTTCTCTATTGGGAAATATTTCACAGTAATTCTAAGATTTATCTATGTGTCTATTCTTATGATTGTTGTAATAAATGTATTTCTGGAATGACTACTGTTTAGTATTCTATGTCTATTATTTAACTATTAATAGAAATTCTAGAATAAATCACCATGATATTTGATTACTGTAATAGTAACAAATATATTCTGCATAAAATAATTACTCTATTTAAGTGATAATAGAAAAAATTCTAAGACATATGAGTTCTGCAAATTCTACCAAAAAGACAATACAGAAAGACTGATCTACTGAAAATAAATACTATTCAAAACACGGTTGAGATAGTCCATTCTACATTTAAATTTATTAAATAAACAACAGGAAGAGTGGCAGAACCTGTATCTATGGTAGACAATAACAGCAATGGGAGGCTGTTCCTCCCTACCAATTCCTGGAGAGTGCCCAGACAGCACTTCTCAGGACCCCGGAGCTTGTTCTGGTCTAACTGGCTGGAACTAGGTACAGCCAACAATTCCCTCAGCCAAAGCAGTTATACTGGAACCAAGTTACTGCAACTTCCTGACTCAAAACACTTCCTTACTGTTTTCCCACTTCCTCTATGGGACTCCTGAATAGCATTCACCTGAATGTATTCTCCCTCTAGAACAAATGTTGAACCCCCAGCTCAGTTCATTGAGTAGTATTTAAAATATTGCCTAGGTCTTAGTTGGGTTAACTGTCATTAATGAGCCACCTGCTCAGATTCCACTTTCTTGGGGAATCATGACCCCAAAATATAGGGAAGTTGCCACCTGCAACTCAGGAAGTGTTTGAGGATGCTGCCACTTGTCTTTTGTCCTTACACCTAATTCCATCCACCAGTTAGACCAGTAACCTCTTTTAGCAGCTCTCCCATGCTGTTGTCTCCATAATTTATTTATTAATAATAATTATTCAGAATTTACATTCCATTTCTGGAGACTCTGCTGAGTCATCCATTCCTACTTAGCATTAAATTTAACATAATGTCTCAGGAATATTAATAAAATAATTACATTATTTTAATAAAATTGGGGTATGTGACATACACACCCCCTTAAAATGTAACATCGTCCTCGATGGTACTTATTCTTCTTCTTCAGCCACCTGCTGGAATAGATGGGGATATGCTTCCCGCATCTTACTTTCCAGCTCCCAGGTAGCTTCTTCAGGACTAAGGTGCTTCCATTGCACCTTCACTTGTCCAATTATGCGGTTCCGTAGAGTAATTTCCCTCCTCCCGAGGATACAATCCGATTCCACAAGAACTTCCCCTTCTGGTTCTACCTGTACAATGTTCCAATCAATAACATGAGTAGCATCATGAACATACTTTTTCAAAACAGAGATATGAAAAACATTGTGTACTTTTAAATTTGGTGGTAATGCTAACTGATAAGCAACTTGACCGATTCTAGATAAAATTTCAAATGGACCACAGTAACGTGGTGCTAATTGGAGTGTTGCATTTTCGTCCATACAAAATCTCAAAAGGACTAAACTTAGCTGATGATTGATAGCTGTTATTGTATGCAAATTCGGCTAAGTGTAAATAATCCTCCCACTTACCTGGTTGATCTTTAACATACATACTTAACAGATCTTCTAATACCTGATTAACTCTTTCAGTTTGTCCGTCCGTCTGAGGATGGAAAGAGGTGCTGAAATTCAAAGTGGTGTTTAATCCTTTGAACAAAGATCTCCAAAAATTTCCTGTGAATTTAGGATCCCTGTCTGATATAATAACTTTTGGAATACCGTGTAACCGAAAAATCTGTTTTAGAAAGATATCTGCTATGTTTGCAGCCTTGTATGTGGTTTTAACAGGAATAAAGTGTGCTGACTTACTTAATTTGTCTACCACTACCATAATTGAGTCATTCTGATGTTGATTTTTGGGTAAACCCGTAATGAAATCCAGGCTGATTATTTCCCATTTCCAGCTAGGAATAGGTAAAGGTTGCAGCAATCCAGCTGGATGTTGGTGTTCTGTTTTTACTTGTTGGCAGTCCAAACACCTAGCTAAATACTCAGCTGTTTCAGATTTCATGTTAGGCCAAAAATATTCTTTTCTCAACATGGTGACGGTATTTTGGTAGCCTGGATGCCCGGAGTAAGGGGTTTTATGAATTTCGTCTAGAATTAACAGTTTAACTTTAGGTGCATTTGGAACATACAGCCTGTCTTTAAACAACAAAAATCCGTTTTCATTTAAACTATACCCTTTTATCAAACTTTCTGTGGGTTGTTCTTTGGCTGCAGTTTGTAAATGCTGATAATTTTCGTCTAATTTTATCCCTTCAGCCAGCTGTTCATTTAAATCAGAGGTGTGAGTGCTGCTAGCTGATATAAAATTTAGCTTTGCATTTCTGCTCAAGGCATCAGCCACCTTATTTTCCTTCCCTTTTATGTGTTGGATTTCAAAATCATATTCACTTAGGAATGCCAACCACCTGGCTTGTCTTGCATTTAAATTAGGCTGATCTAAAAGGTATTTCAGACCTTTATTATCCGTTAGTAAAGTGAATTTTCTGCCTATTAGGTGGTGTCGCCACATCTTTAAAGCATGAATTACAGCAGCTAATTCTAGGTCATAGGTGGCATAATTCTTTTCATGGATTTTCAGTTTCCTAGATTCGTAAGCAATGACATGTCCCTCTTGAGTCAGCACTCCGCCTAAACCATCATTACAAGCGTCGGTGCAAACTACGAAATCTTTATTTGGGTCCGCTATTCTAAGAATAGGTGCAGTTGTCAATAAGGTCTTAAGTTTCTTGAAGCTTTCTTCACACTTCGCATTCCAATCAAACTTCTTGCCTTTCTTTTGCAAAGAAGTGATTGGGTTGGCTATTTTTGAAAATCCTTCAATAAACCTCCTATAGTAACTGGTAATCCCCATGAAAGATCTAACGTCCGTTACATCTTTAGGTACTGGCCATTCTTCAATCGCTCGAATCTTTTCGGAATCCACTGAAATCCCTTCCTTAGTGACTACATGTCCTAAGTACTGGATTTCGTCTTTGAAGAAGTCACACTTACTGAATTTCGCAAAGAGTTGTTGTTCTCTCAGTTCTTGTAAGACTATACGTAAGTGTTCTTTATGCTCCTCCTCACTCTTAGAATAGACTAAAATGTCGTCGATGAATACGACAACAAATTTATCTAGGTACTTATGCATTATGTTGTTCATTAAGCACATAAAAACAGCTGGGGAATTAGTAAGCCCAAATGGCATTACGACAAATTCGTAATGTCCGTATCTTGTTCTAAAAGCTGTTTTGAAAATGTATTCCTCTTTAATTCTCACCTGATGATAACCCGATCTCAGATCGATCTTAGAGAATACCGTAGCTCCACGTAGCTGATCAAACAGATCATCTATACGAGGTAACGGATACCTGATTTTTAATCGTCATCTTGTTTAGTTGACGATAATCTATGCAAAGTCGCATAGTTTTGTCCTTCTTTTTAACGAAAATCACTGGTGCTCCCCAAGGGGATACACTGGGTCGAATATAATTCTTGTCTATTAACTCCTTTAACTGAGTTTTCAACTCGTTAAGCTCCAAGATATTCATACGATACGGGGCTTTTGAACTGGGAACAGCACCTGGTACTAGCTCAATTGTAAAGTCTAGCTCCCTCTTGGGAGGTAATTCTGGGATTTCCTCAGGAAAAACGTCAATAAATTCATTGACTACAGGGATGTTCTCTACTGTTTTCTAGTTGCTTTCAGACTTATCTGTCTCATCTGTAATATTTACAGCATAGGTCTTGCACCCTTTTCTGACTGCCCTTTTAAGTTGTAAGGCAGAAATTTGCCTAACTACTGTTTTCCTAGGGATACCCCTGACGGTTACAGGCTGTCCACTACTGTTCACACATCTAAAAGTTTTGTCAAAACAGTTTAAAACGACCCTATGTTGTTCCAACCAGTCCATTCCAATAAGTATGTCATAAGAGCCAAGTGGTAAGATGTTCAGTTTAACTGTAGTTCTAAAATCATTCATGTTTAAGATGCATTCTTTTACATAACAGTTTACTTTCCTCCGATTGCCCCAGTAGCTAATTGTACAGACCAAGAATTATCAAATCTTTCAACAGTCAATTTACATTTTTCTACCAGTTGAGGTGAAATATAACTAAGACTAGCACCTGGATCTATTAAAATAGTAACAGGGGTTTTGTTAATCATACCTCCTACTTCCACCATGGAAGTTTGGTAGTCAGCCTGGCGGTTTTCCAACGCTGCATTGATTCGGGGCATAGTTCCTGCAAAATCTCCAACTGTCATTTCATCTTGAATAGTATGAATATTGCTGATTTGTTTCTTTCTGTTTGGGCAGACTGAAGCATAATGTGGCCCATTACACTCCCAGCACTTGACAGGTTCTTTTCGCTCAAAATTTTTGGTGTAGTTTCCATGGTTATTAGGAGCCTCCTTGCTGCTTTTGTAATTGTTCGAATGGCTGACAGCTCCATTTTTGTTTCCCTGGAAACTTTTACTATTAAAGTGGTTTCCGTTTCTGCCATTCTTGAAACTTTTATGGGGGACAAACTCCTTTTTCTTGTACTCGATCAGATTGCTGTTCTTTTTGGCTTTCCAGCTGGCTATTCCCTCTTTCTTTTTATTCTGTTCATAACAGAAATTAGCTTTGCGCATAGCTTCTTCCAGTTTTTTGGGGTTGTCATATTCAATTCTGTCCTTGATATGATAGGGCAGACAACTAAGAAACCGCTGTATTTTTGGTTTCTCTTCGACAAAATATGGTACATACCGCAACAGACTTAAGAATTTACTGTTTAAGTCCTTCATCGTCATAGATCCGAGCTTTAGTTCATAAAATTCCTTGGCCCTCTCCTCATAATACTGTTCAGACAGAAATTTCTCCTTGAAGTATCTTTTAAAAGTACTCCAATTAACTTCTCTCTCTTTAATCCCCTTGACCCTTTTCAGATCTTGCCACCATATGTCCGCCTTTCCCGAGAGGTTGTAGATGGCCATTCGTGCCTTCAGCTGATTTGAGTAGTTATAGATCTGAAAATATTTTCTCATCCCTGATAACCAGGATTCCGCCTCTTCTCCAGTTTCAGATTCTCCATTGAAAGTTGGGGGCTTTATCTTCTTAAACTCCACGGAAATCTCTTCATAAGGCCTGTACTTTTTCCTTCGGTTGTGCAACTCAGCTTCACTACTGTCACTGCTAGTGTGATAACTGGGTTGTCCCTTTCTTTCTTCAGATGATGAACTGCTGTCGGATTTAGCTGGTTTTGTCCTTTTTGACCCTTTTTGATGACTAACTTCTTCTGAGTCAGCTCATTTGCTCCTTCCTTCTGTCTGAAATTTTTCTATTAATAGCTGATTTAACTGCTCCTGAGTCTTTAGAATCCTTTCATTATCCTTCTTGACTGTTTCCATCTCTGTCTTTAATCCTCTTATGGTCTGCATCAGCTCAGTGGTGTGAGCAATTACTTCTTCCGTCTTAGGTTCTCTTGACATCTGTCTTGTCACAGTGTTTGGAGATTCTTGTTCAGCGTATTCTCCTAGTTTTTCCATACCTGCCTGTAAAATTCAGAAAAGGAAATTTTCTGCTTTGTATCATGAAACAGAAATATAAGTTAGTACTTTATATGTACATTTAAATTTTCCTTTATGGTTACTGTTTTTGCGGAAGTTAGTGGAGTCACATCCAAGCCTAGTGTCTGAACCTCGCTTTGATACCACATGTCAGAACCCGAAATTTCTGAAAAATTTAAAATTTTTATTATAACAATAAATGTTAATTAATTGCATTCCTGGTCCTGTTTAATTTCAGTAACTAATCCTAATCTTATTTAAAAGGTTCTGTTTTAATACAAATGTGATTTTTATTTTATTTTAAATGTTGACTGTTTTCGTTTCTAACTTCAAAGGGAGAGCTAGCCATAGCTGACTGGCTTACTTAGCTTACGAGCTAATGCATAAATTGTCTTTTGTTCGCAGGTACACCGGTGAAGTATGGATCACTGTAATTTAATTTTTGTAAGCATCAAACTCCTTTCCCTGCACTGTAAAAACTTAAAGAAGATCTATTTACTATTACTGGTTGTCGTGTAAGACAGTAAAGTTCTTTTCATAAAATTTACACTTGAAATAAGATTGATAGTCTGCCTCGACATGATATCTCTTATCCTGGATAGTATCATCAGGTTTTGCGATGAATTACAATGTTTCCGTCATATCCATTGCGTTATGAACATGACTCTATGTTAATGCTGTAAACTATCACTGGAACAATTGTTTGTATTATGTTTATCGTATGCATAATGTGTCATTAGCATAATGTAACATACTGTCAACTATTAGCTGTAATTACTGGTTATTAGTATGAGTTGGAAAAGTGACGCCTCTAGCGATGTTCCATCTATATTTCAAAGTCCAATGTCTACTTAGTATTATTGTTTAACTTATGTCATCTAACTGTGCCTTGTTTTTTTTTAAACTGCGTTCATGGTATGGACCTGTAGATGAGTTTATATTTAAACATCATAATAATAAAGATTGTTATTCTCATTGTTGATTGTTTAACAATAGTATCGGGATAATTATGATAATAGGACTTATATAACCATGGTTATCCCATCATATGGTCAAGGTAATATTTCAATGTTTTAAATGATGTGGAGTTCTCTTTTGAAGATTGACTACATCATTGTTCAAATAATTGTAGGAAAAAGAAAATATAATGTGCCCTTGACATTATCGATGGCTTGGTTTCAATATATATACAATACAATGATTGTGTATCAATCATAGTGTTTTTCCATACGTTGAACAAGACTTATATCCATGCAAATGATTTGAAATCGATGAACAATTAATCGAGCTGCAACTGAACTATAGAAATTCGACCCATGTGAAGTTGATAAATTTAATGGCTACGTGGTTAACTCTCCTCCTTGCGTTGGGTGATATATAAGTCAGTATTGAAACCCTACCTGGTCATTATCTCTGCCTTCGGGCTCGGGTTGTAAGGGAGAAACCCTCCATGTCTGAACCTGAAGTTGGGCACTGTAAAATACTATTTGCTTAGGTTCTGGTCACGTTGTTTTATTCTCTGGTAGTATAGACGTCTTGGGCTCTGCTATTGGCGTCTGTTTCTGTTCCATTTGTATCTTGGTCTCGTTGTCATCACTATGTTTGAGTCACCTGCTATTTACAATTTTCCACTGTCGCTGGTGTGAGTTTGAGGCAAGGTTTCTTTGTTGTTTTAAACCATGAGGTGGTTGTGTAATGGTTTTTTGAAGTGTACTCCCCGACTGGTTCATTCACAGCTTAAGGGTTTTGTCTAAATTGTTGCATGTCGCGGCTGTCAATAGAGAGGTACTGGAAGTTTCCCTTGCTTATCCAACTGACGAATGTAATGGGGTTTCGCTACCGGCTCAACTTGTGGCTACCAAGTTGTCCACGAGGTTGCTTCCTCCATTGGCTCAGGTAAGATAATATCAATGGTTTCGCAGTTTTCAGTTTTGCAAAAGATTGTTTAGATTTACATTAGTATTAACAACTCTCGGCACTCGGTAATGTGCAGGTCATGATGTTCCTGAAGGTGCACGAGGTTTCATCTCCAGCGCTGGCTCCTCCGGGTAAGCCTGGTTATGCCATGGCTGTCTCTCCTTTTGTTGGTTTTGTTTTGCTAGGGTTATGTCTGGATGGGACCTCCTGTATAACTGGGTTGTTATTGTTCTTGTGACATGGATACAGTCACATGTATAAATTATTTTGCTTATAACAGATAGGGTTTGTTACCCCGGCATGTCTACGAAGAACCATCTACGGCTCAGACTGTATGAGGCCCAAGGGTTGTTATTGTCATTGTATTTTCTATGTGTAGGGTTTTTAACCAATGCTATATAAGTTAATAGTTACTGTAACTATTGGGCCTGTCATGTGGCCGTGTATCATTCTGCGTTTTTATTAAATGAACAAAGTGTTTAAATATAGGGATTTGTTTTGAGTTCTCAGATACTTGCAGAGGATGATAACTCTGTTGTAGGTGAAATCAATGTGTTTGTCTCTCTGCGTTTTCTTTGATTTTGAGTGTTTAATAAATAAAAATGTTGATGTTTACTACCCTTACTGTAATGGCTAATTAAAATAGGGTTAACCCTGGCGAGTTGGGGGTTCTCTTCCTGGTTAAAAACATATATATGAAAATGTTTGAGTTAGGTGGTGACTGGAAACGAGTTGTGAAATTTTTGGTTCTTGTATAAATATCGAATGTAACTGTGGATGAAATAATATACATAAACTATGTATGAAATCTCCTGTCGGTTCAATCTATTATATGAGGCAATTCTTTTCGTTTGTTTTCAATCTATCGAAACAATGTGGTCTAGCTACGGCTGTAGTAGATTTGTTATCCACTCCCAAGGGGAAATACTGATAATGAAATAAGTCTTATTACAATAAATATCTGCGAGGGTTTATAACAGCCAACAATGGCTAAGCTCGTTGATAGCTTCTCTGCGTGTTAAGATGTTTGACTATTGATAGGACAACCTACGACAGTGCTGTGTATTACATGTAATACAAGCTCGATAATGAACAGTAATCTATGCTTGTGATTTGGATAAAGAAACAATGAAATCTCTAAGTAGTAAGACTTGGCTTCGAGCCAGTCAATATGTTTGTCTTGTTTTAAAATGACTCTGTCAACTCTGTTGTGACAACATGGCTATAAATACTATAGTATTAGGTTTAAAAGACAAAAACAATTTACAGTTTATGTGTTTGTATTTGACTACGATTTTTATTGAATAAGATTGTATGGGAAGTTTTTAAACAATGAAACATTATTGCAACCACATCTTTTGGATAGTCGATAACAGTCAATTATGTTCTGAGTATAGATAAATATAATGATATAAGTTTTGTTCTCCTTTAGCTCGATACAGAGAATAACCTGTATCTATAGTTGACAGAAATATGAAGCAGATATAAACTGGTATATTGCTCTAATAGAAATTATCCCTGTACATTTCTCTATTGGGAAATATTTCACAGTAATTCTAAGATTTATCTATGTGTCTATTCTTATGATTGTTGTAATAAATGTATTTCTGGAATGACTACTGTTTAGTATTCTATGTCTATTATTTAACTATTAATAGAAATTCTAGAATAAATCACCATGATATTTGATTACTGTAATAGTAACAAATATATTCTGCATAAAATAATTACTCTATTTAAGTGATAATAGGAAAAATTCTAAGACATATGAGTTCTGCAAATTCTACCAAAAAGACAATACAGAAGGACTGATCTACTGAAAATAAATACTGTTCAAAACACGGTTGAGATAGTCCATTCTACATTTAAATTTATTAAATAAACAACAGGAAGAGTGGCAGAACCTGTATCTATGGTAGACAATAACAGCAATGGGAGGCTGTTCCTCCCTACCAATTCCTGGAGAGTGCCCAGACAGCACTTCTCAGGACCCCCGAGCTTGTTCTGGTCTAACTGGCTGGAACTAGGTATAGCCAACAATTCCCTCAGCCAAAGCAGCTATATTGAAACCAAGTTACTGCAACTTCCTGACTCAAAACACTTCCTTACTGTTTTCCCACTTCCTCAATGGGACTCCTGAATAGCATTCACCTGAATGTATTCTCCCTCTAGAACAAATGCTGAACCCCCAGCTCAGTTCATTGAGTAGTATTTAAAAGATTGCCTAGGTCTTAGTTGGGTTAACTGTCATTAATGAGCCACCTGCTCAGATTCCACTTTCTTGGGGAATCATGACCCCAAAATATAGGGAAGTTGCCACCTGCAACTCAGGAAGTGTTTGAGGATGCTGCCACTTGTCTTTTGTCCTTCCACCTAATTCTATCCACCAGTTAGACCAGTAACCTCTTTTAACAGCTCTCCCATGCTGTTGTCTCCATAATTTATTTATTAATAATAGTTATTCAGAATTTACATTCCATTTCTGGAGACTCTGCTGAGTCATCCATTCCTACTTAGCATTAAATTTAACATAATGTCTCAGGAATATTAATAAAATAATTACATTATTTTAATAAAATTGGGGTATGTGACAATAGGCTATGAGGCCACTAGGGACAAGGAAACACCTACAAGATTATCTTCCTTATCCCACAACCCAATTTCTATCAATGCTTATCCCAAATTCTCATACAGAGCTTCTATAGGAGTCTCACTCACCCATCACATCCATGGCACTCCTTCCAACTGCCCCACGCAACACAAGGAAGGAATTTCCTTTCAATGATCCATAGTTCCCTAACTAAAGCAGAACCTTACAATGCTACTAGTGTGTGTAGTAAGAGTCCAAGATGATATGCAACTTTGAAGCATTCCAGGTAGAATCAACCATGTCTTCTCAAACATCTCATGAGAAACAAAACTCAATGGGTAAAGGTTCCTATCTTTCCCAACATCTATACTCACCTACAACCATCTCTTTTCTCTCAAATCTGTGATTTTTCCTTCATAGATCGAATTTATGGTTATTTTTCAGTCTAGTAATGGGAATGGAAATTGAATGAATATCATGATAAAACTCTATGTATTGTAAAATCTTCAAGAGAATGAATGGTAGACTCCAAATAAGATGAGAGGATGGTAAAAAGACAACTCACATAACTTCTGACCAAAGAATAAAGGACCCTTAAAACTGTCATAGAAGTATATCCATCCCATACTTCCATAACTATAGAGAAGGAATTCCCCACCAACCTCACATATGCATTCAATTATTGGATTTAATAATCAAAAGGAAGTAATTGGGTCATTTAGGAACATGGAAACAATTGGATGAATTCTAAGGTTGACACTAACCCTTAGTTTTCCTAAACTTGGAAATCTTATTCTCGTACATGTAAGGAATTAAGGGTGCCCAATAACACTTATTATACTAATCAAAGAGAGAAGAATCTGCACATAATTAAATAAATAAATAATGAACACATAAGCATACAACCATTAGAAAGTGATTTCTAAGAGAAACCCTTTTGGGATTAAAAAACCCACACTTCAAATCACACTCAAATGTATTAATCAACTACTACCAATGGTTACAATACATTATAGATTATTTTTTCTCTCAACAGGAGTGTTCGGCAACATAAGGATTCTAGAGAAATTTTGGTAACATAACAGTAAGTTAAAAGATCATGCACACTTTTTCATCTATTAACCATAGAACTCAATAGATAGGCATATAAAATCCGTAAACCCTTTATGGTTTTCCATTTCTTTATACTAGAAACCACCATCAATTAATTGGTTAACTAATGTTGCTTACCCTTCATTGTCTGTTAGTGATTTGCATTTATTCTCTACCACTACTCAACATTTATTCCCTACCATTGCACATCATTAATCATTAATTGTTATGTTACATGACTACAAGGTGTATGACACGAATGTCCCAACATTCTCCCACTTTTCATATACCTTGCAAGAGTATAAGGAAGAATGCATTAAATTGTGAGCTAACTAATAAGGCCCATAAAACTCATATACTCACGACACCACTTGAATTTGTGTATGCTCACTAGTTTTGTCCATGCATCTACAACATTTTGCAAAGTGTGAAGTTTTTCTAGTATCACTTTTCCATCCTCTACTATTTCTCGAATGAAATGGTACTAGATTTCAATATTTTTTGTCTTTTCATGAAAGGTAGGATTCTTAGCTAGACAAATGACATTGTCAATATCACGCTATACTATAATAGATCTTTGAATTAGCCCTACATCTGAACATAGTTTCATAATCCAAATGGCCACCTTACAAGCATGAGTAGCCACCATATACTCTGCCACTACTGACCACAACTTGTTGCTTTCTCATCCAACTCATTGCTCCACCAAATAGTAAAAACACATATCCACCTGTAGATATCCTTCTATCTACATACCCTACTCAATCAAAATCGACTTAACCTTGTATGTCCCCTAAGCGTGGTTTTTATGAAATATTACTATGAAAACAAATGGAATACTCATGAAGTACCTTGCAAATACCTAAAGACCCTCTTAACTACAACCCAATGTTCACATCAGGATTAACCATGAATCAATTCAAAACTCCCACTACTTAGGCAATGTCTGGTATAGTTTAAACTATAGAATACATCAAAATTCCAAATACAATAGCACAATGAATAGAATCCATATCCTCCATCTATGTGGGTGTTGTGGGACATTGTTCAACTAAAATCTTAGTTTCCACATAAATCAGAACATGCAATGGTCTACTATATACCATGTGAAAGCACTATAACATGGAATTCACATACTTACTATGGCTCAACCAAATATTTTTGTCTACTCTATCTCTCATGATTCCTAATATATATTTTGTAGCCTCCAAGTGCTTCATGTCAAATTGTGCTAAAATATGAGACTTCAAATCATGATTCACATCCCTATTGTTACCAAAAAATAGCATATCATCTACATACAAAGTGATAACAAGGAAATGACCACCATCATGTTTGTACTACACACAGTGATCTAATTTGGATCTTAGAAATCCCAATCCTAACACAAAATAATCAAGCTTTGGTACCACATTTTGGGAGACTATTTGAGACCATATAAAGACCTTTTTAATTTGCAAACTGGGGACTCTTTACATTTTTTATTGTAGTGCTATGATTGTGTCATATAGATATCCTCATTCAAGTCACCATGTAAGAATGGTGTTTTCACATCTATATGTTCTATCTCTAAATCAAAATACATTGCAACAAATAACATAAAAACAAATAGATGTTAACTTAACAATTGGGTAAAAAGGGTCACCAAATTCTATCCCCTCAGTCTAGGAATATCATTTTGTAACCGACCTTGCCTTATACTTTCTATCACCACCATTTGAATTGATATTAATTTTGAACACCCGTTGACATCCCATGGGTTTTTGTCCATCAGACAATGGTACCAGTTCCCATGTATCATTCTTTTAAGTGAAACCATCTCCTCATCCATGGCCAATCTCCATGACTCCTTATCTTCCATCTATATTTTCTCTTTCAAGTTATAGGTTCATCAGTGTTAGTAGATAAATAAAATATACATATGAAACGAGATGGAATATAATTATGCATATCTAGTTTCCTTCTTTTTTCTTGTATAATTATTTAAAGTTTAAGGTGGAGTTTCTTCCTCCTCTTCCAAAATCTCTAATCCCTCGTCATCATCAGGTCCATCATGAACTTCTTATTCATTTTATGGTTCAAATTTCTTATACTTGGGTGGTAGATAAACAAGTGACTTCTTCTCATCCTCTTTTAGTTGCACCATTGTGGGTGAAGATTTAAATTCTCTAAAAATAACATCTATACTATACAAAAATTTCCTAGCCATGGGATCCCAAATATTTTACCCTTTCACACCAATTCCATATCCAATGAAGATATAAACATTACCCAACTTCACGTGATTCTCCTTTAGGCACATGAGCATATTCGTGACAACCAAAAAGTACATGAAGATGTTGAAGTGAGGTTTTCTTGCACATCTAGACCTCCATTGTGGTCTTATCCACAAGATTTGATGTGGGATACATGTTAATTAGGTAGCATGAAATAACAACCTCTTCTCCCTAAACCTTCTTCTCCAAGCCACCTCCACTAAGCATACTCCTAGCTCTCTCTGACAATGTCCTATTCATTTGTTCTACAACTCCATTCTATTGAGGGGTATATGAAGTTGTCTTATGTCTTTCAATTCCATTCTCCTTACAAAACTTCTCCAATTCCATGGAACAAAAAATACTACCATTATCAATCCTCAACACCTTAATCTTCCTACTAGTATGATTTTCCAAAAGATCTTTAAAATCCTTAAATAGGCCAAAGACCTCAATTCAGTTCTAAGAAAATATACCCATGTCCTTATAGAATAATCATCATTAAACGACACATAATACAAATCCTTACAAATCAAAAGAACTTTAACATGACCAAATACATCATTGTAAATTAAGTCCAACAACCCAAAATATTTGTGAGAAAGAGCATAAAATTGATCACAAGTATATTTTTCATATGTGTAATATTGGAAAAAATAAAATTCAAGAGCACAACCATTCAATCCAATAACAATATTCCCTTTTAAAGGCTCACAAACCCTTCTCACCTATATATCCCAATATTTGGTAGCATAGCATTGTCTTATTTTCAAGTAACTTGATTTCTAAAGCAAGTGCTTGTTTAGGTAACTAGAAACCATGACCCTCAAAATTATATATAGGTTATGATTGTGATGGTGTAGATTATATAGGTATCTTTGCTACAAAAGTTGAATAAATATTACATTGCATGATGCATGTGTCAAGCTTGAACATAATGGCCACATGAATACCCTTAGTGAACGCCATAGCACCTTGGACTATTTTACACCATTTGTAAGATAAAACAACCTTCACACCTACATCATTAATTTTTCATATAAATAGTAGGTTATGTGCGAAACTTGGAATATGGAAAACTAATTCATTGATCCCCTTCACTCTACCCTCAAGGAATCTGATCAAGAATCTACCACATCTCGCTGTGTTGAGAGGAGAGTCATCATTGAGGTATATCATCCGACCATCACATTTCTCATACACTAAAAACTAGTTTCAATGAGAAGCCACATGGAAGGAAGCTCCAAAGTCTACCAACCACACAATTTGGCCTACATGGGTTGTCAAAGTTGCAACAAAGGAATATCCACCATCCTCCTAAGAATATTTTTCAAACTCATAACCATAATCACTATTTTCTTTTGTATTCTTCTTTTACCTTTCCTTGTAGTCTCTTCTGAAAGGCTCAACCTTACCACAATTCCAAAAAAATTCCTTGAAATTTCCAATATACTTAGGTATCCCTCAATAAACTACAAGGAAAAGGCCATGTAGTGGAGGATTTTTGTGTTACAATATTGGTCAAAATTCTCCAAAAAACTACTCTACAACCTATATAAATGGTACCAGATGTTTTAGTGGAGGTTTTCACAGAAATTTATTATAACTAAAAGAAAATCAGTGGCCGAAGTATTCTGTGAAGGTTTTTTATTAGTGTGCTTTAATAGTGGCATCCGTGCTAAAAAACGTAAAACACACTGGTGCTCTTAAAAGAAATACATGCATCAATGTGCACCAAAATTTGAAAACATTATCGGCACCGGTGCTTGATAATACATATAGCATCAATGCGCACCAAAATTTTAACCAAAACTGGTGCTTTATGATAATATATCCACTGGTGCTTACGAACTATTAATAAGTACCTATGATTTATAACAAGATATGCATCGGTTCTTTATACTAAATGTAGCATTGGTGCTTTATAACAATATATACACCGGTTCTTTATACTAAATGTAACATTGGTGCTTACTAACCATGAATAATCACTGGTGCTTACTAACTATTACAAAGCATCGATGTGATAAGTGAAGGAAAATGTACCGGTAACATTGATCGATACGTTGACCGCCACTATATTTTTAAAATTTAATGGTGCGGTTAATATACAATAGTGTATTGGGGCGTAATAATAGAAAAAGCACTGGGGCATGCAATGAGTATTATCCTACACCGAATCTTTGTTGTTTTAAGTGCACCACTGCAACATTGTCTCAAATGCACCGGCGTGACATTATCTCAAAAGCATCAATGCAATTGAAATGATCAGAAGCACCAGTGATTATTTTATGTTTGTTGGACAGTGACTACTGACATCACACTGGAATATCTATATTTTATTTTTATTTTGTTTAATTCTATTATTCATCAGAAATTGAAATATGTTTTATAGTAGTAATCATTTGGATTTTTATTATTGCGTTTGGATATGATGTTTGGATTAATTTGTCATATCATAAAATTTTGCATCTATTGTAATATTTAATCATCCATATATTTAATTAGCGATGTAACATTTCACATATAATTTCACGACATTGGAGAAAGAAATAGAATAAAATACCTCATTTTATTATATATTAATAAGAGGCCCTTTCTCATACAAAATGGGACAACATAAAGTCCACAATAACCAATTGTCAACATGCATGTAATTGTCACTCTTATTGGTAACCCAATGTCTTTCAATTGGGACACTATGTCTGAGACATTATACAAAATGTCTAATTTTCAAAGACAATTATTTCAAAATATACAGCATCTTGCATTAACATCCAAAATATATGGGTCGTCATTTGTCATTGGAATTGTTGTCAGTGTTGGAGCTAGTTGCATGAATTGGGTCATTTGGATGAATGTTTTTTTGATTGCCTTGATTGTTTTCCTCTTCTTCAACTTCCATATACAAACATAAAAATAAAGTGTAATGAGTGTATCTAAATTGTTGGGAATAATGAAAATTAAAATATATAATACACATGATTGTAAATTGAAAAGTGGCGTACCATAGAAAGAGTTGAGTCATGAATGATACATATTTTTTCAAAACCAAACCTCATTACTTCTCTCAACAACTCTTCCATTGGCTCCACTCTATACTTTGTTTCCTGCAAGTTTTAAACCTTGTCACAAATCATACATTTAATATAAAGGATTTGTGTTGTTCTATTAGTTATAAAATGAGAGAAGTAAAACAACATAGATACTTACAAATTCCACAATTAATTTTTGATACGCCAACATATCCTCATAACCCTTACTTAACCCAATGTCAATCAATTCTTATGATGGCTCTTATTTGTATTTTAACACCTCTTTGAAGACATCCAATGATGGTTGGTGTAAAAATGAATTAAAATATAAATATCACAACTAATATAAATCTAAAGTTGTCATAGGGAAATCACAACTGCTCACAAACTTTGTTATCAACCCCTTTTTTCCTTGTCGTCTTGTCTTATGTGTTGAATGATTTCCATTTTGTTTTCTTTTCTGCAACAAAACAATTGAAAATTAATATTCAATGCTAAATTAATTAATTAGATGTACATAATAAAAAAAATCAATGATTTCATACATTTGAATCATGCTATTGTTGAGATGGCTCCTCTTGTGATGCAATTATGTCCAACAATTATAGTCAATATTCAACATATGTGAATTAGATTGTTTGAAATATATTAGCGAATATTCTTAAGTACTGTCTTACTCAAAATTCAAGAATAAAATTAATATTTATTGCTTTTTAACTCACCTGATTCATCCCTCTAGTGCAAATTTTCCATTAAGATTTTACGGTCTTCTACACTTAGATTGCAAAGAATATTATCGAGCTTCCTCATTTTTTGGCTCTGGATGTCACACATTAACCAATACGTATTAGTTAAATTTACAAATAATTTAACATTTTAATTTAATAAAGAAATTACAAAGAACTTGTCTTCTTCTCAAACTTAGATGTGCTTCCACCATGCCAACTATAATTGTTGTTCATTTAACTCTCATCATGCATTTTCTATCAATAAACAACATGGACCATTAAATAAAGAAGTTGTAAATATACTTTACAAATAAATTAAATATCTTCAAATTAAAAAAAGTAGTCTTCCATTTCGGTGTGTTTCAATATACAAAACACACCGGTGCTTCTCATACTTGAACGCATCGGTGCATCATACATGAACGCACCATTAACAAGAACAAAATAAAAAAGTTCATATATGTATTTTTCGGTGCAACTTATTTATTATAAAGCATCGGTAATCAAAACTGTGCACTTTTACAAATAATGTACCAGTGCATTAGGACAACTCGACTGCATCAACAAATACATGTAAGCGTTTTCTAAAAAAGAAATTAAAAAATAATGGGATCGAAATTACCGTTATGCTATTACTACTAATGCACCAATGCATTTAAACAACTCGGATGCGTCAAAAACTACTTAAGCGTGTTTTTTTAATTTAAGAATAATAAAAAAGTTGACAGAGGGAACAGGGTTTCGAATTCTACCCAATAAGTGGTCCCATCACATCCAATGTCTTACTTTTAAAACTACAAACCCATTTAAATCTAAAATCTCTAAAAATAAAAATCCTAATTGTGAAACAATAGAGGGATTTAAACCCTAATGTAAAATTTTGAAGCCACATAAAACGAAAGGAAACAACAAGAAAATCTAAATAGGTAAATAAATAAACCATGCATTGTGATCAATAGTAATGATTTACATACTTGAAATTTCTACTATGCGGGGTTTTTATTGATTTAACATACCTTACAAATTTCGATCTTCAAAATAATGTGGTTGCTCCAAACTACTCCCTAGTAACTCTCTCTTCCAAAACTCTCCCCTTGAAATTTTGGCAAAATAATGAAATAGTGATTAGTTTTTTTTTTCAATACCTTAGAGAATTAGTTTTTGAAATTGAAATTCCCACTCCTTTTTTCAGTTTATGGGAAAATCATTCGTGCGATTTTTTATTTTTGATTTTTCGGACATAGGTGCGCTAGTTACACATTCAAGCACCGGGGTGTCATAACATGAAACACACCATGCATATACATTTTTAAAAATTTCCAAAATATTGGTGCACCAGAAAGATATGAATGCCTTGATGCACTACATTTTCCATGACACACTGTATTGGCATTCAAAATAAATAAAAAACACCATACTATGGTATGTATTAAAAATACGACTGCATTGGTGCTCCCTTATATACTAAGCCGATCATGGTCAACAATATTGAAAACTACATAGAAACTATCCGCTATCAAATATAGTGGATATTTTCTTTTGCGGGATTTTTTGTGGATGTTCCAATACAGTGCATATGTAGATGACCGCAATGGTGCATCCATTTACTAAGGATGCATCGTTGCATTTTATTTTTATGGTGCACTTTTTTAATTAAAAAGTGCTATGGATTTCGGTTTAATTAGATAGTGAAGAATCTTTTTATTTTATAATAGTAATACTATTTTTAATAATGGTAATACCTTTTTATTTTATTTTATTATAGTAATACTATAGTGAAGAATCTTGTTATTTATAATACTATTTTCATTGATAACGGTTGTAATATTTAATGTCAACCACCATTTCTAGGATATGGAATATCTCGTGAATCATACTCCTTTCTAGATGAATGACGAACTAGGAAGGAGGGATTAGTGTGACAAATGTGATGAATCAAATGATAATTTTGGTTTTTGAATGCAGTGAAGGATGGACTCCCCATGTTCTACATCAAATTTGGACATATATCCCATGTTTTTCTTTCCCTCTCGTCTATTATTTCCCTTGGAATCATAAGCTTCTTTGGGAATTTCACGGAGCGTCCAATTTTACAAAATTTTAAAGGGAAAATGGGTAGACTCAGTGCAATCAAGGGGGAGAACATGAAGCTGAGAGAGAGAAACATGCAGCCTATAATGACCAAAATATTTCAAGGTCTTAGAAAACATGGAGAATACAATCTCCTTCCTCGAGTGTACATTAATGATATTCTTTGAGCTTTGGAGGAAGAGGTTGGCTGGGTTGTTGAATCTAATGACACCACTTTTTTTTTAACAGAAACCGAGTAAAAATATTTATATTCGAAAAGGCTATGCACAACCATACATTACAAAAAGAGATGGATTTTTTCAGAAAGGGAGAGCTGTAAGTAGCAAACAGTAGTGCCTATCATGACTATGAAGTTCCAGTTCTGATGCTTCCTATATTTTTCCATAGTAGAAGTGGGATAAACCCTTTCAAATTGAGAATTTAACAGAGTGCAGAAAAACATTAAAAAACTGTAGCAAAAATGAGGAACCTACATAGAAAAGGAGAAACTAGCCATAATTATGTTGCTGCACAAAAGCAGCATCAGTCATTTCTTGATTCACAGTGGGAGCTTCTTGAAAATGGCTGCATTGAGTCTTGCTAGTTAAGCTTGAGACCTCTTCCTTGATTATATCAACCTTTCCCATTAAATCGAAGAGGTTTCTCTCTAGATCGTCGATTCTGGAATCTTCACAGGAAAGATGAGTAGAATTGTACCTGACTTCAGAGACGATTTCATTATTCTGCTTGATGCTGGTGCATATTGCTTCATAAGCTTTGCGCAGATGGAGCTTGATGTCTTTGGTGGTGAGATTCAGGGCTGCAAGGGCAGCCTTCACGTCATCCATGGTGCTGAAAAGGGGGACAAGATGGAATCACCAGAGGGATAAGAGTCACAGTCCAGGGGCTCGAGGATGGATAGGAATTCAAACGTAGATGGGAGTAGAAGTGTGGGATGAGAGTGAGCCATTACAGAGGTAAATGCTTGAGGGAGGAGGGATGTAGTTGAGGCTTTCTCTCTTGAGCTGACAGAGGGAGGGCAAGTCATGTGATGGGAAAGTGAGAGGCCGCGTGCATGCTGCAGGAGCGTGGGGGTGGGGAAGTCCATGAGGAGGCCGAAAATGAAAAAATGGGGATGGCAGTGCATGGGGGGAGAGTTAGGGGATAAACAAAAACCCAACCTTTTCATTGTTATAAAGAACTTGACCAATATCCAAGGTGACTCCCTTATTGGCTGCGTCATCAACAATAGAGTTTTTCCCTCTGAGAATATGAAATTAGAGAGTATCTTTAGGGAGGGTGAGAGAGCTGATTCTTCTTTGAATTCTATGGATTTTTTATCCTTTTATTTTGGTCCCGGATCTCATTATTTGAATAATGTTCCTTGAATCTCCAAATACCTTAAGTTTTCCGACGTTGAGGTTCGCAACGATTTCCAAGGAGTTGAGCAGTGCTAGCCATTCTGCTTCATTCTTTGTTTTCTTTCCTAGTCCCCATGAAAAGGAAGTGACTTTGTTTCCTCTAGGATCAAATATGATGCCACCCACACCTGCCTCCCCGACAGATGGCACCACTTATAGAACCTAGGTAAATACAAATTTTCCTTGCTCTAGACAATGGAAGAGTAGGTTTTGGGGCTTAGGGTGTCTAGAGTTTAGGATTTGTACACAAAATATATTAGTTTGAATTTTAACATTGTTGACATTCAATTGTGTATTTATTCAATTGCAAACACAACTCCAAACATATGGCCTGCTATTCCTTTCCCTAGACAATGGAAAAATAATAATAGCTCATTTTTCAAAAATTAAATTTAATATAATTAATAACTTTATTTGGAAATTATTGAAAATTTTAACAATATTAATTACTTTTTATTTATCAATTATGTAAAAATGACAGACATTTAAAAATAAAATTTTGAAATAGCTATATTTTTTTTACTACTTATAAAGGTACTATTTAAATGCCTTTGGAATTACTATGCTCCTCAAAGCTATATTCAAAGCCACAAACAAGTTGAATATTTTCAATTGCATTTAGGTTTCTAAACACATCTAAATGCACAATGTTTGACTTTATTCACATGAAGTGAACTTTATACATTAAAAATTATCTAAGTATGTTACTTTGACACAAAATAGTCAAATAATTATGTTAACTACCACTTTTAATGCCTTAACACAATTTGATGATACGAACATTCCTCGAAATGATCCAAAGTTCCATTAGGTCAGTGTTTCTTTAATTTGGATATTGAACCTAACATGCCATGTAACTATGTTTTCTCAGCTTCAACTCGTGAAAAAATCAATTTAAAATATTCATAAATGTCCTAGACTTGCCTCTATAGGTGTAGATGTTATTTGAAATGTGAAGTGTATTAGAGCTTTGACATTGTGAAGATGTACGAAGAGGACTATGTCTAGTATCTATAGCCATATTTATGGATGAAAGTGGCTAAGCACCAGTGGATATTGAAAATTCATGTGCCATTCATGGAGTTTGATCATTTTTTACCATTAGGGAGCGTTTGATTCTCTAGGAGACAACATCATTTCTTCATAAGGGATGAACATACTTGATCATAGTTGTGAAAAAATCAGCATTTGTTTCCTCTACTAAGGGTTCAACAAGATGGATCAATGATGCATTTACCCCATAATATTGTCCAATATCTATCTGAAGAGCCTAATTGTGAAATTCCAGAGTCATGAACTTCTAAGATGTATACAGGAGGAGGTTGAGGGGCTATTTTTAAATAAGTGATTTGAATGGATACTGGTAATGGTTGTGGAAATTATGGGGAAACAACAATTACAAAGATACATGTGAGTGTGAGTATTTTTTCCTTCATACATTACATTATTATTTTTATATTTAAACTTTTAAAACCCTTCATGAATAAGAAACTCAACCTTCTCAGAAAAACTTAAGATATTTTGGAGGAGAATGGAAGGAGGAAGGTGCGATGGTGGTTTTTGAAGGGTTCTGAACTGTGTACCTCAAGCTCGGTGTTAAGGATGGTGGCGGCTGACAGGGCCTCCTCAAAGTGCAGATTTGGAAGGGACATGAGCACAACTCCCGACGATGAGGATTTGGGATCGACCGAAGTGCTGGACAAAGGGAAAAAGACTAGTATGAGACAGGACCCTGTCTCTGGGGCGGGGAATGCGGAAGCAGGGACTAGCGGAGTGGCCAAGCTGGATCAAGGAACGGCAGAACCCAGAAATCCTGGGAAATGTTTGCCAAAGGAAAAGAAGATCTCTAAATTGCAGATAAAATCGGATAGAGTTCGAACGGATATACAATACATGAAAGAACATGCACTAATTGAGAAATTTGTTGGAATATGGCCGGCTAAAAAAGCACTGGTATGGTGGATCAATACAACCTGGAAACCCCAGGGACATTATGATCTACAACTAGCCAAAGGGTTTTTCACAGTGATTTTCTTTAATGAGGAGGATCGAACAAGGATTTTTGACAATGGACCTTATTTCTTCAATTCCGCAGGGCTGTATCTTTGTCCTTGGAAGGAGCGCTTCAACCCGGATAAAGAAAATTTAACTATAGCCCCGGTCTGGATAAGGCTATACTCTTTACCTTTTGAATACTAGAAGGAGGAAATCCTTACATAGATAGGAAATGAATTGGGGATATTCGTCAAAGTATCTAAGCAAACTAAGAATATGCGATACACCTCGTACGCCCGAATCTGTCTCTATATGGATATATCCCAAGACCTCCTGGAAGGAATTGATATTACCTAGGAGGATGAAGACTGGTTCCAGGCCATTGATTATGAATAGATCCTGTTCCCCTGCCGAAGATGCCATGAGCATGGTCACTTATTCAGGGATTGTCCTCTGAATAAGCAGTTTGAAGGAAATCTAGGCGATGAAGGTAAAGATCCAGACGGTTTAAAAAAAGATACTACCAAGAAACGACAAGCAAAGAAGGCAGGAAGCCTGGAGATACATAAGAAAACCATGATCCACAATATGTACGAGGCATTGAAAAACGGAGCAGAAGATCAAGAAGCAACCAAGGAGAACGGGGAGGAGGAAACTGAAGCACCCTTGGAAAAGGTGACAAAGATTAATGTCAAGGAGCCAAAGATAGACCAAACGGGGGAAGAAATCTCATCTCCAAAGGAAGGCGGAGATGAAATGGAGTTGGGAGACATGGATCTAGAGAGCCTGGAGGCAGCCTGCATAGTGGAGAATACTACTTCAATCTCTCCTCAACAAGTCTCTCTCCTAGAGAAAGCTATCATCAAAACCAAGAATCACAAATATCTGGGTATAAACTCCGAACCTCTTAAGGAATCCAAAGTGAAAAAATTAAGTAGGGGCGAAAAAAGGGGGAGACGTAGTAATATGTAGAGAATTCAAATGATAGGAAGGAATCTGGTGGCCTCGGGCCAGTATCCTACTATTGACGCATCCCTAGCTTCATCAACGCCTAACAGATTATAAGATGCGGATCACATCTTGGAACATCAGAGGCTGTAAGAGTCTTCTGAAGACTCGTCTCCTAAGACTGAAGATTGAATTAGAGAAACCCGCTATAGTCTTCCTTCAGGAAACAAAATGTTCTGAAGCGGACCTTAAAATAATAGGAAAGAAAGTCTAGAAAAAGTGTGAAGCAATGGCAATTGATGCCATCGAAATGGCCAGAGGAATTGGCGTCCTTTGGAATCCAAATGAGGTTAGTTTAACGGATTGGATGGCCTCAAGATCCATTTTATCGGCCTCGTTTCATGTTTTAGGAACCAGTGTAATAGGTTTCTTGTCTAATGTGTATGGAGCATCAACAACACACCTTAAGCACTCTTTCTTGAACTCCCTACAAAGCCTCAAAAGAGAGACTGGTACCCTTCCATGGATTATAGGAGGTGACTTCAATTTGATTCGAAATCTGGCTTAAAAGAGGGGGGGACTTCATTGTTTACATCCCAGCAGCAAGGAATTCTCGGAGGCTATTGAAAATATGGATCTGATTGATGTTAAAACTTCTAATGGCTGGTATACCTGGAACAACAAAAGGGTAGGGGACAGAAACATAGCATCCGGGTTAGACAGATTTCTGGTCTCTGAATCCATTATTATGGGAGGTGGGGAGTTGACAGCCGTGGTGCTCCTGGCAGCTGGATCGGACCATTGGCCAATAATCCTGGAATGGAAAAGAATAGGGGAAAACCTTCAAATGCCGTTTAGATTCAAACAATTTTGGCTCCTTCACCCTGATTTCTCTGATCAAATGAGACAGTGGTGGTAGTCTTTCCCCACAGTCTCAGGTACCAAGATGTACCAATTCCAACAAAAGTTAAAATACCTAAAAGGTAAAATCAAGAAATGGAATACAGAAACCTTCGGGAACATCTTCCATGCTAAGAAGCTGCTTGATCTTAAACTTCAAGAGGTTCAAACAGAGGCTATGGTGCATGGCCACCTAGCGGAGCTAAAAGAAAGAGAACATAACCTCCTACAAGAACTTAACCTTAAAGATCATCAAGAAGAACTCCTTTGGAAGAAAAAATCTAGGAGCCGTTGGCTAAAAGATGGGGAAAGGAATACCAAGTTCTTTCACAAAGCAACCATTCAACACTGCCATGGGAATAGGGTGGTTAGGCTCAAAAAAGAGGATGGAAACGTGGTGGAAACTCGACTTGAGTTGGAGCAGACCCTGAATGAACACTTTCAAGACCTACTTGAGGAACCCAATATCAATAGAAGCAGAGAAAGGGAGCAAGTTCTCAGGCATATCTCGATCTTGGTTACGGAAGAACATAATAAGCTCCTCATGGAGAATATTAGAATGGAAGAGCTTGATGAAGCAGTCAAATAGATGGTAGATGACAAATCCCCCAGCCTGGATGGTTTCACTACAAACTTTTTTCACTCATGCTGGGACTGGCTGAAAATGGAGGTTTTGGCCATTATTGAATACTCTCATCAGACCAGGGGCATCCTAAAAGCCCTCAATGCCACCTTTATTACACTCATTCCTAAGGAGACGGGAATGGAGGACCCTATCAAATTTTGACCTATAGCCCTCTGCAATGTCATTTATAAAATCATAACTAAGGTTATTGCTAATTGGCTCCACCCCCTCCTCCCCCTGATCATTTCGCCAGAACAAGTTGGATTTGTGGAAGGTCGCCAAATCTTGGATGGCATAATTCCTGTGCATGAAACTATCCATTCGATTAAGAAGGAGAAAATATCAGGTATGCTTCTCAAACTGGATTTATCGAAAGCTTATGATAAGGTAAATTGGACTTTCCTTGCAGGGATGTTAAAAGCCTTCGGCTTTAGCAATTTATGGATTGAATGGGTTATGAGCCTAGTCTCATCCCCCTTCTTCTCTATTTTGGTTAATGGCACTCCCTCTCAACCCTTTCCTGCATCCCGTGGGATTAGACAGGGGGACCCGCTATCACCCTTTCTCTTCATTAAAATTACAGAAGCCATGGGTATAATGCTACGAGCCGCTCAGAATAGTAATTCCATCTGTGGTCTTGATCTATGTGATGGGTTAACTCCTCAAACCCACCAACAGTTTGTGGATGATACAATGCTTATGGGACCATCCTCGGTGCATGAAGCTAAAAATATCAAGGGCATCCTAAACATCTTCCTTAGAAGCAGTGGCTTGGAGATTAGTAAAGAAAAATCGAAGGTTTATTTCTTCAACACACCCAGAATTAACCACATAAATATTTTAAGAATTTTGGAATTTTATGAAGGACTGCTTCCGTCAAAATACCTGGGGGCACCCCTGTCGGAATCCATAATAAGTCAAATCTCCTGGAAAGACCTGCTTGATAAACTCAAGAACAAATTGGAACTATGGACGCACCAGGCCCTGAACTTCCCTAGCCGGCTCATTTTGGTAAAATCTGTCCTCCAAGTAATGCCAGTCTATTTATTCTCGGTGTTAGCTACCCCCAAAGTTGTTCTAAAAAAAATTCATAATATTCAAAGGAGTTTTATGTCGGGTGGTACTCATGACCCAAGCAAGTGGACCTTGGTGAAATGGGAAACTGTCTGCACTCCAAAAGGAGTTGGTGGCCTCAGTCTGAGGGATCCCTTGTGCACTAACAAAGTGCTAGTGGCCAAAATTTGGTGGAGATGGATTACGCATAGAGAGGAACCTTGGGCGAAGTTATGGCACATGAAATATGCACCCTTATGGCCCAGGCAGGATCTTATTCGCTTCATGGAGGATAAGCCTGGCTCGTGCATATGGAAATTGGCTCAGCTGAATCGAGAGTTAGTAAAGCGGCATAGTTTTTGGGAGATAAGAGATGGAGCTTCAACATCCTTTCTACAGGATTCGTGGTAGCAATTCCCTAAAATTGGGGAGATGTAGGATAACCAGGTGCTTGTCCAGCATTTACAGAGTAGCCCGTGGGAGAAAGTTCAAGACTTTTGGGAAACGGGCCTTGAGGAAAATCAAGTCAGACCATGGAAACTGATACAGTGGTGGTAGAATCTAACCCCGGAAGAAAATCTTGACAATTTTTACGGGGAGCTGCTCAAACGCCAAATCCCTGTGACTAATGGTCCGGACAAAATCAGATGGGGCTACTCAAATACTGGGAACTTTACCAGTGTTGAAGTGGTATCCCACTTGGAGGGTTACGACCGTATGCCACGTGAGGAAAGATGGAAAAAAGATTGGCTCAATCACTGGCCTAAAATCACCACCTTTGGGTGGTTTTTTCTTCATCGTCGTATTCTAACATGGGAAAACCTTAGGAAAAACGTTTCTCAGGACCCTCATGCTGTAGCATTTGCCTGCTTGAAAGTGAATCTATCAACCATCAGCTGGATGAATTCCTGCTGGCCTCGGCTCTCTGGTGTAGGGGGGGGAGAGATTTAGAAAGACATCCAGAATGTGTGGTCACCCGGATTTAACCCTGGCAAACTGGCCGGCTCACTCGTTCAAAAATGAACTTCTCAACAGGCTCTGGGAACTGTTTCCGGGGTTTGTAGTATGGGAAATTTGGAAGGAACGCAACCTAAGAATCTTCGAAAATAAGCAAAGAAATATGGAAACCATTTGGCTAACAATTGAAATGCACCTTAAGGAAACCATATGCATTAGAAATTTACACCCAGAAAAGGGATATGTTGATCCTACTAAAATAATTATTCTGAATGCTTGGGGTATTTTCAGCTTACCTTGAGCACCTGTGGATCGGAATGGAATTAGAGATAAAACTATGAGCCCTAACACATGGCAAACTCCTCCGGCGGGCACTCTGAAACTGAACTTTGACGAAGCTGCAAAAGGTAATCCAGGCCCGGCTGGTTTTGGGGGAGCGGTTAGGAACAACTCAGGCTCTGTGATGGGTGTTTTCTGGGGTAACCTGGGTGAAACAACCAATAACATTGCAAAACTCGAAGGAATGGTCAATGGTATCAGATGGGCATTATTGAAGAAATGGTTACCTTTGATAGTGGAAGGGGACTCCAGCATTTTGATAACTATGGTGGGACGCATCCAGAGGGGGGTGGTGGCTTCTAAGGTCTCGCTCAACTAAAGATGGGAGTGTAGATTAAACTAGCTCCAGCAAATCCTGCAAACCTCTCCGGCCATAAATTTTTTACACGTTCGACGCAATGGAAATAAACTGGTTGATGTGTTGTCCAACATGTGGGTGATGGGTCGCTCTCCCTTCAAAGCTAGCCCCCTAGTTGAGGTATGCGATCACGTGGCTCGTTTCCGCTGCGAGGAGATCGCAGGCGTTGATTTTCTCCCTCGGTCAGAACCCTCAGAACACGTGGATGAAGTCCCACACGGTGAAAGAGTGGAAGAGACACATGCAGCCAATCCCCTGACGCGTGGCATTCCTCATGAAGCTACGTACCAAAGGAAGGTCATTAACCAAGGTGGTATTTAATATGGCTAAGCGATGGATTTCATTAACGCATATGCCTGGTCACATCTGCATTACTCTTATGCATTATTCACTCCAGGAGGATGGGCAAGATCAGCGTAATTTTTATTACCCTTACAGGTTGAAATTCAGAGGTGATGGAAGCCTCGTTCTCAACGGATGGGATGGTACTGTTAACAACCAGTTCAGCAGGCTTATCACGTTTCAGGCATGCGAGAACTCTGGAAAGTACAGAAAGGGTATTATTGGAACTAATGGGAATTTATGCTCTGGTGTGAACTCCATCTACAGATGCAAGGTCACGGTTTATAAATTCAGGGAAGGTGACGAGGGCAACCCAATATGCACCGTTAAAGCTGTTCGCCTTTCCCAGTTTTCGGTTATGCTGTTTTGGTTTCACCTGCGCCTTAGTTGGCTTAATATTGCTGGTGGATTTTCCTCCTCCTCTGGTACTTTCTTTTTGCAAATTATGGCTCCTCGCATTCGTTTGTCCAGTCGTCGGGGATCTAGTATAAATCTTGGGAGTCGATGAAGACACACATGAGCTAGTTCTGAAACTCAGGCTAGCATCCGTGAGGACTCCACTCCCTTTCATTTTGATTGGGCACATTTATGTGCTGAGGAAACGCCAATTACCATTGGAAGCCAGATTGCCCATCTGGAGATATCTCTACAGGACGAGATTGAGACTAATTTGGTCTACTAGATCGCTGCTAACCCTTATTGGGCATGCAGAATTATCCTAGCTAGAGAAATTCAAGCTCAAGAGAACACTGTTAACCAGATGAAAGAGATAATGGAGGGTCTAAAAACTCTTCAGCAGAGCGAAATGGAAAACACCTACACCTTGGAAGCACTCATGAACGACGTCAGCATTCATTCCCCGCCAGCCGCAAGAAGCGAGGAGCATGGGACGTCGAGGTCTGACAAGTCATTGCATGTTGTCTCTGTAAGTGTTCGTCACTTTTTTGGTAGTCTGACAAGCTTCCCGTCATGGAGGACGTATGGATGGACACCCTTCTTCTTCTCAGCTCTGAAGTCTCGATGCATATCGGCTATCGCTGTTACTTTTTTATAGGTTTTTAAGATATTTTTGTGAGATCCTCTAGACAATTGATATATCTGTTATTTTGAAGTTGCAATTCTGAGCTGGCCATCCTGTCTCCACTGGGGTGTGCCTTGGGTGTTCAGCTCCTTCGTGGGATCTTTGTAACATTTTTGTACTCTATGATATTTTTAATAGAATTTTGTCTGTCTTACTTACAAAAAAAAAAAAAAACTCAACCTTCTCAATCATTTTACAATTTTTATAAACTTAGCATTAAGATGAATAAAATGAAGGTTACGATAATTAAACCCACAAGAAAAAAATATCATCTTATTTTCTATGGTGGTACCATCCTACATAAGCATATTCAATTTAAATTGTCATTTAAAATAGAAGGAAAATAGTGAAATGATTAAAAAAAAGAACATGGATAGTACAAATATTTTATAAATCCTAAATTTAATGATCAAAACTATTTTCCAATTTTATGTGCATAAAGAAGAAAATTAATATTGTCAAAAATAGAACCAAAGGGACTCATAATATCCATAATGAAACTACTCAATAATCTAACAAAAAACAATAGATCGGGATGATTGATTCCGTAAAATTTGTGAGAAATAGTAGGTGAGGAAAGAACATAATTTCCTTTTCACATGGCCCACATTTAATAATGTAATTGGAAAGTTTACTTATATTTATATATTAGTTTCTCTTTCTCCTTACCAAAAGCAATATATTGAACTTGGTATTTCCATTTATTATTACCCTGTGTATGTTGTTATTGCAAAATTGTAATTATAATTTTATTGTGTGACTATACACTTGTAATTAAAATTGAAATTTGTAAATTTGCAAGTTTGTATTTTTTTAATTGTAATTTTGCAATTTCATAAATTATCTTGTAATTTTCTAACTTTGTAAATTATTTTATAATTTGTAAATTTCTAAACGTAATTGCAAATTTGTAATTGTAATTTGCAAGTTCTAATTGTAACTGTAACTACAATTCTTTACCATTATTCTTGTAGCTATCAGTCTGCCACTCCTTCCATAATTGCTCCAACTACCCTGACCATACTTAGTACTTTGTCTTTACTAAGGCAACAGGTCCTTATCCGCCATCCTCGCATTCCTCCATACCCTGCTCCCATGATTTGTCGAGTTGCTTCCCCCAAAATAGGCCAGTACTAGGCATCGCCTAACTTGTACTTCCACCATCAAATTTACTACGCTTGAGCCTCGCTCAACCAAAACTGCTCCACTTGGGTTGCACCCAACAACTTCTATGGTTATGAACCCTTCATCTTTGGTCTCAAAGTTGGTAGTGTTACCACTACCTTTCCACTTCCATAAATCCATGAACAAACATAATTCAAGGTTTATCATCAATCATTGATGCAATTTCAACTACTTACCATTCATTTTTTTCCAAGAATTCAACATATTATTTCCTTAAGGAATATATAGTAACTATGTGCACTTATGTTCATGGTGCCTTGTAAACTAGTATAAGTATCTAAGTTTTAAATATATTTCCATGAGCTTTGGGTGAGATATCTAAAGTTTGGTTCATGATTACTTGAGTTAATCCTAGAATCTCTTAACCTTTATTTTTACCTTTACATGGTTGCAAATCAAATTTTCTTCCCCATTGTTTCCACTCATCTATCTCTCTATTTCAATGTTCAACTTCTTCTTTAATTCTTGTTAGACTATAAGTCCCTAGAAATTCACAAAGTCCTAGATCACCTCTCATATGAGTTGTTGTTCATATCACTTTATGAGTTGTCAAACTTATCCACTAATGAGTTTTTAGTGATATATATATCTAGAGGTGATTATGATCCTTGTACTATATAATACCATCAATGTTGAGAATCACTCAATCCTTTTCCACCAATTTGTGTCTTATGATTGCGTGTTAAAGTGTTCTATTTCTTAACGTGGTATTAAATCCCCTTTAGTCTTAAGGACTTGATAGTTCCTCCATGGTAATGATCCATGGAAGATTATGCATTGAAGCTCCATGGTAGTGATCCATGAGGGAGTAGGGATGTTGCTTACATCAACAAAATTGTAAATATACATTCATTTTGGAGTGCAATGGAAAAGGTCGAGATTAAATGAGATCAAAGGGACATTGCAACTTAAACAAGGGGAGTTGCATAACAGCAAGTCCCTGCCTCCAATATTTCTTTTGTATTAGCTAAAGAAACAAGTATCGTATCATTATTGCTCGAAAGAATAGATGTTATAGGTTGCAATTGCAGTTGTAAACAAGTTCCCATGTTCTATTTTGGCTCTTTTCAAGGCCACTTTTTGGGGGTAGAGTTTCTCGTCGTGTACAAAATTATCTTAGTAGAGGGGACAAAAGTAGCTTAGTAGCAATGATCTACAGGAAACAGTTACAAAGAAGAAACACAAACACAATTGTTTGTGTGTATTGACTTAATTGAAATGACCTATGTTTCTTCCAAAATTGCAGGATCATCACTTTCAAACATGAGTAATGTTGTCTCTAGTTCTTGTTCAGTGAAACTATAACCACTTCAAGCTGGGCCTAGAATGATGGTTTTTGCTCACTAGGTTCTATATTGAATTCTTCAACTCAAACTTTTGACTTCATTGATGGGCATAATTATGCTTATTGCAAAGGGTATGTATGCATTTTATGAAACAAGAGTAATATTATTATGTTATTGACCTATTGTTTGAGTTACAAAAATTGTAACAAGTAATTAAATAAAACAATAGAGTTCTACTAATTTTGTAAGAGTCAACTAATAATAAGTTAATAGTATATTCTTAAGAGTTAATGGAGTAAGTATAAAAGAGTATTAGTTCACTATAATATCCTTGTATCATCCTATTGAGAACCAATATAGTATCAGTAAAGTGGAAGTAATATTCCTAACCTTAAAGAATAACACCTAACTAATTCTTAAAGAGTCTAAGATTCCTCTAAGCACTCAAGTATTTCTTAGTTAAAGAAATATGATTAAACTTTCCCAACGACACTTTGATTCGTGGTAGAGTTATAGGTGTCTTTGATTCGTGGTAGAGTTATAGGTGTTTACTAATAATATGAGAAGTTCTCTATTGCTTAAAGAGTATTGTTAACTTTAGCAAAAGTATTTGTTCTTTCTATAGAGTTAGTAGAAAAGTGAGGATCACTAGAGTGTCTAAGTTGTAGTGGCTAGTCTATAGGTTGCTCAGTAATAAATAGTGTACTTATCCTGATGTATAAGGAAAGGGTAAAGGGTAATTTTGTTGGTTTAACCTCGATAAAAAGTTGTGTTTGAATTGTGGAAGCTAATGTAAAGCACTGGAGCTAGGATTGAGTGTATGCTTATGAAGGTATTAGTTAAGATACATCTTTTTAGTTTTATTGTTCTTATTGGTAAGTTTCTCCCTCAATAGGTAGAGCTCAACGTTAAGTATTAAACTATTCCTTATTGTTGTTTTTCAACTATATATAGCAAGAAAAGTAGTGTCAGATTTTTTAAGCTTTTTAAATTAAGTTTTTAGCAACGCGTGTACACACAAAACACTTTGTCCTTTTATAGTTTATTAAACTATTCCTTATTGTTGTTTTTCAACTATATATAGTAAGAAAAGTAGTGTTAGCTTTTTTAAGCTTTTAAATTAAGTTTTTAGCAACGCGTGTACACACAAAACACTTTGTCCTTTTATGATTTTAAACTAAGTTTTTAGCAATGCATGTTTGGATAGCCAAGATTTCAATTTTAAGTTGAGTTTTGATAATAATAAAATATTTTTGACCAATCAAGGTCAATTAATGTAGATGGTGCACTTTGGTTTGAAGAAATGGAGAATGTCATTTTATGAAAAATATTGGAAAATCAAATCAAGTTAACTAGGTGTCGTACTTGGTTCATTATGTTAATGTACTTTCCTTCTGAATTTACCTACATAAGTCGTTGATAGTTGAATGGTGTAAGTTTCAGCGTAGCACTCACGAAGATCTAATTTGGGTCTTAAGGCTCTTTTTGTCACTATGTATATGGCCCAACATTGTCATTGTAGATACCCATCAAATGACCTACGCTGGTAGAGTTGGTTTTCCATGTTATGATGAACTTTTATTTTTACAATATTGATTGAATAAATTAGCAATTGGTATTGTTGACCTAACCTCTATTAGTATTCTATTGATTTTCCGTAATTAGGCTTATGCTAGTGTTAGTGGGAGTTACTTCACATTTGGTGTTTGGTGCTCCCTTTGAACTGATATTTACCAAAGGGAGGGGAGTTTAGTTGTAGGAATATATTAGAGAAAGAAGCGAGAAGTTGTACTCACTTTGGGTAGACTGGTTCCAATTCTTATTAGGCCAAATCCTTGCATATCGACTAGTGCATTCAAAATTTTCCTACTTCAATGAACTCTGTCTCGTCACTTTTTCTTTCAACTACCTCCTCGTTGCTCGTTGCTTGTTCAAAAATGATGACCGAGTGTCATGCTAGTGAGATGGGTACAAATAAAAGGTGTTTGTTGTAGTGTTTCTCCTATATCCAAATGATATAACGTAGTGGTTTGATCTAGTGTTCATGATGCAGATTATGAAATTACTAACTTTGTAGACTCCTGTGATAATATTGGTCATGGCCTGTGAGCTAAGGTGTGCATCAAATGTTTTGTTTCAACGATTCTCTGCTCATGGATTGACTCAAAAATTCACTTTGTTTCTTGATGGACCATTAGGGAAATGAGCTAAATCACCAATATATTTAGCATTTTTTCACTCGAATCCATCCCATGTTTGACTGGGAAGACCCCACTTGCAAGATGGGAACAAATTGGATGAGAGAAAATAGGTCACATTATATGTTCTTCCCATTATCTTATTATTTGGCTCACACAATAGTGTAAACCCCTCTACAACTCACAATAATCTTATTTTGGTTTTAATACTTTGTAAACTAAGATTAACCAGCTAGTTTTAGCTAATATGGCTTTCTTCTTTAGCTAGTTATTAGTGATACATCCATATGCTTTCCATATTATTATGGTGTTTAAATGCGACATATGCTAGATATATTAGGCCTGATATTAGCTTGGTATTAATTTTCTACTAAATTCTATGTAGAAGCAAAATTGACTTAACTAGCTTAAGAACTAAATAAACAAGCTTAAACTAGCTTTATTAGCTAGCTTATTAAAGTCTAATATTTACCTCTTAACCTTGTGTAGAAACAATATTGAACCTTGTATCATACCTCGTTGATTCAATATGATTTATATGGTTACTTGTTTCTTGTTTTAACTATTGTACATTAATTTCACTTAACTAGGGCTTGAATTTACATAAACTTAAAACCATATATAGCATATCTTCACTATTGTAAGTAATGCTAATAGTCTCTATCAATATGTATAATATTTAACTAAACATGTATTTGGTATGTGATGGACAATGGTAAGATGGGCGACTTGTTAGCTTTACATTCTCCCAAATCCACAAGAAAGTGAAACTCTCATGTGCTTTTAGTTGCAAACTATCAACAAGAGAGATTGTACAAATAGTCATTGATGATCACCTTTACGAGCACTATTTACTTATTGAAATCAACGAGTTTCAACCAATTTTATTATAACCTATTACTCAAGATGTCGAATATTTGGTGTAGATGTAATATTGATACGGATTATTAGTGGACAATTAAATTTTGAAAACTAATTTTAAAAAAAAAAAACTTTAATTATTTAAACACTATAAAACAGAAATACCATTCAATTTCATACTTTTTTATTAAAATAACTATTAATAAGTAGTTGTAGTCTCTCACACTTCCATATACAAGGTTGTTGATATTTTATAATTTTGTTTTTTAAATATATGTTAAATTTTATTATATAAATGTCTATGTATATTTTTGGTATATTTATGAATATTTGATTATGGTATATTTGTGAATATTTGATTAAAAATATTATATATAAGCAACCTACTTCAGTATTTTATTCATATTAGATATTTTCATTACGTATTTTTTCCGTAATCGTATTGGTACTGGAATTATGCTATTATAGTTTAATCTACCATGGATGAATTATTTGCTCTCTATTCCAAATCCATTTACAAAGAGGTTGGTTTGTAGTGTAAGGGTTTCCTGTCAAAGTTCCTAGAAATTAGTAGTCAATTTCATCGTGTGAAGACGTGTCTAGCGAAAACTAAATGAAAAATACCAACATCAATCTATTTTATATGAAACTATGAGGCAATATGGAAATTTATATCAGGTATATCAAGAATAGGGTTGAAGTCATAGTAGCATAATTTGGCCGTATTGGTACTTCGTGTATGAAAATTCGCAATAAATTCGAATTCGTCGAATATTCGGTGTAGGTGTAATACGGATACACAGATTATTAGTGGAGAATTAAATTTTGAAAGCCAATTTAAACAAAGAAAAAAAAACATTAATTATTTAAACACTATAAAAAAAAATACCATTCAATTTCATGCTTACTTATTAAAATAACTATAAATAAGTAGTTGTTTCTCACACTTCAATATCTGAGGTTGTTGATATTTTATTTTTTTGGTTTTTAAATATATGTTAAATTTTATTATATAAATGTCTATGTATATTTATGATATATTTGTGAAAATTTGATTAAAAATATTATATATAAGCAAGCTACTTCCGTATTTTATTCATACTAGATATTTTCATTACATATTTTTTCCGTATCGAATCGTATTCATATTCATATTCATAGTCGAATTATGCTACTATGGTTGAAGTACGGTGAATTCATAATGGATATTCCTCCAAGGTTTCATTCTTGCATGAAAAGAGATCCTTACATAATAGGAAGTGACTGTTCCAGGAAAATTTAGGAAGGTGGCCTCAATTACATATGTGTTCTGTGCAGATATGGATTTTTTAATTGCATGCATATTCTCATATCAGTTTCTAGATATATTTCTCAGATCTTAGACCGCTTTCTCATATTTCATTTCTCAAATCACCATTGTAATGGTGATTGCAAATAGGTTTGCACACATACTCTGTGTTTTTATGGTTTGATATATTAAAAATTATAGGGATCAGATTGTACATAGAACTCTAGCGCTCTCATTGTTCAAAACAACAAATATTTCTTTCAACGACTAGTGGTCATAAGGACTGCATGAAAATGGTTGGTAGCCCTGGCTGACATGATCATTAATCATGGACAAATTTTGCATGAGATCTGTAAGGGGTCATTTCAATTGCAGACAAAGAATTTTCAACCACAAGAGTATCTGAAGATGAAGGTTCCATTTTCTCAAGAAAGATTAGATATTTATGTTTTTCTATTTCAAATATTCGAACAGATATAGAAGGAAGTTGGCCTTCTTTGTTCGAATATTTGGTGTTTGGTGCTTCAAAATAGTCCCAAATGGTTAAATGGATCCAAGAAACCTTGTTCAATGGAGCTTGTAAGGATTTAACACTAATATTAAGTGTTTCAATTCTAGTTTTCTAGAATGTGGTGGAGTTGAGCAACGTGAAGCCCCATCTGCAAGTATTCATATAGTTTTCTAGAATGTGGTGGAGTTGAGCAACGTGAAGCCCCATCTGCAAGTATTCATATAGTTTTCTAGAATGTGGGTGGAGTTGAGAAACTTGAATCCCCACCTGCAAGTATTCATATAGATGGGAAAATTTTAATCAAAATAGCACTAGAACCCGGTGAAACAATTGGAATTTTTATTATTATTTCCTATCATTCAATACATAAAGAATTTTCAATGTCCATAGCTCAATATGATGTAACCAATTAACCTTAAATGAAGAATAGTATCTAGTGCTAGTGGTGATTCAATAACATTCTTCAAAGGTATGTGCATTACATACTAGTTTAGATTTTGCAAGAAGCAATAAGCTTCAGCTAATGGGAAGAGGTCGAAGAGCATGTCAAAATCAACGTCCCACCAGTCATGGAAGACTAAGGCCAAAAATAGGGTTGATGACTTGCAAGGAATGTTCACTAACTTGCAGCAGTCCAGGAAAGAGAACCGAGTCAGTGATGCTATAGTTTTGTAGGAGAAATTTCATCAATTTTTGTAGAAATGGAAAGCAAAGCTACATGAGGCAGCACCTACTACATCTATGGTGGTCACTCTCTGACCTCTTTTGCAAATTCTGATTATTCTCATTTATTTACATTAATGAAGAATAGTAGGAGTGCCAATGTATAATAGAATAATTCCTTGACTAATGTTGGTAGTCTATTTGAGTAAAAGATTTTAAGTTTCTCCATTGAATTTATAAGATAAAATCCATTATTTGGAATGAAGAACAAGAATTGACATGTTAGGATATCCAACATGCATGAAATCAAAGAAAGGGAGAAAATTGATTGTGCATGCAAAATAATCAAGGCCAACCAATTCAATTATGAAAAATTGCTACAAGTACAAAGCATAGTAGCATAATTCGAGTATGAATACGGATACGAATACGATTCGATACAAGAAAAATACGTGATGAAAAAATCTAGTACGTATTTTATATGGAAGTAGACTGCTTACATATAATACTTTTAATCAAATATTCACAAATACACCATAAATGTACATATAAATTTATATAATATTATAAATAATTTATGTTTAAAAAAATATATATAAAATCAACTTGGTTTTTTTAAATTGGTTTTAAAAATTTAATTGTTCACTAGTAAACACCTACACTGAATATTCTATGAATTCGAATTTGTTCTGAATTTCCATACAGGAACTACCAATACGGACGAATTATGCTACTATGATACAAACCTATAGATTGTTGTTGTTAGTTTCTGACCTATCCTTGTAGCGCTGAACTTGAATAGTTGAACAAGCTTCTTCAGAAGAATGTATTCTTGAGCTCTAATGCTAATAATGTAGACTAAGTTCAATATTGATGGTTTTGTCGGCTGCCTCACGAATGCGGCACATTTGGAAAATCAAGGCGACTATGGCACATTTGGAAGATCAAGGCGATGATGCAGTGGGGTGGTGACACGGCAAGATGGTGGCTTCTTGAGCAAGGGCGAAGGCCAAGGCCCATGCAAAACATTAAAAAAAGAAACATAAAATGTTCCAAATTAATTCCATGCCACCCATAGCATTAATCGAAATGGAGTCGAAATAAAATAACATAAGCATGACTAAAAAATTCTCTTGAAAACATTTTGTCGAAAATATGTCTGTGTGCCTCAAAAAGAGGCCAATTAAGACCTCCAAATATCTTATTCGTTAATAAATAAAAAAATCATGAAATAGCCATCTAAACGCTAGGCCAATTAAGACCTCCAAATATCTTATTCATTAATAAAAAAAAAATTCATGAAATAGCCATCTAAACGCTAGGTTAAATGAAGGAAAATGCATCATGTTATGTGCAGATTAATACAAAAGGCGGCACAGTGATTACTAGAGTCCCTGCCAACTTGAAGGCAGGGACTAATAAGGTGGTTGACGACCTTAAGATTGACAGCTTGGAAATGGGAGACATATCACTACCATTAATTTGTTAATAGCCCATGTGTTCTCGAGTCTCAGGAATCCCCACACCCATGTACAGTTAGAAGGAGGTATTTTAATGTGATCCCACATTTATTCATGCTTTGAAATCAATTTTATTGTGCACAGTTACAATTGGTAAGTAAAAAGGGCAAATGATGGATGCCATGATTCAAAATCGAGTCCAAGGAGGTAGTAGGAGCCCATGAGATCATGAAATAGATTTTATGATCTTATAATTAAAGATTTATATTGCTCCAAAATTGTTAAATTGTTGTAAAAATATATATATATATATATATATATATATATATATATATATATATTATGCTCATAATCTATCTACTTGGTAATGATCTGCAATTAACGTGCACAACAAGAGAGAATGTTGTGGACTAAGGGAATGAAAACCTTTATCTGTGGACTGTAGATTTGTATAAATTGAGATCACATACGCTCCCAATATCAATCCAAATATCCATAAAATCTTGTTGCTTTGGTATATCAAATTCTACCTGATTAAGTGCTCTTGCCTCTTTCATAAACATTAAAAGCTATGAGTTCTAATATAAACTCCTCATCAACTCTTTTTTAATTGCTGTATAAGAGAGTTTATTGTGCATGTATAATTTTAATGCTCAAAAATTGAAGTTTTCACTCGTTAAAAGGATCATTGATTAGCTAGTGGGGTCCACAAAAGACTCAATTTTGCAAAGGTTGCCACACTGTAATATGCTGCCCAATTAATAAAAATGAAGTATTGTTGGAAAGGTCTCAACAATTACTTCAATGAAGTTTACTAAAAAGCAAGGCATGAGACTATCAAAATCATTTTTTATTGTCCTAAAACTCTATTGTGCCCGCTATAGAGACAACCACCTCATAACTAGTACTGAACTTTGTCAAAACCATAACTGGGTCATCCTATATCAAAATTAGGTAAATGAGGTGTCATTCGAAAGGGTTCATAACCAAATACAACATGGAAACTCTGAATTTCTGATTTTAGAGTCTATTAACAATATTTTTTAAACCCTGGACTACTACCACCAAATTGTTTCTTAAAGGAGGTCATGAAAATGCAAAGGCTCGTTCTCAACAATTGAGAGTCAAAACCAAGAATATGATACACTATTGGACAAGTCTTGGAGTGCTCTATATTTCCACTTAGATAGATTTTTCCTTTGGATAATATTTAGAACATAATATGATCAGGAATTCATAATAGTGGAATTTGTCCATTTAGGAGGTGTGCACTTTGCTCTCTTTGTAGACTAATCAAATGAACTAGAAATCAATAAAATAATGGATCGTGGGAAATATTATACATATATATGCAGGGTAAAAGCTCTGTATTTTATCATAATTAACATAACTTATTTTATTTTCTATGAATAATCATGTTCACATGGGACCTATCCAATGAATAGAAAAAGGGGCCAACGTTGAAATTTTTGCAAATTGGTATTTTACATCATGAAATATTACCTAATAATCCTTGACATAGGAAATAATAATATGGAAGGGTTTCAGAACTTTGAAACAATCCCAGGATGGCCTCCCCAAAGGCCAAAATATAATTCTCATGAAACAAGCCAAACTAGGTGGGATTGATCTTGATTGTGTGCCAACAAGATCTTATTAGACACTGTGGCCTTAATGGATATCTTACACATGACTCAATTGGTGTAATATGTTAGGGGATATATTATCCCTACTAACCCAAACCAAGTGTAGGAGGCATGACAATACACTAACCCAACCAATGAAATTATCTTTTACTGAATCAAGGTTGGGATAATAATTACCACTAATACTTTGTATGTGCTTGATAAGTCACTAACTATCCAAAATAACCATATAAAATGACCCATTGATACTATTTAATGGGGAAAGAATCATAATGAAGATGACTCCTACCACTTTCTTTGACTTGGAAGAGACAAGGATTGAAAAACATAATGTTAATATTTATTCCATGGGACATGTGAATTATTCAAATATTTCTATTCCCTACATCCGACGTCCATCATTTTAAAGGTGGTGGAACATACCCCAAAATACCTATATTAAAAATAAAATAAAAAAGGATAAATAAATAGAATAAATGCATGTATTCTAGTATTGCGAAAACAAAGTACTTTACTTGCTTTACATATAGAACTCTAAACCAAAGTTATATGCATGTCAAGGCTCTGTTCTTGAATCACATCTAGGGTCTAGGACTCATTCCAATGGTTACATTGTATGCTAGGATAAAAGATCTAAGCCTTACTTCTTTTATGAGCATCATTACATGAGCATTTAGCTTAGGATTATAAGCATCATTAATAAGTTTTTAACCTAACATAATTATCAAAAAGAGGCTTTAAACCCTTACCCAAACCCTTGTGGATCTCCAAGATACGACTGTGTAAATTTACAGTTCCACAATCTGGCTTCCGCGTTGTGGATGTAGGTTGCAGAACCGTGGAATACAACTATGTACTTTTACGGTTCCACAATCTGACTTCCGCAATTGCGGATGCGGGTTGCGGAACCCCAACTCCAACTATTTACAATTTCGATTCCGCAATTCGACTTCTGCAATTGTAGATGCGGGTTGCGGAACCCCAATTCTGACCGTTTACACTTTCGGTTCCACAATCTGACTTCCACAATTTTGGATGCGGGTTGCGGAACCCTGAAATCCATCCGTTAGATTTACGATTCTGCAATCTGGATTCTGCATTACGGATGCGAGTTGCGGAACCCCGATTTTTCAAGGGCTAAAAACATTATTCTACATTGCGGATTCGGTGTAATCGACGGCTCAAGTAAGCCAGAACTTAGATATTTACTTGCATTTGAGAATAATTACAGTCTACCAATCCCTATCTAGGGTTTGCATGTGTAATATTATATTTATAATATGTTACAAGTTATTCTAACTAAATCTATGCAACAGAAAAACACCTAAACCAGTCGCCTAAGTTCTAAAAATGCATGCTTATGTTATGGACTATTATTTCTTTAAGCCATTCGGCCCTGTACAAGATTTGAGAGTATAAATACTAATCTATTTTTATGTGTATTAAGATATAACATTCTGTTTTGTAAATATCCACATGAAATCGATATGAACCCCAGATTTATATAAATAATCAAAGTTACAGATCAAAACACCTAATCTATAAACCCATTTGCAATAAACCCTGCACATTATTTTGCTTATAACAATAAGGGATTTAAACAGACATTGATACATGATTGATATATATCTATAAACTTCTGAATAAAGAAACTAAATAGTCAATGTTACAGTAAATGGTAAGGTACAGTAAAACATTCTATGATAACATGCATAAGCAAGATAATCCTTTATGATAACATGCATAAGCAAGATAAAATAGGAATGTACAGTAAGGAAGCATATGATAACATCCATAAGCCAGATAATCATTTCTGAATAACATGCATAAGCCAGATAACACCGTAATGTACAATAACACATTATATTATAGCATGCACAAACAAGATAATCATTTATGATGACAAATTACATATCATTTCTAGTAAATAGACATTTCAGAAATAGAATAAATGGAACTGAACTAAGCAATGCAATCTTACTGCTTAACAAATCAGATCTCATTTACAGTAACCAAATGTTCAGAAATAAATAAATAGAACCTATTCGAAGCAATGAAATCATTAGATATCTTCTATAGAAATCAGATAGTTCAGAAGTAAATAAACAGAACCTTAACTAAGCCACGCAATCATTAGATATTATCTATAGTCAACGAATATGTCAAAAATAAATCAATAGAACCTAAACTAATCTATGCCATCATTAGATATCATCTACAGTAAAAAAACATGTCAAAAAATAAATCAATAGAACCTGAACCTATAGGAAAAATCGAAGTTGAAGGTCGTCGTTCCTCCCAACCAACTTCTAGAACAGCCAAACTACTTGTTCTGAAATCCCAAGCATGTTTGTTGAACCACAAGGACAAATACTTGTTCACGGAGTCCCCTCTTGCAAGCTAGGTCAAAATCTCACTTTAAAATAAGCCTCCTTCTCATTGGATGAATCAATACTCAGCGTATTCTCCCCTTCATCATGAACCTCCTATTCAGTGGATGAAATCAATGCTTTATAACATTTTCCTAGGACTTAGGTCTTTCATGATCCTCCTGCTCGTAACGCTCCAACAGGAGTCACAACCTCAATTTTTAGGGAGGATTCCTCCTGCATCATGTGCGCCTTAACTAGGTTGTCTTGCCATGCTTGGTTTCCTCTTGACACTTGTCTTTTCCTCCTTGTGGGTCAGCAAACACTCTTCAATGGCTTCCTTCAGTTTTGATTCCCTTAGTTATTTAAATATTTAAAAATAATAATAGTTCTTTTACAAACGTTTTGACTCTGCTTGGTCAATTAATGTCAAATCAAAATAATAACATAAGGTCTTATGAAATAATAATTATTAGGGTTCCTAGATGTATTACAGGTGGAAGGTTTCCCATTCCTCAATTTGCCTTGTTTTTCTTTGTGTGCCTCCTATTTCCTCTTTCATTTTTAATCTCATGGATCCATGAAATTGGCTTGATCATCGATCACTTCTTTTCTATTATCTCCCTTTCCAAGATCATTTCCATCAACCCTTTTGATCCTCCTTTTAAATTGTATTCCCCAACACTCACACAAATGAATGAGGTTTGATATTTGGACTATGGTGACAAAGGATTAGATAGGGATTGCAGTGGAATACCCTCATCTTTTTTCCAATGTTTTGTAGTGGTAGTACAAAAATAATATTAAACTAATCCATTTCACGCAATCGGTATATATGTACCATTTTAAGGTTTTTTTCAAATAAGGATGGGTGTTGAGTACTAACCCATGGTCTTGGATAAAAACCTAGCTCTTAGGTCCTAAAGTGAGATTTGAAATGGGAAAATTTTTAAGGTTCTTAGGATCGTGGGAAATATGAGAGGAGGAACACAAGTGTCTTATAATAATAACAAATATGAAGTTGGCATGATTATTTTAACTTAATTTTTTTAAGGACTAATGACTAAATGCAAGAGTGATGCAACGTAATAATGTTGTAGAACCTGCAAGAGGAACTATGGATGTCGAATACATGATTCTATAGAACCATGTGTAATGCCTCACGATCCATTCCTAGTGGTAAAAACCTTCTAAGGGAGTTTCTATCTCCTCTCAAAGGCCAAAGAAACCATAGAGAGAGAATGTGTGGTGGTTCAAGCCCTCAGTCATGGCTCTTGAGCCTTAGAACATACCTGTAATGAATAAGGATTGATTTTCCTACCTAGACTATGGTCAAGGTACCAATACCCATGCATAGTAATCAAAACCTCCTAATGGTTCATATATCCCACATCGTAAGAAAATGATACTTCTGAGAGGTGAGGTGTGATAGTGAGGCAATGTACTTGGTGTTAGATGCCTAGAAAGTTCCTTTAGGTCCTAAGAAATTATTTTCCTCTCTTGAATATGTCCAAGACATTGCAAGAAATCATTAATGTTGAAATCCTTCTAATGGTTCCCATATCACTAATCAAAGGCCAAATATCCCATGGAGAGTTCATGCATTGTAGTTTGAGGCCACAAACATGGCCCTTGAGCCCTATAAGAGGACTTTTAAGTCCAAAGTTTGAGTTTCATTTCTTGATATTGGTCAAGGCATCAAGAGCAATACTTAGTTCTCAAAGGTGAAGGATCCCTTTGGGAGGTCATGTGTATTGGTTTGAGATGTTGTTTTTGTCCTTGGATGCATGAAATCTTGCTTTAGGGGCTATGGCCTATGTGCCTCCCTTAATCATGTTGAGGTCCTTATGACCCATACCTTCTACTTTAAATCTCATTATCGCCACTTTAAGGTCAAATATATATCCCTTGTGAGGTCATGTGTTTTGGCTCAAAGATGCATTCTAAGGTTTGGATTCCTCTAATATCTAAGGCCCATTGTTGAGGGAAAATTAGCCACAAGAGTGAGTATCCTTCCCTCTTTGGTAAACCTTGAGGTTGCAACAAGGACACAATATTGTAAATTGAAAATTAGTATTCCATGTACCACATGACAAATAAAAATAAACAAAAAATAAATTATGATGGACAAGTTCTAAGCAAAATAAAACAACAAGGGTATGTCAAACCAAATGATGATTTCCCGATGGTAAAGCTTGTTACAATACATCTAGGAGGTGATGGCTTCTAAGGGAAGCCAACAATATATCTTAGCTAGGTCCTTTTTGTCCACACAAATACAAGATAATAAACTTAGAACAATGGAGAAAACACTTGCTTCTTAGAGGAAAACAACAAGGGAGCTTTGGATGCCAAGTAGAGGTAAGAAGTGGATTGAAATTCGAGCTCTTAAAGCAATTCTTGCATCATAATTTTACTCTTGATTTTTTCTTCTCGAATTCATTCCCATGGCTTCCTTTTATAGGCCAAATGGAGGCCAAGAAACATCTAGATCCCAATGTGAAAACCCTTTCTAGTGAACTAGTTCTCCAAGTACATGAAGGGGTATATTGAATGATCCCAATTATATAAAGAGTTCAGCTTGAAGTTTGGAGACAAGGGAGCTATTGTGAGCCTTGAATGTATAGAAAAAATTCAATGGCCTCGTCGATTTTATAGTCGGGCGACTTTCGAAAGAAAATTCGCACTAGGTCGCACGGGTTGCTAAACATGAAGTCATGCTATAGCATAGGTGTCCATTGAAAATAGTCACATTATTGTCCAAAATGACTAATTGTGTCATCTTGGGGATCAATTTATCTTATGGATCTGATGAGAATGTATTAAGTGATCAGTTGCATGATATATGTTGATGATGTATTCCTGCAATATTAGTTGAAATGTCACATGCATGCAAAATTTGAGCATTAACACCCACATACTCATACCTACTACTTAAACATTGTAATGATCCCAATGCACCCACTTTCAAGCCAATGATATACTTAAAAATTCATGTGTCGTTAATCAAGGTATAATGATTTTTAAACTTGGATGCTTAAAATCTTCCTTTAGGGAATAAGGCTTAGCTTTCCCTAAGGTGTTGCATGTGGTGTTTTAAGGTGTGGTTCATGGCCCAAGGTGCTTTAGATATTACTTTATGTCATAAAGCTTGGGATTCCTCCCTTGATCATGTATATGATCATAATGTCCGTAGATGATACTCAAAACTACTTGATAGAACCAACTCCCACCTAAAGGACAAGTATAACCTTATGAGGCCATATTTGGTTGTTTGAATTGTCACTTATGTATGGATACCTGGAAGATTTCTATAGTAACTAAATCACACATTTACTCCCACAACCATGTCTAGATCCCGGAGAGCTATCCTTAGTGCTAAAAAAATAATCATGGCATCATATCCCCACTCAAAGGAAAAGGATACCCTCGATAGGTCATGTGTAGTGGTTTGAGCCATTGTTCTTGAACCTAGATCTATAGAATCTTCCTTTGGGGCCTAAGCCATGTGTATTTCTTCTCTTAACCATATCTAGGGCCTTAATATCCATACATATTATTGGAAATATCCTAATCACACCAATTTCCCCACTTGGAGATCAAGCATACCCTAGAAAGGTTATATGTGATGGTTTAACATGTTATTCTTCACCCTAGATTCCTATAAGATTTATTTAAGGACTAAGTCTTGGGTATCCTTCCTAAATATGTCTAAGGCACCAAGACCCATACCTAGTGCTTGAAAAAATTTAATGGTTCCCATATCCCCACTTGAAGGCCAAAGGTCCCCTGAAGTTGGAAATACTTTTCCCATTGATGTCAAAGGCAAGGCGAGACTATAGAGGTCCAAGATAAATATTGTTGGAAATATTGTTTTTAGATTTTTTATGCTCAGTTTGGATACCCTATCTTCGAAGGAATGTTTACTCTAGATACCTAGAACAAATGGGAGTATAGGTTACATGGTTGGAAGCCTTATTCTGATACCTTTCCAATGGCATTTGTAACTTTCTCTAACTCCATAGGAATGAAGAGATATTAAAGAATTTGTAAAGCCATCCTAGCCACAAGTTTAGGTCGTCCTTGCCAAGATCTTGTAAAATGTTATGTTGGTCCAAAAAGTGATTTAATAAGAGTATAAATAGGAGGATCTCCTCATTTTTTCATTCATTCATCCACTCACGGAGTTCTGAAAAAGGTGTGCACTTGTGGAAGAGGAAGGTCTTCTATGGTTGGAAGATGGATTTGAAGATGTTTTCTAGGTTTTGAAGATATTCTTGATGATATTCTCTTGAAGGTTTTTCTGAGGGTTTCTAAGGTTCTCTAAGGAAGAGAAGGCACATCTTTTGAAGATGAAGGGATGTTTTCTTGTAGTTTGTTATTTCGATTAGGCTAAGATAGAAGTTTATTATGCCATATTTTGGAGTTGACTTGAAGGTGATAATATGACATCATTAGGGATAATTATGGTATAGATTGAAGGAAAATTTTGAAGCAGAATATGGTGCATCTGTAGAAATAGTTTTTGTCTATTGAAGGGTGCATATTGGTATAGGATCATAACACAGAAGGAATTGCAAGAAGCAGCAGAAGCAATAGCAGTAGAAACAACAGTAGTATCAGCAGGAGATTGGTGTCTCTAATAGGTCGGTGCCTACATATACTAAATTGGTTCTCAGTTGACGAGATTGGTGTCTTTAGTACGTTGGTGCCTACATATTGTTGATTTGGTGATCATTTGAGGGGATTGGTGTATCCAGTAGGTTGTTTCCTACAAACTATGTAACAATAGGTTGGTGCCTACATGATTTCATAAAGATAAGTTTTGTGTTTTTCTCCTGAAAGGGTTTCCACGTTATATCTTGTGTACTGTGATTTGAGATTATGTGTATTTGTTGTTTCTCGAATGATTGATGAATGGTTAAAATAAGAAAAAATAGCTTATGCTGATTCACCCCTCTCTCAGTATATCCATAATCCCAATAATTGGTATCATAGTAGGTTCCTTTTGAGACAATTTAACCACTAGAAGGAAATAAGAATTCCTTCTGGAGAATAAGAATGCAACCCAATCTGATGTCATTGGGATTTGATATCTGACACTCTGTTATCTCTGATTACACAGCCCATACAACTCCACCAACTGATACTAATGGGAAGAAGCCATATAATAACAATGAAAAGGCTATGAATGCTATTTTAAGTGGCCTATCAAAAAATGAGCTTTTTAAAGTAATGTATTGCAACTCATCAAAAGAAATATGGGATAAACTTCAAAAGATTTATGAGGGAGATGAAAATATCAAACAAGCAAAGCTTCAAACAGATAGAGGACAATTTAAAAGTTTGAATATGAAAGAAGAAGAAGACATTGCAACCTATTTTCTTATATTAGTTGAAGTTGTCAATACTATTAGAGGACTGGGTGAGAATATTGAAGAGTCTATGACCGTACAAAAGGTGCTAATATCACTTCCCTCGAGAGTTGATGCTAAGGTTTCTTCCATAGAGGAATTAAGGGAGATGGACAAACTGACAATGGATGAATTGCATGGGATCCTCTGCAAACAGAAAAAGAGAAACCACCAAGAAGAGAAGCAACCTTCAAAGATTCAAAGAAGACAATCAAAAGGGAGGACAAATCAAATGACATCACAAATGATGACTCTGATGCAGAGGAAACCAACTTCGTAAGAAAGCTCAAGAAAGGGATTGAGAAATACAAAGGTAAGATTCCTTTCAAAAATTTTAACTATGGTGAAGTAGGCTAATTTTATTCTAAATGTCCTTTTAATGAAGATAAAGACAACACTAATGAAGAAAATCATAGCTTCAAAGGAAGAAGAAGAGATAAAATTCAAAGGAAGAAATACTTCTAGAAGCAAACGAAAAGTATCTACTCCAAGAAAGACAATAGCTCATTTGATGAGAGTGATAATGATGAAATGCCAAAAGTTCTCTTTATGGGCCTAGAGACATAGAATGATGAAACTAAAAATTATGAAAATGAAGAGAATTCAGAGACTGATGGGGAAGTATACCTTGAAGAATAACTCAATTATGCATTAAATGAAATGAATAGAATTTTAAAAAAGAATGTATCTTGAAGGAAAAGCTACAAGATATTTATGAACAAACATATCCCTTCATGGCCATGGATACAATGTATGCTAATGAAAAAAATGAAGATAATTAGAAAGAAAATTCAAATGAAGAAGAAGAAGAAGAAGAAGAAAAACCTCTCTTCGTGAATATGGATATAAATTCAAATTAAGAAGAAGAAGACATTGATATGGAAAAACTCGTTAGTACCTTAGAATAAATTAACGGACTAAGGAAAGTGAATATAAAGAAGAAGGGTCAATTGCAGAAATATGAAAGGGACTATGATCTTGATGAAACAAAGAAGACAATTGTCATCCTGAAGACTCTTCTAGAAGAGGCAAAAAGGATAGATGAGGTAGTGAGAAGTCATCTCAAGGAAAAGTAATAAATATGTGAGAAGATAGAATCTAAAGTTGTCTCATTGAGAAAGGAATTAGAAAGGTCAAATGCACAATTACATAGAAGTTTGAAGAGCACTGACACTTTGAACGAGATCCTTAGTTACCAAAGGTCACCACTCATCAAGACAAAACTTTTCTATAATGAGAATCAGAATACCCCTAATGAAGAAAATCCCAAAATCTATGCCACATTCTCAAAGGCTCCTTCAACAATGAAAGCAACAGGAAAGGAAATGATGACCAACAATAATCAGATGAGTTCAAAAGAGGAATTCCACCAAGAATATATTTCACACCCAAGTATCAAAATGTCTTCTTTAGCTATTATTTCTCTTGCAATAATATTGGTCATAAAGCAATATATTGTAGATGATATGCAAGAAGTTATCATGTGAGAAATGGAAGTAGAGGCTCTTATAAGACCTTGAAGGATGATGATGTGAGAAATAGTACTATAAGTTCTCAGGGATTTGTTGATAGAAACTACAACTCAATTTCTCCATTACTTGATATTGAGTGTTATAAATGTAATAACTATGGGAACATAGCTCGTTATTGTGTAAACAACATGATAGAAGCTCCTAAGCAAAACATGGAAGAATATTTCATTTCCAAATAGAAAGAAGAATACTAAAATATTTTGAAAAGGAAGCAAAAGCAAGAAGATCCATAAGAGACAAGCTACAGAGAAGAACAAGAAAAGGAAGAATGTGGACTTATACTCTATGCTCAAGATAAAGGAAAACAATGGCATATTGACAGTGGATGTTCAAGACACATGGGGGATCAGTTGAATTTTCTCACCTTAAAAGAAGAAAAAGGAGCTAGTGTTACTTTTGGAGATAAGGCCTCTGCAAAGATAGTTGGAAAGGGTACAATTAGCCTTGCAGATGAGAATACTAAAGTAGAAAATGTCTTGATTGTTGAGTAATTGAAGCATAATATTCTCAGTGTCATCCAAATGTGTGATCAAGGACACAGTCTCACCGTCAACTTCCAAAAGTGTGAGATAAGTAAAGAAAGATCAAGAATATTGGTGGCAACAACAACAAAAACCTCAAACAATGTATGCATACTCAATGAAGAAAAAATATTGAATAAAATCACAAGCTTAGGGGGAGCATCCCTTTGTCATTAATGTCAAAGGGTGAGAATTGCATAAAGGGGGAGAATTGCAGTCAAAAGAGGAGTTGCATACAGGGGGAGTATCTACAGGTTTGTTCCAGAATTGTCTAAAGGTTTCCATCAATGAAAAAGGGGGAGATTGTTGGAAATATTGTTCTCATTGATGTCAAAGGCAAGGGGATACTATCGATGTCTAAGATAAATATTGAAAGATGGAGGTTGTTAGAAATATTATTTTTTATGCTTAGTTTGGATACCCTGTTTTTGAAGAAATTTTTACTCTAGATACCTAGATCCAATGGGAGTATAGGTTACATGTTTGGAAATATTATTGAGAGGAATTTCCAATAGTATATGTAACTCCCTCTAACTCCATAGGAATAAGGAGATATCAAAGGATTTGTAAAGTCATCCTAGCTAGAATGTTAGGTTGGCCCTATCAGGATATTGAATAATGTTATGTCGGATGAAAAAGAGATTTAAGAAGACTATAAATAGAAGGTGTTGTGTCCTTTGTGTCTAAAGTGGATTAAGTATAAATTGGAAGAAGAGAAGTCAAAGGAAGAAGTTCACAGAAAGGAAGAAAATTGTGTAAGAGTACTAGAAGTTGTAGAAGAAAGGCAATGACTGCAACCACTTTTGGACCATTTATGGACCTACTCCACAAGTGTAAAACAAAGTGGGGGATAGAGAAGAAAGCAATAAAGAAGAGAGAACAAGTACGCAATCCAAGCCAGAGAGCATCTGAGCACTAGATCAAAGACATAAGAGACAAAGATAGATAGATCTATAATGGGGTTTATGTAATCCAGTTTTGGGTTCCTCCTATGAGAGGTTTTTCTCCCATTACGTGTAATTATACGATGAATGTAAGCCATAAAGCCCTGATGTAAGCTGTTGTGATGGATATCTATTCATATAATGAAGAGATTGTTTAGCCCCTTCAAATTTTTGAGTTATACATTTCTTTGTTATGTCTGATTCTGTTTAACTATTCTGAGCTGAATAAATGAATAATGCATATTGTTAAGTATTGTTATGGTGTATTTAGTAGAATTATATGGCAATTTTTTCCACTTTAACCCCAAAATCACAACCATACTGTTAACCAATTGCATATTATGTCAGTCTTGGCTGTGCTTCGGGTGAGATCTTCCCCCTTAAGGGGATTGAAAATGCCAGCACACTAGACTACAACAACACCCTTTTGTTGGCCCATGCACAAGAACCCTGGTCTCCATTTTGCTCCAACAAATGGTTTTGTTTCCAAGATCTAGTTCTTAATGGGACCCTATTAATTGTATGGCCAATTTGGTGGTAACAAGTTATATTCAGGATTGGTGGGGAAAAAAGCTTGATGATTTCACATCCCAAGGATTTGAGTTACGAGGGTGGGAATTAACTAAGTTCAGATACTAACTTTTCTATGGAGAACCTCTTCTAGATCAGTACAAACTTTTGTGGGTTGAAATTCTAGTAAACCTAGTCAAGTAGCTACGACAACTTGCGAAAGTACCTAAGTATTGCAACAAACGAAGAATGATTGTTGTGTGGACTGCAAGAGATCTGATAAGATTAAATCATCTAGATTCACCACTGACTAGGGTTTTTTATTTTTGGGTAGAAATTACTCTGTTTGGATATATTATGGAGTTCGCAACTTAAAACAAACAATCTGCACTGAAATTTGAATATGTAGTCAAGATAGGGGCACGGGGAAGGCTATTGAGAGAATTTCCTCTATGGATTAAGACTCGGTTGGTTGAGTTTGGGTTTCTACATCTAGACTAGATTAGAATGGAGGAGTAAACCCCGTGCGCCCAATGGAAGAAGTTGGGGTGATGTTGTTATGTTGCAGAAGGTAGATATATGATAAATGGAGGGGATTTACAGTGTTGAATCCAAGGTTGAGCGAGTGGAGTGAACAGAAGAGATCAAAGAAAAATGGTGGATAGATCAACTAAGAGAAGCATGAAGGAGAAGTGCACAACTAGAAGAAATCATAAGGAACAGGGAAAACGATGAATAAATCCAAGATGAGCTACGTCATATGAAGTGGAGAGAGGAAGTGACTAGTTCCAAATTAAGAGAGCATGGGATGGACGTGCCAGACATTCTGGTAAGAGGAAGCTCGAGGGAAGGCATAAGTGGGAGGCAGGATCATGAAGACCAGTTGTCGCGTAACGAAGTGCTCTATCATACAATGGAATTAGCCCTGAACACAGATGAAGACATCAATAGCCATCAGGACCTACTCCAAAAAGTGAACCCCTCATTGAACAAGGAACCATAATCAATGAAGCTAGCACTCCCTTGACTGAACCCCAAGTGCCCTTGAAAAATCAGGAAAAAAATTCTCAACATTTTTTTTTACAATTTCCTTGGCAAATTCAGATGAATAGCAACATCAATAGTTCTCAGAGCAGTCCACTAGGAGGAGGAAGCACCAGTAGTTATCATCCAAATAGTAGAAAATTTATTACGCAACTAGGACCACAAGGATTTGCTTTAATAAGAACTCCATATGCAGCAATGGTGGTGTTGTGAGGGAAAATGCACCTATAGTTCAGGGGAGAAACTACCAACTTACGGTGATAAAGATAGACTTACAAGCATTCTGTAAGTATAACAAATAAGTGAAGAGATTAGGGTTTAGAGATGTAGGCACCTTATTCAGAAGGTTGATCCTAGCTTTGCCTCCCTCACTCTTCAATGCTTATCCAGTGTCGCAATGCCCAGACCTACAAAACAACTTGATACCTTTCTCAAATACATTTGACTACATATATAAGATTGATATCCATAATAGAAGAAGACATCAAACTACGAGTAAACTGTAATCAAATCCAAGACACACATGAAATAGGTCATATTTGGAAAGAGAAGAACGTCTGATCTTTATTAATGAATGAAGCAAGTACATGAAAGTTATACCTTCCTTCAAGCTTGGCACTTCATGAAACCTAGATTCAAGGTCTCCTGCTTCTGTTCTCCAACCAGTAGTGCTAGGGTTTATCAAAAACTAAGCACAAGAGAGGGGGATGAGGGTCTCCATTCTTCCAGCATAACAATGTTGAAGACTTGGTTCCCTCACATGGCCCTTCTACCCTCCTTATATAGTCAGTGAGGAAGAGGAAAAGAAGTTATAACTGCTCAGGAGGTTTCCCAACCAACTTAACTTACTCAAATTTTGAGATTTTAACCAAAACAGGGGTGTACGCTACTATTTCACAGTGGAGTAGTGCTCAAGAGGGTTGAGCGCTACTATTGTACACTAGAGTAGGGTACACACGCTAGTTTGTTAAGGTAGAGTAGCGCTAATGTGAAAAATGGCCAAAAACAGGCTTTTCTGCTCATTTTCAGGAGATGGTTTGGTCTGGAAAAATGTTCCTAAGGGTTGTAATCATCAAATGGGTCAAGAATGAGGTAATTTCAACCATTTTTAGTGTCCCAAATGACTCCTCCATCCACAAATGTCCTGTTGTGTGACTGAACTTGATATCAAGAAGTGTCGTCATGTGACCAAGGGAAGCAAGTGTCGTCACGGATGGAGAGGTGTCATTTCAAGCTATAACAGATGCCCCCTAATGTATGAGGTCAGAGGGAGTGTGGGAAATGATGGCCGAAATACATTATAAATAACAAAAAGTTGAATCATGGAGGAATGGAGAAACCAAGAATCATAGGCTCAAATGAAGCACCTGAAAGCAAAGGCAATGTCAGACAAACTCATCCTTGGGGTAACTGTCCATATTCAAATGGTGGAACATGACCTCCAAGAGGATACAATAATGATCCAAATACTTATGCATATATCATGGCCACTAGAATACAAGCGTGGATCCATGAGAAACATAAGTGTAAACATAGCCACATAAATACAAGGTGGATCTATGTCAAAACTGGAGAACATAGCCATAGAAAACAAGCTGGATCTATGTCTCATCAAGAGCCAAAAAGAGTGTGGCTTAGTCTTGCGCAACTTGGGCGATAACATAAATAAAGTGATGCTATCGAGGATCCCGAGGTTTTCATCCAAAAACAACCCAAGGTACAAACCTATCCATGCGAATAAATGAGTTTATGTCGAACATGGGAGGTATCATTTGATTACCGGTCATTGATGTATACCTTTAACAAACGCGAGGGTGTCCACCAATCATGAAAATGGAACCCAAGGTACCTAGTACATCAAGCAAGTGCGAATAAGTGGTCTTTCCGTCGAACACTTGAAGAATCCATCGGATAGGAGACATTGATGTATTCCCATCTATCCAATTGCGAGGGAAACTGCCACTAATGACTGCAATCCCCAAGGTACTAACCGAAACTCTAAAATTCATCCCCAGAGCACAATGAGCTGAAGTCAATGGGAAGAAGTCTGTTAGAAGGGAGGCCTTAATGCATCCTCCATCATCTAACACGAGGTACACTCAAATAAGTATGAGCTGATTTGGAGTAGGACTAAACACATGATGAAACATACTGACACCAAGGAATGGCTGACACATGAGGTCAAGGCAACTGCAGAATGGCCGACATAGGTTATATCCTTGAACAGTGAGCACGACACAAGAGTGACTTAGGTAGCTTTGAACACAAAGAGACCATGATGCAAATCTGCAATTTAGGAGATATTAACAGATTCTCCATATGATTGTAATACTAACCAAACGGAGGAGTAAGAACTCTGAGATCAGGTTTACCCTAAGGCCAATACTAGAACCCAACTTGTTTGATAGACTCAAAACAGGTGCTTTGTTCAAGGAGATAGTTGACTTGCTGCCATCATATTGAAAGATATTTTAACATTCTTCGCTTCCCTTTCCTTTTTCATTTTTTAACGAGCTTGATAAAGAACTAAAGCATGCTCGACGGTATTTTCATATTTAAGGAGTCTGAAAAACCTAGAAGAAAACTCCATACACCTATCTGTGGATTTTATATCGAGCCCTAATTGGTCTGTGCTCGGCGCTATTTTCTTGCTTATAGAGTTGAAAAACTTAAACAGTCCTCTATACACCTACTCGTGGATTTTAATATCGAGCCCAAGTAGGTTAATGCTCGTCGATGTTTTCTTGTTTATAGAGTCTGAAAAACTTAAACAATCCTCTATTTACCCTCTCATGGATTTCACATCAAGCCTGAGTAGGTGAGTGCTCGCTAGGTGTTTTCACATTTCGAGAGTCTGAAAACCCTAAAGACGACTCCAAAGGTCCCTTTTCGTAAAGTTAGTCTCCTTCCCCGAAAAAGTGTAAAATAATGGAAGAATAACTCTTCTAGCGCATACCAAAGTATACCTAGAGTATACATTTTCCGTAAATTATCCACCAAGGCCCAGAAAAGGGGTAATTCTATACCTAGGTGTATGTCGGTTCAGTTATTTTAACGAACCCAAAAAGAAAACTATGCTCGACAAACTTTTCCTATTTAAGGAGTCTGAAAAGGGCTTAAAAGAACTCCATAGGGATCTTTTTCCGTAAAGGTTTAACGAGTCCGGAAAAGTAAACTCATGACCTCCTTACTGTTTTTAATGAGCTCAAAGGAGATAGGAAAATGCTTATAACTTCCTTAATATTTTTAACGAGCTCGAAGTGAAGATGAAAGAAATGCTCATAGCCTCCTTACTGTTTTTAACGAGCTCGAAGTAAAGGTGAAAGATTGCTCGTAACCTACTTACTGCTTTTAACGAGCTCGAAGTAAAGGTGGAAGAATGCTCGAAATCTACTTACTATTTTTAACGAGCTCGAAGTAAAAGAAGAATGCTCGATATGGGAGGAGACGAGTGTCAGGGACATGCAAAACTAGCTCCAAGTGCATGGAACAAAGCTATGCCTAATGCAAGGAACATGAGCAAGATAAGGGCACTCAGGGTGTGTCTCCTCCAGGTAAAAGGTGTCAAATTGCAAAGGAAAAATGATACAGGGCTTAATGGAAATGAGATCTGAGATGGAGGCTTATATAATGAGCTAAAAGCGTGGAAGCCAGCATCAGGCTCATAAGCGCAAGTGGGATCATAACAGATGCATATGCAACTTAAACACAAAGATGGGAGCCTTATCTGGGATGGCCAGAAATATACGAGGAAGAAAGATATGAGGCTTCTTCTCAAAGTCATGGTAAATCTAAAAAGGCTCCCAAGCCTATGAGAAAAACTCAGCATGGGTACCAAAATGGAATAAGGGTGCTAACTAGGGTGACCCATGTTAGGTAGGCTTTGTTGTCGGACTGGTGCACAATGCATAAAGAGATGGCTAACACACCAATATCCAACAAGTTCGACCCTATGGAAAATTCGGATGGAAAAAGGTTCAAATGCAACATAACAGTGGGGAAGCCTAAACCTATATGCAAGGTTCTGAATATACCTGACATGATCGCACAAGGTGTCGAAAAGGACCAGTAAGCGAGTATAAATCCAGCTAAGAATCCTGTCTCCAAGAAACATTAGCACAAGGATCATATCTAAAACATATGTAAGGAAAGACCAGATACAAGTCACTATGGTAGAAATACTTTCAACTTCACTATCATCAACAACAGGCATAAACAAGGCAGAGTTTTCAAATGAAGACTCTATGGTACCCAAGCCCGAGGACTTACAATCAACAAGATCAACTTCAGGATGAAGATCAAAGTTGAAGGACATTATGGAATCTGCAAAAACAAATTCATCATCACGAGAGTTGAAAATTCTAGAAGCAGAATCAAACTCAGCAGGAACACCGATTTGTGGATCTATAGGAGAGTCTAAAGACTCAACAGTAGGAAGATCAGACTTTAAGTTCAAACCAGGGCTGGACATAAATGCGACTGGATCAACATCCAAATGAATGGAAGACTGTACTATGGACTCTAGGAAAACTTCATCAAAAGGAAGCATATCATCCCAGATAGAATACATATGTAAACATTCAGATGGAAATGTCACTTGGTCAAAAGCTGGGACTAAGTCCCGAGAAGGTAAGCATGAACTCAGAGACTCCTTCTCAGTAGTAGTTGAACTCAAAGAACAATATGCCACAAAATTCCCATGTGACATAGTTGTGCCTAATGACGAGGGACCTGACTGGTCTACATTTGGGTAATAAGGAGGATCAACGAATGCAAGCTGGTCGATAGTGACAATGCTTTCGTTATGAGGAAAATGCATCACACGAAAGAGTGTAGACACCACAGCATGCATAGAATAAACGTAATCACGCCCGAGGATCATATCAAAGTCCATAGGGTCCTTTAGAACCATAAAATCAACTAAGACTGTTTTTCCACCCAAGGTAACATGTGCATGACGGAGGAATCCGATCGGTTCACTAGGCCTTCTATTGAAGGTCAACGGCCAATTAACGGCTGGAATAACATTAGGGAAACCCAAATCTCTCCAAGCATAAGCGGATAAGATACTAACAGAAGCACCTTCATCAACAATGCATCGATCAACTGTATGGTTCCCGATATCAACCTTTATCTGGAAAGGTGTCGAAGAAGGAAGATGAGGCTCGGCTATACTATTCCAATCAAACGAAATGATCCTAGGGCTTGGTACGGGTTCACATGGCACAAATGAAGCACCCCCTTTTTTAGGAACATCCAAACTGGTAATGCAGAAGACTTCAGCAGTAGGTGCATCAATCTCCGAAGGACTGATGGGATCGATCAAAGATTGCATTGATTCGATCACTTCACTCTCTGAAGGAAGAGTGGGGTCGACCAAAGATTTCATTGGTTCAACCACTTTATCAACCAAAGGTTGATCTTACTGCAGGTAATCTATAGACAACTCAGGAACAGAGGTTCCTTCAGACATGGACCACACTCTTCGTGCCTCTGGAATGGCAGGGCATCAGTGAGTAAGGTGATCTCCCTTACAAAGTTTACAAGGGAACTTTGGTTTCCGTCCTATAGGTCGAGACTCCTTACAAAGTCAGTACTCTCAGCATGACTAGAATTGGCTGATAGCTTGCCCCCAGCATGACTTGCAGTGGCTGGTTGCTCAGAAGCAGAGGACTTTTGAACTAAGGACCACACCTTTTGCACTTCTAGAAGTACAGGGCACAAGTAAGTAAGGTGATCTCCCTCGCAAAACTTACAAGGGAACTTAAGATTCTGTTTGTTGAGTTTGTCGACAATGTCAACTCCCTCAGCATGACTTGCAGTGGCTGATCTGGTGTCTCCAGTATGACTCACAAGAACTGGTGACTTGTCATTAATATGACTAGCAGTGATCAATGACGTGTCCTCAACATGACTGACAGTGGTTGAAGACAAACTTTCAGTTTGATTTTCAGTGACTAAAATTTTTCTCCTAGCATGACCTCCAGAGGCTGGGTAGGTGCCCCCTGCATGATTTGAAGAGGCAAGGTGCTTGCCCCCAGCATTACTTGCAGAGGCTGGGTTGTTGCCCCCTTACTTTGGCATCTTCTTCCTATTCTTACCCCGTCTATTCCTTTTAGACTGATGGTTACTAGTATTGCTACTTTCGCCACATGAGGTAGAAGGAGGAGGAGAATATGTTACTGGCAAAGAAGGCAAAGGGTTCTGATGCTCTTGATTTGAGGTGCTCACAAAAGAAGCATCAGGAGCATGCAAAGCATTTGGAGTGGAAAACAACCAAACCGGCAGCCCAATAGTGAATCCAGGAAGATTCAGAGTAGCCATTAAGGGAACACCAATGTTTCCAATGAATGGAACAGCACAAGGATCCCCCGGAACAGGGGTACCTTGATTGGCACTCGCCGGAATGCTAGACATAGTTTCCTGCTCAAATGAGAAAGAAGTTCTCTAAGGCAAACTAAGATAAGTAGCACAAAGAGCACACCACTAAAAAAGGTCCTAGGTAAATCAAACCAGGCAAACAAATTCCTTCCGGAGAAGAGTCTGGGATGATGAGGGCCCAGAACAAATCAACGAAGTATGAAGAACAGTTACCTGGGGTCCACAATACAATGACTAAGGGTGCAAGCGTTGGAATCACCCAACCACCCTCCCAAAGTCCTGCAAGGGATTTCCTCCCACGTCTGTCCTAGGTACAGCAGATATACCCTCCGCTATCACCTGTGTATGAACCTATGGTCAGATACTAAGGATACCACCAAACCGAAAACTCCTAGGGGAACAGTCTCTAGTCGAATCAGAAGGCATGGGCAGGGTAACTGAGCCCGAAACTCAAAAGAGTCCCCAAACACGATCCAATCCTAGTATATGCTCAAAACAGAAAGTAGGAGGAGTATTCCCAACAATCTAATCTCACAAGTCCTACTGCATAGATCCCAGGCAAGTTTTGAATGAAGTGGGTTTACCTGTGATAGTTGAACTACGATTTTTGTGTAATGTGGAATCTTGGATGGTTTAAGGTGTTTTAAACCCAACATCCTAACCAAGACTAGTTGGTGTAGTGTAACCTAGAAAAGAAAATGTTACTAGTACATTTTATTAGGGTTCATTTTAAAGGTTACTTGCTTACTCAAAAAGGTAGTGGGTGTGTGAGAGTGGTTATAATAGAGATAGAGTACTGAAAATGAAATATTTACCACCAAATAAATCTTTTATTTTCAATGCAAGTCTTAAAATTATCATCTAGAATGCATACGCAAATGCAATTTTTTAATCTTTCGAATGTAAAAAAGGTAAAAATAAAGTCTAAAATGTACAAAATTAAACTCAAAACCTAAGAATGCAGCTACTCAAACAAATAGGTATGCAAAATAAAACTTGTTATTTTTTATGCAAAGCACTCTCAAATATTTTAAGCCACTTGCAAGTTACTCTATTCAAACCTAGGGTCATCAGGGACCCCAAAAAATGCAGCCATAGCCCCCAGATTTGGGTCCACAACCCAAAAACTTAAAAAATTCAAACCCAGATTGTGGGAGCTACTGTGTATGAGGAATACCAGCTCCCATAGCAGGATGGGCACTACTGTGCAGAGGAAAATTATCGTATGGGCGCTACTGTGTTGTACAAACAGAAGCGTGCAGGTGGAAAAAGTTGGGAAAATGGGGTTAAAACCCCCACACCTGGGTCCACAAGGGTTTGCAAGGGCTGGGAAGGGTTTATAAGAGCCAAGGAGGGTCAAACAAAGCCTACTAACTAATCTTAATCAAGAAAATGAACAAAGACCATCAAACAAGACTGAAGAAATGACCTTGGATACCCCTAAGAAGTTAGGCTTTCCCCAGCGAAGTCGCCATTCTATTGTGGGGAAAAATGCACCTATAGTTCCGGGGAGAAACTACCAACTTACGGTGATAAAGATAGACTTACAAGCATTCTATAAGTATAACAAATAAGTGAAGAGATTAGGGTTTAGAGATGTAGGCACCTTATTCAAAAGGTTGATCCTAGCTTTTCCTCCCTCACTCTTCAATGCTTATCCAGTGTCGCAATGCCCAGACCTGCAAAACAACTTGATACCTTTCTCAAATACATTTGACTACATATATAAGATTGATATCCATAATAGAAGAAGACATCAAACTATGAGTAAACTGTAATCAAATCCAAGACACACATGAAATAGGTCATATTTGGAAAGAGAAGAATGTCTGATCTTTATTAATGAATGAAGCAAGTACATGAAAGTTATACCTTCCTTCAAGCTTGGCACTTCACAAAACCTAGATTCAAGGTCTCTTGTTTCCGTTCTCCAACCAGTAGTGATAGGGTTTATCAGAAACTAAGCACAAGAGAAGGGGATGAGGGTCTCCATTCCTCCAGCATAACAATGTTGTAGACTTGGTTCCCTCACATGGCCCTTCTACCCTCCTTATATAGTCAGTGAGGAAGAGGAAAAGAAGTTATAACTGCTTAGGAGCTTTTCCAACCAACTTAACTTACTCAAATTTCTAGATTTTAACCAAAAAAGTGGTGTACGCTACTATTTCACAGTGGAGTAGCGCTCAAGAGGGTTGAGCGCTACTATTGTACACTAAAGTAGGGTACACACGCTTTTTTGTTAAGGTAGAGTAGCGCTCATGTGAAAAAATGGCCAAAAACAGGCTTTTATGCTCATTTTCAGGAGATGGTTTGGTTTGGAAAAATGTTCCTAAGGGTTGTAATGATCAAATGGGTCAAGAATGAGGTAATTTTAACCATTTGTAGTGTCCCAAATAACTCTTCCATCCACAAATGTCATGTTGTGTCACTGAACTTGATCTCAAGAAGTGTTGTCATGCGACCAAGGGATGCAAGTGTCGTCACGAACGAAGAGGTGTCATTTCAAGCTATAACAGGTGGGAGCACCAACAGGAAATCCCCTAAGATTCCTAGAGTTTTGGGGGAATGGAGAAGATAATGCAGATCAACATTGGTTTCTTTGTGAAGTAAAACCTGGTGGCATCCAAGTTGGTGGAATTTCAGACGACCCTCTGTGGTAGTGAGTTACAAGGGTACATGAGGCTAGATGAGAGATGGGGTCCAAACACGCCAACTCCTACCTTGGCAGAAAGAGAGAAACTATTTATGGATGATTTTTCACAACCAAAGTCTGAACAACAAGGTGTTGCAGAATCAAGGGAAATCCGACAAAGGCCTGGAGAACCATCTTGAGCTTATGCATGAAGGTTCAGAGACATGCTAACTAAGTTAAAATATCTATTCCATGAAGCCCATCATAAAAAATGGTTTATTCAAGGTATATTGCCCCTAACAAAGATACCCTTATCGCAACAAGTAATAGACTCACCCAAGACTGCTTTAGAGAAAGAAATGAAGATTAAATTTGTGGAAAACTTATAGACTCAATGGGAATGGGAATAGGAATGGGAGTGGAAACTTCATCTTCTTCTGGTGAATTAGCGTGCATAACAAGTTGGAAGATATCACTAAGAGGATCTAGGATCTAAATACACCAAAGGAACAACAACCACAGGTATGGTGCACTTGCTTCCTGATAGAAGGACATCACGTTTCAGAGTTCCTTAGGATGAGAGGAGGACAAGTTCCTCCAGGAGGACTATTCAATACAAGACCTAGTTCAACATTTGTACAAGTTGTTGTAGCAAACTTGTTTCATTCAGCGAGATGGACATCATATCTAGAGCCACCAACCAGTTCTCCTAATGACTACTGTGAAATATGTAAATCATTCGTTCACCCCATGTGACTTTGTCCTTTGTTGTATAAGTACTATGTAGTAGATAACATAGTCTACTGTGAATTCTGCCGATCTACTACACATAGTACTGAGAAGTGTAGAGCTTTGGATTCCCTCACAAAGAGGTTGGATCAATCTATATTCTAAGTAGCTGATCAACCCAAAGGGACAGGATGGGGAGGCCAAGGAGGAGGATTTGGAGCTGGTAGAGGGAGAGGTCAAACAAGACCGCTGCGATGCTACAAATTTAATGAAGTAGGCCATTTGTCTTGTGGTTGTCCTCTACCCAAAAGGCCATAGTGTACTTATTGTCTCACCAATACTCATACCGTGGAAGAATTCCCTAAGCTCATTGCTAAATGGGAGGATTGTGTAGGGAGTCCAGCCAAATTCATAAATTGTGAACCATAAGAAGAACGAACATTAGCAAGTTTTGTTGTCACTCGAGCAGGCGCAAAAGCTAGAGTAGATCAACGAAAGCCAAACTCTCCAATGATCCGGAAGGAAGCACCTAAGAGGACAAAATAAATTCTAGTTCAGCAAAACGAGATATATACGGAAGCTACATCTATGTTTGGTCGAATACCAACCCCTCCAACTCGAGAGGGTTCAAGACCGTCTCGACAATATCAGTCATATGACACTAGAGTTGAGGGTGAGGGACAAGATAATAATCAAGCAATAGATCATGTTTCGCTATGGTTCCACTTACTGAAGGATATTCTAGAAGATGAGAAAGACACTCATAAGCTACAAGGGGTGATCTACAATCTCTCTAATGTTGCATAAATTGATGGAGGAATTTGCACCCCATTACCAAAAAGAAATTTGCAATTTGTGCAATGAAGGAGAAGGAAGAGAACCAGTTGAGAATTCCATTTGGATGCACAAGTGCATGGCTAAGATATCAAGAATGTAATACTGGAATTGGGATCTGATGTGAGCACATTACCAAATAATTCATGGGAAGCAATGGGTTCCCCACCTTTGGTCTATTCTCGCATTCAGTTGTGGATGGAAAACTGATGTAGGAGCATCAATGCTAAGTCAACAATGTCATTGCGTGTTAACGTGTTGTGGCTAGCAAGAGGACAACTTGTCCTGAAGTAGGACGGAGATTTTTTTATTAAGTATTTTAAATAATGGAAAGTATGCAACCGAATAGCATGTTGTCAGTTTTTGAGAAAATAGGACATAGTGGCAATTTGATACTCCCTGCATGGAGATCAAGCCAGATAGCCAGTCTTTTGTTGAATGATAGTGACTCCTTCAGTGATGGGGAGAGTTAGTTAGTAGTTTGTTTTACTGTTCAACCATTCAATTTTGGGGATTTTCGAAGGGGTGAAATAGGAAGAAATTGGGACTCAAGAGAGGTCGGTCAGCGCAAGTGAGAGCTCTGCATGAGAAAGAGTCGGTGGGATATTTTCTTGAACACCAGAGGGAAGTACGACTGTATAGATTTTTTTTGCTATCACTTAATGAAATTAGCAAGTTATAGATGTTAATGGTGTTACTGTGCATTTGAATAAGAGATAATCTTAGGTTCTATCAGGTGGAGCTATCTGCAAATGTTAACCTGATATCTATGTGAAAGAATATTCGCTTTCGCGTTTGTATGAACAGCTAAGAACACCTAAATCTTTCGCAAATTGATCATCATCAAGTAGTAGAGATAATTTCTTGTTGTGTTTAGTTTCTCATCAGATCCCTACGAAGATCGAGCTGGATAGATCAATTCTCTGATCAATCAATGAATAAATTAGTAGAGTTGCAGCCGATTCAATTAATAGAGGTTGGACAGCGCAGATCAAAGCCAAAAGGAAAATTGACGGTTGGGAAAGAATCCACCAGGTGAACGTGTACCGGAGTTAGCGTCCTCTCAAGCCGATGTGAATTATTCTGTGTTGATCATAGATCAATGGACAAGATCAAACCTGTAAGAGATTGACAGTTGCTACGACATTCCACAGAACAAAAGTGCTCGGGAGTTAACAGCGAGAGTTGCGAAGAGTCTTTGTGGAAGCTCTTTCGAGAAAGCACGAAAGGCGCGCTCGTAATCTGCAATATGCAAGCTACTGAAAGAAGTGTTGTGCAAGGACTATTGCAGGAAGGCGACTACGGAAAAATCATTGTGGAAGAACACCAAAACTGCGGAAGGAAGGTGTTTCCGCAAGGCTATTGCTGAAGGTCAATTTTGACTATAAGGACATTGCAGAAAGCCCAGTTTGAAGGTAAGGGGTGCAATTGAGAATAATTTAGTTGGTTTTAAGCCGAGTCTAGTGGTTCGATTTCAGGGAACCACAATATTTCCTAGGAAATTGGGTTGGTTTGGATATGGTCATTCCCTCCTGCATCATTTGTGGTATCAGAGTAGGATTTGCTCAGCGCAGCAAAAGAAAGACATGGTGGTACTTGTAGGCCGAGCAAGAGTTCGTGGAAAAGGAAGACCAGCAATGAATGTAGAGGTCATGGAGGAAATGAGAGAACTACAAGCACGTATGGAATCTATGGAGATGGGAAGACGAAGAGACCCAGAAGTAGGGGATGTGAGTGAACCTGAAGAAGAGGAACAAGGAGAAGAAGCAGCACCCATGCAAGAGACACCTGAGTTAAGATACTTTCAATCAATTCTTGGAGAAACTTCGAGGCCAAAACCTAAGTTACCTACCTATGAGGGAAGCCTCACTGTTGAGCACCTCATTGATTGGATCAACAAGTTAGACAAGTACTTTGAGTATGATGAAGTTGAAGAGAACAAGAAGGTCAGGATGGCAGTGACAAGATTAAAAGGACATGCGTCCCTATGGTGGGATAGTGTACAGGCCGAACGAAGAAGGAAGAACAAACCGTTGATAAAAATATGGGATAGGATGGTGGCTAATATGAGAGCCAAATTCTTTCTTAAGGATTACCAACTGACTTTGTATAGACAAATGTAGAACCTTAGGCAAAGGTTATTGACTGTAAGAGAGTATACTGAAGAGTTCTACAAAGTGAACCTAAGGGCAGGTTATGTATAAGAATTAGTAGAGAAGGCTTCTAGATATGTGAATGGTATAAGGATGGAGATTCAGGATGAGATCAACATGATATCACCGAGAACCATGGAAGAGGCATACAAATGTTCCTTGAGAGTAGAAGAAAAAGTAGTGAGAAAGAAGAAATTCAATAGGGGAATAGGTTCAGCCAAAGGAAGGGGCAAAACAGCTGGAAGAGGAAGGTTTGCAGCCCAAAAAGAAGAATCCAACAAATCAAACCAACAGGAGTAGCAAGGTAGAGGAGCTTAACCAAGAGGGAGGAGACCTTACCAAGGAGATAGAGGTAAAGGAAGAGGCAAAGAAACTGTCTACGGATGTTACAAATGTAAAAAATTGGGACATGGATCCTTTAAATGTCCTAAGAAGGAAGACATAGGACAGAGAGGAGCCTATGTAGCTCAGAACGAGCAGCAGCAAGAGCAGATGACAGTGACTGAGAATCTTCCAGATATGAGGGAGGCTTTGATGATGAACAAAGTCTTATTGAATCCCGAGAAAGAGAAGGTGGAACCCTCTCAAAGGAAGGATTTATTCAGAACCATGTGTAAAGTCAAAGGGAAATGTTGCAAGATGGTGATTTACAGTGGGATCACTTACAATCTTGTTTCCACAGATATGGTGGAGAAGATGAGTCTGAAGAAAACCAAACACCCTGGTCCATACAAGGTATCATGGCTACATAAAGGACATCAAATCCTAGTAAGTGAACAATGTGAAGTTGATTTTCAAATAGGCACATATAAAGATAAAATTATATGTGATGTTATGCCCGTGGATGTTTGTCATATTCTTCTAGGGAGACCATGGCAATTTGAAAAAAAGGTGATACATGATGGTAGGAGAAATTGTCATAGTTTTGAGAAAGATGGGATAAGACATGTTCTTATTCCTTTGCAAGAAGGGAGTGCAACATAACAAAAAGCATCTAAGGTCCTGATGTTGATAGGGAAGGAGTATTTGTAGCAAATTGATGAGGAAGAACTTCATTATCCAATGGTATGTAAACCTCGAGTGGTAATCATGAAGACCAATATTACAGATCTGCCTGAAGAGATTCGGGAGATGCTAGGTGAGTTTAGTGACATTGTGGTACATGATTTTCCCAATGAGTTTCCACCAAAGAGGGATATAAGTCATCATATCGATTTTATTCCTGGAGCAATCTTACCAAACAAGGAAGCATACAGGTTGACACCTCAAGAGAATGAAGAAGTTAGAAAGCAAGTACAAGGATTATTAGACAAGGGGTTGGTTCAGAAAAGTATGAGTCCATGTGCAGTACGAGCAGTTCTCACCCCAAAGAAGGATGGTGAATGGAGGATGTGCACTGATTCGAGGGATATCAGCAAGATTACCATCAGATACAAGTTCCCATTACCCAGGATGGATGACATGATGGATTGACTAAGTGGGGCAACATGTTTCTCAAAATTAGATTTGAAGAGTGGATACCATCAGATCAAAATTCACGAAGGAGATGAGTGGAAGACAACCTTTAAGACCAATGATGGGTTGTATGAGTGGTTGGTTATTCCATTCGGACTGTCCAATGCACCAAGCACTTTCATGAGATTAATGAATGAAGTCTTGAGATATTTAATAGGTAAATTTGTAATAGTTACCTTGATGATACTCTAATTTTTCAGTAAAACAGAAAAAGAACACTTAGAGCATCTAAGATGTGTCTTGGATAAATTACAAAAGGAAAATTTGTTGGTGAATGTGAAGAAGTGTACATTTCTGAAATCAGAACTAGTGTATTTGGGTTTTGTTATCTCAAGAGATGGATTGAAGATGGATCCGAAAAAGGTGCGAGCCATCATTGGTTGGCCTTCACCTCGGAGCATTTTTTAGGTAAGAAGTTTCCATGGATTGGCAAGTTTTTATAGGAAGTTCATAAAGAATTTCAGTGGTATTTTTTCATCTATCATTAAAACAATTAGAAAGGACAAATAACCATTTAAATGGACAACAGAGGCTGAAAGTAACTTTCATTTCTTCAAGAAAAATATTATTGAGCAACCAGTATCGAAGTTACCATATTTCAAACACCCTTTCCAAGTTAAATGTGATGCGAGTGGAGTAGTAATTGGAGCTATGCTCAGTCAGGAAGACAGAACTATAGCATATTTCAGCAAGAAGTTGAATGATTCAAAACAGAAATAATCCTCTTATGACAAGGAATTTTATGCTATTAACCAAGCACTAAAGCATTGGAGACATTATCTGATGCCTAGAGAGTTTGTTTTGTTTTCTGATAATCATGCATTGCAATACATCATGCAGCAACCTAAATTGAATCAGAAGCATGTCAAATGGGTCAAGTTATTGCAAATCTTTACCTTTGTGTTGAAGCACATCAGTGGGAAATCAAATCGGGTAGTTGATGCCTTAAGCAGGAGACAACTGATTGTGCAAGAAAATCAAATCCAAGTCGTAGGATTTGAACATTTGAGAGGTTTGTATGAGGCTAACATTGATTTTCAGGATGCATACAGAGTTTGTAAGAATCCTGTGGAGGTGGACAGAGAGCCATGGATGGAGTATATGTTGCAAGATGGTTTAGTCTTTAAAAAAAGTAAACTTTGTGTTCCCAAATGTTCCATGAGAGAGAACCTGATACAGGAGAAACATAATGGAGGGATGGTAGGTCACTTTGGAAGTGATAAAACCTTTGGACAGTTGAGCCATTTCTACTTTTGGCCAAAGATGATCTGAGGTTGAAAAGTTTGTGAGAAGATGTAGGGTATGTCAGCATGCTAAGGGGAGAAGCCAGAACATAGGCTTATACACACCATTACCTATTCCAACTAGGCCTTGGGATTCTGTGAGTATGGATTTCATTTTGGGTTTATCAAAAACTCAGAAGGGAAATGATTCTATTTTTGTAGTGGTGGATAGATTTACTAAGATGGCACATTTCGTTCCATGTTATAAGACCAATGATGCCACACACATTGCTAACTTGTTTTGCAATGAAGTTATGAAGATACATGGTTTACCTAAGAGCATTGTATCTGTAAAGATGTAAAGTTCACAGGTCATTTCTGGAGGACCTTGTGGAATAATTTGGGAACCAAGTTGAACTTCAGTTCAGCATATCATCCACAGTCTGATGGCCAGACTGAGGTGGTAAATAGGAGTTTGGGTAACATGTTGAGAATTCTGATTGGAGAAAATACAAAGCAATGGGACAAAGTGCTAGCTGAAGAAGAGTTTGCATATAATGACTCACCAAAACTAAGTACAAGAATGAGTCCATTCCAAATTCTGTATGGTATGCATCCAAGAGGGGTGTGTGAACTTCATGATATGGGTCAAATGGAGAAGATAAGTGTAGATGGAGAGGACATTGCAACAAGGATTAGTGAACTAGAAGCACAAGTTAAAGCAAGGTTGCAGCAGAGTAACAATAGTTACAAAACAAGAGAAGATTCTAGGAGAAGAGAGAAAAACTATGAGGTAGGAGAATTGGTTTTAGCACATCTGAGGAAAGAGAGATTTCCAAAGAAGAGTATAACAAGCTGAAAATGAAAAAGATTGGACATTGCAGAATACTCAAAAAGTTTTCGGAAAATTCCTATGAACTGGAAATGCCAATAAGGATTGGCATCTCACCTATTTTTCTTGTTGCGGACCTGCATACTTATGTGACTGATGATGCAGTACAAATGACAGAATTCAGGGATCTTATGGAAGATCTTCAGTGGCTGAAGCAGATGCCTATGGCCTAGCCATCAGAAGATGAGTCTATGTTGGATACTAGAATGGCAAAGAGTACAAGACAAAGAGACTACTTGGAGTACTTGATCAAATGGAAAGGACATCCTGTAGAATATTCTACATGGATGAATGGTAAATAATTGGAGACAAAGAGTTTCTCAACAACTAATTTACTGAACAGGGGTTCAGAAGTTTTAACCTTGGGAGTCCGATGCATGAGCATCAATGCTAAGTCAGCAATGTGATTGTGTGTTCACATGTTGTGGCTAGCAAGAGGACAAGCTGTCCTGAAGTAGGAAGGAGATTCATTTATTAAGTATTTTAAATAATTCCAAGTATGCAACTGACTAGCATGTTGTCATTTTTTGAGAAAATAGGACATAGTGGAAATTTGATACTCCCTGCGTGGAGATCAAGCCAGATAGCCATTCTATTGTTGAATGATAGTGACTCCTTCAGTGATGGGGAGAGTTATTTAGTAGTTTGTTTTATTGTTCAACCATTCGGTTTTGGGGATTTTCGAAGGGGTGAAATAGGAAGAAATTGGGACTCAGGAGAGGTCAGTCGGTGCAAGCGAGAGCTTTGCATGAGAAAGAGTCAATGGGATATTTTCCTGAACATCGGAGGGAAGAACAACTGTATAGATGTTTTTTTGCTATCACTTAATGAAATTAGCAAATTCTAGATGTTAATGGTGTTACTGTGCATTTGAATAAGAGATAAGCTTAGGTTCTATCAGATGGAGCTGTGTGCAAGTATTAACCTGATATCTGTGTGAATGAATCTTCTCTTTCACGTTTGTATGAGCAGCTAAGAACACCTAAATCTTTCGCAAACCGATCATCATCAAGTAGTAGAGATAATTTCTTGTCGTGTTTAGTTTCTCATCAGATTCGGACGAAGATCGAGCTGGATAGATTGATTCTCTGATCAATCAACAAAGAAAGTCGTAGAGTTGAAGTCGATTCAATTAACATAGGTTGGACGGCACAGATCAAAGACAAAAGGAAAATCGATGGTCCGGAAAGAATCAACCAGGTGAACATGTACCAGAGTTAGCATCTCTGCAAGCCGATGGGAAGTATTCTGCGTTGATCATAGATCAACGGATGAGATCAAACCCACAAGAGATCAATGGTTGCTATGGCGTTCCACAGAACAAAAGCGCTTGGGAGTTAATGGTGAGAGTTTCGGAAGCTGCATTGTAGAAGAGTCTTTGTGGAATCTCTTTCAAAAAATCACGAAAGGCGTGCCCACAATCCACAATATGCAAGCTGTGTAAAGAAGTGTTGTAGAAGGATCGTTGCGGGAAGGCGACTGCGGAAATATCATTGCGGAAGAACACTGAAACTGTGGAAGGAAGGTGTTTCTGCAAGGCTGTTGCGGAAGGTCAATTTTGACTGTCAGGACGTTGCGGAAATCCCAATTTGAAGGTAAGGGGTGCAATTGAGAAGAATTTAGTTGGTTTTTAGTCGAGTCTAGTGGTCCGATTTCAGGGAACCACAATATTTCATGGGAAAGTGGGTTGGTTTGGCTTTGGTCATTCCCGCCTGCATCAAAAACCAATATCACATTTTCCCCTTTGGTTTCCTAGAGAATGTGGAAGTGGACCTAGAGGGTGTTAATACCACTATAGAATTTGAATTCATTGAGATCATGGGGGAAACAAATCATTTTCTAACATTGCTCGGAATTGAATGGGCCTATTTTTGGAACAATTAAAACCCACTCTATGTCAATTAATACATTAGAGACATTAATTAATCATTTCATGATTAATTACTATGTATTAGACTAAATAGTTGGCATATGAGTCATTGTGTGGACCACAAGTCATCTCTAAGGGGACCACAAGCCTTCTTGGTGTGTACCACAAGTTTCCTAAGTCACTTGATCGCATTCCTAATGATTCTGGATAAGATTCTGGTGAGAATGACGCATTCTTGCTTTTTACTGCTTTTTACTGCTTTTGGGTGAAGGGTGAAAAGCTAGTTGACTAGGGAAAGTGTTTTTTGGACCACTTTCACTCCTTGATGTTTCTTCCTTCCATTTTTTGGATTTTTCATGTTTTTTCATCACACATCACACTCGGGTACCTAATTCAGAAATTTGTGAGCCTTTGGTGTGACTTGGAGAACACACTTGCCACCTAGGGGGTTTTGCATCATTTTAGTAAAGTCTACTTTTGTGAGGATCAAAATGGCATCTTTATCCATTTGAATCTCTGATGTAAACATTATATATTGATAGCCATTTAATTACCAAAGGTTTTATGATGTATTTTATTCATGAGAGTTAATATAGTTTGTATCTATTGTGAGTAATTTTCTATGTTCTTGACTAGCTGTGTGAGATCTTTGTGAGAGTGTGTAATTTCTTGATTAGATATTGGTGTGAACTAAATTTCACATGGTATCAGATCTATCAATTTATTCCTTTCTCATTCTATTGTCTTATAGGATCCAACCAACCTCAAGGAGGGCACAATAATTCATCCATAGGGCGCATTCTATCATCAAGAAGGCGCAGCAAGCAAGATTTGGGCACACCCAAATCATTCCAAAATTAATTTCAGAGCTTCCATGGATCAGTCACAGCAGATCATCCTCACTCAATTCAATTATTTTTACTAGAAGTTGTAGATGGGGATCATACTGAGGGGCAAAGGGCTCTACAGGGTGACTATGGCAACTAAAGTTGAGCCAACCTTAGCAATTGAGAAATCAAAGTGGCATAATTGAAGAGTTGAAGATTATGGGATGTTGTGTCTCACTACATACAAGGATCTTCTATTCCATCTCGATGGTCTTACTTCTCCCAATGAAGTTTGTCTAAAGCTTCAATAATTGTTCGAAAAGACCGATGAATTAAGAGGCCACCAACTAGATAATGAACCAGTTTCATTGAGCCAAAATAATTTCAATAAACTCCAGGATTTATTCTCCAAATTAAATTCACTTGTGTTGCAATTGAATAAATGTGACATTGACAAAAAAGAGGAGAAATTAGTCTCAGCCATTCTCTCCAAACTTGGCCCCGACTACTCAGTCTTTGTTTCGACCTTCCATTTCACAAGGAAGGCAGTTAAAAATTGGAAGAGCTCTACACTTTCAGAATTCATGGAGTCTTTTACACAAGAACAAGACAAATTGGTCTTTATGGGAGCCATTACAAATCCATCCAAAGACCACTGTCTGAATGTTGGATATTCAAAGGGTTTGAAAGGGAAGAAGAAGGGAAATTTCAAGAAGCCCATTGAACAGAGAAAAGACAAGTAGAAATTTCATGAAGACTCCTCGAATTTCAAGAGGAATCCAAATAAAAAGAATGAGAGGACAAAGTGCAATTATTGCAGCAAGGGCTTTCATCTTGAAATATCTTGCATGAAGAAAACCTTTGACCAAATGGCTCAACTCCTAGAGAAAGCCAACATTCCTCTTCCAAAGAGCGCAAGGAGGAAGGATGGAGGACAAAATTATGATGATAAGGAGAGAGTACATGCACTGATGGAAAGAACATCCAAGCCTACCTCATTCATTATTGATTCTAGAGCTTCAAGACACATGGTGTCTACAAGTAATTTTTTTACTTCACTTTACTCTTCCAGTGGTCCAAATATTGTATTGGGTGACAATTCTAAAACATCCAGCAAAGGAAAAGGTAGCATAGATCTTGAGTTTGGTTCATTCAATAATGTCTTGTATGTTCCTGGACTTGTTGCAAACCTATTGTCAGTCTATCAGATGACCCACACAGGTATCCCCAAGAGGTTAACCTTCACCCCAAATGATGTTGAGATATCTAAAATATCAACAGGCCGAATTGTTGCATTAGGAACTGCTGATCATAGCTCTAGATTCTACAAGTTTTCTCACTTTGTGGCATACCCCTCACCTTCTGCTCTTTTAACCCATGCTAATGAGTCAAGAAAATTATGGCATGAAATATTTGGCCATCTGAACTATAAATATCTTTCCCAACTTCATGAGAAAGAAATGGTCATAGGGATGCCCAATATCATATTTTCCAAAGGTGTCTGTCAATCTTGCATCCTAGGAAAACACCCTGAGCATAAGTATGGGAGATCCAAAACTGAGAGAACCTCTACACCATTGGAGCTTATTCACACTGATATATAAGTTCCATTCCCTCATGAGTCTTTGAAGCATGCCAAATACATCCTCACTTTCATAGATGACTTCAGCAAGTATTGTTGGATATATTTCATCAAGCTAAAATCTGAATTTTTTTGTTTATTCAAACTATTCAAAGCCTTAGTTGAGAATCAGTATGGTAGACATATAAAAATTATTCGATCTAATAATGGTGGTGAATATATTAAAACATATTTTCAGCAATTTTTTTCCTCTTCGGGCATTCAGATGCAACACACAGTTCCATATACACCTCAGCAGAATGGGGTTGCTGAGAGGAAAAATAAGCCTCTTAAGGAGATGGCCACATGTATGCTTGAGGCAAATTCATTGTCTCCCAAGCTATGGGATGAGGCAATAAATTGTGCCACATATATTCATAACAGAGTTCCACACAAATCTCTCAAAGGTATCACTCCTTTTGAGGCTTGGACAGGGCACAAACCTGATATCTCTCATTTTTAGGATTTTTGCCTCAAAGGCTTAGGCTAGGATTCCACTTGAGAAGAAAAGGGCTATGCAGCCCCAAAGAAAACCATGTCTTTTTGTTGGATATTCAGAGGACTCCAAAGGGTATAATTTTTTAAACATGATAACTCAAAAATCCTTCATAGAAAGAAGTGTTCAATTCGAAGAAGAGCCCTCTCAAAATGTTGAAATTGGAGAACCATCTTCACCACCACCTGAAGAAGTAAGTAATGTTGCTATTGAAATTGTTTATTTTGATATTTCTGATGATGAGGACCATTTTATTGTAGATTCTAATTCACCAACAAATCCTAAATGGGATGCTAATACTTTGCAAGCAGCAGGTGAACTAGTGGGCAATCCTCGAGACACAAGGAGGACTAGATCACAATTTGAGATTGCACTCATTGTGAATGACCCCTAGCTATCTGAGAGATGTTATATAATGATGGATTATGATCCTCAGACATATGAGGAATCCTCACATGACCCAAGATGGCAAGATTCCATGGATGAGGAGTTTCAGTTATTGCAAAAGAATGAAACATGGGAGCTAGTCAAGCTCCCCGCATGCAGAAAATTGGTAAGGTGTAAGTGGATCTAAAAAACAAGGTGTGTAGTTGATGGTACATAAGTGAAATATAAGTCTAGGCTGGTAGAAAAGGGCTTCTCCCAAGTCCAAGAACTTGACTACAATGAGACTTTTGCACCAGTTGCAAAGAAGGATTCGATAAGACTAGTTCTGGCAATTTTTGCATCCAAGCGCTAGGAAGTGCACCATATGGATTTTAAGAGTGCATTCCTCCATGGGGATCTTGAGGAGGATATTTATATGCAGCATCCAGAAGGGTATACATCATATCCTAACTATGTGTGAAGGTTGAATAATTCCTTATATGGGCTTAAGCAAGCCCCTAGGGCTTGGTATGCCAAAATGGACAACTTTCTCTTGTCACAATCTTATGTTCGATGCAAATTTGATCCTAATGTTTATATGAAGCTGATTGATGGTTCAATAATGATTATAGTGTTGTATGTTGATGATTTTATAATCACAGGTACCTATACTGATCAAATATATTCATTGAAGACTGCTTTGCATCAAGCTTTTTCCATGAGTGACTTGGGAATTCTTAAGCAGTTTTTGGGGCTTGAGATTTCTCAAACAGAGAATGGAACAAAGGTATCTCAGTCCAAATATCCATCTGATCTGTTAAAGAATTTCAAGATGGCTGATTGCAATCCTTCAAAGACTCCATTCCTTTCAGGAGTTAGAATGGAGGAAGCAGAATCTACACCCTTGGTTGACAACACCTTGTATATGTTAGTTTTTCATCATTTAATTCAATAGATCTAGGATCTTAAATGAAAGAATAACATATACAGCATATCAAGCATAAGATACAAGAGACAAGAGAAACAAAACATTTCACTAGGGAAAACCAAGAAGGTGAAAAACCCCACAACTTCCTCAGAGATAGAATAAGCATCAATACAAGTATCACCATGATCAAACCCAAGAGATAGATATCTTCAGTAGCATTCTCCTCCTCCACTTGTGTGCACTCCTCCTCTTCTCTCACTAATGCAAAGTGAGTGAATAATCGAATGTGTAAAATGAGAGAGACACGCTCTCTATTTATACACTTACTTTCACTTGACCTTTACTCAACTAGGTCAGCCCCAACTTAACCACATAACATAAGGTTGAATGGGCCGACCCCACTGGGGTAGTCTAATAACCCTTTGACCCACATAACTCACACAGGGCCGACCCCATCAAGGTGGTCTAATAACCCATCAAGTATAAGTTACGCCACTTACAATATAACTTGCGACACTTGCAAGTACACATGACGACACTTCCAATCAGAGGAATAATACATCTCTGTTGGTAATGCAATAAGGTACAAATGTAATACATACAATATACAAGTGAATATCTTCTGAAGTTACATATACATCAACAGTATAGGCAGCTTGTTGGCAGCTTGCTATACTTGACTCACACTCAAACTGATCTTGCTTATGTTGTGAGTGTGGCATCAAGATACATGGAGCAACCACATGAGATCCATTGGAGGGCTCCAAAAATAATTTTGCACTATGTGCAAGGCACCAAGACTTATGGGATTCACTATGTTGCAGATTCTAGCCTAGATCTTCTTGGCTTTACTGATTCAGATTGGGCTAGTGATAGACTTGACAGGAAATCCACATCTGGATTTGTATTCATGCTTGGAGGTAGTCTTGTTTTCTGGTCTAGCAAGAAACAGAGTGCCATTGCACTATCTTGAGCAGAGGCTGGGTACAAAGGAGCAGTGAATGTTGCTACTTAGTGTGTTTGGTTGCAGGGTATTCTTTCAAAGTTTGAGATTTCCTTTAGTACTCCTATTGTCATATATTGTGACAATCAGAGTGCTATAAGGGTCTCAAGTGATCCAATACAAAGACAGAGGACCAAGCATATTGAGATACATATGCACTACATCAAAGGATTAGTGCATCACCAAATCATTGATTTGCAGGTGAGCAAACTGCAGACATCTTCACCAAAGCTTTTACTGAGAAGACATTCAACTATCTTAGATCACTACTTGGGATGGCTAAACATGTGGTGGAGTGAAGGATTGATCAACAATATTTCAATTTTGTTATGTCCATTTTTTAGGGAAGGTTTTTCCCATGAGGTTTTCCTTCTATCTTTGTTTTGTGGACCAACAGTATTGTACAAGGTGACCAAGTCTTGTTACCGGGCCCTTAGTATTTTCATTTTATGATATTTATCACATAAAGTCAAACTTATAGGGGGGTTTTGGAATAATTAAAACCCACTCTATGTCAATTAATGCATTAGAGACATTAATTAATCATTTCATGATTAATTGCTATGTATTAGACTAAATAGTTGGCATATGAGTCATTGTGTGGACCACAAGAGTCATCTCTAGGGGGACCACAAGCCTTCCTAGTGTGGACCACAAGTTTCCTAAGTCATTTGGGCGCATTCCTAATGATTCTGGATAAGATTCTAGTGAGAATGGTGCATTCCTGCTTTTTACTGCTTTTGGGTGAAGGATGAAAAGCTAATTGACTAGGGAAAGTGTTTTTTGGACCACTTTCACTCCTTGATGTTTCTTCCTTCCATTATTTGGATTTAGCATTTTTTTTCATCACACATCACACTCAGGTCACTAATTCAGAAATTCGTGAGCCTTTGGTGTGACTTGGAGAACACACTTTACACCTAGGGGGGTTTTGCATCATTTTAGTAAGTCTAATTTTGTGAGGATCCAAATGGCATCTTTAGCCATTCGAATCTTTGATGTAAACATTATATATTGACATCCATTTAATTACCAAATTTTGGTTTATGTATTTTATTCATGAGTTAATACAGTTTGTATCTATTGTGAGTAATTTTCTGTGTTCTTGACTAGTTGTGTGAGATCTTTGTAAGAGTGTGTAATTTATTGATCAGATCTTGGTGTGAACTAAATTTCACACCTATGAGAACTACGATATAATAGATATAAAGAAAAAAAGTATGACCTTCGAAGCCGATGGCATGAAGGTAACATAACCCCTAGATCCGCACCAAGGTCTGCAGTACATGGAGCCAATCCAAGAGAATATGGAATGATATGTTTTGAACAGGATATAATCTATTACCAAGGGACAAAGAATGACTATGTGAATCCAACAGCAGAGGGTTTCATGATTTGGAGAAGTATTCAATCATTCGAGGCTGATACTAAGGATGCTTGGGACAATTGGAAAAAAAAAAAACATGAGCTCTCATCCAGACAATATTGTGCAGTAGTGAAATCTACTAGATGGATTGGCATAGAATTTAGTCGTGCACCAACATATGATGGGACCAATTGGATAGATACATTCTTGAAGGAGATGGATTCTATAGTGGAGTAACAATACCGTAGTCATGGTTGTCTTGTATTTATGAAATGTCCACCTACATTAATAAAAATGCAAGCCAAACCCTCCTATCAAATGCTTATAGTTGATGGATTTGGAAAAAGGATAGCTAGATATTGTGAGAAAAATACCCTACTTAATGTTTATAGGATAGCTAGATATTGTGAGAAAAATACCCTATTGAATATTTAAAGGATAGATAGATATTGTGAGAAAAATACCCTATTAAATGTTTATAGGATACCTAGATTAATGTGCCTACGGTACACAAGTGAAGTTTCCAATCTGGATATAGTTAACTTTATAAATTGTTTTGTATGATTTTTGTCGAGTACATCAACAAACTTAAGAATGCACATATGATGACTTTTTTATGGTAAAGAGTAGCATACTATATGTACAAACATATTCGTATGCATAATTTGTCGATAACTTGGTCAAAATAAAAAAAATTAGGACTAAACCCCCAAGTTGTTATGTAAAAGACTAAGTGTAAATATTCAAAACTGGGCCTAGAAAAATGCACACCAAAGTCCATACAGATGTCAATAATTTAAACTGAGACCATGGGGTTTAAGCTCGATATATTTTTGACAAAAAACTCTTTCATATTCCTCAAATCCTGTTTCATTTGGCCACGATTAATCTCACAAACTGGCAACTTTTCTGTTTTGAACCCAATTTAACCTAGTTCACAAAAAATGCCCGCACAACCCTCATTATTGGGTCTTTTTTAGTGATTTCAGTTGGAAATGGTGTTTTTTACTATTTCCCACCTTCTTGTACATTTGGTTCTTCCATTTTGGTTGAAAACATTCCTATTGTGCAAAAACACTTTATGGTTGTCTTGTAGTTACGAAATGTCCACCTACATTAATAAAAATGAAAGCCAAACCCTCTTATCAAATGCTTATAGTTGATGGATTTGGAAATAGGATAGCTAGATATTGTGAGAAAAATACCCTACCGAATGTTTATAGGATAGCTAGATTCATGTGCCTATGGTACACAAGTGAAGTTTCCAATCTAGATATTGTTAACTTTGTACATTGTTTTGTATGATTTTTGTCGAGTACATCAACAAACTTAAGAATGCACATACGATTACTTTATTATGGTAAAGAGTAGCATACTATATGTATCAAACATATTCTTATGCATAATTTGTCAATAACTTGGTCAAAATAAAAAAAATTAGGACTAAAACCCCAAGTTGTTATGTAAAAGACTAAGTTTAAATATTCAAAATCAGGCCTAGAAAAATGCATGCCAAAGTTCGTACAGATGTCAATAATTTAAACTAAGACCATGGGGTTTAAGCTAGATATATTTTTGACAAAAACCTCTTTCATATTCCTAATATATTGTTTCAATTGGCCACAGTTAATCTCACAATCTGGAAACTTTTATGTTTTGAACCCAATTTAACCCAGTTCACAAAAATGCCAGCCCAACCCTCATTATTGGGTATTTTTTAGTGATTTCAGATGGAAATGTTTTGCTTACTATTCCACACCTTATTTTACATATGTTTCTTCCATTTGGGTTGAAAACAATCCTGCTATGCAAAAACACTTCATGGTTGTCTTGTATTTACGAAATGTCCACCTACATTAATAAAAATCCAAGCCAAACCCTCCTATCAAATGCTTATAGTTGATGGATTTGGAAATAGGATAGATAGATATTGTGAGAAAAATACCCTATTGGATTTTTATAGGATACCTAGATTCACGTGCCTATGGTACAAAAGTGAAGTTTCGAATCTGGATATCGTTAACTTTGTACATTGTTTTGTATGATTTTTGTCGAGTACATCAACAAACTTAAGATTGCACATATGATGAATTTATTATGGTAAATAGTATCATACTATATGTATCAAACATATTATTATGCATAATTTGTCGATAACTTGGTCAAAATAAAAAATAAAAATTAGGACTAAAACCCCAAGTTATTATGTAAAAGACTAAGTGTAAATATTCAAAACTGGGCTCAGAAAAATGCACGCCACAGCCCGTGCAGATGTCAATAATTGAAATTGAGACCATGGGGTTTAATCTAGATATATTTCTGAAAAAAACCTCTTTCATATTCCTAATATCCTGTTTCATTTTCCCACAGTTAATCTCACAAACTGACAACTTTTATGTTTTGAACCCAATTTAACCCAGTTCACAAAAATGCCCGCCCAACCCTCATTATTGGGTCTTTTTTAGTGATTTCAGTTGGAAATGGTGTGTTTTACTATTTCCCACCTTCTTGTACATATGTTTCTTCCATTTGGGTTGAAAACATTGCTAATGTGCAAAAACATTTCATGGTTGTCTTGTATTTACGAAATGTCCACCTACATTAATAAAAATGCAAGCCAAGCCCTCCTATTAAATGTTTATAGTTGATGGATTTGGAAATAGGATAGATAAATATTGTGAGAACAATACCCTATTGAATGTTTATAGGATACCTAGATTCATGTGCCCACGGTACACAAGTGAAGTTTCCAATCTAGATATCATTAACTTTGTACATTAAGTTTGTATGATTTTTGTCGAGCACATCAACAAACTTAAGAATGCACATATGATGACTTTATTACGGTAAATATAGCATAATATATGTATCAAACATATTCTTATGCATAATTTTTCAATAACTTGGTCAAAATCAAAAATTAAAACTAAAACCCCCAGTTGTTATGTAAAAGACTAAATGTAAATATTCAAAATTGAGCCTAGAAAAATGAACACCACAATCCATACAGATGTAAATAATTGAAAATGATATCATGGGGTTGAAGCTAGATATATTTTTGACAAAAACATCTTTCATATTCCTAAGATCCTGTTTCATTTTCCCATAGTTAATCTCACAAACTGGTAACTTTATGTTTTGAACCCAATTTAACCCAATTCACAAAAATGCCTACCCAACCCTCATTATTGGGTCTTTTTTAGTGATTTCGGTTGGAAATGGTGTGTTTTAATATTTCTTACCTTCTTGTACATATGTTTCTTCCTTTCGGGTTCAAAACATTCATGTTGTGCAAAAACACTTCATGGTTTTCTTGTATTTATGAAATGTTCACCTACATTAATAAAAATGCAAGCCAAACCCTCCTATTAAATGTTTATAGTTGATGGATTTGGAAATAGGATAGCTAGATATATAGAGAGAATAATATCCTTGTGTTAATTTTATATAACCAAACCTCATGTGCTTACAGTCTAGCTATGAAAATGTGCAATTTTAACCATTGTTACTCAGTTATGGACACTTGGTGTAAAATGCAAGCCATAAGCATAAAAATGCACGCTAAGCATGTGTATTCATATTTAAATGAATGAGGTATTTTAAATATATTTTTTTTGATGCAGGGGCATCAAGCCCATCATGGAAATGTGACGCTATGGTTACATGACATGTGGAGGTGAAGCTATCAAAGGATCTGGATGAAGTATATAACTAAAGATTTGATTTCTTTTTATTTAGGAATAGGTTAAGGTAGTTTTCAAATTCAGTTGATCAAATAAGTGTGATTTGTTTTCTTGTTAGAGTTAATTTAGGGGAATATCTAAGAATAGAATTAGTTACCCTCATTTGAGGAGGAGAGTGATGCTCTGTTGTAATCATGCAAATCAAATCGTCTTTGTAGACAGTTAGTTTTTGAGGTGATTAACAATAATCAAGAAGTTTATGTGTGAGATGTGTTGGTTTTTTTTTCCTGGAGATTGCATTCAAAGTTTACTCTATATATGTGTTAAAAAAGAGTGTTCTTTGTGTGCGTGAGTTCAGTCCAAATTCATTTAATTAATTAGTTGCAAACAAAAAGAATTGAACGAATGAAGCTCAAACTTGAGGGAAGAGTAAGTGTAGCTCTGTATTTTTAATTAAATTGATAATTCAAAGCTGTAAATTTTTATAGCGTGAAAATTGCCCAGTCATCTCTGAATTCCAAGGAAAATCGTGGGTTATGGTATTTCATTTTTCAAAGGCAAAATAGTAGTGAACATATGTCAGTTTTGAACTAATATTGAATTAAATCTTGTTTGGGTTTGAAATAAAGGAAAGTTCCAGAAGTAAATAGTGAAAGGCCGATGGCTGAGTCTGCTCTTTGTTGTAAATCGTTATTTCTTTGGTAATCTGTTGGAATTGTGTGACTTCGTTTAAAATTAACTGACTGTAAATTACATATTTGCACAGAGTATTGAGCTACAATGAGAAAGTGATCAAGTATTCTTCGAGAGCTGCACCATTTTGCGAAAGTGAAGGCCCTCAAAGGATATGTTTTTGTCGATTATGGAAGACTTTAATAAGTAGGTATTAGGATTGTTTGAAGACAAAACATATGTATATTCTCAAGATACCATAGGCTAATAAATGTATATTTTTATTTCAAACTTTGAAATATCAAAGTAATATATTTTTTCCTTGGAAAAGAGAAACCATTGATAACACAACATTAATATGTCATGACAAAAATTATTGGATCTAACTATTAAAATATTCATATATATTACATAACATGTCACCATAGATATTACACCATAGTCTGTCATATGGAATTCACCATTTATTTATGACAAGTGTAATGTTTACATCTCCAAATGGGGTGCACTAGTCCTCATCCACAATCCATAACAATGATGGAAAGGATCCCATTGGTGTGAATCTCATGAAAAGTGCACATGCACATGAGGCTGTAAGCTATTATACAAATAGAAAAATCCAAATGTTGGTCCCACTCTCCATTTACCAAGAGGTTGGATATCATTAGTTGAGCCTGAAGATGGCTGATATCTATCAAGAAAGGTTGGCCATGTATAGAAAACAACCTCCTTAAGATCCTCATAGCCTTCTATGGTGAACTCTTGTGCATTGTTTTTCTTCACAATCCCAGGAGGTACCAAATGCATTTCAATAATCTCAAAAGTAACCATGAAAATTCCATTCGAACAATGAATTTCCACATAAGATTCATTGTGTATCATATTTCAAGACTGCGTATCATGTTTCGAGACCTTATGTGATTGAAAAACTTGTAGGAAAGAAGATGAATATTGTGACGATGGATTCTATGTGGCTGCAATACTCCAAGATATGATGGTAATGCATTGTACATTCCATATTATGTAGAGGCGACGAATCTAGCAGTCACAACTTCATCATCACCTTTTGTTGCAAGAAGTTGGAAAGTGGTGTGCTTATTATCTTTCATAACAATAAAACATAAAAGAAAAAGATTCTCCCTTTCGAGTGCTAGTGCCTCACCTTTTGATAGAGCTCACAGTAAAGAAAACATCAACAAATCCTGCAATAAAAATAAAGATAACATTAGATACTATAAATAAATTATTGCGATATGAATTGAAAAATATAAATTAAAAGAAACACATGTATGCTCACCATATATACCTGGAAAATTTTCATAATAAATACAGACATACATGCTTGCCTTTATGGTAAAATGAAATGGATTTTTGTTTTGAACCACAATCCCATCCATTTGAATGAATTTATTTCTATCAATATTGATAAAACGACCATCTCCCAATAAGAGAGTCACATCTAAACTAGATCCCATGTAAAACCCTCGCTTGATGACCACAATGGAATGTTTTTTGAGATATTCATCTTTGGCCCACTTGAAGATAATAGTGATTTTATTTCAGGTAATGAAGGATGGTGCAACATAAGATTGCGACTTTCATCTGCATACACCATTTGAATAGGAAAAATGTCATCCACACTACGTGTCCACGTGCCACCCGGTACCAATAGTGTAAAGATTTGGATCATTACCACAAGCATCTAAGCATGTCAACTCTACATTCCCTATATGGGACTCATCAATAACTTTGCAGATAATAATCTCTTCTAAACCATTTTTTTTCTTTCAGAAGGGAAACAGTATCAAACTTTGGAGCATTGCCCCTAATGGACTATAAAGATGAATGACATCAAAGTTGATAAGGTATTAGCTTGTTGTTAACTTGCACCCGAACATCATTACTGCTAGACTCTACTTCATCATCACTCCAACAATCTTTTTTAGCAATTTTATAAGTTGTCGTGACTTTCGTTGTTGTATAGACAACTGTTGCTTCATGTGTCGTTGTTTCTCTCTTTTGACCTCCTCTTCAGCAAGTATTCATAATGCTTCTTCCACAACTTCTGGAGGAAACAACTTTCGTTCTTTATGTTGCAATGGATTAGGATTTGTACTGGACATGACGAAATTTATAAAAATATATAATCTACAATCATGACAAAATGCCCAAATGGGCTACACAGGTTATACATGACATCTTTGAATTGGAAAGGAGCAATAAAAAACCAATCAATCTCTATAAGCATAATATAAATGTTGCACTAACCTTTCTTAAGAACCTTTCATTTATTTTCTCCTTGCAACCAGGGTTGTGTAGTTGCATACATAACAAAATTGATTCTTTTGAGTCCTATAATATTTATGCATCAAATAATCAGGTGTAAAATTTATTACTGTGCATATACAGTGTTATCAAATTATTTTTAAAGGATTTATAGTTTTTTTTCCCAAAGAAAAAAAGCATACTTTCATTTCAAGTAGAAAAAAGCACATTCTAGATAATCTTGGCTAACTTCTGTCAAAAAGTGGCACTATATATTTTCAAACATATCCTAAAATAGGACAAAGATTATGTAATGGATGGATTTTTTGGTTTAATAAAAATTATTGTCCTTTATAGATCATGAAACTTGGATAAAGGTCCTCATAATCTTTTACTGTTTCATTCGTACAATCCGATTTGGTTTGATGTCTGACATGATTTGACAGTGATTTTTGTATGTATGGGATCCAACCTAGGTTTCATAGGGATCTAGTGAATTCCTTCCCGCTCCAGATCTTGTTTTGATATTAGTGAGGAAGCATCCCTAAATCGAGAGATTATGTTGGTCACAAGAACCCCTTTATAAAGGCTTCATTCGATGTGAGCGATCGAATAGAATTCTTCATGCCATTACAAATATAAACAAAGAGGTTAATAAGTTGTTAGCGTCAATATTCAATGAAATAGCAAGATTATGGATTTTTCTTTGGAAAAAATTGTTATCGTCTGTGATGCTCTCTACATTCTTGCTTGGATCAGAATGGAAGGCGAGTTTTTCTTGAGAGAAAGGAGAACTTTCTTTATAATACTTCCTGAATGGAATGGTTCTCGGGCTAATTTTTCATCTCTTAACAAGGTTATCTCACAGAGTTCATGAGTGAGGTCAAGCAAAGAAGAACGCCCAATTTGATCATAGGTTTTGGGTATGATTATTATTGACGCTCATGAAAAATTCAAAATTATGGGTTTACCACAAAAATTGGAAACTCTGCGTTAACCGTACATCGTTATACATGCAAAATAGGTTAGCCACACCAGTTACTCACCTTGTTTCGCGTGCAGTCGAAAAATATTTCAAGTGGAATTACGAGTTTGATTAGTTAAGTGATTAATACCCCTACTTACGTTTCAATTAAGTTTTAATCAATTACTTATTTAGGATACATTTCGGGGCTGGTAGTTTGTTATGTAATCATATTGAGGTCCTTATGATCCATACATTTTTCTCTAAAGGTCATTATCCCCACTTTAAGGTCAAATATCCCCTTGCGAGGTCATGTGTTTTGGCTCAAAGCTTCATTCTTGGGCTTGGATTCCTCTAATATTCATTTAGGGCCTAAGGCTTAGGCTGTTACCCCCAATAATATCCAAGGATCACATACCTAAACCTACTACTTAAACCTTGTAGTGCTTCCAATATCCCCACTTTCAATCCAAGGATATGCTCAGGAGGTCATGTGTGGTTGATCAAGGTATGATTTTTAAAGTTGGATGCTTAAAATATTCCTTTAGGGAATAAAGCCTAAATTTACTACCTCAACAATGTCTAGGTTCAAATACATCATATTCATCATCATTGTCATTAACATCATTTTCCTTATCATCATCATCATCATCATCATCATCATAGACATCAACAATGTTGTTTTCATCATTGTCATCATTTCCATCGTCATATATCATCATAGTCATTGTCATCATCACTGTGATGATGAAAAAGGAATCCAACTACCTTACATGGATTTTGTGAGACTTGGCCTCTAAGTGGGAATGTAGGCACCATTATAGTTCTATGAGCACTATGTATGTGTCTTAGTTAGTAATTGTCATCCTTATCGTCATCATCATCATCATGATCATTGTGATGATGAAAAATGCATCCAACTGCCTTACATGAATTTGGTAAAAGAGATTTGGCCTTTGAGTGGTAATGTAGGCACCATTAGCAAATTCTGAGCACTATGGATGGGTCTTGATTAGTAATTGTCATCATCATCATCTACATCATCATTGTCATTGTCACTGTCATTGTCATCATTTTATAATGAAATCATCATCAATGCCATCATCATTCTCATCATGCATCATCATAATCCTCGTCATTGTGGTTTCCATTATTATAGCTTATAGCCTTTAACCCATTTATGTTATAACCTATAGCCTCTAACCCAATTAATTAACTCATGTGTTGTACTAGGTGCAATTCTAGGAGAAAACCTAGGCATTATTTTGGGAGAAAAACTAGGAGCAAAACAAGGATTATTTTCGGAGGAAAAATAGATTCTAAACTAGGTGCTATTGTAGAAGAAAAACTATGTCTTAAACCTATTGTTAAATAGGGATATAAACTAGGTGCTAAACATGGAGCCAATCCTGGTGCCCAAAAGGGATCGATATTGGGATCTATACCTGGAAATAAAACTAGCGCTAAAGAGGGAGATAACCTAGGCGCTATTCATTGTCATTGTCATCATTTTATAATCAAAACATCATCAACACCATCATCTTGTCATCATGCATCATCATCGTCCTCATCATTGTGATTGCCTTCATCATAACATATAGCCTTTAACCCCCTTTCCCTTTTAACCTATAGCCTTTAACCCATATATTAACTAACTCATGTGTTGTGCTAGGCGCAATTCTAGGAGAAAACCTAGGCCTTATTTTGGGATCCAATCTGGGTGCAAAACTAGGGGAAAAACAAGGACTATTTTTGGAACAAAAGTATATGCTAAACTAGGTGTTATTGTATATGCAAAACGAGGCACTAAACCTATTGTTAAATAGGGAGATAAAATCGATCCTAATCCTGGTGCCCAAAAGGGAGCGAGACTGGGCTCTATACTTGGAAAAAAAATAGGTGCTAAAGAGGGAGCTAAACTAGGCATTATTCTTAGTGCTAAAGAGGGAGCTAAACTAGGAGCTATTCTTGGCATTAAACTTGGCGCTAATCATGACGCTAAAGAGGGATCTAACTATGTGTTAACAATGGAAACTTTTGAAACTAGGTACTAAAAACACCAAGCAAGGCACCATTCCATGAAATAACATTGCCTTAATTTGCCTAGAGAAAGAAGAAAAATGCTCTAAAATGGTGACTAGATCCCAAAAAGGGAGCTCATCACAAGGTTTTGTTATAGCGTTAACTACATTTTATCTAACACTCCATGAATCCTAATATTCAACAAGTGTTGTGAGCTTTTTTGCATGGTGAAGTGATTCAATGTTATTCTCACCTTGTTTTCCTCGAGCATGGAGAGCATACAAAGCATTTTCTTGACCTTCTCGAGCATAGTGGTTGATCTAGATTTCAGTAAGCCAATCACCCTCAATATTGCACCTTTAGAGGTAGCAATATCTAGAAGAGACTGTGAAAATCCAAACACCAATAGATCTAGGCCTCTTATTGATTGTATTTCTGATTCAAAGTACAACAAATATATAGCGAATATGATTTCCATCGGGGAATTTGAATACTCAACCCTTTCGAAAACCATAACAATTATCAAAGATATCGTTCAAATTTTGTAAGTGTTATGATAATCATGTTGTGTACAATACTTCCATTTTTATACTTCTATGGTTGTTAATAAAAATCCCCATGATTAGATTCAATGCATTGAGCTTCTAACACTTATTTTTCAGTATTGTAGATACATGAGGTGGGGGTAAGAAATATTATTATTAATTTTAAGTTAGAGAAATCGTGAGAATATTATTTTAGTAATTAAATGATAAAGAGCGGGTGGAAAGATAAATGAGTCTATGAGCTTCATCAATGTTTATATACATATATAGGCTATGAAATTGGAGAAGTTTAATGCTTCTAATATGGAAGAAAGAGAATGTTTATAGGTAAGTTTGTAAAAAGGAATCGCATGAATTGAAAATTTGGGAGAGAGTGTGATGTGAGTTATTTTAAGGTTATTGTGGTTAAATTAGTTTTGTGCTACGACTAAGGCAATTGGAATTGGATTTCTCGTATTTTTTTCTTTGAAATGAGCAACCAACCCAAACGAGTGACTCCCTAGAAAGGGAAGCAATCAGGAGTAATAAAAATGTGCTTATGTTATTAAAAAGAACTAGATCGGTGTCAATCTCTATTTTTAATTACTTAATATAACATGAAATAAATTTCATACTATACAAGATCATCCTAAATGTCAAAATGATGTCACAGAGAGAAATATCTCACAGCCAATATCCTTTTTGTGTGCCTGTAAGATGGAATACAATTGATACATTAACCTTCTTTTGGAAACTAAGATTCGGAAGTTCAGGTCTAGAATATATTGTCCAAAATATTGATACAGATACCTTCCCAAAACTCTTTGGAAAATATGAATTAATTCACTTGACATGAGAAATGAAAGAGAGATTAGAATGAAAGAAGAAATGGTGGTTTGAATGGTTAACTAGGAATCCGAGCCTTACCTTTGGAATCAGACATGACCTTGTCTTATTTTATATGTGAGGATATGGTTTTAAAAATACCTTACATACTTGGGATTTATTCTTCAAAACCCTCTCTACTTTCCCTTCATCACTTAGCTTTAGTTTCCCTAGTCCTTGATCTAAGAATTGAAGACCACCTCCAAATCACTTGAATCATCCATGAGGTGATTCATTCAATATATCCACATCATTGATAGATTGCATTGTCCCTTCCAACAGTAGATATGATGGTGTATCAACAAGGGGAACTCTCACTATTGGATAAAAGTAGGAAAAAACATAGGTGCAAGTAAGAAAACTTTTCGACCTCCAATTGGATATGGAATGGATTCTAGAACTATTGAACTAGCAATTGGACCAATCTAAATTGGTGAAGGTCGACTAATTCTATTGCTTATAGGTAAAGGAGGCCAAGTATCCTTGCTTCTACTACAATTAGAAATAAAACTAGTAGCTATGCCCTATTGTGGATTGGTTCCAGATCAATAACTACAAAGTCTATATTCCAACAATATTTTGAATCCTTCCATAATTTCTCAAAGTTTCTTGCAGTGCTAACACCACATTAGTTGTCACACACTTCAAATTAAATCTCTCTATTAATGATCCTTAATAAAAGTAGGTGTCTATCGAATCATTTCTCTACAACTTGAAGAGATTGAACTCTCTTGAAGTGTTTGCGCTCAGCTACTTTCTTCTTGATTCTTGGAAATGGATCCCCCAAATTCTGACCCAGACCCTAATCTGGATGAAGTATTCCACATTCTTGCAGCTAGTTTGAAGTAAAAGATTCCTTCTCAACCTTTTGACTACTTCGTGAAATGATTGGATGCCCTTGAAATAAAGATATATTGTATCTCCTCCAAGAAGAAAGCCATCGGCATTTCTGAGAGAGGCTTGGTCTGTTTGTTTACTGGGAAAGGGTATTATGTTTTTTTCTTTTTGAATTAAAGTTGATCGAGATCCGATTTTTCGGAATGGTCCTTATTTCATGGGACCTAGAGGAATGTATTTAAATAGTTGGGACTTATCTTTTGATCCAGAGAAAGATATACCTTCAACATTTCCTATTTGGGTAAAACTTCCTCACCTCCCACTTCATTGTTGGTCTGATGAATTTCTTGCCTCTATTGGGAATACCCTTGGTCGATATATAGATAAATATGAACCCAAATCACCCATGTTCTCTTGTGCTAGAATCTATGTTGAATTTGATTTGGATAAGGACCTTCTGGAGGTCGTAAATCTTGTAATGGACAATTGGATTCATGAATAGAAAGTGGACTACGATCAATTTCCATTCAAGTGCAAGAAGTGCCATGAATATGGACATTTTTCCATAAATTGTCCAAAAAATGATGGTATGGAAATAGAGAAGGAAGCCATTAAATAATGGCAGAAGGTGCAAAAGAAAGGAAAGGCTCAGGTAGTCTTGGTGTATTCAGCACCTCCAGAAATGTCCAATAAGTTTTAGGCCCTTTCAAATATATTTCGGTTGAATCATAAATTCAAGAAGCAACAGTAGAAAAAGAAAGAACGATATATAAAATCACCTTTCCATATTGGTTCTTCAGGAGACTAAAATGGATTCCATCGAAGTAATTCATATTTTTCAAACTCTTTGGAAGAAAGGGGTATGTCTGGCCAAATTTCTTAGGGTGCCTCTAGAGGATTAGTAGTGATCTGGGATAGTACAAAATTTAACCTGATTCAACAAAAAGAGGGGCGGCACTGGATCATGGTCGAATTGGAGTTGATGGAATTTAAAGACAAGTATAGTATATGCAATGTTAATGGCCAAGTTTTGTCCAGTCTAAAGCAGGATTTATGGAGGTCCTTGATTTCTTTCAAAGGAACCAGATTTAATATTGAGGGATATTTTAATGTCACTATATCCATGAAATAAAAAAGAGGAGGGTCTCCCATTAGAGATCCTTACGGAGAATAGATGGAAGACTTAATTAGTACTATGGATCTAGTGTATATTAAACCAAGAAGAGGTCTCTACATTTGGTCTAATAGGTGTATTGGCCCTGGACATATAGTAGCTCTACTTGATCGGTTCTTAGTGCACAACTCACTTTTGTCTAATTATTCTGTAAGTTCAACCATTATTCCTTATGCAACTTCGGATCATAGGCTTATTTGTTTAAAAATGGATGGAATAGAGAATCAAGGTTCAATTCCCTTTCATTTTAACCCTCCATGGTTCTCACACGCAGAAGCCATACATGTCATAGATTCTACTTGGAATATCTCGATTTATGGTTCTCCTTCATTTGTTTTTGAATCAAAACTTAGGGATACAAAGTTGGCTTTAAAAAAATGGGCTAAGACCAATTTTAATCCTCCAAATTTAAAGAGAATGTGTTTCCAAAAGGATTTGGAACTTCTTCAAGAACAAATGGAGAAGGTCGAGATAACTCCAGCAATTTTGTTTAGGGAACAATAAATCAATGAAGATTTAAATGTCGCTTTTCATCAAGAAGAAGAGACTCGGTGTTTAAAATCTCGAGCCCTATGGTTGAAATATGGAGACATAAATACTAATTTCTTCCATAATTAGTCAAAGATCCAAAATCATAATAATTTTATAAATGAAATCCTTACTGCTGGAGGATTGAGGCTTACAGACCATCCCGAAATCAAACAAGAAGTGGTAAGTCATTTTAAGGAGTTATATATTGAATAGGGAATGGATTACAGGGTTTCAAAAGATTATATGTTTGAATGTATCCCCTCTTTGATTTCAATGCAAGAAAATGATTATTTGTATCGACATATCAGTGAAGCAGAGGTTCTAGACGTGATCTGTGGTTTAGGGGATGATAAATCTCCAAGCCCCGACGGGTTTACTATTTACTTCTTTACAGCTTGTTGGATGACCATAAAGGAGGATCTATGCAAAATGTTGAACTGGACAAAAGGAAAAGATAAAATTGGTGGATCCACAAACTCCTTTCTGGCCTTGATTCCAAAAGAAGCTTGTCCTTCTTCCTTTTCCTGCTTCAGGCATACTTCCTTATGTAATTATTCTTATAAAATATTAACAAAAATTCTAGCAAACATAATTAAACCTCTTCTTCCCAAGTTAATCTTTGAAGGACAAGGTGGGTTTGTCAAACATCGTCAGATTATTGACAACATTATTTTACTTCAAGAGGCAATGCACTCAAGTTTTGCAAGAAAAGAAAAGGGTATGGCTATCAAGCTGGATATGGCCAATGCCTTTGACAGAGTTCGGCACAGTTTTCTTTTTGAAGTTTTTGATAGGTTTGGATTTTCCTCTTTCTTTATCAAATGGATAAAAGCTTGCATTTCCCAACCTTGGATCTCTCCCTTGATTAATGGATGATTTTCAAGCTTCTTGTGGTCTTCGTGAGGGCTTTCCTTTGTTCCATTTTTTGTATATTTTGATGGCTGAAGATTTAGGGTGAAAACTTCTAAAAGAAAGAGATGAAGGTAGACTAAGTGGTATTTGAATAATAATAGGAATTAAATCAGTCAACAATGCTCAATTCACTGATGATACATTCCTTTTGGGAGGAGCTTCAGTTACAAATGCAAAAGGGTTTAAACAGGTTCTAGATCAATATCTCAATGCTTCAGGAGGATTGGTAAACAATGGGAAATGCAAAATTTATGGATGTTATACTTCTCCCATTCATATTCATCATATCTCTCAAACCTTGGGTTTCTCTGCAAGCTCCAACTGAACATCCTTTAAATATTTAGGAATTCCCATTGCTCTGAATCGAATCAAGAGTTTGGAATGGGAGCCAATTCTTCAAAAAATTAAAGATAAAATGCAAAGTTGGGGTTTGTGTTGGTTAAATCCGGATGGAATTTTTTTTTAATCAGGTCAGTTCTCTCTTCCCTTCCCTTATTTTAATGCTCCTCTCTTTTGGCTCTGAAAAGTATTATGCAAAAAATAGAGCCATACTTTCGAAAAAATTTATGGCATGGAGAAAAATCCAACAATAAAAAAATTCATTTGATCAAAATGGGATTTGGTCAAAGCTCCGAAATGTTTTGGAGGTCTTGGAATTCGTGACTCTCAGTTAATGAACTATGCTATGGGAGCCAATGTAGTCTGGAATCTGGTTTCTAGGGAGAAAGCTTGGTGGAAAGATATCATTCGAAAAAATTAACTATCCCATCCCAGGCTTAGGTGCTTGGACATCTGCTCTTGGGATAAAGAGGGATCGAATATATGGCGATTGTGTAATGCTTTTGGGAGGATAATTCAAGAATGTTTGTATTGGATACCTGGAAATGGTAAAAATATTGTTATAGGGAATGACTCCATTTTTTGTGCTCCTCCTCTTTCTCAACGTGCTGAGCTCTTGGAATTAATACAATGGATGGACTCTAATGGAATTAGAACTTTGCACAATTTATCTAAATGGGACTCAACGGGAAATTGGTTGACTTGGAAAAATTTGGTCGTCCCATATTTTTTGCTTGGTCCTCCTCAGATTCTTTATCGTAACCTTAATGGAGTTGCTTTAATTAGCTTATCCTCTAAGGATTCAAGGGGTTGGGGTAAAAAGGGTACCTATACGGTAAAAGAAGGATATGCTCTCCTCTTTCCAGAACATCAACATCAACCCTTTTCTAGACTTTGGAAAATGATTTGGCATCAGGATGGCCTGCCTAAAATTAATATTGTTTTGCTGGATTAAGGTCCAAGAAAAAATTTTGACCACTGAAAATTTGAAAAAAATAAATATTGCATGGCCTTCTCCGTGTGTATTGTGCAAAGAACATGAAGAAACTAATGAACATTTGTTCTTTCATTGTCGATACAAAAAAAATATGTGGAATTTTCTGTTAAAAGATTTGGTTAATCCCTTTTCCCTTCCAGGTAATTGGCATGGGTTTTTCATCAACTGGCGGTCCTTTTTTCCAGGCTCTCTCAAAGGGAATCTTGTCTTGTCAAGAATCTAGTCTACCCTCCCAAAATATGTCTGCTGGAAAGTTTGGGCAGCAAGGAATTATGGGATTTTTCAAGATAAGGTGATAATAGTATAAGAGTCTGCAATTGCAACCAGATATCTTTTGCGGGAATAATTGCAACAAAATATTAGTATGAATAAGTGCGAAGATCATTGGAATGGTATTGAAGCAGCTTGGGCAAAAAATTACTTTACTTCAACTTTTGTTCCCTCAATTTGCCATGAGTTTGGAAGAATTTCAAAAGTGGCAGCATAAATCCTTATCATATATTATGTCCTTTGACGGATCTTCAAAAGGTAATCCTAGGGAGGCAGGTGCAGGAGGGGTGATCTTCGACCCTGGTGGAAATATAGTAAAAATTTTTGCTTGGGATTAGGAATAGGTTCAAATAATCAAGCAAAGCGATATGCCCTATTTCTTGGTCTAAAACCGACACTTGATATAAAATCTCATCCTTTAATTGTCATCAGATATTCTTTGATCATTTTGACTCAGGTAAGAAATGGACAACCCCTCTCAGATCCTTTATCATGTCCTCTTCATCAACGCATTTTGAGTTTCCTTCCAAGGCTCCAATCCATCAATTTTTATCATGTGAATAGGTCTTTGAATCCTCTTGCTAACGTTTATGCAAATCAGGCTTCCCTCATACATCAAGGGGGATTAAAGATTTATGGGGGGCAAATTAATTTGTTTTTTGTTCCTTATTATCTTGTTAAAGGTGCTTTATTACTCCCTCATGTGGAGGGTTCTGTGGAGCCTCCACGTCTCCTCTTCCTCGGACAATGGGGCTGAGCTTCTCTCTTTGTATGTTTCTATTAATTATAGTAGTTGGAGCATTAAGGACCACCCCCTCGGGATTGGGATTCCTTCCTTCTCGCTGTTTGTTGTCCCTATGGTTGTTTCATGGTTTCATGTTAAGAGCTTGGTTGTGCAGATAGCTGGTGTAGAGCTTCAGGATTGCTTGTTTGGAATGGTGGTAGGGACTGTGATTCTTTTCGCCTTCTCCTTTTCTTGAGGCATAAGGTCTCTTGTGTCAATTCATCAGGTAATCCATCTTAATTCCTCTTTGGCTTTGCTCTGAAAGGTCTGGGATACAGGGCTTGGTGGGCATGTAGAAAACTTTGCTTTTGATCTTAACCGTGGCTGGGAAATCGTTTTCATCTCTGAGAAGGGAGTTTGTGGCATTTTATGTTGCTGACTCTGTTTCTACTCTTGTGGATTCTGTCAATTTCTGGTTGCATCCTTTTGGGTCTTTCATATTCTTTGGGTTCATAAATTTTCTATCAATGGATATTGAAAAGAAAGTGGAGCACCTCGCAGAGCAGGTGAACTCTGTTACAGCTAGTGTAAATGATTTTAAATCCCATCTAAATTAGATGAAGGATCGAATGGAAGGAATTTTTCAAGCTGTGAATAAGATGGTTTCTCACTCTCCGACCATGGATACTCATTTGGATCAGATAGAACATATGTATCAGGAGTTAAATGGTAACATGGAAGCTCGACTTAATAAAATAAAGGATGATGTCAAACAAAGTGCAGATAAGGTAAATGATATGGCGGTTTTAGTTTCCAAGCACGGAGAGAGGCTTGGGGTCTCTTCTTCTAAAATTGATGAAAACAATATTGCTCCAACTGGGGATGGCATCTCTATTCATTAACCTGCTAAAAACGGTTCTCGAAAGCGTGGATTCAATTTAGGGAACCGTAGCAATGAAGTTAATACACTTGCTAATATAACATCTTCAAACCATGAAGAGGATAATAAGGCCGATTCAGCTGAAGATTCTGAAGAGAAATCCGGTTCTGCTTCAGCACTTGGATCTGCTAGACAAGTGGAGATAGACTCTTATGATATTGAGGTTGATAATGAGGAAGACATCTCAGTTTTTGTTGCTAACAGTCTGGAAAGCAAAGAAGATTATGGAAGTTCCCAAGTTTAGAGGTCTACTAGTGAGACTAGTAACTAGTATGTTTTGTTATGCTCCACTTTTGCATCTTTCTACTAGGATAGTTTGTTAAGATTTACAGTCATTCAGGAAATCTAGTATTTTTAAAAGCTTATAGCTTATATTGGATTACTGTATATGTCAATCCTTTGATGTCAAACTTTCTATGCTACTTTGATGAACTATATCAATACTCTTTTGTATCCTTCTGCTATTTTTTTTCAACCATTTTCAATATAAATATATTTGTTCTTGTTAAAAATAACTAAAAGTAGGTGTCTAGACTCCAAACCAATAAGAAACAACCCACTAAACCCATTATAAAGCTTAGGGCTAATATTAAAATCCAATCACCATAGTGCATGCATTATAGTGTGAGGAGTTATATGCTTGTTACTATACCTTTTTTTTTAAACACGGGAAAAATATCGATACTTCATATCAAAGTATTGTGGTTACAACAAAAGAGACCGACAACTAAAAAGGCTCCAGGATCCGCTGCATAATAATAGAGCACATACTCAAAGCGACAAGCATCTAACCACATGCCAAGATACGTCGAGGGGAACAATACTAGTCCGCAAGAAACTAACAGTGACACAACCAACTAGAAAGCATGAGTCCAATTGGATAATATGAATAGGACAAAAAAACCAAAATAATAGATATATATGTACAATTACAGGGTACAATTACAGACATACCGAGATGCCCAAGCTTGTTACTATACCTATGCTCATGCTTGTTACTCTACCAAAAATGTAATCTTTCAAATGAAAAAATGTTCTACGTGATCCTAAAAATAAAGTATGCAGGCTTGGAATTTCAATTTTATCCTTTTAAAGCTTACTCAAATCATTAATGATAAAAAAAAATTGTAACCCTAAAAATAAACTATCCAGGGTTGGAATTTCAATTTTATCTTTTTAAAGCTTACTCAAATCATTAATGATAAAAGAAATTGTAACAATTTGAATAATGGTAGCATCTTCTAGAAATAATTAACAACACATGTTGTTGTGAAACGTTATAAATGGTTGATGAAAATGACAATGTGGCTAACCCTAAAATCAACCAAATTAATTTACAATTTGGAAGTAACCTTTTCCTAAATTTCTCAAAGAAGATCGGGCAGCAAACAGCTTTCCGTCCAAATCAAAGGTTGTGGGTAGATAAAGAAATGTAGTACTTCACAGACCATAGCAACGGTTAAAAAGCAAGAACGTGAAAGGTGGAAAGCCATTTAACCAGGTGCAATGAAGAGAAATATGACAAAATGTTAAATTTGAGATTAAAGGCACTTAATATTCAAGTGCAATTAAAAGAAATATGACAAAGTAAACAAATATCTTGAGATGAACAAATATCTTGAGATATTTGAACGGAATATCCTAAGATGCTTCTGAACAAAATATCCTAAGATGCTTGTACTGTAACCAAAGGAAGGGAAGAGAAACGAGAGCAAAATCTGGGTCCAGGCTCGGTATATCGGCAGGGTCACCGGCGACAGTTTCCCAGCGTACGAAAAGCAACCGCAGGTGACTTGGGCGGCCAAGAAACGAAGAAAAGCATCAGAAGTAATTTGGGAAGCTAACAAAGAAAGCAACGCCAGCGTGTTACTGCGAGTCTGAATCCTTTCTCAGTACCCGTGACACGCCCTCTTCCAATGAGACCTTTATAATGTCTGCCCAATTCAAAAACCAAATGTGGGACGTCTGCATAATTTAAAAAAACAAGCATTCTTTTGTGAATTGAATTGAATTGGGTGGTAATGGGTATTGAACTCGAGAAGGGGAGAACCCAAGAGGAGGGGTGGGTGAGAGGCGCCATTATTGGGGCCGGAGCTTCTGGGACAGTCAGCCTCGCGTCGAGCAACTCTAATGGCCAACTCTTTGCAGTCAAATCCGCAACCGGTTTTAGTGTGTCTTTGGATAATGAATACCATATTTTGCAGTGTCTCGATTCTCCATACATCGTTCGCTGCCTGGGGCGCTGTTATAGCGCCAACAACGGTGCAGGGGTGCACAATTTGTTCATGGAGTACATGCCGGGTGGTAGCTTGGGGGATCTGCTGTGTAAGTTTGGAGGGAAGCTGGATGAATCGGTGATCGAGGCATACACGCGAAGCATCCTGCTTGGAATCGATTACCTACACAGCCAGGGGATTGTTCACTGTGATATCAAGGGGAATAATGTTCTTGTCGATGCCAATGGTGTGAAGCTTGCTGACTTTGGCTCTGCCAAAAGAATTGGCGATGCCGAGAAGGGCCAGGATGCTTTCCAATTGAGGGGAACTCCTCAGTGGATGGCTCCAGAGGTGGTGAACCAGGTGGAGCAGGGACCTGCTTCCGATATTTGGTCTCTAGCATGCACTGTATTGGAGATGGCCACTGGCAAGCCACCATGGGGCCGCGGTTCCAAGCCGCTTGCTGCAATGTATCGGATAGGATGCACGGAAGATCTGCCTGAATTGCCTGCATGGCTTTCACCTGAGATCCAGGATTTCTTAGAGAAATGCTTTCGGAGAGATCCTAAGAATAGGTGGACCAGTGCGGAGCTGTTGAATCATCCTTTTCTAAATGGGTTATGCCCTGCAATGGAGAAAGAGGAGGTCGTTACTGGGCCAGAGTCCCCAACCAGTAATTTGGATTTTGGGAATCAAGAATGGGATTCCTACTATTTTCAGGCTACTTCCATTCTGTCACTCAGCATCTCAAGTCCAAGAAGAGATTGCAATGCAGAGGTATACAGGTCAATTGAGCAATGCCCGAGGCCTTCTCCCAGGGACAGAGTCATGGCATTGGCCGCAGCTTGTAAATTTGAAGATAGCGCTGATAAGCCAAATTGGTCTGCAATCTCCAATGATGGGTGGATTGTTGTGAGATCTTCCGAAAGCAAATCTCCAGCTTCAGATAAATCTCCGTAACAATTAGACATTAGTAATGGCTTTTCCATCCAGGAGCTTCCATTCACGGAAGAAAAATGTAGTGCCAGCTTCGTAACTGGTCAAGTGGGAAGAATTGCAGATCAATGGCTGCGGCATCCCATTTGATTCATGAAGCTTGGAAATTCATCTCAGAGCATTGCCGGTGGTGATCCTGACATTCATAACAGATCCGTAACTGGACAAAAGTTTTGTATCTTTGATAATAAGTAGACCTGTACCACTCAGGCAGGAGTAGCTATCTGCACTTCACAATCTTGTCATAGAAGTATGATAAAGGGCCAATTGTACATTTTCTGCAGAGCAGATATTTACTCCTGTAATTTTGATTCAAAAGTAATTTGGCTACACACAATTTATGATTTCTTGACAGACGCTTTAGCTTGCAATCCTGTTTGTGTGAATTTTTTTCAGAAATTTCCATGGGCAAATCGTTTATATATATATATAGATGTCTCACTTAACTTCAGGAGCAAGTGAGTTACCACTGGATCAGAATGTAAATGGCCCTTTCATTTTTTGACTTACTAGTTAATTCAAAGACAAAGGCATCTAATCCTTAATAACTCGTGAAGATTTTGGATCGACTAGTACCAGAGGCTTGGATATCTGTGTTATCACTCTGACAATTTTTGCTGTTTTTATTTGAATTTTGGAGAACTAGTCTACTCTTTTGTTTTTGTTTCTTAATCAAACTGTACAGGAAAAAGGTTAAGGGTATCTGTTGCCATATCACCCTTTGGTTAGGTTTTTTGAAATTATTTGCTGTAAATCAGTTTATAGTTTATACAAGACCATAGCTGAATGTTACAGGTGACACAGTTCGACTCAAAATTTATCTTAGGGTTTTTCTTTTTTCTTTTTCAGCCGAAATCGGTTCCCTGCTATTTCATTTTTAGAATCAAGGTATGTACAGACCCTCTGGAATGGACCCCGGGTCGATGTGAAACCCCCCACCATTTCATTGTTGCAACCCCCACCATCTCACTGTTGCGCCATTTTTTTTTCAGAGAAAAAAAAATCGTATTTTTGTTATTTCCATGAAATCAAAAAGTACATACCACACATCAATGCATTGAAACCTGGACTCTTCGAAAAACATTTATTACAAAATATTACTGTTCTATACAAGATACAGTATCCAAAACATAAGCTAGTAGTCCTATGCAGTCCACATTCATACAAAAAGTGCGTTTCAGACAAACCACTCAAAACAGAGACTAGAAAGCATAAAAAGAAAGGAGTTTATAAAACCAGATAGGGCACCCGGCACAGTTATCCCATGTATATCAAGAAGCTGTGTTTTCTTCTGGAAAAAAAAAACACTCTTATAAATATTTTACACTGCAATTATTTTGTCACATCCACCACTTAATTCAGTTACCATCAACCCTCTCTTCCATTTTCAAACAAACAGCAATTCTGATTTTGCAGACTGGTTTCTCACATCACTGTTTAGGGTTTGTTTTTGTGGTTCCTTGCAATCTGTACTAGATGAAGGGTTCTCTATGAAAAACTTTTACAGAGTTACTTTTGCTTATCTTCCTATTATATTTAAATTATTTATAAATAAAATGAATTTTAAGATGAACCCAAAATCTACCATGCAATATTATTTTTATAAATGGAACTGGTATAATCCTGTGAATATAAATAGTCTCATATTAAATTCAGCTTAGCATATACATTAGTAAACTGAACTCATGATTAGTTTCATATTGAATTATACTTTGTTTCATAACCTTACAAAGACAATTATACCGAACGAGGCTAGGGTCTGCGTCTGGTTAGCTTTGACAAATAATAACTTCCGGGTAATTTTGAATAAATTCGGCGGCTTTAGTCAAATTAACTTAAAAAATCCTGATTTCAAACAGTCTGCAAAGGACAAGTTATTTAATTAATTTGGAGAAAACAGTTGCAATTCCCACTGCAGTTTCTGAACTGCTCATATCTAAAATATCTTCTGACAAGTGAACAAATATCGTTTCACAAATATGATCGGTTTCACAAAATATTTTTAACAAATATCGTTTCACAAATATGATCTGTCAACAAAATATCTTATAACTTTGAAGATAGTGCTGTTAGGCCAAATTTATCGGTGCCACGTGGATTGTTGTGAGGTATTCCAGAAGTGAATCTCCAACTTCAGAGAAACTTCTGTTAACATCAGAGATTCGTAATGTCAGGAGCTTCCGCTCACTTAAAAAGTGTAGTGTGACTCGTGAGCTTCGAGGCTATCACCTAATATCTTGATCTCTCACTTAACTTTTAGGAACAAGTGTCCAAGTTGCCACTAGATTATAGTATAAATGATCCTTTTAATTCTTTATATTTTTAGTCAAAGAAAAAAAAACATCTAACATTTTGGGAAATCCTTTTCGTTAGAGATTTTTACATCGATAGATGACAAGTGTCGTTTAAAATTTTAAATAAATAATTATAAAAAAATAAATATAAAGAATAACTAGTAGTAAGTGTCATTTAAAATTTTAAATAAATAATTATAAAAAAATAAATATAAAGTATAATTAGTAGTTGATGTATGATAAGTGTCGCTTAAAATTTTAAATAAATAATTATAAAATAAATAAACATAAAGAATAATTAATAGTTGACATATGGATGAGGTATAGATAATGGGTGATTACAGCTAAGTATGGAAAACAAGTAACAAATAACTTGTTCATGGCACTTAACTTGTGACCTATTGGTGTTCCCTGGCCACAAGTTAAGTGGATGTGCTAGTATAATGTGCCTCTTATTTATAATGTTGTGAAGGCTTTAAACAAGTTGTCATCATTGGTAGTGATGTTAGCTATCATTATGATCAAATTGGTAGTGAGGAAAGTTATCATTGGTTGTTGTCATTGTTATATAAGGAAAACCAAATTAGCCACATGAAATAACTTGCTAGTGTTCAAACTTCCACTCTTGCCTTATACTTCTAGGTTTTGGGCCATTAACATATTTCTTTACATTCAAACTCTTAGCCAATTCACAATTTTAGGTCTTACTCAAATCTTACTCCAAAATCACAAAGATGGTTTCAACCCCTATAATATTCTTAAAATATCCAATATCTCTTGTTCTCCATAATCACTAAAACTAAGTAAAAACCATGTCATATCCACCATTGTCCACCCAAATTTAACTTTATACATAAAACCATAATACTATAGCATGTTGAAAGTTTTACTTTATTTTGAGAAAAAAAAGCTTAACTTTCCTTATTATTATTACTTCATATTAAACTTAATAATTTATAAATAATAATAACTTTTAACATCAACCCAAAATCTATCATAAAATGTTATGTAAATTGAATTGGTATTGAGATAATTGATATAACATTGTTGATATATAATTTTGAGTAATTTATTATATTTGAAATATTAAAATAAGTTAATAAATTTTATTATATTTTATAAATACGAATAAAAATATTGATTATAAGTTATTGGTGTAGATAAAATGAAAATATAATTATTATTGTTTTTTAGTTGAGAGACCTCTTTCTTACACCTTGAGGTATGAATATTTAGTAAATTTAATACAAATTTTTAATTAATTTTTAAATTTTATCAATTGAAGAGATGCTTTAAAGCTTATTTCCTTTCGATGAACCATCATAAAGGAGGTTAAACTACTTTTGATTCTTGGGGTCCATTCTTAACATCCAAAAGTAATCCTAACACGGTTTCTTTCCATTTGGATTGAAGTGGGGGCTGTTATAATTGATGATGTCTCGTAGCCATATTGTCTCCTAAGTTTCCAACTGATCCAATTGCATATGTTTAATGTCTCTGGCTTGAATGGCTTTGGATTGAATGGCTTCGGCTAATAGACATCAAGCAAGCATGGTTGTTTTATGCTCTGAGTGTTTTTCATCTATGAATATGAGTTTATTGTGTGCAATCCAAATTTCCCAACAAAGGAACTTAATCTTAAAATTTCCCAACAATCGAAAAATGAAAGATTAATCTTAAAATTATAATGTATGTGATTATTAAACATGCAAACGATCGAAAGATGAGAAATTAATCTTAAATGTTATTATTCCTTATCCGTATATGAGTACTTTGGACTTGTCTCAACTTAGATTTATTAAGTGTTAAGAGGATTACATCTGTATTTTTTATTTTTTATAATGTAAAATATACAAAATTATATTTCAAAAAATTTAATTTTTATAAATACTTTCAATAAATTAAAAATTAAAATAAATCTAAACTTGTAAATATATAAGTTGAAATATTTTTATTAATCTTTAAATTTATTAACTCAAAATCAAAAGTTAATAAAAATATCTCATATAAAAAGCTAGCCCTAAAGTGATAGGGCACTGTAATTGCACCAAGAGTAGTGAGGTGCTCTATAATGTATTATGGGGGAGATGCTGTCACATGCTCTATAACCTAGTATGGGGAGATGTTGTCAAGTAACATGGGTAATGCTAGCGTGACAACTATAAACCATATCACAAAGGAAAAACATGTCGTCTCATAAAATAAAAAATTAAAACCTACATAGATCCATCTTAAGGATCTATAAGCACCACCTAGAGGGATCCAATTTCTTGATGTGTATTTTTTTTTTTAATCTTAAATCTATACATATAAAGAAAAAAATTAACTTCAAGAAATTGGATCCCTTGCGGTGTTTGATAGATTCGGGTTTAAAATGGGCGACCCCTAGGACAGAGGCTCTCCCCTCGGATAAAGGGTCTCGGGACGTCTTTGCCCTTGCTAAGTCACAAGTTTCTGGTATATCTGGCTTGCGGGCTGTTGGATATACCCTTGGGAGGTTGTTGTTCCCATGGTTAAAAAAAAATGGATCTACGTTCGTTAAGTAAACATTTAAGGAAGCTCAGCTAAGTGAATAACTTTTGAGTGATTTTGAAAAAAATGGACATAAATATATCATTAATATAAACCCCTCAAAATTAATATTCCATTTAATATTTTTCTTCAAAGAAGCATACAATTTCAAAATCAATTAGCTATGATATGATACTTCTTATTCTTGAAAAGACGGATATGATAAAGGATGTGCTTAAAGATAAAGTGGCAATCAACTTTCCTTTGGGTGTAGTTGGAGATAGGGCGCGTTATTAAGGAATTCCTTGCAACATCACAAGTTAAAACCTTGAATGGCCTGTGTACCTATGTAGAGGCAATGTGGTAACACCTAGAAGTTATACTGGCAGCAAACTGGAATCAATCTGTATCATGTGAATACAAGCCCGGACCCAATTATCAATTCCTCCAAATATTTAAAGAATGAAACATTCCACTTAAAATTGACTAAAACCAAATTAGAATAATTTAATGTAAAATTAAATTGTCATTCAATTTAGTTATTAAATCAATTTATTTTATATTTTAATTTTTTTTATTTAAATAAATTAATCATTCATAAAAATAATCATATTTAATATCACATAATTGTTTACAAATACTTTTTTATCGTAACAAAGAAACACTAACCATTATAACCACAACCACATTGTAACCACAATAACCACAGATGGACCAAAAAAATATATTAAATGTTGATAAAAAAACACCAAAGATTGTAACCAAAAAACAGAGATGAACCAACAAAACATCTTAAATGTTGATAAAAAAAATCAACATTTAAGATGTAGGTAATGTCTAAAATTGTATCCAACACTTAAGACCCCATTCTTCAAAATGGTATTAAATTAAGAATAAATTATGAAACTGAAATAATTTTACCTATCCTTTGTGTCAAGGAGAGGTTAAGAAAATCTTCTATATTAACAACATTATTCATTTCATTTCATTAGGATGATTGAATTTACAATTCTAGGTATACAATACAAATAAAATTACAACATTAACTTATTGATAAAATTGGTAGTTATAAAATTAAAAAGTAAATTTTAAATAATTAACTATTAAAAATTTAATAAAAACTAACAAACTCTACAAAATAATCAACCTTTTATGATAATCTTTTGAGGTAAACTTCCGTTTCTATGTCACATGGGAATTTATCTCTTGATTTTGTTGTGTATTTTCTCTTTATCAGTGTCAACAACAGAGCATTCACAACAATCGTCATCTATGTCCGCGAGTATTCACAACAATCTTCATCTAAGGTATTTAGATTCTTACTTTATTGTGGAATGTATCTCGTTACTTTATTGTGGAATGTATCTAGAACTTACTTGAGATTATATCTATCTCCATATTAAAATCACAACCTATTAGTGACTTTGTCTTTGATTAATTAGGGAACTCTTATCCAACCTTCACACATCTAAGTTTCCCTATTATCAAAGCAATTAATCATCTTAATCAAGTGAACAAATTATGAAGACATTATGTAATATTTGTGAGTGCCATCAATTTTGGATATATTCCTAAGGATCCCATTGAAGTATAACAAATGTGTAATCGATTAATCCGCTTATTTATTGTGTTTGCATAAAATTTTGTCGGTAAACTAAACATTGTCCATAAGACTCAATTTCTAATAAAGCTTCATGCAATGGGTTCTTTAATGTCCCATTTTTGTAAAGCAAATCTCCATATTTATTCATGATTGGTTTTTCAAGATCTTTAAGGCATTTGCCTTTTGAAGTGACAATGAAATTTGATTCCATTTTCCAAAAAAAAATGAAATGGGAAAATCCGTCAGCCTTGTGTCCATGTGTCAACATATCAGTTAAAGATATAAGTAGATTCATTACATTACTAATAACCTTTTCCCTTTTACAAATTCTTAGTAGGGAAGTTTTCGACTTATCCATCTTGTCATGCACAATGCTCAAATAATTGTTTGGACACTTAATCCAATCTATGCACATAGTACATATGACGACAACTTGAAATATATTGATAATGGGCTATCTGAATAGTCCGTAGCCGTTCTATTTCATTTGGGTCAGTGGTAGCCCTAAGCTTGTTTTTTATTGAAACGGATTCATTACATCTCGCAAAGAAATTGTTCTTGGTGATTCCAACATAAAGAAATTGGCCTCATATTACTTTGCTAGAAGTTAATTGTGACACTAGAGGAAGGATAATTTGTTGGATATCATCATTAGACAAGCCATGGTTCATATTTGATGGCAATAATTTCAGAGGTGCTATTGTTCCATCTTGATTTATTGCACGTGTTAGGTGTGGAGCAGTATTTGAAGTTTGCTCCACAATCCTATTAATACTAGTCACTATTACAACAACTTGTGTCCTTCATTTTTGCAATCCACCATTTCCATTGATTGCCTTCAAATCACCATCTAAAAATGCTCTTTATAATTGAAAAATGTACTTGTTTTTATTCTATGCATTTTGACACACTTCTAATGTATCAAATTTCATTGTAAACAATGTTCTCTTTTTCATTTATCCTTGACAAGAAAAAGGGGCATTGGATGCTAGAGAATTCAATACAAAATATCTTTTTTTCCATTTTCATTCATTTCTCTGAATATTTGAACACCTCTCATCGTTGATTGTAATGGAATTTTTGAAATACACAATTTTGAACAATAATATTCCTTGGTTATTTGCTAAAAAAATCCATTTTCATCAATTGCCTCGACATATTTTGAACTCTACTTCCTTTTAGAAGATGCAATACCAATTTGATACTTTACAAAATCGTGTGGCCTTGATGTAGCAAGTTTTATATTGGTAAATTCATCATTATAAATAGGTGGGAGTGCCATCTGCAAAGGACATGCCTCAAATGCCTCCCAAAATTCAACCATTTTCTCTTAACAATCTTTCATTAATATCACATCTAAAGAGGCATTATCAAGGTCAAACATAATTTGCAAGCCAACTAATGAAATAGCCTTCAACAAAATCACGTCTCTCACAATTGCAAAAGTCTTTATGAATTAAAACTCAAAATTCATTACCATCCAATGGCTCAAAATACATCACGCCCTTTTCTAAAACATTTGAAACAATTCCACTATCAATATAATTTGGATTTAGCGAACGCTTGTGAATTAAATTTATGTTTTCTCCCACAAACTTAATATTGTGATTCTAATTGGTTCGTCTCTCTAAACATTCAGATTGATCAGTATTTCCAACACACAGTATTGAATCAATATTCCAATCCCTTAGCTTTTTAATTGGCCAACCAATATTTAACTCCGAAGGACAAGCAAAACAAAGAAAGACTAATTACTTCACAAGGACACCAAATGAAAAAGATCCCATAAGCCTACCTTCAAATGAATCAATTTCATCAACCTTTGTTACAAGGCCTCAGGAAATACAATCTTTATGATATGAACATATATGCAACAACTTAACCTTTCTTAGAAAAAATGAAAACCATGTTTCATCTAAATTTTTTTATTTCCTTTACTCTCTCTAACAACAATTTTCTCATTTATCCCTACTTTCTTTGGAGAAGCCTATAAATGCTTTAAAATATGTGATACATCCAATTCAATAAAAGCCTCCTTTACTTCTAACAAAGTATCTACACTAAATGATGCATGCGGAAATTGAAAATCTCCATTCAAGACCTTAGTAACATTTTCTACTACACATACATACTTGATGTCACTATTGTACAATTGTTATTTATAAAGAAAAACTATTACCTCTGACAACTTTCAATCCAATGAAAAATAGATCCGCATCCATTATAAAACCAAACATCATGAAAGACAATCTTGAAATTGACCCCCCAAAAAAATTACAATAAAAATACATTATTTAATTTATGTGAAACAAGAAATTTTTATTATAGATTAATAAAATAATCAAAGTTAATGAACCATTCCATATTAATATGTTTTTCAAGGGACTAGTCGTAACCATTTCATCCAATTCTTTTTGTCTATGGGTTTTTTCCAAATAATTTTGAACCACCTATTACAAAGTTCTATCAAATGTCGCTCCATGAAGATCGCACTTGATCAAACATGTGATATTGATGCATAAAAGACACGACATGATCTCTCTCGTCTTTCCATTATCTAATATATTATTTAATGAAAGTAGTTTATCTACTCACAAATTTAACGAATTCACAATCTCTTTTGAGATCAAACACGAATATTTGATTCATTTGAAGTACACCAAATTTAAACTAAAGATGAAGTGTTCTCGGATTTAGATCCATCACCTAACATCACATGCAAAATCATATCAAAATGTAAGACCACACATGCAGGGATTTCTAATGGTGGCGTCTTGGATGTAGAGGAACGTTCCACATTTAATTCAAATCATGATTATGAAGGGTAATAAAGTTGATTATATAAAGGAAGGGTCAGTCAATCCTTCCTTTATATTATGTGTTACTCCAATACTATATTCAAGGAAGGGTTGTTTGATCCTTCCTCCAGATGATGCATGGTTGAAGGGCCATATTTGAGGACGATTGGCATACCTTTTCACTTGTTCAACATTCATAAGAATATCATGAGGGAGAATGTTTGAAGCGATGAGCATATTTGAGGAAGGGTTGGTTGATCCTTCCTTTAGATGATCTGTTATGCGACTGTCAAATTTGAGAAAGGGTCCTCCTATCCTTCCTCTATATGATGTGTTACTCGATTACTATATTTCAAGATGGATCGACCAATCCTTCCTCTAGATGATGAGTTACTTTAGTACCATATTTGATGAAGGGTGAATAGATCCTTCCTCTTGATGATGCGTTACCCAAGTACCATATTAAGGAAGGGTCAGTTGATCCTTCCTCTAGATGATGCATTACCCTAGTACCATATTTGAGGGAGGGTCGACCGATCCTTTCTTTGGATGATGCATTATCCGAATACCAAATTTGAGGAAGGGTCCTTCGATCCTTCCTATCTCATGATGGCTTGGTCAATACGTACTCTATATGATGCTTTAATTGAGTACCATCTTCAAGGAAGGATCAATTGATCATTTCTTTATATGATGTGTTACCCAAATACCATATTTGAGGAAGGGTCAGTCAACCCTTCCTTTATATGATGTGTTTCCTGAGTACTAAATTTGAGGAAGAGTAAGCTGATCCTTCCTCAATATGATGCGTTACCTGAGTACCATATTTCAAGAAGGGTCGGACGATCCTTCCTCTATATGATGCAATACCCGAGTACCATATTTTAGGAAGGGTAGAATGATCCTTCCTCTATATGATGTGTTACTCGAGTACCATATTTGAGGAAGGGTTGACAGATCTTTCCTCTCATTAATGTGCTACCCAAGTACCATATTTGAGGAAGGGTCGACAGATATTTTCTCTCGTTGATGTGTTACCCGAGTACCATTTTTTAGGAAGGGTTGTGATATCTTTTTAGTTGTTTAGTGTCCTCGATAATATCTAAGGGAGAATGTATGAATCGAATACCATATTTGAGCAATGGATGGTCATTCCTTCCTCAAATATGGTACTCAGGTAATGAAAAATCTAGAGGAAGGATCAACCAACCCTTCCTCAAATATAGTAGTTTCTTTAGACATCCTCCCATAAGATATTATCATGGACACCCTGGTTTTTCACTTTATAAAATATTCTTTGGTGATTAAAGAGATAAGGTTTTCATATTTTCTTCAGGACACCCTATCAATCTCAATAAGGGAATTCTACGATGGAGGAAGGATAAACCACCCCTTTCATAGGACCCCCTTCGAGTAAAACATATATCTAGAGGACAAAGTGTCGGGGGATCTACTTTATTCGATTGGAATGATAGGGAGACCTTTTTAGGGGATCATACATGATTATAATACCATGCTTTGGGACACTTGGTCGATCCATTTAATAGAATTTTATGATGGAGGAAGGATCAAACGACCCTTCTGAGGGACACCCTTTGAGGCTAAGGAAGATATGGAGAAAGAGATGTTGGATGACTAGTCTATTAGGCATACTTGGATGGATAGGATGACACTTCCACTAAACACTACAAGGAAAAGGCCCTGTAGTGGAGGTTATAACAGAGGTTTGTAGTGTTACAAGATTGGTCAAAATTATTAAAAAAACTCCGCTACAACCTTTGATAATGGTACCTGATGTTTTAGCGGAGGTTTTTATGGAAATGTATTATAACTAAAAAAAACTTGGTGGTTAGAGGCTATTGTGGATGTTTTTTTTCGGTGCGCTTTATTCAATCAAACGCACTGATGCAAGCAAACAAAAAACAGATCGATGCATTTAAAAGGAACATATGCACCGATCCACACGAAAATTTGAAACCATTATATGCATCGGTGCATACCAAAATTATTAAAAGAACCTGTGCTTTATGACCGCGATGGAGACATACATCAACGTGTCGAATTTTTTGGCATCGTATTTTTTCCATGGTATCATGAGAGAAAAGATCGATGGGAAGCACTAACGAAGGACATGTGTTGGCATTTTGGAGTTCTGCATCAAAGTTATTTTATGGTATCATAACTAAAACGTTCAACAACGAACCCTGAAAAGAGGACACACGTTAGTGCATTAAAGTTTCAGCGACAGATTTGCTCTATGGTGTCATGGAATGAAGGCCCGAAGGAGATCCCTGAAACAATATGTGTTTTAGCATTGCAGAACTTCAAAATGGAGTTTTCAATTGGGGCTCAATGTAAGGGTGCAGTTTTAGAACATCGATGGAAAAGGGAAGGAAAGTGTTGCAAACAGCTAGGATCTAATTGCATGCACCCAACAAGTGGATCCAAACCATTGGCATAAATGGAGTATGTGTCTTAAACAAATCGCTAGGAAATGAATTATTGGGAGAAAGGACAAACATTCTCACCCTCGACTTCCAGGTGCTGGGAAAGCATTAGAAATTGGGTAAATTCATCAATTTTGTAACAACATTAACGGTATGCTCTGAAGTCAGAATCATGCATGCTTATATTTGATGGGAATCTATCAGAGAGAGAGAGAGAGAGAGAGAGAGAGAGAGAGAGAGAATGCACGCAATTAGATTCTGAAGGGGTGATTCTAGTAAATTGATTAAAAAAATGTAGATGTCCATAACTCGACTGAAATTACCAATATGAACGAATTCCATAATGTGTGAATTTATTTTATGGTTTTGATTAGAATGTGATGAATCTAATAAACTTGTTTATATGATCACTTTGTAGATTTAGTATCCCATTAGGGACCGCATTCAATGTTGTGCATGTTGGGATTTTTTCTTTTCGTTAATCCTATATGCTAGTTATCGTTGAGGATGCCCAAGATCCTTGGGTAGCTTAAATAGATGATGTGGGGGAAAATATTCAGATTGAGCATGCAGAAACCACTAAAGAAATCAAACAACTCCCCTAGTTATTTCAAAGAGCGTGAGGATCCTGAAGGTCGAGCTATAGAGTTACATGAAAAACAACGAGAAGTTGATTAAATCCTAGGAAGAGAAGAATCAATTGAATGTAGCTATGCTCCAAAGCCTCACTTATATTCAAAGGAAGTTGCGCTTGGGACTCATGAAATTATTCAAGTAGCAAGAAGTCCCATAGTTCAAGGAGGGAATCTAGAGGAAGCTTATGTAATCCAAACATCTCTTCTAGTGAGTCCTCAAATACTAAAGGCTTTGTAGAATATCTTCTCTTCATAGGAAAAATAGGAATATACCATCCAAGAACAACTCTCGAGGAGCGTTTATGAAGGAAAATCCTCCTACATTTGATGGTGAAGCAAAATCTAGTCAGGAAGCTGAGGCTTGGATTCTTGGGATGAGGAAGTATTTTTAGATCCAAGATTACTCAGGAAACATGAAGAAAATGGTATCCATATTCAATCTAAATGGAATAGCTTCCATATGGTGGGATCACCTTAGGAAGGCGAAGAGGATCAATAAAATAAAGATTGTGTGGAAGCAATTCAAGAAATACTTCAAGCAAAAGTACCTCTTCTACAGGTACTACAATGGAAAAATCAAGGAATTCCATGAGGTGAAGTTGGGACAGCTGACCATGGAGGAATATACCAATACGTTCTTAGAACTACTGAGACATGTTAGATATATCAGAGATCATAAGGTTAAAATTCAACCTTTTCTTGGTGGGATACCCCAATACTACAAGGACAATATCCAGTTTGATGAACCTCGAACTTTAGATGAAGCCATAAGGAAATCCAAGTATTGTTATGATCAAAATAAAAGCAAGACTGAATTCCAGAAGGCATGGAAAGACAAGAAGAAGGAGAGGTTTGACCAAAGGAAGAAAGGGTTCAAGCCTCCCCAATTTAGAAATCAACAAAGATATATACCACAAGGTGTGGTTAGACCATTTAGGATGCTAGGAGACAACCCAAGACAACACATAGAACCCCTTAAATGTCGGGGAGGTGGAGAATACCATAAGCTTAAAGACTTCCCACATTGGGATGGGAGTGGGAAGTAAGTTTACTTCATCCAAGAGGATGAAACTGTGGTCCGGGTAGTAAGGGTTATTCCTAGAATTTATGTAGCACCAGAGGACCACTAAGCATACCATCAATCAATGGTGGTTGAAGTTGTAGGTAAGATTGCCAAGCAATCTATTTATATTTTAATTGAACTTGGCTCTACTCATAGTTATATCACTCCTAGAATAGTTTAGCTTTTTTCTTTTAATAAATAAAACATGAAAGAACGGGAGCAATATACAGGACAACTAAATCGACCCCGACCACCAAAATCTGACAAAGAAGGAATTGCTCAACTCGCAGTTTGCATTGCTCAAATCATGATTTGAACGATCTAGGTATTTTTAAAATCCGATATTTACTCTAGGACCGATCATATTGATTGTTGAAAGCGCATAATTGCAGAGATTGCAATTTTCAGGGACGAATTTGATAAAAAAAACTGTCGGAAAGCTGGGGCGTTTTGATTTTTTTTATCCTACGCGAAAAGAACATGGCTAGTTTGGCTAACAACTAGAACATGGTAATTTTTAGCGGTGCAATTTCTCCAATTGGCTACTTTGGGGTTTTTTTTTCAAAAAATAAATTTGCTATTTGGTCATTTTTAGTCTCTAATATCGCCTATATTTACATTAAATATGTTTTTTTATCATAATATTTGCCAAAATTTACAATTTTCAGTAGTAAATTGTATGTTTCATATTTAATATTCGCCTACCTATCTATATATATGTTTTTTTCAATCCAAAATAATCGCATAGAATACTACACTTATGTATACTATTAGAATCCTTAAAATATACCCTACACTAGAACCAAGATAAAATTCAATGAGCTACTGAGGAATTATCCATTGGAAATGAATGGGCTATTTACAAGGGCAAATTTGAATATTCTACCACTTGGTTCCTCTGATGTCCTTATTGGAATGGATTGGTAGGAATCACACAGAACAAAGCTAGAATGATACATTGAGTGCATTGATGAAGAAGGGAACCCCGAGATAATAAGAGGAATTCCAAGGGATGTTTCTATTAAACAAATTTCATCCATGCAGATGAAGAATTTCTCTACAAAAGGTTTTCAGTTGTATGCAACCCATGTACATGGAATAGAAGAAAAGGAAGATGTGAGATTGGAGGATTATAGAATCATGTAAGAATTCGGAGATGTATTCCCCAATGAGGTGCCAGGACTCCCTCCAAAGAGGGACATTGACTTCATAATTGATCTTATTCCAAGAACTACACCAATGTCTAAGACACCTTACAGTATGAGTGCCCTAGAGCTGTTGGAGCTAAAAATGCAGTTGTAGTAACTGTTGGAAAAGAAACGCATTAAGCCAAGTGTGTCTCCATGGGAGCACTTGTCCTATTTGTGAAGAAAAAATATGGAATTCTCAAGTTGTGTATTGACTATAGATAGTTGAACAATCCATAATTAAGAACAAGTATCCTCTGCCTCAAATTGATGATCTCTTTGATCAAATTTAAGGGGCAAGAGTATTTTCAAATATTGAGTTGAGGTCATGTTACCATCAAGTAAGAATTAAAGAGGAAGATATTCATAAGACAACTTTTAGAATACGATATGTCCATTATGAATTTATAGTGGTACCATTTGGTTTCACCTACGCACTAGCTACATTCATGTGCCTCATGAACAACATGTTCAGTCGGTATTTGGACAAATTTGTGTTGGTGTTCCTAGATGACATTCCCATCTACTCTAAGAATGAGAAAGAGCACGAGGAGAATCTGAGAATGGTTTTATAATTGCTAAGGAAGCATTAGTTGTGTTGTGCCTGTTGTTTGTTTCCAAATACTTATCCTTTTTACCATTTTTCCATCCATAATCATTCCTTTTTTTCTATCTTTTCCCTCCATTTTTGTCTAAAAAACACTTAAAGAGGTATTTTGTTATTTAATTTTAGTTTTTATCTTTTAATAAATTTTATTGTTGAAAAAGTACTATTTCTATGAATTTTTTACAAGAATTTACTCGATTTTGTAATTTTTCAAATTTTAAGATGCTTGCAGATGTTTTGGGCGCAATTTGAGCAAATGAATGAGTTCATGGTGTTCCCTACATGGATTTAGTTGTCTTCATCCTTAGGAAAACTTCTCGTAGATTCTTGTTCAACGCTCGGTCAACGCAACTACTCTGTAGGGATAAAATGTCGATTTTGCCTATAAACTCAACCAGCTGTCACTGAAATGTTTGGATTCATTTCCATTCGCTACTATGAGGATGAGTCATCATACAGAATATCTCTAAAGATATAAATACACCATCTAGGCACATTTTTTTATCTCAGTTTGTTATGTAATTTATCTTATAAAAAGTAGAAGAACGTATTAGTCTACCACGTAGAATTTGTATGAAGTAGCTTTGAATTTAGACTTGATAAACAGTTCAGATCCAATGTATACATGTTTTTTTTTTATATGAATAAAGCTTGAAGACTTCTAATATTTAGTTTTTTTATGAACTGCATGAAGAGGAAGAAGGGCCCTCGGTTTCTTACAAATGTGCACTCAATTTGTATATTTACTGTTATATATTTCCTTTTACTACTTTGTTATATGTTGTTGATAACTTTTTCTTATGCACATGGAATTCATTCCTTTGGCATCATTGTCGGGGAAATGCAATTGGAAGTAGTTTTTAGAGAGTTAATAATTTTAGGGTGGCAGGAGCTGGTGGGGTTCTTTGTGACCCTAGAGGAACCAAAGTGTACTTATATTCTTGGAGTCTAGGAATGGCCACTAACAATCAGTCGGAGCTCTTGGCTCTTTGGAAAGGTATGAATATGTTAATAAAAAAGGTATTTCAGAAGTTCTCATCCTCGGTGATGCCAGGATTGTAATCAAATATTTCCAACAGAACCTCCCTCTACAGAAATCGTCCTTGGATGGAATCCAAATTCAAATTATGGAAAATTTGAAGCAAATTCCTAGGGCTACCTTTTTTCATATACTCAAGGTTCATAACTGTGATGCAGACTCTTTTTCCAATAAATCCAGTCGTGAACCTGAAGGATCCTACATAGACCATAGTGGTACCAAACATTATGAAATAATTCCTTATTATTATGAAGGTTCCTATCCTAAGTTGGAATCAAATGAGAGTTAAGAAAAAATATTGGACCCTATGGATCCGTTCCCTTGTGGCTCCCATTATAGACATTGCATGGAGGAGACACATGCTACCTCATAGCAACCTCAAATCTCAATTAGATGGTGCATCAACTTGCATTAAGGGAGATATCACCCTCATCATTCTTGTAGATGGCAGAGTTAAAGTTTTGATGTCACGCAGGGATGGAATGCTTGATAATTATTGCGACGACCTTCTTCCACGCATGTTGAAGCCTCCAAATCCTTGCAGGTACTACTCGAAAAATGGAATATTTACGGAAATGGGGTACAAAGGATTTTAAGTTGGATGGGAAGTTATTAATTGGAGTGTCTCTGGACAGAGTAAGGATGATGAGATAAGAAACAACTGAAATTTGCACCGGTTGTTGAATAGCCCAAGTTGGAGTATAAAGTTGTGGAATAACCCATATTTTCATAAGTGCAATTCCATAGTTGTTATTATGTTGTGTCGGTTCGTAAAAGAGATAAAGGAACATGGAAGGTCGTCGTTCAGTGGTCGGAATGGATAGAGATGGTAGGGAAGGTGAGGATTTTTGTTGCACTGGGCATGCAATTCACATCGTAATGCAGGGTCTCCAGAAGCTTAAACTAAGTTTCAGATGGATGGCAATAGATCTTAGTGACAGGGAGTGTCGATGGGAGGAATGTGAGGAATAAGAGGAGAAACAATGATACAATGAGCGACAAAATTTTCAGCTTCAAATGGACCTATTAAAGGATTAGTGTGATAGACAAGAGCATCAAGCTGAGACAATGAAGGTGTAGATTGCAATACTGGAACAAAATGTTGAATCTTTACAACTGAATCAGAAGGAAAGAAACTCAATAGAGGCATCCTCTTTCATTCCCTAGAAAATAAAAGTAGAAGATCATGTTCCATGGGATTTCCATTTCTAGTGTGGCTATGTATTGCTGCATTATAATTTTGTTAGGTCAGTTTGTTAGATAGTTTACATACAATCTGAATATGATAGACGGCAATAGTAAGACTGATTTTTTTGAGTTTTTAAAGGTTTTAAATTTCATGCTCATAAGGGAAATAGTGTTTCATACCTCGGGGCTTGTTTTGGACACTTCTTTCTAATGTACTTCTGAGGAGTTATCTTCCCTTTTTAATATAAAAATATCTATCCATTTTGGTCAAAAAAGAGAGTTAAAAATTTTAGAATTTGATTAGGAATATTTGTTAGTTTTGATAGGAGGAGTTAAATTTAAGTAGGTTTTTATAAGTTTTTGTTATGTTTCTTTATGCAGAAACCTAGAGATAGAAAAGGTAGGTATATTAAAATTAGAAAAGATATTGAAACAACCCCCCCCATTACTAATTTGGAAACAGTAAAAGAAGAAAATAGTCCATTTTATGGAGAAACCTCAAGACAAGCACACATTGTTACATTTGGTGCATCATCTCATCAAGTCATAGGAACTCCAAATTGGACTAAATAGTATATAGTACTTTGAGAAGGAAACATGGATAACAATGAAAATATTGCTAGAGAGGAATATGAGAGATTAGAAAGGGAAAGAGAAAGAGAAAGACAAGAGGAGGAGAGAAAAACAAAAGAATATCATATGGAAGAAAAGGGATCTAATGTAGGAGAATAACAAAATCAAGAAATAACTTTTGGATTTCCCATTTATGATGTGCCAACAACCTTTCGAAGAGAGATCAAAATGAAAAATATTCCACTTTCTGCACTTCCAAATTTTTATGGTACACCAACTGAAGATCCCGGTGCTTTTCATTTTGAGTTTGATGTTTTCAGTCGTACTTATGGATATACTAATGACACATAAAAACCCATATTATTTCCAAAAACTCTAAAAGGGACAGCTCTTAAATGGTTTATGGGATTAGGAGTAAATTCAATTGTATATTAGATAGAAATGAAAAGAATCTTTCTTAAGAAATATCAAACTTATTGCAAATCTAGAGACTCTAAAGAGGACATTTTTAGAATGGCTCAGTAAGAGGATGAAAATTAGAGGATTATTTAGAAAGGTCATTGTATGATCTTCAAAAGTCCAAACAAAATACACTAAACCAGGATACTATTCAAACAATATTTTTAAAAGGAATTAAGGATGAATATATTAATGTGTTGAATCTGATGGGTTTAGATGATATTTCGTATTTACCTTTTGATCAGATATATGATTTATGCGGAAAATATTCTAGAGGAAAAGTTAAAGATGGTAGGGATCCAAAAGAGCCTCTTTATAAGATTACAAAATCAGCTACATGAAGTGTAACAAGGGCATAATTGGGCAATCTATTGGAAAATTTCAAAACTGATCTTTTAAGCACACTTAGTTCAGATTTGATTCATTAAAAACTAAGAAAAGGAAAGAAGAATAGAATGAAGCATTATCAATATTTTGTCCTAATTCTAGGAAGAAGCATGCTTTAAGGGATTGTCTTTTAGATAGTGTTCAAATTTGCAATATTTGTCCAGAAAATCATGCAACCAAAAATTGTCCAATTTTGTAGGAAATCAAGAATAATTGTAAAGGTGAAGTTGAAGTAGAGGAATTTATTTACGACATTGGAACAAGGAGGCCTTGGAAACTTCAGGAAATAGGTACCTTTCAAGAACCTACTCAATCATTTCCTTCATTTTATAATCAAACCCCCATGCAAAATTCTCAAAATACCCCTATGCCTTAGCAAGTATGGCCTCCTCAGCATGTCCAAAACCAACCTTTTCAACAAGGTTGGAGAGGACTTACTGTTCGAAACCATCCTCCATATACTTCTCCAAAATTTTATCAACCTCCTTATCAACAACAATTTGCTCTGTACCAATACTATCAACAACCATATCAATAACAACAACAATTTCCATTTACTCAATATCCTTAAACAACTCAACAATCATATCATGTACCTTCCCCACCACCACTAATTCAACCACAGCCACTTCAACTGCCTTCTAATCAACCACCTCCAAAATCTACATCATTGTCATCTCAAGTAGTAGCAATCCAGATAATAAAGTAGAAAAACTAGTGTATAATATAGAAGAAGGAGTTTTTCCAACATATTCAATTGCATTTGTACAAAATATTCATTTAAGATCAGGAAAGATCCTTAATAAAGACCCCCCTGTAATTATAGAAGAGATAGAAAAAAAGAGTCCTAATAAAATTGACATTCCAAATGAAAAGAAAAATTATGAAGTTCAAAATGACCAATCACAAGTGTTGAATGTGCCTCCTTTCCCAGAAAGACCATATTTAGAAAGACTTGGTATTTATCCTTAATATGATTTCTTAGCTAAATTGAAGAATATTTGTATAAAAAATCCTTTGTTACAAGCTATAAAGAGTATTCTTATTTATGCAAAAACAATCAAAGAAGAAGGATCCACCCATAGTGCGTGTTAATGGAAAATTAGCTAGCCCAATGTCAACCAATATTGTGTTGAGATATTGTAACTTCAAAGAATATTATATTTGTACTTTATCATTCCGGAGATGTTTCATTCCTCCGTGAAGATCTTATTGTATATCCGGAGATGTGTATTCCTCCGTCGGAATATGGTAACTCGGGTTATTAGACTTCCCTAGTGGGGGTCGGCCCTAAATGTGTTATGTGGGTCAAAGGGTTATTAGACCACCCTAGAGGGGTCGGCCCAGTCAGTTATAATGGGGTATTTAACCTAATGGTTAAATACGAGCCTACATGTACTTGTGTAAAATACATATCAGAGTAGTGTATAAATAGAGGAGGTGTGTTCCTCATTTGATACACATTCACTCACTTGAGGATAGCGTACTTGTGGAGGAGAGGTATGCTATTGTGGAGGAGGAGATCATGTCTCAGGGTTTCATCTTTGTATATTTATGGTCATCTATATTGAGGAAGCTTTGCTGGGTTTTCTACCCCATGAGGGTTTCCCAGGATAAATCTCTGTCTCTTGTGTTTATGCTGTGCTTGTTGTTTCTTCAGTGATCCTGTATATGATATTATTGTGAAATGGAATGTAATGCTGCTATTTTCTGTCTTAGCATATTAAATATTAACATGGTATCAGAGCTAACCTGAAGGAAGACAAGGTATGGCACTAACGACACTTGCTTTACTTACGACAATTTGAAGGTTAGGGTTTTACATAGCAAACACCAGTCATCGTAGAACTTTCGCTATAAATCCGTTTTGGCGAAGTTTTCGGATCTGAAATTGTTACAGGACGAATATTAAATCTCCAGGTACCTTGTGTCCAAAGGAAAACCTCTAATTCATTGTACTTTGTGATTTATGATCTGTACAATATAGGGTTTCTGCCTCTTCCAGATCTGAGTCAAAATCAGGCGACCTTGGGAAAAAGGTCATATCTTGGGCTAGGAAGCTCCAAATGAAATTTCGTAAAAAGTGACAGGTATTACACAGTCTGTACTATCTCAGAAAACGTTTTCAGGGGCCGAAGTTGAACCAGTGACACGTGGCACTCCGTACAAGTTCGCCCTCCTGTATTATCCCATAAACAGGTCATGTTGCGACACTTGGAATAACTCTCTCTCAGAGAGTCAAATTGAGGTCAGACATGTCAGGATGGAAAGATAACAGGCCGAGCTACCTCAAGAAAGTTTTTCAGAGGCCGAAGTTCAAACAGTGACACGTGGCACGCCGTACAAGTTCTCTCTTCTGTTTTATCCCAAAACAGGTCACGTTGCGACATTTGACATAACTCTCTCTCAGAGAATCCAATTGAGGTCAGACCTGTCAGGATGGAAAGATAACAGGTCAGGCTATCTTAGAATACGTTTTTAGACCCTGTGGATTGAAAAGTTTGGAGTTACACCAGAAACAATCAGGTACATATTTCTGTCAAAACAGAATTATTTTTGAGTACCTTCATTCATGGCTTCCAGAATTTAGGGCTTTGAAGAAAGTTGGAATTTTTGTAAACGGAGACCACGGATGAATGCTACTCATCAAAATAGAAATTTAGAGACCAAGATCAGATTTTTTGGTTGGACAGAAGGCCGGGCTTGATCAAACCCTAGTTCGGGACTTTGATCAGAAAAGTGGAAAATTAGGGCTTCTGTAAAAATGGGAATTTTTGAAATCTGTGACCATGGCTGGAAGCTCCTCAGAAAAATAGAAGCTTAGAGCTTTGGATCAAACATTTTGATTGGGCAGAAGAGTGGGATTCATCAAACCCCAGTTCAGGGTCACGTCTAGTGAATCCGGAAGTTTCAAAGGCAAAATTGAGGAGTGAAACTTTGCAGTTTTCAAATTCTGAATATATCAGTTTGAACAGCTCATCAAGGCGCATATTTATATCCTTTCGGAAGTTTGAAATTCAAAGTTTGAATTTTTGGGGTTTCTCTGACAAACCCATATCCAGCTCCAGGTCCAGTTCTTTCAAATCAAGTGGATAGGGTTAATCCTAGAAGAAGATGGATTGGTCACCTGCATAAGTGAAGGAGTTCCTGTTTCAGAGGGAGATGAGGCTAAGGCTTTACATAAGGAGATTACAAGCGATCTCGACAGGTATGACTCATCGAGGTATGTTTTGAGATTTGTTCATGATTAAGTTTATGGTATGTTTGTCTTCATGTTATTACGGTTAGTACAATCTTGATTTTTGATTTGTTGTATCACCTTAACAAAATTATGAATGCATGATAGAAGATATTCATTGGTTAGGGTGTTGACACTTATGATTGTACTAATGCATTATGATGTTGTGTGAGGTTGATGTTGTCTGCTAACAAGATACAGGTACATCACAAAAGACAAATCAGGCTCCATGACCATGAAAACATGAAGACAAAGACTCATCCATAATCTTTGTTCTACTTACGAGGTATGTATGACTTTGTTATATTATGCTTAACCTATGAGACATGCAGGTTCTAGCTCAGGATCTCTAAATCATTGAAGAGATTGTTTAGGTATGTTGTACATAACCAAGTAGGTATACTAATCCAGGTATGTTTCCCATGAATCTTACCTTGTGTTAGGATCCCTTATATAAGTATACTTGGAATGATTGGTTATGCTTATTCATAAAGTTAGTAATCAAGGGATTATGCATATTATATCTTTTATCTTGATTGATGATATGCATGAGTAAAAGAAGACTTCCCTGAAATCTTGAATACTAATGTTTATTAACTATAATCATGACTATACATTTTCAAGATTATTTAGTACTATAATGTTTTGATAGCATTTAGAATATACTAATGAGTGTATGTTTGTGTATGAGATCATGAGGATGACTCTTGAGCATGCACAGTGGTACAGAATGAATAGAAGTTCAAAAGACATACAGAAGATCAAGCGGGAGGCAGCCACACAAACATAAAAGATAAGTATTTGAGTTGCTATTTGAAATAGTAATGATATTGCCTATAATAGGTTGTATGCATATTTGTATTCCTAGAATATATAATGCTGAGTGTAAACATTCATAGAGCATTGAACAGTATACAACTAATGTGCATATGTTTGGTAAGTTGGACAAACATTCCATTGTTGCTTGTCTAGAATGAAACCTCTTTGCTGACATGCCGAGAGCTGTGCACACTCTCGATAGTATGTTCTGGTAGAGATGGAAGGCATCTAGATAGCCACTGTATGCATACAGGATATGGGAAAGTGTTGTGCCAAAGTATTGGTCAAATTAGTTGCATAACTATATAAATGATATCTGTATGCATAATAGGTTACCATGTCAATATGATTTGATGATTATGAAGTATTACTAATCCTGTACTTAATTTTGATTTGTAGGAAAGATCATGATGAATGATGAACACTGAACAAGCAATGGATGTTCAACAAGAAGATTTACAAATCAAACAAAATATAGAAGGCTCATGGCTAGAAGATTCTCTTAGAAAGAGGAAGAGAATCATGATGAGATGTTTGCTCCAAGTGGCTAAAATAAGATCATTCTCTTAATGGTGTAATTAAAGAAGAAGTGTGAATCAGGTTCTATATGGTTCCCAGGATCGATAATCAATTGATGAGCTTAATGATCACCATGGGTGATATGGATCTCAACCTTTGCTACAAGGTTGAATATGGCTTCTATACACATATGACATGGATGCAAGAAGGAACTCACCAGAGAGTTCGAATGATGTTGAGGCTCATATCAATAGACCCATCTGATGAGAGATGGCACAGATAGATGACTGTAGAAATGAAATTGAAAGATCTCAGATTGATGCATTACTTTCTAGGTCTAAAAGTATGGAAAGTCTCAGAAGGAATCTCTCTCAACCAGAGAAAGTATGCTGAGAAATCTTGAGAAGACTTGATATGTTGGAATGGCCACTCTTATGGATTCCAACTTGAAGCTGTTAGGAGATGACTCATCAGAGTTAGTGGATATAACTCTGTACAGTCAAATTATTGGGTCATTGATGTATCTAACATATACTAGGTTAGATATATGCTTTGTTGTGAACACCTTGAGTCAGTATCTAGTGGAAACTAGATGTGTTCACCCGATAGTTGCAAAGCATGTGATGAGGTACATAAAGGATACGATAGACTTTGATCTATGCTATCTTGGAGATCATGACTTTAGATGGATAATCAAATGCTGGTTGGGAAGAAAGTGTATCAGACAGGAAGAACACATCAAGAGGATGTTATTGTCTGGGATTAACCATGATCTCGTGGTTTAGCTGGAAGCAGTCTAGTGTGGCTCTCAGCACAAGCAGAATATATGGCTGCTTGCTCTGCTAGTTGTGAAGAAGCTTGGCTTCAGGATTGGTTTGAATTAGAGATAGAACCAACTGTGATCCTATGTGACAAATCGAGTTGTATGAATATGACAAAGAATCTAGTGTTCCATGATAAGTCAAAGAACATAGGGATCTAATAAGATATGATGCAGAAGGAACTAAAGTTTGAATTTGTAACAGGTTACCGATGTACTAACCAAATCTCTACCTCAAGTGAAGAAGTTACCAACATACTAACCAAACCTCTGTCTCGAGTGAAATTTGAATACTTCCGAGACAAGCTTGGTGTAGCTCAAAAGGACCCTCCTCGAAAGGGGGAGTAGTATAGTCACTGATGATGAGATTGTCTCATCGAACAACAAGGTCGATGATGAGGTAACCTGTTCTCTACACCTAGATACTTAGAAATATTTAGATTTAGGACTCTTATGCTTAGAATACTTTGTTTTACATGCTTTTGATGATAGATGTATTGGTGAGAATACATGCTTTTGATGATAAGATGTATTGGTAAGAATACATACTTTTGATGACACATGTATTGATTAATGTACTCGTATGGTTGAGGATACTTGTACTTGTATTGATGAGAATACATGTGGGGATTGTATTATCCTTGAACACTTGTTCTAAAGTGAGTCGTAGACAGGTGTCTCCGAGAAAGAAAAGGGATTGTATCATCCCTGGACTTCGGTCCCTGAATTGATCCGTAGACGTATGGTCTCCGAAAATGAAGTCCTTAGTGGACAGTTGAGGGGATTGGATCATCCCTGGACTTTCAGTCCTAAAGAGAGCCGTAGACGTGAGGTCTCCGAGAATGAAGTCCTTAGTGGACAGTTGAGGGGATTGGATCATCCCTGGACTTTCAGTCCTAAAGAGAACCGTAGACGTGAGGTCTCCGAGAATGAAGTCCTTAGTGGACAGTTGAGGGGATTGGATCATCCCTGGACTTTCAGTCCTAAAGAGAGCCGTAGACGTGAGGTCTCCGAGAATGAAGTCCTTAGTGGACAGTTGAGGGGATTGGATCATCCCTGGACTTTCAGTCCTAAAGAGAGCCGTAGACGTGAGGTCTCCGAGAATGAAGTCCTTAGTGGATAGTTGATGGGATTGGATCATCCCTGGACTTTCAGTCCTAAAGAGAGCCGTAGACGTAAGGTCTCCGAGAAGTGGGGATTGTATCATCCCCGGACCTTGGTCCCTGAATTGATCCGTAGACGTATGGTCTTCGAGAATAAAGTGATGGGGATTGAATCATCCCGGAACCACTAGTTCAAAATGTACGTGATGGGGATTGTATCATCCCCGGACCTTGGTCCCTGAATTGATCCGTAGACGTATGGTCTTCGAGAATAAAGTGATGGGGATTGCATCATCCCGGAACCACTAGTTCAAAATGTACGTGATGGGGATTGTATCATCCTCGGACTTTGGTCCCTGAATTGATCCGTAGACGTGTGGTCTCCGAGAAGTGGGGATTGTATCATCCCCGGACTGCGGTCCCTGAATTGATCCGTAGATTTGAGGTCTCCGAGAAATGGGGATTGTATCATCCCCGGACTTAGGTCCCTGAATTGATCCGTAGACGTATGGTCTCCGAGAAAGTGATTTTTGATGTGGTTACTTGTATCGGTAGGATACTTGTATTGATGATGTGGTTACTTGTATCGGTAGGATACTTGTATTGATGATGTGGTTACTTGTATCGGTAGGATACTTGTATTGATGATGTGGTTACTTGTATCGGTAGGATACTTGTATTGATGATGTGGTTACTTGTATCGGTAGGATACTTGTATTGATGATGTGGTTACTTGTATCGGTAGGATACTTGTATTGATGATATGGTTACTTGTATCGGTAGGATACTTGTATTGATGATGTGGTTACTTGTATCGGTAGGATACTTGTATTGATGATGTGGTTACTTGTATCGGTAGGATACTTGTATTGATGATGTGGCTACTTGAGTCAGTAGGATACTCGTATTGTTGATATGGTCACTTGTATTGGCATGAATACTTGTACTGCTGATGATCATGTGATGACGATGCTGCTGATCGTGTGATGACGATGCTGCTGATCATGTGATGACGATGCTGCTGATCGTGTGATGACGATACTGATGATCGTGTGATGACGATGCTGTTGATCGTGTGATGATGATGCTGATGATCGTGTGATGACGATGCTGCTGATCGTGTGATGACGATGCTGCTGATCATGTGATGACGATGCTGATGATCGTGTGATGACGATGCTGCTGATCGTGTGATGACGATGCTGCTGATCATGTGATGACGATGCTGCTGATCGTGTGATTATGATGTTGATGATCGTAATGTTGATGTTGATGTTGACATTGATGTACCAATAACTGTTTGAGTTACTGATGAAGACAAATTGAAGAAAGCTTCCAATGATTTATAGATGTATCATGTATGATGTTGATGACTCCTTGCTCGTGCAGATGTTGTTATAATATCCTTCTCGTTAAGGGGGAGTGTTGAGATATTGTAACTTCAAAGAATATTATATTTGTACTTTATCATTCCGGAGATGTTTCATTCCTCCGTGAAGATCTTATTGTATATCCGGAGATGTGTATTCCTCCGTCAGAATATGGTAACTCGGGTTATTAGACTTCCCTAGTGGGGGTCGGCCCTAAATGTGTTATGTGGGTCAAAGGGTTATTAGACCACCCTAGAGGGGTCAGCCCAGTCAGTTATAATGGGGTATTTAACCTAATGGTTAAATACGAGCCTACATGTACTTGTGTAAAATACATATCAGAGTAGTGTATAAATAGAGGAGGTGTGTTCCTCATTTGATACACATTCACTCACTTGAGGATAGCGTACTTGTGGAGGAGAGGTCTGCTATTGTGGAGGAGGAGATCATGTCTCAGGGTTTCATCTTTGTATATTGCTAGTCATCTATATTGAGGAAGCTTTGCTGGGTTTTCTACCCCATGAGGGTTTCCCAGGATAAATCTCTGTCTCTTGTGTGTATGCTATGCTTGTTGTTTCTTCAGTGATCTTGTATATGATATTATTGTGAAATGGAATGTAATGCTGCTATTTTCTGTCTTAGCATATTAAATCTTAACATATTGCAATATGTTGATCTAGGTGTACCTTTGGTTACTATTTTGATTAACAATATTTCTATTCCAAATACTTTAATTAACTTTGGTGCAACTGTTAATGTAATGACACTGGACCTATGCATAATTTTAATATTTGTAACGTTCAACCTACACCTATAGTAATTGAGTTGGCATATAGATCTAAAATAAATCCTAAAGGTGTAGTTGAAGATTTTATTGTATATTTAGATTCATGGGAATATACAGTGGATTTTGTTATTATTCAACCCAAAGCTACTTTGGGAGGACATCCTTTGATTCCTGGAAGGCCTTGGTTGGACATGACTAATGCTTTCATAAGTTGAAGATCCGGTTCAATGACTATTTCAAAAGCAAATGAAAGTAAGCAAATTTCACTTTATCCACCTATAAAATCAATAACTGAATTAGAACAAACATCATAACTTAAAGAAACAGATGTTGATGAAGAGATTATTCAACCACTTTTTAGTCTCGCTCAAGTTACTAATGAAGATAATGATGAAGATTTGCTTAATCATTTTTTTTCTAATTCAAATCTTGAGGATCAAACTTAGATTACTATAGATCCAAATCTTTTTTATCATCTTTTAGAGCAAGATTTTCAGTAAAATTGTACAATAAGTTCTTTAAAATCTTTATTTCAAACAATTTTTCATATAAATTCAATATCAAATGCTCAAACAATGACTATTGAAATTTTTCTAGGAAAAAGTATTAACATTAACTCTAATTTGGAAGAATCTCAAGAACAACGACTGATTCAATTATTGCAAAAATATTATAAAGCATTTGCCTGGGATTATACAAATATGCAAGGAATTCATCTGGATACTTGCACACATCATATTTATACGGAGGAAAGTGTTAGACCTATAATTAGACAAGCTCAAATGGGGATAAATCCAATGTTAAGGGAGATAGTAAATACATAGCTTCAAAAATTGTTGAAAATAGTTTTATTTATCCTATCTATGATAGTCAACAGGTTTCTCCTTTGGTGGTAGTACCAAAGAAAAATGGAAAATGGAGAGTGTGTGTGGATTATAGAGAACTAAATAAAGCAATTCTTAAAGATCATTTCCCTCTACCTTTCATAGATCAAGTCCTAGATACATTAGCAGAGAACAAATTTTTCTCTTTCCTAGATGGATTCAATGGCTATAATCAAATTAAAATAGCTTTAGAGGTTCAAGATAAGACTGCATTTACATGTCCCTGGCGGACATACGCTTATAAAGTATTACCTTTTGGATTATGTAATGCACCAACAACATTCCAAAGATCAATCCTAGCCATATTTGTTGATTTAATTCATGAATGTGTAGAAGTATACATGGATGATTTTTTATTTTTTTATTTTTTTTATTTTTTATGGAAATTGTTTTGAAGAATATTTACTTAGTTTAGAAAAGATTTTGATAAGATGCTTAGAAATGAACTTATCCCTTAGTAATGAAAAATGCTTTATGTTGTTAACTGGAGGAGTTGTTTTGGGGAATCATGTATCTATTGAAGGGATAAAAGTGGATCCAGCCAAGATAGATGTCATAACCAAGTTACTAGATCTAAAAACTCAAAAAGATGTTCGAATCTTTTTAGGATATACATGTTATTATTGTTGCTTTATCTAAAACTTTAGTAAAGTAGCTTTGTCCTTATTCAAATTTCTTGGTAAATATGTCGAATTTTATTGGTATTCTAACTTCTAGACCGCTTTTCAATTGCTTAAAGGAAAACTTTCAATGGAACCAGTACTTAGGGGTCCAAATTGGACTTTTCCATTTCACAACTCAACAGATGCATTTGACACAACACTGGGGGTAATATTAGGTAAAAAGGAAAACCTTCAAACCTATGCTATTTATTTTATCAGTAAAAACTTAACTCATGCTGAAGTGAATTATATTGTTACCGAGAAAGAAATGTTGGTAGTTATACATTGTATTAATAAATTTCAACACTATGTCATTGGATATGAGGTTTTTGTCCATACAAACCATTCTGCCATAAGATATTTAATGAAAAAAACTATCACTCATGGAAAAATCACGAGATGGCTATTATTACCGCATAAATTTAACATTATTGTCATAGATCGACTTGGAAGGGAAAACCAGGTGGCATATTTTATTTCTCGTCTTAATAATCTTGGTGAGAGTACTCCAATTTTAGATTCTTTTCCCGATGAAAAATTATTTGATATATCAGTTTGAACACCATGGTTTGCATATATTGATAACTATTTGTCATCGGGAAAGTTCCCAGCACACTTTTCACCATGGGAGAAGAGACAAGTCATCAAGCAGAGTGTTATACATTCTTGGATTAAAGGAGATATTTTCTATACTGGATCAGATTTGATAATCCATAGATGTATTAGAGAAGATGAAATTTTAGATATTTTAAAAGCATGTCATGTTGAACCTTGTGGTGGAAATTTTGTAGATAAGAGGATTGATTATAAAATACCTCCTCTTGGATACTATTGTCCAACTCTTTTTAGAGATGCCAAAAAGTATGTGAGAAGTTATGATAGCCGTCAAAGAATGGATAAGCCTATAGCTAGAGATGAAATTCCCCTAAACCACAAGTCTTGATGGAGCCTTTTCAAAAATGGGCTCTAGATTGCATAGGACCGATCAAACCACCATCTCAAGGAAAAATGTACATACTAGTTTTTATTGATTATGTAACCAAATGGGTGGACGCAAAAGCACTGGCAAGAGTAATTAAGCAAGCAGTAGTCACTTTCATGTTTGAAAATATTTTTACTAGACTTGGGATACCAAGGGAAATTGTTACTAACCAAGGGGCACAATTTATTTCGAAACTTGTGAAATAAGTTGTTGATCAATATAATATTAAGAATCAACCATAACCAAGACAGTCCAACTTCACAAAAAATATTGGCCGGATATAATTATGGAGGCTTTGTGGGCTTAACGTACAACATGGAAGAATACTACAGGTATTAGTCCTTATGAATCGGTGTACAGTAAGAAGATTCTTCTTCCTATTGAGTTTTAGATTCATACATTTATACTTGCAGTTGAATTGGGAATGGATTTGAATGAAGCTCGGTAACAAAGGGTTGTGCAATTGAATGAGTTAGATGAAGTTAGACAAGATACTCTGTAGCAAAATATTTTGATCCATCAATAAATAATGAAGTGGCATGATAATTTTATCAAAAACAGGAGTTCAATGTTGGTGATTTGGATTTTCTCTTTGATTCCAAATTCAAATATTTTCAAGGAAAATTTACCAATCATTGGCTTGCACCATATGAGATTCAATAAACTATAACCCGCGAGTACACACGAGTTTATTATCGAAGACCCGCAAGTGACTTTATTTGGCACCTTTTCTAAGGGCAGTAGGTAAAGTTTTTGTTTTTTACTGTGTTTTTTCAGATCTTGGAAAAGTTTCATCTCTTATCTTGAAATTCTTGTCATACGCTTCTTGATCTCTTTGCATTAGTTTTTTGTTCCGATTCATCATATTTATAGAGGTTGTCTTGTTCTGATGTCTCTAACCTTCTTTGTGTGGAAGATGTTTTGACATTTTCAGGGGCATGGATCTCTAGTATGGTAATGGTGACATCAATAAATGAACATATGCTTAGGATTTAGTTGTTTCATGACTATATTTTCATATCTATAAGTGATATTCTAAAATGGTCTCACTCTTCTAATCATGATAATGAAGCTTCTATATGTGTTATCTTGTGATCATTATTATTGTTGACCTTTGTGTAAAAGCAATTTCAGTGTTTTTTATAAGCAATATCTTTATGATTAGTATATGCTCTTGCTAATTAATTTCCTAAGTAAAGTCAATTTTTTGAATCTATGTGATATCATGTTTTTTGGCTTGTCATAAGTTCTTTAATTGGGATATAGTTTCTTTTTCATGTATTGCAGAGATTGTATCCAGTTCCTGTGTTGTTTGTCTCTAACATTCTTATATGGAAGCATAGAAATTTTTAGGGCATTTCATCTCTTGCATATTTACATAGTGTTAACAAGAAATGAACTCATGATTAAGACCATTAGTGACTTGTCATTTCATAATTTTATAAGTGATATCATGAATTGATCATAATTTTCTATATGTTGATCATATTAAACATTTTGATTTATATCATGTCATGTTTATTTCGATCATCTTTTACTCAATATTTATATGGATTTGAGCAATCTTTTAATCTTGAAATATTTGTCATGAGCACCTTGTTCTTGTTGCAATAGGACTTCTATTCTTATGATTGCAAAGGTTATCTTTTTTTTACTTTTCTCTAACGTTCCTATATGGAAGCATTGACATGTGTTTCTTGTCTCTAACGTTCATATATGGAAGCATTGACATTTTTAGGGCATTCATCTCTTGCATATTAACATAATTCTAATAAGAAATGCACCTATGCTTAAGATTAGTTGCTTGATGACTAAATTTTTTCATATATTTAAGTGAAATATTGGCTCATTATTCTATATTGGTATCTATTATGCTCACTCATGTTTATGCTCCTCTATCTTTTATATCATGTCATATCCTTTTTGATAATCTTTTGCTCGAATGATATGGTCTTGCATAGAAGCGTCATCATTTATTTATATGTTCTTGAGAAAATGTCATTTTATCATATCTTATGTCTTTTGGGCTTATCATGTTTTTATATGCTTTATTCTTGGAAGTTCCTTTGTGCAAATTCGTTATCCATGTTGTGGGATAGCTTTCTTTTGTTATTCCTTCCTTGTTTAAGCATATGCTGGTTGCGAATCTCTGGTTTTTCAGCATTGTTCCTCTTAAGAAGGAATGTAATGTTGAAGTTTATCATGTTCTATCATATTTCAGTAATGTTGTATGATGGACATCCATATTCTATTGTTAAAGTCATGATGTTCATATGTATGCTATCATTTTCAATATATAGACCATTGGGGTCTTGTTTCTTCGATGTTTGAGGTCTTCTACACATATTTATATGGCACCTTGATTGGAAGAATGTCTTCTATCCACATATGTATTGGCCATATCGGTATTTTGTACACTGTTGTGGTGTTCTTAGCCACATGTTTTGATGTATTAGCCGTCAGAAGGTATCTGTACACTAGTGTGGATGTTATATCAGAGTTCTTCAGCTATTAGTTATGGTTGTGATGATTCTTGTGATGATCTGGGCATCTTGTGGATCTAGTAGCCATAAAGGCTTCTCTTTAGATCTGGGCACCTTGCTGTTGGATTGTGTCTCATCATTTTACTGTTGGATCTAGTAGCCATAAAGGCTTCTCTTTAGATCTAGGAATCTTGTTGTTGGTATTTCATCGTACAACCTGGTTCGTGTGCAATTTCATGATTAAGTGAGAAGTGGTTGTTCTTCATCAAATCCATGTGGCGAAGTGTTTTTTATTCACATTTTATGGAGCATTCTGGAAGTTGTCATCAAGGGGGATGTTGGTGTGTTTCCACCTTCATTCCATTTGTATTCTTTCTCCCAATCATCATTAAGGGGGAGTGTTAGAATATGTAATGATGACTTATGTGATATATTGTTAAAATATCATTTAAAGGAATAAAATAACTCTAATGTTATAAAATAGAGTTATCCCACATGCATCATTGTAATTATATCCTTTGTAACCATTCTCTATATAAAGAGGAGGAAATTCATTTATCTCACATGTGTTATGGGATGTATTGTAATCCAAACCTCTTGGTATATAAGAGAGGTGAAGGAGACCCTTTTGGGTATGTGTTGATTGTAATTCATTACACATCACATGTTGTGTATGTCATTTGTACACACATTGTATGCTGTAGCTTGATGTGATGCATATGTGAGGATGCCATGTAAGCTTTGAGATCTTTTTCATATTAATGGAAGATGCAACCCTTCCCATGGACATAGCCCAATTGGGTGAACCACGTATATTTGGTGTATTATTTTCTTTGTTCTCTTTCTGTTCTTATTTATGTTGATATGTTATTGATTGCTAAGATAGGTAAGCTAGTTTAGCTAGATCTATAATTCTGATAGGTTTAAAGTTCTTTTCAAAGAGATAAAGGTAAGAGTACAATGGAGAGTTCATCCTAGAAATGAAAAGATGAAAATACATTGAATTTTTAAGAAGCAACTACATAATCAAATGAAAATCTAAAGAAGAAGACCAGGAAGTTGAAAAAGAAGGTTAAAAAAATTAAATTGTTTAATAGATTTGTTAAATCACAAAATGAAATCCTTACAGATAGAAATAATATCATTATGGAGGAAAATCAGACTTTAAAGGAGGAGAATGATAAGTTGAAGGAATAACTCTGTCTCTTATACACTCATGCACATAAATGGCATAAGGCACAAAAGACTCTGAAGAGACAAAACAAGCAATTGTAGGTTAAAATCAATATGCAAAAACATCGAAGGTTCCTCCAAGTAGAACAATTTTGTTTCCAAATGTTGATATTCTCTTGAGGGCTATAGAGATTGTTTGGAAAGAAACAGTGATATAAATTTTGCATGAGGCCATGCGAACTCTCCAGTCTAGGGGAGATGTTGGGCCTACATTTTGTTTCCAAATACTTATCTTTGTTACCATATTTCCATCGATAATCATCCCTTTTTGCTATCTTTTCCCTCCATTTTTGTCTAAAGAAACACTTATAGAGGTATTTTTTTATTTAATTTCAGTTTTTATCTTTTAATAAATTTTATTGTTGAAAAATGTATTTCTATGACTTTTTACCATAACTTACTTGATTTTGTAATTTTTCCAAGGTTAAGATGCTTGTAGATGTTTTGGGCGCAATCTAAGCACACGAATGAGTTCGTGGTGTTCCCTACATGGATGTAGTCCCCTTCATCCTCAGGAAAAAATCTCACAGATTCCTGGTCAATGCAACTACTTAGCATGGATAAAACACATATTTTGCCTATAAACTCAACCAGTTGTCACTGAAATGGTTGGATTCATTTCCATTCGCTACTTGGTAGGCGAATATTAAATATGAAACATACAATTTACCACTTAAACTTGTAAATTTTGGTGAATATTATGACAAAAAAACATATTTTATGTAAATATAGACTATATTAGAGACTAAAACGACCAAATAGAGAATTTACTTTTGAAGAAAAAAAAGCCCCAAAACTAGCCAATTGGAGAAATTTCATCCCTAAAAATTTCCTTGGTTTGAGATTTGAGACTATCATATTTCATAGTTATATTTATAGTTTCAATTTGTATTTATAAATGTTAGGATCTAATAGTTATTTTGATATTATAGATAATAAAATGACAAAAAAAATACTTCTCTAAAAACTTATTCCTTCACATGTAGTGAATGTACTTCATGATTTTACCTTCTCGGGTTGACATATAAAAGACTTAAATTTATGTGAATAAATTAGGACCAACATTTTTGCAAAGCTCAGCAATTGCGATTTTCACAAGAATCAAATTTATTAATTAGGTCATGACATTGTATCAGAGGAGGGTATATCAGTGGACCCAAAAACTATTGAAGTGATTATGAATTGGCTGACCTCGAGGAATGTGACATACATGAGATCTTTATGGGCCTTGCAGGTTATTACAAGAGGTTCATTGAGGATTCTCCAGGGTCACAAATCCAATCACCTATTTGCAGAAGAAGCAGATTAAATTTGAATGGACACAGAGGTGTGAGGAAATATTCTAGCTGATGAAGAAGCTCCTAATTAGTGTTTTGATCCTGAGAATTGTAGATCCCAAAAAATAGTTCATGGTATGTACAAATGCATGCAAGCAGGGCATCGAAGGAGTCCTTATGCAGTACATCCATGTGGTGAGATATGGATCGCAAAAGTTGAAGCAACATGAGAGGAATTACACTACCCATCATCTGGAATTTGTCGTCATAGTGCATGCCTTGAATATGTGGAGACAATATCTAATGAGAAGAAAATTTGAGCTTAGGATAGACCATTGTGGTTTAGAATATTTGTTTGAGTAGCCAACACTTAATGCCAGGAAAGCTAGATGGCTAGAGTTGTTGTGTGAATTTGGCTTCGAGATTGAGCATATAAAAGGAAATAAGAACAAAATGGATAATTCTCTCGGCAGGAAGATGCGCACAATGCATATGGAATCCATTAGTATTTCCAGTTTAGATCTAAGGAAAGAATCATCGATTCTCTTGTTGAAGATGAGCATTATCAATATGCCAGGGATGGCTTATAGTAGCTGAATGCTAAGAAGAAGTATGAGGGTTACCATATAAAAGAAGAATGACTTCTTACCTTTAAGAGAAAATTGTACATCTCTAACATTGTGAATTTGAGAAAGACAATTATGGAGGATATTCATGCAATGCCATATTCTAATTACCTGGGATATTAGAAAATGATTTCTTAGCCAAAAAGCAATAATTTTTGTTAAGGATGAAAAAGGACATTGCTGAGTATATTTCTAAGTTCATGAAATGTCAATGGGTGAAGGCTAAGCATCAACACCTAGCAGGTTTGTTACACAACCATTTCCCATAGTTGAATGGAAATGGGAAGTAATTTCCATGGATTTTATTACAGGGTTTCCAATGGCTATGAGACAACATGATTCCATCATAGTTGTGATGGAAAAATTATCTAAAGCCACGCATTTCATACCTATTAAGTCCACTTGTAAAGCAACTTGCATTGTAAGGATTTTCATGAAGGAGATCTTTAAGTTAAATGGATTTCCTAAGGCCATAGTTTCAGATAGGGATAGTAAGTTCACTTCCAATTTTTGGAAGGGCTTTTTCAAGGACATAGGAACTTAGTTGAACTTTATCATGACCTACAATCCTCAGATAGATGGATAGACATAAAGAGTGAATCAAGTGCTTGCAGACATGCTTCACATGTGTGTGATGGAAAGACCATCCAAGTGGAAATATTACCTACATTTAGTCCAATTTGCTTACAAAAATGGGAAGAAAGCATCACTAGGAATGAGTCCATTTGAGGCTCTATACGGTAAAAGGTGTAGGACACCAGTTACTTGGGATAGTCTAGTGAAAATATTTATCCTTGGGCCAGAACTTCTTAAGGAAATGTAGTAAGAGGTTGCAAGAATTAGGCGGAATTTAAAAGCAGCCCAGGATAGGGAGAAAATCTATGCAGATAAAAATAGAATGCACAGGTAATTCAGTGTTGGAGATAATTTTTACCTTAGTGTGAGTCCGAGGAAGAGTTCCTTGAGTATTGGGAATTGTTCCAATATATCACCAAGATATTATGGGCCATTGGAAGTTTTATAGAGGATAGTGATAGTTGCATATAGATTGCATTGCCTACTAACATTAGAAATCATAATGTTTTTAATGTTTATTTGCTTAAGAAATATGTACATGATCCTAACCATGTGATTAATTAGGATGTGATTCAAGTAGAACCCGAGGGAGAATTCCAAAATAGAGGCACTATCCATCCTAGACAAGAAGGTAACATTGCTTCATAACCGATCCATCGGGCAGGTAAAGGTGCAATGGTAGCACTTTAGCCCTGATGAGGCTACATGGGAGTTGAATGATGCCATGAGATATGCATACCCATTTTAGTTCCAGTTTTGAGCAAGCGCTAAGGACGGTGTTGTTCCAATGGGGAGGGGATTGTAATAGCCCTAGTTTAACCCTTGCAATATATATTAAATCCATTGTGTAAATGCTTTCTTATTAGAATTGTGCGATTAGCTTATCAAGCTAATCAGAATGCAATGCAAATATTATGTTGATAAATAATATGAATGGACCAAGATGGATGTGTAAGGTGCACCAAAGGGGATTTGATTCCACCAAAGGGGGCCTATCGGGGGGATTGAATCATTGATTTCCAAGTGTCAACATAGAGCAAGACCCATTGTTGTCATGAGTTTTAAATGGGCCAATCACCACCCTCCTAGCTATTAACTCAATCATTGAATGCAAGGGGAAGGTGGGTGAGGGAATCCCATTACGCAATTATGGAAGCATGGGGATTGAGGGAGTTCTAGGAAAATTTCATAAGTCCTTTCGATAGACATATATTTCACTCACTCAGACTTACCTAGAGATAGAAATTTGATTACACTTAGACTTACCTTCGTTCACCCAGACACCCGACGCAGACTTACGCCCCCTAAAACTCATTTACAAACGCACATACCTTATTCATTTACACCTAGTAATTTTACTCTAGTTCACCTGCATGCACATATCGATAATTTACTTTACATGGACACCATCAATTTACCCTTGAGCATCAAAAACTCCTACCCTCAATGTTGTCATAGGCCCCTCTTTCTTGTCACTAGATTGTTGTTAAAACAAACTATTACTTGAGAGATTTGGTTGTAAGTGATCCCGAGTCCTAAGAAACACCTAGTGAGTAATGTTGCTTGCATATGCCTAAGAAGCCATGAATGAAAGCTACAAGTAGATCCCCATTGTGAGGAAACTCATTGGACTCTTTCTATGCACACATTGGAATCACTTGGTTTATATAGATCACTCGAGGGACTTGGATTGGTGAAGGAGATTCATGAGCTTGGAGGGTGTTGTATGGGGAATTCATGAGCCTAGATTGGTTTTGGGTAACCCATGGTATTTTCCCAATGTGTTTCCCCTATAAAAAAGAAAGACATTTTAATACGGCTAGGGTTGATGTATTAGGTTTTATGCATTGTAAAGATCGCTAAGATCAGAAAAGAGAGTGTGAAAAGGAAGTGTAGTGGCTGTGTTGCAAATTGTATCCCTTCACTTTACTGGACGGTATAATAATAAGGACTGGCAATTTCAGTGTGGACGTAGCCCATCTTGGGTGAACCACGATATATTGGTGTCTCTCTTGTAATGTGTTTGTGTGATTATATTTGCATTTCTATTTATTGTTATTGCTCTGCGATCCTGGTTTTCTAACAATTGGTATCAGAGCCAAAGGTCTATTTGGCGGTTAAACACGTAGAAAACTAGGGTTTATGGCTCAAGTGGGAGCAATGGTAGAAGAAGGAAAGTTTAAGGTCAAGATTTTTAACGGTCAAAACTACCAGTTATGGAAGATGCAAATGGAGGACTATCTGTACCAGAAGGATCTATTCCTGTTGTTGGGAGGAAGAGCAAAGCAGCCGACAACCATGAAGGACAAAGAATGGGAGGTTCTTGACAGAAAGGCACTGGGAACAATACGGTTGTCCCTGCCTTCGTCGGTGGCTTTCAATATCTCAAAAGAAAAGACAATGGAGGGTTTGATGAGCGCATTGGGTAAGCTGTTTGAAAAACCCTTGGCCTCCATCAAGATATTTCTAATGAAGCGTTTATTTAATATGAAGATGTATGAAGGTGGATCTGTTACTGATCACTTAAATGAATTTAATACGGTTACAAATCAACTAAGTTTTGTAAGTATGAACTTTGATGATGAGGTTAGGGCTCTTCTAATCTTGTGTTCATTGCCAGAAAGTTGTATAGCTTGGTCATGGTTGTAAGTAACTCTGTCTCTGGTTCAAACACCTTGAAATTTGATGATGTTATTGGTGTTATTCTTAGCGAGGAAATGCAAAGAAAAAGCACAGGTGAGACATCAGGTAATGCGTTGACCATGGAGAGCAGGGGAAGAAAAAAGGAGAGAGGAAAGAGCCAAGGTAATCGTCGAAACTCTAAAACGGGAAGATCCAAGTCCAGACTGGGAAAGATAGAGTGATGGAACTGTGGAAAGAAAGAACATCTAAAGAAATACTGCAGATATCTAAAGAAGAAAGGAGATGGACAACAAGAAACTACCCAGGAAGCAAATGTAGCAGGTGATGTGTTACAAGATGCTTTGATTCTTGCATTAGATAATACTAGTGATTATTGGGTAGTAGATTCAGGGGATTCATGTCATACTACACCCCATAGGAAATATTTTCATGATTATGTTCTAGGCGATTTTGGACATGTTTTATTGGGTGATGATGAGCCATGTAAAATTGTTGGAATGGGTAAGGTATAGATAAAATTTAAGAATGGAACTGATTGGATGCTGAAAGATGTTAGGCATATTCCTGCTATGAAAAGAAATCTGATCTCAACAGGGCAGTTGGGAGATGGCAGTTGTCTATCCATGTTTGGAGAAAAGTGGTGGAATATCACTAAAGGATCAATGGTGATAGCAAAAGGACACAAGGTAGGTACGTTGTATTTATGTCCACATAATATTGACCAATCTATCTCTTTAGTTTCCACAGGAATAGATACAGTATTGTGGCATCATAGGCTTGGCCACATGAGTGAGAAGGGGATGCAGATTCTCCACTCAAGGAAGTTGCTACCAGATTTGAAGCAGGTAAGTTTAGAATTCTGTGAGAACTGTGTTTATGGAAAACAGAAGAGAGTCATATTTCTCAGGGTTGGGAAACAAAAGAAGAATGAAAAATTAGAGCTTGTGCATACAGATGTATGGGGACTAACTTAGGTACAATCTCTTGGTGGTTTTCATTATTATGTTACATTTATTGATGATGCAATTAGAAAAACTTGAGTTTATTGCATTAGACATAAATCTGATGTGTTTGCTACTTTTAAGAAGTGGAAATCTTTGGTTGAGAATGAGTCAGGAAAAAGGTTGAAGTGTCTCAGATCTGATAATGGAGGTGAGTATTGCGGCAAGGATTTTGATAGTTACTGTTCATGCCATGGGATTTGTAGAGAGAAGACAGTCCCAGGAACACCACAAGAAAATGGTGTGTCAGAAAGGATGAATAGAACGATCATGGAGCGTGCAAGGTGTATGATATTGCATGTAGGGTTTCCCTTACAGTTTTGGGCAGATGCTATAAATACTGTTGTTTATTTAATAAACAGAGAGCCTTCAAGTGATTTGGATGGTGGTATTCCAGAGGAGGCATGGACAGGTAAAAAGGTGAACTACCCATTTCTAAGATGTTTGGTTGTGAATCATTTGTCCATATTGATAAAGAAAATAGAACAAAGCTTGAAGCTATATCCCATAAATGTACCTTTATTGGATATGGGGTTGATGATTTTGGTTATCGCTTATGGGTTTATTGTGCGGATATCCACATCATCATTGTTATGGTTTTGCATGCAATTAGGGTTTTCATGCATCCCAGTCACCAGTTTGATGCCTCTAGCACCTTATCCACTTCTTTCTAGCACCCGGGAGCTTCCTTCCTCAGAGTTTTATCCCTCCTAGTCATGAAGGAGCCCACATATCACCTACTTCCAGAGAAGGGCGCACTTCCTCACCTACCCACTCAGTTTACACTCAGTTAGCTTTGATTCTCTTTGATTTGAGGCTAGTTTCACTCCCGACTGACTGTTTCACTCCATTGGACCTCCAGATTGACTAGATGACTTGTTCTGACTTTAGTTAGCCTCCCATGCGCCCTCCACTAAGCCTTCTTCCCTATATCAGTGCTACACACTTCAGTTACACTAGTTACACTCAGTTAGACTCAGATTGACACTTGGATGACTGGTTCTTGTGCATTGATGACCACCACTGATTGATGATGAGGACTCCTAGTTGGAGCCAAGCTACACCATGCATTTAATTCGAATGACCACCTTAGGCAATTCGAATTGCTCACTCATTGTGACAGTATTGTATTGTATTTTCACCCTTATTGGGATATTGAGCACTGATGCATGTTTTTGCACAGCTTACACCATATTTTCTGAGTTTCATATATTGTGATTGATTTACTTGTTCATTAGATCTGCTGTGACTAATTTTACATGGTATCAGAGCCATTGCAGGGACAATATCTCTTTTCTACAGGTGTTCTACAAGAAGATTTGAGTGAATTTGCTCAAAATTACAGAAGTTTTGGCATGAAAGATCTCATGTGCATGCAAAACAGAAAAATACACTTCCAATCCACTCCGGAAGCTTGAGTTTTCCACATAATTCCTGGATTTAATACATTGGACCCATTCAACTTGTTTGATCTCCAATCCCAGGTGTGATGCAACTCTAAAAGGGTGGATTGTTCGATATTGACTGCTGAAACTTGACTTTCTTCGAGGTCATCTTCCATCAGCTCAGTTAAAGGTACCCAGTCCCATAAGACCATAGTGGTGTCTGGGGCGGGGTATTCTGGTTCGGGAGTCTGCTCTTCCGGAGGATTGTCTTGATCCGGAATTTGTGATTCCAGCATTTGGTTCATCACTAAGCTCATTGAATTTATCCATTGTGGACAACGTTTTTTAGAGTGTGGTTCTTGATGAAAAGTGCATAAATGTTCCATTCCTACTTCATTTAAATTTAAAACATGAAAGTTGTTCATAGGCGCATGCGGCTGATCATTTTCTTCTCTTTTCTTGTAGAAAGGCTTAAAAGGATTCCTAGATGTACTAGCCGCTCTATCCTTTTCAAGTTCTACAATTTTATTTAACATCTTTTGCATCATTTTGACTACACTTTCCATGTCTGTCGATGGTTCTTCTTTGTTTCTTGTTAACAGTAGGGTTTTATTAGTAGTTGTTGGCTTTGCTTCTATATCAAGAGTGTGTTTAGCAATGTTGTTTGCTTCTTCCTCTACCTTCCTAGCTTCTTCAAAATTTTCTATTAAGGTATTTTTCTTGGTTCTTTTAACAAACATTGCTATGGGGGGATCGAGTGTTGTTGTATAATATTCAACTAAAGATTCTTCTGTGGGTTTAGTTGCTTCACTAAAATTATTTAATAGTGTAGTGAACCTTTAGTTAAATTCTTGAACCTTTTCTTTCTTCTCCATTCTCATGGACAACAACTCTTTCATGAGTGTAGCTATTGTCTTCTGATTCCCATATTTCTTTAAAAACATTTCTCAAATTCTTCCCAATTCGAGATTGAGCTAGCTTGTAAATTGAAGTACCAGGATGATACCTTAGGCTCAAAAGTATATGGGAAAATCCTACAAACTACATCTTCATGCTATACATTTAAAAGATTCAAAGCTAAATAAAAACTCTTAAGATGATCTTCAACAGATATGCCTTTACCTGGGTCATATTTGGCCAAAATTTTCTCTAGATTTTTAGGTAGATCGTGAAATGGCCCAGCTAGATTTAATGCTCCCCTTACTCTCCAAGCAGGTACATCCATGGCTCTATGTGGAGAATTAGTTGGAGAATCACGTGGTGAATTAAGTGGAGTGTTCTTTGGAGTAAAAAGTTCTCTAAGATTTTCTAGATCTTCAAAATCAATCTCCTTTAGAGGCTGCGTGATCTCTTCTAAAGACAAATCTACTAGCTCTTCAAAGCTCTGCACAAGGATTGAATCACGGGTATATTGTCTTTCTCTTTTAGGAATTCTTCTTCTAGGGAGAAAATTTATTGCATTTAAACCACCAAGTTGTTTAACATAAGCTCGTGTGTGCCTTCGTAAGTCTTCTACCTCTGTAAAAGGCACAGCATACAGTGCTTCTTGTTGTTCAGAATCAGAATTGAGTTTTTCTTGATTTGTCACTTCAAGATTTGGATTGTCTGAAATTACTGTTTCAAGCGGGTTTCCAGTAATGTTTCTGCCAATGGAGGAATCTCCTTTATCATCCATGCACTGGTGGCCCTTCTTCTAGCGCCAAAAACTATTGATTCCCCGAAAATCACAGTCAATCAGAAAGGGATTCTCCCAGGTAAGCAAGCCCAATTAGATCGCTCACCGTTTGGTGTGGGGAATCCGTCCGGCTATCGGTTTCGGCTACCATAAGATTTAAATATTCTTGATCTTTGCACCGGTCGCGTCCCGATCCACCGTTTATGTATTTTATTTTAAAGATGAAATGCAAGTTCCCTAAGCTAAATGCAGGTAGCTAATCTAAATTAATCTAAAACTATATAAGCAAATTTAACCTATCCTTGCAAGGAGCAAACTGTAGAGATGAGTAATAAACTGCAAGAAACACTTAAAGATCACACAGAAATCCATTTAATCATAAAGATGTGCCTACAGTAGAATATGACAGATATTGAAGATAGCTTCAAATTATTTAATACATTCCATTACTCATTTGAGATAAACAAATTTGCACAGGAAAATGTAAGAGCATTCATCACATAGAAACAATTCTTGATAGAAAAGAATGATCTCACAGCAATATGTAAATGATACAGGAATAATCCAGCACACACTTGACACATCTTCCAGGAAAAAACGCCTTCTCCCAGGATTTCATTAGGAAAAATCCAATTCCTGGAGCAAGTAGCAAAGTAGTTCACGTACAAGGATGAAATTTCATTCACCTGCAAAAAGTCCTTAATTCTCCTCTCATTCTCCTATATATAGTTTTACCCAATGCTCTTCGAGCTGCCACCTATACCCTAAACCTAGGAAATTTGATTTATCATTTAAAATATCAAAAAATCAAATCCTGATGATTCGTGGAAATCCTTTTACAAAAGACCAAGGAAAGGACAATTGTCTGTATATACATTATACGATTAACAACTGTTAAAATCGAATAAGGCAAGCTATTGTCCAGCTGGCTCTGCTATCTCATTGGGTCGCTCTTCTTCTGCTAGCTTGCTCCCTTCAACAAGCCCACTTGATTTTGTAGCATGATCTATCTCAATCTTAGCAGCCTTTTCTTTCTTTCGCCTTTCATCTATCACTGCTTTTAACCTGTTTGCTTCCTCCAACAAGGTTCTTTCCTCTTGCTCCTTTTGGACTCTTAACATTTTCTTCCTCTTGCTGCAATTGAATAACTTTCTCTTGTTGTAATTTGGCAGCCTATTCATTTTGAATTGTGCCACCTTCTCCTAGTTTCATGTCATTTGAAACTACGGCTTGGGATGCTGCTACGTCTTGCTCCAGCTGTACCAGACCAACAAGGTTGGGGGCGGAAGTTTTCCCCCCTTTCTTCTTGCTGTAGCGCTTTCCTAGTTCTGTTAAGTTTTTGGCACTACAGAAGAACCGACCTTCCTTCTTCCAGACTTTCTATGCATGTCAAACTTGCATTAATTAAGGTAGGCAAAAATAAAGATTCAGCATATTCATAAGCAATTCATACCGCAGATGTTATCTAATTATAAAAAATAATCAACAATGGGTAAGTTAGAAAGTTTGCAGGTTTTACTACTTAGCAATTCGACTTAATGCTCAAGCATAATGAATGGCATCGAAATTCGTTCTCAACACTCAAGAGTTGCGATGGCGTGGGATTGGTGTATCAGCACTATTAAGCATAGTGCTTGCAATCACGGCAGGGAAATTATCACTAGGACCTGCGCCCATGAGATGCACCAACGGCAAGGTTTTCTCAAAGGATGTGAAGTTCCTGGGAGTCTTAAGGTTAGGTTCTGTGCGCTGGGCGGAGGAGATATTGTTAAGTCTTGCGCCCAAAAAATGCGCCAACGACTGAGTGAATGGGATCGTGAATGTAGCGATGATTTTTTTGCTATGTCCTGCGCGTGTAGCGACAGTCTTAGTGTTAAAATTTGCGCCGGTGGGATACATCAAGAATTGAACTCGGGGCTACATCCAAGGATGAGGCGCGGTTATGATGGTGACCATTATAGGGATAGTTTTTGCGCGTCGGCGGAGGATTTAGTCACAATATGTGTGCTACCGAAAGATGCGCCAAAGAGTCAAAAAGACTTAGAAGATTCTTGTGTCGACGTCCTTTATGAAGTTAAACTCTGCGTCGAAGACGGCCAAAAAAATGTTGGCAATTACGCCATGGTTGGGCCGAAATGAGCTCTTGAAGTGCACCTAAAGCGGCCAAGTTAGCTTTAGATTTTGCGCGATTAGGGGGCAGTTTAAGTTTAAAGGTTGTGCAAGAGAGGCCCCCAAAAAAGGTCGAATTATAGTTAAGATTACTGCCGAAGAGGCAGAGTTAGGCTTAAGATTTGCGCCGAAGGAGAAATTCTTATGATTGAAACTTGCGCCGAAGGCGGGAGATTTATGGTTAAAACTACGCCGAAGGCTAAAGGTGACTTTGCCTAAAAAAATAAAAAAAATGAGAAAACTTCTTTGGGAAACAAGTGTTGAAGTTTTCCAAGTTGGAGCAGGATAAGCTTCAAGGAAAGAAAAAAAATTGTTACCAAAATGAAGAAGGAGGGGCCCCAACATTTTCAAAAATTTGGGGAAGGATGTTGCAGCAACAACAGTATGTTTTGACATTTATTGATGATCTTTCCCGCTTTAGTTGAGTATTTTTTCTCAAAAACAAGTCAGAAGTGCTTGGCAAATACAAGGATTTTAAGGATTCTGTTGAGACCTCCACTGAGAGCAAGATCAAAGCTCTTATATATGATAATGGCGGATAATACATCAAGGCCGAGTTGCTGCAACTTTGTGTCGAAAGCGGAATTCATATCCAACATACAGTTCCCTACACACCCCAGCAGAACGGTGTAGTGGAAAGGAAAAATCGGTCACTGAAAGAGATGGATACTTTCATGATTGAGTCAAAAGGTTTGGCTAAAAATATTTGGGCTGAAGCAATTAATGTTGCTGCATATATTCAGAACCGAGTTCCACATTCCTCCGTGAAAGGTATGACTCATTTCGAAGCATTTTTTGGTCACAAACCGGATGTGTCAAATTTGAGGGTTTTTGGCTCCACTGCATGGGCTAGAATTCCTTCCAAGAAGAGACAAGCCTTGGATCCACAAAGTATTGAGTGCATCCTAATAGGATATGGAGAAGAATCAAAGGCATATAAACTCATGTATATTATATCCAAAAATATATTCATAGAGCACAGTGTGCAATTTGAAGAACCGCTTCAAGAATTGCAACTAGTCGAGGAAGAAATTGTCGTTTCACGGCCTCTACCAAAAGAAGATTGGAGTAGCGATAATGAAAGTATTGGTTCTTATATTTCTGATATTTTAGTAGCACATGATGGTCATGACATATCGGGTTTGGAATCCGACCATTATGATCCTCCTCAGTTACCGAAGTGGGCCCAAAACACTCTTCAATCTGCTGGTTCGAACATTGGAAATCCTGCATATCCAAGATGAAAAAGAGCGGACTTTCAAAGAGAAGGTATGGCTCTTTCAATTTCTGATCCATTATTATCTGAGATTTGTTATTTGATGATTGGTTTAGATCCCAAAACATACTACCATTCCCACTAAGATCCGAGATGGCAAAGTGCCATGGATGAAGAGTACAGTTCTCTTCAAAAGAACAATACATGGGAGCTAGTTTCTCTTCCACCTGGAAGAAAATTAATCCAATGTAAATGGATCTACCGCACGAAAGTTGCTGCTGATGGCTCTATCAGAAAATACAAAGCTAAGTTGGTGGTAAAATGTTTCCCCCAAGTCCAAGGAGTGGAGTACACTGAGACTTTTGCACCAGTTGCAAAGATGGATTCCATCCGCCTAGTTTTGGCTATTTCCGCATCCAAGCACTGGGAAGTGCACCACATGGATGTGAAGAGTGATTTTCTACATGGAGATCTTGCTGAAGAGGTATATATGAAGCATCCAGAAGGTTACACATCAGATCCATAATTAGTTTGCATATTGAAGAAATCTTTGTATGGTTTAAAATAGGCCCCAAGAGCTTGGTATGCAAAGATGGACTCCTTCCTTCTTTCTCAAAATTTCAAAAGATGCAAATCTGATCCGAATGTGTACCTACAGCAAGTTAAAGGTAATTTGTTGATTATTTTTCTTTATGTTGATGATCTTCTCATTATTGGTAGCACTCTTACTTCAATAAACAAGTTAAAAACTGTCTTAAATCTAGCTTTTGACATGAGCGATTTGGGCTTGCTGAGTCACTTTTTGGGCTTGGAGATAGCTCAAAATTTTGATGGGATTACTATATCTCAACAAAAGTATGCTTCCGACCTTTTATTGAAGTTTAATATGGCTGAATGTAAGGCAGCCCCGTTCCCATTCCTCTCAGGAATCAGTCTTGAGGAGGGAAATTCTACACCGCTTGCAGATTGCACTATGTATCGACAGTTGATTGGTTCACTACTATACTTGACACACTCTAGGCCTGATATTTCTTATGCCTTGAGTGTTGTATCAAGGTATATGCAACAGCCCCATGACCTTCATTGGCGGGAAGCCAAGCGGATCTTGCAATATGTGCAAGGTACGAGACATTTTGGCATCCACTATGCTGCAGATTCTGAGCTTGATTTCATTGGTTTTACTAATTCAGATTGGGCAGGTGATAGCATTGATCGGAAGTCCACTTCCAGATATGTTTTCATGATTGGTCATGGCCCTATTTTCTGGTCCAGCAAAAAGCAAGCAGCCATTGCGCTTTCTTCAGCAGAGGCAGAGTATCGAGGGGCAGTCAATGCCTGCATTCAGGCAATTTGGTTGCAGGGTATTCTTTCTGAGTTTGGTTTTGGTGGCACTACTTCGACTGTCCTCTTTTGTGACAATCAAAGTGCTATCAAGATCTCCACAGATCCAGTTCAGTGGCAGAGGACTAAACACATTGAGATTCACATGCACTACATCCGAGAGCTTATGCATGATCGCACTATCAATTTGCAATATTGCACTACCGACGAGCAAATTGCAGACATCTTCACCAAGAGATTCACTGAGAAGAAGTTATCTTACCTCCGTTCACTGTTGGGGGCGAGTTCCATCATGGTGGAGATATATTGATCCATTATTATGTTTTAGCTTGAGGGGGGGCTTTCTTCCCACTGGGTTTTCCCTCTTTCCTCACTTAGCTTATTTTCAGCGTTTTTTTTGGATTATTGTATTGGGGTGACCTTTGGTCTTACTAACCAGGGCCCTACATTATTATTTTTTACATCATATTCTAGCTTGAGGGGGGGTGTTCGAATATCCACATCATCATTGTTAAGGTTTTGCATGCAATTAGGGTTTGCATGCAATTTCTAGGGTTTGCATGCATTTTGAATGCATCCCAGTCACCAGGTTGATGCCTCCAGCACCTTATCCACTTCTTTCTAGCACCTGAGATCTTCCTTCCTCGGAGTTTTATCCCTCCTAGTCATGAAGGCGCCCACATCTCTCCTACTACTAGAGAAGGGTGCACTTTCTCACCTATCCACTTAGTTTACACTCAGTTAGCTCTGATTCTCCTTGATTTGAGGCTAGTTTCACTCCTGACTGATTGTTTCACTCCATTGTACCTCCATATTGACTAGACGACTTGTTCTGACTTCAATTAGCCTCCCACGCACCCTCCACTGAGCCTTCTTCCCTATATCAGTGCTACACACTTCAGTTACACTCAATTAGACTCATATTGACACCTGGATGACTGGTTCTTGTGCATTGATGACCACCACTGATTGATGATGAGGACTCCTAGTTGGAGCCAAGCTACACCATGCAGTTAATTCGAATGACCTCCTTAGGCAATTCGAATTGCTCACTCATTGTGACAGTATTGTATTGTATTTTCATCCTTATTGGTATATTGAGCACTGATGCATGTTTTTGCACAGTTTACACCACATTTTCTGAGTTTCATCTATTGTGATTGATTTACTTGTTCATTAGATCTATTGTGACTAATTTTACATTTATGAAAATAACAAAATCATTAGGATTAGAGATGTGATATTCAATGAAAAGGTCATGTATAAATATTAGTTGCAGGGAAAGAAACAGGAAAAGGAAAACACAGAGTACACAGTACTTGATGAAATTGAAGAAAATGAAGTTCCAAAGGTGCCAGAAAATCAAGAACAGCAGCAAGTACATGAAACTCCTGCAAGTGTAAGAAGATATACCAGGTTAAGTAGACTCCTTGAACGATACTCTCCTTCAATGTATTATTTATTGATGATTGATGCTGGTGAACCAGAATGTTATGAAGAAGCAATGCAGGTGGAAACTAGAAAGAAGTGGGAGCAAGTCATGAATGAGGAGATGGACTCATTGGTAGGAAACCAGAATTGGTATTTGGTTTAGTTGCCTGCTTGTAAAAGAGAATTGTTAAACAAATGGATTTACAGGTTGAAGGAAGAAGAAGGAGGTAAGAAGCAGTACAAGGATAGACTTGTTGCAAAAGGGTTTGCACAGAATAAAGGTATAGATTTTGATGAAATATTTTCTCCTGTTGTTAAGATGACTTCAATTAGGACTATCTTAAGTCTAGTGGCGGTAGAAGATTTGCATCTTGAACAGTTAGATGTAAAAACAACCTTTCTCCATTGGGATTTGGAGGAAGATATATATATGCAACAGCCACAAGGGTATGAGGTCAAAGGGAAGGATAATTTGGTGTACATGTTGAAAAATAGCTTGTATGGCTTGAAGCAAGCTCCAAGGCAGTGGTATCTAAAATTTGACAGGTTTATGACAGATCAAGGTTATAGTAGATGTCATTCTAACCACTGTGTTTATTTCAAGAGGCTAGATAATGGAAGTTATATTATCTTGTTATTATATGTGTATGACATGCTTGTTGTAGGGTCTAACATGTAGGATATAAATGTGCTCAAAAGAAAGTTAGCAAATTCATTTGCGATGAAGAATTTGGGTGCTGCAAAGAAAATCCTTGGTATGAGAATAACAAGAGACAAGAAAAATAGCAAATTGACATTGTATCGGGGTGAGTACATATAAAGGTGTTGGAGAGGTTCAGAATGCAGAATTCAAAACCAGTAAGTATACCTTTGGCCAGCCATTGTAATCTAAGTAAGGAAATGTGTCCCAAGATAGAGGAAGAGATAAATTACATGTCCAAGATTCCCTATCAATCAGCAGTTGGCAACTTGATGTATGCAATGGTGTGCACAAGACCGGATATTGCACAAGCAGTGGGAGTTGTGAGAAGATATATGAACAATCCAGGTAAAGAACATTGGAAGGAAGTACAGTGGATTCTCGGGTATTTGAGAGGTACTACTACTTAGGAATTATGTTTTGGAGGTTCAAACACTGTTCTACATGGATATGTTGATGCAGATATGGCAGGTGATAAGGATAACAGGAGGAGAACCACAGGGTATGTGTTTACTGTAGGTGCAACAACAGTAAGTTGGATTTCGAAACTACAAAAGGTTGTTGCACTTTCAATAATGGAAGCAGAGTATGTTGTTGTTACAGAGGCTAGTAAAGAGATGATTTGGTTGCAGAGGTTTATGGAGGAATTGGGTAAGAAGCAAAAGGATAGCAGGTTGTATAGTAACAGCTAGAGTGTCATTCATCTTGCAAAGAACTTAGCATTCCATTCCAGGACTAAACATATATAGCTCAAGTACCATTTCATACAGTTTGTTTTGGAAGATGAACTGTTGAAGCTGGAAAAGATACATACTAGCCAGAATCCTGCAAACATGTTTACAAAGGTAGTGACCAGAGAGAAACTGAGTTCCTACTCCGTTTCTGTTGGTCGCAGCACTATTGTAGAGGTTTTTCATTGTAGACCCAGGTACTTTGCGGTACAAAATACCAACAAAACCCCTATTCACCAGCCCTTTCGGCAACAGACTGCAAGCAGCCTGAGATCTCACCCGAGGAAAAGTTGAGGGGGTGGTTGCAGAAGCAGGTTTCCACAACCAGGTGGTGCGATAGATTCAATTGATTAATGCGTAGTGCGGTGACGGACTGTGCAACTGCGTAGGTGACTGCGCGAAGCCTTCTACTTCGCGTCAAGACTCTTCATGATACAGGATATTGGCACCCTCAATGCGGCCCTAAGCCACGCAGTGGGTTTATGAGATTTGATCACTCCTTAGTCAATTCTTAGTCGATACACCTTTAATCATTCATCCTTACATAGCTTTGATAAACACCATAACCTATGCAAATGTGTGAGATGCGCAGTGCTGTGTGCTTTGATACTGTGATTTAATCCTTAACACTTAACTGTGTGGTTAACCCAGAGATCCATTCATACAATAGATTATAGGTACTTGATACTTAACCATGTGGTTAACCTATAGATCCATTCATACAAGAGCTTATAGGTGCTTGACTGTTACACTCATCCACATATGAACTACTTAACATCTTATTCCATCCCCTTTTACGGTGAATACAGATAAAAGCAACATAGATTAGATTACTGTAATTCCTAGCATTCTTATTATGATTAACTCAATAAATAACCAAGGCAACCATGCACAAAAATCACACAACACAAGATTTAACGTGGTTCACTTCCCCGGGTGGGAAGCTATGTCCACAAGAACTGTTGTTTTATTATCTTAGGAAAGGGTACAATAGTTCTTCATCTGCGCACTCAGCTGCAGATTCCTTCTTCCTCAAAAGTAGGTCTCTGCGCACACAGCTGCAGAGCCTTTACAATGGCTTCTTGCTCAAAAATCCTAACAATACTCGCTAATACCCCCAAAAATGTTGACCCTTTCCCATACAAAATTTCCTTATAAATAGATCATGCCCGTAGGTCATGTCTTTACATCATGAAAGTGAAACCCTTAGGTTTACAAAACTTGCCACGGTCTTTCCCAAAACTGGATTGCTGGTGTTTGGTAGCAGATCTTCAGTCCTTGCCAATGTGGGTGTAGACACGTTTCTATCCGCCCCTCTGTCATGCACGCCAATAGCTTGCTTCCACTAAGTTGTTCCTTCGTTCACGGATTTTGACAATTAGTTCACTAGTAGTTCTTTGATTGTGTGACCCGTTGTCTATCTCGATCTACACCTACCCACTGCTTGGTAGTTATCAACGATCTTTGCCAAAAAATAGGTCTTTTGTGACCTTACCAAAATAACTGTCATCTTCCATCCACGTTCTGATTAGCTAGATCTTCGTCAACGTGGCACATCGCGGTGCTGTAACCCTTGCGGTGTTGACCGCGTGGTCCTTCCGCCACTGTGTTGTGCGTAACGTAGCAGCGTACCAAAACTGTGTTGCGCTTCTCCTCGCAGCTCTCAAAAATGGTTTCTCCAAAATTCCCCACTTGGCCTAGGCCCAACAGGCCCCTAACACTTACATGTGGCTCGCCCCCGAGCCACCTACTACTTCTTCAAGGTTTTCAGTTGTTCGCGGAGTGAGCTTCGCAGGGAACTCATTGAAATTAGCAGTCAATTTTTGTACCGTGGCCTTGGCGTCTTCCTCTATTTGGATAACTATCTCCATCATCTCGAGTGTAATTTCCTGGCCGATTGGCCTTTTACTTCATCCTAATTCTCGCGTAGCTCTTTCAACTTTCCTTCGATCTCCAGCGAGATCATGGCAGCATCCTCTAATAATGGTTGAGACTTATCACTTATTTCAGTCTCTTTGTCGCATAAGGCTTGTACTTCCTTTTTGAGGTTGTTTATTTCTCTGTATTTCACCAACTTATCTCTTATTGGTAGCGACTTAACCTCCTCACTCCATCTTTCCAATGTTGCTTGCTTGTCTTTAACTGTATTCTTTACCTCTGGCAACTGTTGATATTCCTCAAGGGTAGTAAATTTCATCGATGGTTTTTCCAGTAGACTCTGGCACTTAGCCATTTCAGCAGCAATATTCTGTTCTATAGCCTTCACTGCTCCTTCCCTTAACTGTTGTTCGTTTGGTGGGGTCTCTGGATTAATCTTTGCTTTCAACGCTGTAATGTCGGCCTCATGGAGAATCTCCATGTCTTTCATTTGTGACTTAAGGCTTGTTACTAGCTCGCCAATCTTAATGATAGTATCCCCTGGTTCCTGCTGCAATTCAATTTCTCCTATGCCATTTGTGACTGCAGTGATTGTGCTTTGCAATCTTAGCCAGTGATCATTCTCGTCCTGCAGTAGCATAGCTCTCTACAAGATCTCCTTCAGTGCTTCTGTGGTTCTTTGATGCATTTCTTTAGAAACCTGCATCTGCAAGTAATGGAGGCCTGGCAACGGCATCATTACCATATCCAGTTCTACGCGCTCCACATTCTTTGTATCCAGGTTTTCCTGATCAGGTAAGGGAAACCTTATAGATAATGGTTGCAGATGAACAATACGGGTCCTTGTAGGAACAGTGAGTTGCTGTTGCAAAGTCTCTGTCGTCTCTCCTCCAGCTTCTGATTGCGGTGGTAGGGGTAATCTTCTGCACACTTCTTCAAATTTTAGTGAAATCCCTTGCAGTTTAGTCAAGTTTTGGTCCAAGCTGTCCTGAATTGCCTTGTTCTGTTTCTCTTTGTCAGTCGAGAGCTCTTCCATCTGCTTAGTGACCTTCGTGACGATCATTATGTAGTCATCGTCGTGAAGCACTGTATCCAACTGGTCTTTGATTGCTTTCTGCTTCTTCCTCGGTTCCTTTTGTACGGAAGAACTTCCAATGTCCTTCCTTTTTCCTGTCTGTTTGTCTTCTATTATGGGACACGGGATAGGGTTATCCTCTCCAGGATCACTTTGGACGTCTATGACCTCAACTCAGAATTCATCTGGCCACTCCTTCATGATATTCTCAATATCTTCCTCGTACATGTTGTAGTTTCCTAGGTACCAGTCAAGATTCTTCGTTTGTGCTTTAGGAAAAATTGATATGCATTTCATCACAACATAAAAGTTTACCACGTAGATATACTTGCTTGTTACTTGTTTTGGTATCCGCGACGTAAGCATTATGGCCCCACGCAGCTGGTCATAATATGTGTAAAATACTAGTGTTGTTTCATGCTGTCTTTCTGAATTTGAATTTGCCCAAAGATTTTGATATCAAGCACCTCTGCAGTACGAAGTGCATGTGATCACTCCCACATAGTGACTCGGCTTCTTCCATCCTACGAATTCTATCAGCACTATTAACCAGGTGAAATGGAAATATCCTCCATTGATCTGTGTGTCGTTTAGTTCCTCTAGGAACTCATTTAGTAGATATTGACACCAATTAAACTCTTCACCTTCAGCGGTTGTGGCGCCAAGTAGTACTTCGCCTGTAGAGACTTTTAATGGTCTGCACTTTCTGAGGATTTTACCTGCTAGCAGCTGCATGACAAATCTTATTCCTTGGTCCTTTATGTCATCTGTATGGAAGCCTCGCTTCCCTTTTACAACAGACTGTGTTTGCTTCATTAGTGTTGCTACCTCTTTATCTTTGCTTTTTCCCTAAAAAAAATTCTTTGGATCTTCTCCTCGTTTGCTTAGTCCTGTTATTCGATGGATCAAGTTGATCGTCAAGTCGATATCTTTATCCATCCATAAGTATCCCTGGTGGATGCGTGCCATCAGAGTTCTCACTACCACATTGAGCTCTGGTGATCTGTCAAATTGTGGTAACCTGAGAAGATTGAGCAGTCTTGACTTGGCTACTGTGGACAACCAACTTTCTGCCACCAATGTGAGGTCACCCCTTACACTCTTCTTCCAACACATGTATTTTTCTGGCTGGAACTGTGGGAACCTTGGTTTGCTTGGATTCTCCTTCTGCATGGCTAGAAGATCATAGTCCTCCCACTTGCAATCAGGGATATTGCCTAGCAAGTTTTTGTCCACCTCCACATGCTTTGAAAGTGGTGAGAGTGGTATGTCTTATTTCATACTTTTCAGTAATATAATGGTCGACGCGTCAAGTGTACATGGTGCAACGTAATATGGTGTCATTGTTAAGGGTATTTATTTATCAGCTACTGGCTTTGTCGTCCTTGGTGACCTTGTCTTCTTCCCTACTGGATTTTTTCCTTTGTCTTGCATTGACGGACCGTGTCTTGGTTATCTTCTTGTACCCTTTTCTGAGTCAGTGGCGACTTTCTTGCTTGGGGTTCTCATTAACTCCTCAATCCCTCCATGTTGAAATATTCTCATAGTCTCCTGGACCGTGAATTCTCTAAAGACAAAGGATTTCTGTGACATTCACTTGCACGGTACTTAGTAGAGTAATGGGTATTTTGCAGAGCTGACTCAGAGTATAATGCTGAGGGTATCTTGGTTCTTTAGTAACGCCTGCGAGTCTCACTAATGTGTTATTTATAGGAGCGACGAAGTCCCCTCCGTGTCCTCTAACGGTTGGATAAGCATTAAATGTAGTATCCGTTAGCTAAATCCGGCAGATGCTCCGATCAATTGCTTCATTAATTCACTCAGAACGACTATCTGTGCGTTAAATGCTGTAATGGTTACCGAAAAAAGCACATTTAATGGCTATTTTTTCGACCGACACTGTAACGGTTACTTCTCTGGAGTGTTGCGTCAAACCGTGCAGCAGGTGAATATAGGTCCTGGGAAGTTTGTTCGTAGTATCGCATTTATTTTCTCTAGGTTGTTGCCTTTTAAACTTCGCAATCGAGCGGCTCTTTATCTTTCTTCTCTCTCTCTCTTTTTTCTTTTTTGCCCGCGCAGCGTTAACAATGTTGTGCGGTATAGAGACCGTTCTTAACAAGTTACATATACATATTCAGTAATATCTAGTGCCTAATTTCAGTTGTTTTTGACACTCAGGATTCTTCTCTTCTTCTTGATCATTCAGGGTGTTGTGGAGCAGAGCTATCGTGATAAAGCTTTAGTCTACTTCCATTTATCAGATTTGGCAATGTATCTCCGACTAAGGTAGTTAACTGGACTGCGCCACCATTAGTAACATGTATAATTTTGTATGGGCCAAGCCAATGCATCTTAAACTTTTCAGGGAACTTTATGAATTTACTATCATATAAGAGAACTAGATCACCTACCCGAAAAGACTTATTCTTGATGTGGCGATCGTGCCATGCTTTTTCCCGTTCTTTATGCACTTGCTGGTGGAATCCTGCAATGAAACGATCCTCTTCCAACCCAATCAAGTGTAACAACCTCTCTTCCAGTGTTGCACGATGTGCCATTCCTGTGAATGCAGCTATTCTCAAGCTGGGAATAATATATTCCATTGGCATGATTGCTTCCTTCCCATAAGCCAATCTGAAAGGGGTATGTCCAGTTAATTTCTTGTAGGTCGTTCTGTATGCCCATAATACAGAAGGAATGTGCATGTCCCAGTCATCGTGGTTTATATTGCATAACTTAGTTAATGCATTCTCCAGTACTTTATTGAATGATTCAATAGCCCCATTTTCCTGCGGATGCTAAGGTGTGCTGCATTGATGATGGACGTAGAATTCTTCAGTCAAAGATTCAATAGTTTTGTTCAAAAACTGAGTGTCTTGATCACTCATCAAAATTTTTGGGCATCCAAACCTTGTGAGGATGTTCTCGTACATAAATTCTGCGGCTATAGTTGAGTTGCAATTTTTCACAGGTTTTGCTTCTGCCCATCTGGTGAGGTAGTCAGTCGCGGTAATAATGTACCTCGCGCCAGTTATCTTCCCTAGTGGGTTAATAGGTCCCACAAAATCAATTGCCCATTTTTCGAATGCCTGCAAATTTAGCTGAGGATTCAATGGCATTTCATCTCTTCTTGACGGTTTCCCTGTTCTCTGACAGACATCGCAGTTCTGGCAATGTTCTTTGGCGTCCTTATGGATTGTAGGCCACCATATCCCTGCACGCAGTATTTTCTGTGCAATATCCCTTCCTGCATAATGACCTCTTGAGGCTCATGAATGTGCATCAGCTAATACAAGTGGTTTCTCGTGTTCTAATACACATGTTCGCAGCACTTCATCAAGTCCTAACTTATAGAGCTGACATGCAATAATGGTAAAGTCTGTGGCTCGTACTACCAGCTACTTCTTCTGCTGTGTTGTGAGCTCTTCTGGTGCGAGCCCTGTAGTTAAAAAATTTATGATGTCCTTATAATAATCATTGACCACTTGTATGGCAAACAACTGTGCATCAGGCAGATTGTCTTATAGATTCGTAGGTTCTTCTCCTGACTCGATCCTTGATAAATAATCAGGGCCTAAATTTAATCTTCCTGGCTTGAATATTATTTCAAAATCACACTCTTGGAAGAGTAATAGCCATCTTCATATTCGTCCCCCTAACAATGGCTTATTGAATAGGTATTTCAATGCAGAATGGTCAGTAAACATAGAGAAGTGCGCACCAAGCAAATAGTGTCTGAATTTATGTAGTGCATATACCATTGCAAGTCCTTCCCTTTCAATAGTGGTATAGTTCTTCTCAGCAGATGACAACTTTCTGCTTGAAAATGCAATGGGATGATCAATTCCTCCTTCTCTTGGCTGCGCAAGAACAATACCCAATCTTATACATGAAGCATCAACATGTACGTGAAATGGCTTTTCCCAGTCTGGAAAAACCAGGATCAGCGCGGTGACCATTTTTTCTTTCAATGTGTCGAATCCTTTCTCGCAGTCCTCATTCCAGATGAATGGTGCATCCTTTTTCAAAAGATTCTCCATTGCTATGATTATCTGTGCATATCCTTTTATGAATTTCCTGTAGTATCCGGTATGCCCTAGTGTAGTGCGCAATTGTTTAACTGAATTTGGTGTATGCAAGTTTACAATAACTGCGATCTTCGCAGGATCAACCATCAATCCGTGCTTACACACAATGTGTCCCAGTAGAATCCCATAAGGAACACAGAAAATACATTTCTTTAAATTCAATGAAATCTGATGCTGCCTGCATTTTTCTAGCATCATCCTGAGGTTCGCGGCATGGTTCTTCAGTAACCCAAAGATGGTCCAATCATCAAAGTAAACTTCTAAAAACTTGTGGATGAAGTCTTTGAATGCTGCGATCACTACTCTTGAAAATATGGCTGGTGCATTCTTCAAGCCAAAAGGCATCACTATATACTGAAATGACCCCCATTATGTTGCAAAAGTCGTTTTGTGCCTATCGGCTGGATCAATTTTTATCTGATGGTATCCAGAAAATCCATCAGTAAAAGAGTATGCTTCATTCCCTCCAACGTTATCAAGAACTTCATCGGTAAATGGTGTAGGAAATGGATCATGCATAAAGGCATCATTCAACTTTCTGAGGTCAACATAGATCCTAATCTCATCCTTTGTTTTCTTTTCTTGGATTACCATTGGGATTATCCATTCACATTCTTCAACCGGCTCAATAATTCCTGCATCGAGCATTTTATCAAGTTCTGTCTTAACTCGTTCTTTGTAGCGTGGATTCAGTATATATGGCCTTTGTTTAATAGGTTTCACTCCAGGTTTAAGAGGAATTCTCATGACTCCTAAGTCTCCTAGAATACCTTTCATCTCTGTGAACTTTGTCGAGAATACTTCTTGATATTCCTGTAACATAGCTATGATCTCTGCAACTGTGTCATCATCCCAGTAGTCTCCTATTGCTGCGAACTTCGGCTCTTCACTAGTACCGATGTTCACTTTCTTTGTTTTGACCAGTCCACTCATATCGGGAATTTCTAATGGAGGCCCTTCTACCTCGCGTATTCCTTTGGATTCAGGTATTTTTATATTGCGCGAATCCTCCTCATCTCTATCTTCAACTTTTTCAGCTATGTTGTAGCAGTCCAAAGGTTTCTCTACCTGTTCTGACCATTCTGGTTGTAGATTGGCGAGTACGTTGTTTGATTCAAAAAACTCTTCTAGTGTTATGTTTTCCTCCATGCAGTTTGGTCTGAATATGTTTTTTTTTATAAGCTGTAGCGCATCATTAATAGTCGGATGGTCATCTACAAAGCCAAAATCCTTTTGGAATCTCGCAGTGAAAGAAGACCAATTCGCAGTTCCTTTCTGCAGCTCCTCATCCAAGTACCATTTCTTTGGAATAGGCTCCTCCAACATATGCACAAAGAGATGTACCCATTCTGTCTGTGGTCTTTCTTCCCAATCTCCTATACAAGCTGTAACATGATCCTATGGGCTCATTTGGCCATTGTATTTCTCAAAAGGTAGTGTAATCTTATCGCCAAACCTGATTTGCATGCCAATTCTGCATTGTTCCCAAGATGTCAATGTTTTGTTATGTGTAGCCCACCATCTAGCAGGTGTTTCTCTGAGTGCCATGTATAATGTTGAGATGCGATGTTCATCTGCCACTGCTACAGTGTATTATTTGGTAAATTAATAGACGTTAGCTGTACCATCATAAGTGGGGATTGGACTTACCTGCTTTCCAATCCAGCAGAGTGACTTTGTAATTGTCGCGCATCTCCTAGCAAATACTTCATGCATTCTATGTTGCCAGTTTTCTAATCCTGCCTCAGAATCTGAGATGCAAGAACTATCGCAACGCCAGCTGATCGTTCCATCCATAGTAGGATCAATATAATCCGCAACATTTGTTTTCATTTGATAGATACGGTCAAGGTCTTGAGCTATGTACTCTTCCTGAATAGGTTCGACATATCGCTCCCCCTGTGAAGGATCCAATGGTGCAACGACCCTTATGTCATTGCCTTCAAATATCATTTTCATTGTTTTCAGATTGATGACAGTGGAGTTCTTCATTGCCCAATCGATGCCTAGTAGTGTTGGATAAGGATTGCTATCATCTACAATTTCAATTACTTCGAAGTCTGCATAACTTCACACTCCATCAATGTCGACAATGGTATTGGTTAACCTTTCGAGCGGTATAACTATGCCTTGATTAGCCATTCTTAACTGTATAGGTGACCACTGTAACTTTGGTTTTCCCATCGCCTGCCATGTCTACTTGGTTAAGACATTCACTTCAGATCCGAGAACAAGAATGATCTGGTCCATCTCGTAGCCTCCTATCTGTGCATTGAACTGCATTTCCCTGTCGGTTCTTTTGGGACTTCTAATGTTATGTACTGCACCATTTGCTATTCCTTTCTTACTGCATGATTCGTACTGATTTATCAATATTTCAAATTCCATAAGAGTTTCCTTGTTTTTAAATAACTTAATGCAGCTTTGTAGGAACTGCGCAATACAATTAGAGGTATTTGGGGCAGTGCGCATATGATCATATGCCAGTGGCATGTCTTGTATTTGTGGTTCTTGACTTTACAGCAGAATCCTTGGTGAAAAAGGTGGTGGTTGTTTAAACATGTCCCGCGCTTCTTTGAATATTTCTTTGTTTTTCTGTAAGTTCAATGGAGGTGCTTTCCTAGGAGCTTTTCTTATCCCTACTGTTTCTCCAGGGTTTTTCTTAGGACCCGTTGTTCCAGAAGTCAAGGCTTCTGTGCTGTTGTCTTTTCCTATATCAGTGCCACTTCGGTTACTGCGTTGACACTCTGACTTGTGGGTCTGTTCTCTGATGCGATCAACTGGATGTTAGGGTTCGGTGATTCTGTTCTTCTCCTCTTTTTCATTTCTACCTCAAGCACCGGACAATCTTCAATCACATGATCAAATGATTTACAGTAGTTACATGTGGTGCATGGATTAGTACATTCTCTGGATACGTGACCTGGAAGGCCACAGTTATAGCATATTACCTGGCCTCGTCCTCTTCCTTGATTTTGACCAGTATTTCTTCCTCTCCCGTGATATCCACCACCGCGGCCTCTATATCCTCGTTGATCATAGTGGGTGTTCTCTTGCTTTGGCTGATTTCCCCCTTGAACGCGGTACATTCCAACACCTTGCATTGCTTCCATGTCTCGCTTTCTTTCATTCATCAGTTCATAAGCGCGACAGTTGGACTCATCATGTCCAATTGACTTACAGAAATTGCAGTATAATTTTTTAGGTGTTTTTACATATTTTTGTATCAGGTAGCAGTCCTTAGGTCTGTGTCCTCTGCTTCTACAAATTTCACACCATGGTGCCTGGTTCTGATTCATATTTATTGGGTTTGGTGCGCCACTGTTAAGGTATTCTTGAAATAAGGGGCAATGTTCTCTGGTGTGGCCCTCTCCTTTGCATCCTGTGCACCAAACTTCATGTCGTTGTTCATGTCTCTGCTCTTTTCCATTCTTCATACCTTGTAATTCTAATGTCAAGGTAGCCAATTGGTTCTGGATCTGTATCATCCCCGAACTACTTTCTCCAATTGGTGAGGCTTCCAACTTCATTGTGATCTCCAAGGCCTCAGCTTGAGATACAACCTTCTGTTGCATTAGTGGTTGTCTGATGTGGGGCAACAGCACATCAATGAACCATTCTTGATGCTATTGCGGAGCTATAACAAAGCTCACTTGGTCCAACAATGTTTTGAATTTTTGGTCGAATTCCCAGACTGATTCAGTAGGTTTATGCTTGATTTCTTTCAACTCCGTTATGCACTGTGATTCTGATTTGGGTTTCTTAAACTCAGCTGCAATCACGGTCTTGATATCTTCTAAGGTTCTTGGTTGTGTTTGAGAATACTTCATAAACCAATGCAGCGCTTTGTCTCTGAAATTAGTTATGAGTTGCACTCTCTTGATAGCATCATCTGTAACTTGCTTAACACTCCACAAGGCTTCGCATAGAAACCAGTGCTGAACAGGGTCTTCCTGACCCGTTCCTTTGAATATTGGCAGTTTTATATCATTATCTGTCATTCTGCTTCCAGATTTTGTACTATCCTGAGACTAATTCCCTGTGACAAAAGTAGATACAGGTTGTTGGATCGTGCTAGGAATAGTATTCTGGGGAATGGGATGAGATGTAGTGTTGTGAGCACTTGGTCCTGCGGTGTTAGTAGTATTACTAAGTTGTGGAATGCGCTGTGTGATGCTCGCAGCGGATGGGTTCTAGACTGATTGATTATGAGGTATAATGCGTTGGATTGTGGCTGACAAATGAGTGTTCTTACTATTGAGGTCACATGGAATTTCGGTATTTATACGAGTTCTAGAGGATGTGGGTTTCTTCTCATTAGTAAGCTTGTATCTCTTTCCACTTCTCAAACTATGGTTTTCTTCGTCAGAATCAATGTATGTGTTCTCTACCATGATAAAGTTTGAACTATTGCTGCATTCTTAAAACACCTTTCTCAGCTAAAAGCATTTTAATGTATAGGGTTAGGTTTTTCAAAAACTTACCTCTGAATCCTTCAAAAAAGTATGCTTCAGCTTGGCTGTATGATTTTAGCGTATCTACAGCGAACTTGGTCACAAAACCTTCCAGTATGCTATCAACCCAGAAGTCGACTACTCATGATAGGGGGCTGTCGATTGCTTTGAGTTGTTCAGTAAGCTCCGTACTCCACTATGTAGGTACTCCACCTTGGGAACAATTCTTTCTTTCTGCTAGGCGCGATATCCACTCATGTAGTTCGTTTGGAAACGATGCCCAAAAAATTTCATGGATGTCTCTCCACAAGTATTTATTCAACCACTATTCGTCAGATAGATGCGGGTGTCTGTTTTCTTTCTTTGTGAAGTCTCTTTCGATCTTATCGCACCAGGCCCATATTTCTTTCTATTCTGGATGCCAACTGTCAGACATTACTTTTCTGAATACACTATCGCATCACCGATCTTAGCGTGGCAACGGAACCATTTGTTGGTCGCAGCACTGTTCTAGAGGTTTTTCATTGTAGACCCAGGTACTTCACAGTACAAAATACCAACAAAACCCCTATTCACTGGCCCTTTCAGCAACAGACTGTAAGTAGCTTGAGGTCTCACCCGAGGTGAAGTTGAGGGGGTAGTTGCAGAAGCAGGTTTCCACAACCAGGTGGTGCGATAGATTCAGCTGATTAATGCGCAGCGCAGTGATGGACTGTGCAACTGCGTAGGTGACTGCGCGAAGTCTTCTACTTCGCGTCAAGACTCTTCAAGATACAAGATATTGGCCACCTTAGTGCGGCCCCAAGCCATGCAGTGGGTTTATGAGATATGATCACTCCTTAGTCAATTCTTAGTCTATACACATTTAATCATTCATCCTTACTTAGCTTTGATAAACACCATAACCTATGCAAATATGTGAGATGCGCAGTGTTGTGTGCTTTGATACTGCGATTTAATCCTTAACACTTAACCGTGTGGTTAACCCAGAGATCCATTCATATAAGAGCTTATAGGTACTTGATACTTAACCATGTGGTTAACCTAGAGATCCATTCCTACAAGAGCTTATAGGTGCTTGACTGTTACACTCATCCACATATGAACTACTTAACATCTTATTCCATCCCCTTTTACGGTGAATACAGATAAAAGAAACATAGATCAGATTACTTTAATTCCTAGCATTCTTATTATGATTAACTCAACAAATAACCAAGACAACCATGCACAACAATCACACAACACAGGATTTAACGTGGTTCACTCCCCCGGGTGGGAAGCTACGTCCACAAGAACTATTGTTTTATTATCTTAGGAAAGTGTACAACAATTCTTCATCTATGCACTCAGCTACAGATGCCTTCTTCCTCAAAAGTAGGTCTCTGTGCACACAGCTACAGAGCCTTTACAATGGCTTCTTTCTAAAAAATCCTAACAATACTCGCTAATACCCCAAAAAATGTTAACCCTTTCCCATACAAAATTGCCTTATAAATAGATCATGCCCGTAGGTCATGTCTTTACATCACGAAAGTGAAACCCTTAGGTTTACAAAACTTTCCACGGTCTTTTCCAAAACCAGACTGTTGGTGTCTGGTAGCGAATCTTCAGTCGTTGCCAATCTGGGTGTAGACACGTTGCTATCCGCCCCTCTGTCATGCGCGCCAATAGCTTGCTTCCACTGAGTTGTTCCTTCGTTCACAACTTTTGACAATAAGTTCAATGGTAGTTCTCTGATTGTGTGACCCAATGTCTATCTCGATCTGCACCTACCCACTGCTTGGTAGTTATCGACGATCTTTGCCAAAAAATTGGTCTTTTGTGACCTAACCAAAATAACTGTCGTCTTCCATCCATGTTCTGCTTAGTTGGATCTTCGTCAACGTGGCACATCGTGGTGCTGTAACCCTTGCGGTGCTAACCGCGCGGTCCTTCTGACACTGTGCTGTGCGCAACGTCACAGCGTACCAAAACTGTGCTGCGCTTCTCCTCGCAGTTCTCAAAACTAGTTTCTCCAAAATGCCCCACTTGACCCAGGCCCAACAGTTTCAGTTGGCCTTCTAGCGTGAAGGTGAAGATGAGAAATTTTCCAAGCCCAAAGTCCAGCAAGTGCAGCAGCGGTGGAGTTGTTGTGATCAGTCTCCAAGTGGGAGATTGTTGGTTGTGGAGCCAAATCTTCCAGTCTCATAGATGATATTGTCTCAACCGTGCACCCCAAAGGACTGTACACTCGTTCCCCAACCTTGGGGTTCGAGGTTGTTTTCGCCAACAGTTTACGAGCCCATGATTTTGGGTAACCCGTGGTATTTTTCCATTTTATTTCCCCTATCAAAAAGAAATACATTGTAATACGGCTAGGGTTGATGTATTAGATTTTATGCATTGTAAATATCTCTAAGATCGGAAAAGAGAGACTGTGAGAGAGTGTGAAGAGGAAGTGTAGCGGCTGTGTTGCAGGTTGTATCCCTTCACTTTGTTGGACAGTATAATAATAAGGACTGACAATTTCAGTGTGGACGTATCCCATCTTGGGTGAACCACTATATATTGGTGTCTCTCTTGTAATGTGTTTGTGTGATTATATTTGCATTTATGTTTGTTGTTATTGCTCTACAATCTTATTTTTCTAAGAGTTTAAACAAACAAAAAATCTGAAATGGCTTACTCGACATGACTGAAACCTTATCTAGTGTACTTTTGTTTTTTTTGTTAGAAATATTTGGGCCAACTATAGCTGCACCACAACTAGTTGCAAAGCCCTCGTGATTATGCCAAAACATTCTTAGAGCACGCTTTTTAGCTCCATGTGAGAGCCCTATGTATAGCGAGCTTGGCATCCTAAATCACTGGATCAAACTCCAAAAATGACATCATATATCTATAAACCAATAAAAAATTTATAAATAATAATTTAAAAACAAACTATAAGGAAACTGGTAAAATTAATTTTTAGTACGGCTAATAGCTCAAGCTAGTCCCTATATGTCCCACATAATAATATATACTAGCACAACCACTTAACTTGTGACAAGTGGATAGGTCACAAGTTAAGTGCCATGAACAAGTTATCTATTACTTGTTCTCCATGCTTAGGTGTAATCACCTCTTGTCTATGCCACAACCACCTGTTACTTTCTTTGGTTAAACTGGTTGTCATTACCTATTATCCATGCATGAGCTATGATTTATCCATGCATCAACTACCAATTATTTTTTATATTTATTTTTTTTATAATTTTTTGTTTTGAATTTTAAACTACGACCATAAAATCGATATGGACAATACATTTGTCCCATCCTCCTTCAATCTAGAAAAAACATAAATAATAGTCCACCCCAAATTCTAAGATATAAACACGTATAGGTGTAATTAAGATAATTACACCCTAGGCATTCAAACAACAAAAGGCCATCCATGCCACTGTAGCTGGATTCCTTGCTCATTGAGCCAATGTTATGCTTCCAAGTATATTTACATTGGCATCCAATAGATTAACGCCATGTCACCTCACCTTACCACATTTATGTCCGATCCACCAACTCCTCTGCTACACGCCTTCTCCTCTACCGTATTCCTTCTTCTCTCCTGCACCTTTGCTACACGCCTTCTCTCCATAAGTTTTTGCAATTCCTTTAAACGTCGAGCTGCTTCAGGTCGCCTTCTTCTTCAAAAATCTTGGCAACGGCCTCGTGCTCCTCCTTTAAGCCACTGAGATACATGCAATCAAGTGAGGAAACAATCGTGGGTGCTACAACAGAGAGCTCTACAGGTTGTTGCACATTCCATTTCCCAGTCCCGTTCATTCCAAACTTGTCCAACATCTTATCCAAAAGCTCCCCACTAACATAATCATCCTCCACAGTGAAAATATCGGCAGTGATCTCAACCAGAAAACTCTCAAGATCAACTCTATTCCACTCTGCAAAGGTCTCCGCCAGCTCCTGATTGCTTGGCCCCCAACATGTTTCAGCACATCATAAGCATCGGATATCAACTACATGTATCCATACTCTATGCCATTGTGAACCATTTTCAAAAAATTCCTCGCCCTTCCGTTTCCCATGTAAGTAACACAGGGCCTATCATTGACCTGCGCAGTGACCTTAGTGACCACGTCTTCGATGTACCTGTAGTAGGGTAAAAGTTTTAAAGGAGCCATAGCAGAAGAAATGTCAGTTTTAAAGAAGCCATTACCGAAAGAATGGGAAATTTAATCATTTGATCTAATTAAAAAAATTGGGGGCATACCATTTTCAATAGGTGATCTATGTTGGAAGCTATTATATGAACTAGCCGGGAATTAAAATTTAACTCGCCTGTAAGCCTCGATGGTGCCGCCAGGCATTAGCGAAGGGCCATAGCGATCCCCCTCCTCACCACCAGAGACCCCCATTCCCAAATACAGCAATCCCTTCTCAACCACCTACCTTGCCCTTTATTATGTGTTCTCGTACCACTTGTTGCCCCCATCAACGATGCAATCACCGGCCATGTAGTCGAAAAGCATGCAGATTGTCTGGTCCACCAGTGCCCCAGCCTTGAGAAGAATTATCACTGACCTCGGCTTCTTGATCGACAGCACGAAGTCCTTGGGATAGTCACATATCCCTTGAGTGGCAAGTCGCCTTTATACCAGGCATGCTCCACGGTTTCATCCACGCGACTTGTTGTGCAGTTATAGACAGAGATCGAGAGTCCCTTCTCCGCAACGTTGAGGGTGAGGTTCTGGCCCATCACTACTAGACCCATCATCCTGATTCTTGAAAGCGCCCCAACAACATTTGCAAGAAATTGAATGCAGGTAAGAATCAACAATTGAGTGCAAGTAAGTAAGAGGAAGTAGATTGGAAATTGAATGCAGCTAAGTCGGTGGATAAGTCGATGGATAGATAGCTTGTAAGATGTTTATGGTGTTCTATTTTAATTAGAAACTTCTATGTGCCTTTTACGTTACGCGCTTCCCTCGGAGCACCAGGTTTTGATCGCTTCCCTTTATTTTGATCTATTTGTTCGTTTTCATTTTGAACAAGTATTCATTAATCAATTGTTCAGATTCTTTGGTCGATTGCTTGTTTTCAGGGGATGCATTTTCTGTGTGCACACAAAACGATTTCTTTTAAGGTAATTTGAACTTCATCTCCAGGTTTTTACATCTTGTGAATTTAATGAAATTGATTGTATTAATTAATCTGGTTGTTTCGTGTTCGAAATATGTTGTTTTTAAATCTTGTGTATTTAATAAAAATGTCTTAAAATTTGGATGTTTTACTTCCGGAATTTTCGGTTTTCTTAATATCTTATGAACTTAATGAAAATGTCTGTTAAATTTGGTTAGGATGTTTATGTCCATGATCTATTGTTTTCGGTTATTTGATGCCTACGACGTGTTGCATAAGGTAGTTGAAGTTTGTACATGCGACGCGGTGAATGACATCTGTGCAAGACAGAACCTTAAAATTTGAGAAAATCAAGAAGGCTTATATTTATCAGAAATTCTTCTAAAATGAAAATTTAAATATTTGCTACTAAAAAGTATTTTTATGGAAACCGCATGATTAGTATGTGAAACTTTAATAAAGATTACGGTTGGAAGAATATCGGGTTTTATTTAGGATCTTTAAGACGTGGCTTTCTTTATTGAAACTACACTCTGTTGAATATTTTGAGTCTAGCAGGTAATCACGTTTTTTGGCTTTGTGTATAAGATTGCTTGTCGGTGTTTTGTACCGAAAACTCTTGCATTAGTTGTATTAAAATTTTTAAATAAGGATGTAGCCAATGTCTTCCTAGCGGTAGTTCATCCAATTCTTTAAAGAATTCTCATAATGCACAGGGCTCTATGCTTGCCAAGGATCATTTTGTGAGTCAATGGCAAAGCGAGCACTGAGCAGACATATAAATACAGAGGAAGTGTTGGATGTTGTTTCCGGATTCTGAGCGTAAAGGATTCTAAATTTATCAAAGATTATTATGATACCTTGTGCTGCAACTACTTGATTAGAAAAAAGAAGGGCTTAGATTGATTAGAAAAAGTACTAAGTGATTTTCTTTCACTTCAACACAAAGAACTGTTATTAAAGGCAACAATTAAGCCTCTTGTATTATTATGTTTCGATATGTCCTACTAAAATCAGGAGGGAATGTGTATATTTCATCAAGTTACTTTCTAACCATTGACCATAATGTGCCTATCCTTTTCGTCTATGTTTGTGGCAATGTTATGTAGTACACTACGCAAACTATTGGTTATTAGGAGCAAGTAAAATGCATATCCTATTTTGTTTCAAAGTCATGCTAATATTTAGCAGAAAAGGGCCTCAACGCTTATTGAAACAAAGTATGGGCTCCAATCAATCATAAGGCAGAGATTTTTTTTGACTAGCAATGTTACAGTTAGAAAAATTTTAGAAGCATGAAAAAACTCTTTTATGTTCCAGAGCTTTTAAGTTTCCTTTAGCATGTAAGAGTAAGAGTAGAATCAGACTAAGTTTGTTAGACTGGAACGAAATCTCACCAAGAGGATATGCAAGTGTATTAATAACTTGCAATTGTGGACACCACATAGATAACAAACAGAAGCTAGAAGGCCCAGAAGGCTTGACATTGACACTGTTAATTTTACCAGATGTAAGTACAAATGGCAAATTTTTTGGATTCACAGTTATTATTTTATACCTTTTGCACATTTCCTTTTTCAAAACCATGCTCCTTCCAGCAGAAAAATGTCATCTTTTCATTTTTTGAAGAACTTGAAAGAATCTATTAGATTGACAAGAGGTTTGTATGTTTCTCTTCACTTTGTGGCTTGAAAACATTTCAGGTAGGAAATCTAGGGTGAATTTGAATGAATTACTTTAGCTTTTCCAATTCCCAATTAAAGTTTTCTTTGTCATGTTTATCTTATCTATTGTAATTAGTCATAACAGAGTTTTAGATTTATGTTAATAGAGTTTATATATTTCATTTCTAGAAATGCTTGTCCTACTCGAAGAATGATGGTATCCTCTGTCCTTTCAAAGAAATCTACAAATATTTATTACATTGACATGTGATTTGTCTATTGCTACTCACTATGGAGTTCGAAATCTTTTGTCTAAATATAAGATGAATTTAGAATGAGTTACTTGTATATATTCCAAATAAAGCTCTTTTTGCTAGTATTTTTGCAATACTTTCTCTTCACTTGATCACCAGGTGTTAGGACTGGAATTGTACCTAGTCCCTATTTGCTTTTTTCTCAATTTGTCATTCCTTTCTACTTCTATCTTATTTTATTTTAAATTGAATAGTTTTGATTTTCTTTTTATTTTCTATGCTATGAATGTTATTTTATTTTATTTTGTTTTACCTCTATCCATAGTGGCTTATTAAAATATTTCATTTCATCTTATAGTCTTCAAAATACTTATTTAAAGTTTTCCCTAATTCTTATGATTAAAGTTTAACCTTTATGTTGAGCTTGTTTGCAAAAATCTTCATAAGGAAACATTCCCACAACGTAGTAATTAAAACTGCATTCACTAAGGCGCTGCTGGAATCCGAAATCATGGAAGTTCATGGTTAGTTCATAGAAACTGCTGGCATATTTGTTTTGTTTATGATCGAAGAGTACCAAGGAGCTATTTGTTACATTATAACACTTGTCAAATTCATGATAAGATCTTAAGATAGGGGAATGCCACGAATTCTAGAATGGGAAGCCACGTATTTTCAGATTTGTCAAAATTTCTAATTCTGTTTAGTTCCAAGAAGCTAGTTAGTGATTAAATGTAGGATTTATGGGTAAGAGTGGTAAAATAAGTCGGTTCGAGCCAACAGAAACAAGTTGGGCCACCATTTTTCCTGAATGTGCAACGTTGTTCAAGGCAGTTGGATGGTTTGAATTTTTTGAAAGAATTACAAGTTTCAATGTCAATGTTACTCACACCTTCACTCAGAATATTGTTAATAGCACTGTAAGATTTAATACTTTGAAGTTTGAAATGACTGAAGATCTAATTGTTGAAGCTATTAGTGTGCCCTCGGAAGGAGAATCATGGTTTAAGAAAACCCCTTTTGACTTCAAACCTAGCACATTTCTACTACCTGGATGTGAATCCCTTGACTGGAGCAAAGGGGTGCATTTAAACTAACTTCAAACCGGAGTGGAAGGAAGTTATTGGAATTGTACAGAGCTATATTACATGTGAAGGCAGGTTTGCATCAGTATTCAATTACCATATTAGGTTTTTGTTGCACTTAAATCAACAATATAAGATGAATTTACCGTTCTTCCTACGCAAAAGCCTCCAGAAGATGTCGAACAGGATCAAAAGCCACACTGACCATACAAACCAGTCATTATTTCATCATGGCTTATTCAAGTTTATTGTTTTGTTAGTCTTGCAGAAGCAGAATCGAAGTTGGGACCATTTTTTTTTTTGGTCAGGGTTTGTAATCGAGCAAGACGAACATGAAAAGAAACATATCCCCAACAAACAATCTAGCTTTGTGAAGAAATTCAAAAGGGATACAGTTGAAGACGTAATACAAGAATATTTACAGAATGATAATGTACAGGAAGAGTTTATAAATGTTGATGATGCAGAGCAAGAAAACATGACTGAAGATGAGCATGAATGCATTCCTGAAGATCATACAATGAAAAATGTAGCTGGTTCAAATCAGGAAGAAGTTGAAAATTCGGTTGAGGTAGAGGAAAGTTATGTCTGCAAAGAGGAGAACTTAGCCCCAATTTCTCTTACTACCAATACCAAGGAGAATATTTTTCAAGTTCCAGACTTTAAAGCTGATGTAAAATCTTTGGCAGAGCTTGAAAAGCCTAAATGACGACCTAAGACTAGAGCCACCAATAAACTTAGACTGAACATGAGGAGGATTTTGAATCCTATGCTATAAAAGGAGAAGGTAACTATAATTTAGGATTCTTCAAGTGAAGATGATAGAAATAGAAAAGAGGAGTTGAAGCTACAGTAGGGTCAAACAAGTATAGAGGAAGATCAAGTAACGATACCAGAATCATCTAAAGTATGTGAAGAAGTTGCAGAACATGAAGTTATTCCTAGAATTGAACAGGGAATGACTTCAATGGCTTCATTTTCAGATGCAGCAGCGAGGAATAGGAAAGAAGAAGACTTGATTTTCAAGAAGTTGAATATCCCATTGCGATCAGACCAAGATTCAACATTGCATGGAGATGTTCAGATGGACAGAGAGATAGAAAATTTGAAGAAATCCTTACAGCATCAAAGAACACGGGTTACATTTATGACTGAATCAAATGAGAGACTTATGATAACAAATAAAAGGCTAAGGGAAGACCTGAAGATGTCAATGCTCATTATCAAGAGTTGATTGTAGTAGCAAAGGAAGCCTTAAGAAGAAAAGGAGAAACAAAGATTCAGGCTGAGAAATTAACCAAGCAGACCCAAGATTTGAGCAAACAGAATAAGATGCTGTCAAACAAGGTTCAAAGCATGGATGCAGAGTAGGATACACATGATACAAAATCTCATGCATTGGAAGGAATAGCAATGTTAGCAGAAGCTGCTAAGCAGTTATAATGCCACCTGGTGCATAGTTGTCCAAGTATTTTGTTTTAGTTATCTTATGTATAGTTGTTGATAGTAATTTTGGTAATCTTAAGACATTCGAAAGATAATGTATAACTACTTTATGTAACTGTTTCGAAGCTTGACCTAAAAGTAGTTATGAAACTACATTTTTGTGAATGATAAAAGGAAGAAAAAATAGACTAAGGGGGTTGGAATTTTGTTCGAGAAGGGATATAGGACTAATGCATTGATGTATTATCAAACTGATGCTATATAATCTCATGTAAGCTCTTTTTGAAGACTGATATTGACCTGAATATATATATATATAAGCCACTTATTGTCTCTCTTTTGTTGGTTATGTTTATGGCCTGTTTGACCACTCAATTTATAACTTCATTTCTTGATAAAGTATTATTCATGTAAATGCTTATGAGTTTGTGGATAGAACCAGTTTCTTGTTTTATGAATGTTAATGGTTTATTTATGTGTTTTAAATCTTTATACATCAGCTCTTCTTTATTGCTTTATGATTTAGTGTTTGCATTTGTTTGATGATTAAACTATTCTCTTCTTTTGAATGAAGCTTTTAAACCAAAATCACATAAAAACCAATTCATTTTCCTTCAGTTTTTATTGAGATTTTCCTAGCTTGTACCTTCGTAGTCTAGGTACAATTTCTAGCACAAACACTAGGATTGGTCCCACCTGAGATTTTACAACAGTTTCCAGAAAAAGTTATGTTTTCACATGCATTTTACTTGAAACTTGCCCATGTATTTTAAATTTTAGTAAAACAATTTTTTTAAGAATTCTTATTTATAAACAAAAAAAACACACTTTGATACATTGGCTATTGCCGCTGAGAAGACATTGGCTACATCCTTATTTAAGATTTATTATGTCCCCGCTGGGGACAATATATGAATCAATGATTCATATTAATATGTCCGTACTTGCGGAATTTCATTTTTCCTTCTAACGTTTATGTGAAAGTTAAATTTTTTTATATTAAATGTATTTTAAAACAAACATTTACTTGCATGCTAATTGGTCCATAGTTTCTTACATTGTTCTAGATTTTAGCTCCCCGGGCCTCGGTGGCGGAAAGACGTCATCTAGGTGATAAATATTGTCTTGTGAAGCGTACCAGTGTCAGTCCTAAAGTTTTTTTATCTCATTCCTGTATGTAATAATTAGTCGCAGTTGGGATCCTGGACGCTTGACAACCCGCTCATAATCGTGGAAGGTGCTAAGGTGTCCGTAATTCCCATGCTGTCGAAGACCCTCAACCCTGTCACTGGATAAACCCGACCGTCGATTTGCCTTTGGCGTCCTTCAAGACCCCCAAAAGCCTAATGTCTCTCGGGTTTCCTCAATTTAAAAGGCGACAGAGTCTGGCAGTGGAGAAACAGAGTCACCGCGCATGCCGCCTCCCCTGCAGTAGCTGCCTTAGCAGGCCGGGAACTTCAGGCTTGCGATCATTCACAAAATGGTTATGGTATTTATGAAAAACACAAAAGTATCTACCATTGCGAGGGGAAGATGTCTACAGGGGGGCGATATGTACAGTTGCGAGGGGAATATGCAAAAACAAAAGTGTCTACGCACTTATCTCGATCTTTGGACCTGAAACACTCCAATCCAAATGTACTGGTTGCTACATAATTTAAATTTCAATCATAGTTAGTAATATTTGGTTTGTGTGAATCTTCTTTGTTGGGTATTGATATTGATAATGCTTCATTCATATTTTATTTTACAAATGTCCAAATAGAAAAACAGAGTTATAGTCTATATGCACAATACCCAATATCTTTCTCTAGGATTGCTATGCCCAAATAGAAAAACAAAGTAATAGTTGTTATACCCAATGCCGAGTTTTTAAAGTAGTGTATTTGTAATGTAACGGATTTTTCATAACGATTTATTGATCACTTATGTTTATGTACTACTTGTGAAACTCTCCAATCCAAATGTACTGATTGCAGTAGTAAGAACAGAATTTAAATTTTAACCACAGTCAGTATGATTTTGATTTGTGTGAATATGCTTTGTTGGGTACTGATATTGGTACTGCTTCATTGAATTCTAGGAGGTAGAGGGCGCTATAAATCAAATGGAGGATGGTAAATCCCCAGGTCCTGATGGCTTTACGGCCAATTTCTTTCATCATTTATGGGATTTGATTAAAATAGAATTCTGGCAGGTGGTGGAAGAATCTCATAGTATGAAAGGGGTACTCCCTACTTTAAACTCCACCTTTCTTACCTTGATTCCTAAAAATCCTATGGCTGATAGATCTAATCTGTTTAGACCTATATTTTTTTGCAACATCATTTATAAGCTTATAACCAAGGTCCTGGCTAGTCGTCTGAAACCCCTTCTACCTTCTTTAATCTTAGTGGAGCAAATAGGTTTTGTGGAAGGAAGACAAATCCTCGATGGTATTATCTTAGTGCAGGAAGTCCTACACTCTCTCAAGAACACCAAGAAAGCTGGGATGCTTTTAAAGTTAGACTTGTCCAAATCCTATGACAAATTAAACTGGACCTACATGAAAGAAATCATGAGCTCCTTTGGGTTCAACGAGGTTTGGATCAAGTGGATCGCTAATATGACCTCCACTGTGTTATTTTCTATCCTAATTAATGGGAATCCTTCTGCTACCTTCAAACCTTCAAGACGCATTCGCCAACGTGATCCTCTCTCACCCTTCCTTTTTGTGATCATGACTTAAAGTCTTGGCAGGATTATTACGCATCTTGTTGAACAGGGGAAGATCAAAGGTCTGAAATTCCCACCTTATGAGAAGTCTTTAACGCATTAGCAGTTTGTTGATGACACTCTTCTTATGGGACACTCTTCCATTCAGGAAGCTCATCAAATTAAGTAGGATTTGAACCTCTTCTTACGAGCCTCGGGGATGACTCTTAATATGGATAAGTCTTTGATTTTTTTCTTTAATACACCTCCTGCTAGTCAAAGGAACATTATGAGGATTCTAGGGTTTAAGAAGAGTTCCCTTCCAACCAAATATTTGGGTGACCCCTTGTCAGATACTATTCTAAAGAAGGTTTCTTGGGAGGAACTCCTAAATAAAATGCGTGAGAAGCTCTCTAATTGGATGCTTTGGGCTTTAAACCTCCCAGGTAGAGTTGTCATGGTTAAAATTGCGCTTCAAGTGATGCCTCTATATCTGTTCTTTGTGTTATCCGCTCCCAAATCGGTTCTGAAGAACATCAGATATATTCAACGCTCTTTCCTTTGGGGAGGCAATATGGAACATAGAAAGTGGCCTCTGGTGGATTGGGAGACTTTGTGTAATACTAAACAGGAAGGAGGTCTTGGGCTACATGATCCAGAGAATTTGAGTATCATCTACGGAGCTAAGATATGGTGGAGATGGTTAAATCATACTATTGGACAATGGGCCGGTTTTTGGGGTAAGAAGTATGCTTTGGAGGTGGATAATCAGGACTGGGTCAGGATGGATGGGCCGGAAAATGGGCCGCACATTTAGATGATGGCTAGGAAGGGGTGTGATTTGATCAGGAAACATATCTTTTGGGAGGTCCACCAAGGATCATCGGCCAATTTATGGTCTGATGCGTGGCAGCAGGACCAGTCTCTGCTATCTCTGGTTAAGGACATACCTCCTAACTCCCCTGCTTTTACCCATAACTGGAAGACGATTGAGCACTACTGGAAGTAGGAACCTAATGATAGAGGGTTTCGAGTCTGTAATACTGTGAATTGGTGGATAGGAATCTTGGGCATGGAGGTTGGCATGCACATCCACAAAATCTTGCAACAACGACAGATTAAATTTCAGACAAGGAAGGACATTCTGAGATGGGGATTTAAACCTAAAGGTATGTTCACTATGTAGGAGGCATACTGTCTACAGGAAGGTCAGGATAAGGCCATTATTGATTGTAAATGGAAATGCCTATGGGGAGCTAAACTCTGGTCGAAAATCACTCTCTTCCTGTGGTTGGTGTTACGGGGCAGAATTCTGACGTGGGATAACATCACGAAGAGGGGCTTTGAAGGACTGTCCTACTTCTTTCTCTTGGGACTAACTGGGAAACTATTGGACATCTTCTTGATGAATGCAGGTTTTCCTCGAGCTTATGGGGTAAGGGAGCCATGCTTTTCCGGATGTCGGATAGATTGCGAACTGACCCCGCGGGCACGCTCAATTGCTAGAGGAAGGATCCTTTTCAGGGGAAAATCTTAATAGAATTTGGGAACTCTTCCCTGGTTTTATGGTTTGGGAAGTATGGAAAGAATGGAATAAAAGAATCTTCACAGGAAAACATCAGACTAAAGAAGTTGTATGGAACCATATTCAACGAGGCATTCTTGAGACTTTGCAACTAATTCCGTGGACTGAGTAGGATATGAACTTACAGGACAATGAAGTGAGCATTCTGCATCAATGGGGTATATGGGCGTCTCCTATCCATATCGGTCGCAGTCGCCCCCATCGAACTGCTTTGGACAGTCCAGTGGTATGGTCTCCTCCCTCACCTGGGTGGCTTAAACTCAATTTTGACGAGGCTTCGAAAGGAAACCCCAAAAATGCTGGTTACGGTGGAGCAATGCAGGATGACAAAGGGAATGTCATGTACAGTTATTATGGCTCTCTAGTATTTGAAACTAACAATGTGGCCGAATGCGAGGCATTTCTACAGGGCCTGTGTATGGCAAAAAGGCATGGCATAAACTATCTCCACGTGGAGGGAGACTCTAAAGTGATGATTCAGCTAGCCACTCATTTGGCTAATGGAACCAGTGCGGCCAAGCTGGCTCAGTTGTGGCGTATAACCTGCATGGAAAAGATTATTTCATCGCTCAACACGGTTACTTTTCACCACGTCAGACGTAGTGCAAAATGCTTGGCTGATGTGTTGGCTAACCAGGGGGCAACCGCCACGTTGAGGTATGGGAAGGAAAGGGACTCACCATGCCGGCCAGCACATGTCGGGATAAATGTTTGCATGTGGTTGAAAATGACATATGTGGGATAAATGATGTAAGAGGCCTGAATTCTACATAATGTGAAGAGATGGTGCATAAATGTTGGTGTACTATAGATTACAGAGTTACCGAGATGACGGATGATGATCACTTGGATGAGATTATCGCCTGTCCTTCTTTCATTTCCGCTTCCCCGATGATAGAGATGACCAGGGATCTGAAGTGTGGGATGGAAGATGGTAATCGAGTCCCCACGATTAGTATGGATGCTGATGAACCGGGCTATGTTAGCATGACGTCTTCCAAGGACGTTCGGCATTACTACAAGGCCCTTATCATTATGGGTAATTTAATGGCTGTGAGTGGCGTCTGGCCTTTTGTTGATCTATTTGTAACTTCGGAAGATATTCACTTGTATATTGTATTTTTACTTTATTGTATCCCCAACGGAGATGTATTATTCCTCCGATTGGAAGTGTCGTCGGTTGTACTTGCATGTGTCACAAGTTATATTGTAAGTGTCATAACTTATACTTGATGGGTTATTAGACCACCTTGATGGGGTCGGCCCTATATGAGTCATGTGGGCCAAAGGGTTATTAGACCACCCTAGTAGGGGTCGTCCCAGTCAGCATTATGTTAAGTGGTTAAGTTGAGGCCGACCTAGTTGAGTAAAGGTCAAGTGAAAGAAAGAGTATAAATAGAGAGTGTGACTCTCTCATTTGACACATTCTATTATTCACTCACCTTGCATTAGTGAGAGAGAGGAGGAGCGCGCAAGTGGAGGAGGAGAAAGCTGTTGAAGATATCTATCTCTTGGGTTTGATCATGGTGATCCTTTTATTGATGCTTATTCTATCTCTGAGTAAGTTGCGGGTTTTTTCACCTTCTTGGTTTTCCCCGGTGAAATGTTTTGTGTCTCTTGTCTCTTGTCTCTTATGCTTGATATATTGTGCATGTTGTTCTTTTAGTTAAGATCCTAGATCTATTGAATTAAATGATGAAAAAATAACATGGTATCAGAACTAGCCTGAAGGAAGGCATGATATGGCATTTATGAGACTTGTTGCACTTGCGACAAATTGGAAGCTAGGGCTTGATATAGCAAAAACCAGTCATCGTATCACTTTAGCTATAATTCCATTTTGGCGAAGGTTCAGGATCTAAAACGTTTACAAGTCGCAGGTAACATCCCCATGTACCTTGTGTCCGAAGCACAACATATGATTCGTTGTACTTTGTGAGATATGATCCGTACAATCTAGGGTTTCTGCCTCTTCTAGATCTCAATCATAAATAGGTGACCTAGGAAACATGGTCACAAATTGGGATAGGAAGATCCAAATGAAATTCTGTAAAAAATGACAGTAATATTACGAACTTTAGTTTCTCAGGTAAGTTTTTCAGAGGCTGAAGTTGAACCAGTGACACGTGGCACACTGTACAAGTTCTCTCTCCTATTTTATCCCATAAACAGGTCACGTTGCGACACTTGGCATAACTCTCTCTCAGAGAATCCAATTGAGGTCATAACTCTGGGGTTGGAAATATGACAAGTCAGGCTACCACAGGCCGAAGTTTTAGACCTTTTCGATTCGTAATTTATGAGTTACACCAGAAACAATCAGGTGCATATTTATGTCAAAACAGAATTGGATTTTGAGCACCTTCATTCTTGGCTTGTCACTGCTGTGGGAGTTTAAGGCTTTGGAGAAAGTTGGAACTTTTGGAATCGGAGACCACGGCTGAATGACCCTCATCAAAATCAAAATTTATAGACCAAGATCGAATTTTTTGGTTGGGAAGAAGGTCGAGCTTGATCAAACCTTAGTTCGAGATTTTGATCGGAAAGGTGGAAAATTAGGGCTTCTGCAAAAGTTGGAATTTTTGAAATATGTGACCACGGCTGGAAGCTCCTCAGAAAAATCAAAGTTTAGAACACAAGATCGAACCTTTTGGAAGGGCAGAAGATCGGGCTTTATCAAACCCTAGTTCGGGATCTTGTCCAAAAGATCTGGAAGTTTCAAAGGCAATTTTGAGAGGTCAAATTTTGAAGATTTCAAAATTGAAGTATACCAGCTTGATCAACTCAGCAAGCCACATCTTTACATCCATTCAGAAGTTTGAAATTCAAAATTTGAATTTTTAGGGTTTCTTTGACAAACCCTAATCCAGCTCCAGATCCAGTCTCAGCAAATCAAAGTGGATTGGGTTAATCCTAGAAGAGAATGAATTGGACACCTGCATAAGTGAAGAAGTTCCAGTTCCAGAGGGAGATGAGGCTAAGGCCTTACATAAGAATGCTACAAGCAATATCAACAGGTATGAATTGAGGATATACAGGTATGTTTAGAAATCTGTTCATGATTAATTTTATGATATGTTTGTCTTCATATTATTAAGGTTTGTACAATCTTGATTAATCTTAGACTTGTCTTATCACCCTAGTAAAAGTATGAACACATGTGAATGATAGAAGACATTCATTGATTAGGGTTATATGATTGTACTAATGCACTGTGGTGTTGTATGAGGTTGATGTTGTCCGCTAACATGAAAGGTACATCAAGAAAGATAAATCAAGTTCTAGATCAAGAACATATGACCATGGTGACATGAAGACAAAGACTCATCCATAGCCATTATAGAAGCTCTACTTACTAGGTATGTATATTTTGGTTCTACAATGGTTAACTCATGAGTTATGCAGGTTACTAGCACAAGTCTTTGAAGAAGAACAAAAAGACATTATATGGGTATGTTAGACATAACTAGCAAGCATGATAATATAGGTATGATTTTCCTATATCAAGTTAGAATCCTTGTGTTAGGATATTATCCTTTTCTATGAATGATAATGATTATTCTTGAAGTTAGAAGTTTAAGTAATCAACAGTTTATGCATATTATGTTTCTTACTTTGATTGATGATATGACTAACCAGAAGAGTCTTATGGTCAATAAGAATATGCATGAGTAATAGAAGTCCTCCCTAAAACCTTGAATACTAATGCTAGTGATAAATTACTTGTGTGTGAATTGATCATGATCATAGATGTTAAGAATATTTAGGATCATAATGTTTTGATAGTATTGAGATTATACTAATATATGTATGGTTATGTATGAGATCTTGAGGATAACACAATGATGGGGGCGCACACTCAAGCATGCATAGTGGTCCAAGATGGATATAAGTTCAAGGATAGGTAATCCAGGAAGCAAAGATCAAGAGGGAGCTCACTCCAGTAGTTCCTGCAAGGAAGCAAAGATTGAGAGGGAGTCCACCTTACAACTAAACAAAGATAAGTATTTGAATTATCATTTCTTATTACTTAAATGATGTTGTTCATTCATGTACATACCTATGTTCCTAGATTTAGGTTGTGTATTATGCATATTAGAATAATTGCATTAATGAACAAGATACTACTAATATGCAAGTAATGGGTAAGTGGCCTATGGTACTGTACAACATTCCATTGCTACTTATCTAGAATGAAACCTCTTTGCTGACATGTTGGAAGTTGTGCACACTCTTAACAAATGTTCTGGTAGATATGGAAGGCATCTAGAAAGTTACAGGATATGGATAAATGTTGTATTGAGGCATTGGCTAAGATAATTGCATGACTGTATGACATATGTATTTATGCATAAGAATGTGATTTTGAAAAAAACTATGAGAAGTTTCTAATCATGCAATTGAATTTGACTTGTAGGAAAGATCGTGTATAATCACCTACAAACGAAGGACAACAACATTTGTTCCAGCAACGAAGTTCAAAGAAAACTATATATTGAAGATATTGAAGAATCTAAAGTTCCCAAGATCCGAGATGCAGTAATGAAAGAATGCCATGATCGAGGAGTACCAGTTGATCATGAAGAATGATGTCTAGGATGTGGTCCCGAGACCAGAAGGGAAGTCTGTTGTGACTTCCAAGTGGATCTATAAGATCAAGCATGCTGCAGATGGCAACATAGAGAAATACAAGGCGAGGTTTGTAGTTTGTGGCTTCTCCCATAAAGAGGGAATAGATTATGAAGAGACTTTTTCTCCTGTAGCCAGATACACTTCCATCAAAACAGTACTTTCTCTGGCTACAGTGATGAAGTGGAAAATACACCAGATGGATGTCAAGACAGCCTTCTTGAATGGTGTAGTCGAAGAGGAAGTATGTGTGGAGAAGCCACTCGCTTTTGAGACACATGACAGGGAGTCATATGTGTGCAGGTTGAAGAAAGCCTTGTATGGCTTGAAGCAAGCTCCTAGGACTTGGTATGGTAGGATAGACAACTTTCTATCTAGTTTGGGCTTTACCAAGAGTAAAGCGGATTCCAACCTTTACTACAAGGTTGAGGAAGGAAATCCAGTGATAATACTATTGTATGTGGATGACTTGTTTGTTACAAGTGAGGATAGATTGATTGCCTATACGAAGAGGAAGCTTGCTGCCGAGTTCAAGATGAAGGACTTGGGGATGATGCATTATTTTCTAGACATGGAGGTGTGGCAGAGTGCATATGGGATCTTCCTTGGACAAGGGAAGTATGCAGTATAGATCCTGAAGCGGTTCGGGATGATGGACTGCAAGGCCATAGCCACACCTATGGCATCAAACCTGAAGCTTCTATGTGATGCTTCATCTGAGCCATTAGATGATTGGGTCCTTGATGTACCTGACGAACACAAGACCAGATATTTGCTTTGCGGTGAACACATTGAGCTAGTTCCTGACGGATCCTAGAGGTGTTCACCTGGTTGCTGTAAATCATATTATGAGGTACCTGAAGGGTACAATTGATTATGGGCTCAAGTATGATGCGAATCAAAAGTTTAACCTGGAGGGTTATGTTGATTCAGATTGGCTAGGTAGTGCTGCAGATAGGAAGAGCACTTCGGGGTGCTACTTCAGTATTGGATCAGGTGCGATCTCTTGGTTTAGCAGGAAGCAATCCTGTGTAGCACTGAGTACAGCCGAAGCAAAGTATGTTGCAGCTTGTTCGGCCAGTTGTGAGGAAGTATGGCTTAGGAAGCTATTGTCTGAGTTATTTGATCTCCCATTGGATGCTACCTGTATATATTATGACAACCAGAGTTGTGTGAAGTTGTCATAGAACCCGATGTTCCATGATAGGTCGAAGCACATCGAGATCAAATATCACTATATTAGGGATATGGTGCATAGAGGATCAGTGAAGCTCTTGTATGTTGTGACAAATGAGTAGATAGTAGATGTGTTGACAAAACCACTAGCCAGAGTGAAGTTTGAGTACTTCAGATAGAGGCTTGGTGTTCTTCAGATTGAAGATACTTCAAGGAAGAAGTGATGAGACACATTTGCAGGAGCCATTCAGAGCATGGTGAGAGGAGGATCCTTCCCATGGCTGTGGATGTAAGCATTGTGTGATGAGCATCAGGACGATGCTCCAGTTACTGCTCTGGATATGCATCAGTTGGATGCTGTGTATGATCAGGATGATCATGTGTGATGAGCATCAGGACGATGCTCTGGATGACATGCATCAGGATGATGTAATGACAATGATCAGGATGATCATGTGTGATGAGTATCAGGACGATGCTTTGGATGGCATGCATCAGGAAGATGCAGTGACGATGATCAGGATGATCATGTGTGATGAGTATCAGGATGATACTATGGATGTATGCATCAGGACGATGCTGTGATGATGATTAGGATGATCATGTGTGGATGAGTATCAGGATGATACTCTGGATGATATGCATCAGGACGATGCTATGATGATGATCAGGATGATCATGTGATGATGTACATCAGGATGATGTATGGTGAGTATTAGGTTGATACTCTGTGGTCGTGGAGAGGTTGTGCAGATAAGCATATAATAGCGCCCTGGGAGATTTGCAGATACTCTTGCTAGGTTTTTTCGATGGCATATAATAGCTCCCTAGGAGATCTGGAAAATGCTCTTTCGAGGTTTTGCTTGGAGGGACATATAATAGTGCCCTGGGAGATTTGCAGATACTCTTGCTAGGTTTTGTTGATGGCATATAATAGCTCCCTGGGAGATTTGGAAAATGGTCTTGCTAGGTTTTGTCCGTGGCATATAATTTCTCCCTGGGAGATCTTGCAGGTTGTGCTGGGCACGTAATCAGTCCTAGGATGCTCTTGTTAGGTTTTGCTTGGTCACATATAATTTCTCCCTGGGAGATCTTGCAGGTTGTGCTGGGCAGGTAATCAGTCTTGGGATGCTCTTGCTAGGTTTTGCTTGGTTGCATATAATTTCTCCCTGGGAGATCTTGCAGGTTGTGCTGGGCAGGTAATCAGTCTTGGGATGCTCTTGCTAGGTTTTGCTTGGTTGCATATAATTTCTCCCTGGGAGATCCTATAGGTTGAGCAGTGAGCTCGTAATCAGTCCTTGGATGCTCTTGCTAGGTTTTGTTGACGCACATAATAAGTCCTGAGGATTCCACAGTATGGCCAGTGTTGATGAAGACCTACATGTGGTGGGCCTACCTCTAGCATGAAAAAGGGTTGGCTCTGTAGAAATTCCTATGACGAGCAGAATTCAAAGATAGCCCAGTGATCGAATGTCGAGTACAGCAGTAGTGATGATGATCTAGCTCTAGAATTGAAGACTTGCGCCAATATGTATTGATGACCTGTTTCTAGAGAATACCTTCCTAGTTAAGAGGGAGTGTTAATGTATTTGGAACTTCAGAAGATATTCACTTGTATATTGTATTTGTACTTTATTGTATCCCCAATGGAGATGTATTATTCCTCCGATTGGAAGTGTTGTCAGTTGTACTTGCATGTGTCTGAAGTTATATTGTAAGTGTCGTAACTTATACTTGATGGGTTATTAGACCACCTTGATGGGGTCGGCCCTGTATGAGTCATGTGGGTCAAAGGGTTATTAGACCACCCTAGTAGGGGTCAACCTAGTCAGCATTATGTTAAGTGGTTAAGTTGAGGCCAACCTAGTTGAGTAAAGGTCAAGTGAAAGAAAGAGTATAAATAGAGAGTGTAACTCTCTCATTTGACACATTCTATTATTCACTCACCTCGCATTAGTGAGAGAGAGGAGGAGTGCACACAAGTGGAGGAGGAGCATGCTGCTGAAGATATATATCTCTTAGGTTTGATCATGGTGATCCTTGTATTGATGCTTATTCTATCTCTGAGGAAGCAGGGTTTTCACCTTCTTGTTTTCCTAGATCTATTGAATTAAATGATGAAAAACTAACACCTTTAAATTCCATGCTCAAGGTAGACTCTCGTCATTTTTTCAGTAAGTCTGAGAAGGGTTATGTTGCTCTGAGCTTTATTGTGTCTTCCTGGTGGCTTGAGTGTGGCAATTGTGTTGTTGTGAGGATGTCTCTGAGAGGTCGTCCTGCTCGATGGGGCCATCCTAGTCAGGGAGAGTCTAGCAATATTTCTAGGGTCGGAGAAGCCCAGGTTGGGCCGAGTAGGGAATAGTGGCGCGCAGCGTCTACTACGGTGTTCTTTCACTGCCTATTTCCTGAATCATTACAGAGGGAATTAGAAGAATTGGAAGCTAACTTGTGGAGAATGGTGGGTGAACAGGAGCTGCCGCCGGAGGCAGTGGCGATGGCCGACTGGATCCATGATCCAGGCAACACTCAGGGCCGGATGGCTCTTTACAATAGAGCGATGGTCACGCTTTGGGTCACAAAAACGCTCATTGCTTAGACCTTGGAAACTCGAGTCGACATTCTGGAGGATTCTCCGTGTTTGAAAAAGCTCGAGGATAGCTGTAAGGATCATGCTGAGGAAACGCACTGGATCCATATGAAATTAGACACTATTGCGGTGGATCTGGGCATTTCATACTTAGCTCACCCCAAGAAAGTGGACCACCCGAAGGTTAATGATCTCCGAGGCAAGGCTGCTGGTACAGAATCTCCTCTGGTGGTGAACCTGGATGACGAGACGGGGATGGTAGTTTGATGCTCTGTTGGGGATGTCGGGCTGGTGTGGTTGGATGAAGCTGCGTCACTTTGGGCTTCATTTTTTCCGGTTGGTGCCTCATGAGGCCTTTGTTTTGTTATGGGATATCTACCTCTGCCGGTTTTATTATGAATGCATGTCAATCTCTGTCGGCTTTTGTTTTGTAATGGGATATCAATTAAGTTGGCTTTTGTTATGTAATGGGTTGTCATACTTGTTTGGTTTTGGCAACTGTGGAAACACTAATACCTTTGGGTGATGGATAGGTTGTCTTGATTGGCTGTTTTATCTCAGAGCTAATATGTTTTGTACCTCTGCTACTTTTCTTTACTGTAAGGGGCTTGAACCTTTTGTTTTAATTACTGGTGGTAAGTTTTGGACTTCGGACACTCCTGGAGTGGGTATGTATGTGGATAGTTATGGGATTTAGGGTCTGTGGGATGGTTGTTTCAGCACCTCTTGGAATGTACACTTTATGAATGTAACCTTTACCTAGATGAAATAGAATGAAGTTCTCTTTTGCTTAATAAACAAAAAATATGAGATTTCCTTAAAAAAAAAAAATATGGTTCCTAAATATATCAATTTCAATGTCAACATGAATACATACTTATACATGGTTTTTTATATCCTTTAAATTAATTGATTCTTAATGATATGTAACTTGTGATGTACCTTGTCATTGATATTTCAAAATACTTTAAGATTAACTTGTAACACTTACAATGAGGTAGTTTAATATAGTTAAAGATGTTCATTACTCTTTTTCACTTCGAGGTACCATTACACCTTGTGGGACCATGGCTAGTTTTAAACTTTACACATAGTAAATGTTAAATTTGACTCATTAAAGCCATTAAATATTCAAGGTTTATGACAAAGTGAACATATATCTTGAACTAACTGAACAAAATATCTTGAGACAACTAAACAAAATATCCTATAAGATGCTTGTACTCTTGAGATAACTGAACAAAATATCTGGTTAAGTTGCTTGTACTCTTGAGATATCTGAACAAAATATCCTAAGATGCTTGTACTCTAACCAAAGGAAGGGAAGAGAAACGATAACAAAACCTGGGTGACTGGGTCCACTCTCGGGATCTCGGGACTCGGGAGATTAGCTGGCAATCAAACCCCGGCGTACGAAAAGCAGCCGCAGGTGAGACGGTGACTTGGGCGGCCAAGAAACGAAGAAAATCACCGACCAGCGGCGGATGCTACAGCAAGGCATCAGTAAGTACTTTGGGAGGTTGACAAAGAAATCGACCTCTCCTCTCCTCTTCCAACGAGACCTTTATAATGTCTGTTCGATTAAAAAAAACAAAAGTGGACATGTGCACGATTTCAAAAAACAAGCATTCTTATGTGAATTGAATTGGGTGGTAATGGGGACTGAACCCGAGAAGGGGAGAGCCCAAGAGGAAGGATGGGTGAGAGGCGCCATTATTGGGGCCGGAGCTTCTGGGACAGTCAGCCTCGCGTCGAGCAACTCTAATGGCCAACTCTTTGCAGTCAAATCTGCAACCGGTTTTAGTGTGGCTTTAGATAATGAATACCATATTTTGCAGTGTCTCGATTCTCCGTACATCGTTCGCTGCCTGGGGCGCTGTTACAGCGCCAACGACGGTGCAGGGGTGCACAATTTGTTCATGGAGTACATGCCGGGTGGTAGCCTGGGGGATCTGCTGAGTAAGTTTGGAGAGAAACTGGATGAATCGGTGATCAGGGCATACACCCACGGTATCCTCTGTGGAATCGATTACCTACACAGCCAGGGGATCGTTCACTGTGATATCAAGGGGAAAAATGTTCTTGTGGATGCCAATGGTGTGAAGCTTGCTGACTTTGGCTCTGCCAAGAGGATTAGTGATGCCGAGAAGGACCAGGAGGTTCTCCACTTGAGGGGAACTCCTCAGTGGATGGCTCCAGAGGTGGTGAACCAGTTGGAGCAGGGGCTTGCTTCTGATATTTGGTCTCTCGCATGCACTGTTTTGGAGATGGCCACGGGCAGGCCACCATGGGGCCGCGTTTCCAAACCCCTTGCTGCAATGTATCGGATTGGATGCACGGAAGATCTGCCTGAGTTGCCTGCATGGCTTTCACCTGAGATCCTGGATTTCTTAGAGAAATGCTTTCGGAGAGATCCCAAGAAGAGGTGGACCAGTGCGGAGCTGTTGAATCATCCTTTTCTAAATGATGTCTGTCCTACCATGGAGAAAGAGGAGTTTGTTACTGGACCAGGGTTCCCACCAAGTAATTTGGGTTTTGGAAAGCAAGCATGGGATTCCTACTATTCTCAGACTACTCCCATTCTGTCACTCAGAGGTAAAAGAGATGGCAATGCAGAGGTATACATGTCAATTGAGCAATGCCCGAAACCTTCTCCCAGGGACAGAATTATAGCATTAGCCGCAGCTTGTAAATTTGAAGATAGCACTGACAAGCCAAGTTGGTCTGCAAGCTCCCATGGTCAGTGGATTGTTGTGAAGTCTTCCAAAAGTAAATCTCCAGCTTCAGATAAATCTTTGTATAAGTCAGACATTAGTAATAGCTTCTCCATCCAGGAGCTTCCGTTCACAGAAGAAAAGTGTAGTGCCAGCTTCGAAGCTGTCAACTGGGAAGAGTCGCAGCCAAGAAGTGAAGTAGATCAATGCTCGGATGCTGCGGTCTCTGCGTCATATAGCCTCAACATCAATAATCTTCTAGTTCTTCTGTCAACACTATGCATCATAACTTATTTTCAATGGCTGTGGCGTCCCATTTGATTGATGAAGCTTGGGAGATGTATGGAAATTTATCTCAGATCATTGCTGGTAGTTATTCTGGCATTCATAACCGATCAGTTCTTGGACAAACGTTTTTTAATCTCCCAACAGATCAGTTCTGGGGGTTATTCTGACATTCATAACAGATCATCTCAGAGCATTGCTGGTGGTGAACCTGTACCACTCAGGCATGAATAGCTTGCTGCCCCTGTCATAGTAATATGTGCACTTCACAATCTTTTCATAAAAGTATGATAAAGGGGGCAATTGTACATTAGTTGCATAGCTGATATTTATTCCTGTAATTTTGATTGGGAAGCAATTCCAATTAAGTATTTTTTCATGGAAATATTAAAAATGAACCACCTTGTTCATGGGTTTCATGCGCCATGACAAATATATTTTATCTTTCAATCTTTTCAGACAGTTTTCATGAGTGACATTCTGAAAAAATTTCACAGCATTCTAGTAAGCTCTTATGATATCATTAGCTCCATGTGTCGTCAGACTGTATATAACAAATTTTTTTATAAAGAAACAGCTGCTACAGTCTGTTGCCATATTTGAATCAAAGCCCTCAACGATATAATTTTTAAAACAGATAAGTACATAACACAGATTCCTCATATTGTTCCTTTTTTCTTCCTTCATGGTTTGTATGTCAGTCTGGATGTGATCCAGGATCATGTTTAGAAAACATATAATTTCTCATTGTTACAACAGTCCATTATGTATCTGAAGATCTTTCTTTAACAATAGATTCGCTGAGGAGTTCCTTTCTCTATAAATATATTAAAATTTCATGTTTTGAAAAATGCCTGAAATTTTTATCAGTCCCTGTATAATGACTTTCCCAGAATATTTTTGGATGGTCTCTTCAAACTCATCTATTCAATAACTAACTTTGAGTCACTGAAAACCTAATTTGGCTACACATTATTTATGATTTATGATTTATTGACTTGTAGACGATTTAACTTGCAATCCTGTTTGTATGAATCTTCTTCAGAAATTTTCCTGGGTAAATCAATCATATATAGATATATCTTGGTGTCCCACTTAACTTCAGGAGCAAGTGCTCCACGTTACCACTGTACGAAAGTGTAAATGACCCTTTTTTTCTAACTCCAAAGATAAAGACATCTAATCCTCTTATAAAAATTTTACACTGTGCACCTCTTTTGTCACATCCACCGACCCTTTTTTTTAACTCCAAAGATAAAGACATCTAATCCTCTTATAAAAATTTTACACTGTGCACCTCTTTTGTCACATCCACCCCTCAATTCAGTTATCATCAACCCTTTCTGCCATCTTCAAACAAGAAGCAATTCTGCTTTTGCAAACTGGTTTCTCACTTCACTCTTTAGGTTTTGATTATGTGGTTACTTGCAATCTGTACTAGATGAAGAGTTCTCTATGAAATGCTTTTTCAGACTTACTTTTCCTTATCTTCCTATTATATTTGATTTATTTATAAATAATAATATGAACTTTAAGAAGAGCCCAAAATCTACCATACATTATTATTTTTGTAAATTACACCGGTAAGATCCTATGAATATAAATAGTTTCATATTGAATTCAGCTTAGCATACACTTTAGTAAATTGAACTGATAATTAGTTTCATATTTTGAATTATACTTAGTTTCATAGCCATACAAAGACAATAATGATGTTGAGTATTATAACGAGGTTAGGTTCTAGGCGTTTCAGTGTGCTATAAGGGTACTGGGTGGTGACCGGTCGTCATAAGTGTCCGGATCCATTCCGGAGATGTCTATAAGCAACCCTTGATTCAGGAGGTAGAATATAGAAATAAGAGAGCATAAATTATATAATAAATTTAATGTTGTAAAAAGATAAGTGATACCACTGAAATGTTTTTAATCTTTTTGCACATAAAAATTGAGAAAATTTAAATTAATTTAATCTTTTTGCACATAAAAATTGAGAAAATTTTAATTAATTTAAATGAAAAAAAATAATAAAAAATGAATTTAAATTTTAACCGTGATTCACATAGGACAAATATCTTAAGATAAGTGAACAAATATCGTTTCCCTAACCAAACGAACAGAAGATAAAAAGGAAACATATAGCCGGTCCAGTCTCGGGGTTGGGCAGGTGTTGGCTTTTAAAGAAAGCAGCGCCAACGTGTTAGTGGGGCTTTTCTCACGATTATTATTTATCATTTTCATATTATACTTAATTATTTATAAATAATAATAATAATAAGTTTTATTGATAAGTTTTATAAGTTTTATAATAATAATAATAATAATAAGTTTTATTTATACTTAATATGTTAATTGGATTAGGTCGAGATCCATCATCATTTTTATTGAAGAAAAAAAGAGCATATTATTGTTATTCCAAGGAAATCAAATAATATATCGATAATTTTGATAGTTTTGAGTGTTTTTAGTAAAACCATTGCATCAAAATCCAGAGTTATATGGAGCTTGTCATATCCACAAATCTTTATAGCACACAAGGTTTAGCAAGATCACCAAAAAATATCCCAGTCCAGATTTTACAGATACAAAATCTAGAAAAAAATTAGTAAAAGAAACATATTAAACTTCCAAAATAAATAACCCGTTTCTCCCTCCATAACTAACTTTGAGAGCTTGTCACCATGTGTATTGAAATGTCTATATATATGCATAGGGGATATTTTCTTGAAGCTTTGAATTGCATTATCAAATTAAATTATTATGTTTTTACAAATATGAATATTTTATATTGAAATTCAGCATAGCCCAAAAACACTTGTAGTATATATCTTGCAAAATGTGAGTTCACATGGAGATAGTGTCTACAAGTTATGAAATTGTTAATATATCATTTTTAGTCATTTTTTGCTATTTAAATATTAAAATAAATTTAGTAAATTTTATTTCATATTTTATAATCATTCTTAAATATTTGTGGTTAAAGTTATTGATGCACTTCTTCAAAGCTAAAATGAAAATATAAATTTAAAAAAATTAGACATACTTAATGAGTTGAGAGATATCCATTACTTTTGTTTTTTTTCATGTTTTAAAGTATTTTGGTTTACGGATTCAAATTTAATTTGGATTTGTTATATATGCACAAAAAATTTCAATATATTATGATTGTTTTTTCTTGTTGAGGTGGTATATATCTATATTTTTTGAGATTATGTTGTGGTTATAAGGTTTTCAATGTATTATGATTGTTTTTTATGAATGAGGTGGTATACATCTATATTTTTTGAGATTATGTTTTGGATGATAGAGGTTTTTGAATCTCTGTTTGTGGTTCTATGTTTATTGGAACAAGTTTTTAGTAAGATAATTTGGATCTTTGTTCAATGCTATCTATTGAGTAATATATATTGTTAAAATAGTGAGGAGGAGTTGTGTTAGAAAGTTTCAATTCTGGAAGTTTCGATCCCTACTCTGGGATCATCATCATGAGAGTAATATATTGTTTTTTTTTTCAATAAAAATAATAATCTAAGTTATTTAAATTCATATCAATTTTGACTAGCTCATTGAGTTAAGTTGACTAATATATTGCAGTTTTTTTTCAATGAAAAAAATATATCTAAGTTATTTAAATTTGTGTCAATTTTGGCTAGCTTATTTAGTTAAGTTGTGGATCTCTCGTGAACAAGGCCACATGGATTCAATTCTCCTTAGGGTTGAACTAGTTGGGAGGAGGCACCCCAAAATTGAGTCAAATTGACGACTAGTGTAACCTGGTCATGGTTTCTCAAACCAAAGAAGTGAGAAAGTTTCAAGCAAAAAACATTAAATTTATATCTTTCAAAAATAAAGAAGAATCAAATCTTTTTTAATGTATAAATAGTTTTTAACATTTGTAGTTTTTATTAAAGAATTTGATCATTTCTAACTTAAATGTTAAAATGAATCTAAGTTAATAAATACTAAAGCATAAATTAATTTATTATTTCTTAGAGAATTTAAGATATCTATTCAATAATAATACAAGGCAATAACTCCAAAAATATATTAAACATAATTTTAATTTTGAAATATTTACACTAATAGTAAATTAATTATGAAATGTTTTACTTTTTAAGAATAAGTAATTTTTTATTATGATATTATAATAAATATATAAAACATAATTTCAATTTTAAAATATTTACCCTAATAGTAAATTAATTGTGAAATGTTGTGTTTTAAGATTTTGTAATTTTTATTATGATATTACACTTGTTTGAATTTGTAATAAGTTTTTTCTTTTAAAAAAAATTTAAATATTTTAAATATTTCTAGATCATTTCTTAAATTTTATTAGGAAAAATGTAAATATGTAGAAATTTATTAATGTATTTTCCATTGGTTTGGGGTTTAAAGTAATTAGTAATGAGTAAATGAGATGAAAAGTAATAAATGGAAAGTCACAATTTCAAATCCCCATAAATATTAGCTTTAAAAAAATGTATTTTTCATTCGGTTTCAATTATAAATATAACTTTATGTTTAAGTTTAGATAACTTATTTACTACAATTAGCAACAAAAATCACTTCAAGATTGATCAATTGAATATTCACTAAGTCGGATCTAAATTAGATCCAACGTAAAATGGATATTTGATGATTTTGAATTTGATGAGGTATAATTTATTATTTTGAACTCAAATATAAAGTTACACCATATTTATGAACATTAAGAAAATATTTGAGTCTTAAAATGGATCACTACCTAGATTAGATCTAACTTAAGGGTACCCGCACGAAGCTGGTACCCAAAAGGGCCGCAATAAGAGCGTGCAAGCAGAAAAAAAAGTGACGCGCACGCGCGCAAGCATCCCGGCTTCGGCAATGCCGAACGTCCACATGGTTGAGTCAACGTGGACAAAAGGTGCACGCACATGGTATTAACACATATGCACAAAATTGCGCCCACGCGTTAATAACACATGCGCGCCCCTGTTTTTTTTATCAAAAAAAAAAGAGAGCACAGGTTTGTCATTTTCGACAAACCTGCGAGCGCAAAGCGGTCATCAAGCACCCCACGAGTGCGCTGTGGAGTACCAAACGACCTCCTCAACGCCAACACTTCGAACCTCCACCACCCTGCCGACGTTGCCTCCAGGTAGGTGGTCAACAAACCGTTTATTTGTTGTTTTTTTTGTTTTCCATTTAAATTTTAATTTAAAAAAAAAAATACAATCCATTAAAAAACCAAAAAAATTTCATTGCAGATTAACTACACCTAACAAAATGACAAACACACCTGAACCATCAGATGAAAACCAATGAAACCGCACCATCAGAAGACAACATTGGAACAGACAATGAACTGAATGAAAACCCCAAAGATCAATTACACCAAGATTTAAATGAATTAAGGGTATTAAGCGATGAATTGAAGAGCACCAAGGAACCCTCTCGGGTTTCCTTGGCTTCATCATTGCAAAACATCATTGAATCCATCAAAATTTCCCACAGTGAGATCACAAATCTGAGCCAATACAGGGCTCGAATAAGGGAACACTACTCAACTAGGATGTCCAAAGAAAAGATTAAAGATCTCAATATCACCAAAGCCCAATTGTACAGGAAATTCATAGTTCCCTCGACAGGACAGCCTCCAGATGTGAGGAAGAGACAGGTTTGCATGGACTGGTGTATTTACCAGCCATTGGAGAGATAACTGGAGAAAGAGATGGTTTATAGTGTTTGACAGCCCCCCATGCAATAATTTGGAGGTCCCATAGTATTTCCTTCCAAAATTGTGGGCTGAGTTTGAGTTAGGCTACCATGTCAACTATTTTGACATCACTGAGTTTCAGGGTGTTGGTCTTGGCTCTACCCAAGATCGATCTCAGGCCCACCGCAACCCACTTAGAGGACCTCCTACACCCAGGAGAGAGCCAAACCCCCCTCCTCAGCCACCCAGGTTTGGTAGCGGCCTAGATGAGATTGATGACTCAGTTAGACGTGCCACCCATCATTTGCTTAGACATACCACATTTGTGGCTCTGTATTCACAGAGTTGGGAGGACATCGATCAGACACACACAGTTGCACGGTCTATGGGTGGTGGTTGGGACATGCCAGGTACTGGTGGTATCGAGGCGGGGCCTTCTAGTTCTATAGGAACAACGACACATCGTTGTTCTCACTGTGGTCATTCTTGCCATGGTCCTACGCAACAGCATGCCACAGAGAGATGCATGCCGGTTAGCTATTTTTTTATTTAATGTTCAAGTATTTGTTGTATTTTATTTGATATCGTATTGTTTAATATATTTAACTTTGAATTACACATTGTTGACTTTATTTGTTTTAATGTACAGTTATTCAGGGTCGAGTCTCCATCCTCCAGGTGGGAGGACATCGGTTCCTTTGACCTAGACCGAGCCATGGCAGTAGCAGAGGAGATTGCGGCACCATACACATAGGTAACTTCTTAATTTGAATAATTAGATCCTGTTACAAGTAATTTGTGTTCAATAATTACAAATTAATTAGCACTGAGTAATTACCATATCATCATCGTATTTTACAGTTGTGTTTATCATATTGTCTAAATTATTTGAGAGCTATAAATTCATATAATCCAACTAAACAAAAATGAAACCTTATAAAACATGAAAACCTAAGAAAACTAGAAACATCTGTTCATGTTCACTTTAGGCATCCTAGACCTCTAATGATTATAGAAATGGGAGAGAAATTTCCAAAATCTGTCATTCTTACTTGACCAATGATGAGAGAAATTTCCATCATCAATTTGTTGTAGGTGACATTGTCATCATTCTGTCCATCAACAATCTATCCATAAGCTGATCATCTTCATTCTGTCCCCAAACATATCTTCATTTGTCCATGGTCATGCTATCATTAATCTACCACTGCTGCTGCCTTAGTGAAGCCCAAAAGATGTCCACACTACCCTTTCTGGATTCCCACACTTGTCCTCAGCTCTTATAATCAAGCCCGCATATGTGTTGAGAGAGATGCCCGTAAGGGCTTGCAAACTTCTCCATGTCCTGTTGCCCACACCAGCTTCCAAGATGCTCACTGTCACGTACCTACCCATCCGTCCAAGGCAAGGGAGGGAACATGATGCCAATCTCTGGGGCTTTCACATAATCTCATCCCATTCATTAGAATCATATGAATGAATCATTTGTGTGCAGATGTAAAACAAATTAATTATGCACAGCGGAATTAAAATATCCACACATATTACTCATGCATACAGCATATCATCAGTCATCAAATTAAACATTACAGAAGTAAAATACAGAGACAGGGAACACTTATCTTCATTGTGCAATTGTCCCAAACAACTAGCTATGTAGCTGCAACATTCCACCCAACCATAGGCCAGTTGTGTTCATCAATTCTCTCAACACAACTACCACCCCCGAGCTAAGTATGATTCTTACAAGGAAAATGGGACATTCACTAATTCACAACCAATTAATCATTTCATCTGAGCCAAGCCAGTCCACAGCTGGGTTTATCAGGCTACATTTAAACCCTGAAGGCTTACACTCAAGCTCAAGCCAAAGCAATGAATTTACCAACAGGATGGCCATGGGTTTGGGCTTTCCCCAAATTGTTTCCATCAAAAAACGAATTGTGGGATGAGGAAAAACATTCACAGTGAGGAAAACGACTTCTCCCCAACCATCTCAACATTTAACAGCCAGAATGGTCTCTATGGAACCCTAATTTGATTTTCCATCTTCCCCACTGGTATACAATACAAAAACACCCTTATCCCAGCTAAGGATCAAGGAGAACACCCAAAAACATGGCTGGAAAATGCCCAGGTAGATCCCAACTTGTGAGGGAGAGCAATTGGTTCATGGATAATGGCTTGGGGAGCAATTCATGGCTCTTTTCTTGCCCAAGAAGCAAAATGCAATTTCCCATTCAGGGTGGCTTTCCCATACCCAAATTTGGACAACCATACCTCCCATTCCCTAAGGCATTAACTACCTCAACCAACTCTTGGGAGAAATCAATGATTGGGTACAAAAGTCAACATGGGTAGTTGAGGGTTTGATTGGTTCTCTCATTGACACTTGGCTTGACCTGATTGGCTCCAAGGGTTTGAATATTTCCCTCCCAATTCCTTGTAAAATCATGCCCCCATCTCTTGTTGCATTGCATAGTTAGTTGTGGGTATTTTATTAAAATGCATATTTACATGATGTTTGAATTTCCAATGTGCATTGCTAGCACGCAAACCATATGCATCAATAAATCGATGGCGGGGCATTGGACTTGAGCTCCTCACCATGATTTTATAACAATATTACATCATTTACATTTTAATGCAATAGGGTCAAGGTGGGGACGTGACATTCCCCTTCCCTTGGAATAACACCGTCCTTGGTGTTCCAATGCTTCAGAATATATATACCCACTTTACACATGCCTCAAAATTCACAACTAGTAGCAGGTCGATCCTGCGTTTCATCTCTTGAATTTGAACTTTTAGGATCAAGTCCTTTGGCTTCCTCAAGTTGCTCCTGCTGGCTTTGATCTGCCATCTCTGCAGGTGGGCATTGCTCTACAGCGATCCCTTTCTTTTATTTACCTTCCAGTTGATCTACAAGTCTAGAATTTTCATGGATGACATCTTTCTTACCATCCTGGCAACTTGTGGAGGAATATTTCCAGCCCAAAACAAATAGCTTATGGTATGCTGCCCTGATCATGGTGCACCACTGGCTCTTACTTTGCTCACTAGCAACACTTGGCTAGTAACAACTGCAACAATGGCTTTCAATGTCTCTCCTATGAGACTCATCATGGAAATTCCTGTTAGGACAAGCATAACACAATATTAAAATTAGTCAATTATTTTCCCAATTGACTTGGAACGTCCATGCTTTACTCATGAGACTTCCACACATTTCATGCTTTCCCACATACACATGAACTCATTAATGTTCATCCTTTCATAGGAAAAATAACTATTTCAGCATTCACAATTCATTTCAAGCAATTAAACACAATCTATTTTCATTTATGACATGCACTCAACAGTCTTTTGTTTCTAAGGTGCATCAGTCAAAAGGAAAGAGAAGAGTAAGATTTTCCCCCTCTTAGTCTTGTTCCAATACGGAGCCACACCATCACTTGTGGTTCTATGCTCCTTAGCCCCTTTCACTTCAATGTGAATGCTTGGTGTGTCGTTTCTTGGCTATGACACTTTCGTGTCTAAGGTTTGTCTAATGCCTTTTAACTAGGGAACCCTTCCCTGTTGTTGCTTACAGAACCTTTGGCTGCTAGGACCCACACAGTTCCACTAGCACCATCTTTCATTACTGCTCATACTGAGCTCTTTAGGACAGTCATATGTTCACATGCATCCCTATGATACCTTCATGGTCCTTGCTTCCAGTAATACCTACACTCAAACATTGAATCAATTCACATGATTAGTTTATTTTCATTAGGTTTATCTCCAAACAAGAGTTTAAGAAATCATAACCAAATCATATACACATGTATATTCATAAGCAAGAAGCTGCAAGATAACCAAATACTTATCTGTATTGGATGTCTTCACTTTATTCCACGGGCTCCTTCTTTGCTTTACAAGCATTGGATTTCCCGTGGATACAATAATGAATGTTGGGCTAGCACGCAAGCTACTCCTCAACCATTCGAATAGGCAATGTCAGGCTAGTACGTCGACTGGGTGTTATCAATTAATTAAGGGATGTTTGGTCAGCACGCCGACTGCTCCACAACATCAAGTGGTTAATGTTCCCACCAACTATTCTCTGAATTTACCAAGAATTTTATAGTGCCCAACCAGTTACTCTCTGGCTTTACCAAGAAGTTTATAGTGCCCAACTAGTTACTCTCTGGCTTTATCAAGCATTTCAAAAATCAGTATGCTAAGCCAGTACGCTGACTGGGTTTATCAAGCATTTCAAAAATTAGTATGCTAAGCCAGTACGCCGACTGGGTTTATCAAGCATTTCAAAAATAAGTATGCTAAGCCAGTACGCCGACTGGGTTTATCAAGCATTTCAAAAATTAGTATGCTAAGCCAGTATGCCGACTAGGTTTATCAAGCATACAACAACCATTTCCAAGCTAGTTCTCTGACTGGGTTTGTCAAGAAATAACACCCTTCATCAATACCTCCACAACATGCAAATAACCAATGCCAAGCCAATACACTGACTGGGTTTGTCAGGCATCCATTTAACAACATGCAAAGCCAGTACACCAACTGGGTTTATCAGGCATACAACAACCATTGCCAAGCCAGTACACCGACTGGGTTTATCAGGCAATAAGAACAACATAATATGATTACGTGGCTCCTTCTTTTATGCAAACCAATGGTTCCCTCCAGGAACTCCATAGGTGAATCACTTGACTACAGGCTAGCATGGCCGCATAATACCCACTCACACTACACAAGGATGATACCCCTTTTCTACAACACAGCTCCTTGGGCCTGTCCATCTCTTCTAGTGTCCTTTAGTGTGAGCGTAGAAAGGTTACCACTGCCCATAAAGCCCTCTTGAGCACCCTTTTTTCACTCTGCCTCTTACGTGCAACACCAAATTACATCTATGTAAGCTAATAGCACAAGAAGGATAAGTAGACTCATCAGTATTGCTGCTCTAAAATTGTAACCATATTTCATAACATTCACTATCAAGTACTAAAACACCAAGAATGCTTCCATTCCCTTAGGGTGTAGTCAATATTGAAAACCCTAACATAACCCATCACCTATATAGCAAATAACTGCGCATCAGGCAAACTGTCTTCAATGTTCGTCGGTTCTTCTCTTGACTCAATCCTTGACAGATGATCAAGTCCCAAGTTTAGTCTACCTGGCTTAACAACAATCTCAAAATCATACTCCTGGAACAACAATAGCCATTTGCATATGCGCCCCCCTAACACTGGCTTATTGACCAAGTATTTCAACGCAGAATGGTTAGTGAACATAAGGAAGTGTGCACCAAACAATTAATACCTAAATTTCTGTAGGGCATATACCATTGCAAGGCCTTCCCTTTCAGTAGTAGTATAGTCTTTCTCTGCTGTTGAGAGATTCCTGCTCGAGAATGCAATAGGGTGGTCAATACCTCCTTCTCCTGGCTGAGCTAAACAATTCCCAAGGCAATGCATGATGCGTCAACATGGACGTGGAATGGCTTCGTCCAATCTAGAAAGACTCGAATCGGCGCAGTCGCCATCTTTTCTTTTAGTGTATCAAGACCTTGTTCGCATTCCGCGTTCCAAATGAACGATGCGTCTTTCTTTAGTAGCTTTTCCATTGCTGCGGTCATCTGTGCGTAACCCTTTATAAATTTTCTATAGTATCTAGTATGGCCTAAGGTAGAGCGCAACATCTTGACTGATGTTGGTGTTGACAAATTCACAATAATGGCGATCTTCGCAGGATCCACCATCAGTCCTTGCTTACAAACAACGTGCCCAAGTAGAATGCCATAAGGGACATAAAAAATACACTTCTTTAGATTTAAAGAGATCTGATGTTGTCGACACTTTTCAAGCATCATTCTGAGGTTTGCATAATGGTTCTTCAATAGACCAAACACAGTCCAATCATAAAGATAGGCTTCCAGAAACTTATGCATAAACTCTTTGAATGCTGCGACGACCACTCTGGAAAATATGGCAGGTGCGTTCTTTAGGCCAAATGGCATTACGGTGTATTGGAATGACCCCCATTCTGTAGCAAAAGTCGTCTTATGCCTATTTGCAGGATCAATCCTGATTTGATGATACCACGAAAAACCATCAGTAAAAGAATAGGCCTCATTACCTCCAACATTATCAAGCACCTCATCTGTGAAAGAAGTAGGGAATGGGTCGTGCATGGAAGCATCATTCAGTTTTCTGAGATCAACACAAATCCTGATCTCACCCTTTGCTTTCTTATCTTGAACGACCATGGGACTAATCCATTCTGATTCCTCAACAGGTTCAATGATTCCTGCTTCCAGCATCTTATCCAACTCTGTGCGTACTCTTTCTTTGTAGCGCAGATTTAGTCTGTACGGTCTCTGCTTCACAAGCTTTGCGCCTGGTTTCAAGGGTATTTTCATGCCCCTAGGTCTCCCAGAATTCCTTTCATTTCTGTAAATTTTGTCGGAAATAGCTCCTGATACTCATGCAAGGTGTCTGCGATCTCTGCAACAGTCTGATCCTCCCAATAGTCTTCGATTGCTGCGAACTTCAGTTCTTCTTTTGTGCCAATATTCACCTTTTGTGTCTTTACCGGTCCGCTCATATCTGGGGTTTCTAATGAAGGTCCTTCTACATCGCGCGCACCCTCCGATTCTGGTATGTTTATGTTGCGCGGATCATCGTCATCATCATCTTCATTTCTATCATCAATGTCTTCAGCTAGGTTGTAACACTCGATAAAGTGTTCTTCATGTTCCTTCCATTCTAACTACAAGTGCACAGGAACGTGATCTATCCCGAAGAATTCTTGCAATGTCATATTTTTGTGAGGACAGTCTTCCCTAAAAATGTGTTCCTTAATTATTTGCAATGCCTCATGGATCAGCGGGTTCTCATCCTCAAAGCTGAAGTCCTTCTGGAAGTTGGCAGTCAACATTTCCCAATCAATGGTTCCTCTGTGCAAGTCCATATCTAGGTACCATTTCTTTGGAATGTCATCCTCCAGCGTATGTACAAATAGATGCACCCATTCTTCATGTGGCCTTTCCGCCCATGCCTTTGAACAGACTTCAATGTGCTGACTAGGATCTGTCTTTCCATTAAACTTCCCAAAGGGTAAGGTAACCTTTTCAAAAAATCGGATCTGCATCTTAATTCTACATTGATCCCAAGTGGTTAATATCTGCTTGTGCGCATTCCACCATCTGGTAGGTGTGTCACACAGTGCCATATCCAATGCTGGTAATCTATGCTCATCTACAATAGTTGTAGTGTATTCTTGGATGAAAGTATAAACATTAGCAAAACCATCATATGTGGGAATAGGACTTACCTCCTTCCCGATCCAGCGCAATGATTTCGTAACCTACGTGCACCTTCTTGCTGATACTTCATGCATTCGACTTTGCCAATTTTCCAACCCTGCCTCCGAATCAGAGACGCAGGAGCTGACACATCTCCAGCTGAGTGTGCCATCTGCGGTAGGATTAATGTAATCTTCTTGGTTCGTTGTGAGTTGGTATAGTCTGTCCAAGTCCTGAGCCTTGGATTCCTCCTGAATCGGTTCGATGTATCTGTCACCATCTGTAGGATCCAACGGTGCGATGACCCTAAGATGCTTCCCTTCAAATTTCATCTTCTTTGTTTTTAGGTTGATGATAGCCAAGTTATCCATAGCCTAGTCAATTCCTAGCAATGCAGGAAAAGGTTGACTATCATCCACAATCTTGATAACTTCAAAGTCTGTATGACTTTGGACTCCATCGATGTCGACTATCACGTCAGCTAACCGACCAAAAGGTATGACTTTCTCTTGGTTGGCCATTCTCAACTGGATAGGTGACCATGACAACTTTGGTTGACCCATTTGCTGCCATGTCTGCTTAGTTAAGACATTTACTTAAAATCCCAGATCAAGGATGACTTCATCCATTTCAAAATCTCCTATCTACATGGTAAGCCTCATTTCTCGGCCCGTTCTTTTATGCTTCCTTATGTGATGTACTGCGCTATCAGAAGTCTCTGTTCCGGCCTGCGGCTCATACTGATTTATGAGCTTCTGCAGCTCTACTATGGCATTTTCACTTTTTAGTAACTTCATGCAGCTTCACAGGAACTGCACAACAGAGGTGCTAACATCTGTCGCAGTGCTTGTTTTATCATAGGACGTTGGCATGTCTTCAGCATGCAGTGCTTGACTGCGCAATGGGATCCTCTGTGTTTCCGTCGCTGGCTCTCTTAAGCTATCCTGCACGTCGATAAAGACTTCCTTGTTCTTTTGTAGATCGAGAGCAGGTATTTTTCCCGAACCTTTCCTTATCCATTCCGTCTCAAGAGGAGGCTGCTTTGAGTGAGCCTCCCCTGACGTGGACACTTCTGCTCCCCTATCGCGGCCTATCTAAGCGCCATTGTGCGTGACCACATTGATTGTCGGGTCTGCTTTTCTTTTCTCTACTGCGATCCATTGGACGTTCGTGTTTGGTGCATCCGTCCGCCTTCTTTTCTGCATTTCCACCTCTAGCACTGGGCAATCTTCAATAACATGCTCAAATGATTTACAGTAATTGCACGTAGTGCATGGGTTAACACAATCTCTAGATACATGACCTGGCTGGCCACAATTATAACAAATGACCTGGCCGCGGCCTCATCCCCGCGCCGGGCCAGCATTTCTTCCTTTGCCGCGGTATCCAGCACCACGACCTCTATATCCTCCTTGGTCATATTGTGCATTCTCTTGTTTTGGCTGGATATCTTCTTGTACGCGGTACAATCCAGCGCCTCTCATTGATTCCATATCCTGTTTCCTCTCATTCATTAGTTCATATGCGCGGCAGTTGGATTCATCATGTCCAACTAATTTACAGAAATTGCAGTATAAATTTTTAGCTGTTTTCACATATTTCTGTATAAGATAGCAGTTTTCAGGTCTGTGTCCCGTGGTTCTACAAATTTCACACCATGGAGCCTGATTCTGATTTAATGGGTTGGGCACACCACTATTAAGATTGTCGTGGAATAAAGGGAAATGCTCCCAGTCATGTCCTTCTCCTTTACAACATGTACACCAGACCTCATGTCTAGGTTCATACCTTTGTTCTTTGCCATTCTTCATGCTTTGTAGCTCTAGTGTCAGGGTGGTCAGCTGGTTCTGAATCTGAGACATCCCAGAACTAGTCTCACCAATTGGCGAAGCCTCTAGCTTCATTGCGATCTCCAAGGCCTTTGCCTGCGACGTAACCTTCTGCCGCATCAATGGTAATCTAATATGGGGCAACAATGCAGCAATGAACCATTCTTTATGTTGTTCCGGGGCTATAACAAAGCTTACCTGGTCTAATAGGGTCTTGAACTTCTTATCAAACTCCCAAACCGTTTCAGTCGGTTTCTACTTTATTTCTTTCAACTCGGTTATACACTAAGATTCAGATTTGGGTTTCTTAAACTTTGCCACAAGCGCAGCTTTAATTTCTGCGAGGGTTCTGGGCTGTGTGGTAGAGTATTTCTTGAACCAATGTAAAGCTCTGTCCCTGAAAGTGGTGATCAGTTGTGCTCTCTTCACTGCATCATCCTGGATTTGTCTTACACTCCATACATCTTCACAAAGAAACCAATGCTGATCAGGGTCTTCTAGGCCAATTCCTTTGAATATTGGCAGCTTCATATCTGTGTTTGCCATTGTGCTACTAGGTGGTGGAGCGCCCGAATTAGTGCGCGGCTGCTGTAAAGGGCTCTGTGCCGTGAATACAAATTGGCTTACCAAGATAGACGTCTTGAGCTGAGTATTCTACGGGGTGGGCTGCGTAGCAGGTGGTTTTTGAGATACAACTAGTGTGGTCTCTGCAGCCGGTGGCTTCTCAGGGGTAAATGGTGGTGCGGATTCGTTGTCAAGGTTACACGGAATCTCAGTATCAATATGGAGTCCAGGGCCTCCAAGGTTCTTATTAAATGTATACCTCTTTCCACTTCTAAGATTATGGGTCTCTTCGTCAGAATCACTAAATATACTGTTTACCATGACAAACTTAAGAATATTACTGCATTCTTAAAACACCTTTCTTAGCTAACAACATCTTAATGTATAAACTGAGATTGTTCAGTAGCTTACCTTGGAATCCTTCGAAAAAGTATGCTTCTGCTTGGCTGTAGGATTTGAGTGTGTCTACAGCAAATTCCGTTACGAAGATTTCTAGCATATGATCGACCCAAAAATCAACTGCGCGTGTCAATGGACTGTCTATTGCTTTGAGCTGCGCTGTGAGCTCAGGATTCCACTCTATAGGAACTCCTCCTTGAAAATAAGTTTTCTTCTCTGCGAGCCGTAAGATCCACGCGTGCAGCTCGTTGGGAAATGATTCCTAGAAAATCTCGTGGATATTGTTCAACAGATATCTATCCAACCACTGTGTGTCACTTAGACGCGGATTCTATTCTCTTGCCTTTTAAAGTCTCGTATGGTCTTATCCCACCAAGCTTTGATTTTTGTCTTTTCAGGATGCTAGTTGTCAGAGCCTTTCGGAAACTGGTATTCTTCGTCACACATCACGATTGCAACTCATCACGGATTCTAGCATGGCAACGGAACCATTTGTTGGCTCTATCTGACCTAGAGGTTTTCTATAAGACCCAGGTTCTTCGCGGTTTCCCTTTGACCAACAAAACCCCTTCGCACCGGCCCTTTCAGCAACAACCTGCGAGCAGGTTGAGGTCTCACCCGACATGTATCTATGGGGTACCACGGAATCATATTTCCACAGTAAGTGACAAGTTGCTTGGATGGACGTATTGCGCAACGCGACAGAGGGTATGTGCTGCGCGGTGAGACTGCACAGCGATGGGCAACGCTGCGGCCTGCACCACTAAGATCTTCTACCGTGGGACTTCTGCCGAAGTTGCGAGCAATATAGCCTTATTCTATACTTGGATTATCTTGAAAACACTTAAAGCATCGAAACGAATATCACTCATCCACTCGTTCAGGCGCTTAACTGACTATTCTTCTTACATTCATTCGTTAAGTCGGGGTGCTGCGATTTGAACGTATATGACTATACAATCCAACTGTTAAGCATTCTTTTAATGCCTATAAGAAAGTGTTTAACGAAATGACTGATTCACGGTTACCAAACACAACACTAAATGTTCATTATTCATCTGTTCATACAGAACTCAACATATCATCTCCATACTTCTTCTAAAGGCAAATGCATATCAAAGTTCTTTCATAACAGCATGCAAGGAAACGTCTAAACATTCATTTATAGAAATTACAGACAAGCATTCATTCATAAAACACAATTACACAACACGAGATTTAACATGGTTCACTCCCCCGGGTGGGAAGCTACGTCCACAAGAACAGTTGATAATATATTTCTTTAAAAGGGATGGGGACAACCGTTCTTAGTCTGCGCACTTAGCTGCAGACTCTCCTTCCTCTTAGATAGGTCTCTGCGCACACAACTGCAGAGCCTTTACAATCTTCTTAGCTCAAAGAGATTTTACAATATATCAACAAAAGCAACCCCAAAACGTAACCCCATCCCATACAAAATTGTCTTCTTAAATAGATCATGCCCAAAGGTCATGTCTTTACAATGCTGAAGACCTAAACCCAAAAACCCTTAGGGTTTACAAAACTGCGTCGGTTTCCCTAAACCGGCTTGCTGGCTCCTGATAGCGTCTGCTTCATCGTGGTGGTTCTCCACGCCTTCATTTTGTCACTATCAGCCTCCCTGTCGCATGCATGCCAACAGGCTGCTTTCGTCGAACCGTTCATCTCTAATGGTCTCGCCCACCAAGCGTGCCAAGATGTCGCTTTCCTTAACAAACTCGCACGTCGACCGCCTTCCTGATTTACTCCTGCTCGCCGCTCGGCACTCCTGGAGTATCTTTCCCAAAAATAGGCTGCTACCGGTCTGACCGGTGCCTGTACCTGTCCTTCATCCAGCATTCCGCTTTGCTGGCTCCACATGGCCTCCTATCTCCGCAACACTGCTTATACGCAGTATTGATCTTCGCAACATCGCTCAAACATGGCTACTCTGTGCCTCTTCGCAGTATCCCCAGTACTTAGCCAAATTTCAATCTGTTTCAGAGCTGCGCTCAGCTCAGGTTCTTCTGCCTTCAAAATTGTCACCAAAATTGGACCAGTTGGGCCAGGCCCAACATACTCCCATTCTTATTCAGATGGTGAGACAAGATGGCAAGCCTGACCATCCTTTCAAGTTAAATTCATCTTGGTTGGAGGAGGAGGAGTTGTATGAATAGGTTTAAAAAGAATGGAAAGAATACGATGAGGGAATCTACCACCTTCTAATTCACAACTACCCTAAAGAAATTAAAAGCACTTGTGGTATATTGGGTCTCTAAAGAGAAAACAAGTATGGATAGGGATATAAAATCCACTAAGATGGAAATTACAGATATATCTTGCAGAGATATATGAAAAAATGTGGAAGGGATTTTCAAGGAGGAGGAGAAAACAAGATTAAAAGAGATGGAAATTAAGAGGAACTAGGTATTAGAGTAAAGGGAAGTTGAATGGAAATTGAAAATTTAAGTAGTCTCTCCTGAAAAAAAAGATGATGAAAATATAAAGTTCTTTCACAATTTTGCAAAGCATAGGAAGAAAGTCAATACAAATTGGAAAATGATAAATGAAGAAGGGGTCACAATCAAGAGCTTCATTGAGCTAGCAGATTTAGGGGTAAGGGGTAAAGCACAAATTTAGGGGTAAACCACTTCCAATATCTACAAAGAACCCGATAGGGAAAACATTGGGGAAATAGTGAAGTTAATTTCATATTTTACCAACTTGGTGATAAAGGAGGATAATCAGTTGTTAATGTAGGAAGTCTTCAAAGAATAACTGAAAGAAGTGATGGCTCTTCAACCTCAACTGTACATTCACATTCACATTTTTTAGCTTAAATAAATTCTTAAAAATAAAGTTTTATCTAATATGTAAGAGAATAATGTTCATGCAAGTCCCTATTCATCTAGCATACTAAAAACACAAAACCAGTGTTTTTCATATCTGATGTATAATATAAAACATAAAACCAAAATTTAGTATTTAAACGCATTCTCAGGGGAATGCTAAGCCCATGAATTACAGTGAATTTTTTAATTTTGTAGTGAGATTACTAGCAAATGTCAAAATTAACTGCAGAGAGTACCCATAGATAGGTATAAAGGCTACCCTTGTTCTCAAGGGCTCAGAAAGCACAATGTTAAGCCAACTGAAACGGATTGGAATAAAATTGCAGGCAGATGCAAAGGCTCTGCCACTGTAGAATAAAAGACCTAGAGTCTTCAGCTTGGTAAAACAATGGTTACTATTGGTAGAACAAGAAGGGCAGCCATCCTCTGCTATTTGAGTGTAGATAAACAGTGCTTTTTGAGATCCCCATGCTTGTAAAAAGGAAATTGGCATGCTGCAAGAATCCTTATTCAATTGCTTGGCTTTCTCCACTGTTAGAGCTGAAGAAAAACCTCTTTCAGGCTCTCTAACAACACTGCTGCAGAGATTTAGCTCCAGAGCCAATCTCCCACGTAATCATTGGGCTCTGAGATTGAATTGCAGGTCTTATCTTGAGGTTGGATAGATTGGCGCCCCTTGGAGGATGACCTATTGGTGATATCTGAGAAAGTTCCACTTCCATCCAAATTTGGAGAAATTTTATTTTTGACAGACCTCACGAAAATCCATTCACTGGGTGGGCTTGTAAACAAATTAGGTCTCTCTTCAATGCTGCCAATTGCACCTTCTGCTACTAATTGCAGAATCCGATCTCGGGGCGAAGGACTCTGGCATTGCTCAAATGCCTTTGTATCTTGTCCTCCACCACATTCACCTGCCTACCTTATAGTGGGCAGATTACCAGACAGTGCAAATAGAGGACAAATGGGCACATTACTAGGCAACGCAGGACAAATTTGGGAACCACCAGAAGAGCAGGGGGAATCCCATCCCTACTCTGTACAATCAAATGCACAGGACTGATTGGGGATTGAGGATGGTTGAGGCTCCCATCATCTATGACAGGGGTGTCCTCATTGAGGAAAGGATGGCACAACAAATGCTCACTGGTCCACCTCTTCCTAGGATCTCTTCTCAGGTATTTCTCAAGGAAGTCTTGGAACCTAGGCAAAATCGAAGCAGGCAACTCGGGCAGCTTCTCTGTGCATCCAATCTGATACCTAGCAGCGAGGGAATTGGAAACTTGGCTCACTGGATGCCTTCCAGTGACCATCTCCAGCACAGTGCAGCCCAGAGACCAAATATCAAAAGCAGGCCCTTGCTCCACCTGGCTCACCACCTCTGGAGCCATCCACAGAGGGATACCCCTCAATTCCAGGGACTTCTTGCCTTCCCCATAATCACCAATCCTCCTAACAGAACCAAAGTCAGGAAGCTTCACACCATTGGCACCCATAAGAACATTCTTCCCCTTGATATCACAGTGCACAATCCCCTGCCTGTGGAGATCTGGATATGCCACATTGGATGTCACGTGTGTAGGATCTGATAGCAGACCTCCAAACTAATACAGCAAGTCTCCAATGCTGCCAGTTGGAACGTACTCCAGAAACAAATTGTACATCCACACACCATTCTCAAACCCTGTAATCCTTCCCTAGGCAGCCCATAACGTATGGAGAATCAAGTGTGCAGAATCGTGTACTCGTTCTCCAGAGAAGAAATACAAGTGGCCGTGGACTTGACAGCAACCAAATGGCCATTGGACTTGCTAATGGCGAGGCTGACTGTACCGAAAGCTCCGGCTCCAAGAAACCCACCTCGTACCCAATTTCTTGCTCTCGACTTCATTCTATTCTCAGTCCCCAAGTACTGCATAATTCATGATAGATATTTATATATGGAGGATATTCCTATATAGGTAGTGGGGAATTCTTATCAGTTTATGGCTTTTCTGGGGAGTCGGGACTTCAAAAACAATCCATGGGGCGCAGGCATCCTTCGGCTTGTCCGGCAGTCTTACTTGTTTTTACGTGCAATCTTTCTCGCGATCAAAGTTGTTAATTCGTATCCGATACATGAATATCTGATTGTCCTATTACGGCTCCGAAGAGGCCCGCAAATTTGATCGAGGCACTCTTATCAACATGAAAGAGGCGGGCACGCGTGATAAAATTTTCACGTAAGAGACTTAAATATTTAATTACTCTTTTTCTTGAAAAAAAGGAATTATTCTTTATACATGTATTAAAAATTAGTTTTATTAATAGTACACTTTATTTTCAACCTCATTTTGAATATATGTGATTGATCATTATTTCCTTTATGTAGAATATTTATTATGTTCAACCTATTTTTGAATATATGTGATTGGATCATTCTTCCTTCTGAGTAGAATATTCACTACATGCTCTCATGGACTTTTTTTGGGGGGTTGTCTTGGTTACGGTTCTCTATTGACTTGTATGTCTTGGATGTAGGTTCTCTATTGACTGGTATGTCATGGTTGTTTAGCCTTTAGTGTATCCACCTTATATTTAAAAAGGTTTTTAGGGTTAATTGATGACCTAGAAAGCTATTTGAATTTCCCTCTATTTATCTCTATTCTCACCTTGATTTCCTTCCCCTTATGAGAGGTGGAGAGGAATGAAAGCTTTTCTTCAGGGCATCAGTGAAAGGTATTCTTACCCTGCATCCTCCTCTTTCACTTTTGCATCCTCCTCTCCTTCCTTTGATTCCTCCATTGATTCCCATTCTTCCTTCTATTCCCCCTGTGCTTCTTTCTCTTAGAATCTCTTCCTATTCCTAAAGTATTTTTTGCACTAGATCCACTTATGTGGCCTTTGTTGTAGTATACACTACTACTTCCAATGGGACCTTGAATTTTATTGCTCCATCTTGAGGCATCAATGGGATTAGAGATGGTTCTGCATCTCATTGTCCTTGTCTGCTTCCTCAATAATTTGAAGGACCTCAAATATGTTATTGTTCACAATAGAAAAAACATCTGTTGCTTTTTTCGCTGATTAGAGATTGAGAGATTGACTTGAAAGCATTATGCTCCTAATTACTGATGGTATTGATATTCTGCTTTAGGGAAGATTTGCTTTCTTAGGTTTTTAGACAATTCCCAACTAAGTGTCCATACTCATGACAAGAATTGCATATGATTAGAATGAGCTCATAATATAGAGCTTGTAGAGGACTTCATCTATTCATATTAATTTGTATTTCCTCCAGTAACCCTTCCTCTAGTTATACTTCTACACATATTTTGGTATTCATATTAATTTGTATTTCCTCGGATAAACCTTCCTCTAGTTCCACTTCCACGCATATACAAATTGTTGTCTTTTGATTATGCTTATCAATAAAATGACCAAATTTGTTTCTTATTTCTGTGAGAGTATTGTCATCCTAGAACATAAACAGAGGATGAGACAACCTCATCCTGTCATTGTGATCTCTTCTTCTTAGTTGAAATAAAGAGACCTCCGAGATAGAAACAATTCCCTAGATCCTATAAAGTATGGCCCTAAATGGAAGATCAGGTCTCGATCTTACTTGCTCTGGAACAAAAAAATGAAATAACATTTTCGTGAAGCAAACAAAAATTCCCATCCTTGAGCTTGGGATCCCGTTATTATGCGTTATGAATCTTGCAATGGGCCACATGGTTGTGACATGCTCAAAGGGATGAGGTTTCTTTTTCCCTGAAGCTGCAACCGATAGGTCTAATTGAGAGATGTAACCCATCCTTTTAACAAATTTATTCGGCGTTGGGCGAGCTCCTTTGACCATTTTCCGAATACCAACCAACGATTGAAGGGCCTCAATCTCTGCAAGAAGATCGTCTGCCATTGTCATAGCTCGACCACAGCAAGAAGAAGCTGGCTCGGCCTTGAACTCTAGAACGAATCTGATGAGTGGGCAAAGATCTGCTGGAACAGACTGCGATTCTACTGGAAAAGGCGGCGATTTCCTTGATCACAAGCCTTAAGGTTACAGGATAATTATTTTACAACACATCTTTACTTTGTTATATTTTTGTTTTATTTTATAATGATTTAGTGTAAAAGAATTTATTAATCAGTGGAGAACTATAAAGTATAAACCCTAACAAATTTTTTAATGAAAAAAATTAATCTAATTCGCAAGATAATAATGCCAATTGAAAACAATCTTCAAGTTTGACGTATATTTGTAAAAGCAGAGTGGAAACACAAAACCTGTACTCTTCATCTCTGATGTATATTTGTAAAGCATAATGAAAACATAAAACCAATATTGTATTTAGCCATCTTGTCACAGGTATGCTAAGACCATGAATTATAATGAATCTTGATGTGAGATTACAAGTAAATGTCAACATTTTCTGGAGAGAGTACTCATAAATAGGAATAAAGGCTTCCCTTGCTCTCAGGATCTGATAAAACAGAGTGTCAAGCCAGCTGAAATGGACTGGATTAAAATTGCAGGCAGATGCATAGGCTCTGCCACTATAGAATAGAAGACCCTGAGTCTTCAGCTTCAGAGAACAATGGTTACTATTTATAAAACAAGAGGGGCAGTGATCCTCTGCCATTTGAGTGTAGATGAACAGTTGCCTGTGAGAGCCACATGAATGTAGAAAGGGAATGGGTATACTGCAAGAATCGGTGCGACGATGAGAAACCTTCTTCAGTTGCTTAACTTGTTCAACCGTCGGGGCTGATGAAAACTGTCCAAAAAGATTGCTGCAGAGATGTAACTCCAAGGCCAGATCTCCGGTGTAATCTTTGGGCTTTGAAATTGAATTGCATTCATTATCTTGAGGTTGGATAGATGGAAGCCCATTGGAGGATGACTGATCGGTGAGGCCTGAGGAAGGGCCATCCAAATTCGGAGAAGTTCTACTTCTGGGAGACCTCACAACAATCCATTCACCAGGGGTGCTTGCAAACCAATTAGCCTTCTCTTCAATGCCGCCGGTTTCACCTTCTGCTGCCAACTGCAGAATACGATCTCTTGGTGAAGGACTCTGGCATTGCTCAAATGCTTTCGTTCCTGGTCCATCACATTCACCTGCCTGCCTTACAGTGGGCAAATTACTGAACATTGCAAATATAGGACAGACGGGCACATTCCTAGGCAAAGTGGGACAAATTTGCGATCCACTGGAAGAGCAGGGTGAATCCCATCCCTGCTCTGCACCATCAAAATCCAGTGGACTGATAGGAGATTCAGGGTGGTCGAGGCTACCATCCTCTAGAACAGAGGTGTCCTCATTGAGGAAAGGATGGTTCAGCAGCTGCTCACTGGTCCACCTCTTTGTGGGATCTCTTCTCAGGCATTTCTCAAGAAAATCCTGGATCCGAGGCGAAAGCGAAGCAGGCAACTCAGGCAGCTCCTCTGTGCATCCAATCCGATACATCGCAGCGAGGGGATTGGAAACTTCGCTCCATGGATGCCTCCCAGTGGCCATCTCCAGAACTGTACAGCCCAGAGACCATATATCAGAAGCAGGCCCCTGCTCCACCTGGTTCACTACCTCTGGAGCCATCCAAAATGGGGTCCCCCTCAGTTGTAGGGACTCCTTGCCCTCCCCTTCATCGCCAATCCTCCTGGCAGAACCAAAGTCAGCAAGTTTCACACCATTGGCACCCACAAGGACATTCTTCCCCTTGATATCACAGTGCACAATCCCCTGCCTGTGAAGATAATGGATCCCATATAGGATGCCACGAGTGTAGGATCTAATGATCGACTCCTCAAGCAAACCCCCAAACTTGTTCAGCAGATCTCCGATGCTGCCACCTGCTACATACTCCATGAACATATTGGACATCCACACACCATTCTCAATGCAGTAATCTTGCCCCAGGCAGCTCACAATGTATGGAGAATCCAGAGACTTCAAAATTCTGTATTCATTCTCCAGAGAAGAAATAGAAGCGGCCGTGGACTTGACAGCAAAGAGATGACCATTGGACTTGTTAATGGCGAGGCTAACTTTACCAAAAGCTCCGGCTCCAATAAGCCCACCTCGTACCCAATTTCCTCCTCCGGATTTCATTCTATTCTCAGAGCCCAAAAACTGCACAGTTCATGACAGATTTAGATATGGGATATGTATATATAGAGAGGGGGGAATCCTTGTGACTTAAAAAATACTCCATGAGGCGCAGGCACGCCTCTTCAATGTTGTCTTGGCCGGCACTCTTACTTGTTTTTACGTGCAATCTTTGGCCTGAACAGTTAATTGTTTAGTATTATCTTTCTCCAGAATCTGGGCACAATGAATATCTGATAGCCTGATAGCTATATATATCTTCTTGTCCTTTTACGCCTCTCAAGTGACCAACAAATAGACTTTTTCTCAGACACATATGTTACCTTTAGACCTTTATAAAGGTCATGCGCCCATATGAGCCAAAATTGACCTTAAAAAAATCAAATAATTAGCCAACTCCAATTTAAAATTTAAACTCTCCATCCCATAAAAAGGCAAGATTATGAGCCGCTAAGAGATTGACCCTGTAACATATGCGCGCAGCATGACCTGTCCTGCTGCGCGCATATGTTACAGGCTCATGCTGCGCGCATATGTTACAGGCTCAATCTCTCAGAAGCTCATAATCTTGCCTTTTTATGGGATGGAGAGTTTAAATTTTAAATTGGAGTTGGCTAATTATTTAGTTTTCTTAAGGTCAATTTTGTCAAATCTGGTGATGAATCTTCGTTGAAAAAATGATTTATTTAAATTTTATTTTGTTTATTTAAAAGATGATTTTTTAATAATAAATTTAAATTTTGAATTATTTAAATCATGTTTTTGAATGTATAAATAAATTTAGCGTTATCAAATAATTTAAAAATATTAAAAAAAAACAAATTCATAACAAAAAAATGCTGTGAAAAAACAACTAAAATACTGTTCATCTAAATTTAGATTACCCAATTTCAATCAATTTAAATTTTTTTTTTTTAAAATGAACCTTTAAACATACACGAATTAAAAGAAACCTCAAAAGAGGGGTAGGTGACTTCATTCATTGTGTGTCTTTTTCTCATACAAATTCAAAGCTACTCCACTTGTAAATAATCGATACATTACACTTATTCCTATAATCGATAATCGATATATATAATATTATATGACATGGGATTTATATATTTTTATTCTAATCGTGGTATCTATGCAGTCAAGAGGTATATCCTATGTAAATATCCATCTATATGTGTATATCTATATCAGATATGTCATTTTATATTTAAAAAATAAGTGCGTGCCTTGCCATGTTATTCGTGTGAGCTACGTTTAAATTATTATTTATTTAAGCTACTTTGTTTATGGCTCAATGGTTTTAAAAAGTATAATAGATGTAGTTGAGTAGGAAATGAAATTAGTATTTTTAATTATATATATATATTTTTGTGGGCAAGTGGTATTCTTTATTTGTAGGGTTTGGGGGCTTGGACCACACCAATCCTTAACATGGATGGATTTTGGTATCTGCGGGGTTTTGAACCAACGATCATTCAGCTTAGGGGTATCTTAACTCATCACCTGCCACCAACTATTCTACATCTTGCGGATGTACTTTTAATTATATTAATGATAGTGGTGGTTATTAATATTTACTAAGATTAGCTTTAATGTATTGGACATATAAAAAGGTATGGACTCACTTGATTTTATTTATAATTTTATTCATATGCTCGAAAAGCTTTAAGAGAAGATGTACTAGATTGCTATAATTATGATGAGTTAAAAGGTTAGGAAGGTCACTGCTGTAACAAATATTTTGAAATTACGTTTGATTTTGTAACAAATATCTTAATTTTTTCTTATCGGCACAACAACTTCTCCTTAAATTTAGATGTAATAATATTTTTAATATTATCATTATTTACAAAAATGACCTCTTCCTCGAGTCTCCAATTATTTATCACCTGAGCTATAGGTTGTTTTGACTAAAGTATGAAGCACTCTTTGGAATCCTCTTGTCTCCCATGTTGTTTGGTTTGTTCTTGTACATTAAGTACCTATTCATAGCCATGCTCTCAATGGGGCAGAGACTCATTTTTATGAGGAGGATAGGATATGGTGTACTTCCTTTAATTTTGAGATTATATGTTATAAAGTGCTTTTGAATTTGCTCTATTCTTCTCTACGATTCTCTAGAAATGTTGCAACCCCAAACTTCACATCCATATAAGATAACAGGCATGACAAGAATCTCAAAGAGGAATTTCTTCTTATCCCAAAGCCAAAGGTCTACTAATTTAGAATTGTTTTCAAGTCCATAATAAGCTTTCAACCTTCCATTAATCATTTTCTCAATGCTATAGTTCCAGTGAAGCTTGTGATGAAGATCGATTCCAATATCCAAGTTATTGTTGTCATACATGAAATTAGCATAAGTGATATTTTGGGATTTGATTACCAAAACCTTTGTTTTGTCAGTGTTAATAGTCATACTTGTGCTAGAGCAAAATTCCTTGAGAATTTTTAGTTGCTTGATGAGATCATTGGGACTCCTCACCATAAGAACAATGCCATCAGCATAAAGACGAAGGATGATGATTATACCAATCAAAGTTGTGCTAGCACAACCTAGATCTTCCAATCAACTCTCTAGCTTGTTAATGTATATATCAGAAAGGGTAGGGGACAAGGGATAAGGCACAACCCTGCTTGAGTCCCATATTACAATTAATTTCTTCTCACAAGCCCTCAAGGTTCCTAAACTTGGCAATAACCTTCTGATACAAACTTATCGCAATAAATTTCAATGAAAATGGACTTTTAGCTCTTTTAATCTATTCCAAAGGTTAGCTTTGGGCGTTGTGTCAAATGCTTTTCTAAAGTCAACAAAGTAACACATAATATTGGTTTTAATATTGCAACACTTTTCAGCAATGGTCCTAAGCATAACAAGGTGGTCTGTAGCTGAATGATAGCTCCTAAATCATGTCTAGCCTTTAGATATTTTTACGTGACTTTCTAACCATGTTCTTATTTTCCAAAATGATTCCATATAACTTGGCTAAAAGAGGGATAATCATAATGGTCACAAAATTAATGGATTGTTTTTATCTCCACTTTTAAAAATAGGAACAATGAAGCTTTATATTCAAGGTTTAGGGAAATCTTGATTCATTGCTAAATTGAAGAGCTTGTGGATGTAAGGGATGACGATAGGCTAGCCAATTTTGAAGGTTTATGCTTGGTATCCTACGATATCCTCCGCTTTCCCTTTTGTGAGCCGCTTGACCCTGAACTCTATTCCTTTTAAAGAGAAAACATTTTCCTCTGTAAAAAGGATTTGGAAGTTGTTCACAACATCAAGGGATTCATAAAACATTTTAAGCTAAGAATTCCAGTCCCTCAAAGGAATCATATTGTTTTCTTTAGTTTTGGAACTTAGAACATGCCACCAAAATTTCTATAATTTCTATATTTAATTATAAGTTAAAAATAATTATTTTATTATTTCAAATTATTTTTAGATCGAGCTTTCTTATTTTTTTACACAGAAAATGAAGGTGTTTGTATTAAAAGGTTGAAACTAGCAAACTATTACAAAAATTTAAACATTTGCTCAAAATTCGTAGCTAATGAGACAGAGTCCAAATAGCATATGGCTCTACTTCCTCAAAATTACTACTGCTATTTGTTCATCTACAACTATTACATTCATACTATAAGTCCTTACAAACTAGTTGCATAGCAAACTACAAAAATACATGTCATAATTATCACCAAAAAAACTTCATCTAAATATTCTTATCCTTGCCTTCCATGAGCTGGATGAATGACTAAGATTTCATCCATTGGTTTTGCTTCATGCCAAGGGGTCATTTGGCAATGACTACACTAGTTCATTTTAACCAGCTTATCTAGTTCCTTTCTAACTTCATCCATAAGTGCTATCGGCTCGTGCATATTTTCGTCCAGGTCATCCATGCTTGATTCTAGGTTAGAAATTTTGGTTGATGTATGCCTTGCCTCATCTAGCAAACTACATATTATTTCATATACAATCCTCAACATTCTCTTAAAATCCTCCAAATTGTTTTTCAAAAAGGTTGACATAGAAGGAGGGATTCCAACCCTCGAGATTACATATTTCAGAAGCCAAGCTTGCTTCTTGGCCTGGACTGCCAAATCAACTTCTTTCTTTTATGTTCTGCTCAAAAATCCTGAAACACGGACGAAAACTAGGAAAAGAGAAGAGTCTCGATGCTTCCTTCTCTTGCACTGAATTCATACCTTATTCGAGCTCAAGGTTGTTATTGTAGTCCTTCTTCACTAAGATGATTGCAGTGAAATGGAGACATAAACTCTCCTCACCACTCCGCTCCTCATGGGTTATCTCCTCCTTATCCCTCACAATGTTATTGTCTTCTACAAAGGGTGTCTTCTTGTATTCACCCAACATCGCCTCTACCATGAATGTGCTTGTGTGAGACTAACTAAATCGAAGGATGGACGAGACATCACTCGTGGTGGCCTTAACTCTCCTACCATCATGTGAACATTCTCCATTTAACTTGTCTTTCATTCATACTGCCAACTAGCATCATCGAGAATGTTCTAGCTTCCCCCTTGATGATATTGGAATGACCTAAGGAGCCCCTCATAGTCCGCGACCTTATGGTTTCTAATTTCATTTTGTTCAAATAGTTAGACTCCTCCATACAACTTTTGTGTTTAACTTCTAATAGCAAGGTATCCATTCCCTTATAGGTGATTGGTTATCTATGGCGATCATTCCTTGCTACATCTGGAACTTTGATTCAATAGTTCATCAAGTATCCCATTGTGTTTCATTATGATATGGTACATAAGAACATAGCTTGGATTGATAAGGAGGTTGGAAATCCTCCTCTACATTCTCCCACAGTTTGTGTTTTTTCCATTTATATAACTGCACATTTTTTGAATAACAAATTTTGAATCTCCAAAGATTAGAAATCTTGAGATATTCAAGGGGATAAGCATCTCAATGCCTTGCATCAAGGTTATCCATTTAGCCTAATTTCACAATATTTCAATTGGGGTCCACTAAAACCCCTCCTACACCTACCTCCCCATAGATCGAGCTTTCTTATAACCTTAACTACCATATTAGATCATTCAAGATTTATTCTTATAATTCATCATCATATATCTTAGGATCAATGTATCTTTAAGATAAATAAATAAAAAGTATATATGAAAAGAACAATACATTATTTTGCTAGACTTATTATGAGATTTATTATTGCTTATTTAGAGATATGAAACTTTGTACAATTTTAATTTTAAGATGACAACATTTCTAAAAAATTGTTGATACATACTCTAAATTTAGCTTCGTTGGTTTTATTTAGAGAGCACTTGTAATTATGCACACAACAAAAAATCAAGAACGTGGAAACCAATACAGTTAATTGTCAATGCATTCCAATTGTTTTTTTAACATAAATTGAAGGTAACTTGTATTAGAAAGCTAATAATAGTGAGTATTTATAGAAGTTCACACATAAAGCCAAAATTCGAACTAAAACTAGTAAAGCTCATACCACAAACTTCTATGCTACATACAAAAAAATTTCAGTAGTTTTTTCATCTACCTCTATAGCATGAGTGCTATAAAACCTTATAAACCACCTACATAACAGAAGACAAAATTACATGCTTATTGGTACTGGAGAGGATTGTCATCTAGAATCCTATCCTTGCATGTCGATTCTTCCATAGACTAGCTGGATCATCGAAATTTCATCCATGGGATTGGATTCATTTGAGGGAAAAGTTTGACAGTGGCTACACTGATTCATTTTAACCAATTTGTCTAGGTATTTCCTAACTTCGTCCATTAGGGCTATCTACTCACACATATTTGATATTACTATCCAAATTATTAATTCTAGATTCCATACATGCAATTTTGTTCCCATTGAGCCTCGCTTCTTCTGTCAGGTATGTTATCCTCTCACTCTTACCCTCAATTCCTTCATACACCACCCTCAATATTCTCTTGAATTCTTCCATATTATTCCTGAAATTACTGAAAATATCTCGCTAGGAAGGCATGTTGCTGAGAGCGAGGGAGAATAGGTCTAGTATTTAATTTTTTCCTCTGCTTCCTCGACGCTTAAGTTGATGAAATTCTTGTGGCATTATGTCTGCAACTAGAGGTAATGATAATTCTAGCTACTTGTTTTCACAAGCATTTGTGGTAGAGGCCCCTCCTCCTTCCCAAAAGGTGTGACCTCGCTCGGAAAATAAGATCTAAAATATCTCAACACTACAATATCAATGAAGGCCAAATTAATACACAAGTTTTACTCTTCAGACATATTCTCATGCCTACTCTTTCCCCATTCCTCTACCATATACTCTGATTTTCATCGAGGGGTTGCCTCTTGTAATCACCCATCACAATTGTCACCGCCTTCTTGCTTGTGTGGGACTGAACATGCCAAATAATGGAGGATACCTCCCGTGTGATGGCCTTAACTCCTTTTCCATCACATAAATTCTTTCCATTAATTATTGAGTCTACATGTATTAGCTGCAATCTGCCACCTAACGCCCAAGGGATTGAATCATCATTTCTTTTTTTGAGAAAGGAGTGTCAAGATATGCCCCTCATATCCCTCATTTTTAATTTTTTGGAGATGTGCCTACCTTTGGTCGTCCCTAGACCATTGATCACTTTTCCTAATCGAAGACAATCATGCCTTGGTCTAACCTGGATCCATGGTTTTCCAGGTCATCAACAAGCCTATTTGTTTCTCTCTTAATGTGGAGAAATATGACAGAGCTTGGATTAGAGAGAATATTAAGAATCATTTGTTGTGTTCTTTCACAATTTGGAGAGTTACCTTTGAAGTAATTGTGCATTTTTTGAATCATGATTTTGGAGTCGCCAAAAATGAGGGTTTTCAAGATCTTTAAGGGGACAAGTATTTCAATCCCTTGCATTAAGGTTAACCATTCTACTTGATTGTTTGTTTTTTCCCCAACTCCCATGCAAACAATTTCGCTTTGTTTCCTCTAGGGTCCATTAGAACCCCTCCCGCTCATGTCGCCCCATTCAATGCATTCCAATTGTTAATCATGAAAAATAAGAGCAAAAGTGGGTCATTTCCATGGAAAATTTTAGGGGCAAAAATTAGCCCATCGGCTAATTTTTGACATTTTTTTCATAAAAAAGTTTCAACCAATTCCATTTTTTTTCTATATTGATTCGACCAAATTCCATGGGATAATTATTTTTCTCAAAAATCACCAAAATTGTCCAGAAAGTATATAAAACCCTTACAAATTTGAATATTTTTAGGAAAATATCACCCAACATTTTACGGTTGGAAATTTAAGAATTAATAAAATTCACCAAGATTTCTACACTTCAAAAAAATTATGGTTCCTTAAAATTTTCCGTTGTCATTTCATTAAAATTTCTTGATACTATGAAATGAAAGTAATCATGAATCATTTCATTAAAATTTCAACATAAAAAATACATGCAAACATAAATAGTGCTAAATAGTGCTAATAGCTTTAGTCTTTTAAAATTTAAGTATTAAGAATGCCTAGAAATACATGCAAGCATAAGTAGTGCTCATAGCTCTAGTCTCTTAGAATTTAAGAACGCCAAAATCTATTGAACATTAACATTCTAAAAAGTAAAAGCTTTTGTGTGTGTGTGTTTAATCCCCTCTTTAGATTAGTTTTATGTTTTCTAGTTATAATAATATGTCCATTTGGTATCAATGGTAACCAATGATCCAATCATGTTCTTTATCTTATTTTGTAGTTTTTGTTAGTGATGTGTTTTTATCTTATGTTTTTCTTTTGAGTTTTTGTTATTGATGTGCATTTTTGTTTATGACTTTGTTATGCCTGAGGTACTAAGAGATTAATGAAACTTGCATCAAGCTTGCCTAAGACATAATTGTTCTTTGAAAGCTTTTGCCAAACTTGTTTTGGGGTGAAAACAAAAGATGAAGAGGTTTTTATGTTTTTGGAAGTAGATTTGTGGCATTTTGCATGTGTTCCCTGCTATTTATTTCTTTTTTAAAATTGAAATAAAGAAATAAAGAAATTTTTAATTTATGTTGAATAATTTTTCATTTTCACCATTTACTTTGTACATCAAACATCAGGAGTAGACATTACATATCTTAAGTGACAACTTCTCAAAGTTTGTTAGCTCATTACGCCATGCCACCTTTTTTAAGCAAATGACTATAAAAAACCTTAATAAAAGTAATTTAGATTTATTTGTTTTTGTCTAATAGAACACCAAGAATAGAATGGGGTTTTCCTTTTGGGTTATTAATATGCCATCTTAATGCTTAATTGTGTGTGTGATTATTGATTTTTGTTGCATAAAATTAACCTTGAGACTCTTAGGAACAATATGATGGAATGAGTAATTAATTCATTGACCAATTTTCTCTTAGTTAACCTATGTGACCTGTGTTCTTTATCTTCTCTTAGAATCCCCCTCATGTGGCATATTGGTTTCATCTTCTCCTGGAAATTCCCTTGTATCTTTTGAGTTTGATCACTATCACTTGGTGAGATTTTCCCTTTTGATAGGAACTTTATAGCATTTTGATGGTCAAGAATCACTAATAGTTCAGATAATACCAACCTTCCTCCATATAGAATCCTTGGCACACCTATCATGGTTAGAACCTCCCAAAATTTATGATAGGACATTTGGTTTGGGTGCTTTCTACTTTAGATTAACCAGTTCTCATCTCTTAACTTCACTTCATGTTAACTCAATCCTATCTCTTTGTTGGCTGCTTTCTTGGGCAGACCCGGGTTTTAATGAAGCGCAGCAACAAAACCCCTTGGCGCACTGGCCCTCTCGGCAACGAGCTGCGCAGCAGCTCGAGGTCTCACCCGAAGTGGCTATGGGGGGGTTAGGGAATCAAGTTTCCTTAACCGTGGTGACGCGGAGATTGCTCTTCCTCTTCAGTTCCTCAGGTATCGGCGGTCGGACTTTCCCGCAAGCCGCTCGGCGTGGCTGCGCGGATTCCTTCCTCGACAGGCCCACTGCGCAGTTTCCCCTCTCTAGCGCAGAAGGCAACTATTCCTTGCGTCGACGCGCTAAGTACTTCCTCGCCCTTCACATCCAGCGCAGTAGCGCAGTCCTCTCTCGCTGCAGCGACAGCGCGTTACTACTTCTTCGGTACTTAATACTTATAGCTATCAAGGGACCTTTCCAACTCACTCAAACAGTCGCAAAGATAATACAAGAGTCTCGCATACACAGATAATGAACTCTAAACAGTTATCATTCACGCAAACATTATAACAGGAAGACATATGTGAAGCTCATCTCCTCGAAGAAAACCACATCCACGGGAGTTTATATTAACCAGAAAACCATAGAGTTATACAATATGCTGCGCACACAGCTGCAGCCTTAGATCTTTACAGGAAACTCCACGCACACAGCTGGGAGCCCTTCTCTTCACTAGTCTCTTCTCTATAGAGATTACAAAGGCGCAGACATCACACAGACTATCTGGCAACTCAGGGATTAGCTCCTCGGCTATCCGATTCTACTCTAGTTCTACACACAGTAGAAACATACCAAAGGACAATCAACACATGATCTATCCTCAAGAGTATCTAACTCTTACTTGCTAACTTTCTCTAACTTCCGACTAACCAACTAACTTTTATCCATTACAATTGTTCATATATATAGGTGGCCATGGCGGTCGCACCTTTACAAGACTGTGGGCCTTTCCCAACAGTGATTCCCAAAAACCCTAACCACGCACATGGCTAGGTGTACTGTAGGCGCCGCTTGCAGTCACGTCGCCGCTTCCTGCAGGCTCCATGAATTCCGGCGCAGATTGTGGGTATGGGCGATTGTCCTTCGCCTTCAATGCTCTGGTCCGTTGCTCCTCCTCGATCCGAGCAACCATAACTTCTGTACTAAGCCTTTAAATGAGGGTAGCTGAGCCCTCTACTCCATCGCCTTATTTATTATGGTAGCTGAGCCACCTTCATTCTTCGATGATGTGCGCGCGAGCTCCGCGATTTCCGGTCCATGATCTTTGCTGAGCTTGTCCATCTGGCACCGTACTGCGCACCGTCTCCTTCTTGCCCAAAACTTAGTGCTTGTCCCAAAATTAGCACTTTCCTTTCATACTTGTCTTTTCCCCAAAATTCGGAGCTTTACCGCAGCTACGACCTAGGCTCCAACAGGCCCCTAACACTCACTTGTGGCTCGCCCTCGAGCCACTCGCACTGGCGTGTGGTCGCTTGATTTGCGCATCTGCTTTTGCTTGTGTCTCCGCGAATGCTTTCTTCCACTTCGCAATAGCGGAGTCCAATTCCTCAATACACTCGTCAGCTGTTTGCACCGTTTCTGCGGTTGCTTCGTCTTTAGTGAGAGTATCAATGATCTCCTGAGATTCAGCAATCTCTTTGATTTTTGTCTCAACCTGGGCAACGATTTCAGCATACTCATCCATGAATGGCTGAATGCTGTTGGTGAGCTTCTCATCTTCAGTTCTGAGCTTGTGCAGTTGCTGCTGCATTTTGCGTACTTCGCCTATTTTCTTCATTTTTGGCAAGCCTGTTAAGGCCTTAGCTTCTTCATTCAGAACAGTGAGAGATTGTTCTGCAGCTTGCACCTGTTCTGACAGTCCTACTTTAAAAGGGAGCTTCACAAGCTCCGTCCAAGCTTCCATAGCCTGGTTCATCAGGTTCTCGGCTTCCTGTACTCGATCTTTCATCTGTGTGGAAGCTCTGCTCAATGCTTCAAATTGTACCTGCGCGTCATCCGTAAGATGCGCAGCAACGCGAGCTTCTAGCTCAGCGATCTGGGTTCTATGGCCTTCTGCCATAGCAACTATTTCTTGCTCCAGGGTTTTCGCTCTTTCTCCAATAATTTGAACTTTTGCAACCAGAGGGAGATCTGGTTGAATCTCGCAAGTCGGCAATAACTGGGCAATCTCATCCACTGCGTTTCTGATACCGATGTCTTGCGCCTCATAAAGTGCAAGATTCTCAGAAGTATTCTGATGGATTGCCTTCAATTCTAACTCCTGCGATTGCAGTCTTTGATTTTCCTGGAATGTAGAGAGCTCTCTAGCTCTCAACTCAAGAGAAACTTTCTCATGCACTAGCTGTAGAGTCTCTATAGGAATTAGAGACAAATTAATTTCAACGGGCCCAACGGCGCTTACCTGTAGTGCAGTTAACGGATCTGGAAGTGTCATGCTGGTAGGCGGAATATGCACGACAGTATGCCTTTCAATGAGTTCTTCAACTCGCTCGGCACTTGGAATTTCTTGTGGCGCCTGCGAAGTAGATGCTGGCGCATGGGTCTGCGCAACTCTTCCTGCGAGACCTTTCAGCTCTACGAACTGCAAATCTAAAGCACTTCTGATGTGAGCATGCGCATTGCGCAGCTCACGAAATTGCTCGTGTATGTACTGGTCGATCCCCGAGGGAATAGCCTCAGCGGGATGCGACACTTTCTGCTTCTTGGTGGCCGGTTCTGTGGATCCTTCATCACTTCTCTGCTCACGGGCTTCCTTGCCCTTATCCTTCTCTTTCGTAGCGGCGGTTGGCAGCGCGGATGCGAGATCGGCGGCCTCCCTCCACTCATCCGACTAGGACTTGATGGTTTCTTCAACATCCTCTGTAGTCATCCTGTAAAGGCCTAACGCCCATTCATCTGGAATGCCGCAAGGGCGGAGGTAAAGTTGATGTAGGTCGGCAGTAAAAGCCAACTTCCCTTCATATAATGTGGCTGTCTCCTCGCTCAGCCTTGGCATCTCTTGAATGGTATCTCGGAGGAGATAGTAGTACTCACAAAAGACAGCGTGATTCATCTTGCGCTTCGCGGGATTAGGGGAATCCTAGAGGTTGATGTAGCGCATGCCGGCAACCTCTCCTGCGCGGCGCGGAAGGAACTGAGTATTCGGGGGCTCCTTCCACCCAACGAGAGCGCATAAAATTAAAAGCCAAGAAAAATGGAATGATTGGGCTGCATTGTCCTGCACATTCAGGCAATCAGCCAAGAAAGAATTCAGCAGGAAGAGAGACCAGTTGTACTGCTCTCCCTCCGCAGCTGCGATGGCGAGCTCCACGACAGCTCCAGTAACTTCCTTCGGTCGACACTTTGTGAGAAGTCTGCTTGCAAGCAGACTTCCTGTAAATCGAAGTGCCTCGTCTTCTACTGCAGTGAGGTCATAAGCCCGACCTCCTCTTTTTAAGTTATACTTCTGCACCACCTGTGCAGTCAATTTTCTGTCCTTCTCCTTTCCCACAAAATGAATATTGGGATCCTTACCAGCCTTAGATAGACCAGTAATGCGGTGAATTAAATCAACATTTAGATCAATTGGCCTCCCGAGCCAAAGGTAACCTCCATGAACGCAGGATAGCAGTGTTTTAACGACTGCGTTCGCTTCATTGCTACACCCAAAGTGCGGTAGCTTCAACAAATTCAGGAGTCCAGGGCGCTCAAGATTTGCTGCAAATCCCTTCGGGATGAACTCGTCAACCTTTCTGGTGGGATTATGCACTATATCCAGATATCGGTCTAGCTGGAACTGAGGATATGTCTTATAGTCTCCGAGGTTGAAGTCAGAGAACTTGACCAGTGGAATGTTTCCTAACAGTTGCCCTTCTACTCGCACACTAGCCGGTAGTGGCGGGTAGCGGAATAGGATACTTTGCATTCTTTGGGATCTGTACTTCTGGCGCATCATCTGGACGCGGCGGAATATAGTTTGCCATGGTCGCCAACGGCTCTGGAACAGGTTCTTCTGGCTGTGATGGCGACGCTCTTGTAGCCGGAGATTGTCTGGGATCCTGATAACCAGGATGTACATAAGTCGAAGCCGTGACTGGAGTAGTCATGCCGAAATCTAATCCTCGGCGCAGGAATTGACGAACAACTTCTTCAGTTGACAGGTTCTCCGTCGTGAATCAATGTAGGGAACAACACTCTGGACAGCAAATGGCGGACCTTCGTAGGATATGGACGCTGAAAACAAGGGAAAATACTCTGCTCAACTCGGCTCTGAAAACAATAACTTGGATTCGTAAACAAGATAGTAACTCGAGGCAAGTAACCCAAAAATTATACAAGTGTGAGGTATTTATAGCCAGAGGTGAGTAAATGCGAGCAAGTGGGGTAACGTAGCTATAGGCAGCTATAGATGAGTTGACAACACGCTATCCTCCTTGCCGTAGGGGTGCATTTAGTGTGATTGACGGGTTCTGACAGGCTTCCGGGAGAAGCTAATGCTTTCGGCGCCAGAGTTAAATGCAAATCTTTCGGAGATTAAGCCGAATCCGTCAGAACGGCTAGACTTTAATAGCGGACTTATCCTTCATTTACTCAGACGCGGCTACATAACTGCTGTAATTCAAAATTTCCGGCGGGTCATTTCAACTTAGGGAACTGTGCCTTTATGGGTCCACAACAAAACTTTTTCAAGCGGCAAATTATCAAAGGGAACTCCGCAAGAGCGACAGTTCAATGGTCCGGGAGAAGCTTCACAAGAGCGCAACTATGTTCGCTCCAGCCAAAATTTAGAAATGCGCGGATGTTTCTAGGAACTGCGCAGGAAGCCGGAGACTGAGTGTCTCGCAACTTCCGTGTAGACTGAATGCGGTGCCTCTTTCAACTACACTGGGCATCTGCATCTCTTTTAGCAAAATATTAGGTCGACAGAGCGGAGTGGCCGTTGCGATAAAGCTTGAGCCGAATCCCGTTGATCATTGTAGGTAGTAATTCTCCATCCAGCTTTGCAAGCTGAACTGCACCTCCATCTGTTATTTTTATCACCTGAAAAGGACCTAACCAGTGTACACGAAACTTGCCTGGGAACTTGGTAAATTTACTGTCATAGAGGAGTACCAAGTCTCGTTCCTGAAAGACTTTATTCTTAATATGCCTGTCATGCCAAGCTTTCTATCTTGCCTTCTGTACCTGTTGATGGAATCCGGCTAAGAGTCTGTCTTCTTCTAAGGCAAGCAGTTGCGAAAGTCTTTCATTCATAGTATCAGGATCTGCCATTTCTGTAATTTGCGCAATTCTAAGACTAGGAATAATGTATTCCATGGGCATAACTGCTTCTTGTCCATACACCAAACTGAAAGGTGTGTGACCTGTTAGTTTCTTGCAAGTGGTTCTGTAAGCCCATAATACAGCTGTGACTCTAAGGTCCCAATCATCTCTTTGTTGATTACAGATCTTCGTCAGGGCATTCTCAAGAATTTTATTGAATTCTTCCACCGTACCATTAGCTTGAGGATGGTAGGGTGTACTCTTATGGTGATTAATTTGAAATTCTTCAGTAAGGGCCTCTATAGTCTCATTGAGGAAATGTGTACCCTGATCGCTCATGAGAATCACTGGACATCCAAATCTAGTGATAATATTCTCGAAAATGAACTGTGCGGCCGTAGCAGCATCGCAGTTCTTAACTGGCTTTGCCTCAGCCCATCTGGTGAGGTATTCAGTAGCTGTAATGATGTATCTTGCGCCAGTTCTTTTTCCTGGTGGGTTAATAGGTCCTACAAAGTCAATGGCCCATTTCTCAAAAGCGCGCAGTGTAATCTGGGGTCTTAGCGGCATTTCATCTCTCCTTGAGGGTTTTCCTGTGCGCTGGCACACATCGCAACATTTACAGAATTCCTTAGTATCCTTGTGCAATGTCGGCCACCAAAGACCTGCGGCTAATATCTTTTGCGCAGTCGGCTTTCCTGCGAAATGGCCTCCTGCGGTACCTGAATGCGCTTCTGCGATGATAGAGTTCTTTTCATGTGGTAAGATACATCTGCGCAAAACTTCGTCAGGGCCCAACTTATAAAGCTGGCCTGCTATCAAAGTGAAGTCTGCGGCTCTAACAACAAGTTGTTTTTTCTGCTGGATTGTAAACTCAGCCGGTGCTTGCCCGGTAGTGAGAAACTTAAGAATATCAGAATAATATTCGTCTGCTGCTTGAATGGAAAACAACTGTGCGTCAGGAAGATTGTCCTCTAGACTTGTAGGTTCCTCTCCTGACTCTATCCTAGATAGATGGTCAGGCCCTGCATTCAGTCTGCCTGGCTTTACAATAACCTCGAAATCATATTCTTGAAAGAGCAGTAGCCATCTGCAAATTCTTCCTCCTAACACTGGTTTATTGACTAAATATTTCAAAGCAGAATGGTCAGTATACATTTTAAAATGAGCTCCTAACAGGTAGTGTCTGAATTTCTGTAGGGCATACACCATAGCTAATCCTTCCCTTTCTGTAGTGGTGTAGTTCTTCTCAGCTGTGGATAGCTTTCTGCTGGAGTAAGCAATCGGGTGGTCAATACTTCCTTCGCCAGACTGTGTAAGCACAACCCCCAATGCTATAGAAGAAGCATCAACATGAACATGAAAAGGTTTTCTCCAGTCCGGGAAAACTAGAATAGGCGCTGTGATCATCTTTTCTTTAAGTGTGTCCAAGCTCTGTTGGCATTCCTCTGTCCATTGGAACTTCGAATCCTTTTTCAGCAATCTTTCCATAGGCGCTGTGATCTTTGCATAACCCTTGATGAATTTTCTGTAGTATCCTGTATGTCCCAATGTAGTGCGCAATTGTTTAACTGAGTTGGGCGCAGGTAAATTAGCAATGATGGCAACCTTCGCAGGATCCATCAGGAGTCCTTGTCTGCATACAATATGTCCCAACAAAATACCAAAGGGCGCACAGAATATACATTTTTTCAAGTTAAGGGAAATCTGATGCTGTCTACATTTTTCTAACATCATGCGCAGATTTGCAATATGGTTCTTTAATAGGCCAAATACAGTCCAGTCATCAAAATAGACTTCTAAGAACTTGTGAATGAATTCTTTAAAAACAGCAACAACAACTCTAGAGAAGATAGCAGGTGCGTTTTTAAGACCAAAGGGCATTACCGTATACTGGAATGAGCCCCATTCAGTTGCAAAAGTAGTCTTGTGGCGGTCGTCCGGATGGATTCTGATCTGATGATATCCCGAGAAACCATCAGTGAAAGAGTAAGCCTCTTGTCCTCCAACATTATCAAGTACTTCATCTGTGAAAGGAGTGGGAAATGGATCGTGCGCTGATGCATCATTGAGTTTGCGCAAGTCGACACAGATTCTTATTTCACCTTTCGTTTTCTTTTCTTGGACCACCATAGGACTAATCCAATCGCTTTCCTCTACTGGCTCAATAATACCTGCTGCAAGCATCTTATCAATTTCTTCTTTGACTTTTTCTTTATAGCGCGGGTTCAATCTGTATGGGCGCTGCTTTACTGGCTTGGCGTCTGCTTTCAGAGGTATGCGCATCACTCCTAAGTCTCCTAGGATGCATTTCATTTCTGTGAACTTGGTGGGAAATATATCCTGGTAGTCATGTAATAATTCTGAAACATGTCCAACAGTTTCATCATCCCAATAATCTCCTATAGAAGCAAACTTTGGTTCAGCTTCTGTACCAATGTTAATCTTTTTGAGCTTGATGTGTTCTGTGATGGCAGGAATATCAAGCTCAGGACCTTTAATATTGCGCGTCCCTTCTGATTCTGGGATATTGATGTTGCGAGGATCGTCCTCCTCATCTTCAGCGGTGAAGTTATAGCATTCCAGGGCATGTTCTATCTGGACAACCCAATCTGGTTGGGAATATTCTGTTACTAGACATGGTTCAAATACCTTCTTTTTAATACACTGCAAAGCTTGATCAATACTCGGATGTTCTGACTCAAAACTGAAGGTAAGTTGAAAGCTTTCTATCATAAGAGGCCAAGTGAGAGTGCCTCTGCGCAATTCTGTTTCAGTATACCAGTTCCTTGGAACTGTATCCAATGTGTGGATGAATAGGTGAACCCATTCATCTTGCGGAATATCTGACCATTGCTGGATGCATGCTTCAATGTGTGACCGGGGGTCACTCTGTCCCTCATATTTGCGCGACACTTCTGCTGTAGTGTCCTGGAATCTGCGCAGTATCAATCTGCGACAGTGTTGCCATGTGTGAATATTCTCCTTATGCGCAGCCCACCATCTTGCGGGTGTAGCGCGCATTGCTATATCTAGTGCCTGTATGCGCTGCGGTTCTGGAAGCTTTTGTTCATATTCCTGTATGAATTTAGTTACTTCAGTTAGACCATCAAAAATTGGAGTGTCAGTTAGTTCTATGCCAATCCATCGAATGGATTTAGTCAACATGGCGCAACGTCTTGCAGAGACCTCATGTAGGCGATTCTGCCAGTTTTCCAATCCTGCATCTGAGTCTGATGTGCACGAGCTATCGCATCGCCAGCTGATATGGCCATCTGCTGTGGGGTTGACATAGTCACTGTGGTTAGTGGTCATTTGGTACAAACTTTCCATGTGGCGCGCTTCCTCTTCTGCGCGAATGGGTTCTATATACCTTGGTCCTTGAATAGGATCAAGTGGTGCGATGACCCTAATATGGTCATCCTCAAAGGTCATCTGTCTTTTCTTCAAATTAATGACAGTCAAATTGTCAAATGCCCAGTCTATTCCTAAAAGTGCTGGGTATGGTCTACTATCATCCATGATTTTGATTACTTCAAAATCTGCAGAGCTTCTGACTCCTTCAATATCAATAGGTACATTGGGTAATCTGCCCAATGGAGAGACTCGTTGCTGATTTGCGAGTCTTAGCTGGATAGGGGATTTTGTAAGATGAGGGCTTCCCATCTGTTCCCATGTCTGCATAGTGAGAACATTGGCTTCGGAGCCCAAATCTAACATGACTTCGTCCATTTCAAATGCTCCAATCTGCGCTGTGAGTCTCCTCTCTTTTCCATTTCTAATGTGACTCCTAATCCGGTGAACAGCACACTGCAGTGTGTTCGTCGAAGCAGGCTGTTGGCACTGATCCAAGAGGTGTTGGAGTTCTAGAGTTGCCTTTTCATTGCGCAACAATTTTAAACATTGTCGCAGGAACGCATGGACACTGCCTAGTGCATGCTCGTCGTCAGGCCTTCCAGCTGTAGTGGCCTGTTCTTGTACCAGGTTGTCTTGGCTTAGCACTTGCGATCGAATATTGTTCTGCGGGATTGCGGCAGAACTTGAAGCTCTCGGATCTGAGAAATACTCTTGGGCTTGCTTAAATGCTTCTTTTTTCTTTTGCAGGTTAAGTGGGGCTGGTTTAATATTGGCGCGGCGCACCCATTGCATCGCTTGCTTTCCCGTTCCTATCTCTTGCGCACCAGTGGTTGCTCCACTGCGTGTCACTATATTAATTGTAGGGTCTGGTTCCCTTTTTTCTGCTGCAATCAACTGAATATTTTGATTGACCTGTGGGGTCTTCGGTTGCATCTTAGCCTGTAGCTGAGGGCATTCTTCAATGATATGGTCAGAAGATTTACAATACCTGCAGAGAGTTGTAGGATTTTGGCAATCCCTGGCAAAATGACCTTGTGTTCCGCAATTATAACAAGTGATCTGTCCTCTTCCGCAACCAAAATTTGTTGTGCGTCCGCGTCCCCTGTAATTTCCTGCTCGGGCGTCCCGAGTTTGGTCATAAGGTGGACCTGCTGTGGGTCCTTGTGTCTCTGCTTGTACCCTATAAACATCATGCTTTCTTTCTATCATAAGATCATATGCTCTACAATTGTTCTCATCATGACCTACTGATTTACAGAAATTACAATATAGGTTCTTTGGAGTTTGTACATATTTCTGGAGTAAGTGACATTCTTGTGGTCTATGACCTCTAGTTCTGCAGATTTCACACCAAGGTCCTTGTGCCTGTGGTAAAGGGTTAGGTGCTCCAGTTGCAATATAGTCTATGAAAACGGGACAATGGTCCTTTGAATGACCTTGGGCTTTACATTTTGTACACCAAATTTCTTCCTTAACCTCCTTGCCTTTCTTAATATCATGCACTTGCAAGGTTAAGTTTGCTAATTGGTTCTGTAAATGTGCAACATCGTTGCTTGTTCCCGCAATAGGCGAAGCTTCTAGTTTCATAGCCATCTCTAGAGCTTGTTCCTGAGTATTGAGATTCTGTTGCATAAGAGGAAGTCTAATGTGTGGAAGCAGTGCAGCAATGAACCATTCTTTATGCTGCTGTGGTGCAAACTCGAAGCTTACTTGATCTATCAAAGCTTTGAACTTCTGGTCAAAGTCCCATACTGATTCTGTAGGTAACTGTTTGATGTCTTTGAGCTCTGTTATACACTGTGATTCTGATTTAGGTTTCTTAAATTCTCTAATCATGGCATTTCTTACCTCAGCAAGCATTCTATTCTGTGCTGCTGAGTATTTCATGAACCAAGTCAAGGCTCTTTCTCTTAGTGTAGTTGCTAACTGAACCAGTTTAACAGCATCATCATTAATTTGCTTAATTGTCCAAATGGCTTCACATAAGAACCAGTGCTGCTCAGGGTCTTCTATCCCTGTTCCTCTAAAAGTTGGTAGCTTCATGTCATCACCCATCCTTCTTGTGCTAGGTTGAGGTGAGGCTGTTGTAGCAGTGCTTCTGGGTTGGTTAAATAAAGGTGGTACAGAGGTACTAGAAGTACCGTGTGGGCTACTAGAAGGTGTTACTGCGGGGTTATACTGAGCTTTGTCTGGCTTTTGCGGTGTAAAGGGGTGATAAGGGATATGAGCACTCCCTTGTCTTTCTATATGGCTTGGTCCAGGGACTTGGCTATTGTCTGGGCTAGATTCAAAAGAATATTGGTCAAGGCCTACTTTATATCGTTTTCCACTACGAGTGCAACCAATAAGTTCAGGATCGCTATCAGAGTCTACGGACATTACTTGTCTATGCTATTCATCAGAAGTAATACATAGTTTTCCTTTTTCATACAGAAGCATTTTAATCCATAAGTTCAGAGAATTTAAGAACTTACCTCTGTGTACTTGGAAGAAATTCCTCTCAGCTTCACTGAAACTTTGTCTTGTGTCTACTGCAAACTCGGTGATGAAACCTTTCAGTAGACTATTCAACCAAAAGTCTACTGCGCGGGACACAGGATTGTCTATCCGCTTCACAATACTGACTAGCTCAGGTGTCCAAGCGACTGGTCGATCAATATGCACAGTAGGTCTAGAATCTGCTAACTTGGCTATCCAAGCGTGTAACTCCAGTGCAAAGGTAACAAAGAAAATTTCATGAAGGTCAGTATAAATATACTTCTGTAACCAGTCTTCTGTTTGGAGCGTAGAACTTCTATTTTCTTGTTCAGCGAACTCTTTAGCCTTTAAATCAAACCAGTCTCCAATTTCTTTAGCTGTAGGATTCCAGTAACACATTTGTTAACTGAGCAAGTCTCAGTGTAACGGAACCATTTGTTGGCTTCAGCAACAATCTCAGATGTCTTGGAAATAATAAGTCTCACAACAGCAACTCGCCAGGTAACGGAATCCTTTGTTGGCTCAACCAGGTAACGGAATCCTTTGTTGGCTGAGCAACAAGGTTCAGAGCAACGGAAGTGACGTGATCAAAAAGTCATAAGGCGACAGAACCATTTGTTGGCTCCTATCTCGCGCGTCTCTGAAATAACAAGTCTCACAATAACAAGGTCACTAGGCAACGGAACCATTTGTTGGCTCCTATCTCGCGCGTCTCTGAAATAACAAGTCTCACAATAACAAGGTCACTAGGCAACGGAACCATTTGTTGGCTGCTTTCTTGGGCAGACCCGGGTTTTAATGAAGCGCAGCAACAAAACCCCTTGGCGCACTAGCCCTCTCGGCAACGAGCTACGCAGCAGCTCGAGGTCTCACCCGAAGTGGCTATGGGGGGGTTAGGGAATCAAGTTTCCTTAACCGTGGTGACGCGGAGATTGCTCTTCCTCTTCAGTTCCTCAGGTATCGGCGGTCGGACTTTCCCGCAAGCCGCTCGGCGTGGCTGCGCGAATTCCTTCCTCGACAGGCCCACTGCGCAGTTTCCCCTCTCTAGCGCAGAAGGCAACTATTCCTTGCGTCGACGCGCTAAGTACTTCCTCGCCCTTCACATCCAGCGCAGTAGCGCAGTCCTCTCTCGCTGCAGCGACAGCGCGTTACTACTTCTTCGGTACTTAATACTTATAGCTATCAAGGGACCTTTCCAACTCACTCAAACAGTCGCAAAGATAATACAAGAGTCTCGCATACACAGATAATGAACTCTAAACAGTTATCATTCACGCAAACATTATAACAGGAAGACATATGTGAAGCTCATCTCCTCGAAGAAAACCACATCCACGGGAGTTTATATTAACCAGAAAACCATAGAGTTATACAATATGCTGCGCACACAGCTGCAGCCTTAGATCTTTACAGGAAACTCCACGCACACAGCTGGGAGCCCTTCTCTTCACTAGTCTCTTCTCTATAGAGATTACAAAGGCGCAGACATCACACAGACTGTCTGGCAACTCAGGGATTAGCTCCTCGGCTATCCGATTCTACTCTAGTTCTACACACAGTAGAAACATACCAAAGGACAATCAACACATGATCTATCCTCAAGAGTATCTAACTCTTACTTGCTAACTTTCTCTAACTTCCGACTAACCAACTAACTTTTATCCATTACAATTGTTCATATATATAGGTGGCCATGGCGGTCGCACCTTTACAAGACTGTGGGCCTTTCCCAACAGTGATTCCCAAAAACCCTAACCACGCACATGGCTAGGTGTACTGTAGGCGCCGCTTGCAGTCACGTCGCCGCTTCCTGCAGGCTCCATGAATTCCGGCGCAGATTGTGGGTATGGGCGATTGTCCTTCGCCTTCAATGCTCTGGTCCGTTGCTCCTCCTCGATCCGAGCAACCATAACTTCTGTACTAAGCCTTTAAATGAGGGTAGCTGAGCCCTCTACTCCATCGCCTTATTTATTATGGTAGCTGAGCCACCTTCATTCTTCGATGACGTGCGCGCGAGCTCCGCGATTTCCGGTCCATGATCTTTGCTGAGCTTGTCCATCTGGCACCGTACTGCGCACCGTCTCCTTCTTGCCCAAAACTTAGTGCTTGTCCCAAAATTAGCACTTTCCTTTCATACTTGTCTTTTCCCCAAAATTCGCAGCTTTACCGCAGCTACGACCTAGGCTCCAACACTCTTCCTTCCAAATGTAGCAATATCCCTCCTAGTATGTAGGAACTATCCAAGAGGAAGAAGATAAAGTCTAAGAAACACAAGAATATGGGGCAATACTAGTAAATGTTAGAGGCAATGATATTGCAACGTCAAACACAACCTAAATGTGGTCATCAATTGAAACATCCTTGTGATATTTGTTGGTAGGATCATTATGTTCACTTATGTCACGATATTGAAGAATTATAAATATTGAGGGCCCATTTTCCTAATTGAATGACCCTACAAGAGCTTGTACTACTGAAAAAACCCTTCTCTCATCTTGAACACATTTAGTTTATTATCGAAGCTCCACTTATTTTAACCTCTATGGTTAGCCACCAACCAAGTAACTAGTGCTTTCCTATTGGATGGTTGGACAAATATTCCTTGCAAATGGAATGCATGGTTACTTTCACCATATGTGCAATCCCTCACGAACCTTTGAATCCTTTGAACACTTAGCTTGGAGATTGAATTGTACCTTCTCCCTTGGGGATAATAGAACCAACTTCTCTCCCTTTGTGCAAATTAGTTTTTGTCCTTTTCTACCATGATCTTCTGTGACAATGAAGAGTTCTCAAAATTTGTGACTTCTTTCAACAATCCTTTAAGATGTCCTTAATCGTGGTTCTCCTACCAAATTCCTTCCTAATGCTAACCACTCCAATTGTGATCCCTTAGACTAAAATCATCTTGGTAACATTGATTACTTTGATTCCTCCTTAAAGGTCAAATTTGTGCTTGATGAGGATATTGTATTCAAATTTTCCACATTGAACATTGTTGATGTTTACTTGGACTGAGATGTTGTTCAGTACTTCAAGGTTGAGAACATTTCCATGAATTTTGTTGCATGGAGAGAACTTGACACAATTTTCTAGTCACTGTTTGGTGGGTGTGAGACTCTGAACAAGATATTTTAGTATATTTCCATCATTCTCTTAGATATGCTTCACTTAGTAAGGTTTATTATTGAAATAATATATAGGATTATGATCTCCCGCTACAATGTTTCATCTAATCCTTTTACCACTTGAATTTACCATGTGACACACCTCATTGGACATTGGTGCATCAGCGCAACTTTCTTCTTCACCTTTGCATATATTTAATGAGTGAGACTTCCTATGATATTGATGGGTGCTTTCCCTAGAGTAGCACCTCTTTCCCATTTGTCACCCATATTGATTTTTTTACATAGGATCGAAAACTCTTCTAAATTTAGTTTGTGTGCGAGACACAATCTCCTTTATTAAGCCTTTCCCATACAGGCTCCTACCATTTCATTTGGATGTTTGTCATACTGCATCGTCTTTTGTTGCTTGATTCTATGTGCTACTTCTTTATTTTTCCTTTTGTTTTGTCATCCACATGAAAATCATCTCCATTTTGGAGGGAACATGCACTTGGGTATACTATAATGATTGTTGTGCATCTGAACTTTACTTAGTTTTCATAATATGGTCTCCTATGCACTTGAGACCCCAATTTATTGCATTTTGAACACTTGACACATCTCTTCATTCTTTCATTGTTTAAAAAATGAAAAAATACAAATAAAAACAAAAATTGGAAAAAATAAAGGAAATATTATGAAATGGTGGTTTTCTCAATTTGTTAAGTGGTTTTCTCAATTTGTTAAGTCCTTATGAGTGTTTCTTGGGTAGTCATTGGTACTAGCCTTCATCAAAGAATCCAAATAGAGTTACGTACTTGTTTCCTTGTGTAATGTCCCTCAAAATACACCCTAAATTATTATGTTTTATTAAGGGCATCCTTATTGTCGTAAACCACATGTTTACGTAAATTTACTTCAACACTAATAATTTATTTGATATTCCCATTGTAATTAATTAAAATAACTTCAGTACTGATCAGTATGTGATATTTTCCTTGTTTGCACTTCATGCATTTATGTTTGTTCCCTCATAGTCACTATGCAGAATGGAGCATAGTCATTATTCAGACTTGTGCCTTTCACTTCTTTGGCTAGCCTGTATGTGTGAAATTGACTATTTGAGGCATTAGCATTTCTTTACACATGTATGTGTTGTTATATCTTATGATAGACTATATGTCCTATTATTTTGACTCCATATTTAATCGTAAGTTGATCATGATCTGTTTTGGCTTGTTTATTGAATTTATGTTATACATGGACTGTATTGACTTGTTCATTGATTGCATGAACTATTTGAGAATTACTTTCTCCATTGGTGGACTTTAGCCCATGAATGACCTGTCTTACTTAGCATTTTCTAACAATTTATTCTAATTCATATTTTGCAGGTACATGTATTAACTATGCTCTTATGGATGACTTCATCCTTGCAAGAACACTTATACTATACCCCTTATTCCCTTGTGGTAAACCATATTATGTAACTTCTAATATAAATATTTGAAAGGGTAATACAAAATGCATAAGGGTCAAGCCCTATCACATATGTAATGTATTAATCTCATTTTTATTAACACATGAGACTTTTGGGCAAGTCCTACAAAGTATACGATTTAATGAAGGTAGATGCATATTATTGCAGCCATGTGAAATGGTAGGCACTATGAGAATCGTGGACCTCCATGTTGACATTGCATTTAACGTTTGGTACTATGGCTTGAGATTTCCCAAACTTCATTCGTGAATGTTCCTTCTGGTCTGCTCATTTTTTCCATGGGAGAGGGAGGCTGAGGGATTTCCCTTCTCTACTCTTCCATTCTGTAAAAACACTCTATGGTTGATAGAGCTACGCTATATTATTCATACTTGTCTTTCTTGAGGGTTCATAAGGGGAGCAAATTTCTGTACATCGTGGGTTTGGGGAAGATAGTGAAACACGACTTCATCTTAGGTAAAATTTTCCTCATTTATTTTGGTTTTGTGTCATTTAACTTACAGTCTCTGCATTTTTGTTTGAATACTAATTGTATTGTGATGGTGTTCACTGCATGTAAGACTGGGCGTGAGGGTTTGACTACTCAAATACAGCTCGGTCTATTCTTGTTCTGGTAATCTCATGGCCCTTCCTGGACCAACTTCTACTTATGTGAAGTTATTATGAGTTCTCTTGAATTTTCTATTTGGAGGAGGAGTCTTGGTTGATTGTCGTTGTGTTCTCGTTTTGTTCATGGAACTGCCCAGTCTTGGGTCTATCTTGCCTTAATGGAGACACACAGGTTTAAGGCGTAACTCATTGTGAGTTCTCTCTCTGGTAGTAAGGTTAAGTGTTGCTATTTTGAAGCTACTGATGAATGTAAATGTTGGGCCTGCCCCAAGTGGGGCATTTTTGGGTAAATCAGATTTTGGAACTACGGAGCTAAGCGCAGTTTGGATGAAGGACTTTTGGACAAGTCTATTTTGGATGCTGCGAAGTTGCGCGCAGTGCAACGTCGGAAGAGATGCGAAGTTCAGTGCTATGAGGACACATCATTGCGATGTGTCCAGTCTACGGGGATCCGACAAAGCAAAGTGTTGGACGGAAGACAACACAGATTCTGTTTAGACCATCGGTGGTATATTTTTGGTAAAAATGCTCCATGATTTCCAAGCAACGGGTAAGGAGCAAAGCGGAAGAAAGCCACTGGTCGCACATGCGAAAGAACCACTACTTGAACCAGTCGCACAAGACCATTAGAGGAAGAACGGCTCGGTGAAATCGACCTGTTGGCGTGCGTGCGACAAGAAGGCCAATAGGGACATGAAGCATGCGTGGAAGACGACCAAGACGGAATATTCGCTACCAGAAGCCAGCAAGTCCAGTTAAGCTAAAAACCATGACAGTTTTGTAAAACCTAAGGGTTTTTTCCTGCGAATTGTAAAGAGATGACCTACAAGCATGATCTATAAATAAGGCATATTTTGTATGGGGAAGGGTTGTTGTTTATGGGTTAATCTCTAGAGTTGGGATTGTATCTTATTGTAACATTTTGAGCAAGACTAGTCTGGAGTGCCATTGTAAAGGCTCTGCAAGCTGTGTGCACAGAGGCCTATTGAGAGAGAAGAAAGTTTGCAGCTGAGTGCGTAGAAAAAGAACTGTTGTACCATTCCCAAAGACTAATACAACAACAGTTCTTGTGGACGTATCTCCCATCTTGGGGTGAACCATGTTAAATCTTGTGCAGTGTGGTTGTTTATGTTTGCACTTATATGTTTGCTTACAAATGAATGCTTGTATTCTCATTTATCAGTTGTTATGTTAATGTTTTTCTATGTATTCACCATAGGATAAAGATGGGAATAATATGTTAAGTATTGCATGTATGGGTGAATGATGAATGCGCAGTAGTCTAAGTCTATGAAAGTATCAGTTTGTTGAAATAATCACATGTGTATGTAGAGTTTGGGTTGTATAATGCTTTCGATGCACAGCGCCGGAAGTGCGCAGTATTGTATGTTTCGCCTGTTTACAGTGGGTATAAGGTTAATCGTCTAAGGCAGTAGATGAATGAATAAGTGTTAAGTGAATTCTTCTTAGTCGTTAAGTCCGCAGAGGAAGTGTATAAGTTAGTTGCGCTGTCCTATTATTTACAGCCTGTCCGAACCGCGCAGTCCTTGGATGTGCTAGTTGCGCAAGTATCTTAGCTTGTAGATGCGAGGACTGCGACACAATCTATTGTCGCGCAGTGCGATCCCCGCAACGCGCTGGGTAGTAGATATGTCCGAGCAACTCATCACATCACTATGGAAACCTGATTCTGTAGTACCCCCATAGCTACACCTCGGGTGAGACCTCAGCCTGTTCACAGGCTGTTGTCGAAAGGGCTGGTGAGAAGGGGTTTTGTTGGTTCCTTGAAACCATGAAGAACCCGAGTCTACGTTGGAAACCTCTAGATCATCATTTAAGCCAACAAATGGTTCTGTTTCTGCGCTAAGAATCCGTGATGAGTTGAAGTCGTGATGTGCGACGAAGAAGAAGCTTCGTTGGGCATTGATGTTTGGCATCCAGACAAGAAAGAAATCTGGGCTTGGTGTGACAAGACAGAGAGAGACTTCGCAAGGAAAGAAAACAGACACCCGCATCTCTTTGACATCCAGTGGTTGAACAAATACCTGTGGAACGACGTTCATGAAGTTTTATGGGCGCCTTTTGGAAATGAGCTACACGAGTGGTTGTCAAGGCTCACAGAACAAAGAAACTGTACACCGCGAGACGTACTGACTGAGTGGACACCATAGCTTATTGAAAGGCTCAAAGCAGTAGATATCCCATTCACGAGAGCAGTTGACTTCTGGGTCGACAATACACTATAGAGCTTTGTGATGCAGTTTGCTGTGGACATGCTAAAGTCCTACAGCGCAGCCGAAAGAGAGTTTTTCAAGGGATTCAGAGGTAAGTACTTGAACAACCTTAGTCTATACATTAAAATGCTTTTGGCAGAGAAAGGAATTTTTAGAATGTAGTGAAGTTTTGTTTAAATCTGTCATGGTAGATAGTACATATAATGGTTCTTACGAAGAAACCCATAACCTGAGAAGTGGAAAGAGATACAAGTTCATTGCTGAAAAAAATCCTGGACCACATGGACTCCACGTAGATACCCAGATACCATGTGAGATTGATAATCAAACTACACCTCTGTCAGCCACGTATCATCCTATTATGCCACAGAATCCGTCGGTTGCACAAACCGTGCCTCCCTTGTCTCAGAATCCATCAGTTTAGAACCCGCCGGTTGCGAGCACCACGCAACCCACATCGCAGAACATCAGTACTGGTAACACCGCAGGAGCGGGTGCCCAGCCTATTGCAACTCAGCCTACCCCATCTCAGGCTATCCCACTTCAGAATGTTCAACCTCAGATCATTCCTCAGATTAGTATCCCTAGCACCACTCAGCGAACTGTGCCACCTAGAAGGAGGATGGATGATGATATGAAACTGCCGATATTCAAAGGAACGGGTCTAGAAGACCCTGATCAACATTGGTTTCTATGTGAAGCCATATGGAGTGTAAAGCAAGTACAGGATGATGTTGTGAAGCAAGCACAGCTCGTTACCAGTTTCAGAGACAGAGCCTTGCATTGGTTCTTGAAATATTCGCAGGGACATAATAGAACACTGATAGAAATCAAGGCTGCACTCTTAGCAGAATTTAAGAAGCTGAAGTCAGAATCATAGTGCATAACAGAGTTAAAAGAGATCAAATAGAAACCTAATGAGACAATCTGGGAGTTTGATCATAAATTTAAGACACTGTTGGACCAAGTAAGCTTCGTTATAGAACCGCAATAGCACAAGGAATGGTTTATAGCTGCACCGTTGCCACATATTAGACAACCATTTATGCAGCAGAAGGTGGCTTCGTAGGCAAAAGCCTTGGAAATCGCAATGAAGTTGGAAGATTGACCGATTGGGGAAAGTAGCACTGGGATGTCTCAGATTCAGAACCAGTTGCCTACCCTGACACTACAACTACAGGATATCAAGAAAGGAAAGCAAGAGAGATAGGAATTCTAGTGTACAGACTATAAGGGAGAAGGACACACTAAGGATCATTGTCCTTTATTCCAAGATTTCCTTAACATGGGTGCACTAAACCCATTAAATTTGAACCCATGGCCATGGTGTGAAATTTGCAGAACCAGAGGACACTGACCAAAAGACTACCACGTGATACAGAAATACGTAAGAACACCTAAAAACCTATATAATAATTTCTGTAAGTCAGTGGGGCATGATGAGTCCAATTGCCGTGCATATGAGCTCATGTTAGAAAGAAAGAAAGATATTGAGCATATGTATGGAGGAATGTACAGAGTCCAAGAAGAGAATCCGCAGAAACAAAATAATGTCCAACATGATCAGGGAGCATACAGAGGCCATGGAGGGTACTGCGGGAGAGGAAGGAATAATGGCCCAGCGCAAGGACGAGGCCATGGTCAAGTAATATGTTATACTTGTGGCCAGGCAGGGCATGTGTCTAGAGATTGTACCAACCCATGCACTACGTGTAGTTATTGTAAATCATTTGACCATGTTATTGAAGACTGCCCAGTCTTAGAGGTAGAAATGTAGAAATGGAAGTGGCCAGAGACGCCGAACCCAAATATTCAGTTGATCGCAGCAGAGAGGAGACCTACGGATCCAAGTATCAATGTAGTAACATGAAGTGGCACTACGACAGGGAGAGATAGAGGGGAAGAAGCTTCGACTTCTGGAGAATTTAACACTAAGCTTACTCCTCTTGAAACAATATGGATAAGAAAAGTTGCTGGGAAAGCACCTGCTTTCGACTTAAAGAAAAAAAAAGAAATGTTTGAAGATGTGCGGGATCTCTTCAAAGAATCAGCACCCACATCACCAAGAATCCCGTTGCACAGTGAAATACCGCATATGGAAGATATGTCGGCTGCTTATGATAGAACGAGTGCTACAGCAGAGACATGCACCTCTGTTGCGCAGTTCCTCAGGAGCTGCATGAAGTTGTTGAAGAGTCCAAATGCTATAGTAGAGCTGCATAAGTTGTTAGATCAGTATGAACCGCGTAGCGAAAGTGAAACTACCAATAGCACAGTTCACCACATCAAGAAGCACAAGAGAACAGGCAGAGAAACGAGACTCAGTGCACAGATAGGAGATTATGAAATGGATGAGATCATTCTTGATCTGGGACCAGAAGTAAATGTCTTAACTAAACAAACATGGCAGTAGATGGGGAGACCAAAGCTGTTATGGTCACCTATCCAGTTGAGAATGGCCAATCAGGAGAAAGTCATACCTTTTGGAAGGCTAGCCAATGTCGTTGTTGACATTGATGGAGTGCAAAGTCACGCAGATTTCGAGGTTATCGAAATTGTGGATGATAGTCTACCGTTTCCTGCACTATTAGATATTGACTGGGTTATGGATAACCTCGCCATCATAAACTTGAAAAGAAAGAAGATGATCTTCAAAGGAAAGCATCTTAGGGTTATCGCACCATGGACCCCTCAGACGGATACAGATACAGCGAGCCGATTCAGGAGGAATCTAGAGCGCGGGATCTTGACCGTCTTTACCAGATGACTGCGAACCAGGAAGATTATATTAATCCCACTGCGGATGGAACACTCAGCTAGAGATGCGACAGTTCTTGCATCTCAGATTCTAATGCAGGATTGGAAAATTGGCAAAGTCGTATGCATGAAGTATCAACAAGGAGATGCGCGCAGGTTACAAAATCACTGCTTTGGATTGAAAGGAGGTAAGCCCAATCCCCACCTATGATGGTTTATCTAATGTTTATTCCTTTATCAAAGAAGATACTGTAGCAATTGCATATGAGCATCGCTTACCAGCACTACATGTGGCACTGCGCGAGACACCTGCCAGATGGTGGGCTGCGCATAAGCAAACATTGACCACATGGGATCAATGTAGAATCAAGATGGATCAGGTTTGCTGACAAGGTTACCCTACCCTTTGAAAAATATAATGGACAGACAGATCCAAGGCAGCATACTGAGGTCTGTTCACAAGCATGGGAGGAGAGACCACAGACAGAATGGGTGCATCTGTTTGTGCACACATTGGAGGAAGAAATTCCAAAGAAATGGTACTTAGATATGGAGTTGCATAGGGAAACTACAGATTGGCCTACTTTGACTATGAACTTCCAGAAGAGTTTCAGTTTTGAAGATGAGAGTCCTACCATAAATGATGCACTGCATATTATTAAGGAAAGAATATTTAGACCGGAATGTCCACATAAGAACATGACATTAGAGGAATTCTTTGGAGTTGACAGTGTACCTGCAAACCTATAGTCAGAATGGAAGGAACAGGTAGAACATGCCATGGAATGTTATAACCTAGCTGAAGAGGCTGAAGAAAAAGAAGGAAATGATGAGGAGGACTAGTGCAACATAAAGATACCTGAGTCAGAAGGTGCACGCGAGGTAGAGGGACCTCCGCTGGAAATCCCAGACATGAGCGGACCTGCGAAAACACGAAAAGTGAACATTGGCACCAATGAAGAGCTAAAGTTTGCAAGTATTGGAGACTACGGGGATGAACAGATTGTTATGAAGATCGTAGATCTACTACATGAATATCAGGAGTTATTACCCACAAAATTTACAGAGATGAAGAGCATTTTGGGAGACTTAGGGGTTATGAAGATACCTCTTAAGCCAGGTGCGAAGCCTGCTAAGCAAAGGCCCTATAGACAGAATCTGCGATACAAAGAACGAGTTACGGCAGAACTCAATAAGATGCTCGATGCGAGGATCATTGAGCTGGTTGAAGAATCTGAGTGGATAAGCCCTATGGTTGTCCAAGATAAGAAGACAAAAGGTGAGATCAGAATCTATGTTGACCTTAGAAAATTGAACGATGCTTCAATGCATGACCCATTTCCAACTCCCTTCACTGATGAAGTGCTTGATAATGTTGGAGGAAATGAGGCCTATTCCTTTACTGATGGTTTTTTGGGATATCATCAGATAACAATTGATCCTGTGGATAGACACAAGACCACTTTTGCCATGAAATGGGGGTCGTTCCAGTACACAATAATGCCATTTGGTCTAAAGAACACGCCCGCCATCTTTTCCAGAGTTGTGGTCGCAGCATTCAAAGATTTCATGCATAAGTTTTTGGAAGCTTATTTCGATGATTGGACAACATTCAGGTTGTTGAAGGACCATTGCGCAAATCTAAGACTGATGCTAGAAAAGTGTAGACAGCATCAAATGTCACTCAACCTGAAGAAGTGTATTTTTTGTGTACCCTATGGAAGATCGCAGTCATTGTAAACTTGCCCACAACAAATTTAGTAAAGCAGCTGCGCACTACATTGGGGCATACGGGTTACTACATGAAATTTATAAAGGGTTATGCGCAGATAACCGCAGCAATGGAGAAGCTGCTGAAGAAAGATGCGTCATTCATTTGGAATGCAGAATGCGAACAAGGCTTTGATACATTAAAAGAGAAAATGGTCACTGCATCGATCCTAGTTTTTCCAGACTGGGAGAATCCATTTCATGTCCATGTTGATGCATCATGTATAGCATTAGGGGTTGTCTTAGCACAACCTGGAGAGGGAGGTATTGACCACCCTATCGCATTTTCGAGCAGGAAGCTCTCATCTGTAGAGAAGAATTATACCACAACTGAGAGAGAAGGATTAGCTATGGTATGCGCACTGCAGAAGTTTAGGCACTACTTACTTGGTGCACACTTCTCGATGTTCACAAACCATTATGATTTGAAATACTTGGTCAACAAGCCAATGTTAGGGGGGGGAATTTGCAGATGGTTGTTACTCTTTCACGAGTATGACTTCGAAATAGTAGGTAAGCTAGGTAGACTGAACTCAGGACCTAATCATCTTTCAAGGATTGAGTCAGAAGAAGAGCCTACGAACCTTGAAGACAATCTTCCTGATGCGCACTTGTTTGCTATCTAGATAGCTGATGAATATTATAAATACATCAGAGACTTCTTGACTACTGGGTTAGCACCCATAGAGTTTACTACGCAGCAGAAGAAGCAGTTGGTAGTAAGAGCAGCAGACTTCACCATAATTGCCAGACAGCTATACAAATTGGGTCCGGATGAAGTACTGTGTAGGTGTGTGTTAGAGCACGAGAAACCATTTATACTAGCTGATGCACATTCAGGAGCAACAGGAGGTCACTATGCAGGAAGAGCCACTGCGCAAAAGATATTGCGGGCAGGGCTATGGTGGCCTACAATTCACAAGGATGCAAAGGAGCATTGCCAGAGCTACGATGTCTGTCAGAGGACAGGAAGACCATCGCGAAGAGATGAAATTCCATTGAATCCACAGTTGACATTATAGGCATTTGAGAAATGGGAAATTGAATTCGTGGGGCCTATAAACCCACCCAGAAAAAGAACTGGTGCAAGGTACATTATTACTGCAACTGATTACCTCATCAAATGGGCAGAAGCGAAGCCAGTGAAGGACTGTAGGGCAGGTACTATCGCGTGGTTCATATTTGAAGACATCCTTACAAGGTTTGGATGCCCAAAGATTTTGATGAGTGATCAAGGCACTAATTTCCTGAACAGAACTATTAAGGCATTGACAGAAGAGTTCCATATTCACCATCGACGAAGTACGCCTTATCATCCGTAAGCAAATGGGACTGTTGAAGCGTTCAATAAAGTACTGGAGAATGCGCTGACTAAGGTAGGCAACGCAAATAGGGACGACTGGGACCTGCACATTCCCGCTGTGTTATGGGCATACAGGACCACATGCAAGAAGTTGACTGGCCACACACCTTTTAGGCTGGCCTATGGATAGGAAGCAATAATGCCAATGGAATACATTGTTCCTAGCTTGAGAATAGTTGCTTTCACAAGCATGGTAGATCACGACGTACTAGAAGAAAGGCTTCTACACTTGGTTGGTCTGGAGGAGGATCGCTTCATCGCAGGCTTTCACCAACAAGCGCAGAAAGAAAGAGAAAAAGCATGGCATGATCGCCACATCAAGAACAAGTCTTTTCAAGTAGGTGATCTAGTCCTCCTGTATGATAGCAAATTCATGAAGTTTCCTGGAAAGTTTAAGATGCATTGGCGTGGTCCATATATTGTTTTACGTGTAACTAATGGCGGCACAATCCAGTTAGCCACATTAGCATATTGGGATAGTCCTGCTTCGCATAACCCTTCATGATCAAGGAAGAAAGAAAATTTCTAAGTGCCAAGTACAGTTGAAAGTGGGCACTGGAAATGGGAAAGATTCTGTATGCAATGTATGATGAGGAACATGTATATACTGCGTAGCACTGCTAAGACGTGCCGCTGCGCCACAAAAAAAATAAAAAAATAGAAGACCCGCGCAGTTGCGATGTTCAAAAGGCAATTGCAAAGATCGAGTTGAACGAAGAACGGGGCTAAGTTCAGAAGCAAGAAATCAGGCACCGGGAAGTAGCTACGCAGGAGTAGTGGGGACTGCCGCGCAGTTTGACGCACCACTGAAGAAAAATAGTCGTTATAATGTCGATTGAAAATATAGCTGTTATACAGTACTTTGCCAGTGACCGCTTGGGAATTTAACGCACAAATAGCTGTTTTGAACGAGTTTATGATGGAAAGGACCGAAGAATCTACTGGATTTGGCCAACAGATACCGCATTTAATGCGTATCTAGCTGTTGAGGGGCGCGGAGGGGTTCAACTGTGCCTATAAATACTGCTGCATTCGGACTCGTGGGCATTACCGAACCCTTAGAATTTTCTTGCGAGCACTACTTTGCGAGTTGTTTCAGCAAGCTATCTGACATCTCGTTGAGATTTGTTCTAGTGAATGTCTGAAAGGTATACCATTGAAGAAGAGTTCACGGTCCAAGAGACTGTGAAGGTATTCAAATACAGAGGGATCGAAGGGTTAATGAGAACCCCAGCCAAGAAAGTCGTCATAGAACAGGGTCAAGCATCCAGAATATCACCAAGACATGGTCCAACAATGCAGGACAAAGGCAAAGATCCAGTGGGGATGAAAGTGAAGCAACCAAAGATGAGTTCGACAATGCCGAGGCCGCCGATAGCTGATAAGGAAATACCATTGACACTTACCCCTGACTATATCTCACTGCGTGCACTGGACACACCGGTCTTCAAGCTAATGAAGAATGCCAAATACGACATTCCGCTCTCGCCCATATCAAAGCATGTTGACATGGACAAAAATTTGCTGGGTAAGATCACAGAGTGTAAGTGGGAAGATTATGATCTACTTCAGATGCAGAGGGATCCCAATGAACCTAGGTTCCCATAGTTCCAGCCCGACCAGTACATGTGCTGGAAGAAAGATGTGAAGGGTGACCTCACCATGGTCGCGGAAAGCTGGTTATCCGGAGTAGTACAATCGGGACTGCTCAATATGGTCAGACTCCCGCATTTTGACAAATCGTTGGAGCTGAATGTGGTGGTGCGAACTATGATGGTGCGCATTCTCTAGGGATATTTGTGGCTTGACCGCAATGTCGACCTGATTATTCACATTATCCACCGGATCACTGGGTTGAGCAAAAGAGGTAAAGATTCGAAGCAGTTTTTCCAAGGGAAAAGGAAAGATAAAGAAGTAGCCGCGAAGATGAAGAAAACACAAACTGCCATCAAAAGGAAGAGAGGCTTTCAGACAGACGAAATAAATGATAAAGAAATGAAGTTTTCCACGCAACTGTTAGCCGAAAATATTCTCAAAAAATGTAGGCCTTTGGAGGTACCTGCGGGCGCAGTACTACTTGGTGCCGCAGTCGCGGGGGGAAAACAATTCAACTTGTGTCAATACTTATTGAATGAGTTCCTAGAGGAACTAAATGACACACAGATCAATGGCAGAAATTTCCATTTTACATGGTTAATCGTGTTGATCTCCTTCATAGGGTGGAAGGAGTCGAAGGATTACATTGGCGTAATCATCGACAACAATGACTGTAGAGGAGCCTGCTATTCAAACCTTTGGGAAAATTTGAATTCAAAAAGATAGCATGTGATAGTTGAGGTCTTCTACGCCTATTATGACTAGCTGCACGTAGCAATCATGCTCACACCGTGGATAACAAAGCAGGTAATGAGTAAGTATATTCGCGTTGTTGATTTTTATGCTGAGATGCGTTGCATTCACATTTTAGCCAAAGCATAGATGAAGAACACTGAATGGTTTGCAAGAAGATATCATATGTATGAAGATGATATTGATAATATAATGAAGGAATGGCCTGCCGAGTTTCGAGACAAAATTGTGGATATCCAAAGCGACTCCGGCGAGGACAACCCCATTCCATGTCCCATTGTTAAAGAAAAAGAAATGGGAAAAAGGAAGGAAGCTGAGATCCCGACACAACCAAAGGGGCACGGAAGAAGCAGAAATCCGTTAAAGCCCAATCAGACACAGTACTCCATGATGATGATTATGAAATGATCGCGGAAAGGGTCACGTAGCAAATGGGATATCTGATGACCGAGAAGGAGAAAAAGGACAAAATGATTCAGGAAAGTCTACAGAAGAATTTGACCACGCTGCAGGGAATTGAAGAAGTACACAAAATATTACCCTTGCCGCGGGACTCAGAGTCTGAAGGGAAGTCAGGAGGAACTTCACAATAGTAGATGCCGCAGCTGGCCATGGCTGTGCCTAGGAAGTCCTGCATTATTCATCATGATCCCTTAACTATAAGACTACCCCTGCCAGAACAAATAATGTTGGACATGAAGGACGTCGAGTGTGTGGAGCTTGATATTGCGAAGATACCACTGCCTGGTCTACAATATTTGCATCTGCAGGTTGTCGAAGAAATGCATGAGAGAACTACTGACACGCTGAAACAACAAGTTGAGTTGCAAGAAGCTAATAGGAAATTGGAGGAAGCTAGCTCGTGGAGAGCTATGGAACTGCAAGATGAGCATGATTGACGGAAAAGGCTAGAATCCACGATCACTGCGGTCACAGATGATATATCAGAATGTGAAGTATAGGTAGACCCCGTGGACACTGTCATTAAGATCGGCGAGCTAGTTAACGATCTTAAGATGGAGATGCGAGATATGCGGATCAACCATGAATCTAAGGTTGCTGCCTTAGAGGCATAGATTAACCCGCAGACTCCACCAGATCAGCAGCAGTTAAGAGCAAAGGAGGTGAATGCCGCAGTGGAAAGTATAACCACTGAGGTGGCTAAATGCCAAAGTCTATTAGATGAGGCGTCGAAGGCATTCACTTTCCTCAAAGAGGATCCAGGGTTGTTGGAAGTAAAGAATGTTGTGAAAGACAACCAAGCAGCATTAGAATAGTTGGATGCATAAGTTAAAGCCCTGCTACCAAGAGAAAGACTTCAGAGGTATCGGGAAGTCAGGGTGCTGAAGAAGGAAGTTCAAGCCTTAAGAGAAAAAGAGACTGAAATGGGAAATAAATCACATCCCTTGCTGGAGGCAGCCCACACGATCTCGCAGGAGATCGAGGAAAAGTTACAGGAGTTGCACGAAAGTCAAGAACAAGTGGAGGAACATGCCGAGGAAGATCAAATAACATGTGAGATGTTAGAAACTGTGAAACAAGTTGAGCTAGACATGAAGGAAGCAGTCGAAAAGTTGATTGTCACATACAACGAGTTTGCTGCGAATCTAGCTCCTCATCCCGAGGAATAGCGAGGAGAATTCGAAGTTGAAGGTGGCTCGGGGACGAGCCACATGCAAGTGTTTGGGGCCTGTTGGGCCTGGCCCAAGTGGGGCATTTTTGGGTAAATCAGATTTTGAAACTGCGGAGTTAAGCACAGTTTGGATAAAGGCTTTTTGGACAAGTCTATTTTGGATGCTGCGAAGTTGTGCGTAGTGCACCGTCGGAAGAGATACGAAGTTCAGTGCTGCGAGGAGACAACAATGCGATCTGTCCAGTCTACGGGGATCCGACAAAGCAAAGTGTTGGATGGAAGACAGCACAGATTCCGGTTAGACCATCAGTGGTCTATTTTTGGTAAAGATGATCCATGATTTCCAAGTGACGAGAAAGGAGCAAAGTGGAAGAAAGCGACTGGTCGCACATGTGAAAGAACCACTACCTAAACCAGTTGCACAAGACCGTTAGAGGAATAATGGCTCGGTGAAAGCGACCTATTGGCGTGTGCGTGACAGGAAGGCCGATAGTGACATGAAGCATGCGTGGAAGATGGCCATGACGGAATATTCACTACCAGAAACCAACAAGTCCGATTAAGCTGAAAACTGTGATAGTTTTGTAAAACCTAAGGGTTTTTGCTTGTGAATTGTAAAGATATGACCTACGGGCATGATCTATAAATAAGGCATATTTTCTATGGGTAATGGTTGTTATTTATGGGTTAATCTCTAGAGTTGGGATTGTATCTTATTGTAACATTTTGAGCAAGACCTGTTTGGAGTGCCATTGTAAAGGCTCTGTAAGATGTGTGCGCAGAGGCCTATTGAGAGAGAAGAGAGTCTGCAGCTGAGTGCACATACAAAGAATTGTTGTACCCTTCCCAAAGACTAATACAACAACAGTTCTTGTGGACGTAGCTCCCATCCTGGGGGTGAACCACGTTAAATCTTGTGCAGTGTGGTTGTTTATGTTTGCACTTATTTGTTTGCTTACAAATGAATGCTTGTATTCTCATTTATCAGTTGTTATGTTAATGCTTTTATATGTATTCACCATAGGAGAAAGATGGGAATAATATGTTAAGTATTGCATGTATGGGTGAATGATGAATGTGCAGTAGTCTAAGTCTATGAAATTATTAGTTCGTTGAAATAATCACATGTGTATGAAGAGTTTGGGTTGTATAACGCTTTCGACGCTCAGCGCAGGAAGTGCACAGTATTGTATGTTTTGCCTATTTACAGTGAGTACAAGGTTAATCATCTAAGGCAGTAGATGAATGAATAAGTGTTAAGTGAAGTCTTCATAGTGGTTAAGTCCGCAGAGGAAGCGTATAAGTCAGTTGACTTGTCCTATTATTTACACCCTGTCCGAACCGTGCAGTCCTTGGATACGCTAGTTGCGCAAGTATCTTAGCTTGTAGACGCCAGGACCGCGACGCAGTCTATCATCATGCAGTCTTCAGTCTGCAGCGCGAGCCCCGCAACGTGCTGCGGAGTAAATCTATCCAAGCAACTCATCACATCACTGTGGAAACCTGATTCCGCAGTACACCCATAGCTACATCTCGGGTGAGACCTCAACCTGTTCGCAGGCTGTCGCCGAAAGAGCCAGTGAGAAGGGGTTTTGTTAGTTCCTTGAATCCGCGCAGAACTTAGGTCTACGTTGGAAACCTCTAGATCAACATTTAAGCCAACAGTAAATTCCCTACGAGGTTTTGACTAAGACAAATATTAAGAGTCTCAGGGTTTTGTATATAAATACATCTTACTTGTTTTACTAATGAATACATGGTACGGTCTGATCCTTGCTAGATAAGTCGTAGAGGCTATTCTTAAAGAGATTTGATCCTATGTAAGCTTTGTTTTACTCAGGATTGTGCTACATTCCAGGTCTGGGAATTGTTCTCTGTGGGATTTGATTCTTGACAACAATTCTTCAATGTTTATGCATAAATATACATGCAGGCTACGTTTATCGTTTTGTCCTATTTATGGGACTTGATTCCTAGCCATCGTTTTCGATGCCCAAAAACGTTGATATGCAGATCTTGTCTCTGTTTTCAAATTAGATCTAGGTTTGATTCTAAATCTTTGTCTACACCACATGTGCATGGAAAGCATGAACCCTATCTTGATTATATGGTTGTTTTAAAACTTAAAAACTTATTCTTGTCAGCGATAGACACGACCGTTGACTGTTTGAGACGAGGACATGCACGATGCATGAGAGTTCTAAGAATACTAAGAAAAACACTTAGTTAACATGCACAGTTTGTGTAAAGTCGTTTAACAAGAGATTCGATATCTTGATGGCCAATCTTATCGTTTTACTTACGTGTGGATATATATAAACAAAGTTTAACTCCTAGTTTTTAGAACAGTTTAAATGGTATGAGCGATATTGCTCATTATGAGCAGGACTTGCATGATGATCATTGTATGTAACACCCGGACTTTAGTTTAAGTCGTGAAGCTTTATTGCTGACTTGCATGGCATGTCAATTATGATTTTAGTGGTATCTCCTTGGGAAAATTTTAAAAAGGTTTTGAATTCAATGTTTTGTAATTTATATACTATGTTTCAATTATATATATATTATATTTACTACTTTTCAAGGACTATCTAATATATATATATATATATATATATATATATATATAAAACCTATTCAGGGTTTAGGGACTTGGTCCTGGGATCCAGTTTTGGATCCCCTCCCTATTTAGGATTAAGGAGAGATTTCTCTCTAGGCTGGAAAAGCCTACGATATATGAGTAGTTTTGATTTTCTATATTAAAGAATTCTATCAGTTGTTTATGTTCATACTCATAGGTTTTAATGAAAACAAACAACAATAATAATAATCTAGTTTATGAATACAAATATGCCAAGCATATAAAAATATAAAACTACTATTAAAACCTAAGTGCCATGAACTAATGATAGTTCTACCATAAAAAAGAGAACCAGATTTAGACAATTATTACAGCCTGTAGAAATAGGATTTATATCAATTTGAAAACATACATGATCATATTTCAAAGCTAACCTTATTTAAATTATACATGAGCAAATTTAGATAAATAGTACAACCTATATAAATAGAATCTATATCAATTTTGAAACATGTATGATCATAACTACAAATCCATCCTTAATTACAACATGCATGGACATATTATGAACCAATCAGTTCTAAACAATGTTAGCATAAATTCATAAGATAAATCTTTGAAATATAAAACAATGTAGAGGTACTTATCAGTCCTTTCTGCTTTCCGACTGATTTGGGTACTGCCACATTCCACCCAACCGTAGACCTTGAACGGTTCCTGGTTCATTCAACAAGTCACCCCCGAGCTGAACCGAGCATGCCAAGAGACTAGAATTCCCCGGTACAATTTCCTATCTTTCTTACTAATCAACAGAGTAGCCACAAGGTCTGTTTACCATCCCTTTTGTATATCTTGTAAATAATCCCCCTATGTTCCCACAGTCCTTCTTAGACTCACCAAAATATCAATTTGGTAATCTGAGCGCTCCAAGACCTATGAATGGACCCTTTGGTGAACTTGGAACCGTTACCCCTTGCTGTCCTCTCTCTACTATTTATAAGTTTTCTTGAGGAGAAGGATTCTATGATTTAGGTTTAATCACTCAGGTTAGTTACTGGTCACACTGATTGTTTGTTTTTATCTTTAATTAACAGTTTGATTTCTTTTTAAACTCTCACAATTTATTTTATCTTTAATTAAATAATATAGGATTTTTACTCATCCTAAAATCTAGTTGATCTTAGTTATAAACTACTAAACCATTCTAATCTCTTGCATGCTCGATCCCTCTTCAAGTGGCAGTCCCAGTCAGTTTAGAAAGAATAAAAGGAGTAAATAATAATATAGTTTAATAATAATTAATGGATTACTGATGCTACAGAGATTCCAGATCAACATCCATTAACCACAATGAGTCTAAGTGCTCCAGAGCTTTACTGCTCAACACTAACTCAACAATAGTTTCGGTGCTCCATAGCTTACTGCTCAACACCACTCAATCAATAGTCATGGTTCTCCAGATCTTATTGCTCAACATGAATTAAACAATATTAAAAATGGTCTAGGTGATCCAGAGCTCACTACTCAACACCTAATAAAATAATATCAAAATATTCTAGGTGCTCCAGAGCTTACTACTCAACACCCAATTAAATAATTTAACATAAAAATAAATAGTCTTGTCTTGGGATATTACACCTTCCACTTGGTTATCATGGTTTAATATGAGTTTTCCTGAAGGCCAATTTTCCTTTCAATACTAAGTTACTCACTCACCCTTATAAAGGAATTCCCAATTCACACCATTGGTTGAGTCATTATTTCCCATGATTTCCTTTGAAGTTGAATGTTTTCCGTTGAATGTTTTTCTTATTGATCAATGTCAAGGGATGTGTTGCATCACCCTTCCCATGTTTTCCAGTTCCCTTGAGTCAAGCCCATGTCTTAATCATTCAATGTGTTGGTTAAAGGGATTCAATACTGAACTTCCTCAAATGGATATACTATCAACTATGACACATTTTATCTAGGAGTTTGATCTATAGGCTTGGTAGCTTGAGTTCCACTTTCTTCATTCGTGGAGTTCCTCACTTTTGTTAATGGATTATCATCATTGATCCTTGATTGAATGATTATTTTAGTGTTTAAATTTGGATCATATATTCACATTATTGGGATTGTACCAGTACCTTGGTGCCCAATTTTCATTATAGGCATGTTACCTCTCGTTTAACAAGGATATTCATTATTGATTTCTAACTAGATGGTTTCTCTCATGATTGAATTCAACTCATTATCATAGGTGGGAAAATGTACATAATGGTGCTAATGTTCAATTTTCCATTGAAGACTATGGAAACATTGGCTTCCTTTCAAACAACATTGGAACCTTGAATTGGAGGTCTTTCTTATTGGCATTCGAGTTCTAGACATTTACCTGAGTCCCTTCATCTTTTTGGCCTCATCTTTTGTAGTTCCTTGTCATTTGATTTGACAACATTATGTCATTTATGTTTAAGGATATGTATTAATATTATAATCATACCATTGTGCTTTGGCATGGTCCCTTTCTACTCAAGCTATGGATCTATTTATATATACAATGTGTTCTGGCATGGCCTTCCCATTATCTTATGAATGATCCACTCATATGGTGTAATTGAATTGACAAAAATGAGCATGGGGAAACCCAAATATTGAAAGAAATGATGATCATATTATATTTTGTTGTGATTGCAAGTGGTTTTATGCCCACTATCTAGTGGTAACTTACTCCATAGGCTTGCAAAATTCCATTTTGATGAAGAAAAAACATATTGTATTTTAGGTGTGCAATGCTTTAATAACCTCATACAATAAGGGGCACATATTATCATGGGACTTTCTCTTGCATGTACCACATAGTGTTATCCTTGAGTGCATTATTACATGGTCTATTTCATATCAAGAATCTAAATTTGTGTAGGAACATTAGAAATATTAGTGATTTCCCTTGATTTGTTGATGGGCCATGCAATATTTCACTTGAAAGTTCTACACCAAGGCATTAAAATGGGGATAATACCTACACACACTTCTTTGAAATTGTCAAATTTGATCAAGAAATTCTCAATAGTTGATTTAAGCCACTTTAATCATTTTGGTGCACTCAAAGCATGAATATCTCAAGATTATTAAAAAAAGTGGATCTTTTCTTCATGTAAAAATACTAGAAGAATAGACAAGCCTATAAAAAGACCTTCTTCATATGGGACTGATAGCGTTGCATTTATGTTGAGAGTTTTATATCTTGGATTGGTTTCTTCTCTTCCTACAAAGGAATTCCAAAGTTGTGAATTTGTATCAACTTGCCCTGCTTTCGTGTGTGGTTTTGAGGAGAAACATTAGAGGACATGATTGAAAACCCTTGGACTAGAGAGATCCTTGAAGATGAATGAACCCAAGGATAACTAAATGGGATCCATATCACGAATCAAAGGTATGCATATATGTATGTAACCTTTTCTACTTATACTAAAATCTCATTCTCTTGCACCCCACCCCCCAACCTTAAAGTGTTTTCTTGCATTGGTTTAATGTTGTTTACATGAATGGTTTTATTTCACTTATTGAATCCTACAAATATATCTAAGAGGAATTTAAATTTCCTTTGTGAGTTAGCTTTGGGGTTTTGCTACTTGCAAAGTATAAAATGTGTTTTTTCTCATATTTTGTGCAAATTTCTCAGTGATAGGCCTCCTTTTCTTGCTCATCCACCCATGGTTGGAATAACTATCAAGGAGTGCAAGTCATGAGTTCCTCTCTTCCCTTATTTACCAAACCCCTAGTTACTTTCTTTCTTGCTCAACTTAGTAGAGTAAAAATTGATATGTCTATCACTAGCCCTCCAATAAGCTAGGGGATATCTAGTAGTACACCTCATAAGAAAAGTCAAATCAACAAAGTGGTTCTCCTCTATCTATGTTGAACACACTTATTGTAAGTGAATGACTATGGAATACCCACTCTAAAAGTCATTCCTCCATGTAATTTATAATTGTTTTATCCATTGTGAAATTAGATGTTTATTTCTCCTTTATAGTTGTTGGTAGTTAGTTGAGATTGTTTTTCCTAACCTACATTTCATTATAATTTGAATTGTCATACAATATTTTTTCCAAGAATCCATAGTACTTTTAACACTCATCCTTTGATATCCCCATGTTAGCACATGTAAGGATATTTGGATACTAACTTCATGTTTCCTTTGCCTTTCAAAATAACTAAACCAACCATGATTGCAAACACTTGTTTTTTGTCATGTCTATTAATAGGTAGTAGTTAAATATAAAGATTGTTGCAAACACTAATAATTATGATGAACTTGCAATACATTTACTTAGTGAAATAAATTATATTCCTCTAGTTTTCCTACAATGTTAAGCCTGGAATTAGTTTGAATAAAAAAACTCATTATTATCATGTTAACCTAGCCTTAACAACCTAAAATTTTCCTACTATTAATATAAGTTTTTTTATTTATGAAAAAGAAGAAGATGAAGAGTTCCATAATTTTTACCCTTGAAGTCCCGAATTATTCATGTGCAAACCTCTATGTTTTAAATTTTGTATTTCTCCTCACCATTTAATATGAGCGCTATGTTTAAATTGGTTTCTAGTGCACATTCTTAACAATAATTAGTTTCATGATAAAGAGTGAAAACTATGAGTGGTGAACATGAGAAATAGGTTTTATTAGTCCATTGTAGTACAAAGGTTTTTCCATTTTCAATCAATGGACGATCAAGTGCAGTTCATGCTAGGGGATCTATCGACAACAAACAACCAAATATCTCCTTCATGGCCACTGAGTTATGCATCTCAACAATCCCAACAAATTCTCAACAATCCCAACAAATATGGGGGGCATAAGAAAGGTGCATACAGAGGGAATGATGACTATTACTAATGGGCAAGAGAAGTCATATCCCATACGTGGCTCTCTTGTCATGGAAGGTGAGACTAGAAAGATCCAATTTGAACAACAAATCAAAGTTGGTCATGTTTGACTAACAAAGGATATTTCCAGAAGATCAAACACATTTAGCAACTGCTCTCACAAACTGATCGTAGATCAACACACCGATGTTTTTATGTGGTTAAAACCATTAGAGAGGGAAACAATCCACCACCCCAACCAAATCATGTTACTTGAGGCAATATCTTATGCAAATGAAAAAAAAAGTTACTCACAATCGATCATCAAGAAAATGACCCTCCATGCTCTTTAAATAGATATCATGAGCCAATCAGGCACTAAGCCATGGATCAATAGCCATTAAGATTGAGGTGAAGATGAATAATTGGATCACTCTATGTCTAGAACATATCTTGATTGTTGAATTGCATAAGTACAAATGCATAATAATGCATACTAACAAAACACACATTAACTAAATACACATTATGCCAAGTTGATAAGTGTCTAAATATCCTAACATCACCCTTAAGAACAAATTGGGATAGGATTGAAGGACTCACATAAGTGACACAATATGAGAAGGGAGGAGGAATTAGAGCCTATCCCCTTAATGACAAATTCTTGAATTCTTGACATAGATCAAAGTTTAGAAAACTTCACTTCTGTAAGAGAATTTATGAATATGTCTACAACTTGATCATCTATAGAGAAAAAGAGCACTTCAATAATGTGATCTTGAATAAGATTTCTGATGAAGTGCATATGTAGCTCAATGTATGTGTTTCACTAATGTTGAACTAGATCATTAGTGAGCTTGATGGCACTCTGATTGTCTCACCAAATGGTATTCGAATGTTTTTTCTCAAATCCAAACTCTGAAAGGATCTTTCAAAGCCACAAGGCTTCATGTATTGCCTTAGTTGTGGCTCAATATTCTGCTTATGTTGAATAAAGAGAAAGAGCTTGTTGTTTCTTACAAGCCCAAGTGACAAGTCTAGAACCAAGACTGAAAACATATCTTGTAGTATACTTTCGATCATTAGGGTTGTCGACCCAATCTAAATTAGTGAACCAACCAACAAAGGAGCCCCTCGTGAGTTGTAATGAATCCCAAACTAAACTATACTTTGGATATACCGAACTATTTTTTTGTGCTTTCCAATGGATTTCATGGGGCGTTTGCATATACCAGGTAACAAGACCAACAACAAAGGAAATATCAAGATGGGTATGAGCCAAGTACAAGAGACTATCAACAAGATAACGATACAAGGTGACATCTACTTCGGGTGAATTGCAAGTGGAAGTAAGTTTGACTCCATATTGGAAGGGAGATGGGGCTTGTTTACCATCATCCATATGATAGTGATGAAAAAGGTCACAAGCATACTTAGATTGAAAAAGAAAAATTCCTGCTTTGGTTTGCAGTACTTAGATGGAGGCCAAGAAAATAATGCAAATGTCCTAAGTATGTCATTTCAAATCTCTTCTTAAGCCTGGATTTCACATCGGTTAAAAGGTTATGATTACTACTAGTAAGAATAAGTTCATCAACATAAATAAAAATCATGATGAGATGGTTTCCTACTTTCTTGGTATAGACATTGGGGTCAGAATGGCATCTAGAAAATCCAATGTTAAGGAGAAAGTTATCCATTTTTATACCAACCTCGAGGAGCTTGCTTAAGGCCATAGAGAGATTTCTTAAGGTGGAAAACAAGGTTGGAGTCATTTTGAAAATATCTAGGAAGTTATTCCATGTAAATTTATTCTTGCAAATCCCCATACAAAAAGGAGGACTTGACATCCACTTGATGGAGCTCGCATTGATAAGAAGTGGTAAGGGAAAGAATGAGGCAGATGGAGTTCAATTTGGCGACAGGGGAAAATTATTTGGCAATTGAACTTGCCTTAAGTCTTTCAACACTTCAATCAGATGCATACTTAGTTCGATATACCCATTTACATCTGACAAGTTTCCTTCCTTTCAAAAGAGGTAAAAGATACCAAGTATTGGTCTCCATTAAGGAATGATATTCTTCATTCATAGATGTGTCCCAATTTGGATTTCCAAAAGCTTCTACAAATGTCTCTAGATCATGATTCTTTGAAACTTTAGCGAAAAGAGAAGAGGCATGTTGGAACTATGAACATGTTTGACGTTGATCTCTAAGATCATCGACAAGATCACCAACTGCTTCACATTTTATACAGACCCATCGAGGAAGTGATTGTGTTGGTGCAACTGGAGGAGATGGATTTTCATCCTCATTGTCTTCATTAGAAGAAGAATCCAAATTAGGAACACTATCAAAGAAGTTGGGAGTAGCAGGTGGCACAAGCGTTACAAATGGATCACACTAGGGCACATATGGCATAGACGCCGAATTAGACTTACAGGCTAAGAGATTTTCATCAAATGTAACATCTCTTTTAATAATTATGTCATTGGATTTTGGTTGAAGAAGTCTATAACCTTTTACATCTTTATAATATCCAACAAATATGCACTTATCACTATTAGGTTGTAATGTTTTTTTGTTTTTCATCGAGAATGTGAGCCCATGCTTCACTACAAAACACTCGAAAGTGGATGAAATAAGGTTTAATGTTACTTCATGCTTCTTCCAATGTTATATATTTTAGAGCCTCGGTGGGAGTGCAATTAACTATGTAATTGGACAAATTAATGGTTTCAGCCCAAAATTGAAGACTTAATCCCTTAGATTGGATCATATAATTAGCCATTTATTTTAATATGTGATTCTTTCTCTCAACAACACCATTTTGTTGTGGTGTGTATGGAACAATATGTTGCATTTGAATTCCTCGTGTAGTGCAATAACTAGTAAATTTTATGTTTACATATTCGCCTCCATTATTTGTTCTTAACTTGTGTATTTGATGTCAAGATTGTTTCTCTACAAGGGCCTTGTATGCCAAAAACTTGTTAAAAACTTCACTCTTGAGTTTTAAGAAGTAAACCCAAGTGCATCTAGAGAAGTCACGTTGAAATTTAAGAAATATTTAAATCCATAGAAAGAAGCAGAAGAAAGAGGACCACACAAATCACTATGACCAATCTACAAGGGGGTTGAGGCATGCCAAAAGGCACATTTTTCAAAATTGTCCCGATGATGTTTGCTGAGAACACACCTAGGACAAATGCTATCTATGCAAGAGATGAAAGGAACAACAAACACCATTTTCTTATTAGATAGTTGTTGCAATGAGTAATAGTTTAAATGGCCAAATCACTCATGCCAAATTTTTTTGAAGTCATTGCTATGAGCAATAAAAATTGAGGGAAAAGGTGATGACCCAAAGTTGTTGAATCTGTACAACCTAGTAATACCATCAACAATTATGGTTGCTAGGACATGCTTAGGATCTTTGAAATCCTTGATTACAACTTGATGAGGTGTAAACTCTACCGTCTTACCTGCACTAGATTGATTGATTTGATAGACTCGCAACAAATTGCAAGAAATTATTGGAACACATAATACATCATTAAATTGACCATCATCCAGTTGAATTGTCACAAATCCTACAACATTTAGAGATCTATCATCACCAACAAATATTTATTTCATTTTGCATTCATTTAGAGAAAAAATGTGAATTTATCCTTATCCATATGATAAGATGCCTCATAATCAGTGGTCCACTCATTAGAAGAAGAGGAAGAATATGCATTGAAGGATAAACCATAAGAAAAAAGTGCATGTCCATGAGTTGTAGAGTTAGAAGACATATCAAGGTTGATGGTGTGTTTCTTCATTGATGCTTCCAAGGTTTCCATGTTATTGAAACACTTAGATTCCACATGACTATCTTTCCCACAAAAATTGCAGTGGTGGTCATTCTTCTTATCTTTCGATTTGGTTCCCTTTTGACCATTGGAAGGATGAATTGGCTATGAGGGTTTGGGACCCTTTTTTTGCTTATTGTTGTGAGGATGTTGCTTCTTGGGTTTCTTGGTTCTATTATTCTATTATGCCACAAATAATTTGCTAGATGTATCATCTGTGCTGATTACTCCAAGATGTATGAACTTATCTTGTTCTCTAATCAAGGAATCACAAAAATATTCAAAAGTGGGTTCTATATAGTTAGTCCCCAAAGATTCATTCATGGAGTAAAAGGTAGATACAAAAACATAATAGGAAAGGCCAAGGTTGGAAAGAATAGCATCAATACATTGCTTTTATGACTTAGCTATTTTGCATTCTTCAACTAAGGTTCTAAGGTTTTTGAATTTAGATAGATAGTCTTGAATGAAAGAAAAATCACTTGGATTTAAAGAAACTAACTCATTTTCAAGCTAGTGACCTTGAATCTCATTGTGTTTACCAAAAATATTTTCCAATTTTTCCCAAGCCTTATCTGGTTCATCAATTCCTTGAAGGTGGAATCACAACTCATTATAAATTGGCATCCCGATTAATCTGCGGGCTTCATCACATTTATTGTCCCATTTTATTTTCTTATTGGCATCAATGGGGGGAATTTATTTTCCCAAGGTAATTCAATAAAGTCCCCTACTTCGTAGGACATCCTCCATATGGGATTTCCATGAGAAGTAGTTGGTACTGGTAAGTAAAATATCACATAGAGTGGCCATATTGTAATATGCATATAATATGGCTTCAAAAACCTAACGTGATGGTCTATATGCAAAGATATCAAAAAAATAGGCAATTTAAAAAAAAAACAACACTGAAAATGGATTATGGATGCTAAGGTTATGCCATTTTGAAGAAAGACATAAAAAAGAGTCAAGGAGCTATGTGGAAGGCAAAGGTTGATCCACATGGTTATGGAAGCAAAAAAATGTAATAAATAATTTTCCCTTTACTAACTTCGCCTATAATGTCACTTTTACAAATAAGTTGCGTTAAAATAGGCGACCCACTTTTATAAAACAAGTGGGAAGCACTTTTACAATGTAGTTACATCATAAATTGAAGTTACATGAACTTTTGCAAAGAGTAACAAAAGAAGGACTTGAACCCAAGACCTCTTACTAATTAAATTAACTTTAAACCAACTGAGTTAAGCAAAATATTTAGTAATGTTATGGAGGAGAATGGGGGTGTTGTTTTGTAGTTGGGAGAGCGTGCCTACCCAAGAAACTTTGCTTTTTGTCCCATAAGACACTTTACACAACCAAAAAAAAATCCAAAACCGAAATCTCTTAGGTTTTGGGTTAGTTGTTGGTTATCTTACCCAGAAAATGTAAGTTTTCTCACCGTTTCTAGTTTATTGAGTTCCCACAAGGTGCATAAAAAAGAGAATACGCAGTCAAGAAAAGGTAACAACTAGAGAATAAAACAGAAAACCAGGATAGAAAAATGAATGAATATGAGAAATATTTAAAAAAAAAAAGTTGACGTAAACAGTATACCTCTAGATCCGGTAAAATGGTTGTATCTTGGGAAAACATAAACCTTTTTCAGTGAAACAAAAAGAATTTCCAATTGAAAGAGGTGCTCTGAATGCAATGGAACATCTCTCTTAGCAAAAAAATGGACAAAAATATCACAAAATAAAAATTATTTGATGCATATGGAAACATCGATTAAAGATCCCGATCAACAACGGAAGTGGAACTGTTGGAACCATAGGTTCTTTGGTAATTTCATCTTGTCATCTTACATTGACTATGTCCGCTTTGGGATTTCATAATCACATTTTATGTATAATTATAACCAATGTGGTATTTTTATTGTTGGTTTGGCCCATGGTTGAAACCTATTTATAGATGGTCTATTATATCAATCTATCAGTGTGGGATCATCAAATCATGGTTATTGTGCTTCAATACAATGGTGTCTTTAGACACCACCACCGCTCTTGGAATTCTTTGTTCTCTCTTATGATGGTTATGTACATGTTCAAACATGGTATTAGGGCCAAGTTCATGATATAGTTTTGCAGAGAGAGAATGTGAGTGCCATCTAATAGTAGTGAAACTACATTGATCTCATCTAAGTTGATCTCTGTATATCCTAGTGATCTAGTTGCATTATTGTTTAAATTTTGAGTAGTTTCATTCCATAGCTTGTAGTTTTTTTGTTCGTTGTTTGGGTGATCCACAAGATTCGAAAGACCGTTGAATTTCTAATTTGATTGGGCATGGTGTGAAACCATTTGATTATATACCAGTAAATGTTCATGCTTATGAATTGACTGGTCATGGACAAGGTTTTCATATTGACGCTCTAGTTCCTTGACATGATTTAGGCCTATCGAACTGCTTCTAAATGTGATTTCTTCACATGTTAACTAGGTATCAGCTGAATGGATAAGTGGAATGACATATTGGTGGTTTGGTCAATTACTTAACCTACATATAGACTCTCCCTTGTTTGAGTGTTTGAATGGTAGTCAATCTTGATATTTTTGGAACTCATGAAGTCGCTTGAAAATGAGTCTTTGTTGATATTTCTACTGACACATAGTTCAAAATGCACAGTATCAACAAATCTTAGGAAAACGTGTGTCTAGTTATGTACAAATTTGATAAATTGATGTATTGATGAGAGACACCAAGTTTCTTGCAATCTGGAAATCTTTTGGCAACTATTTAGCTATACTTATTTTTACTTTATGTGTGTGTGTGTGTGTGTGTGTGAATTTATGTGACCTGAATTCACTTGGGTTGATATCTATTAAATTTACTTTGAAATCACATTTGCAGATTGGTCCCTGTTGTAGTCGATTGGAAATTTTTTTCCCATAATATTGCAAATTGTGTTTGACTGTCGTCTTAGCCATCGACTTGTCACTATGGATTTATTTGAAAATTGAAAGTCATTGACCAACAACCTTAATTAGAATTTAAACTTGATTGAATCAATGTAGGATTTTCCTTGAACAAGGGTTGTAAGTTGCATAATTGCTTGAGGGTCGTCAACTAAGCTATCATGCTCACTACCTAGCAACATTCAACACCATTGTCTGTGTATATGAATATTGATATGGTATCCAGTGGATATGATATTGACTTGCATTTTCATGGTCATTTTGTCTATTGAAGTGTTTGTATTAGATAGCCAACTAGAGGAACATTGACGAAATCAACTCGACTGGAAGAATCCTTGACTACACTCAACTTGTCATTTGTCTACATGAAATGGTTGAGTTGCATTTTGGAGGAATCTACTAGTTGTTTTCTTGGGCACATTGTGCCCTAATTTTGTTAAATCTAGAGTTGTCGATTCATTCTTTTATGGTTGCATGGAGGCCATTGAATAAGTATCAACTGGATTGAATTCTCCCTTGTGTTGATGTATTTGTAACTTCGGAAGATATTCTTCTATGTATTACATTTGTACTTTATTGTATATCCCACAGAGATGTATTATTCCTCTGATTGGAAGTGTCGTCATTTGTATTTGTAAGTGTTGTCATGTGCATCGACAAGTGTCATCATTTGTATTGATGGGTTATTAGACCAACAGTGTGGGGTTGGCCCTGGTTAGCACATGTGGTTAGGTTATTAGGCTTGATTAGCAAGTCGGTCCCAATGGATTATTGTTAGGTCAAGTCAGTGTATAAATAGAGAGGTTGTGTCTCTCATTTATCTCATTCACTCACTTCTCAAGCTCGCATAGCTAAGAGAGAAAGTGGCGCACTAGTGGAAGAGGAGGAGCATCGGCTAGAGACATCTTATTGGGTTTGCTCATTGTGATCTTGTATTGTGGCTTATCTTATCTTTGAGGAAGTTGCAGGGTTTTTCACCTTCTTGGTTTTCCCCGGTGAAACTCTGTGTCTCTTGTGTGATTGTTTTTATGTCTATGATTGATATGTTGTAGAGATATGCTATACATGTTATTCTCTTAGAGATATTTATGATAATGGAATGAAATTATCGAAAAATTAACATGGTATCAGAGCTAACCTAAGAAGAAAGCACTGTGCAGTTACGGAAGCTAGGGCTTCTTAATATTTGGGTTTCTCTTCACAGATCATCAAAGGCAGAAGGCTAGATTGACTCTCCTTGGAAGGGCGCATCTTTCTGTCTAGATAGAATTCAATTCTGAGCATTTTCAGTTTTGACCCTAAAAATTAGGGTTTCCACAAAAATAGGAATTTCTGAAATCTGAGGACATAGCTGGAAGCTCCTTGGAAAAATCGAAGTTTAGAGCTTTGGATTGAAATTTTTGGTTGGGTGAAGCTCCAGGAAACTCAAACCCTAATTTAGGGTCCTCCCTAGTGAATCTGGGAGATTGAAAAGCATTCCTGAAGGGTGAATCTTTGCAGTTTTCAATTTTTGAGTATACCAGGATGATCAGCTCCAATCTTTCTATCCTTTCAGAATTTTGAAATTCACATTTTGAATTTTTAGGGTTTCTCTGACAAACCCTAATCTAGCTCCAAATCCAGTTTTCAACCAATCAAGTGGTAAGACCTAAATCTTTTTCTATTTCCATTTGAAGTACTCTTTAAGATGTCTCACCACACCAAGCTTGAGGATAAGATTGAAGGGGCTGATAACTTCCGAGCATGGAAGTATAGGATTGGGTTAATCCTAGAAGAGGATGAGTTGGACAACTACATAAAGGAAGAGGTTCTAGTTCCAGAAGAAGAAGAGGCTAAGACCTTACACAAGAAGAACCTGGTCAAGGCTAAGAGAATCATTGTTGATTCTATAAAGGACCATCTCATACCCCATGTGTCTTCCCTAAAGACACCTAAGGAGATGTTTGACTCCTTGACCAAGTTGTTTGAAGGCAAGAACATAAATTGGAAGATGACTCTGCAGAACCAATTGAAAGGGGTAAAGCTTCAGAATGGAGAGACCATTCAATCCTACTTTTCCAAGGTCTCTCAAATCAAGGAACAACTTGAAGCTGTGGATGAAGTAGTAGAGAATGGTGAAATTGTAATGACCACATTGAATGGCCTACCCAGGTCATGGGACTCCTTCATCCAAGGAATCTGTGCAAGAAGAAAATTGGTCTCCTTCAGTAGACTATGGGAAGAGTGTTCACAAGAAGAGGCTAGGCTTGTGGCCCGAGAAGAAAAGATGGGAAATGAAGATCAAGCTCTCACAGCTCACACCAAGAAAGGAAAGCTCAAGAGGGAGCCACCTCATCGCAAGAAACTTTCTCACTACCATCCAAAAGAGAAGAAAGATCTGAGATACTTCAATTGCAATGAGAAAGGACACTTTGCCTCAGATTGTCCCAAGAACAAAAGGGGAAACAACAACAACTTCAACAAGAAGAAGAAGAGCAACAAAAGAAAATATCATGCTCATGCTGTTGAGTATGATGAACCTCCCAAGAAGAAGGCTAAAGAAGAAAGTGATAACTCATCAAGTGAAGATGAATATGTTCTAATCTATGCTCTCATAGGTACTATCTCTCATGGATGTAATGATTGGATTATTGATAGTGGGGCTTCTAAACATATGACTGGGTTTAAAGAATCTTTCATGGACCTATGTGAACATGAGTCACCTCACAAGGTAAAACTTGGGGATGGCTATCAATATCCCATAAAAAGGAAGTGGTGAAGCCTCCTACAAACTAGACTCTAGGAAGTCTATAAAAATGCAAGATGTTTTATATGTACCTGGACTTAAGAAGAATATTCTCTCCATATCATATTTGGATGCAAAGGGAATGAAAGTCGCATTTGTGGATGTCCAAGTACTCATGTGGCCAAAAGGTAAGACCACAGATGATGCAGTAGTGATTGGAGAGAAAGAGGGAGGATTGTACAAATTGAAGGGACAACCTGAACATGCCATGGTACATGAATCCATGGATCCAAGTGAACTTTGGCATAGAAGGCTTGCTCATGTGCACTATAGATCACTACCAATTGCAAGTAAAGCTGTGGAAGGTCTTCCTGAAATGAAGACAAAGCATGAAGCTGTTTGCAAAGGATGTGCAAAAGGAAAGAACATTAAGAAGGAATTTCTAAGCAGTGAAAGCAAAGCTAAAGAAATCTTGGAAATTATCCACTCTGATGTATGTGGTCCAATGTCATCCAGTTCTCTGAGTGGGTATGTATACTATGTCTCTTTCATTGATGATTTCTCTAGGAAGACTTGGGGTTTACTTCTTGAAGAACAAAGATGAAGTGTTTTATAAGTTCAAGGAATTCAAAGCCTTGATGGAAAATCAAACTGACAAAAAGATCAAGACATTCAGATATGACAATGGCGGAGAATTCACTTCAGGTGATTTCAAGAAGATATGCAGTGATTCAGGGATTAAGAGGGAGTTGACTGCTCCTTACAATCCACAACAGAATGGAGTTGCATAAAGGAAGAATAGAACTATTATGGAAGCAGCACGGGTAATGCTTCATGACCAAGATCTTCCTATGCATCTATGGGTAGAAGCAGCGAGGACAACTATATATGTGCAAAATAGAACACCTCACAAGATATTGGACAACAAGACAACATAAGAGGTTTTCTATGGTAAGAAACCTGAAGTCAACCATATCAGAATATTTGGTTGTCCAATATATACACATATTCCAAAGGAAAAGAGGACTAAGATAGATCCTTCAGGAAAGAAGGGTATCTTTGTGGGTTACAGTGAAATCTCGAAGGCTACATAATATACTTTCTAGGGTTCAAGAAGACTGACATCAGCGGGGATGTAACATTTGATGAAGACTCAACATACATCAAATCAAGGAAGACACCTGTTGATGACCATGAAGAACCAAACAAAACCAGATTTCAAGACATCACTATGAATGAAGCAATTCCATAAGTAGATCGTGAAATTGAAGATCCACCCCGTGAGAAGAACTCTCACAAGAGGAAACCTGCATGGCTAGAGAGCTCATTCAAGATGCAAAAAGGTATGGCATTCCAAAAGAAGAAAACAGAGAAAGGAAGAGGACTAGATCACATACCAGTTATGTTGCCTTACTAGGTGATATTATGAACAAAGAACCTTCCAGTTATGAAGAAGCAGCGGAAAAGAAAGAATGGAAGGATGCCATGGTCGAAGAGTACCAATTGATCATGAAGAATGATGTTTGGGATGTGGTCCCAAGACTTGAAGGGAAGTCAGTGGTGACTTCCAAATGGATCTATAAGATCAAGCATGCTGCAGATGGTAGCATAGAGAAATACAAGGCAAGGTTTGTAGCTCGGGGCTTCTCCCAGAAAGAAGGGATAGATTATCAAGAAACTTTTGCTCCTATAGCCAGATACACTTCCATCAGAACAATACTTGCTCTGGCTATAGTGATGAAATGGAAGATACACAAGATGGATGTCAAGACAACTTTTTTGAATGGTGTAGTCGAAGAGGAAGTGTATGTGGAGCAGCCACTTGGTTTTGAGACACATGACAGGGAGTCATATGTGTGCAGATTGAAGAAAGCCTTATATGGGTTGAAGCAAGCTCCTAGGACTTGGTATGGTAGGATGGACAGTTTTCTATCTAGCTTGGGATTTACCAAGAGTATAGCAGATTCCAACCTCTACTACAAGGTTGAGGAAGGCAATCCTGTGATACTACTCCTATATGTAGATGACATGTTTGTTACAGGAGAGGATGGGTTGATTGCCGACACCAAGAGGAAGCTTGCAATTGAGTTCGAGATGAAGGACTTGGGGTTGATGCACTATTTTCTAGGCATGGAGGTGTAGCAAAGTGCAGATGGGATCTTCCTTGGACAAGGGAAGTATGCAGTAGAGATCCTGAAGAGGTTCGGGATGATGGACTGCAAGGCCATGGCCACACCTATCGCATCGAACTTGAAGCTTCTATGTGATGCTTCATCTGAGCCGGTTGATGTCATGGTGTATCGTCAGATGATTGGGTCCTTGATGTACCTGAGGAACACAAGACCAGATATTTGCTTTGCTGTGAACACATTGAGCCAGTTCCTGACGGATCCGAGAAGTGTTCACATGGTTGCTATAAAGCATATTCTGAGGTACCTGAAGGGTACAGTTGATTATGGGCTCAAGTATGATGCGAATCAAAAGTTTAACCTAGAGGATTACGTTGATTCAGATATGGTAGGCAGTGCTACAGATAGGAAGAGAACTTCGAGGTGCTGCTTCAGTATGGGATCAGGTGTGATCTCTTGGTTTAGCAGGAAGAAATCCTGCGTAGCACTGAGTATAGCCAAAGCAGAGTATGTTGCAGCTTGTTCGGCTAGTTGTGAGGCAGTATGGATGAGGAAGATGATGTTTGAGTTATTTGATCTCCCGTTTGATGCTACTAGTATCTATTGTGACAACCAGAGTTGTGTAAAGCTGTCCGAGAACCCAGTGTTCCATGACAGGTCGAAGCACATTGAGATAAAATATCACTATATTAGGGATATGGTGCAGAGAGGAGAAGTGAAGCTTCTATATGTTGCAACGGATGGGCAGGTTGCAGATGTGTTGACGAAACCACTAGCCAGAGTGAAGTTTGAGTACTTCAGAGGGAGGCTTGGTGTTCTTCAGATTGAAGATACTTCGAGGAAGAAGTGATGGGACACATTTGCAGGAGCCATTCCAAGCATGGTGAGAGGAGGATCCTTCCCATGGCTGTGGATGTAAGCGTTGTGTGATGAGCATTAGGATGATGCTCCAGTTACTGCTTTGTATGATCAGGTGGATCATGTATTTTTGTATGTATCAGGTGGATACATTGTATGATCAGGTGGATCATATATTTGTGTATGTATCAGGTAGATACATTGTATGATCAGGTGGATCATGCATTTTTGTATGTATCAGGTGGATCATGTATTTTTGTATGTATTAGGTGGATACATTGTATGATCAGGTGGATCATGTATTTGTGTATGTATCAGGTAGATACATTGTATGATCAGGTGGATCATGTATTTGTGTATGTATCAGGTGGATACATTATATGATCAGGTGGATCATGTATGATGATATGTATCAGGTAGATACTTGGTATGCATAAGGTGGATGCATTATATGATCAGGATGATCATGGATGACGAGCTTCAGGATGTTGCTCCAGATGACATGCATCAGGACGATGCAGTGACAATGATCAGGTTGATCATGGATGATGAGTATCAGGATGATGCTCCGGACGACATGCATCAGGACGATGCAGTGTTGATGATCAGGATGATCATGTATGATGAGTTCCGAAGACACAGATGCACATAGGATTTTCAGATATGGTGTAGATGTGTTCTCTTATGGTCGTGATGTAATTGCTGAGCCATTCTTTACAAGGTTTAGATGTGTTCTCCCATGGTAAAGATGTAAGGGCTGGAGCTATTCTTTGCAAGGTGTAGATGTGTTCTCCCACGGTAAAGATGTAAAGGATGAAGCCATTCTTCACAAGGTGTAGATGTGTTCTCCCACAGTGAAGATGTAAGGGCTGGGGCCATTCGAGCATGTTTGAAGTTTGTCTTCCCATGGTTGTGATATAAGTGCGGTGCCATTCTCGCATGGTTGAAGTGTGTCTTCCCATGGCGTAGATATAAGTGATGAGCCTTTCACAGATGGTTGAAGTGTGTCTTCCCATGCCGGTGAGTGTAAGTGTTGTGTGATGTGCATCTGGATTGTGCTTCGTGAACGATGTTATGATCAGTATGATCATGAGTACCAGGATGATACTCTGTGGCCGTGGACAGGTTGTGTAGTAGCATGTAAAAGGTCCTGGGAGATCTGATAGGTTGAGCTGTGTGCTCGTAATCAGTCTTGGGATGCTCTTTCGAGGTTTTGTTGACTCACATAATAAGTCCTGAGGATTCCACAGTATGGCCAGTGATGATGAAGGCCTACAGGTGGTGGGCCTACATCCAACATGAAAAAGGGTTGGCTCTATAGAACTTCCTATGATGAGCAGATTTCAGAGATAGCCCAGTGATCGAGATGTCGAGTATAGCAGCTGTGATGATGATGATGCTCCGTGATCCAATGATGATGATCCAGCTCCAGAATTGAAGCCTTACGCCAATATGTATTGATGACCTGTGACGAAAGAATACCTTCCTATTTAAGAGGGAGTGTTGATGTATTTGTAACTTCGGATGATATTCTTCTATGTATTACATTTGTACTTTATTGTATATCCCACATAGATGTATTATTCCTCTGATTCGAAGTGTCGTCATTTGTATTTGTAAGTGTCGTCATGTGCATCGACAAGTGTCGTCATTTGTATTGATGGGTTATTAGACCACCAGTGTGGGGTCGGCCTTGGTTAGCACATGTGGTTGGGTTATTAGGCTTGATTAGCAAGTCGGCCCCAATGGATTATTGGTAGGTCAAGTCAATGTATAAATAGAGAGGTTTTGTCTCTCATTTATCTCATTCACTCACTTCTCAAGCTCGCATAGCTAAGAGAGAAAGTGGTGCACTAGTGGAGGAGGAGGAGCATCGGCTAGAGACATCTTATTAGGTTTGATCATTATGATCTTGTATTGTGGCTTATCTTATCTCTGAGGAAGTTGCGGGGTTTTTCACCTTTTTGGTTTTCCCCAGTGAAACTCTGTGTCTCTTGTGTGATTGCTTTTATGTCTATGATTGATATACTGTAGAGATATGCTATAAATGTTATTCTCTTAGAGATCCTTATGATAATGGAATGAAATTATCGAAAAATTAACACCTTGGTGGTCCATCATCTCCTAGAATAACCATTTGTCTATAGATATGAAGAAAGAAGTATTGACCATTGTCCCAACTGTTGCATGGTATTTGTGTGACAAGATAATCAACAAGATCCATGAGGAATATTTTGTTGTCTTTACACGAGATTTGTAATCAACAAACTTGTTTAAATATTGAATTAGTTTGGGTCGATTGAAGGTTACTTGATTGGAATGTCCATCAATCGAGCATTGACTGTTATTCATTTGGATGACTGGAGTCAACTCATAGTACATGTTGGTTGTATTGACTCAACTCAGCATTGATATTTGTCCTGGAAACCGGTTTGACTTGTTTCTTTGGGTGGTCAACTTATTGAGCCATTGACTACAAGTCTATTTCACATATGGTCAATTAAGCCTTGAATGAAAAATATTTATCCTTTATGTATATTGGACCTGAAGATACTTATTTGGTTGAATAAGGACTGAAGAATGTTACTGTTGTGTGGCTTATTGTTGATTTCTATGCATTGGGAGTAATTGAATAGGTTTCAACATCTGGTCGACCAAAGGGCTCTTATCCTCAAGTGATCTGGTTACACACAAATTTGAAGGCTTGTTCTTGATGCGATTTGGCACTAGTTGATTGATAAATAACTGGGTGTATTTCCACCATAATATGAGATCTTAGTGGAATAGTATGATTATTTATTTGGTTTTGGTTTACTCTTGTGGAAATTTATGTTATGATAGAATTTATTATTGTTTGTATAATACCAATTCTTTTGGTTAACTAAGGATTGATGACAATCTTGTTATTGTCTACTTTTGCATTTCCTACTATTGTTGAAGATCAATATATAGGCAACAATCTACTTAAATCAACTGTGAATTGAAATATTATTTAAATATGAGTGTCCTTGATGAAGACAAAGCCTTGGCTTTACAAAAATTGTAGGAGATTCATGGAAATGAGGCAGGGGCCTTGCAAGAATCTCATAATAATATTTGTAAATACATAAAATTATTGCAGACTCTTATTGCTCAATTGTAGATAGAAATGATGTATTGAAGAAACAATTGGCGTTATCCCATACCTAGCTCAAGGATGAGGCTTCCTTGTTCCAAACTACTATCCTATGGTGAATGGATGAGAAATCCAGGAATATTTATGTCCTAGAAAATACCATGGAAACCATTTTCTATAATTTGTTAAATGAATTTAGGGATAAGTCAGATTTGGTCGATGATCTAGAAGAAGAAGTGAAAGCTCTTTCTCACCTAGAAAATGTTTCCTTGAAGGAGAAACATTGCCAACTAGAAGAAACCAATACCCAGTTAGCTAATGAGGTTCTCCATTTGCAGGCCTTTGTTAATAAGCTTCATGAAGAAGCTTCTCCTCTTCAAGTAGACAATAATAGATCGTTTGATGAATATCAATTCTTGAAAGAAGGTTATGATGCATTATTGCTACAGTTTACAATGAAATATGAGACTATTCAGGTTTTGCAGGATAGTAAGTAGAGTCTTGAACTGGTGGTCAATCGACTACAAAAAGATGAGAAGAAGATTGTTAATGCTGAGTTGTTAGCCTCACCTATTAGTTCTTCTACCTTTGATAACATTTTTTGTATCCAAAATGCTTAAACACGCTAATTATAAGAAATATGTTAATGATGTTTATGCTTCATCTCATGTTTTGTTGGCTCCTAATGATGTTATTTCTCCCAGTTTTGAGAAACACACTACAGGTGTTGGATCCTTACCACTGAGCGAGATGGGATATATTAGTGGAGGACTTGGGAAGAATGGACAAGGAATTGTTGTTTCTATTACCCCTAAAATGAAGTCACTAAGAACAGATCTTGGATATGATGTTGTTATACCTAACCTTGTTGACACAGGAAAAGTGTTGTTTATTGCTGGTGGCATTCAGACTCAGACATTAGAAGAGAAACAGGCCATTGATTGTGACTAACAAATTGATGAGATGGTTTTTATTGACATGCTAGAACTTGAGAATACTATTGTAGATGATATTTTTTATGATATGCATGGGTTTTTCTACTCTTGTAAGTGAACTAGAACCTGATTCTGCATTCTCTATTCAGTTAAAACACAAATATGAGCCATATATACATTCTTATCATAAAAATAATAGGAATTCATGGAAAGATGGAAATTATTCTTTCAAAACTTTGTGGAAAAGACGTGAAAGAATGAACCATGGACCAGTATCGACTACTCGAATCGATTGTGGTTGGATTGATGAATGGTCATGGAATACTTTGAATAGATATTTTAGGACATCATACATATGTTTGGAATCGACTATACAGTCATACAATACTCCTCTTTCTTGTTATTGATTTCTTTGAAGTGGTCAATTGAGGTTCGATCAGAGATGTCAATTGACTAGATATTTTTCCTGAAATGTTGATGCTACTTACTTTTTTTACCACTTAGTTGTGTTTAAGTGTGGGAGAAATTAATGCCATGTACACCCAATTTAAGTTATCAGTCAATTATTGATCTTCAATGAGTTTTTTATTGGGTTTTTTTGAGATTGATTTGCACACTATTGATGGGAAAAATCTGCCTATTGTTGATGATTGATCATAGTGTCTTGTTGTCTAGTTGATTGATTGACGGGACTATTTTGGACAACAGTTTCCTATCTTATTTGATGGATTGGATAATTGATGGCGACGGTGTTTTTGGACTTCTTCCAAGAGTATTATTGTACCTAATATTTGATAAGTTTGATTGTGACAATTGTTAAGGTTTTATTTAGAAAATATTAGTGTACCAATGTTAATCAACATTTTCAATTTGTTGTTTTCTCTAAGTTGAATTTATGGAGGGGTGTTGGAACCATTGGTTCTTTGGTAATTGGGATTTTAGATCCACATTTTATGGAAAATTATAACCAATGTGGTCCTATGGTTTTTGGTTTGGCTCATGGTTGAAACTTATTTATAGATGTTCTATTATATTGATCTATCATTGTGGGATCATAAAATCATGGCTCATTGTGCTTCAGTACAATGGTGTCTTTAGACACCACCACCGCCACCCCCGAATTCTATTGGCATAATATTTCAGGATAATGAATGGAACCAAATGCTCAATTATGAGCATATACCTTTTTGGTGTAAACAATTCCATGAGCACATGCATCTTTTCAAAGATTACCCCCTAAACCCTACACAAGTCAACAAGAAACAAGAAGACGATAAGGACAATGAAGGATTTATTAACGTCCAAACTCAAAGGAAAACGGTGAAAAGTAGAACCCCCATGCCACCTCAATGGTTCCTCTTACCAACAATTATTTCCAAGAACTAAGCAACATGGAGGAGTTCCATATCTACAATGATGGAGGGAAAATCAAGAATCTAGTTTAATCTCAACAAGAATACCAAAAAAGAAGGAATAAGGAAGAATCTCATGAGGAAAAAAGTTATGAAGAGAGAAATAAAAATAAGGAAATCATTGATATAAAGGATTTATAAATAGTCTTAGAAGGAAGTGAACACTCTAAATCAGAGGAAGACGCAACCAATAACAATAAACTTGACTTGATACTGATCGAATTCGATCTTCCAACCCTTATTTAAGTTTATGAATAAAATCATATTGCATATATCTCAAAGGAGGAAATACAGTTGCTTCAAATGTAATTCATTGAAGCAAAAAATAATTCCATCCCTTAGCTAACTCCATAAAGACAATCCTCAAGTTTAGGAATTAGAACCACTCCCTTAAAACCATCCAAGAAAGTAGGAGTTGAAGAGAAAAAAAGACGTAGAAAAACCAAGAAACAAAATATTCAAAAATAGGGATCCCAATTTAGAGACAAAGGGCAGACTGTCTCCCTATGAGATAATACTTTCTTAATCCACCTATATATCAACAATGTGGTTAGAAATAATGGCATGGAATATCAGGGGTATGAACAACAAAGCTAAGCAAAGAATAATGAGAAACATAATCCTAAAAGAAAATCCCACCATTGTAATGTTACAAGAAACAAGTGTAGTAAGAAAACATGATGAGAATATCAAGCAACTATTGAATTGTGCGTGACTCCACAACCATCATAGCATCTATATTCTCAAGGGTATTGGATATCTTATGGGATTCTTCCCAAATGACCAACCTAGATAACTTCTCTGAAATAGGTAAGATCATCACAATGCACATTTTTAAAGTCAACTCTCACCATGAAGGATTTATAACAAATGTTTATAGTCCCAATTTGTTACAGGACAAACCACCCTTTCTAGAACATCTTCGAGACATAGGGGAATTTCTAAGAAAGAGTAACTAGATAGTTGGATGAGACTTCAACATGTTAACTTCTCTCTCTGAAAAAAGAGGTGGTCTCTATCACCTAGAGTTAGACTAGCATAGATTCATAGAGACCATCTTCGAGATGAAAATGGTCGGCATAGATGCCATTAATGGATATAACTTCTGGAACAATAAAAGAGAAGGTGTCAATCAAATTGTGTAAATACTAGATCACTTTCTAGTCTCAAATGTTAGAAAATAATAATAATGCACAAAACAAGCACATCATAGGAACACGTGTTTTTACTGTGGAAATCCTATATAGGGAAAACCACCACCAATTATATATCTATTAGTCTTGACCAATTCAGCCAACATCAACCACTTTTTGGCATCTTACAATTATGAAGTTTCTCAAGCCTTTGAATAGGCTTCATCACGTGATAAAACCATGGGAAAATACCATGGGTTACCCAAAACCATGGGCCCATAAACCACTAACGGTAAATCAATTATTGATTGAATCAAGTATCTTTAATCACTTTATAACCAAGTCAATATTAAACTAACATTTACCCCTTTAAACATGACTTGGGTACCCAAAACCCCCTCAATTTTTTAAACCAAGTATTGAGGATAACAACATGCCCCCCTATTTAGTCACCTAAATCTATATTAGAATTTACATAGGTGACCCACCAAGCCAAGGATACTTGTGTATCCTTGACCCACCAAGCCAAGGATACACATGTATCAAGGAAACGAGGCAAGTCTCGATACAACTCAAAATTTGTATGGAGACTTGGATCATTTCTTAGGTGAGTGTTTTCCTAAGAAATGAGACAAGTCTCAATACAACTCAAAAGTTGCATCAAAGAATCTAAATATTTTGACCTCTTTTTCTCATAAATTATAGGTCGACATGAATAAATTTTGGAATTCCAAGAAGATTAAAGTATCCAATAAGCTCAAAGAAAATGATTAATTTCTTGAAACATTGCCTTGATTGTATATGAATTGGTCCTTTCATCTCAATACAGTGGCACAGGAACACTCCCTCAATTTATATCCTTGAGTGATTTCTTTGCGAAATGTTATATCTCCTTCTTCATATTTAGAATATACACATCGATAAGGGGATAAGTATTGGCTCCATGGAAGAACACCGCAACTCTATCATAATCTATTGCTAACATAATTAAGTTTGGGATGTTGCATTGAAAAAAAAGGATTGTTGATATCATTATAATTTTTATTTTCAAGTTGGGAGCTCACCATGGCATACATGAGTACTAATTTTGAAATGACTCCTCATTGAAGAGCGATGAAAACAATCTAAAAAATATCTACTTTTTCTTTGACCTTATTGGATACTTTAATAAGATTTTGAGTGATATCTTGTGGGAAAGACCAATGGGTAGATATATATAAAACAATTATCTTACCAAGGAGCTTGTAATTCCAGATCTTAGAACTTACATGATTGATCACAAATTCATGCTTGTAAGAAACCCAGATGAACTCCAGGATCTATGCCTCTCTTCTAGGCTTTTGGTTATTTCTATAGTGAAGGAGATCATTAAGTTCTCTTTGAACTTCGCTAATTTGTCCCTTATATATTGTCAAAATTATAATAGCATTATCTTTATATCCTTGTATGAGGAGATAGGCACAAAGTTCCACAAATTTTTTATGTTAAGCTTGTCCTTATCATGGTTGGCCTCGAAGTTGATGGCGTTTAATAAACACTTAGTAGCAGTGCATTTAATGTTGTTGTTGCAGGGTTCATAAGTAGTTATTAGCGATGCATTTAATGTTTCTGTTGCAGGGATATGAATCATTGGATCTAATACAATAGTTCAAAATATTATAGCAACATTAAATACACAGCTATCAAGTACTTATTGAATGTCAGATTTGATGAGTTTCATGGTCTTAAAAAACACATCATTTATCATTTTTTATTCCTTTGATGAGATCATACTTGATGCTACAATGGCACCACAATCAAGGATAGCGATCAAATATTGATTGCAATAGATGATGCTATTGTGCACTATCCATCATCTCTTGTGTTGGCCACACTATTGAAGCCACTACTTGTGAAAGCCGAGGATTCTCCAATGGGAGTGCCCCAATATTACGTAGAATAGTTTGTTGATTTGCGGTTTTCTTCTGTGGTTTATTAATAACGTGTTATTTGGACTCCATTTTCACTATTTTTAGAAGTATCTCAATCATCTTTGGGGTGTGTTTTACAAATATAAAACAACATATATATGCATTTTTTTTGTTCTTTCAAAACATCTTGTATTGTTGTAGGGTTGATATCTACATCTTTTGTGTAAGCAAATAATTCCCAAATAATGCCCAGAGGACATCCTAATGCCTTAATTCCTTGATGAAAAATTATAGGATATATACTATGCATATAATGTTCACCTGAATTTGGACAAGTAAAATATTTGGTGAATGGTAGGTATTATGAAAAAGGTACGATGTTGGAAATCTTCTTGGAATTACAAAATTTATTCATGTCGACCCATAATTTATGAGAAAAAGAGGTCAAAATATTTAGATTCTTTGATGCAATTTTTGATTTGTATCAAAACTTGGCTTGTTTCATAGGAAAACTTATTTTTGATCCCTCAATGTGAGGAACCTGTAACAATTAATTGATAAAATGCACAATATATTGGATCACAGAATATTTTTATTGATCGTGGGCCACTTCGAGGGGGCAACCTCCTTTGAGCAAGCTCAATACAAATAACTTCATGGTGCCTTCATTGGCCTCAACACACACTTATATACTAAGTCTAGGCGCCAATACTATGGGTCAAAAACATGGGCCAATACAAACTATGGGTCAACAAATACTACGGGCAACTTACAAAGCATATGCGCCCAACAAGAATAACACAAACTATTGATCAACAAATACTACGGGACATCTTACAAAGCATATGTGTCCAACAACAATATACTAACAATGTAAATACATGGGTTCCTAACATCCCCTCTCCCTTAGAAAAAGCTTTGTCCTCAAAGCTTTAGATGTGGAAATTGATGTTGAATATGAAGGAGTGATGCCCATGTAGTAGCCTCTGGTTGCATGTCATGCCACTGAATGAATACCTCTATGATAGAACGAGAGATAAGCGGACGCCCTTTGAGTGTCAGGGAGGATTGCGTGGAAGGATATAGACAAAGAAAAACCATATCAACTACTTGAAAAGTGTGCTCAGAACGGTGCTGATCGGCTTGTTGTTTCATTCGAATTATGGCCATGTGAAGAGTGTCCTGCAAAATGCAAAAAATCTAAGCGCGGTTTCGAAGAACCATGTCAATTGTCTGAATTGGTGCACTATTGAGGGTGGATGGAAGAAGAAATGGCTGTGCCTGACTATAGATTGCTTCATATGGAATAATTTTAGATGCAGCAGGGTACCACCATTCAGCGAGAGGGAGCCACTTCACCCACGGAGGTTGTTGTTCGGAGGTGAAGCAACGAAGATAAGTTTCCAAACATTTATTGGTAATGTCAGCCTATCCTCCATATTTAGGGAGCCCTTCAATGAATTCCGGAGACATATCTGTCCAGATCCGTGGAAGGATGGGTACGAGTTCGAGCAATCCCGGAAGGATCTGGAAGGTATCATATTCATCTACCATCTTTTGAATTGTCCTTTGCATTCCCTGCCAAAAGAAGGTATGTTGTGCCTGCTCATACGTTTGGTGGAACCTTGAGTGCTTGACCAATGGAGACACATGGAGTTTAGAGAAGACATAGCCCTGTTGAACAAATTGCAACCAATTTGGAACAAGCAAAGAAATAGCTGAAAGAGAAACTGGGGCATCAATTGTGTGAGAAGGAGCATCTGCCACCAAATTGTCTCGACCCTTCATGTAAGTGAGGTCATTGGCATAAACTAGGAGTTGGCGAATCCATTTCAGTTGTGCAGGTAAGGAGACCAGTTGTTCCAGGAAATATTTCAGACTCTAGTGAGCAGTCTTGATGCAGAAAGAATTCCCGAATAGGTATGGCTGCCACGTCTGTACTACATGCAAAATAGCCATCATTTCCTTCACAGATGTAGAAGAGGATAAATTCTTACCAGAAAGTTCTCGTGAAGGTGGCAATCCCACTGGTTCAGTAAGGGAACCGACATATCTATCCAAAATTGGTTGGAGATCCAAGGGAGTAGTGGAGACCGGTGATGGGTACATCTGAATGGAATGGAGCTGAGCGATGACACCATGTGAATTCTTCTTAAGGATTTTTTCCAGACGATGTGAACTGATGATGCAGAGAGACCCTGGTTGTAAGCGTGTAAATTTTTGTTTTTTCCCATTGACTGAAAACTGCATCCAAATTTCAGCAAAATCCCATAAGATGGGTCCAAGTGTGCGTAACCATTGAACGCCCAAAACCACATCACATCTGCCTAAGGACAAGGCAAACATGTCAGAGCACAGGTTATAATGTTCCAGAGAGATATGCACATTGTGACACTTCTCCTTGTAAGCTAAGGTGCCCCCATTGGCAACCATAACTTCAAATTTGGAGCAAGGATGGACAAAACAATCAACCTGTTTGGCGATCCGAGGGTCAATGAAGTTATGAGTGCTACCAGAATCAATGAGTATGGTAAGAGGAAGCTTCTTGAAGTAACCCCTGACCCGCACTGTTTGTGTTAGAAAAACAGGATCACATAGCAATAACAATAAACAGAAATGAAAATATAATCACACACACATTACAAGAGAGACACAGATATATCGTGGTTCACCCCAAGATGGACTACGTCCAAACTGAAGTTGCCAGTCCTTATTATTATACCGTCCAGCAAATTGAAGGGATACAACTTGCAGCACAATCGCTGCACTTCCTCTTCACTGTCTCACAGTCTCTCTTCCTGATCTCAGAGATATTTACAATGCATAAAACCTAATACATCAACCCTAGCCGTATTACAATGTCTTTCTTTTATAGGGGAAATACAATGGGAAAATACCATGGGTTTCCCAAAACCATGGGCTCGAAATCTGTTGGCGAAATAGCTCAAAAACATTTCTCGGGGGCTTCGCCCCCAAACCCCCTTTCTCGGGGGCGTTGCCCCCAAACCCCCAATGGGGACCCGCTGGCCCCCACGCCCCCCAGCCGGGGGAGTGCAACCACTCCCTCAGACCCCCTGGGGATCGTGCCGGGATCATAACCAAACCTGGGGTACAAACATGGCTGAATAATAATATCTCTGAATCTGGAGATCAAGCTCCACAACCAACAGTTTGGGGGGTGGTGATTCCGATTAAAGCATGGAGAGATATCTCTGGGTGGTCTTCCTGAGACGGGGGGGTCAATAGGTGGCTCCTGAATGTTGACCTGATCATCCGTTGTATCTATAGCTTCTTCACCAATTTCAGAGGCAGGCGGAGAATCCACATCCAAGAGATAGAGCTTTTGCTGAACACATCTATGTCCCCGAGTGAATTTCTCATCACAATTATAACAAAGCCCTTTTTCTCTGCATGCCTGCATCTCTGTTTCAGACAAATGCTTGATAGGAGTTGGTTGAGGAGCTAATGAGATGGGAGGTCATTGAGAACCCATATTTTGGAAGGGAACAAAAGTGGGTTTGGAGCGCTGTTGGGCTGCAATCTTGTCTTTTATCAACTTAGCCAACCCCAGGGCTTCCATCATTGTGTTGGGACAGAACATTTTAACCTCTGAGCATATTTCATCCTTAAGACCACTGATAAAACAACTCATGTAGAATTCATCAGACAATCCTTCTGTGTGATTGGCTAGTTTCTCAAATTCTGTTTGATACTCTCTCACAATGCCAATTTGGCGAAGTTTAGTGAGGGATCTTGTGAAGTCATCAAAAGCACTAGGACCAAATCATTGTAAAAGAAGTTGAAAAAAATATGGCCATTTTGGCTCTTCATGAGCCTTGATGTACCAACGATACCATTGAAGAGCTTCCTGTTCCAAATGAAAGGATGCAAGTGGAACTTTGTTGACATCAAAAGTATTATTTAGACTGAAATACTGTTCTACATGATAGATCTAGCAAGTCAGATCAGTACCATTGAAGGGAGGAAAATCAAGCTTCAGACCACGAAAATTGCCGGAAGAAGAGAACCCATTGTCTAATGAAGACTTGGATTGTCATTTGTTGTTCATGGCTGAGTGCTCAAGATGGAGGCCAAGAAATTTTTCATCCAAATCCTGGAGTTTGGCTTGGATGGCTGCAAGTGCTTCCTCCATGGTTTTTGCTCCTGCGCGGGTGACAACCATAACCAGGAGTTTTTTTTTTGTGAATGGGTAGAAAAACACAAACAAAAGCTTATTTTGTAAAGGGAAATTTGGATTTGGGAAAAACTCGGATGGGTAATTGGGGTTTGACTAGGTTTTGGACACTTTCGAAGGGACAGGGAAGCAGAAAATGAGGATTTCAGAAGCGGGGTGAAAGAATGGGAAAATTTGTCAAAGAAGGACAAAGAAGGAAAAATAGGGAATGAACACGGTGGCAAAATTTGAAGGCGATTGGGTGAAAATTAAAGAAGTTATGGAATACCCTAAAAATAGACAAATGTGGGATTTCTGGCTTTGGGAAGTGGAATTTGGGATAGGGTCCTTAGGAATGAAAGATGCAGAATGGGATTACAGGGGTGTCAGGGAAGTTTCAAGGGAAATAGAGTGAAAACAAGGGAGTTATGGCAAAAAAACAAGGGAGATTTTTTTTTTTAAGAATGAATCTGCTATGATGCAGAAGGGATCGGAAATAGATGGATCTATAATGGCGCAGAAGGGATCGACAACAGATAGATCTGAAACGACGCGGATGTGATCGGCAACAGCTCCAAATAGAGGGAATCTGCGATTGATCAGCTGAAAATAGATATGGACCCCGTATGCTCAGCTTCCTAACGGTTCAGGGGATTCACTTAGCCACCAATGCTGTCTAACGACTTGCGTATTGAGGCAGTACTCCTCACTCCACGGCTCAAGTAAAAATGATAGCCGCTTTTCCACAAACGAAAGCTCTTGGTTTACCTCACGGGTGGGAACTAGTCAATCAGGTAGGGGTCGTTGTCCTTTTCGTTGGCAGGTCCTCTCAATGGGACAGCTACTTTGGGGTACCTGTGGTACTCCTCACAATGATTTTTAGGGATTTTTCCCAAGTATTTCCCACAGTTAAGTGGATAGGGATTATTCCCAGATCCGAACCCGCAACAGATACGAAAAAAAAAAATTGGCAGAAATTTCACCTAACGAGGCCAAGAAATTGCTCTGATACTAGATGTGAGGAACCTGCAACAATTAATTGATAAAATGCACAATATATTGGATCACGGAATATTTTATTTATCACAGGCCACTTCGAGGGGGAAACCTCCTTTGAGCAAGCTCAATACAAATAAATTCACGGTGCCTTCATTGGCCTCAACACACACTTATATACTAAGTCTAGGCACCAATACTATGGATCAAAACCATGGGCCAATACAAACTATGGGTCAACAAATACTACGGGTGACTTATAAAACATATCTGCCCAACAACAATAACACAAACTATGGATCAACAAATACTATGGGACGTCTTACAAAGCATATGCATCCAACAACAATATACTAACAAAGTAAAGACATGGGTTCCTAACACTCAACCTGTTCTAAATTACTCAAGCAATCAAAAGTTTCTTCCTATTCCTTTTTGTTCTGTTTAAATGAGTATCTACAAGCCTGAACAAATTATACCATGTAAACATGGCACTTTATGAAGTGAAGCACCCAATTTATTTACAAGATCCTAAGACTTCTGAACTATGGCTGTTGGGTAGTTTCAAAATAATGGACACATTGACGATAGAGCATACACATAGGATATCAATCCATGGGTTCTTCCCTAGATGGATCCATTGGGTGCATAACATGATCTCCTCATGGATTTTTGTGATCCTCATCAATGGATCCCCTTCTCAACCCTTCTTGTGGGATTAGATAAGGTGAACCATTCTCTCCCTTCCTCTTCATTTTTATGGTAGAAGGATTAGGAATATTTCTAAATCATTCCACTTTTGAAGTCCATCCTAAGGGCCTTTATATCCACAACAATATGGACCCTCTTTCTCATCCAATTTGTGGACGATACACTTCTCATTGGTTATTCATCCATTACTGAATCCTCATCCTTCAAAGCCATCCTAGATGATTTCCTTCTTGACTTTGGGACTATGGTCAACCATAAAAAAATAAATACCATATTTCCTTTATCAACACCTCTCCCTTCACACAATAAACATTTCCCAGAACCTTGGCTTCAAATAGGAACCTTTCCAACAAAGCACCTTGGAACCCCTCTCTTCCTCAATGATACTAGGAAACTTTCATGGGAGGATCTTCTTTCCAACTAGAACTCAATCACAATTCATGGATCTTTAAAGCTCTTAACTTATCAGGCATAATAACCCTTTTAAAATCCATCCTCCAAGTTATGTCCCTATACCTCTCCCCACTTTTTTTTCCCCTCACGTGATTCTCAAAGCCATACAATTTTTGCAATAATCATTTATTTGGGTATGGGGCTAACAAGAAAAGAAAATGGGCTTTTATCTATTTAGCCTCCTCAAAGCTACGAGGGAGTTAGGAGCCAAAGACATGCTTCTATTTAGAAAGGCTCTAGTTAGAAAAATATGGTGGCATTGGGCCACCAATCCTACTAAAATTTGGAGTCAAATATGGAAAACCAAATATGTATAAGATATTCCCACTCAAGAATTAATTTGTATGGATGTCACACTCATGGGATTAGTGAGTTGGAACAATGCTTGAAGAAGCATGGGCCTAGTGCAATCAAATTTCTTCTAGGAGGTAAGAAATGTTCAATCAACCCTATTATGGAGTGAATCATGGAAAGAACTCCCCAAAATACAAGATAATACCCCCCTCTCTCATATACAAAGACAATGTCAACACCTAAAATGGTTCACAATTCTCATTACTGGCAAGAGGAAGTAGGTCCAAACTTCTCCACCCAGAGAAGTTAGAAATATATTCCCAACATAGGAACTCTTTGGCACTCATAACTTCTTATAGTAGTTATTCAAATAGAAGAATCAAATCTTAGCAAGGCTAGGACATTCTTAGAGTGGGCCAAATGGAGAGGGCGCATACTAGGAAAGGAAATCCCATGGGGTAGAAACCAGATTTACTTTATGGAAAAGGACAAGATCTAGTTCAAATTCTAGATCGCAATTCAATGGACAAAGATCCCCACCTTTCTTTGGTTATTGACACAAAAAAATTCTTAACTTGGTAGAGAATTATATACTGAGGCTTTCTAGGGCCCTCCATTAATATTTTGTGCCTTTGAGAAGAGGAGATAATAAAGAATTTGTTCAATCACTGCTTATTTTCAAATCATCTTTGGATGATAGGGGAAAATATTTTTAGGCAATTGGATAGGTCTAGACATGATCTTACACAAACAATTAGAGAATGGTGAGACATTCTCTACAATAATTAGGCCCTAAAAAAGATCTAGCATCTTTTTCCTAGATTTATTCTCTAGAGCTTATGGAAGGAAAGAAAGAGAAGGATTTTAAAAAATAAATTGACTATTGTGGATACAATATGGAAGTTCATCAAAAATATATTACCAAAACCATTCACTCACTAGACTAGCATGAGGATTATAAAAAATGCCCCCCTTAAGAGTTCAAACCAATTCTCTCCTTGGACATCAACTTGAATAATCACAATGCCTATAAAACTCCCAACTATCAACAATTTATCTCTCCAATTTCATGGTCTTGTCCCCTAAAAGACTTCATCAAAATAAATTTCGATGGGGGCTTCAAAGGAAATCCAACTTTAGTTGGAGTAGGGGGAGTCTTTAGAGATCAAATAGGTAAGATTCTACAAGTTTTCATAGTTTTTTGGGGTACAGATACCAATAATTCTACGAAAATCAAAGCTAAAAATTGAGAAAGGAATACATCTAACCAACAAATAGGGCTATCCCAAGGTGATAATGGAAGGTGATTCCTTAATCCTAATCTAGACACTAAGAAAATTATTGAACAAAGAAAAAGGTAGAAAAAAATGCCAACCATTGGAGGATGATGATTGCTTGGGGAAACATCTTAAGTATGTCTAACAAAATTTCAACCCTAGTTCCTTCACATGTTAGAAGAAAAGGAAACAACTTCATTGATAAATTAGCAAATGAATGGATAATCAGATTATCGAGGGGCCTAAATGTAACTTGGGTTCTACTTCAACCCTCCACGCTTAAACAACATTGTCTAAGCTACACAATCAAGATCTTAGTCACCTGGATCGAGTGTTAGAGAAGGGATCCCTAACATGAACCGAGTCACCATCAGGAACATGTGGGAGAGGGAGCGACCCAAGGAACGTGCTCCACAAATAAGATTCATGGATAAGCATGGGATAAGGTTTGGTAATAAGGTATGATGGTTGGTTCTATCTAGCTAACTGTGTGCTAGTACAATTCCATTAATCCAAGTAATGAGAACTCCTCATATCACCTTCAATCCAGTCTTGTGAGTATCATGTAATATTACAAGGAAGCAAGACTACGAATCATGTATCTGGATGGTTTGTCTAGCATAAAGAAAATGAAGAATCAATGTTTCAACTCTTGGAAATTAGCTTTGTTTTCTATATGGTTTTTACTCTTAGTTAGTATACAACCCTATTGTGAGTATTGATCTATGGAGGCCATTATCAACTAGGCACTTGTATCCTCGTGACTTGGTGTTGCCTCTCTAAGACTAGGTGCTACTCCATTGAATTTGGGGATATCTCAACACTCTCACCTTTCATTCATCGGGTAGGACATCATTGTAGTTGTAGATCACATATTCTGGTGTGCTCACATAGTAATGATGAACAAGGTATTCTCAATGTCAGGTAATAGGGGCTTATATTAGCACTTTCAATAAGGGTTAGTGGGATTTATTATATGGAATAACAAGAAAAGAAATTTTTTGTTGTTCGAGGAGGATGAAGGCAGTTACAAATGGACTAGGCATGGACAACCCAAGAACATTTGCATCCCCATTAAGCAAGAGCAAACGAATTTCCCTAGAGCTCAACATGATCAGGCAATGGTATATATGAATAGATAATTTTAGAATCATTCTGATGATATGAAAACAAAGATTACCAATCTCGAGAGGAAGGCTACGACTAAATGAGTTGTGACACCCTCTTAAATGATAGTTATTGAAGCCCTTAAGTGGATATTGGATACCTGTTTTTCTAGGAGTAAAGACACAAAGATATGTATATTTATTGAAATCTACTCGCTCGTAAACTCTCTAACTTCCCCAGCCATGGAGGAGAGAGAATCTCAGAAATAGTCAAATATCATGAGGATATTGGAATATACTAAAGAAAAGTACACCACTTTAATTATAGTTCATTTGGGTGTAAAAGCTAGGATGGTCGAGAATGAATCAAATCCTCAAAGGAAAGGACCAAGGAAAATCAACATCTCTCCTAGCCTGAATTAATCATCCTCGATTTAGATTCTAACAATGAGCAGTAACTCATAATTTGAAGCATCCACGTTCTTTTGGTAGTCATTGTTTTGTTTGTTAATGATAAGGGTCTCTTAAGATCCTTCAATATTACTATCTTTGGATAGAGGGTCAAAGCCAATCCCCATACCCTCAATTTTGTAACTAAGTTAGTGAGACAAATTGTTAGAGATAGTTTCTTTTTTTGGCAAAAAAATAGCTTCTTCAATCTTAACGAGCTATTAGTTTGTAAATACTCATTTCTTTTTTCTCACTATCAATCACAACTTTGTTCCTCTGGAGAAATAATAGGTCTACGAGGATGTAAAATTTCTCTACGTAGTAATATAATATAGTAGCCTAAATTACAAAAAAATATCTCTAGCTTTGCTCCTAGGATATCTAAAAGAGATATCCATAGAGCAATTATGGAGGAGGGCCATATAGCATATCTAAGATTTTAATGGATTTCACTAGGAAAGTTGCTTTCGCATAAACTTCATCATTAGTGTTATAGTTATCTATAGATTGAGAATGAGTATATCATCACTTTGAGTAATCTCAAGGACCACTTTTCTCACAAGCTTCACTCTCATCTTGGGAATTTCAGGGTTTGTTCTTCTTAGTTAATGATGGAGACTAACCATACATACCTTGTTACCAACATATATGTATGTTGTGCAAGAGGGATTCCAAATTGGAATAACAGTTACTTTTCACAAATACATTCCATTATGAGATTTGTAGTAGAGATGCTTTCCTATTTAGAGACCCTCAGACCTTGAGATCTTGGATTCATTTCAAAAACCTTGGGTGTGTTACCCTTTCATTAGAGACCATACTTAGTTTTGGAAGCAGTGGTTATATACAATCATATCTAGATCCTCTAAGATCTCTTTTGTTGCTACCCCATTATTCAGGCATATTGGAAGTGACACATGGATCTTGTTGACTTTCAAAGGAGCACTCATGTTTGATCTCGTATGAATTTTAGAGCATGGGATATGTGTGGGATATGCCTATAGCCTATGTTCATTGTGACATATTGCTTACTTCTTCTTAGCCAAAATATTGTCAATAGTTAGAAAAATAAAAGTGCAAGAGTTGTAACCTATGGCAATATATAATATTAGAGCATAAGAAAATAGTACCTTTAGTAAGCAAGATTGGAATTAGCTAGACAATGAAGTTGACACATAAAATGGATACATTTTCTTACCAAGGCTATAATTTACCATGCAATGAAGTTGATACAAGAAGGTGATCATAATGTAAAGTAGTTTCCTTTGGATAAGAGGGTAAACCCTTAAAACTACAAAACAAGAGCCACATGGTGGCAATGTCCTCGACATTGCCACCTGATCTATTTCCATAAATTTGTAGGGAGGAGCCATTTTCCTATAGCTGTGGACGATCGATGGAGGTCAAGATAAATGGTTTAATTCAGATAAGCAGTTGACCTATTGCTAATTTGACGAGCGAGCATAGATACAAATGCCAAGGAGATATTCTTACATTAGAAGCCAAAGATCTATATCCAGTAAGCAATAGAATACAAAAAGACAGGTCGGCTACTAGGAAAAAAATTATTTGTATCAAAATACTAAAGATTATAAAATTTATATTTTCAAGGTAACCAGTACTGAAAATACCGACGAGTATTCTAACTTGAAACTAAATCATTTCAATGAAGTACAACGAATCAACACCAAGCACATAACAAGTATGAATGACAAAGGTTAGAAACATAATCAAGTTGCTAACATTAGAAAGTTTTGGTGCATAAAAGAATCCTTGTATAAAAGTTCAAGTACATTGGTCCACAACTCATGAACAATTAGCAAAGCAAGATATAAATAATATTCATTAAGGACAATTAACCGAAGCCCACAATGGTCATGAATTTTATCAATGCTCAACTTCTTCCTGGAAATTAAAATGAGACAAATATCAGATCGGGAATAAATTTGATTAAGCTTGAAGTTAGAAACATAATACAAACAATAAGCCACATGAAAATCTTGTGAAAGATGAGTATGATTTAAGAGAAGAATCACTTCAACATCTTCTTGTGAATGTTTTACAAGCTCTTTGGTCTGTTGAACAACACATAATAGGGGATGTTTTCCTTCCTTAGAGTTTCATCCAACTTTTTAATTGTAAACATGATAGCTTCTTCCATGGAACTCTCAACAAATTTGGAAGAAAGCTCATGATACTTCTGAAATATGACTTGCCACTACTTTGTTTTCCCATGGATGATATAACTATAATCTCGCTATCCTAATTGCTAAGAATAGTGTCATAAATGCCAAAAATAATTAGAAGGCCATCCTTCAGTGCAGTCAGTCCACTGTTTTCTGTGCGTACTATTTGGATTGCAACATGACAAGCATGCCTGCGAATCCATGTTCCCATAGGAACCTTCGCTACCAAGCCCATTAGCCTAACCAAGCCTCTAGATAGGCATGCATCAAAGCTCTTCACATCAGTTTCAATGGTTGTAGATGAGAAACCTTTACCTTTTTCCAACTGCAATTGAAGAATGAGAGGTTTGAAATCAGCTTTACATGTAAGATCGTTAAGGCTCCGATTAGTATCATTGGATCTCAACAGACACCTACGCGACATACCTAAAAATAAAATTCAAGTCAATTAACAAAGAGTCCCTCCATGACAATTTTGGAAATCAAAATATGGATGATAACTATTCTATGATAGTGAATGATTCAGAACATCTACAAGCACCAATTTTGACTGCAAGCACCAATTTGACTCAAACCTAACTTGAAAATTGATGAGCTCTTGTATCATAGAACGGCAATATCTACTTTCCATTTTGACTGCAAGCATCAATTTGACTGAGATCTAACTTGAAAATTGATGAGCTCTTGTATCATAGACTGGGAATATCTGCTCTTGTATCATAGACTGGGAATATCTACTGGAAAGCTAATGCAAATTGATGAGGAACATGTAATGCAGATCACTGCTACTGGTGCCGATCGTTGTCTAGTTGATTTTTGACAATCACGGATTTACAGAGCCACGTGCTCACAATTATTTGACAGCATATAAGCATCTCTACGCTGTAACAAGCGGAGGTGATACCAGCAAGCATGTGCCTTTTTTTTTTGTTTTCGGATCTTATAAGCTATATTTGCGTTTACATGCCGGGAATAGCCATCGTCCTTAATACTAAAGGGCTTTGATACTATAGCGATAGGCACCGGGAACCTGCAAGCAGGCACACACAACTTTTGAATAGAGAATGTATGATCTAGAAGCTAGAAAACGAACTATGAACCATGAATCATTTTTTAATGCAGTGATCAAGCATCAAGCATATAGCATATTAAAGGCTGGTCTTGCTACCTAGACGACAGAAAAAGCTCCATTCTTCTATTCTTTCGCATCTTTTTAATGCTTACCCAAAACAACCAAATTTGAATTTGGGAGAAAGAGTTGCCGATAGAGCTGTGAGATTGCAAGGACACGCAGTTAAACAAGCAAGGTTCGCTGTTGTAACTTAAATGTGCACTCCCTGCACAGCATCCTTCCCTTCCTTCGATGGCTTTGGCTCCCTGCCGCTGCAGAAACCAACAACTTTATCGTCCCGACTGGACTACACTGCTTGCACCTGCACGGATGGGAGTACGGGTGACAGCCATGTCCATAGCAAATCCTATGTAGATGCATGGAGCATCCTCGAGAAGACACCATTAAACGTGTGGAGCTATTCTCTTAAACCTAATGAGTTTAGATAGCGTGAAAATAAAGACACTTTCGATAAGTAATAATCTATTTATTAAGACTGAATACACCAAAGTTCGCATCCATATAATAGAGTCAACTACAGAAGCTTATGAAAAAGGTTGATGGTCAAATGAATAACACACCAAGAAATTATAAGAGTGGTTACATTGGCTATCTAACATCCATAGTGTTTTTTAGACAAACATGACTCTCATAGAGCTCTTTTTTAGAAGTACAAAAACCCATAGCATGAGTCCTTTTGAAATCAACTTACAATCCATTGGATTCAGAGAAGTTGCTAAAAATATCCTACTAATTTGGAGATACTTAAGGGGAATATTATATTACGACTATTTTGCCATCCGAGTGTGTTTATATAATTTAGTTGATAGATTCTTTTTTCCACATTGAGATGCTTAGTTATGATTTGAATTATTTGTTTTATTTAAAAATTTTGTAGGGGGAATTCAATGAAAGGTAAAAGAAATTGAAAAAAATAGAAACATTGTTTTAAAAAAAAAAAATTTTTTACAATGTGGTATAGCGTTATAGCATTCGATTATGACGAAGCAAATGCAGAGCATGTGTCCTTCCACCTGGAGGCATGAGGTCCTAAGTGAGTGGATGAGTGTAATGGTCAACATTTATTTCACTAGGCCTCTCATGAAAACATCGTGTGATAAGGGTGTAAGGGCGATGGCTCATATTGTATGTAGTGCAGAAGCAATTGAATGAATCATTAGTGTTTTTATGCAGGATTGTTAGGGCCCCAACTATGGCATTGATGATTGCAAGTATCGTGATGCCCATGGCTTCAATGGTATAGGCGATACAAAAATATGGCAACACCATGAAGAGTCATTTCATTTGGCCTTGCTTGCAATTTAGTGGGTGAATTCCCCTAAACTTGAGTGCATGCATTCATCCCCTGACAATGTTGTGCCTCAGGGAATGAGGAAAAGTAAGAAGAGGAGCCCGGGGGTACTATCGAAGAGGCATAGCTTGAACTGATGGAGTAGGTTTTCACCTGAAGTGGGTATGCTTGGAAAGGGAGAAGCTCTGCATGGGGATATCACTCATTTGGAAGTAGAGGGGAATGCACATCCCGAATATTTAATCCATCCAGAGGAGGAAACACAACTTGATGGTGGTGGGGATTTGAGTGATGTCAAGCCTATTGGTGAAGCTCTAAATGATGCCTCTGTTCATTCTCGTGATGATGGTTTGCATGGAAACTGTTGAACTTTGGTTTTCATTGATGTCAACTGATGTCAAAGAGGATTTAGTATTCATGTGCCACCTTGAAGAAATATATGAAGGCCACTATGAAGAAGTATATTTCTATTCTAATTTAAATAAGTATACTGAAATATACTTTGAAGAAGTATATGGATGCCAACATGAAGAAGTATATCCGGAAGTACATCCAGACTGAAGAAATGTAGTCCAAGTACAGGTCTCAAGTCCATCCAATCATAGTCCTTCAAGGTAAAAGCTATAGATTTGGTTGGAAAAAAGTTTGGGAGTGCGCAAGCAAGCCAAATATTGATTGGACAAAAGCTGAGGAGTGTGCAAGCTAGCCAAATAGTTGATTGGACAAGGTTCGGGAGTGCGCAAGAAGCTTGGAACAAGAAATGGTCGAACAGTTATGCAAGTCCTAAAAGCGCATAATACAAATCGGAAGAAGATTTCAGTTGTTGAAGATGTTAAGTGCGCAAGTCCCACAAGCAATGGTAAATCAAGGGTGCAAGACCACACCACAAGGGTGAAAGTATGTTGGCAGGCGGTTTGGTAAGGAAGAATCGCAACATCGCCGACGCTGTGACACGTCAGAAGAGGTCGCGGAAGGAAGAATGCTACATTATTTTATGTACTTTTTGAGTCGTTTGTACCGCATAATGCGGGTTTTTGGGTCATTGGACCATATGAGATGTAATTTTGAGTTAATTGTACCGCAATAGGTGGGTTTTTGAGTCATTTGGATCGTGTCAGTTAGATTTTGGGTCAATTGTCCAGGATTCGGTTAGGAAGTTGTTAGTAAGTGGACAAGCATTGTAAAGGCGGAAGCCTATATATAGACAGAAAGTGGTAGGTTGTAAGAGATCTTAGAGATGCAGTTTTGCATATGTTCTGAGATCAAGAAATATCCTGAGATCTGGTTTTGTAGAGATGTTGCATCAGGGTTTTTCTGAAGTAATATGACATGACGGAACTGTTTGGTGAAATTCCCTACGTATCTTTTGCGTTAATACCTGTTGTGATGATTTATTGTTGTAAGTTAACCTTTTATGTTACTTGTTTTGTTGTGATGAATGACTCTGTTAAATAATGCTATGAATACAAATGATGTTAATCTTGAATGCATAGATCTGTTTTGGATGCTGTGATAAGTTGAGTAATTGTTGTTGCAATCATCCTCCTTCATTCGGCGGAAACATGGTTCCGTCCACTCTCCCTTGATCACCTCGGGTGAGACCTCATCTGCTCTGCAAGTGTTGCTGGGCAGGCCAAAACCCGTCTAGGCCGGTGCTCAGGGAGATCGCAGTGGGTTGGTGTCAACAGTGATGGGAACCCCTATCGACTGGGTCTGAGTCAACAAATGGTTCCATTGTCGGGACCATGTGCGAAGTGAAAGGAGGATATGTTGTGGCATCCGATGCAACCGGAGATACAGAGTTGGTTTGATTAGAGGTTACAGGAATTTGCCGAAGAAGAAATCCGGAACACTCGTCTAACAGTAGATCAGTGGGTGGATAGGTATATTCACGACGGTCCGAACGAATGGTTTTTCTGTGAATTTTCGGTCCTTTTGTTCAAATGGTTGGCAAAGTTAACCTATCAGAAGAGGAATCACCAGGGTGGTGAGCTGACGACCTGGACCCGAGAGATGATCCAAGAACTGCAGGAAGTCGACAATAAAGCATCGCGGGCTGTCGAAGTGTGGATCGATAACATCTTGGAAGGGTATATCATTGAATTCGCGGTTGATACACATAAATCTTATAGTGAAGCTGAAAGATATTTCTTCCGTGAACCCCAGGGAAGGTTTTTGTTGTCACTCCAACTGTCCATTAAGATGCTTATTTGCGAAAAGGGTATATTGAAGACGCATATAGACAAGTAAGCAACTAGTGGGCGGAGGCCGTGGGTATTGCGACAGTAAGGGGGGGACAGTGCATGGAATGATCAAGGGTAGATGGGTGCGAGTCATGACGAGACTGTGAGTGAAGCCGAGGAAGAGAGTGGTCTTACAAGGGGAGCGAGGCTTCGACAGCAAAAGAGGCAGAGGATAGGAGAAGGTCCTGTTGCGATCGAACTGTAAGTGCGCGAAGGAAGACCACACGGGACGAAGCGACCTCACAGTCCGAACAAGGACGCACGGGCTACGCCCAGGAAAGAGGTAGGACCTAACACCAACAGGAATGTACCCACACATCCGCTCACTATCTGTCAACTAGTGAGAAACACCGCTTCGACCCACCAGGTCAACAAAACTTGATTGCTAGTAGTTCAGTACCTGCAGGAAGGAATCCTAGGATGGCAGGTGATGATGCTAAGTTACCGTTGTTCCATGGGAGTGGGACAGATAACCCAGAACAGTATTGGTTTTTGTGTGAAGCGGTCTGGACTGTAAAACAGATCACTGATGATGCCGCTAAGAAAGGACAGTTAGCGACAACTCTGCGAGGTCATGCATTAGATTGGTTTATGAAGTTTGTTCTAGTCCCTACAGGACCCCCAGAAAAGTCACTAGATGAGATCCGGGATGGGTTGATTGCAGAATTTAGAAAGCCCAAGTCTGAGGCTCGATATATTACAGAATTGAAAGAAATTAAGCAGTATCCCAATGAGACGGTGTGGGATTTCGACCAGTGGTTCAAGACGCTGATGGAAAGGGTTAGTTTCGATATGAGCGTTGTCCAACATAAAGAGTGGTTCATCGCGGAACTACTACCACATATTCGGCTACCATTGATGCAACAAAAACATCTCGATGCCCAATGAAGCTCTGGAGGTTGCAATGCAATTGGAGGCATCCCCGATTGGAGAAAATGCAGCCGGGATGTCGCAGATACAGACACAGCTCGCTAACTTGACCATACAACTGCAAGGTTTGAAGAAGGGTCAGGAGCAGCACGAAGAAGTATGGTGTACGTGATGTCGAGGAGAAGGGCATACGAAGGACAATTGCCTGGACTTCCGCAACTATTTGGTTTCAGGAGCGCCAAACCCATTAAATGGTGTTGGCATGCCATATTGTCGCATTTGTCAGGTATTAGGGCACCGCCATGAAGAATGTCCATATATACAGAAGATGGTCACTAAACCGATGAATCTATATTGCACTTTCTACAAATCGGTGGGACATGATGACAAGGATTATCGGGAATATGGGTTGTTTCATGAGAGAACGTACGGCGCATTCTATGTAAAGGATGACCAACATGCCTTACAACAACCACCACTGCAGCAGCAGGTAGCTCAGCCGCTACCTCAACCGCAGGTACAGTTTGTACTGCAGCAACAACAACAGAAGTTTGTGCCACAATATACTCCGATGCAAATGGCTCCACAACAGCCACAGTACGTTCAGCAACCGAAGTATGCACAACAAGGGCAAGGCATGATGCAGCAACAATACAATCAACAACAATACCAACAGCAGTGTGGATTTCGTGGAGGATTCAGGGGTGGAAACGGTGTAGGATTTGGTCGCGGAGGAGGACGAGGAGGTCGTGGACCTGTGCAGTGCTATCACTGTGTGGTATGGGGACACTATCAGCGAGATTGCTCACTATTGCAGACGCAGTGTACATTTTGCTTCGTTGTGGACCATACAGTAGAAAACTACCCATAGTTGATTGCATGATGGCAGGCAGAGAATATTCCACAATTACAGAACCAAGCTCAATAGCCTGTGCAGAATCAAGTGCAGCAACCGGTACAGCAACCCGTCCAAAACCAAAACCAGTGACCAATTCAGAATGCTAATCAAAATGTGAACCAGCCAAGGAATCCACCGCTAAACCAGAATCAGGGTGCGAATGTTTTAACAATCTCAGTAGAGCCCAGGCCACATGATGCAGGTGTTGCGGTGATCACTAGGGGAGGTGCAAAAACAGGAAAAGACACTTCACATCCGCTGATCCGGTTGGTCGGGCCGAAGAAGGTGTCATTTGACATTAAATCAGAGCGCAATACGTTCCAGTAGGCATGACGGGCATTGGACAAAGGCAAGGCTATCGTTTGTGACATGCCCCCTATCTTTAATGACACATCAGACGTTGGTCCATCAACGCAGTATGGAACTTTGCAGAGATTCCTGGAAAGCTGTTTGTTGTTGGCAAGGGATCCTGCTGCACTTACTGAGATTGAGGGGTTGTTGCAGCGATTGCTAGGGGGACGTCGGGAATCCGCAGTGAATTCCTTACAACGGAGGAAGACTGGCAAGGAGATGTGGATGAATATTCAAATTGGAGACTATGATGTCAATTCGGTTATTCTAGATCTTGGTTCGAATGTCAACATCTTAACCAAGCAGGCATGGCAGAAAATGGGGAGCCTCGCATTGAGCTGGTCCCCTGTCCAGCTTCGATTAGATAATCATGCTAAAGTGACTCCGATTGAGAGAGTCCCTCGGTTAGTGGTGGACATTGAAGGCATGAATACCTACGCTGACTGCGATGTCATCGAAGTGGTTGAAGGAGGAAGCTCTTATCCCACATTGCTAGGGATCGAATGGGCTAACAATAGCGGAGCGGTAATCAACTTCAAGTGATGAATGATGACTTTTGAAAATCACGATCTCAGAGTTATCGCCCCGTTGGATTCGGCTGAAGGACGCAGATACCTTGAACCAGTGAAAGATGAATATCCCAGTGGATGGGACCATGCATTCAATATTTCAGAAGATTGCATTCATCCAACTGACAATGATGAGCTTGGATGGCACAGTGACAGCTTTACGTCTTCTGACTCTGATAAACCGCTAGAACACTGACAGAACTGCTTGCACGAGGTGTCGTTCCGTAACTGTGGATTGATCTCGCAGTCACTCTCCGTGTCGTGACTGAAACGGTCACACTCCCAACATATGAAGGACTGCCTGACTTGTCTGAATTTATGACGGAGTTTGAGGAAAACGTTTTAGAACCACAACGGTTGCTGGCATTGGACGAAGCACTGAAGGTTTCTCTAGCACGCCGGTGGGCGACACACAAGGCATCAATTGAGGGATGGTCAAAATGCAGAATATTGATGATGGTACACTTCGTCAATACCAAGGTCTACCACACCGGGAAGTACGATGGTCGGAATGATCATGGTGACCATTTGATGGAGTGTCAGACGTTATGGGCATCGCGACCAAGAGATGAGTGGGCTCACGCATTTATCCATACTTTGGATGAAATGTCGCGGTCATGGTATAGGGCAGCTGAATTATGGGGAGAAATCACTACTTGGTTGGAGTTGACCATCTGTTTTAGTCATATGTTCAGTTTTGTTGATTCCAATCGGGATGTCCATAATGCTTTGCAGATCATTCGCGATGTGGTGCTAAAGGTTGTTCTTGCAGCATACCCGACGGATCCACATATGCATGGCCAGATGCAATCAATTATGGAATGTTACAATATCACTGGTGGGCCCGAAGATGGTGATGATCCGCGGAATGTCAATATTCCAGAGTCTGAAGGAAGTCGCGACGTGGTACCGGCCAGGTGCGCCAAGTGATCCATTCAGTCAACCCTTGAATCTTCACAAGATCACTATTGGGACGGAGGCAACTCCCAAGTTTGCTAATGTTGGAGATTATTGGGATGATGAGATGATGGGAAAGGTCATTGAGTTGTTACATGAGTTCCAAGACCTTTTCCCTACGAAGTTCTTTGAAATGAAAGGTATTTTGGGTGATCTAGGAGAAATGAAGATTCCCTTGAAACCAGATGCGAAACCGATCAGGTAGCGACCGTATCGACTCAATTCGTGACATAAGGAGAAGGTCAAGGCAGAAATTGATTGCATGTTGGATGTTGGTATCATTGAACCAGTCGAAGAGTCAGAATGAATCAGTCTTATGGTGGTGCAGGACAACAAGACTGGTGAGGTATGCATCTGTGTCAATTTGCAGAAGTTGAATGATGCCTACTTGCATGACCCCTTTCCAACCCCGTTTACTAATGAAGTACTTGAGGGAGTAGGTGGCCAAGAGATGTACTATTTCACAGATGGGTTCTCAGGCTATCATCAGATCCGTATTTCCAAAAAAGACCGCCACAAGATGACTTTCGTGACCAAATGGGGATGTTTTCAGTATACCGTGATGCCGTTTGGATTGAAGAATGCACCTGTGATATTTTCGCGGGTTGTTGTTGCTGCATTCAAGGATTTCATCCAGAAGTTCTTGCAAGTATACATGGATGATTGGACAATTTATGGTTTGATCTGCGATCATCTGGCCAATCTGCAGTTGATGCTAGAATGCTGTCACCAACACCAGATATCATTGAATTTGAAGAAGTGCATTTTTTGTGCCCCGTTTGGGATATTACTGGCCACATCGTATGCAAACAAGGGTTGCTGGTCGATCTAGCAAAGATTGCACTTATTTTGAGTTTGACACCGTCGACCACTGTGAAGCATCTGAGGGCGACTTTAGGAGATACTGGGTATTACTGCAAGTTCATCAGGGGATATGCAGCGATCACCGCCCCTATGGAGAAGCTATTAAAGAAAGATGCAATATTTCAATGGAGCACTGAATGTCAGGATAGTTTTGAGCAGCTAAAGGCTAAGATGGATTTGACACCAATACTAGTATTCCTGGACTAGAGTAAATATTTCCATGTCCATGTTGATGCATCGTCAGTTGCACTCGGTGTGGTGCTAGCACAACCAGGAGAAGGGGATATTGATCACCCTATTGCCTTCGCCAGTCGGAAGCTGTCATCCATAGAAAGGAACTACACCACTACTGAGAGGGAAGGATTGGAAATGGTCTATGTGCTACAAAAGTTTCGACACTACTTATTGGGCAGACATTTCAAAATGTTCACAGACCATTCTTCCTTGAAGTACTTGGTCAATAAGCCTATGTTGGGAGGGAAGATATGTCGTTGGTTACTTCTCTTTCAGGAGTTCGACTTTGAAGTAATTGTCTAGCCAGGGTGCCTAAACTGTGGTCCTGATCACTTATCGCGGATTGACACAGGAGAGGAGCCAACTAATAATGATGACAGGTTGCCTGATGAGCAACTATTTAGGGTTGAAGTCATCGATGGCTATTTTGAAGAAATCATTCAGTTTCTGGAAACAGGTACCGCACCAGAAGAGCTCACCACTAGTCAGAAGAATCAGTTGGTGGTTAAAGCTGCAGAATTCCAGCTCATCGCGGGAGATTTATACAAGATGGGTGCAGATGAGATATTGCGACAGTATGTCTTGCCACACGAGCAAGCGCAGATATTGGAAAAAGCACATGGAGGAGTGGCTGCAGGACACTACGGCGATCGGACGACTGCCAGAAAGGTGCTTCGTGCGGGGCTCTGGTGGCCCACGCTCCATAATGATGCGATCGACTATGCGCGGTCCTGCGACATATGTCAGAGAACTGGGAATCCATCCAGGAGGGACGAGATGCCGCCGATGCCTCAGTTAACACTACAGCCATTTGACAAATGGGCAGTGGATTTTGTGGGACCAATCAATCCACCAGGTAAGCGCACTGGTGCCAGATACATCATCACTGCGACAGACTATTTGACCAGATGGGTGGAAGCTACACCAGGCTATTGATTGTTCCGCAGCCACGGCTGTGCGGTTTTGTTTGATAACATTATCACTCGTTTCGGCTACCCCAAGATATTGTTGAGTGATCAAGGCATCCACTTTCTCAATCGCACCATCAGCGCACTAGCAAAGGAGCTGTAGATTCAGCATAAGAAGAGCACGCCATATCATCCGTAGGCAAATGGCATGGTGGAAGCTTTCACTAAGATATTGGAACATGCGCTGACAAAGGTGTGCAATGCGAACTGCGATGACTGGGATCTCAAAATCCCAACAGTATTGTGGGCCTATCGCACCACATGTAAAAGGTTGACGGGTCAAACACCATTTAAGCTGGTATATGGACAAGAAGCAATCATGCCCATGGAGTACATTGTTCCAATTCTGCGCATCGTAGCAATGACAGGCATGGATTCTGTGGCAGCATTAGAGGAACGTCTAGTGCAGTTAGTCTAGATGGAGGAAGACCGCTTCATCACCGGTTTCCACCAGGGTGTGGAGAAGGATCGCTAGAAGGCTTGGCATGATTGCCACATCAAGACCAAACAGTTTCAACAGGGTGATTTGGTTTTGTTGTATGACAGCAAGTTTATGAAACATCCAGGAAAATTGCATATGCATTGGCTTGCTCCATATCGCATTAGTAGCATCACTTCAGGAGGAGCGGTACAGTTGTAGCAGTTGGATGGAGCAATGCTCCCCAAGTTGATTAATGGTAGCAGGTTGAAGCCCTATCGGTCGGGCTTGGAACAACGTGATGCTTGAGTCGCATCGGGGAAAAAAAAAAGTGTAGATTTATCGGTTGCAGGGCGGCGCACCAACAGGAATGGAAGGTGGAAGCAGGGAGGCTTCTGCAGCAAGCTAGGAGCGGTCCGCGACAGGTGGCAGGGTCGTGACCCGGTCAAATCAGCAATAAAATGCCAAAAGTTAAAACAGTTAATTAATGATGCTTGTCCAAATGATGGGAATTAATGGCGGATCCAGCCGATCGGCTGACAAGATCGACGATGGATTTGCGTCATTAATACAGGATTTCGGTTGAATTAATGCAGGATTTAGTGATGATTATGGTGGATTCAGCTGGAGGCTATAAAAACAGGTAGAAGTTGGTCGGAAGGCACCGAGATTTTAGTTTTTAAGTACCTGTGCGGAGCTGACGAGTATTGTTGTAGCTTGGGGAGTGTAGGTGTGCGTTGGGCAAGGTTCAGTTGCACTTACAAAGTGTTGTTAGGATGAAGAAGCTATCAGTTGTGAGCACTGGGCAAGGTATGCCACGAGAGCTAGAAATGGTTTATATTAGCAGTGAGGTTGAGTCTCCTTTCACCGAGATTGTAGTTGAGGAAGAAGTTGCGTCTGTGGGAGACGTCAATCTTGAGGCAGAAAGTCGCAAACATGCCGCTGGGAGCATCAGTCGTCTTCAAGAAGCGTAGAGGGGGTCAGCATTCTGAATCCCCGCAGAGCAAGAGGCAACTTAGATCCTCCACTGGGGTGGTAGGTGAAGCTCAGGTGCAGGTCGGGAAGTCCAGTCGCCGCGCTAATGAATTTTCCCCATGGGAGGGACTGTCGGCTATTTACATCCCTAGGTATATCCCTCCCACTCGATCGAATGCAACCCCACACAAGCTGAACCCGAAGCAGAAGTATGGTGTGAAGATGCCCGTGCTCCCTACCGGAATGGAGTGCTTTGTTGATATTGGGTCAGCGTTGATGTGCCTCCACTACGATGATCATGATATGGTGGCCCACCCAGACATTGCATCGGCCCCATATGTGCCCAGGTCACGCCTTACCGTGATGCCTATTGTACAGGACTGGGCACGAGGATTGAAACAAGTCGGCTTGTTAGGGCTCATTAACATGCGGCATTTCAGGCGGATGGCGAACGTTAACACATGTGTGAAGCAACTGCTTGCTTGCTTCCATGGTGGTTCGTTGTGGCTGGATAGAGAAATTCTGGTTACTGTTGATTTGATCTCCCACATTACCGGGTTTCCTAAAGATGGATTCGACCCGTTGCACTACTTCCAAGGGAAGAAGAACGACAAAAAGCGGGAAGGACAACTGGTGAAGGAATATGTCTTGGAGACAGATGGCTGTGGGTATCGCACCGGCAGTATCAATGATAAGGCGGTACTCACCGACACCAAGATTTTATCCTGTAAGGTGGTAAGGGATGGTCGTCCTAACCAGTGCAACTTAGGGGTTTTCGCATGTGCAGTACAATGCGCAGAGGGCGTCCAAATGAACTAGTCCTTATTTCTTTTGAATCAATTAGCAGAGGATGTGGCGGCAGTGTTAAATTTTGAGCATTAATTCACAATACTCTTGGATCTTTACTGAGAGAATAACATATATAGTATATCAATGCATAACAATCACAATAAGCATGACAAGCATCACAAGAATCAAAAGCATGAGAGACAAGAGACATAGAGTTTCCGTGGGGAAAACCCTAAGGTGAAAAACCCCACAACTTCCTCAGAGATAGAGAGAGCAATGGCTCAACCAAAGTACAACCAAAATACACTTGAGATAGTCTCCTAGTAGCAGATGATCCTCCTCCTCACTAGTGCGCCACTTTCTGAGTGAGAGAAGTGTGACTTTCCGAATGATGAAAATAGAGATCTCCCGATCTCTATTTATACTAACCTGTTTGCCCAGTTACACTATGGGGCCGACTTGTCTATCTAGATACATCCACAATATAATATATATTTCAGGGCCGACCGCACACATGGTGGTCTAATAACCCATCGGCAAGTACACACACTTGCGACACTTGTCAATCCACATGACGACACTTCCTTATAGAGGAATAACACATCTCTAATAAGGGTACAATAAACATAGATGAAATACATTCCGAAGTTACATATACATCAACACTCCCTCTTAACTAGGAAGGTATTTCTCGACACATATCTGCTAAACAAGTCATCTTCCCGGGATAATCGTCATCGATGCATCGTCACTGTTGCTTCTATCTCAACCAATCTCTGACTCTACTCGTCATAGGAAGTTCTACAGAGCCAGTCCTTTTTCATACTGGATGTAGGCCCACCACCTGCAGGTCTTTGTCATCACTGGCCATACTGTGGAATCCTCAGTACTTATTACGTGCGTCACAAAACCTAGAAAGAGCATCCCAGTATGTTACGAGCACACGACTCTACCTATAGGATCTCCCAGGGCCATATTATATGTGACCTCACCACAAAACCTCGCAAGAGCATCCCAGGCTGTTACGAGCACACAACTCTACCTATAGGATCTCCTAGGGATAGATTATATGTGGTCACCACAAAACCTCGCAAGAGCATCCCAGTCTATTACGATCACACAGCTCTACCTATAGGATCTCCCAGGGACAGATTATATGTGGTCATGGCAAAACCTCGCAAGAGCATCCCAGGACTTATTACGGGCACACAGCCCAACCTATTGGATCTCCTAGGGACATATTATATGCCATAGGACAAAACCTCGAAAGAGCATCTGCCAGATATCCTAGGGCCAGATTATATGCCATAGGAAAAACCTCGAAAGATTATCTACAGATCTCCCAGGGCCAAATTATATGTCCTCCCAGAGCAAAACCTCAAAAGAGAATTTGCCAGATATCCCAGGGCCAGATTACATGCCATAGGAAAAACCGCGAAAGACTATCTGCAAATCTCCCAGGGCCAAATTATATGCTCATCTGCACAACCTGATCCACGGCCATAGAGTATCAACCTGATACTCACCATACATCATCCTGATGTACACATGATCATCCTGATCATCGTCACTGCAACATCCTGCTTCATATCATCTGGAGCAACATCCTGAAGCTCGTCATCCATGATCATCCTGATCATACAATGCATCTACCTAATGCATACCAAGTATCTACCTGATACATATCATCATACATGATCCACCTAATCATACAATGTATCCACCTAATACAAATACAAATACATGATACATATCACCATACATGATCCACCTGATCATACAATGTATCCACCTGATACATATATAGATACATGGTCCAAGCATCCAACATGATGCATATACAAAATACATACAAATGATCCTACTGATCATATCCGGCATCCAACATGATGCGTACATACATATAAATGATCCAACTGATCATATCCAGCATCCAACATGATGCGTACATACATATACATATAAATGATCCAACTGATCATATCCAGCATCCAACATGATGCGTACATACATATACATATAAATGATCCAACTGATCATATCCAGCATCCAACATGATGCATACATACATATATAAATGATCCAACTGATCATACAAAGCAGAAACCAGAACATCATCCAGTGCGTACATCCACAGCCATGTGAAGGATCCTCCTTCAACCATGATTGGAATGGCTTCAAAAAATGTGTCCATCACCTCTTCCTCGAAGTGTCATCAATCTATAGAACGCCAAGCCTCTCCCTGAAGTACTCAAACTTCATCCTGGCTAGTGGCTTCGTCAGCACATCTGCAATCTGCTCGTCCGTTGCAACGTACAGGAGCTTCACAGCTCCTCTCTGCACCATATCCCTGATATAGTGATATTTGATCTCTATGTGTTTCGACCTATCATGAAACACTGGGTTCTTGTACAGCTTCACACAACTTTGGTTATCACAAAAGATACCAGTGGCATCCAACGGGTGATCAAATAACTCAGACAGTAGCTTCCGTAGCCATACTACCTCACAACTAGCTAAACAGGCTGCAACATACTCTGCCTCAGCAGTACTCAGTGCTACACAAGACTGCTTCCTGCTAAACCAAGAGATCACACCTGATCCCACACTGAAGCAGTACCCAGATGTGCTCTTCCTATCTGCAACACTGCCATCCCAATCTGAGTCAACATAACCCTACAGGTTAAACTTTTGATTTTCCTCATACTTGAGCCCATAATCCACTATACCCTTCAGGTACCTCAGAACATGCTTTACAGCAACTAGGTGAACACTCCTCGGATCTGTCAGGAACTGACTCAATGTGTTCACAGCAAAGAAAATATCTAGTCTCGTGTTCGTCAGGTACATCAAGGACCCAATCATCTGACGATACATAGAGACATCAACCGGCTCAGATGAAGCATCACATAGAAGCTTCAGATTCGATGCCATAGGTGTGGCCATGGCCTTGCAATCCATCATCCCGAATCTCTTCAGGATATCTATTGTGTACTTCCCTTGACCAAGGAAGATTCCACCTGCACTCTGCCACACCTCCATACCTAGGAAATAATGCATCATTCCCAAATATTTCATATCGAACTCGGCAGCAAGCTTCCTCTTAGTATCTACAATCAATATGTCATCTCCTGTTACAAATAAGTCATCTATGTACAGAAGTAGAATCACAGGATTCCCTTCCTCAACCTTGTAGTAAAGGTTGGAATCCGCTTTACTCTTGGTAAATCCCAAACTAGATAGGAAACTGTCCATCCTACCATACCAAGTTCTGGGAGCTTGCTTCAAGCCATACAAGGCTTTCTTCAATCTGCACACATATGACCCCCTGTCATGTATTTCAAAACCAAGTGGTTGCTCCACATATACTTCCTCTTCAACTACACCATTCAAGAAAGCAATCTTGACATCCATCTGGTGTATTTTCCATTTCATTGCTGCAGCCATGGCAAGTACTGTTCTGATGGAAGTATACCTGGCTACAGGTGCAAAAGTTTCTTCATAATCTATTCCCTCTTTCTGAGAGAAGCCACGAGCTATGAATATTTCCTTATATTTCTCTACACTGTCATCTGCAGCATGCTTGATTTTGTAGATCCATTTGGAAGTCACAACAGACTTCTCTTTAGGTCTTGGGACAACATCCCAAACATCATTCTTCATTATCGATCGGTATTCCTCAACCATGGCATCCTTCCATTCTTTCTTTTCCGCTGCTTCTTCATAACTGGAAGGTTCTTTGTTCATAATGTCACAAAGTAAAGCAACATAGCTGGTATGTGATCTAGTTCTCTTCTTTGCTCTGTGTTCTTCTTCTTGAATGCCAAATCTTTCTGCATCTTGAATGAGCTCTCTAGCCCATGTAGGTTTCTTCTTGTGAGAGTTATCCTCATGGGGTGGATCTACAGCTTCTTGCGGATCTTCAAACTCATGAACAATTTCTGGAATTGCTTATGTCATGGTAGTGTCTTGAAATCTAGTTTCCTTAAGTTCTTCATAAACTTCGATAGGTGCCTTCCTTGATTTGATGAATGCTGAGTTTTCATCAAATGTTACATCCCTGCTAATATCAATCTTCTTGAACCCTCGAAAGTATATTCTGTAAGCCTTCAAGCTTTCACTGTAACCCACAAAGAAACCCTTCTTTCCTGAAGGATCTAGTTTAGTCCTCTTTTCCTTTGGGACATGAGTGTATACTGGACAACCAAATATTTTTAGATGGTTGACTTCAGGTTTCTTACCAGAAAAGACCTCTTCTGGTGTCTTGTTGTCCAATATCTTGTGGGGTGTTATGTTCTGCACATATACAGCTGTTCTAGTTGCTTCTGCCCATAGATGCATAGGTAGATCCTGGCCATGCAGCATTGCCCTTGCTACTTCTATGATAGTTTTGTTATTCCTTTCTGCAACTCCATTCTGTTGAGGATTATAAGGAGTAGTCAACTCCCTCTTAATCCCTGAATCACTACAAAGCTTCTTGAAGTCACCTGAGGTGAACTCTCCACCATTGTCGGATCTGAATGTTTTGATCTTCTTGTCAATTTGATTCTCCATCAAGGTTTTGAATTCCTTAAACTTATCAAACACCTCAACTTTGTTCTTCAAGAAGTATACCCAAGTCTTCTTGGAGAAGTCATCAATAAATGAGACATAGTAAACATACCCACTTAGAGAACTGGATGACATAGGACCACATACATCTAAGTGGATGATTTCCAGGATATCTTTTGCCTTGCTTTCACTGCTTGGGAAAGCCTTCTTAATGTTCTTACCTTTTGCACATCCTTTGCAAACACCTTCATGTTTGGTCTTGATTTTAGGAAGACCCTCTACAGCCTTGCTTGCAATTGGAAATGCCCTATAGTGCATATGAGCAAGTCTTCTATGCCAAAGTTCACTTGGCTCCATGGATTCATGCACCATGGCATGTTCAGGTTGTCCCTTCAATTTATACAAACCTCCATCTTGCTCTCCAATCACTACTGCATCATCTATGGTCTTTCCCTTTGGCCACATTAGGACTTGGCCATCCAAAAATGCAACTCTCATACCTTTTGCATCCAATGCAAAGATGGAGAGTAAGTTTTTCTTGAGCCCAGGTACATAAAGGACTTCTTTCATCTTCAAAGATTTTCCAGAATCTAGGTTGTAGGAAGCTTCACCACTTCCTTTGATTGGGTATTGAAAATCATCCCCAAGTTTCACCTTATGGGGTGATTCATGTTTAGATAGGTTTACAAAAGATTCCTTAAACCCAGTCATGTGTTTGGAAGCCCCACTATCAATTAACCAATCATTACAACCATGGGAGATAGTACCTGTGAGAGCAGAGATTAGAACATACTCTTCTTCTCTTGATGAGTCATCATCACTATCATCACTTTCTGCCCTAGCCTTCTTCTTTGGAGGTTCATCATCCTCGGTAGCATGAGCATGGAACTTTCTTTTGCTGCCCTTCTTCTTCTTGTTGGAGTTGTTGTTATTATCCCTTTTGTTCTTGGGACAATCTGAAGCAAAGTGACCCTTCTCATTGCATGTGAAGCATCTTAGATCCTTCTTATTCTTTTGATATGATCTCTTGTAGCGAGAGTGCTCCTTTTTGGGCTTGCTTCTTTTGGTGTGAGCTGCGAGAGCTTGATCTTCACCTCCCATATTTTCCTCACGAGCTACAAGTCTAGCTTCTTCTTGAGAGCATTCCTCCCACAGTTTACTGAAAGAGATCAATTTCTTTCTTGCACAGATTCCTTGAATAAAGGAGTCCCATGACCTAGGTAGGCCATTCAGAGTGGTTATGACAACTTCACCATTATCCACTACTTCATCCAGAGCTTCAAGTTGTTCCTTGATCTGAGAGACCTTGGAGAAGTAAGATTGAATGGTTTCTCCATTCAACATCTTGACCCCTTTCAATTGATTCCGCAGAGTCATCTTTCGATTTATGTTCTTCCCTTCAAATAGCTTGGTCAAAGTGTCAACCATCTCCTTGGGTGTCTTTAGAGAAGACACATGGGGTATGAGATGGTCTTTGATAGAATCAGCAATGATTCTCTTTGCCTTGACCAAGTTCTTCTTATGCAATACCTTAGCCTCTTCATCCTCTGGGATAGGGATGTCTTCTTTTATATATGAGTCCAACTCATTCTCTTCCAAGATTAACCCAATCCTATACTTCCAAGCTCGAAAGTTATCAGCCCCTTCAAGCTTATCCTCAAGCTTGGTGTGGTGAGACATCTTAAAGAGTACTTCAAATGGAAATAGAAAAGATTTAGGTCTTACCACTTGAATTGCTGAAAACTGGATCTGGTCCCGGATTAGAGTTGGTAAAAAAAAACCCTAAAAATTCAAAATGTGAATTTCAACTTTCTGAAAGGATAGAAAGATGTGCCTTGATGAGCTGATCAGCTTGGTGCATTCAGAATTTGAGATCAACAAAGCTTTACCCTTCAGATTTGTCTTTTTGTCCTCCCGGGTTCACTAGGGAGAGCCCTGAATTAGGGTTTGAGTTTTTCGAAGATATACCCAGCCAAAAATCTCGATCCAAAGCTCTAAACTTCGATTTTTGCAAGGAGCTTCCAGCTATGTCTTCATATTCCAGAAATTTCTATTTTTGTGGAAACCCTAATTTTTAGGGCCAAATATGAAAATGCTCAGAATTGAATTCTGATTGGACAGATGGATTCTCCTTGATGAGTAGAGTCAATCTACTATACTGCTTTTCCAAAATCGGTGGAGAGAAACCCAATAAACAAGAAACTCAAGTTTTTGTCACTGCAAAATGTCTTCTTCTCAGGTTAGCTCTGATACCATGTTAAATTTTGAGCATTAATTCACAATACTCTTGGATCTTTACTGAGAGAATAACATATACAGTATATCAATGCATAACAATCACAATAAGCATGACAAGCATCACAAGAATCAAAAGCATGAGACAAGAGACACAGAGTTTCTGTGGGGAAAACCCTAAGGTGAAAAACCCCACAACTTCCTCAGAGATAGAGAGAGAAATGGCTCAACCAAAGTACAACCAAAATACACTTGAGATAGTCTCCTAGTAGTAGATGATACTCCTCCTCACTAGTGCGCCACTTTCTGAGTGAGAGAAGTGTGACTTTCCGAATGATGAAAATAGAGATCTCCCGGTCTCTATTTATACTAACCTGTTTGCCCAGTTACACTATGGGGCCAACTTGTCTATCTAGATACTTCCACAATATAATATATATTTCAGGGCTGACCCCACACATGGTGGTCTAATAACCCATCGGCAAGTACACACACTTGCGACACTTGTCAATCCACATGACGACACTTCCTTATAGAGGAATAACACATCTCTAATAAGGGTACAATAAATATATATGAAATACATTCCGAAGTTACATATACATCAATAGGCAGTTCAGGCCGGTAAGGGCTCGTTTACATATAGCAGGATGTTGCTCTTGATTACATTCGTGGCTTGGAAGGAGCCCGACACATACCAAGGCATGGATGTTGAGGCTGCCAAAGAACGACGGGGCACGCGCTATCAAAACTTATGGTATGTACGGGAGCCAGAGCAACTCTGGGATTCCCAATTTCTATTTTGGCTCTATTGGGAGATGCTTTGTGATGCAGCGACAAAGGTACCGCAGATATCTGAAGACACTGCGGCAAGGTTTAAGCCGATCATGGAGTTTGCAGTTCAGCCGCATGCTATTTATGTGCAGACAAGGCGTGACTCTGGTCAGCAATGGATGTTGACCCCTTACAAAGTAACGATGGAAGCATTGGAAGCCATCATGAATGATTGGCCACCAGAATGGTGCGAACCTATGGCGTTGGCCAGGATTGAGGCTGGAGAGACGGCACAGGATCTAGAAGATCGTATATCGGCACAGGACCTGCACAACTATCATGATTCTTATCAAGAGTCAATTAAAACACCGACGAATGATGATAGTGACCGCGCTTGGGAAGAGCACAGAAGAAAAGGGCACCAAGACCCAGCGATAATTAGTGGGCTGCCCCTGCTGGAAGAAGCACACTTGGGTTGACTTATGAAAGCATTCACTGATGCATCCATTGCAGTAGCTCAGAAGATGACAAGGGCAATCAATGAAGGATTCCATGCGCTCATTGCTCGTGTGGACTCTGTATACAACATGGTTTCGCGAAGGGCACCAGAAGATGCAGTGGCACCACAAGTTAGCACAATTAGCACCAAGTCATGGGTCAGGAATGTGGAGATTCCCCAGATTGCGGTTGTGACTAAAGACGAGGCGGTGAATGCCTTGATGCAGCAGCTGAAGAAGGTGACCATTAATGTGAACGCATTGCCAGCAAAGGGACTGACCACTATGCAAGTAGCTACCAGTCGGGAGACAACGGATCGACTGCGAGAGATTAGTGGCATGTACATATGATTGCAGGAGAGCGAGGCCGATGCGAAGCGCACCATTGAAGAATTGAATGGTTGGGTCGCTTCAACACGACAAGCTCTGGATGAACTCGAAGAAGACATTAAGAGAGAATGGGATGAGAAGGCGCACGAAATTGAAGGACTAAAGAGGGAACACGATTTAATTATTGTGGAGAAGGCCTGTATGTGGGATGATAGTGTACGGATCGACCGGGCCATCATGGAAGCTTATTAGCATGTGTCGGACCCACTGAAGAGGTGGATGTGCTCCAACGAGTGCAACGACTGGGGGCTTCCATTGTCCAGTTGTGGAAGGAGAATCAAGAGTTGAAGGCTCAGGTGAGTACTGGTACGCCTCAAGTTGAAGTCGACGACAGAAAAGGGTGATTGAGGAGGTCGCAACTCAGATGGAGGAGCTGGAAAAGGCCGCGATGAAACTCACAGCCGATACCATACAGTTTCAGAGCCGAATTGTCCAGGACGAGCAGGTTGACTAGTTGATCAAGTATCTATGGGACACAGAGGGACAGTTGGAAACTCTCAAGGCATCCATGCACACAATGCCACCCATGGAACAGGTCACCAAGTCTCAGGACTTAAAAGAATTGTAGCAATGAGTTACCAAGGCTGATGAGCGACAGAAGAAGCGTGCTATGCAGTTGGAGCAGTTTCAGGATGTCAGGGAACAGTTCATGACCAAGGCAGGTGAAGTGCTTCAGGCAGTATAGAAGGGTCGTCAACAGGTGACGGTAAAGCTCACTATGCATCCATCTATAGAAGATGTGGTCAACAGTCAGGTGGTGGCTAAGGAATTCAAGGAAATGGTGACGACAGTCGTGCAATAGTACGAAGACTTCAAAGTGAAGACCACAGAATACACCATGTCCAGTTGACGTGGCTCGAGGGAAAGCCACAAGATTGTGTTGGGGTCCTGTTGGCAGGCGGTTTGGTAAGGATGAATCGCAGCATCACTGACGCTGCGACACATCAGAAGAGGTCACGGAAGGAAGAAGGCTGCATTATTTTATGTACTTTTTGAGTCGTTTATACCGCAGAATGAGGGTTTTTGGGTCATTGGACCATATGAGATGTAATTTTGAGTTAATTGTACCAGAGTAGGCGGGTTTTTGGGTCATTTGGACCATGTCAGTTAGATTTTGGGTCAATTGTCCAGGAGTCATTTAGGAAGTTGTTAGTAAGTGGACAAGCATTGTAAAGGCGGAAGCCTATATATAGACAGAAAGTGGTAGGTCGTAAGATATCTTAGAGATGCGGTTTGCAGATGTTCTGAGATCAAGAGATATCGCTGAGATTTAGTTTTGCAAAGATGTTGTATCAGGGTTTTTCTAAAGTAATATGAGATGATGGAACTATTTGGTGAAATTCCCTGCGTACCTTTTGCATTAATGCCTGTTGTGATGATTTATTGCTGCAAGTTAACCTTTTATGTTGTATTTGTTTTGTTGCAATGAATGACTGTTAAATAATGCTATGAATACAAATGATGTTAATCTTGAATGCATAGATCTATTTTGGATGTTGTGATAAGTTGAGTAATTGTTGCCGCAATCATCCTCCTTCATTCAGCGAAAACATGGTTCCGTCCACTCTCCCTTGATCGCCTCGGGTGAGACCTCATCTGCTCTACAGGTGTTGTTGGGTAGGCCAAAACCTGTCTGGGTTGGTGCTCAGGGAGATCGCGGTGGGTTGGTGTCGATAGTGATGGGAACCCCTGTCGACTGGGTCTGAGTCAACAAAGTACCAATAAGGAAAGGACCAAGTATGCGCAAGAACCATAAGAGATGACACATCAGCAACACATAACATGACAAGTGGTGGAAGCATGAACCGTGAAGCAAAGAAGAAGGAAAGCCACAATCAACTTGTGGATATACAATCCACACAGGAAAAGTATAAATAAGAAGCAAGTTGGATATTTGAGGTAATATTGAGAGCAAGGATGAAAGGCTCATAAGTGGAAAGTTGGAAGATACAGATTTATCAATCTTCTTATACTCGGGGCATCAAGGGCTCATGGAACAATAACATGATGATCTAGTAGAGAGCTGAGTGTGCACAAGCAGATGAATGGAATAGATGATGGTGCACAGAGTGATGTTGTGAATCTGTGATAGTTGCGCGAAGACAGAAAAGGAATAATTACAGATGATGCACAAGTGCGTGAGGAATGAATGACAGTATCACAGACAACATGCAGGCAGTCACAGATGTTCTAAGACAGAAGCACTCAGACATATATGAAGTATATCTTGTGATGTGCGAAGTGAAGAAGTTTATCAGATGCACGAAGACTAATTTGATGTGTGCGAAGTAAGGCATTCCATCAGATGTGCAAAGACAAAGTTATAGCACAGTCAAGGATGCGTGTGATGAGGATGATCTGAGACAAGTGCGCTAAACATAAAGGAAATTTCACAGATGATGCACAGTTTGTCACAGATGATCAAAAGGTTGTTGCACCAAGACAGAACGGACATATCTCAGAAGGTGCGCAGTTTCATCTGATACTGATGCGCGAAGTCAGAACAGAAGGTTATCAATTGATGTGTATTATCAATTGAGATTGCAGATGCACAGTAGTAGAATGGGATATTGAACCTTGGCGCAGACTGCAAAGTTTGTTGAATTTTCACACAGCAAATGAAGTGCAATGTCATTTGAAGTGAAGTGATTGAGTGTGAAGTCAAGTGATGTATGCAACATATAAGTAACAATAATAATTCAACATACCGAAGGTGTGCACAGCAGAAAGAACAATAGAAGATTTGAAGAGTGCATGGATCAGAAGTATAGCAAAGCAGTACCTTATTCTTATATATCAGGGCTGCAGGACGGGCCAAGGAGTAGGGGATCGATTCCTCCTTCCAGTTGAAGCTGGTAAATCAGGGAGTTGGTGATTCACTCAGGTTGGTACCTGTAAAACCAAGGGGCCAGTGTCGCCTTCCAGTTGGTGCTAGAGATCTCAGGAAGTTGGTTCTTCCTTGAATGCAATCTTTTTATTAAAAAAGAGCATTCGGTGGTTTTCTCCCGTTTGGGTTTCCACGTAAACATTATGTGTGTTCTGTGTTATTGCGCATATGTGGATGAATGTTTTATTTATGGTGGATGCATAATTAAAGTTCATATTAATCAGTGAAGAATTTAAAAATTTGTTCACAAGTGCGCTAATACTAATTCACCCCCCCCCCCAGTATTAAATAGATTCCAATAGCAACAAGGTTGCTCAGTTGCTGGATGAGGATGTTGCTCTGTTTTGGGGTTGATGAGTTGTCTAGACTAATGATTGTGCTCCACCACCTTTGGATGGAGAGAGAGTTTGTTTTGTGGAGATCCCTCGGTCTAGGGATGCCAACTAGACGGATGGTACACGAGCTATGGTTGATAAGGAAGGAGGAAAAATCCCCCCAGCACCCCCACAAAGTCAACTTGGAAACAGACAACACAATGTCCAGGTCAAAGGAATTCGACTAGTGGAAGAGCATGTTGGACTTATCTTCGATGTTAGAATCGAGGTAGTTGATTTAAGCTTTAAGCTTGAACATAATGATCATAGGGTCAATATGGGCCTAGAATTATGCTCCCAGCTTGCACAATAGAGGCACAATTAAACATTGGTTCCGCAAATTGTGATAAACCCTGATCTATCCATCCCTTTGGAGCAACGACCCATGTATATTCCTCCTAACACAAAGAATCCTAACCTAGCTCATTAGTTGTTGATCCTCATGACAGAGTGAATTACAAAATTCTAGGTAGGATGTTTTACTTTCCATGTCATGAAATCTTAAATTATTAGTTTACTTTATGTTTAGTTGCTCATAACATGGTTTATTGATTTAGCTTCGAGAGTACATTCTCAGTTTTTTACCCCATGAGGGAAGATCTTTTTTTTTAACTTGGTTTGGGCTTGGGTTGGTTTCCAATGTTGGCAACCCCACCTCAACAAAACTGCGTTTGTAAATTTTCAATTCAATATCAAGTGATACAAAATACTTTCTTAAAAAAAATGTGGTATAAGGAAATGTATAATATAACTTAGTGTGATATAAATCAAATAAATATAATAATTAAAAATATGTAGAGACACACATACACATATGTGTGTACATACACACACGTGTGTGTTTATATATATATATATATATGTTTTGAAGGTAAATGATTATGAGTAAAAAAATAAGATCTCTTTCTTCAAAGTTAGAGAAGTCACATATTGGAGTTTTTTGATCCATAAGTAAATCATGGGCCATAAAAATAAAGGTATAACCCCAAAATCTAAATATATACATTATAATAATCAATAAATTGGTTGACATTAAAAATACATTATAATATTCAATAAATTATTGATTGACATTATAATAATCAATAAAAAGGTTTACATTAAAAATACATTATAATGATCAATAAATTATTGGTTAAAATTATAAAAATAAATAAATGGGTTGCAATCGGAGGTGCCTTGTGAGCAGAATTATTCTTTATATTAACCGTGACAAGTTTGTTTTATTGTTAATACCAAGTTAAATGTTGTATATATAGAAATTGGTTGACATTGGTGGTGGTTTGTGAGCAGAATTATTCTTGTTTTTTCAATAAGAAAAAAACAACTTGATCTTCAATGTATAGAATCAAAGTTGTTACATCTAGGCTGATTAATACTCAAAGTCTGAACTGCTGAATAAAGCTGAGAAAAGGCAAGTAATGAGCCCACAAGAGCCATCCACGAAATACATCCAGCAATAAAAAAAGCCATTAACTATGATATTATATATATAATGTATATATACATAAAAGTTTTGAAAATAAGTGGTTATGAGTAAAAAATAAGATCTCTTATTTCAAAGTTGGAGAAGTCCATTTGTAAATCATAAATAAAAATATTTTTATATTTTCAAACTATAAAATATAAATATAATACAAAAAATATAAATATATACATTACAATTATAATAATCAATAAATTGGTTGACATTAGGAATGAATTATAATAATCAATAAATTATTGGTTGACATTGGAGGTGCCTTGTGAGCAGAATTAATCTTTAAATTAACCATGACAACTTTGTTTTATTGTTGATACCAAATTAATTTTTTTATATCTATGTTGTTGATACCAAATTAAATTTTTTATATCTATATTGATACCAAATAATTATTTTTTATATCTATAAAAACAATCTGTCTTGCGTGACGGAAGTAAATTGAGTTTGGCTAAATGTCAACTCGTGCAAGAGTCATGGTGTGCGTACTGGTGCAGGGTCAAACCCGGTAGAGCCCCATCAATCTCATGAAAGAGGCGGCCACTAGAGAAATGTGGCAGCAGGGTCAACCTTATAGAGTCTCATCGATCTTCACATTTGGTGGCATTTTAAATATATATACCGAGTGTTTGGTAGTTGGTAGTTGGTAGTTGATACATGGATAAATGGTAAAACTCTTGCATGATGCATAGATAACGAGTACTTAGTGGCATACAACCCCTTTAACTAGAACAAATATCGGATAACTTATTATGGCACTTAATTGGTGACCTATTGGTGTTCACAGTTGTGCTAGTTTATAAATTTGAATAAAATTAAATATATTTTAATTTAGAGGGGTGAATTAAGTATGCATTAAATAAAAATATAATTTTTTTAATTTTTTTACAGTCAAATATTAAAAAATAAATAAAATCTAATGAAAGAAAGTAGGTGTGGATTCAGATTGTGGGTACATCACACTAATGCTTAGTCTGTAACAATAATTCAATGAAATGACTTTGAGGTAATAAATATGGATGTGTTTGATAAGTGCTTGAGCATATTTCACATCTCATGTACACGTAAGAGAGTCTTAAGAAACATTAATTGCTGGCAAATATTGAGAAATGTGAATTTGTTCAATAATCATTGGTGTATTTTGGGTATGTGATTGGAGGAGGGGAACACACGATAGATTCCACTAAGATGGAGGCCATCCTCAAGTGGCCAACTCCTACAAATGTCACTAAATTTAAGAGCTTTGCTGGGGCAACATAGTGCCTATGGAAATTTATAGCATCATTTCCAATTGTGGCTACACCACTCCATGCCACAGTAACCAATGTAAAGAGTTTCCAGAGGGGAAAAGAATCAACAAAAAGCTTTTGAAGAGTTGAAACAAAAGATTAGTCAAGCATCAATTCTTGTATTGCCCAGTTTACATAAGCCTTTGAAGTGGAAACAAATGAAAGTGGATATGTTATGGGAGAGGTTTTGATGCAGGGAGGTAAGTTGATATGCTATCATTCTGAAATGTTTATAGTGGAGTCCTAAACTACCCAACATATGATAAAGAACTCTATCTTTGGTTCAAGTTGTTAAAAAAATGAAGCACTATTTGATGGGCAAGGAGACCATCATCCACATTGATCACCAACTATTACAATATTTACAGGCCCAAAGAAAGATTCAACAAATCATACACTACGAGTGGATGGGATTTTTACATCGGTTTCTTCTAATAACCAAATATAAGAAGGGCATCAGTAATAAGTTGGAAAACATGCTTTCAAGGCCACCCACATCCAAAATCACAGCTTTGGAAACTCTTATGCATACGGATCCTTTCACCCATGATGCACATAAAGAGGCATAAGCAAAAGATATGAGGATTTTAAATGTGTTTCAACATGTGTAAGGCCAAGTCCATGTAGAAGAAGCCGCCAATCAGGTTGGCTATCATCGAGTCTTGGATGGGTTGCTCTACAAGCCAAACAAGCTCTGTGTTCCTAGAGGTGAAAGAGTGCAACTTACTAGAGAGGTTCGCAACTCCAAACAGTTGTAGGGCATTTTGTTGTTGGAAAGATAATTGCCAACTTCTAGAGGTATGTGTATTGGCCTAAAATGGAAGCATATGTAGCTTGGTTTATTAGAGGATGCATACTTTATTGTACCAACAAGCCCTATAATAGAAAGCAAGGTTACACCATCCCTTACCTATGCCTACTGGACCATGGAAGAGCATCTCCATGGATTTCATGGGTGGTTTACTAAGAACAATGAAGGGACGTGACTATCTATTCGTGGTAGTTGACATGTTTAGCAAGATGTGCACTCTCATGCCTTATAAAAAGGTCATTAAGGAACAAGATGTAACAAACATGTTTTTTTAAAAGGTCTGGATGCACTTTGGGATATCAAGGAGCATCATCTCAGATAGAGATATCATATTTCTCAATGTGTTTTGAACTACACTTTGGGAAAATATGGGCACTAAGTTGAAGAGATCTACAAATTTCCATCCACATATAGATGGATAGACAGAAGTTGTGAATAGAAAATTGGTTTAGCTTTTGAGGGGTTATATTCAAAGGCATCCAAGGAGTTGGAATGAAAATTTGATTTACATTCAGTATTCTTATTATAGTGCAATCCACACTTCAACCAGTAAATCCTCTTTTCAAACTTGCTTTAGGTATTTGCTACTTTCACCCTTAGATGTTGTATATGGGAAGCAAGGAGAGTGAGGAAAGACACCATAGGAGAAGCATTGAACATTGAAAATTTTGTTGATAAGATTAGGAAGATGCATTTGCAAGTACATAAGACATTGAAGAAGTCACAAGAAAAGTATAAGGCTAGGAATGATCAACATAGAATTGGGAAAACATTCAAGATGGGTGATAGAATTTGGTTGTCTTTGAACAAGGAAAGTCTACAGGGCCCTCGTAAGAAGATCAAGGCTCTATGTTATGGTCATTTAAAGTGTTGCAGACTCGGTAAGTGATAATGCCTACAAAATCATTTTACCCCAATATAGATGCATTTACTCAGTACTGAATATGGAGGAAAATGATATATATATATATATATATATATATATATATATATATATATATTCCAAGTCTGTCTTTGCATAATGCTCAATTCTATATTTATACAATTGAAATAGTAAGTCATACCTCTTTCAAAATAGAGGTGACCATTCATTTTTTAAGTAATTAATTAATAACCTATTATAATTTATCCAGGTACATTACAAGTCATACCTTCCTTAAATGCTTCATTCTCGAAGCATTGGTCAAGAGGAGTGCCACGATCTAAATTCTTTATTCTCCCACATAGCTTCATCTTCCAGAAGGTTCCTCCATTTTATAAGGTACTCGTTGACACTACTTGAACATAGGATTTTAGTTCTTACTTCTAAGATCCCTTCAGGTTCAAGTACTAACTTTCCTTCTTTGTCCAAAAGAGGTAGTTTTGTCTGTATATCTGTTGTTGGGCCCAAATTTTTCTTCAAACATGAGACATGGAAAGCATCGTGTAAAATCCCCTTGTTTGGAACATCTATGGCATAGGCTACTTGGCCATCCCTCCTTTGGATTCAGTAAGGACCATAAAACTTGGGCACAAGTTTATGGTTTTTGTAATTTTTGAGCAAGTTCTACTTATACGGTTGGATTCAAATGAACACCTATTCTCCTACCTCGAATTCACAATCAGTTCTCTTCAAATTAGCTTGTTGCTTGATTCAATTCCTTTCTTTCCCGAGATGAGTCTTAAGGATATGAAATATTTCATAAGAAGTAGCTAGGTATTTTTCTATAGCATGAGCCTTGAAATTGGTGATAACATATTATTTTATCGTTGGTGGTGGATAGCCATAAAAGGCCTCAAAGGGTTTCATTTTTATCAAAGTGTGATATGTAGTATTATACCACCATTTTGCTAGATGTATCCAATTGTGCCATTGCAACTAGGAATCATTCATAAAATTCCTTAGTTACCCTTGAAGGCATTTATTCACCACTTTGGTTTGTATGTCTGCTTGGGAACGATATAAAGTGCTCATGGTTAAGGTAGTCCCAACTAGGTGGAACAATTTATTCCAAAATTTTCTAGTGAACTTGGGGTCCTTATGACTGATGATAACTTTGGGAAACCCATGGATCCTATAAATATTTTTTACATTACTATCGGCGACTAAACTAGCTTTAGATTTTGATGATATTCCAATGAAATGAGCATATTTGATTAATTGGTCTACAATTACAAATGTGGAGAATGTGGTGAATATGAAACTCTATGAGCATTTCATGTTGGACCAAGAGATTGATGAGCAAGTCCTACCTACCATAGAGGACTTAGCTCAATAAGCTAAGGAAATGTTAGAAAAATTTATAATTTTACAAAAGAAGTCTAGGATAACTAGATGGGAGCAACATGAACTCTAGAAAATTGGGTTGAAAGGATAAATTATAGGCAAGGCCAAATGGTACTCTAGGGAGAAGGTAGAGGAAAATTTACCTATACCTGGGTACATTACAGAATGTCCAAATTCCGAAATTTTGTGAGGTTTCCATGTTGGGCCAAGAGACTCGTGAGAAAGTCCTACCTACCATAGATGGCTTAGCTCTAGAAACTAAGACAAAGTTAGTGGAAGATACAATTTTATAGAGTAATTCTAGGACAACCATATGGGGGGACATGAATTTTGGCAGAATGGGTTGAAAGGAAAACCTATAGGTAAGGCCAAATGGTATATTCCAATGAAATGAGCATATTTGATTAATTGGTCTACAATTACAAATATGGAGAATGTGGTGAATATGAAACTCTATGAGCCTTTCATGTTGGACCAAGAGATTGATTAGAAAGTCCTGCCTACCATAAAGGAATTAGCTCTAGAAGCTAAGGCAAAGTTAGCAAAAGATATAATTTTACAAAAGAAGTCTAGGACAACTAGATGGGGCATGAACTCTAGAAAACTGGGTTGAAAGGACAAATTCTAGGCAAGGCCAAATGGTACTCTAGGGAGAAGGTAGAGGAAAATTTACCTATACTCAGGTACATTCAAGAATGTGGAAAATCTGAAACTATGTGAGGTTTCCATTTTGGGCCAAGAGACTCATGAGAAAATTTTACCTACCATAGAGGACTTAGCTCTAGAAACTAAGACAGGGTTAGTGGAAGATACAATTGTACAGAAGAAGTCTAGGACAACCATATGGGGGGACATGAATTTTGGAAGATTGGGTTGAAAGGACAACTTATACGTAAGGCCAAATGGTACTCTAGGGGGGATATAGAAGAAAATGTTCCTCACCTCCTTCAGTACAATATTTTGGGGGCCAAATGTTTCCCTAAATTGGGAGGTATGATCTATTTGTCATGAATCCAATTATATATTTTTTCATCTATTTTGGTACTTCTTGAATAGAAAAATTTGAGGTATTGGTTTGTGCGAACCATTTTATTAGCAGGTTCCACTTAGCTGATTTGGGGTTTGTATGCTTTTAGAACTCATTTGAGGCCTCAAATGGTTGTTTTGGGGGTCAAAATTTTGTAAGCATAACTCGTAGCCTCTTGATGTTTTTCTACACATCGAGAGCTTTCCAACGACATATAAATCACCTCAATTGGATTTTGCATGCACATGTTATGCCTCCCACAAATTAACCTATCATGTTTGATGACCATGGTATCAAGTGGATGTCATGTTAGCTTCCATGACTCACACATGTGGAGCTAGTCAGGTGTGGACTTTCAAGAATATCATAGTGGATCCAAAACCCTAACATTAATTGGGGATTTAGGCATGCAAGAACCCTAATCATAACCCTATACAATTATCGTGATATGTTAAAAACTAAGCCATTAGGATAATAAGGGGTTCTATTCTATTTGTATTGTTATTGGCTCATAACTGAGCAGAGCATTTGGAAATGAGATTTTGGTGCAAAATAAAGGAAGTAGATGATCTTGTAGAAGCCATACTAGAAATAGTGTCCATGGAATATCCGTAGTGAGTGCCCCTTTCTTTGTATTTGTATTTTATAACCGAGAAGAAAATAACATATCATAGGCCTCATCTTCAAGTTGTTTTTTTCTCGTATTGCGATTTCTGAAAGTACACCTTGTGTTGATTGTGTGGATGGTGTATCATTTACTCATTTCTTTCATTTCATTTTTAGTTTATTTCAACATTAAACTAGTATATTATATTTGCAATTTAAAATAAAACACTCCATAATAAGAGACTAGAATATTGAGATATTTGTTGTGATGCACAATTTCCAGTGGAATATCCATGACAATTTACAGATCATCAAAGGATTTTAGTTTGGTCTACTCCAATTGTAACTGAGGATGAAGACATTGGGAAACAAACTCAAGGAGAATTGGAAATGGAACATGTTGATTAGGAACTCAAGTTTCCAGCAACCATCAAGCAAGAAGCCCTCAGTGGAAATATTTTTTTTCTAAATTCTAGGTTTACTAATGTTATATAAGGTAATTTCGATTCTAGGGAGTATCTAAAGGTATACACTAGCATTTTCTTGGCTTAAATTTTAACTAGAGTTTAGGAAGTACTTTTACATTTTGAAGACCTTTTGATACATTGTCTCTTGCAATGCCCATTTTCTTTGTGTTGTTGTGTTGTTGTGTTGTAGGATGCAATCGCAACAACTTTTTGATACAAATTATATTACTTTCAAATTTAATATATATATATATATATATATATATATATATATATGGACATGAATTTTCACTAAAATAAAAAATAATATTATTCTTATCCATATTTACGAAATTCTAATAATTTAAATTTAGTGTGAAAAAAATAACATTTTTTTCATCCCAATGCAATAGAGCACTTTTCAAATTATTACAAAATGAAAAAAATGCATTCTATAAAGTTAAATTTTTAATAACACAGGAGGAGCTGCATAGCAACAAGTCTCTTCCTTTAGTGTTTGTTTTCTATTGGATAAAGAACAAGTCTTTAGCGAGGAGCAAGCGGAAAGGTAGAGTCAGTATGGCACTTATAGATTTGAAACACTAATCTATGGCTCTAGATCTCAAATTGAATTGGCCTCCCCAGTTATAAATCCAGCAGCAGAGGTTGAAGCAATAGAGGCATACACAGATAAGCCCTTTGACTCAAAACCACCAGTAAAGACAAAGGTAAAAGCAGAAGTAAGGTTATAAAATCCATAAGGGTAGCATGAACTATGACATAAAAGAGGGATTGGTAGGTATTTGTATAAGTAAAGTTTACCTTACCTATTTCCAAGCTCACGATAAGACTAAACAAAACCATAGTGACCGAGAAAGTAGACGCCTAGGTTCATAGAGTTCTCTTTGATATCATACTATCTATGTAATATTTGTTGCATAGAAGATATAATCAAATATATTTCTACACTTAGATATGGAAATCCTTAGTGATTATTGTATAATTATTGAAAACAAACTAGCTAAATTTGGCTAACAAACATCTCGGTGAGGCTAGAAAATAAGAGTATGAATTAAACTCAACAAAGAAAAAATTGCATTCATATTAATTTAATTCCAAAAATTCATTTCATTTTTTTCTTATGTTTTCTAGAATTAATATGAAACCCCGCAATGTGCATATAAAGCAAATGATCCATATAAACTTGTTTCAAAATCCAAACTACATAGATGATATTGTGATAGCACATATTAGAAAACACCATGGGTGATGGACCATGGCATGAAGTTAAAAGCTAAAACTGATGAATTACTCATATATATCGCATGGATCAATGTCACTATTAGTGCACACATCTTTCAACACCTATTAGGAAAATCATAATGAAAAGTTGTTTTCTTCGTTAGATCCATCGTTCACCTATCCCGATTTTATACTATGCAGTCATTAAGTTAGAAATACACCTTGATAGATTGATAATCCCTGAGTTGGGGAGATGGATTCTAAAAACCCTAGCTAGATTTGGTTGTAAGCACTAGACAATGATCCTGGAGTTCAATTTGACGCTTGCGGAAAACCTAGTACCAACCAGCTTAAAAAAGTGGAATGAAATCTAAAAAATCCATTGTTTATTCTTACAACCGGTTTGGTTTTAGTAGTCTTCATCACCCATTTCCCTGTCACATCACCCATTTCCCGATCGACTAAAATAGTCGGAGCTGACAGAGATGGCACTCCTACTTCACGTGTCGAGTGTAGGCCGAGGGGGGTCAAAACAACCCTAATGCTATTGTGGTTTTCAAAGATAACATTCCTACATCGGATACTAAGGTTTCCTGTGAACGCCCGGGCTCTCATGATGGTGAATATTTTCGAGTGAACCGTTCCTCGACGTTGGGGATTCATTGTGAGAAACAACGAAATTTTAAAAATAGAAAGGAGGATTACAAGGTGGCCCATCAGATAAGATTTGAAAAGGCTAAGAATGGAAAACCGATGTGTGTCTTAGGCAGAGATGTTACCTTCGATATGGTGACGACTCTTTCTCAGAGGGCTTTGATAGGGAAATTTGAATACATTAAGTTGTCACGTTTGGAGGTGTTGCAATGGATCAGACAAAAATGGAAGCCATTCATTGAAAACATCCTGAGGGTTCTAATGCTAGTTAACAGATGGATGGTTTATGTTTTTATCTGAGGTGGAAAGAAAGAATATTAAGGAGCATTTTTGGGTTATTGGGCAATGCTCTCTAGTCTTATCCCAATGGCATTCAGGATTCCATCCTAGAAAAGAGAAATTGCCTAAGTTATTCTTCATGGTTTCCCTATTCAATGTTGGAATTTGAATGGATTTATGGCAATGGCCAATTCAATTGTCGTTTCATATTGATTGAGGATGATCAGTTGCTAGGTCCTGATAGAAAATCTCCAAATATTTTTGTGGAAATTAACCCATATGGGGGTTTACTTGGGGAAATTGAGGTAATTTGGGAAGGTGGCTCCTTCATACAACAACTAGACTACTAGAGAGTATCGTTTCGATACCATTGTTTCCATGAAATCGGTCATTCAAAGGCTTAATGTAGATCTAAGTAGTTGGGTATTTCAAAGCCCTCAGCCAGAGCTAATTTGGAATGGGAGGACTTAGATGTTGTTGAGGATGGATTAAACTTTCTGATTCCTTTGGATCATCAATATACTTCAACCTTTGTGGGTACGTTCGCTCAATCCATCCCTATTCTATTAAAATTCTTATCTGCGCAGGAAATTATAGGTTATTTATCTATCTCAGGAGAAAAGGGTTTTGTTCCAGAAACTGGAGTTGAGTCTAATTTGAACAATATGGGTTTTGGGAACTTATGAGCTTTCAAATAGTAGCCAGGTTTTAGAGGGCCTGGAAGTTTCACTAGAAGAAGATTGTGATAATAGGAATTTTGAGGAAATACCTTATGAGTTACCTGCTTCTCCTCCCATTTCAAATAGGCTTATTGATGATATACCCGGTAATGTTCCTGAATCCTCATTTTCCCCTGTTGTTGGACCCATTAAATCTTACCCTTCCTTCCTTCCTAATGATTTTCCACCCCTTTCCAGTGAAAAATCAAACTAGCTGGGGATTGCTCTAACTTCTTCTCCCATTATGGACTCTCCTGTACTAAATAAGGGGATTGTTGATATTGGTAGAACTCCATTGGATACCTATACTACTTTTCCTCTAGAGAATTTTGATATCTTACCTATTTCATCGATTTTCATGGGAATGTAACTATTAGAAAGCCTAGAAAGAACATAAAGGGTAATAGGGGTGGAAATAAGGTGATGGAGGAAAAGACTAAAAGGTCATATATAAACCCTAAATTTTCTTCCTTATTTGAAAAGGGATTAACTAGAGATTCTGATCATACATTTGACTCTACTACTGGGGCTCTTAGAGATGATGCAGCCCTCAACGGGGTTACTGTTATTGGACAATCTACTCCAGCGGACGCGAGCCAAATCTCCCTAGTTCAATGTGAATCTAGAACAAATAAAGACAGAACACAAAGCCACTTTCCTAGATCTAGTTAGAGATCGAGTACTTAGACATCTTACCTTCATATTGTAGATCTTCTTCCTCGTTGTTGCTCCAAGTTCCACAGTCGTCAGATCTTCAGCTGCAAGACCTGTCAAAACATGTGGAAAGAATACAAGCAGTAAAACATGTCTAAACAATAACTGATCTAAGTAAACAGTTAAGGAAGTAATATAAAAACATTATCAACACTATAACATTTGTGGAAAGAGTTTATATTACTGTATAAAAGAGGGAAATACAAAGTAGAGAGATGATTACAACCCAAGCCTTAACGCTGTAATCCTCCTCCAACAAGCCAAGCCAATGCCTCCAAAGGAAATGTAGGCCTCCCAAGAGATGGATAGGGATCACCTAGGCTAATTCCACTAGCATGTAAGTGCTATAGACTTCCTCCCTTTGGAATGGAGAGGGGCCTTATATTTATAGGACCAAGTGGATAGAGTAGGTTGAGGATCATGGGGAGAGGGCTAAGGGATCCTCACTTGAGCTTAGGGAACCGTAAGACAGCTCACCTAGGAGTTAGGGATAGAGATCTACCTCATCCAACTTCTAGAAATCGCTCGAAAGTTGCCTTTATCCCATTTAACCAACTCCGGTGCAAGTTGCATGAAGACAACCAACGCCTGATAGGGAAAACGCAGGTTGTACAAAGATACTCTGCGTCGCCGACACAGGCTGGCAGAACATACTCTGCGCCAGCCCTAGTTGGGCGCTTCTTGCTCAAAGACAACACATGCCATCCCAACTAGAAATGTGGACAAAGGGCATCAACTTGATCTAATTGGATTTTCTAGGTAGTTCGATACCTATGGTTCTTAGGGAGGAAGTGTCTGTACTCATCAAACACCTCCTTTTCTAAACTTCTTAAACGACGAGATTTTATCCTTGGACCACATACTGGACATGCAAATTTTCCCTTTGTTTGAAGACCTGCAAGATATATGTATTAATGTTATAGCATCAAAAGATTATCAATTTTAAAAAAAATGCATGTTATTTACCTTAAAAACATAGAATTTTAACGACGTGCAACATAAAGTTACATATATTATACCACAAAAATGTGTTAAACCGGGAGCGTCATGAATTGTCCATGCAAGTATTCCATGGAACTGAAATTGTTTCTTCCCTATTGGTCTGGAGATGTAATACATAGTGATTCCAACCCATAACTTTAATACCTCGTCAATAAGAGGCTCAATATATATATTCATATATTTAACTTGGTACTTACCTAATTGATCATTCAACATACAATATTTCTATTTAGTTATGTGTCCCAATATACAAAAGGTGTTCTCATGCAACAATTAAACAAAGAAATTAATGAAATAATATAATTACTTTCAAAAACATACATGGAATAATCATTGCCAACATTGTGTGCTTTCTCTTTATCGTCATCCAAGGAAGTAGGTTATTGTTTATGACGAAAACAAGCCACACTGAGTAAGTAGAACGAAGATCACCAAATGGATTGAAACCATCAGCTGCCAATGAAAGTCTAACATTACGAGGTTCATCTTTAAAAATTGGCCATTTTTCTTCGATGTTCTTCAATGCAGAACCATCTGTAGGCATTCGAAGAACACCATCTTCACTTGTGTTCTTTGCATGGTAATCCATACACTGTGCTATACTTTGGCACTTGAATAGTCGTTGGAAACATGGAATTATGGGAATATAATGAAGAACTTTGCGATGCACCTCTTTTGTTACTTGATCAATTCGATATCTACTAATTTCACATTGTGGGCATTTGTTTTCTGATGCATATTGTCCATAATATATAATATGATCATTAGGACATGCATCAATAGCTTGATACTCCATTCCAATTTCTTTCATAATCAAGAATACCTCTCGACATGTGCGTGGTAAATTATTTGATGGTGGTAATAGAAATTCACCCAACAATTTGCAACATTGACAAAAAAAATGAAATGTAAACAATATACATCATAAATATTGCATATCCATAATTTACGAATTAATTAACACTAAAAATAGAGGAAAATAGTCAACTTTACATACCTTAGGAGCTGTGTGAAACAAGTGTTTGATAAACCATTAAAAACCTTCAAGTTCACCAACAACAATATAGCAAATAGAATATTGGTTGTTGAGCCTTCATAAAGAGGTTCTTGGGACTTCTCGAGTAGAGGAACATCATGAATATCATGTAGGTTGTCCTCATCCAATGGAGCAAATGTGTCTTGGAGAAATCTATTTATCTCATCTTCGCCATTTGTATCAATAACGTCATATTCGTCCATAGGATCATTAAGAACTCGATATTCAATATCTTGATCTCTGTGTTCCTCACCTCGTAAAGTAGTATTTCTACTATTATGTGGCAAATAGCTCTCTAGTGGTCGACATTTAGGGGGTATTGTATTTATATTTACAAACGATGCAATAAAATTAGTGCATAATATACAATACATATATTTAAAATGATAAAACATTTTGTGAATACATGATCATTACTGTTACAAGAAGTACATAATGTAATGAATAACGTCTTGCCAAGGGATGATATTCATACCTCCCTTCAGCATGCCCCTTCTCCTTACAATGTTTTTCAGCTGTTGTTCTTAAAATTCTTCTCGTTCGCAAACCTATGCAATCATTGCAAGGGAAATAACACTTTACATCACCCTTCGCCTCCAATGCTTCCTTAAACTCATCATACCTCTTATTATTTTCTTCCCAAGTATATTTATTTGACATTCTGATAGCCTATAAGAACAAAAAAAACTCAATCAATATATAAGTAAATTGAATAGAGTATATATATATATATATATAAAGGAGACAGAAAATTAAAGGACGTGATTAGAGGATTACCTAAGCATGTGTAGAGGATTACCTAAGTAATTCCCTTAGATTACTACATGTTGTTCCAATAATAATTAACGTATGGTGGGTAATGGCTATTGATTCTACATAACATGAATTTAGATATTGCCTTAAAAAAGGGGCTAAGGAATTGTGTTAATGATGTTACAAATTACGAGTTTACATATTACTTCAATTCATGTGTTGGTATGTTAAAAGATATGGGGTTTCCTTATAAAGTAATGAATTGCTATCTAAATCTCCAAGTGGGTTAGTATGTTGGGTTGTAAGTGTATTTCTGAAAGGAGTTGTTACATAATTTTTCTAAGAGGTAATACCCATAGGATATTGAGTTGTTAATTGGTTCCCTACATTGGTTTATAATTATTAATTGCAAGAAGGTCTACATTATGGTGCCAATGGATCTAATGTAGAAGAAATTGAGGGGTCGGTAATATTGTTCATATTCGTTATACTAGAGATTAAAAGGTTTCAACACATTGTAATGATATTGTCACATGGGATTATGAATATAGATGTAGACCCACCCAAGTAGACATAAAATATTTTTTTATTTTGCATCATCCCGGAAGGGTGTTACAATTATTAAGTGCATAATTAATAATTTGATGTATTCATGGTATAGTGATGATTCCATTTACAAAGGAATTGGATGGGAAACACACTAGTGAAGGACAAGCCCATTCAAATGGAGAGATCTCCCTCTAGGATAGGCTATTGTGGTCTCATTGGTTATCTATGAGGGGGCTAGTTAAATCTAATTAGATAGTGTTGAAATCTACGATGATGGTTGTATTGATTACAATGACGATGATTTCATTATCATCATCATCATCATCATTGTCACTGATGATGATGATGATGATGATGATGACGACGATGTTGGTGTTGTTTTTTATGATGATGATGATGATGATGATGACGACGATGTTGGTGTTGTTTTTTATGATGATGATGATTATTGACGATGACGAAGATGCTTATGATGAAGATGATGATTACTGACAATGAAAAATATGCTTATGATGATGATGATGTTCTTGATGATGATGATGCTAATGATGTCAATGATTATCATGATGATGATCAGGATGGTGTTGATGGTGATGATGATGATTGTCATCGACGCCGATGTCGTTAGCATCACCATCAATAACATCGTGTTCCAAGTTCCCAGGTTGATGTGTGAGTTCTTGCTAGTTACACACTAGAATAGATCAATTGTTAAACGATTATAGGAAAGGGATGGAAAATAAAATGCAATCGATACATAAGTTATGTATCTGAACATTCCAATTTTAGTACTAACATTGGAAATGATATTAATTCCATGGATTATGGGTGCTATATTTCTTGTGATTTGTTATCTATGTGACTTATCAACAATTGTAATTTTTTCTACAATGTTCTAAAGTAGGGCATGGGAAACATTCAAATTTATAGGCCCAAGGTCAATGCAAATAATTTTAAAATGGGAAGAGGTATATTCTAGGATTTTCTTGAAGTCATAACAATTTATGAATCCAAAAGAGGCATAATCCATAATTTCCTTGAAATAGCTAATTTTAGATCTATCTAGCTTGGAGATCTCCTTGATATTATTTTTCATTCACCTAGATAGAACCAAAGGATACCAATAAAAAACATATAAGGAGCAAAAAAAAAATCATTTTAACACAAACGACCATTTAAAAAATTACATTTTAACATAAATGAAAATTTTAAAAATTACATTTTAACACAAATGACAATTTAAAAAATTACATTTTGACACAAAAATCCCAAACTATATAAACATTTGCTCCATTACATTGAAGCCCTAGTTGGAACACAAAGGGTGCAAACACAAACCGACTAGTGCATTGCAGTCCAACTAACCTAGAAAATGAAGGAGATCAAAAATTTGATGTGTCAACCCAATACCGGACCCTTGAAATCACAGAACGAACAATCAACAGAAAAATTGTTGCAACTATAGCAAATAATTTGTGGAAATATGTCTTAATAACATGTATTTATAGATCAATGAGCGTCACGGTTCCAACGAAAATGCACAATGATCAAATTTCAAAAATAACAAAAAGTCAATGACTGTTACTGTGATAACTGTTGACGTTGCATGTGTAACTTTTTACCGTCGCTATAGTGACGAACTCATATATGTTGCTATAGCGACGAGTGTTCGTCACTATAGCGACGGAATGTTACTTCCGTCGCTAGAGCGACAATTATCAGGGGCCATAACATGTTTTTTCAAAAAAATTATCTGTTTATCCATGAGAGTTTCGATTTTGACTTATTCGTGGAACTTTTGAGCCATATGTACTAGTGTGTAATCTTACATGGAAGCAAGACTACGAATCATGTATTTGGATGGTTTGTCTAGCATAAAGAAGATGAAGAATAAATGTTTCAACTCTTGCAAATTAGCTTTGTTTTTTATATGGTTTTTACTCTTAGTTGGTATACAACCCTATTGTGAGTGCTATATGGAGGCCATTATCAACTAGGCACTTGTCTCCTCATGATTTGGTGTTGCCTCTCTAAGACTAGGTGCTACTCCATTGAATTTGGGGATATCTCAACACTCTCACCTTTCATTCATCGGGTAGGACATCATTGTAGTTGTAGATGCCATATTCTGGTGTGCTCACATAGTAACGATGAAGGAGGTAGTCTCAATGTAGGGTAATAGGGGCTTATATTAGCACTTTCAATGAGGGTTATTTGGATTTATGATATGGAAGAAAAAGAAAATAAAATCTGTGTTGTTTGAGGAGGATGAAGGCAGTTACAAATGGACTAGGCAGGGACAACCCAAGAACATTAGCATCCCCATCAAGCAAGAGCAAACTAATTTCCCTAGAGGTCAACATGAGGCAATGGTATCTATGAATAGATAACTTTAGAAGCATTCTGATGATATGAAAAAAAATATTACCAAGCTCGAGTGGAAGGCTATGACAAAATGAGGTATGATACCCTCTGAAACGATAGTTATGGAAGCCCTTAAGTGGATATTGGATACATGTTTTTCTAGGAGTAAAGACACCAAGATATCTAGAATTATTGAAATCTACTAGCTGGTAAACTCTCTAACTTCCCCAGCCATGGAGGAGAGAGAATCTCAGAAATAGTCAAATATCATGAGGATATTGGAATATACTGAAGAAAAGTACACCACTTTAATTATAGTTCATTTGGGTGTAAAAGCTAGGATGGTCGAGAATGAATCAAATCCTCAAAGGAAAGGACCAAGGAAAATCAACATCTCTCCTAGCCTGAATTAATCATCCTCGATTTAGATTCTAACAATGAGCAGTAACTCATAATTTGAAGCATCCACGTTCTTTTGGTAGTCATTGTTTTGTTTGTTAATGATAAGGGTCTCTTAAGATCCTTCAATATTACTATCTTTGGATAGAGGGTCAAAGCCAATCCCCATACCCTCAATTTTGTAACTAAGTTAGTGAGACAAATTGTTAGAGATAGTTTCTTTTTTTGGCAAAAAAATAGCTTCTTCAATCTTAACGAGCTATTAGTTTGTAAATACTCATTTCTTTTTTCTCACTATCAATCACAACTTTGTTCCTCTAGAGAAATAATAGGTCTACGAGGATGTAAAATTTCTCTACGTAGTAATATAATATAGTAGCCTAAATTACAAAAAAATATCTCTAGCTTTGCTCCTAGGATATCTAAAAGAGATATCCATAGAGCAATTATGGAGGAGGGCCATATAACATATCTAAGATTTTAATGGATTTCAATAGGAGAGTCACTTTCTCATAAACTTCATCATTAGTGTTATAGTTATCTATAGATTGAGAATGAGTATATCATCTCTTTGAGTAATCTCAAGGACCACTTCTCTCACAAGCTTCACTCTCATCTTGGGAATTTCAGGGTTTGTTCTTGTTAGTTAATGATGGAGACTGACCATACACACCCTGTGACCAACATATATGTAAGTTGTGCAAGAGGGATTCCAAATTGGAATAACAGTTACTTTTCACATATACATTCGATTATGAGATCTGTAGTAGAGATGTTTTCCTATTTAGAGACCCTCACACCTTGAGATCTTGGATTCATTTCCAAAAACTTGGGTGTGTTACCCTTTCATTAGAGACCATACTTAGTTTGGAAGCAGTGGTTACATACAATCATATATAGATCCTTCCAATATCTCTTTTGTTGCTACCCCATTATTCGGGAATATTGGAAGTGACACATGGATCTTGTTGACTTTCAAAGGAGCACTCATGTTTGATCTCATCTGAAGTTTAGAGCATGGGATATGCTTATAGACTACGTTCATTGTGACATATTACTTCTTCTTGGCCAAAATATTGTCAATAATTAGAAAAAAAAATAGTGCAAAAGAGTTGTAACCTATGCATGAGAGTGTTGGTAGTTGTGCTTGACTATATGCAATATATAATATTAGAGCATAAGAAAATAGTACCTTTAGTAAGCAAGACTGGAATTAGCTAGACAATGAATTTGACACATAAAATGGATTCATTTGCTTACCAAGGCTATAATTTACCATGCAATGGAATTGATACAAGAAGGTGATAATGTAAAATAGTTTCCTATGGCTAAGAGGGTAAACCCTTAAATCTACAAAACAAGAACCACGTGATGGCAATGTCCTCGACATTGCCACCTGCTCTATTTGCAGAAAGTTGTAGGGAGGAGCCATTTTCCTGTAGCTGTGGACAATCGTTGGAGGTCAAGATGAATGGTTTAATTCAGAGAAGCAGTTCACCTATTGCTAATTTGATGAGAGAGCATAGATACAGATGCCAAGGAGATATTATTACATTAGAAGCCGAATATCTATATCCAGTAAGAAATAGAATACAAAAAGGCAGGTCGACTACGGTGAAAAGATTTATTTGTATCAAAATACTAAAGATTATGAAATCTATATTTTCAAGGTAACCGACAATGAAAATAGCGACCAGTATTCTACCTTCAAACTAAATCATTTCAATGAAGTACAAAGCATCAACACCAAGCACATACCAAGTATGAATGACAAAGGTTAGAAACATAAACATGTTGCTAGCATTAGAAAGTTTTGGTGCATAAAAAAATCCTTGTATAAAATTTCATGTACAGATCATAGCCATTGAATTTTGGTTTATTTATGTAATCTTTTAGTTTCCCGGGTACATTGGTTCACAACTCATGAACAATTCACAAAGCAACATATAAATCATCTTCATTAAGGACAATTAACCAAAGCCCACAAAGGTCATGAATTTCATCAATGCTCAATTTCTTCATGGAAATTAAAATGAGACAAATCTCAGATCGAGAATAAATTTGATTAAGATTGAAGTTCGAGACATAATACAAACAAGAAGCCACATGAAAATGTTGTGAAATATGAGTATGATTTAAGAGAAGAATCACTTCAACATCTTCTTGTGAATGTTTTACAAGCTCTTTGGTCTGTTGAACAACACATAATAGGGGATGTTTGCCTTCCTTAGAGTTTCATCCAACTTTTTAATTGTAGACATTATAGTTGATTCCATGGAGCTCTCAACAACTTTGGAAGAAAGCTCATGATACTTCTGAAATATGACTTGCCACTACTTTGTTTTCCCATGGATGATATAACTATAATCTCGCTATCCTAATTGCTAAGAATAGTGTCATAAAGGCCAAAAATAATTAGACCTATCATACACACATCGAAGGCCATCCTTCAGTGCAGTCAGTCCATTGTTTTCTGTGCATACTATTTGGATTGAAACATGACAAGCAAGCTTGAGAATCCATGTTCCCATATGAACCTTATCTACCAAGCCCATTAGCCTAACCAAGCCTCTAGATAGGCATTCATCAAAGCTCTTCACATCAGTTTCAATGGTTGTAGATGAGAAACCTTTACCTTTTTCCAACTGCAGTGGAAGAATAAGAGGTTACAAATAATCTTTACATGTAAGATCGTTAAGGCTCAATTAGTATAATTAGCTCTCAACAGAATCCTACGTGACATACCTGAAGACAAAATTCAAGCCAATTAACAAAGAGCCCCTCGATGACAATTTGGGAAATCAGAATGTGGATGAGAACTATTCTATGATAGTGAATGATTCAAAACATCTACAAGCACCAATTTGACTTAGATCTAACTTGAAAATTGATGAGATATTGTATTATAGACCAGGAATATCTACTAGAAAACTAATGCAAATTGATGAGTAACATGTAATGCAAATCACTGTTACTGGTGCAAATCGTTGTCTAGTTGATTTTTCTTAGTAAAAAACTTTTGGAATGTGTTATGCCGCCAACATATTTCTACAATGATGGATATGAACTCTTGGAAATGGTGGACTCCTATACATAAAAGCAATAACAAAATATGGAAAGTGGCATGGCTAATTTGTTCTTAATAAACCACCTGGACTAAAATGTTATCAAAATATAAGGCTCCTAATTTTTGAGTTTTGATGATAATTTATCAAAGAATTGTAAACCCAATTGACATAGATACCAAGCATGTTTAGCTAATGATCGGAGGACATCCTTGGAATAAGAAGGAAAGAGATCTGGGTTGGTTAGGGTTTCGAAATTACAATAGTTTATCTCTTTCCCCTATGCTAACATTGTCAAAGTGGACATGTGTGGAGAATAACAATGTCGTTACACTTTGTATCTAAAGTAGGGTTCAACTCACTAGACTTTGTTATTATAAAACCGAGACCTGATTTGGTTAGATCTGTTTGAATGCTAACTATTATAGAAAGCATGAATCACAAATTGCAATCTTTACTTTGTGAATAATATACAGAATTGGAGTTGTAAAAAAATATATGTGCATACAAAATATTCTTAATTCATGAGCAATTAATAGTTCTTAATGGATCTTACCTTTTACAAACACTGGAAAGTGATTGTGAGTCCATTGGATGTGGCTTGGGTGGTTGGGAGGAATGATTGTTACCCTCCCCACCCTGGTTCAATTATTGTAAGTGACATGATGTTCTTGTTAAACCCCTATGTATTGACTATGTAATTATGGCCATGCCTTGATTCTTCGGAATAGCAGGGGTTGGCATTTCTCTATTGAAAAAGAAAAAAGGAAAGTGATTATGCATATACACTAGAAATCTTCCTTTGCGACATATGAAGATCAATGTAGTGCTATCAATCACAGATTTACAGAGCCACGTGCTCACAATTATTTGACAGCATATAAGCATCTCCACGCTGCAACAAGCTTTTTTTTATACCAACAAGCATGTGTCTCTTTTTTTGTTTTCAGATCTTATAAGCTATATTTACTTTTACATGCTGAGAATAGCCACCGTCCATCAACTCAGATTTCAAATCGCTCATAAATGAGCTATGATATAAAACCTCCCATGGAACACTACCATGAAAAAGCTACCATGCCCTTAAGACTAAAGGGCTTTGATACTATAGCGATAGGCACCGGGAACCTGCAAGCAGGCACACACAACTTTTGAATAGAGAATGTATGATCTGGAAGCTAGAAAACGAACTATGAACCATGAATCATTTTTTAATGCAGTGATCAAGCATCAAGCATATTAAAGGTTGGTCTTGCTACCTAGACGACAGAAAAAGCTCCATTCTTCTATTCTTTCGCATCTTTTTAATGCTTACCCAAAACAACCAAATTTGAATTTGGGATAAAGAGGTGCACTGCCGATAGAGCTGTGAGATTGCAAGGACACGCAGTTAAACAAGCACTGCATCCTTCCCTTCGCTGTTGTAACTTAAATGTGCACTCCCTTCACTGCATCCTTCCCTTCCTTCGATGGCTTTGGCTCCCTGCCGCTGCAGAAACCAACAACTTTATCGTCAGTGGCACCTCTTTACTACACTGCATGCACCTGCACGGATGGGAGTACGGGTGACAGCCATGTCCATAGCAAATCCTATGTAGATGCATGGAGCATCCTCGAGAAGACACCATTAAACATGTGGAGCTATTCTCTTAAACCTAATGAGTTTAGATAGCATGAAAATAAAGACACTTTCAATAAGTAATAATCTATTTATTAAAACTGAATACACCAAAGTTCGCATCCATATAATAGAATCAACTACACAAGCTTATGAAAAAGGTTGATGGTGATGAACAACACACCAAGAAATTATAAGAAGTGGTTACATTGGATATCTAACATCCATAGGTTTTTTTTAAAACAAACATGACTCTCATAGAGCTCTTTTTTAGAAGTACAAAAACCCATAGCAGTAGTCTTTTTGAAATCAACTTACAATCCATTGGATTCACAGAAGTTGCTAAATATCCCACTAATTTTGGAGACATTTAAGGGGAATATTATATTAGGACTATTTTGCCATCCTAGTGTGTTTATATATTTAGTTGATAGTTTCTTTTTTTCCACATTGAGACGCTTAGTTATGATTTGAATTATTTGTTTTATTTAAAAATTTTGTAGGGAGAATTCAATGAAAGGTAAACGAAATTGAAAAAAATAGAAACATTGTTTAAAAAAAACCACACTTTTTACAATGTGGTATAGCGTTATAGCATTCGATCATGACTAAGCAAATGTAGAGCATGTGTCCTTCCACTTGGAGGCATGAGGTCCTAAGTGAGCGGATGAGTATAATGGTCAACATTTATTTCACCAGGCCTCTCATGAAAACATCGTGTGATAAGGGTGTAAGGATGATGGCTCATATTGTATGTAGTACATAAGCAATTGAATGAATCATTAGTTTGTTATGCACGATAGTTAGGGCCCCAAATATGGCATTGATGATTGCAAGTACCGTGATGTCCATGGCTTCAATGGTATAGGCGATACAAAAATATGGTAACACCATGAAGAGTCATTTCATTTGGTTGCGCTTGCAATTCAGTGGGTTAATTACCCTGAACTTGAGTGCATGCATTCATCCCCCGATAATGTTGTGCCTCAAGGAACGGGGAAAAGTAAGAAGAGCAGCATGGTACTATCGAAGAGGCAGAGCTTGAACTGATGGAGTATCTTTTCACATGAGGTGGGTATGCTTAGCAAGGGCAAAGCTCTACATGGGGATATCGCTCGTTTGGAAGCATAGGGGAATGCATAGCCCGAAGATTTAATCCATCCAGAGGAGGAAACACAACTTGATGGTGGTGGGGATTTGAGTGATGTCAAGCCTGTTGGTGAAGCTCTAACTGATGCCTTTGTTCATTCTCGTGATGACGATTTTCATGGAAACTGTTGAACTTTGGTTGTCATTGATGTCAACTGATGTCAAAGAGGATTCAGTATTCCTGTGCTAGCTTAAAGAAATATATGAAGGCCACTATGAAGAAGTATATTTATGTGTCAGTTTGAAGAAGTATATGAAAGATACTTTGAAGAAGTATATGGATGCCAGCATGAAGAAGTATACCAAGAATTGCATCCATTCTAAAGAAATGTGGTACAAGTGTAGGTCTCAAGTCCATCCAATCATAGCTCTTCAAGGTAAAAGCTATAGAGTTGCTTGGAAAAACGTTCGAGAGTGCGCAAGCAAGCCAAAGATTGATTGGAAAAAAGCTCGGAAGTGCACAAGCTAACCAAACAGTTGATTGGACAAGGTTCAAGAGTGCGCAAGCAACTTGGAACAAGAAATGGTCAAACAGTTATGCAAGTCCTAAAAGCGCATAAGACTCACCAATTGGAAGAAGCTTTCATTTGTTGAAGCACACACAAATACCAAGAAGGTTGTAGCAGTTGAAGATGTCAAGTGTGCAAGTCCCATAAGCAATGGTAAATCAAGGGTGCAAGACGACACCGCAAGGGTCAAAGTCCCCGTAAGGCAAGGACCAAGTATGCACAAGACCCACAAGAGATGACACATCAATGACATAGAACATAAAAATTGGCGGAAGCATGAACCATGAAGCAAAGAAGAAGGAAAGCCACAATCAACTTGAGGACACACAATTCGCGCGGGACAAGTATAAATAAGAAGCAAGTTGGAGATTTGAGGTAAGCTTGAGAGAAATGATGAAAGGCTTGTAAGTGGAAAGATGGAAGATACAGATTTATCAAGCTTCTTATACTTGGGGTATCGAGGGCTCATGGAACCAGAACATGATGATCTAACAGAGAGCCGAGTGCATACAAGAAGAGGAATGGAATAGCTAACGGTGCACAAAATGATGTTGTGAATATGTGACAGTTGCGCGAAGACAGAAAAGGAAGAATTATAGAAGATGTGCAAGTGCATGAGGACTGAATGATAGTATCGCAGACATCACGCATACAGATGTTCTAAGACAGAAGCACTCAGATAGATATGAAGTATATCATGTGATGTGTGAAGTGAAGAAGTTTATTAGATGCACGAAGACTAAGTTGATGTGTGCGAAGTAAGGCATTCCAGCAGATGCACAAATATAGAGTTACAACATAGTCAAGGATGCGCATCATGATGAGGATGATCCGAGACAAGTGTGCTAAACAGAAAGGACATTGCATAGATGATGCACAGTTTCATCTAATACTGATGCATGAAGTCAAAACAGAAGGTTATCAGTTGATGCGTATTATCAATTGAGATTGCAGATGCACAGTAGCAGAATGGGATATTAAACCTTGGTGCAGACTGTAGATTTTGTTGAAGTTGCACACATCAAATGAAGAGTGATGTCAATTGAAGTGAAGTGATTGAGTGTGAAGTCAAGTGATGTATGCAGCATAAGTAACAACAATAATACAACATACCGAAGGTGCACACAACATAACAAACAACAGAATATATGACGAGTGCGTGGATTAGAAGTATATAAAAGCAATACCTTATTCTTATATATCACGGTTGTAGGACGGGGAAAGGAGCAAGGGGTCGGTGCCTCCTTCCAATTGAAGCTGGTAAATCAGGGAGTTGGTGCTTCATTCAGATCGATGCCTATAAAACCAAGGGGTTGGTTCCTCCTTCCACTTGGTGCTAGAGAACTTAAGAAGTTGGTGCTTCCTCAAATGTAATCTTTTTATTATAAAAGAGCATTCTGTGGTTTTCTCCCATTTGGGTTTCCACGTAAAAATTATGTGTGTTCTGTGTTATTGCACATATGTAGATGAATGTTTTATTTATGGTGGATGCATAATTAAAGTTCAAATTAATCCGTTAAGAAGTTAAAAAATTGTTCATAACTACACTAATGCTAATTCACCCCGCCTCTCAGTATTAAATAGATTCCAACACAAACAAGGTTGCTCAGTCGAAGGATGAGGATGTTTCTTTCTTTTGGGGTTGTTGAGTTGTCTAGACTGATGATTGTGCTCCACCACCTTTGGATGGAGACGAAGTTTTTTTTGTGGATATCCCTCGGTTTGGGGATTCCAACTAGACAGATGGTACACGAGCTATGGTTGATAAGGAAGGAGGGAAAATCCCCCCAGCGCCCCCACAAAGTCAACCTGGAAACAGACAAAACAGTGTCCAGGTCGAAGGAATTCAATTGGTGGAAGAGCATGTTGGACTTATCTTCGACGTTAGAAGCGAGGTAGTTGATTTAAGCTTTAAGCTTGAACATAATGATCATAGGGTCAATATAGGCCTAGAATTATGCTCTCAGCTTGCACAATAGGGGCACAATTCAACAATGGTTCCGCAAATGGTGATAAACCCTGATCTATCCATCCCTTTAGAGAAATGACCCAAGGATATTCCTCCTGACACAAAGAATCCTAACCTAGTTCCTTAGTTGTTGATCCTCAGGACAGAGTGAATTCCAAAATTCTAGGTAGGATGTTTTACTTTCAATGTCATGAAATCTTAAATTTTTGGTTTACTTTTTGTTTAGTTGCTCATAACGAGGTTTATTGTTTTAGCTTAGACAATACATTCTTAGTTTTTTACCCCGTGAGGGAAGATCTTTTTTTTTAACTTGGTTTGGGCTTGGGTTGGTTTCCAATGTTGGCAACCCCACCTCAACAAAAGTGCATTTGTAAATTTTCAATTGAATGTCAAGGGATACAAAATACTTACTTAAAAAAAATGTGGTATAGGGAGATGTATAATATAACTTAATGTTGTCAAGAATACGGTGGCCTGTTGATGGGGTTAGATGGATTTCATTCCATCCGCCCAGTTTCAATTCCGTTGAGACATCTTCTGGTTTGGATTACTGGCTAAATTTTTCACTAAAAAATATATATATATATATATATATATAACACTAACTTAATGTGATATAAATCAAATAAATATAATAATTAAAAATATAGAAGATAAATATTTATGAGTAAAAAATAAGATTTCTTTCTTCAAAGTTGGAGAAATCATATTTTCAAGATAATAATAATAATAATAAATACTTTTATATTTTCGGGTCATAAAAATAAAGATATAACTCCAAAATGTAAATATACGTGTTATAATAATCAATAAATTGGTTGAAATTAAAAATGCATTATAATAATAAATAAATTATTAGCCGACATTATAAAAATCAATAAATTTACATTCTAATAATAATAATACATTATAATAATAAATAAATTATTAGCTAACATTATAAAAATCAATAAATTTACATTATAATAATCAATAAATTGGTTGACATTAAAAATACATTATAATAATAAATAAATTATTAGCGACATTATAAAAATCAATAAATTTACATTATAATAATCAATAAATAAGTTGACATTAAAAATACATTATAATAATCAATAAATTAATGGTTAACATTATAAAAATCAATAAATTGTTGCAATTGGAGGTGCCTTGCGAGCAGAATTATTCTTTATATTAATTATGATATTATCTATATTTATAGATATATAAGTTTTGAAGATAAGTGTTTATGAGTAAAAAGTAAGATTTCTTATTTCAAAGTTGGAGAATTTATGTATTTAAGTCTTTTTATCCATTTGTAAATGATAAATAAAACTATTTTTATATTTTCAAATTATAAAAATATAAATATAATTCAAAAATATAAATATATACATTATAATTATAATAATCAGTAAAGTAAATTGGTTAACATTAGAAATACATTATAATAATCCATAAATTATTGGTTGACATTAGAATAATCAATAAATTGGTTGACATTGGAGGTGCCTTGCGAGCAGAATTAATCTTTAAATTAACCACGACAATTTTTTTTTTATATTGTTGATACCAAATTAAAAAATTTATATCTATATTGTTGATACCAAATTAAATTGTTTATATCTATAAATTGTGGTGGTTTGTGAGCAGAATTATTCTTTATATTAACCATGACCAATTTGTTTTATGGTTTTACTATAAATAAGAACATGAAAGAGTCGGGCACGAAGCAAATTGAGTTTGGCCAAATGTCAATTCGTGCAAAAGTCATGGTGTGCGTAATGGTGCAGGGTCAAACCCGGTAGAGCCCCATCAATCTCATGAAAGAGGCGGCCACTAGAGAAATGCGGCAGGGTCAACCTCTTAGGGTTTCATTGATCTTCGCCTTTGGTGGAGCATTTTAAATATACATCGAGGAGTGTGGGATCAATTTGAATGGAGTGTTAATTATACTTATATGTGTTTATATCTTAGAATTTGGGGTGGATTATCATTTATATTTTTCTTAGAGTATACAAGGCAGAAATTATTTACAAATTCGAAATAAACAATTATAAAAGAAAAAAGAAAAAAAAATTATAAAAAATAACTTGATAGTAGATACATGGATAATTGGTAATTGGTGCATGGATAACTCTTACATACTGCATGGATAACAAGCACTTAGTAGCATACAACCCATTTAACTAGAACACATATTGAATAACTTATTATTGGTACTTAACTAGTGACCTATTGATATTCACCAACCAAAATTTAAGTGGTTGTACTAGTTTATAAATTTAAATAAAATTAAATATATTTTAATGTAGAGGGATGAATTAAGTATGCATTAAATAAAAATATAATATTTTTAAATTTTTTACACTCAAATATTAAAAAAAATTAAAATCTAATGAAAGAAAGTAGATGTGGATTCTGATTGTGGATGTGGATTCTGATTGTGGATGTGGATTCAGATTGTGGGTACATCAAACTAATGCTTAGTCCATAACAATAATTCAATGAAATGACTTTGAGGTAATAAATATGGGTGTGTTTGATAAGTGCTTGACCATATTTCACATCTCATGTACACGTAAGAGAGTCTTAAGAAACATTAATTGTTGGCAAATATTGAGAAATGTGAATTTTTTCAATAATCATTGGTGTATTTTGGGTATATGATTGGTGGAGGGGAACACACTATAGATTTCACCAAGATGGAGGCCATCCTCAAGTGGCTAACTCCTACAAATGTCATTAAATTTAAGAGCTTTGTTTTACTTTTGTTATTTCAACGAAATCAAAAAGTACAAATCCACTTGTCCAAAACAAGGACATATCAAAATATACAGCTTAGCAATTCACATGCTTCCCCAATCAAGCTATTCTCGACAGTAACAGTCAAAACAAAAATGATCAAACAGTCCTAAAACATAAAAATTATCATGATCCACCCTAGATCATTAGAATGCCCAAAAGTCTTTGCATATAATGTTACACTTCTTGCTATTTCAAATGCAACAACACCACATTAGTAAGATTCAGAAAAGAAAGATGGATAAGAGCCTGAGGAAACAAGTGTATGATCCTCCCACTCTTCCCATAAAAGTAAACCAGGATCTCCATCAATAGCAGATTTTGACAATGCATCCGCCACATCATTGTTCTCACGATATGTATGTTCGTTGGAGAGGGAATTGAACCTGTTAAGTAGAGTAGAAATTCTGCGGCACCAATGTTGAAGAGTAATGTTTTTGAGATTTACACATTTGTTGGCCCAATTGATGACAACTTGTGAGTCCCCAAATATTGATACATTATCCAGACCACAAAGAAGAGCCACCTTCATAATACCCCGCAGTCCCAAAAGCTCAGCTTTTGTATTTGTGCCCAAGACACCAAACAACCTGAAATTTAGTGTAAGATTTAAACCACATCTGAGAAAGAAACCTGCTCCACATTTCTGAGAAGTAGAAGCACCATAAAAAAAACCCCACAACCTTGTCAAAATAATTTAAATTAATAGGAATCAATCGTCTGATTTTATGTTTCTGAGTTGATTATCTTGCATAGGAGTGAAAAAGATTCCAAAAAGAAATCAAAGTTTGCTTTAGAGAAGGAGTGCAGTCCTGGAAAATAGCACTATTACGAACCTTCCATAGAATCCATGCCAACATACATGGTAGAAAATTTAAATGTCTGTGCTTTTGATGCCAAGAGAACTATGCAGTTTTGAAGTCTAAATTAGGCCATTCTCCATGCATTTCTTGAGAAGTCACAATTGAAAAAAATATGGTTCGTTGTCTCCTCATTTATTCTGCACAAAAAACACAAACTCAGACCCTTCTTTCCATGGCGAATCAAGTTCTCCCAAGTCAAGATTTTATTGTTAAAAACAAGCCAAAGGAAGCATCTAGTCTTCAGTGGTAGAAGCCACTTCCATAACACCGAATACCACCATTTCTTATGATCATCTATAAAAAAATTCAACAATTGACAGGTATGCTGTTCTGGCCATCACTTGACTTGTAGCAATGTTTTTTTCCCATACCAATGTATCTTTCTCAGTGGACAGACAAATCCCTGAATGATTTAAACTCTGAACATAACCTAACCATTCAGTTTTCCAGCTGCCATTGAGTCCTAGATCAATAGGAGAATACGAATATGAAGAAAATGTATCCATATGCCCCGTTCTCCTAAATTGATCTAAAGTTACCAGACCAAGTTCAGATAAATATTTTCGCAAATATTGAGACAGTTGAAAATTGTTTTTGAAACCCAAAATAGGGTCGAATCCAACAACAACTTATTTACCCTCACCAACCTTCCATGCTAATTGGGATTTTATCCAAGGAAATATTTTCAGGAAGCCGCTCCAAATAGAAGAAACATTTGACCAGGCATAGGCGATCATGGTTGGCGGCTAGGTCTGTTGTGACGAAGGGATCTGCAGTGTAGCCCTCTGCAGGCGACAGTGATGTCATCATCCCTGTCAGAGGGACTACATGGTCACCAAGGTGGCTCTCTTTACTAAACTGTTAAGGCTTTTTTTTTTAATCTGGGGTTTTTTTATTCACAGTTTTTGTTTATCCCTAATCCTTATTCGGGAAGGTTCTTTGTTTACCGAGCATGGATCCACTAGACGAGGTGGATTACGAGAGTGACAGTTTGCATCATAGGGACATTTGGCGTTCGCCACCTGGCGCCTTCAGGTATTTGTCAAGCGACGGGAGTTTTGGGGCACTTGCTAATGGTAGCTGCCGGCCGGCTGACTATTTCCCTGTTTTAGAACTAAACCCGGTTTTGGATACTGTTATCTCGCTGGTCCTTTCGAATCCGGTGCTTTCCCCGCATAGGAATTGTCTAGATGAGGGTTTGGTGCAGGTAGAGGCATGTGATAGTATTTGGGGTGTCAAAGGCTTCAACACTCCCACCTTTTCGTCTGGTTCTTTATGTTCGGAGCTTGGGAATATCCAAGGTTTTCTAAACTCGTCGGGCAGTTCGGGATCTCCAATGCGGGGATACAGCGTGGAATCTTTGGTGAGGTTTGAAAAGGTGGTAGGGACTTCACATTTTTCTTCTTCGGATGGTTATGTCACTACAAACCTGGGCATTGCCAAACAACATGGCTTCTCTAGCCCGTATGTGGATTCAGCTCAGAGGGATTTTGTTTGGGAGGAGGATTCTGCGAGGTCGGCACCACCTTGTTCTCGTTCAAAAGGTAGGAGAAAGTGTCTCAAAAATTCTAGTAAGGCCCCAAACTATGCTTTAGGGGAAGACATTGGTTTCCAACAGATAGTCGGCATGGTTAATTATGTTTTAGTTGGTAGGGTTTATGGTAGGGAGATGAGCCTTAAGATGGTTATTCAATGGGCATCTGGGGCCTAGTTTGGTCATTGTGGGTATGTTCCTTGTGTGGTGGCCCTTTCAGGGGGTTGGTTTGCCTTCCATTTCTCTTCGGACGCTCATGCTCAATGGGCCTTAAGTTTGAACTGGTCGATTCTTAAAGTACCTCTCCTACTCAATCCATGGAACCCTTTATTCGATGCAAGCCATGAACGGATGGACACCATCCCACTTTGGGTGCATCTTCCTGGGCTTACACTATTGGGTTGAGGAGCACTTCCAGAGAATAGGTAATCTGTTGGGAACTTACCTGGATGCGGATTTTTACTTTGTGGCAACTTCAATTCAAAAGGTGGCGTGCATTCTGGTTAGTATAAATGTTAGAGAAGGGTTATTTGATGGTATGGATCTGAAATGGGGGCCTTATACCTTCGCCCAAACCCTAGATTATGAAAATGTGTCATTCTATTGTAGACGTTGTCATGAGTATGGCCATCCGGCCATTGATTGTTCTTTGTCGGTTCGTATGAAGCTTGGAAACTCCTTGAAGTGTAGGATGGTGGAGAAGGTGGCATTTGTGGATCCTGGAGATGAGGTCTTAGGCCAACCTAAGATTATACAGCCGGTGGAGCCTTCAGGCATTTTGGAGGAAGAAGGTTTGGTGGGGGAGGATGGATTAGTGCCGTAAACTGATTTGGTCGCAGTCTCAGCCGAAGTTGATCATAATCCTCCAGTGCTCCCTGCTCCGGTGGGTCCTCTGCAGAATATTGTTCGGTCTCTGGATCTGGCAGCTGGTACTTCCTCTGCTCCCTACCCTAACCCTTCCTTTAATTTTTTTATTAAAAACTTGCCTTTTTCGAGTAATGATTGGGTGGATGGGTTTAAAAATTTACACATCTCCTCTCATATGTTGGCTTCGCTCACTGTTCCTCCGATTTCTCCCGGCTCACCCCCTTCTGAGAAAACCCTCTTACTGGATTGCCCCCTTGAGGAAAACCCTGTTGACTCCTCGGTATTACAACAAGTTGTTCCTTTTCCCACCTCCCCCTCGGGCTCTGCTGAGTCTGGTTATTTCCTCTGCTCTATGAATAAACCTGCTGCTGGTGGGTTAGGGAAAGATAAGCCTAGATCCTCTAAGCTTAGAGGTCGAAAATCTTTCATTTCGCATGCAAAGTCACGAGCATCCTCAGATCTTAGGAATGGCAAGCAACTTTCAATTGAAAGGGAACTTAGAGCAGTGAATTCCCATAAGGAAGGGTTCCGATGAAGATTATGTCCCTTAATTGTAGGGGTCTTGCTGGTCCCTCAAAAAGACCAGCATTGCGGAGGATGTTGGAGCTTGAACATCCTGATATTTTGTTGTTACAAGAAACTGCATGTGGAGGTGATGAAGCGATTGGAAAATTAAATTCCTGGTTCCCGGGGTGGGGCTTTGAAGCCTCTGATGCAAGGGGACATTCTGGAGGGCTGGTGATCAGTTGGTTAGAAGCTAAGGTCTGTGTTTCCTCTCTCTGGGGAATGCATTCGGTCTTAGGAATGTCTTGTAAGTTTTTGGGCCTGGAGAATGGCTTTACTATTGTAAACATCTATGGACCATATTATGACCGGGAACCCTTTTGGAACTCTTTGCTGGCAAGGGATATGATCAAAGGGGATTCTGTCATCTTGGGGGGGGATCTCAACTTTTCTCTGGGTCAAGCTGAAGTTTGGGGGCCCCATGCTCATGTGGATCCACTCACCAATTTTTTTATCAGGAAGTTCACTGAGGGAATTTGGGTTGATGTTGAACCGGTGTGTTTAAAACCATCATGGAGGAATAGGAGGGTTGGATTGGAAAGGGTCATGAAGAGATTGGACCATTTTTTACTCTCTGAGTTATTAGTTCTTTTTTCTATGTCAGGCAATGGATTGGGTCTGGAGGATGCTCAGATCATGATCCTATCTTCCTGGAGATGAAGGATAGCCCTGAAAAGCCTCTGGATACCTTAAGATTTAACAAGATCTAGCCTAAGGATCCTACCTTTGTTGAGCTTTTTCTACAGTATTGGACTCCTTACCACCCTGGGCTGATACATTCGGTAGCTTTTCACTTTGCTGAGAACATAAGAACTCTGAAGGATCCAATCAAAACTTGGGCGGCTGAAAAAAGAATCAGGGATGGAAGGACTCTAAAGACTGTCAAGGATGAAATTTCCTCCATCTCAGGAGGGGTTGGAGGTGGTTTCGGTTCTCAAGCTTCGAAGGATTATCTAGTACAATTGGAGGATCAGCATAACAGGATTTTGATGCAATTTGAAGAGACTTGGAGATTGAAGAGCAGGGCCATCTGGTTGGAAAGTGGGGATGAAAACTCGAAATTCTTTCATGCATATGCAAAAGGTAGAAGATCATCTAACACCATTTGGCATCTTGAAGATGAAGAAGGTATTTCACATACTACTTTTGAAGGACTGGCTGGTGTAGGGGTTAATCATTTTCAGAACCTCTTCAAAGATAGTGATAGAGTGAACATTAAGGAGGTTATAAGGGTAGCACAGCTATTCCCTCGTTTTGTTGAGGATGAAGACAACAGGAAACTAATGAACCCCATTACGGCTGATGAATTAAAAGAGGTTTTGAATAGCTTTCAGAAGGATAAGAGTCCGGAGCCGGATGGTTGGACCATTGAATTTTTCATTGCTCTATTTGATATTATTGGAGAGGATCTATTACAACTCGTTGAATATACTAGGAGGGATGGCAGGATACCAGCCAATATTAATTCCACTTTCATAGCTCTAATCCCAAAAGTGGATTCTCCTTCTAATTTGAATGATTTTAGACCTATATCTCTCTGCAATTGTGTGTATAAGATAGTTACCAAAGTTATTACCAGCAGACTCAAACCTATCTTATCTGCTCATATCTCAGAGGAACAATTTGGGTTTCTTGAAGGCCGTCAGATCCATGAAGCTATTGGGATTTCCCAGGAAGGATTGCATAGCATCAAAACCAGAAAATTGAAAGGAGCAGTGCTTAAAATTGATCTCTCAAAAGCTTATGACAAGGTTAGTTGGCTCTATATCCATCTTATGCTTACTCATTTGGGTTTTGAGATTGGTTTCATACGTTGGATCATGAGCTGCATATCTACTGTCTCTTTCTCTATCTTAATGAATGGAGCGACGACTCCTTTTTTTCATGCTGGGAAGGGCCTTCGCCAGGGGTGCCCTTTATCTCCTCTATTATTTTTGCTGGTGGCTGAAAGTCTAAGTTGGGCTATTAAAGATGCAAGACGCTTGGGACATTTTGAGGGTATCTTGGTGGCTCCCGGATGATATTTTGATATTTTGTTCAGGTTCCAGGAGGGACGCTTTAAAACTCAAGGAAATTTTGGATCTTTCTTCAATAGCAACAGGGATGGAAATAAATGCTGGGAAATCCTCTCTTATTGTTTCCTTGTTAAGAGACGAGGAACTCCAAACTTATTCTAATCTGTTCCCCTTCACTATTCTTACCCTTTCGGAAGGGTTCAAGTATCTTGGATTCAATCTGAAGCCAAATGATTATCAAAATCAGGATTGGGTCTGGTTACTAGAAAAATTGGAAAAACGGTTAAAAAGTTGGAGCTTCAGGTGGCTATCAAGAGCTGGGAGATTAGTTCTGGTTAAGTCGGTATTGGAAGCTATTCCAGTCTATTGGATGTCACTGGCTTGGATTCTGAAGGGCATTTTGGATTCAGTGAGAAAAATATGTTTCAGATTTCTCTGGAATGGCAAAGAGGATGCTCATGTTACTCCTTGGGTCAAATGGGATCGAATTGCAGTACCAAAAGCTTTGGGTGGATGGGGACTCAAGAACATCTTTCACTTTTCCAAAGCATTGGCTGCGAAATGTGGTTGGTGTCTAATAAAGTATAAGGGTTTCTGGGCAAGGGTTATGGTTCATAAATATGTTGAGCCAGAATCTATTGAATCATGGATTCGGTCCCCACAGAAATCTCATAAAGGTGGGTCATGCATTTGGAAAGCTATTGTATCCTCTTTTCATGTTATAGAACAGAATCTGGTATGGGATGTTGGTAATGGGAACAGAGTGAGAATCGGTTGTGATCCTTGGGTGGGTTGTGAAGCTCAGCATTTGTTGTCAGTCGAGCTGATTAATGAGTTGGGTCCTAGAGAGTATTACTATCTTCATCAATTGGCAGACTTGGAGCATGAATGGATGGGAAGCCCTGTTTGGAGGAGGGCTGATTCTTTTGGTTTGGAAGGAGAACTGGTGGAGGAGCTTAGGAAGTATTTGAGGGCTCTTAGCAGGGAACAGATTTACTTGAATGATCAAGAAGACACACTTGTTTGGGATGGGGATCCCTCAGGCAACTATACCCCAAAAAAAGGATATCTATGGATCAGCGAGCATTTTATGGACAGAGATCAGGTCTGGTGGTGGAAAAAGTTATGGAAGCTACAGTTCCCTCATAAGGTAAGGTTATTCATGTGGTGTGTTTTAGTTAATAGAGTACCAACTTGGGACTTCCTGCAGAGAAGAAGTCTTCATGGTCCAAGCAAATGCTACCTATGTAATCAGGCGGAGGAGAATGTGATGCACCTTTTCTTACAGTGCAGTTTTATCTCTGAGGTTTGGAATATTGCTTCTAGAATCTTAAAAGTAGTGTTCCATTGGACAGGAAACACTTTGGAATATGCTTGGAGACGATGGTCTCATAATCCTGCCTTTTCTTCTTTCAAATCTCTTCCACTCATTATAATCTGGGGGATTTGGTTATCTAGAAACAAATGTCTGTTTTCGGATATTGCTAGGCTACCTGCTCTCTCGGCTATTAACAGCTGTGGGATCTTCCTTGCATATAAACGTCTCAAACCTGCTCCGTCTGTCAGATGTATTCAACCTATGGATATAGATCACTCTCAGCCTTGGAGATTCTTTGATGGGGCTTGCCATAATGATCAGTGTGGGGGAGGGGCCCTACTCTACTTATCTCCTAACCATTTCTTTGTGATGTCATTTGGGTTTGGGAGAGGAACCAACAATTGGGTTGAGATTCTCAGTCTGAAACTACTTATCTCCTTCGCCTTGGAACACACAGTGAGGAACTTTAATATTTATGGGGACTCTTTAAATGTGATCTAGTGGGTATTAGGCTCTTTTTAGTGTGACAATCGTCGGATTGCTACTGTGTTGGAACAAATTCAAAATGTCGCTCACACTTTTGAAACTTTTAATTGCAAGCATGTCTACCGTGAAAACAACTCAAAGGCAGATAAGGCATCGAAAGATGGGTTGTTGTTGGGGGTCGGTATATGGAAAATTATAGAATTTGAGGATGGGGTGGGAAGAGAATATTATCATCAGCCGTTCATAGAGTGAAGCCCAGTTTTATTTTCCAGAATGGATACTTTGAACTTTTTTGATACTTTGCAGTTTACTATATTCCACAATTATTGTACAGGATGGACTCAAAAATTTTGTAAATTATGTTATGACTGGATCATGGTGATCAAGTATATTTTACTTTTTGTAACAGATGTTAATGCTCACATGGTGAGAACATCATAGCTTATATTAGTCATATGCAAGATTTTTCTTTAAAAAAGACCTATATTCCACTCTTTATGAGTGAAGATGACAAAATGTAATTTCGTACTCTTAAGGATGAAATGAAATTACGCTTTTTTTTCCAGGAAAAAAAAGAAGAAGAAACATTTGAAACTGTAGCTGGTGGACTTCTGATCCATTTGTACAAGTCCATCTTGATATATTTTTCCTGGAGAATCTTCGACCAAATATGATTCCCCAATAGACCGCGCCAACAACTTTTCATCAAAAGGGAAATATTAAACCAATAAATGCTCTTGATATTCCAGCCACCATACTGTTGATGTATTTGTAACTTCGGAAGATATTCACTTGTATATTACATTTGTACTTTATTGTATCCCCAACGGAGATGTATTATTCCTCCGATTGGAAGTGTCGTCATGTGTACTTGCAAGTGTCGCAAGTTATATTGTAAGTATCGTAACTTATAGTTTATGGGTTATTAGACCACCTTGATGGGGTTGGCCCTGTATGAGTCATGTGGTTCAAAGGGTTATTAGACCACCCTAGAGGGGTCGGCCCAGTCAATATTATGTTAAGTGTTTAAGTTGGGGCCGACCTAGTTGAGTAAAGGGCAAGTCAAGTTAGTGTATAAATAGAGAGTGTGTCTCTCTCATTTTACACATTCTATTATTCACTCACTTCGCATTAGTGAGAGAGAGGAGGAGTGCGCACAAGTGGAGGAGGAGCATGCTACTGAAGATATCTATCTCTTGGGTTTGATTATGGTGATCCTTGTATTGATGCTTATCCTATCTCTGAGGAAGTTGCGGGGCTTTTCACCTTCTTGGTTTTCCCTGGTGAAATGTTTTGTGTCTCTTGTCTCTTATGCTTGATATGTTGTACATGTTATTCATTAAGTTAAGATCCTAGATCTATTGAATTAAATGTTGAAAAAATAACATGGCATCAGAGCTATCCTGAAGGAAGGCATGGTATGGCATTTATGAGACTTGTTGCACTTGTGACAAATTGGAAGCTAGGGCTCGATATAGCAAAAACCAGTCATCGTGGCACTTTTGCTATAAATCCATTTTAGCAAAGTTTCAGGTTCTGAAACTTTCACAGGTTGTAGATAACATCCCCATGTAACTTTGGTCCGAAGCACAGCATCTAATTCACTGCAATTTCTATTTTATGATCAGTACAATCTAGGGTTTCTGCCTCTTCCAGATCTCAGTCATAAACAGGTGACCTAGGAAAAAAGGTCACAACTTGGGCTAGGAAGCTCCACATGAAATTTCATAAAAAGTGACAGGTAGGGCACGAACTGTACTTTCTCAGGTAAGTTTTTTAGAGGCCGAAATTGAACCAGTGACACGTGGCACATCGTACAAGTTTGCTCTCCTATTTTATCCCATAAACAGGTCACGTTGCGACACTTGGCATAAATCTCTCTCAAAGAATCCAATTGAGGTCAGACCTGTGGGGTTGGAAAGATGACAGGTCAGGATACCATAGGTCGAAGTTTCAGACCCTGTGGATTTGTAATTTCAGATATGCATCAGAAACAATCAAGTGCATATTTCTATCAAATCATAATTGGATTCTAAGCACCTTCATTCTTGGCTTGTCACTACTGCGGGAATTTAGGGCTTCGGAGAAAGTTGAAATTTTTGGAATTGGATTCCAAGGCTGAATTATCCTCATCAAAATCAAAATTTAGAGACCAAGATCGAATTTTTTGGTTAGGTAGAAGGCCGAGCTTGATCAAACCCTAGTTCAGGATTTTGATCGGAAAGATGGAAAATTAGGGCTTCTGCAAAAGTTGGAATTTTTTTAAGTCTGTGACCACGGCTGGAAGCTCCTCGGAAAAATTGAAGTTTAGAGCTTGGGATCGAACCTTTTGGTTGGGCAGAAGGGTGGGCTTTATCAAACCCTAGTTCGGGGTCCTATCTAGTGAATCCGAAAGTTTCAAAGGCAATTTTGAGGGGTCAAATTTTGCAGTTTTCAAAATTGAAGTTTACCAGCTTGATCATCTCAGTAAGCCACATCTTTCCATCCATTCAGAAGTTTGAAATTCAAATTTTGAATTTTTAGGGTTTCTTTGACAAACCCTAATCTAGCTCTAGATCCAGTTTCAGCAAATCAAAGTGGATTGGGTTAATCCTAGAAGAGAATGAATTGGACACCTGCATAAGTGAAGAAGTTCCAGTTCCAGAGGGAGATGAGCCTAAGGCCTTACATAAGAATGCTACAAGCAATCTTGACAGGTATGACTTGAGGAGATACATGTATGTTTCGAAATTTGTTCATGATTAAGTTTATGATATGTTTGTCTTCATATTATTGAGGTTAGTACAATCTTGATTAATTTTAGACTTGTCTTATCACCTTAATAAAAGTATGAATGCATGTGAATGATAGAAGACATTCATTGATTAGGGTTATGGCACTTATGATTGTACTAATGCACTGTGGTGTTGTGTGAGGTTGATGTTGTCTGCTAACATGAAAGGTACATCAAGAAAGTTCTAGTTCAAGAACATATGACCATGGTGACATGAAGACAAAGACTCATCCATAGTCATGGATCACATAGAATCTCTACTTGCGAGGTATGTATAATTTTGGTTCTACAATGGTTAACTTATGAATTATGCAGGTTACTATCACAAGTCTTTGAAGAAAAACAAAAAAAAAGACATTATATGGGTATGTTAGACATAACTAGAAAGCATGATAATCCAGGTATGTTTTTCCTATATCAAGTTAGAATCCTACCTTGTGTTAGGATCTTATACATTTGTATGAATGATAATGATTATTCTTGAAGTTAGAAGTTTAAGTAATCAAAAGTCTATGCATATTATGTTTAATACTTTGATTGATGATATGAATAACCAGAAGATTCCTATGGTCAAATAAGAATATGCATGAGTAAAAGAAGTCTTCCCTGAAACCTTGAATACTAATTGTGTGTGAAATGATCATGAACATACATGTTAAGGTTATTTAGGATCATAATGTTTTGATAGTATTGGGATTATACTAATGTATGTATGGTTATGTATGATATCTTGAGGATAACACAATGATGACACTAGTGCACACTTAAGCATGCATAGTGGTCCAGGATGGATATAAGTTCAAGGACAGGTAATCCAGGAAGAAAAGATCAAGAGGAAGCACACTCCAAAAGTTCCTGCAAGGAAGCAAAGATCAAGAGGGAGCACTCCAGGAAGCAAAGATCAAGAGGGAGTCCACCCAACAACTAAACAAAGATAAGTATTTGAATTGTCATTTCTTGTATATATGATTACTTAAATGATGTTGTCCAGTCATATACATACTTATGTTCCTAGATTTAGGATATGTATTATGCATATTAGAAAAGTTGCATCAATGAACATGATACTACTAATATAGTAATGGGTAAGTGGCCTATGGTATTGTACAACATTCCATTGCTACTTATCTATAATGAAACCTCTTTGCTAACATGTTGGGAGTTGTGCACACTCTTAACAAATGTTCTAGTAGAGATGGAAGGCATCTAGAAAGTTACCGTGTGAATACGGGATATGGATCAATGTTGTATTGAAGCATTGACTAAGATAATTGCATGACCGTATGACATATGTACTTATGTATAAGACTTTGTTATGTAAACTATGAGAAGTTTCTAATCATGCAATTGAATTTGACTTGTAGGAAAGATCATGTACAATCACCTACAAAAGAAGGACTACAACATTTGTTCCAGTAAACGAAATTCAAAGAAAACTATCTATTGAAGATATTGAAGAATCTGAAGTTCCCAGGATTCGGGATGCAATAATGGAAGAATGCCATCATCGAGGAATAACAAGTCGATCATGATGTTTGGGATGTAAGGGAAGTCTGTTGTGACTTCCAAGTGGATCTATAAGATCAATCATGCTGCAGTTGGTAACATAGAGAAATACAAGGAGAGGTTTGTAGCTCGTGGCTTCTCCTAGAAAGAGAAAATAGACTATGAAGAGTCTTTTGCTCCTGTAGCCAGATACACTTCCATCAAAACAGTACTTGATCTGGTTGCAGTGATGAAGTGGAAGATACACCAAATAGATGTCAAGACAACTTTCTTGAATGGTGTAGTCGAAGAGGAAGTGTATGTGGAGCAGCCACTTGGTTTTGAGACACATGACAGGGAGTCATATGTGTGCAGGTTAAAGAAAGCCTTGTATGGCTTGAAGCAAGCTCCTAGGACTTGGTATGGTAGGATAGACAGTTTTCTATCCAGTTTGGGATTTGCTAAGAGTAAAGCGGATTCCAACCTTTACTACAAGGTTGTGAAGGAAATCTAATGATACTCCTATTGTATGTGGATTACCTATTTGTAACAGGTGAGGATAGATTGATTGTCGATACAAAGAGGAAGCTTGCTGCTGAGTTCGAGATGAAGGACTTGGGTATGATGCACTACTTTATAGGTATGGAGGTGTGGCAGAGTGCAGATGGAATCTTCCTTGGACAAGGGAAGTATGCAGTAGAGATCCTGAAGCGGTTTGGGATGATGGACTGCAAGGCCATGGCCACACCTATGGTATCGAATCTGAAGCTTCTGTGTGATGCTTCATCTGATCCGGTTGATGTCACGGTGTATCATCAGATGATTGGGTCCTTGATGTACCTGACAAACACGAGACCAGATATTTGCTTTGCGGTGAACACATTGAGCTAGTTCCTGACGGATCCCAGAGGTGTTCACCTGGTTGTTGTAAAGCATATTCTGAGGTACCTGAAGGGTACGGTTGATCATGGGCTCAAGTATGATGCGAATCAAAAGTTCATCCTGGAGGGTTATGTTGATTCATATTAGGCAGGCAGTGCTACAGATAGGAAGAGCACTTCGAGGTGCTGCTTCACTATGGGATCAGGTGTGATCTCTTGGTTTAGCAGGAAGCAATCCTGCATAGCACTGAGTACAGCCGAAGCAGAGTATGTTGCAGCTTGTTCGGCTAGTTGTGAGGCAGTATGGATGAGGAAGCTACTGTCTAAGTTATTTGATCTCCCATTGGATGCTACCTATTGTGACAACCAAAGTTGTGTGAAGTTGTCAGAGAACCCAGTGTTCCATGACAGGTCGAAGCACATCGAGATCAAATATCACTATATCAGGGATATGGTGCAGAGAGGAGCAGTGAAGCTCCTATATGTTGCGACGGATGAGCAGGTTGCAGATGTGTTGACTAAACCACTAGCCAGAGTGAATTTTGAGTACTTCAAAGAGAGGCTTGGTGTTCTTCAGATTGAAGATACTTCGAGGAAGAAGTGATGGGACACATCTGCAGGAGCCATTCCAAGCATGGTGATAAGAGGATCCTTCCCATGGCTGTGGATGTAAGCGCTGTGTGATGAGCATCAGGATGATGCTCCAGTTACTGCTTTGGATATACATCAGTTGAATGCTTTGTATGATCAGTTGGATCATGTATGTTGATATGCATTAGTTGGATGCCTTGTATGATCAGGATGATCATGCGATGATGATATGCATCAGGACGATGCAGTGACGATGATCAGGATGATCATGCGATGATGATATGCATCAGGACGATGCAGTGACGATGATCAGGATGATCATGCGATGATGATATGCATTAGGACAATGCAGTGACGATGATCAGGTTGATCATGTGATGATGTACATCAGGATGATGTATGGTGAGTATCAGGTTGATACTCCGTGGCCATGGACAGGTTGTGCAAGATAAGCATATAATAGCGCCCTGGAAGATTTGCAGATACTCTTTCGAGGTTTTTCCTATGGCATATAATAGCGCCCTGGGATATCTGGCAAATGCTCTTTCGAGGTTTTGCTTGGGAGGACATATAATAGCGCCCTGGGAGATTTGCAGATACTCTTTTGAGGTTTTTCCTATGGCATATAATATCGCCCTGGGATATCTGGAAGATGCTCTTTCGAGGTTTTGTCCTATGGCATATAATAGCACCCTGGGAGATCCGATAGGTTGAGCAGTATGCTCGTAATCAGTTCTGGGATGCTCTTTCGAGGTTTTTCCATGACCACATGTAATATCGCCCTGGGAAATTCGATAGGTTGAACAGTATGCTCGTAATCAGTCCTAGGATGCTCTTTTGAGGTTTTGTGGTGACCACATGTAATAGTGCCCTAGGAGATCTGATAGGTTGAGCAGTATGCTCGTAATCAGTCCTGGGATAGTCTTTCGAGGTTTTGTGGTGGAGTCACATGTAAGTTGACTTGGGAGATCTTGTCGATCATGCTTCGGCACATAAAGGATCCTGGGATACTATTTCGAGGCATTGTGACGCACGTAATAAGTCATGAGGATTCCACAGTATGGCCAGTGTTGATGAAGACCTACAGTAGGTGGGACTACATCCAACATGAAAAAGGGTTGGCTCTGTAGAACTTCCTATGACGAGAATAATTCAGAGATAGCCCAGTGATCGAGATGTCGAGTGCAGCAGCAGTGATGATGATGATGCTCCATGATCAAGTGATAATGATCCAGCTCCAGAATTGAAGACTTGTGCATATATGTATTGATGACTTGTGTCAAGAGAATACCTTCCTAGTTAAGAGGGAGTGTTGATGTATTTGTAACTTCGGAAGATATTCACTTGTATATTACATTTGTACTTTATTGTATCCCCAACGGAGATGTATTATTCCTCCAATTGGAAGTGTCGTCATGTGTACTTGCAAGTGTTGCAAGTTATATTGTAAGTATTGTAACTTATACTTGATGGGTTATTAGACCACCTTGATGGGGTCGGCCCTGTATAAGTCATGTGGGTCAAAGGGTTATTAGACCACCCTAGAGGGGTCGGCCCAATCAGTATTATGTTAAGTGGTTAAGTTGGGGCCGACCTAGTTGAGTAAAGGGCAAGTCAAGTTAGTGTATAAATAGAGAGTGTGTCTCTCTCATTTTACACATTCTATTATTCACTCACTTCGCATTAGTGAGAGAGATGAGAAGTGCGCACAAGTGGAGGAGGAGCATGCTGCTGAATATATCTATCTCTTGGATTTGATCATGGTGATCCTTGTATTGATGCTTATTCTATCTTTGAGGAAGTTGCGGGGTTTTTCACCTTCTTGGTTTTCCCCGGTGAAATGTTTTGTGTCTCTTGTCTCTTGTCTCTTATGCTTGATATGCTGTACATGTTATTCATTCAGTTAAGATCCTATATCTATTGAATTAAATGTTGAAAAACTAACACATACTTCTTTGGTAAGGACAGAGTCTCCCAGCTGGATAAATGATAATGTCCACCGTCTTTACTTCTAGACCAAAGAAACTTAAACAATAAGATATTAATTTTATGCAGAACCGATGTTGGTATCTTGGCTAGAAGTGCCCAATAGACCGGGATACTACTTAACACAGAACTCAGAAGGATTAAACAACCTACCAGAGAAATATATTTGAATATCCAGAGATTTATCCTTTTTTCTATTTTGAGAATTAACCATATCCAATCCTGAAGTCTATAACAATTTGGTTTAATGTAGTAACCTAAGTATTTTATCCCATCATCCAGTAATGAAGTCTTATATGGGAGGAAGGTTAATACCTCATTTAGAGCTGGAGAGTCCAATATATTGCTAATGAAGATCGATTTGCCAGGATTAATTTGCATACCCGAAGCAGTGCAGAAGAGAGTCAGAATATTTGCATAAGCCCGCCATTCCTTCACTGTATCAGCTCCAAACATAATAGCATCATCTACAAATAGTAGATGTGAAACAGATAAATTCTTAGAAATCTTAACTCCCTTCACCATCCTTTCACCTTTAGCTTTACCAATCAGCGGGCTTAATCCTTCAATCACCAGCAGAAATAAGAGAGAGGAAAGTGGGCACCCTTGCCGAAGACCTTTATAACTCTTAATAAAGAAGTGGGATTGCCATTTATCAGCACAGAATAATTCGTTGTAGTTACACATTCCATGATCCAATTGCATACAGAAATTGGAAGCCTGATTTGTAGGAGAATCAATTTAAGGAAATCCCAATTAACCTGGTCATATGCCTTTATGAGGTCAATCTTTAGGATAATTGAATTTTGTTTCTTGATCTTAACAGAATGAAGAACCTCCTGTGTGATACCAACCGCATCTAAAATCTGTCTATCCTCCAGAAAGCCAAATTGCTCCACAGAAATCCATCTGGAAAGATATGGCTTAATTCTATTGGCGATAATCTTGGAAATTATTTTGTAGACTAAATTGCATAACGCAATAGGTATAAAATCATTGAAGGATTTTGGATTATTATTTTTTGGAATAAGAGTAGTAAAGGTCGCATTAAGACCACCTGCAATCCATCCTCCAGAACGACTAAACTCCACCATTTCCAATAAGTCCTTGCTCATATGTCCCAGAAGGTGGTAAAAATATCAATCGACCAACCGTCCGGACCTGGGCTTTTTTTATTTTTTGAAAGCTTTCAGCACCCCTGCTAATTCTTCCAGCGTGACAGGTCTGCCAATTTCAATTCCTTCCTTGACATTAAAAAAGGATGGAAATCATTATAGAACATTTAATTGAGCAACAATATTGGAGGATTTAGGATCCTCAAAGTGTGAACTGAAATGTTTAAAGACATCCTCTCCAATTTTCTTTTGATCCTTAATTTGTATACCCTGGCTATCATTAATTTCCCAAATAGTGTTAATATTTCTCCTGTGAGAAGCAAAATTATGGAAAAATCGAGTATTATTGTCACCAAGTTCTACCCAAAGAGAACGACTTTTTAGCCTCCACATACGTTCTTCATTCTTCAAAATATCATTCAGTTTTGTCTGCAGCTGTTGAAGCTCCAATTTATCTTCTTCTGACAAGAGATCGCCTGAATGTAACATGAGAAGTTGATTGATCTGCCCTTTGATAATAGTTTGATCTTGACGATCCCTTAGCTTCTTCAACTTTTCCCATATTTTAGTTTTCTCCTTTAATCCCTTTAGTTTGTATAATAGTGAGTCAACCAGGTTATAACCCGTGGGAATCACAACTTGAGACCAAAAAGTTCTGACCAGCATACCAAATTCTTAATCCTTTAACCAGGAGCTGTTGAATCTAAAAGGTTTCAGGAATTTATGTTGAAGATCATCAAACTGCAAAATAATGGCTTGGTGGTCTGAAATGTTAGAGTGTTCTGTCCAAGTCCTGTATCTGACAAGTAAATTAGACAAATTTTCTACAATAAGAAACCAATCCAATATTTTGCTCACACAACCAGAACCCATACGCTTATTGCTCCAGGTACACCCCAACTTTCTAGGCATGAAATCAATCAGATGTGTTCTCTGAAAAAAGGCTAATAAAGAAATCATCCAATTCATCAATCAGAATCGATGAACCCCAAACCTCGGCCACAGAAACCGTCATGTTGAGGTCACCTGCCACGATCAGTTTTGTAATATTGAGTAAACCAAAAATCTCGAAAGTTCTCCAGTAGGACTCCCTATCTCTGTAAGGAGCATAAATATTCAGTATGGCCAGCTCAATTTTACTATTAAGAAAACGACCTTTCATAAGAAGACCCCCCAGGGTTTTAAAGGTTTTAAAGGATGAAGTTGCAAGGTTTCAACCAGATAAAATACCTCCCGAATTTCCACAAGAATCAATGGCACTGGAATGCCATCCCGACTAGTGTCTAGTGAAGAATTCAATTGCTTGAGCCACTACGCAGAGGGTTTCTTGAATTAAAAAGCAATCAAGACTAGTAGGTTTGATAAAATTGACCAGGGCCCTAGTCTTCGTAACCTCGCCAATTCCCCGAATATTAAAAGACCTAATTGACATTAGGAATCCAACTATGGGGACGACACTGCTCTAAGGATCCCAATGGAGGAAGGAGAAATAGAAATGGAATCATCACATGCTTGATCAAGTCGCACAGACAGAGGAATAAAAGTATCCCCAATGTCCTTCTGTTTAACTTTCTTCTTTTTGTGGATTGTCACATTCTGACATCGAATTGACGGAATAACCAACTCATCCGAAGGGGGAGGATTAACAACATAAATTTATAATGTCGAGCCATCGATACTTTTCATCTTAAGCAGTGATTCAGGAAAATTAGGCAATTTAGATACCCCTTGTAAACTAGTGGGAGCCAAGTCAAAAAAAGTAGTTATACCGTCCCCAATTGTTTGACAATTCTTAACTTCTAAAGAAGACAACACAGCAGGAAGAGAATAAATGTCAGGAGGTGATACACTGGATTCCCCAGGACAAAAAACCAGATTTTGACCTACAATAGGAAGATCCTTAACCAGTGTAGGAGAAATAGGGTTTGTAACTGTGGGTTCATTAACCAGAATAGCATTATCCGCAGAGTTTAAATATTTTAAAAGACTTCTAGCTAAGGGCTTAGTGTTAGAAAGATGAATATCCACGACTCTCTCCATAGATAGATAAAAATCCAGTTCCCCTTTAGTAATTCCCTCATAAACAAAGGGTTCGTCTTGAGACATACCTGGAATTCCGTCGGCATCCCGCAGTGGCTTAGGAGTGGAGTCCATGCGTCCCGGAGGAGAAGTTGACTTTGCCTCATAATATTTCCCCAACAAAGGGCACTTTTTCTTCACATGTCCCATGCTTCTGCAGTGAAAACAATGGAAAGGGAAATTTTTGTAATCAATTTTTTGCTTATACACCTTGTTCCTTGCTAAGATATCCACTGATGCCAGTAATCCATTCGTCACATCGAATTCAACCAAAATGGACGCCATCTTCTTGCTTATACCAAAAATTAAGTTTTTATCAAGTCTGATCAATTTCCCCAAATAATTACCCAATCCTTCAAAAACAGTGGGTGTCCAAAGCTCGAAAGGAAACCCGAGCAAAAGAACCCAAAGATGACGAAGCCTCATCTATTCAGTTGCAGGATTAAAATTGATGTGCCACCATTTTAAAATCAAAGAGCCATCCTTTAGTAACCATGTTTGGTTCAGAATTGTCTGAACGAAATCTTCACCAGGGAGAATAAAAGCTACCCAGCCTCGAGATAACAGGCTTGTGCGCGGAGGTAAACCTGTAATGGGAATCCAGTTCAAATTTACCCATTCAACTAATTTAGATTGTGATAGTTTAGTGCCTTCAATCCTTCCCACAATGCATCAACGAGAGAGAATATCAATATGGTCCAGGTTTACCCCATCATCCAGGGTGAATTTAGTAGCTTCTGACTGGGCTTTGAAATTTTTATGTCTTCTTCTCTGTCTAGTTGCCTCACAAGAGATCCTAAAACTCGAAATATGGTCCCCAGAATGCCCTAAAATATCATAGGATAAACCCTTCTCTGCCGCCACATATGAATAGCTCCGGTGAAAACCCAGAGAATGTTGATCAGTTTTTTTTAAACCTCCATATGAAATAGAGGGTTCACGAAACTCCATATTCACTTAAGTGAAGTGGCGCATCTGAAAATGAAAAGGTAGCCAGGTTTCATCCACCAAAAACCCTAGACACCGCCAGAAAGGGAGATACCCAAATGGAAAAAGGTCAACCCTAGATAAAAATAGTAGAGATGAAAAAAAAGTGTGAAAAGGGAAAATGAGTAGGGTAAGAAAACTGCAGAAGTATGAAAAGCAACCCTGAGACAAAAATAATTAAAAAGTTCCCACTTTTTTATACCTTGGTTGGTACTAAGGCCAACCGGGACGGTTAGCCGAACTCCAAGGTGTCTTAGAGTACCCTCCTCATCCTACAGAAGGCCATCCCCGCCTCACGACCAGAAACCCTAGGCTCCAGTGCTCCATCTTCCTACCAGATCAATCCCTCCAAATTTGCTTCCAATTTAAGAGCTTTGTTGGGGCAACATAGTGCCTATGGAAATTTATAACATCATTTTCAATTGTGGCTACACCACTCCATGCCATAACAACCAATGTAAAGAGTTTCCAATGGGGGAAAGAATCAACAAAAAGCTTTTGAAGTGTTGAAACAAAAGATTAGTCAAGCATCAATTCTTGTATTGCCCAATTTACGTAAGCCTTTGAAGTGGAAACAAATGAAATTGGATATGTTATGGGAGAGGTTTTGATGCAAGGAGGTAAGTTGATATGCTATCATTCTGAAATGTTTATAATGGAGTCCTAAACTACCCAACATATGATAAGGAAATCTATCTTCAGTTCAAGTTGTTAATAAATTTGAAGCGCTATTTTATGGGAAAGGAGACCATCATCCACATTGATCACCAACTATTACAATATTTACAGGCCCAAATTAAGATTCAACAAATCATACACTAAAAGTGGATGGGGTTTTTATATCAGTTTCTTCTAATAACCAAATATAAGAAGGGCATCGGTAATAAGTTGGAAAACTTGCTTTCAAGGCCACCCACATCCAAAAACATAGCTTTGGAAACTCTTATGCATATGGAGCCTTTCACCCATTATGGATATAAAGAGGCATAAGCAAAAGATATGAGGATTTTAAATGTGTTTCAACATGTGTAAGTCCAAGTTCATGTAGAAGAAGCTGCCAATAAGGTTGACTATCATCAAGTCTTGGATGGGTTGCTACAAGCCAAATAAGCTCTGTGTTCCTAGAGTTGAAAGAGTGCAACTTACTAGAGAGGTTCACAACTCCAAAGTTAAAGCGAATTTTGTTGTTGGAAAGATAGTTTCCAACTTCTAGAGGTATGTGTATTGCCCTAAAATGAAAGAATATGTAGCTTGGTTCATTAGAGGATGCATACTTTATTGTAACAACAAGCCTTATAACAGAAAGCAAGGTTATACCATCCCTTACCTATGCCTACTAGACCATGGGAGAGCATATCCATGGATTTCATGGGTGGTTTACTAAGAACAATGAAGGGACGTGACTATCTATTCGTGGTAGTTGACATGTTTAGCAATATGTGCACTCTCATGCCTTATAAAAGGCCATTGAGGAACAAGATTTAACAAACATGATTTTGAAAAGGTCTGGATGCACTTTGGGATATCAAGGAGCATAATCTCAGATAGAGATATCATATTTATCAATGTGTTTCGAACTACACTTTGGGAAAATATGGGCACTAAGTTGAAGAGATCTACAAATTTACATCCACATATAGATGGGTAGACGGAAGTTATGAATAGAACATTGGTTTAGCTTTTGAGGGGTTATAATTGAAGGCTTCCAAGGACTTGGGATGAAAATTTGATTTACATTCAGTATTCTTATTATAGTGCAGTCCACACTTCTACCAGTACATCCTCTTTTCAAACTTGCTTTGGGTATTTGCTACTTTCACCCTTAGATGTTGTATATGGGCAGCAAGGAAGAGTGAGGAAAGATACCATAGGAGAAGCATTAAACATTGAAAATTTCGTCGATAAGATTAAGAAGATGCATTTGCAAGTACATAAGACATTGAAGAAGTCTCGGCCAACGTAGAAGCATCTGTCCCAATCCAACATCTGGTCCTAGTCCAGCAGGCCGTGCAATAGTCTTGAATAATTGGTTATTAAATTCATAGAAGGAAGTAGAAGTAGGAATGGAGGTAGCATATGAACTGTTCCAGCTTCCAAGGTTCCAGTTGGTGCAAATTCAAAGACACCTAAAAGAAGCGTCGTGGCACATGTGTACTACATGCAAATGCATAGAAAGAACTTGCACTGCATGTAGTGGTAGAACATGGTAAATCACACTCAAAACATTAAACATTTAATGTAGGTAACTAATGCTAACAACCTTGTTAGCATTATTCCAAAAAGTATAACATAGGTAAAGTACAATCAATTTAAAATATTTCAATGATTATAATTTTGAAACTACAAATTACCCTCTTTCCTTGAAATGAGGTCAAATAAGATGCCGAAGTTTTCGAATTGACGACATGACAATTTCATGTTTATGATTCATCAAAATAAAGTGTACACCCCAAACTTAACTTAAAACTTAGGCTATATGTGAAATAAGTGGCTTTGACTTGCATGCCTTCTTATTGAAAAAACAATAGGTTGTTCATAGAGTTCCTACAAGCTTGGAGGCAAGGACTAATAAACCAAATAAGAGAAAAAAGTGTGCATCATTTGCATCGTAAATCACGCTTTACATACTACTTGAAACTTCAATATAGGTAGGGCACCTTAAATTTTGAAAAATGTTAAAACGTATCACATCAAATATACATAATTTTGTAAGGTAAAGTCATTGCAATATGTTAATATAGCGAAGTGTTTTACTTTCCGAGATGTTGTAATTTTATGTGATGTAATGTTTTTTTTTATTTGCTAGTTTTTCTGTGATTTGTTGGACTAGCCTATGGTCTAAGAAACCGTGACCTAGGGGCATTTAAGAAGTCAATATCACCCAAGGATCGCACCCATATTGGGCCACACCAACCTTTAGCATGGTTGGATTTAAGTGTCTCCTCCGAACTACCTTGCGAGATTCTAACTCGGGTCACCATGTAGGACGAGGCCTATCGAAACCAAAATCTAGCAATATTTGACAACTTTATGTAACATAACGTTACCAAAAATATAAAATATTTTTAAAATTAGATGTCAACTTAAACAAACAAAAAATTAACATGGATAATGTTGATGTGGCAATTGTAACCCACATCACAAAAGTATATCATGTAAGCCCTATTATCCATCTTAAATTTAAAATTTTACAAAACTATAAAAAAATAATAACTAATATAAATCCACCTTAAATCAAGATCTACCAAGTTAAAAAAAAAAATCTCACCTAAAAAATTTGATCCCTCTATATCTATACTAATATTAATACAATCTGTGTGTGTGCACCACACACATGTATACATATATTTTTTTCCCAAGAAAAAATCATATTCATTGATCATAATGAGCAGAGAATACATTCCACAGGTACTAAACAACATGATTGAAAACTGAATATAAGTCATGTACTTGTTTTAATAGTTACATTGCAAACATGCTTTTCAAAAATAAACTGTGTGATTAAGTTCTATACTTGTCAAAACTTGGATCTAAAAACAAATTGTCCTGTCAAAAAATATCAAGTAATTTCCAGCTGATATCCTACCTGTCATTTCTTTTTGTGATCAGCTTGCACTTGCCTACTTCCAAAATGATTCCAGATTTAGATAGTTGATCTGCTAGCACATTTTGTTCCCTGTAAACATGAACAAAAGCCACCTTGCTGAAAAGTGTAACCAGAGTTTCCAGGTTGCTACCCAGATTCTGTAGAGAGTGATTGTTTAAATTGTTTTCATGTTTCATATGTTTAATCCACATCTCTGAATCCCCAAATTTTTGTAGAGAATCCACCAAATTCCCTTTAGCCAATTGTAAAAGGAATCTTAACTCTCATATATGTACACATATATGATGTGAATGAAAATAGAATAAATATAGATGAATCATCGTAACTATTTTTTGAGCTTCAAGAAGATCAAATTTCTAAAGATATAAACTTAGTTTTAAATTTTTGTCTATTAAAAAATTTGACACTTTACAAATTTGATATGTGCTAAGTTATAATATATTGTTTCATTTTAGAAATATGCTTTTTTAATATAGTAAATAAAAATAGAAATATGATTAGAAAATATATAAATATTCATTAAATTGATTAGATTAAAGGTCCCATTATCCTTAGATTATCAAAAACAAATTAATTGTTAATGCCAAATTATTCTTTATAGTTATTGGAGAATTTATTTTTATTCATTATTAATTTATTTATGCACATGTATAATCATAGCATTTTTTTTAAATGCAAAATATATATTTTAATTTTATTTAATATCTTGTATTATAAAAAAATTTTACATTTTTTAATTTTTTAATTTATTTATTTTATAAAAAGTTATATATTTTCATTTGTTTTTATATTATAAGTTTTTGACAATTTCTTTTAGTTTTTATTTTATTTTATAAAAATTAATATTTTTAAATGAAAAAGATTTTTATTATATTTTATTGATAAATAAATAATTGCAAACCTATCTAAATTCACAATTTTTCTAGAAGACCCAGCCATTTTCTTGAAAACATTAATGAAGGGACATAAAAAAACTTAACGAGGCGCAGAACGCCTCTAACATGACGTAAATTAAGCGGCGATCAGTAAAAAGTGAGATTTCTTCCTTCAAATTTGGGGTTACAAATTCAACTTTATTCAATTCTCTTAATCTATTCATGATATGGATAAAAATATTTTTATAGTATATTAGATAAAAATATATATATATAACAGATATAAACATTATAATATAATAATCGATTGACATTAGAAATACATTATAATAATAAATAAATTGGTTGACATTAGCAATACATTATAATAATCAATAAAGTGGTTGACATTGGAGATGCTTTGTGAGCAGAATTATTTTTTATATCAACCGTGACAAATTTGTTTTATGGTTGATACAAAATTATTATTTTTTATATCTATAAATTGGTTGACAATGGAGGTGCTGTGTAATCTTTATAGTTGATACCAAATTAATTTTTTTATATCTTTAAAGAGAATCTGTCTTAAGAGCATTTTTTTTTTTTTCACTGAAAAATATAACTTACTATTAATATACGAAATAGTAAATGTTTCCAACTGTCAGAACAAACAAACATCTCATCACTGCCCTGCAGTGCATATGTGTCATGTGAAAACATTTGGCCACAGTGCCAACAGCCACAAAGAAACCCATAATATGTTCCATATGTTCATACATAAAAAGCATGAACCCCTCCCGTAGGAGAAACAGGTTCATCGACCACCAGAAACCATCAAAGAGTCTCATCAAAATAACAAAGTTCTCAATAGTATCCAACAGCCATTGTTGCCAATATCCAGAAAAAGATATATGTCCAGTAAGAATATCAAAACATAAACAGATAATCCCATACAATATAGCCGCAAATAGGAGTATACAAAAAGTCCAACAAGGAGTTGGAAACAGCCCCTATGTGATATCTGCACATAGAAACTAACAGCGAACATAAGTATATCAGCTCATAAAGGAAAACTAAACAGCAGCATAATATAACTAATTAAGAAGAAAAGAGCCAAGAAAATCAAGACCAATGAAGATGATGTGAGCCCTGTGAAAATAATGAGTCCTCCCGCCAATCCTGCCACATGATGACCCCAAGCTCAGAGGAAAGAGCCTTTTTAGAGAGCATGTCCGCCACCATGTTAACCTCCCTGTACACATGATCGAAGTGTATGTGATGGAAATCCATCAATAACAACCGAACCGCATCCATCCAGTGCTTAAGTAACAAATTATTAAGAGAGGATTTGCCAGTCGCCCAGGAGATGATGGAAAGTGAGTCACCAAAAACCACAAGATGGGTGATATTCCCCAGGTGGGCCCAGAAAAGTAATAACCAAAGAGCACATAGCTCACTCCTGGTATTGGACCCACAGCCCAGATTTAGCCAGAGATGGATGGAGACAGTATTTGTAATGTGTATAACAGCCCCAGCACCGCCCCTCCCAGAACTGCTAACAGCAGCACCGTCAAAGAAGCCACACGGGTAGGTCAGCACCGGAGGGGCAAAACGAAAATTCCTATCCAGTTTAGCACGGCCCTGGCCCCGACCATGGATAGAGAGATATTCCTGATGTGCAGCAAGAGTTTTAAAGCCAATCCCAGCCAAGAAAGGGGCACTGTTCTCAAAAATATGCAGGTTCTGAGCCTTCCAAACCTCCCAAATCATAAAATAAGGAAGCTCTCTAACCCCGAAATCATGCTGGGCCCAATCAACAAGACAGTCACTAAGGGAGCTATAGTTCCAAGGAAATAATATGCCAGATTTGTTCGCAATAAAATACCAGAGTTCTTTAATGAAAGGACAGGAGGAGAAAAGATGTTCAACCGTCTCCCCCTCAGAGCAGCATAAGGTACACCAGCCCGGGCCACAAAAACCACGCCGGCAAAGGTTGTCCCATGTAAGTATCCGGTTATGCAGCGCTAACCAAATGAAGCATTTAATCTTGAGAGGCAAGACCAGTTTCCAAATAGTTTTATCCCACCAGCGTACCAGGATCTGTGACTCCGCAAATAATGCATCATATGCCATTGCCGCAGAGACCCTTCCGCCAGCCACGTCCCATGACCACACAAGCCTGTCAGCGCCATCAGAGAGCCGCAGATTGGATTGGTACAAAGACTTAATATATTCCTCCCATTCGAGCCTCAAAGAACCCGCAAGGCCCAACTGGGAAGCCGAGATCCATCGAGGGCGACCGTCCCCTCCCCAACCAGCAGCATGAGCTAAGGTGTAGTAACCATTAGCAAAGAGGAAAGTTCGCAGTTCCACCGATAGAGAGTGCCTCAATGGCCCCCCGATGAATGGATCAAGACCCAGTTTTATATCTCGCCCATTGCCAGGCATCCACGCAATCCAGTGCACAATAACTCTGTAAGCACCCAGCAAACCGTTCCAAATGTTTGAGACACCCACTGTTGCAGGGCGATTAATCCGAAACCATCTTGAAACCGGAATATTACGTAGATATTTGGCACGAATGACCCTTCCCCAGGTCGATTGATCAAAGAGTACACGCCAGAGGCTTTTTGCATGAAGGGCCATAACAAACATTTCAATATCCTTTATATTCCAACCACCCAGATGCCAGGGTCGGGCCAATACCTTCCATTTCATTAGATGTATTTTTTCCAAGTTTCCTCCACCTGACCAAAGGAAACTAAAAATCTTCCTTCTAATAAGATTCAGAATGGTTCGAGGAATTTTGCACAGGGAGAACCAATAAACACCTAAATTCTGCAGGACAGCTTTTACCAGGGTAAGCCTGCCGCCCAAAGAAAGATGCTTATAGCTCCAGTGTCCAAGCCTCAATTCAAATCTTCTAATGAGCCAGGACCAATCATTAATCAAGTAATTTGTAGGTTTGATGAAAAAACCCAAATATTTTGTACCAGCTTCGATATCTTTGAAGTTTAAAGGCAGAAAGTTGCAGATCGACAGCTGAACATCCTCAGCCAGGGAATGTTTCAAGAAGAATGATTTTATATAGCTGATAACCATGCCTGTTACCTTACAGAACAAATCAAGAATCTGTTTATATGTCACCCATTCGGCCAGAATTCCCATGCCAAAAAGCAAGACGTCATCCACAAACAAGGAGTGAGTGACAGATATATCCCGGGTTACTTTAATGCCAACAATCCTACCTTCTTGGCGAGCTTTAATAATGGACAGACTTAGCCCCTCAATGACCAAAAGAAACAGTAGTGGAGAAAGTGGACATCCCTGTCGGAGGCCCCGAGTTGCCTTGAAATAAGAGCATGAAAGAAGCGCAGGGAAGCAAATTGACTTTGGGCAAATGTCAACTCGCGCACAGGTCATGCTGGGCGTAATGGCGCAGGATCAAATCCGTTAGAGCCTCATCAATCTCATGCTGATTGCTGGGCGTGACGGAAGAGAATTGACTTATAGAAATGTCAAGTCGTACAGAATCTCTTAGAGCTTCATCGATCTTCGCCTTTGATGGATGGAGTGTTTTAAATATACACCGAGGATAGGGATTATTGTGTTGAATCATGTTTCTATGTGCAGAATGCAGGTAAGAAATTCTACAACAAACCTGAGTTAAGAGTACATGTATCTTTCAATTCAATGTCAATGTAATAAGAAAATGCTAAGTACTTCCTTGCAAAATAGTTACTGGAGATATGGATATTTTGTTTCCAATTCTAGTTTACGTGCTCGCTTACAAACTCTTCAATGTTACTAAAATTTACATCGTCAAATTGCTATTATATTGCTATACTGATTATCTAGGAGAAGTCACCCTAATATGGCTATTGTCATTACATCACGTATTGATACCAAAACCCAAATGTAACTCTATTTGAAAGCTTGTAGAAATAATGTTTATACTATTGAATTATCATTACATTTTGCATCTACAGAACTTAGACTATTCTAAAGTCTCACAATTATCATTTGATTAACAATATATGAAATATATAGTGGTTATAGTACTAATGTTGTAAATTAACATTTATTGTACATGCAAACTATACCTCTAGTCTTACTCTTATCAATCGATTTCAATATATAGCTATTGTGTGAAATATATTATGAATATAGTGCTATGCTATAACTACATTATACTTATGCGTAAATAAAATCCTAAACTCTATCTATGGTCTCCATTTATCAAATGATTAACAATATATATGGCTAATATATGAGACATATAAGCTTTATTCTATATGTCTATACACGAGCTATAGAAATGAAATGTAAACATTATATAGTGACTATGAATTCACATAATACGTTGGCATATAATACCATTGTTATGATGCCTAAAACAAATCTTTGAACTATATAAAAATGTGCACTTATGGATCTAATAATGCAATGAAACGATCCATAATATGCAACCCTAGCTTTTATTCTAAGTCTTGACATTGTATGATATTACCCTATGCAAACAAAATCGTCGTTGGTAAGGATTTGACAGGTATTAAATTTGATGTTGGAATGAATTGGCAGGTTGACAGTGTCCCGTCCAAGTATTAATGGTTCTGACCAAACTCCACGGTGGAATGTGCTGCTGTCAATGCACCCATGTGAAACTTGGTTGATAATACAACTATGAATCCGAGTTGTGCATGGTTAACATATCGATTCTCCTCCGAGCTGTATACGGTGTTGTCCCTTGGTATGTGATGTTGGCATCATCGTGGTTGTTACAATTAATGAGGTATAAATGTGATGGTTTCCCGACTCTCAACGTATCTGGTTGGCACCATATCGCTCGTCAATCTCACAAGATCTTGATCGCTGAAAGAGAAACCCTAAAACCTCGTCGTAAGTATTGATGGAGAGTCTCCCGGTCTTCATTTTCACGTTAGAGTTGGAGTTGTGAGGCCGACAGGCTGCTAACATGTAGGGTTTGAAAGAGTATTTTTCGGAAGGTTTCGATCCTGAGACCTGTGGGAAGAACCTGTTAGTTCAAGGTGTCATGAATACTGGAGAGCCGAGCCACCGGTGGTCCAGCGTGATTTTCCTTCCTTTGTACAGTTTTCACAAGGTGATACTATCATCGAAAGTTACAGGCGTCTTTCTCTTGTAATTATAATGCTGGTAATGTTTCCACACAAGACTTAACGTATTAATGTTTAAAGTCTTTCCTGAGATTTTATCCTCATTTAACCTCTTCAATACTGTGTGACAGATATAAAAATGTCAATGAAGTTGCAAGGTTTGCGGGCCTAGAGGAGAAGGAGTTGCTCGGCCACAGGGTAAGCCTCGGAGGTTCACTTCCTCGTAGGTACCCTAGGCACGATGTGGCCGAAGTTCTTTTGTTTAGAATGAGTTTGTTACTTTCAGAGTTTTGGCAAGGTTTCCCTGGCTGCGGTGATGATTGTTTTTAAATGATAAGAGCTTTGCTCAACAGGGGTTAGATCTTTACCCTATGAACCTCATGGTGTTTTTGCTAAGGTATTTACAAATGTATGAGGCTTGAAATTCTAAATTTTGGAAACAGTTGATAAAAGAATTCATAAGTTGTTTTAGTTTTCGAATTCATTTTTATCTAAAATGTAATCTTGTCTATAATGACACCATAAATATAAAAATGGTTGAAAGTCGAGGATTAAATTGCTTGGTTTGCAAAACTGTTGAAAGATGGTTCCTGAAATTCGTTATTGTTTTTAAATTAGTGATTTGGTAAAGTTTGGTCTTCGTCAATTTTTAAATGCCAATGCCATATGGTTCGATCTCGTTTAAAAGAGTTAAACCCAACCCTGTAGGTGTAGTTGGCAATCTTGCTTGTACTGAGCTTTTGAACCCGAAACTGGGCCTTAACCTGTGTATGAAATGGTTTTGACACTGTGTATGTTTCTAGTTAGGGTTGTAAGCTATTGTTAGTGTTTTGTTCGTAAACTCGACATGTATAAAAGATGGTATGTTATATATAATGTTGGTTAGGGTTTGGATAAACATGTCTGTTATAACTTCATAAATAAATGTCTAAATTTTTCCATGAATGGCTTGATGAGAATTTTATGAACTGTGTATTTAGAATCTAGGGTCTGTGATAACATAGGGTTTTGATGCTACTGTGCAAGTATTTGTATTTAATAAATGAAATCAAATATGATAGTTAGTGAAGAAATAATATGTGTTTAATTATAACAATTCTGTACAGGGAATAGTTTTACAGCTGTTATATTTCTTAGAATATAAATGCTTCAAAACATGGAATTTATAATATTGAAATGCATATGATTACTATCGGAAATAGATAGAGTTAAATGGGAAAATAGAGATCTGTGCAGAAATAAAATGTGTTTTTCTTTTATATAAAAATAGATTAATGCTATGCATCTGTTTATACTTATATTGTACTATTTCCTGCATTTTTAAAACATATGATTGAAATGACATAATTTAACAAAAACACTACTGTATTCATCTTTTCATTCAAATGGAATTCTACCTATCACTCATCTCTATTCATTTTTATTTTCTGTACTAGAGTACTATACAAATAACAGTATGGGAAAAATACATAAAAGAATTTAATCATTCCTTAAAATTACTTAATCATTCTTAAAACAAATCATCTTTAAATAAAAAAATAGAATAGTTTCTTCTGTATAACTGTAATTAATAATTCTACCATGCAGAAAACATTTAACTATAAACAAAAGTAAGAACAATAGAACTTAGTTGACTGTAGGAGAAACAAACAGCCCAAGGAACTTGTTTCACCCAACCTATTCCTGAAGACAACCAAGTTACTTGCCTTAGGACCCCTAAGCCTGTTCACTGAACCACCAGGAGGAAGATTCTGTAGAAGCCTTAATACATCAACTTGCAGTAGAATATAGATTATCAAGTCATCAAGACTCATCAGTCAAAGGGACCTGCACCAGTACCTTTGGATTTCCTTCTCAGTATAACTAGCAGACTCACAATTGCACTCTCACATAGCCTCCCTATTCGAATCTCTCAGTGATCACCTGATGCACTTGAGGAATATTTCTGCAGAAAATATTGTAGGAGCTGCCTGCTCAATTCGAATTGCCTTATCTAGGCTGCCTAGGCCTTTTAGTGGTTAACTGGTCATTAATGAGCTGACTGCTCTCTTCCACCCACTTGGGGGATAATGCCACAAATTTAGGGGTAGTTGTCCCATAACCAATAGCTAGTGGTGGAGTGCAAATGTTGCCACCTGTCCCATGCCTTCTAACAACTTACATTCCTCCTAGTGGGTCAGTGAACACTCATTTAACAGTTCCCTTGGGTGTTTGTCTCATATTTTAATTCATTAAATAATAATAATCAGTAATTACAATCATCATTGACCAAACTTGGTCATAATTACAAAACTTTGTAATTATAATTTAACATAAAGTATTTTGCAAATAAAATAATATTCTCAAAATTTGGGTAGGTGACATACACCCCCCCTTAAGTCTCAACATCGTCCTTGATGTTGTTTAATCATTCTCTGAGTGTTCCTGAAAAAGAGTTGGGTATGTTGCCCGCATACTACTCTCCAACTCCCAGGTTGCCTCTTCTGGGCTAAGGTGCTTCCATTGCACCTTTACCTGCCCAATGGTGCGATTCCGGAATAGAGTTTCCCTCCTTTCGAGGATACAGTCCGGTTCCACCTGAAAATCGCCATCTTGTACCACCTGTATATCATTCCAATTTACAACATGAGTAGAATCATGTACATACTTCTTTAAAAATGATATATGAAAAACATTATGTATCTTTAAATTTGGTGGCAAAGCCAGTTGGTATGCCACGGGTCCAACCCTTGACAAAATTTTGAAAGGACCACAATACTTGGGTGACAGCTTGGGACAGCTTCCCAATTTCAATGAACTCTTTTTCGGTCTTACCTTAAGAAAAACATGTTCACCAACCTGGAACTCTTTATGATTCCTTCTACGATCTGCTTGACTCTTTTGCCTATCTTGGGCAGCTTTAAGATTTCTTTGTACCCATTTCACAATTAGTTCTAATTCCTGCAACAATTCAAGTCCTAAAATAACTCTATTTATTGGGCATTCCAAGAAATAGGTGTATCACATTTCCTACCATAAAGAATTTCAAAAGGGCTAAGCCTGGATGATGCATGATAATGGTTATTATATGCAAATTATGCTATATGCAAGTAGTCCTCCCACTTACCAGGCTGGTCTTTAACATACATCCTAAGCATGTCTTCCAATACTTAATTCACCCTTTCTGTTTGTCTATCCGTTTGTGGATGAAATGTTGTGTTGAAGTTTAAGGTTGTATTCAACCCTTTAAACAAAGACCTTCAAAAGTTTCCAGTAAACTTAGAATCACAGTCTGAAATTATCCCTTTTGGTATCTCATGTAATCAAAAAATCTGTTTCATGAAGATTTCTGCAATGTCTGGAGCCTTATGAGTAGTCTTTACAGGTATAAAATGTGATGCCTTGCTGAATTTATCCACTAGCACCATGATAGAGTCATTTTGTTTCTGATTTTTGGGTAGTTCGGTAATAAAGTCTATGCTTATAACCTCCCATTTCCAGCTAGGTATAGGTAATGGCTGCAACAATCCAGCTGGATGTTGATGTTCAACCTTCACTTTTTGACAGTCCAAACACTTAGCTATGTATTATGCTACTTCATCTTTCATTCTGGGCCAATAGTACTATTTTCGTAACATAGTGATGGTTTTCTGATAACCTGGATGACCAAAATAATGGCTTTTGTGCATCTCGTCTAAAATCAGAATTTTTACTTTTGGTATGTTGGGTACATACAATCTATTTTTGTACAATAACAGTCAATTTTCCTTCAAAATGTAATCTTCCATAGAATTTTCAGAATTGTTATTTGCTGTCTTTTCTTGTAATTTTATGTATTCTTCATCCATTGCAATCCCTTCAAGGATCTGATTTTCTAAATCTGTTGAGTATGTACTGATGGCTGAAACAAAATTCAACTTTGCTTTACGACTTAATGCATCAGCAACCTTGTTCTCTTTCCCTTTAATATACTGAATTTCAAAATCATATTCACTTAGAAAAGTTAACCATCTAGCTTGTCTAGCGTTCAAATTTGTCTGATCTAATAAATACTTCAGGCCCATGTTATCTGTCAACAAGGTAAATTTTCTGCCAATAAGATGGTGACGCCACATTTTTAAAGCATAAATTACTACTAATAACTCTAAATCATAAGTAGAGTAGTTCTTCTCATGCATTTTCAGCTTTCTAGACTCGTATGCAACAGCATGTCCCTCTTGTGTTAGGACTCCACCGAGTCCGTCATTACATGCATTGGTGCATACTATAAAATCCTTATTAGGATCTGCTATCCTCATAATAGGTGTTGTAGTTAGTAATTCCTTTAGCTTCTTAAAACTGTTTGAACATTTATGATCCCACACAAACTTCTTCCCTTTCTTCTATAAGGAGGCTATGGGGTTTGTAATATTTGAAAAACCCTCTATAAATTTTCTATAATATCCAGTGATATCCATAAATGATCGTACATCTGACACATCCTTAGGAACCGGCCAATCATTAATGGCTTTTATCTTATCGAGGTCAACCAAGATTCCTTCCTTAGAAATTATGTGTCCTAAATACTTAATCTTATCCTTATGAAAGTCACATTTACTAAACTTAGCATATAACTGATGATCTCTCAGAACTTGTAAGATAATACGCAGATGTTCGTCATGTTCTTCTTTGATTTTAGAATACACTAGAATGTCATCTATGAACACAATAAAAAACTTATCCAAGTATTTGTGCGGAATATTGTTCATTAAACACATAAATACAGCCGGGGCATTAGTCAATCCAAATGGCATGACTACGAACTCATAATGTCCATATCGAGTTCTAAAGGCTATTTTAAAAATATATTCATCCTTCACATGAACTTGATGATATCCTAACCTTAAATCAATCTTTGAAAATATCATTACTCCATGCAGATGATCAAAAAGATCGTCTATGCGGGGCAACGGGTATCGATTCTTGATTGTCATCTTATTCAGTTAGCAATAATCTATACAAAGCCTTAGGGTGCCATCTTTCTTCTTAACAAATATAATAGGTGCTCCCCAAGGAGACACGCTGGGTCTTATATAGTTTTTATCAATCAATTCCTTCAACTGTGATTTCAACTCATTTAATTCCAGTATATTCATCCTATATGGAGCTTTAGAATTCGGTACTGCTCCTGGTATTAACTTGATGGTAAAATCTAGGTCTTCCTTAGGAGGTAATCCAGGAATCTCTTCAGGAAAAACATCTTGGAAATCTTTTAGGACGGGTATATATTATAGTTTTAGTTTGTCCCCTTTAGTAATCAACTCATCATTCACTACATTTACTGCAAACATTTGACATCCTTTTCTAACTGCTCTTTTTACTTGCATAGCTGAAATCTGTCTAAGTGATGTCTTTCTTGGAATACATTTTACTTCTACTATTTCTCCTTCATCATTTAAACATGTAGAAATTTTCTCATAACAATTCAAAATGACATGATGGGCTTCTAACTAGTCCATTCCAGTTATGATATCATAGGATCCTAAAGGTAAAACATTCAACTTGGTTTGTTTCTTTAACTGATTCATGGATAAAGCACAACTTTCAATAAAATTAGATACTTTCATTTTTGTTCTCGTTGCTAGTCTAACTAACCAGGATTTATTGAATTTTTTTGTTTTCAAATTAAAACTTTCTACAATATCTGGTGATATATAACTCAGGCTAGCACCTGGATCAATCAAAATAGTAACAAGATGGTTTTGTAGCATACATTCAATCTCTACCATAGACACTTGATGCTTTTCTTGCTTGTTGTCTAGTGCTGCATTAATTCTGGGCATCTCCCTTGCCAAGTCTCCAACAGTAGGTTCAGTCTGTATGGAATGAATATTTTTAGCTGTCCGCTTCCTCTTGGGGCATTCTGAAGCATAATGAGGACCTTGACACTCAAAACATTTGATAGGTACCTTTTGGTCATTAGTTCAGGTAGCATTGTGAGTATTTCTAGGAGTTGTAAAATTATGCTACTGATTATTTCTGGGATTATTTCCTTGAAAATTCTGATTCTGAAAATTTTTCTTTTGGAAACCAGAATTTTCACTAAACCTAAAATTTTTCTTTTTCAACTCAAAGTTGTTGGGTTTATGATTTTCCCAATTTGATATCCCTTCTGTTTTCCGATTAGTGTCATAACAGAAAGTTTCTTTCCTCATGGCCTCTTCTAAGGTCTTTGGATTGGCATACTCTATTCTGTCCTTGATGTTGAAAGGTAGACAACTCAAGTATCTTTGAATCTTCAGTTTTTCTTCCACGAGATATTGCACATACCTCAGTAAATTCAGAAATTTATCATTCATCTCTTTCTTTTTTTTCCAAGAAAAAAAAGCGTAATTCATTCATCTGTAGTGAACAAAATTACAATCTGTATGTTCACCATTATATAGTGAATTCATAAAATCATATGTTCCTATGATATCGCTGCTATATCTTTCATCAGTTTACATTTAGCATACTATGATGCCGTAGTGTATCAGCCCCGAAAGGCATATATCATACAAGTTTAAACTATCATTTTTGCTGGACCTTCTCTTCAAAAAACCGGTAGTAATGCTGCTGAGTTTTCATTAGCAGAATCTGTGAAGTCTGTCGAATCTGTAACAGTTAAAGTGCCTCTATGAAAGGCCGGTGGAAATAAGATCGAGTGCGTCCATCATGAAATTCTTGAATATGCCAAGTACCAAATACCCTCGTGAGCCCCTCCTTAGATGCGATGTCTGCATCCATGTTGTTGTTCCTGTATACATGCTGACAGGTTATATTGACAAAACGCAGGAGGATGATCTGGATGGATGTGAGAGTATTCGCCAGCCTCACATTTCTGCACTCTTGAATCTGATTGATCCAATTTACTACATTCATCGAATCCCCGTAGCATGTCAAAGAGTTGCAACCTTTTTCAAGTGCAAATATTAATAAGAACTTCAAACTCTGTAGCTCGGCATAGTTGTTGGAGCCCTCCCCAAGACCCAAAGAGATAGTGTAGGATAGCGATTCCGAGAGATGGATAACAGCCCCTCCCCCACATATATTATGTTGTGACGCCCCATCAAAAAACGCCCATGGCCGAGAGCGATCTATCTCCACCTCCAGGAATCTACGTTGATTGTCAGCCCTTATCTGAACAGGAAGAGACTTAAAAATGCCAATAGCTTGAGCAGCAATAATCCTAGGGAGACTTGGCTGATCGTTGAAGATACAATTGTTCCGTGCCACCCAAATCCCCCAGATAACAAGCAGAGGGAGATTCTGAAAAACTTTAACCGTGTTCCTGCGCCACCAAGCATCCCAAGCTGCCCCAACTGACACTCCTTCCCATTGGCAAGGATGCCCCACCAAAACAGAGCACTCCTTCCAGACAGCAACAGAAAATGTACAAGAAAGGAACAGGTGAGAAGCAGTCTCGAAATCCCGTTTGCAAAGCACACACCAGCTTGGCCCATGAAAGGACCTCTTCTGCAAAATATCCCATGTAGGAGCTCTGTTCTCGAGTACGCACCACATGAAAAGTTTTGATTTAGCAGGGCATTTTAATTTCCAGAGGGACTTCCACCACCAAACCACCTCCCTCGGTTCCTCCTCCGAGCTTAATAAAATATAGCCTGCCTTAGGGGTGTACTTGCCTTCCGGGTCAGCCTCCCAGACCAGAGAGTCCTCTACATCACTCAACAGTACATTGGTCACTTCCAGGTGTCGTATATAAACCTCCACGAAAGCCGCCTCCTGTTCCTGAAGCCCCAAGGAGTGAGCACTAAACCAACTCTGGCTCCATGACTCCACTGGTCTCGGGACCGCCAGCTGATTAAGTGTATAGATCCCTCTTCTGCCAAGAGCCTCAATAACCTGACCGGGGAGAATGTGATCATGTGAACACCCCATCCAAGGGTCCCTTCCAACCATCAGCTTCTCGCCATTCCCCACAAGCCAAGCGAGTTTGGATGCAATGAGGCCAAACGATTTTACTACAGCCTTCCAAATCGTCGATCCCCCCAAATGTGACTTCCGTGGATTCCGAATCCAGTCAACAATGCTTTCATCTGCCATATATTTCTGCTTGATAACCCTGGTCCAGAGACTAGTAGTCTTCACCAGCCTCCATCCCCCCTTGGCTTCCAAAGCCTTTGAAAACAAGAAGATATTCTTTATCCCCCAGCCCCCCAAACCCTTAGGGACTGCGAGTCTCTTCCAGTTAATCCAGGGGGTGACCTGAACGTCCTTCTTGCCGCTCCAAAGAAATCTAAAGCAGATCCTCCTAATGCTATCAAGAATGCCTGTAGGAATCCACGCTAATGACATCCAATATACAGGAATTGCTTCCAAAACGGCTTTGACCAAGACCAGTCTACCAGCTCGCGAAAGCCACCGATGGCTCCAGACCATCAAACGCTTCTCCACCTTCCCTATCAACTAGACCCAATCTCTCTTCAAATATAAATTTGCTTTAATCGTGAACCCAAGGTATTTCAATCCATCCTCAAGACCCGCAGTAATGAAGGGAAAGAAGCCAGTGAGTGCGGCCTCCTCTTCCGGTCTCAACAAGTGCATAGATAAGGTGGATTTCCTAGCATTAATCTCCATACCTGTAGCCTTAGAGAATAGTTCCAATATCTCCTTTAGAATACGAGTATCCCCTCTGCTACCTGAACAGAAGATTAAGACGTCATCCACAAAAAGCAAATGAGTAATAAACAGATTAGGAGCCACCGGAATCCCCTGAAAAATCCCATCCGCCTTTGCCCTGCTAATGGCCCTACTGAGACCTTCAGCAACCAACAGAAAGAGCAGCGGTGATAAGGGACAACCCTGACGTAGTCCCCTTTCAGCGTGGAAAAAATGCGAGGCCGCACCATTGATAAGGACAGAAAAGGAGACAGTAGTGATGCATGACATAACCCACCTAATAAAAGCAATACCAAACCCCAGATGAGTAAAAAGAAGACGGAGATACATCCAGCTCACCTTATCATAGGCCTTAGAGAGGTCAATTTTAAGAATGGCTCCCTTCAGGTTCATGGTCTTCAAGCTATGCATCCCTTCTTGAGCCACTCCAACAGCCTCATGAATTTGTCGACCCTCCAAAAACCCAAACTGTTCAGCAGATATATGTTGTGAGAGAATACCTTTTAATCTTCTGGCAATGACTTTTGAGATGATCTTATATATACAGTTGCACAGTGAGATTGGCCTAAAATCATGGAGGGTCAACGCATTATCAGACTTAGGAATGAGGGCAATAAATGTAGAATTGAAACTTGCCGGAATCAGCCCTGTATCTCTGGAGTCTTCTACAACAGCCAAAAGGTCATTCCCCAAAATCTCATAGAGATCCAGAAAAAAATCCATAGTCCACCCATCAGGGCCCGGGCTCTTGTCTTTATGAAACATTCATCTCTTTCATGTTCATAGTTCCCAGCTTTAAATCATAGGACTCTTTTGATTTTTCTTCATAGTATTGTTCAGATAAGAACTTCTTCTTGAAGTATCTTTTAAAAGTGCTCCAATTTACATCTTTGTCTTTGATGCCCTTCACTCTTTTGATGTCCTGCCACCAAATATCTACCTTCCCAATCAAGTTGTATATTGCCATCTTTGCCTTCAATGATTCTGAATAATCATAAATTTGGAAGTACTTCTTCATGCCGGAAAGCCATGCTTCTACTGTCTCTCCTTTTTCAGTTTCACCATTAGAGGTTGGGGGTTTGATTTTCTTGAACTCTCCAGAAATTTGTTCATACTGTTTGTGACTTTTTCTTTTGGGTTTGTAGTCTCCTTCGTTGTTATCACTTGAATAATTTCGTTTCTTTTTGTGTTTTTCAGTTTGACAGGTATTAAATTTGTTGTTGGAATGAACTGGCAGGTTGACAGTGTCCCGTCCAAGTATTAATGGTTCTGACCAAACTCCACATTGGAATGTGCTGCTGTCAATCCACGTAATCCACCCACGTGAAACTTGGTTGATAATACAACTATGAATCCGAGTTGTGCATGGTTAACATGTTGATTCTCCTCCAAGCTGTATACGGTGTTGTCCCTTGGTATGTGATGTTGGCATCATCGTGGTTGTTACAATTAATGAGGTATAAATGTGATGGTTGCCCGACTCTCAACATATCTGGTTGGCACCATCTCGCTCATCGATCTCACAAGATCTTGATCGTTGAAAGAGAAACCCTAAAACCTCGTTGTAAGTATTGATAGAGAGTCTCCTGGTCTTCATTTTCACGTTAGAGTTGGAGTTGTGAGGCCGACAGGCTGCTAACATGTAGGGTTTGAAATAGTATTTTTAGGAAGGTTTCGATCCTGAGACCTGTGGGAAGAACTTGCTAGTTCAAGGTGTCATGAATACTGGAGAGCCGAGCCACCGGTGGTCCAGAGTGATTTTCCTTCCTTTGTACAGTTTTCACAAGGTGATACTATCGTCGAAAGTTACAAGCGTCTTTCTATTATAGTTATAATGCTGGTAATGTTTCCACACCAATCTTAACGTATTAATGTTTAAAGTCTTTCGTGAGATTTGTATCCTCGTTTAACCTCTTCAATACTGTGTGACAAGTATAAAAATGTCGATGAAGTTGCAGGGTTTGCGGGCCTAGAGGAGAATGAGTTGCTTGGCCACCGGGTAAGCCTCGGAGGTTCACTTCCTCGTAGGTACCCTAGGCACAATGTGGCTGAAGTTCTTTTGTTTAGAATGAGTCTATTATTTTCAAATTTTTGGCAAGGTTTCCTTGGCCACGGTGATGATTGTTTTTAAATGATAAGAGCTTTGCTCAACAGGGGTTAGATCTTTACCCTGTGAACCTCATGGCGTTTTTGCTAAGGTGTTTACAAATGTATGAGGCTTGAAATTCTAAATTTTGGAAACAGTTGATAAAAGAATTCATAAGTTGTTTTAGTTTTCGAAATCGTTTTTATCTAAAATGTAATCTTGTCTATAATGACACCATAAATATAAAAATGGCTGAAAGTCGAGGATTAAATTGCTTGGTTCGCAAAACTATTGAAAGATGGTTCCTGAACTTCATTATTGTTTTTAAATTAGTGATTTGGTAAAGTTTGGTCTTCGTCAATTTTGAAATGGCAATGCCATATGGTTCGATCTCGTTTAAAAGAGTGAAACCCAACCCTGTAGGTGTAGTTGGCAATCTTGCTTGTACTGAGCTTTTGAACCCGAAACTGGGCCTTAACCTGTGTATGAAATGGTTTCGACACTATGTATGTTTCTAGTTAGGGTTGTAAGCTATTGTTAGACATTGATACGAAAATCGTACTATCAGCTAAACAATAAATAGTGTTTTTTTGGTAAACTCAACATCTATAAAAGATGGTATGTTATATATAATGTTGGTTAGGGTTTGGATAAACATGTCTGTTATAACTTCATAAATAAATGTCTAAAGTTTTCCACGAATGGCTTGATGAGAAGTTTATGAATTGTGTATTTAGAATCTAGGGGTTGTGATAACATAGGGTTTTGATGCTACTGTGCAGGTATTTGTATTTAATAAATGAAATCAAATGTGATAGTTAGTGAAGAAATAATGTGTTTACTTATAATAATTCTGTATAGGGAATAGTTTTACAGCTGTTATATTTCTTAGAATATAAATGCTTGAAAACATGGAATTTATAATATTGAAATGCATATGATTACTATCTGAAATAGATAGAGTTAAATGGGAAAATAGGGATCTATGCAGAAATAAAATGTGTTTTTCTTTTATACAAGAAATAGATGAATGTTATGCATCTGTTTATACTTATATTGTACTATTTCCTGCATTTTTAAAACATATGATTGAAATGACAGAATTTAACAAGAACACTAATGTATTCATCTTTTCATTCAAATGACATTATGCCTATCACTCATCTCTATTAATTTTGTTTTTCTGTACTAGAGTACTATATAGATAACAGTATGGGAAAAATACAGAAAAGAATTTAATCATTCATTAAAATTACTTAATCATTCTTAAAACAAATCATCTTTAAATCAGAAAATAGAATAGTTTCTTCTATATAACTGTAATTAATAATTCTACCATGCATAAAACATTTAACTGTAAACAAAAGTAAGAACAGTAGAACTTGGTTGACAGTAGGAGAAACAAACAGCCCAAGGAACATGTTCCACCCAACCTATTCCTGAAGACAGCCAATTTACTTGCCTTAGGACCCCCGAGCCTGTTCATTGAACCACCAGGAGGAAGATTCTGTAGAAGCCTTAGTACATCAACTTGCAGTAGAATATAGATTATCCAGTCATCAAGATTCAACAGTCAAAGGGACCTACACCAGCACCTCTGGATTTCCTTCTCAGTATAACTAGCAGACTCACAATTGCACTCTCACATAGCCTCCATATTCGAATTTCTCAATGATCAACTAATGCACTTGAGGAATATTTTTGCAGAAAATATTGTAGGAGCTGCCTGCTCAATTCGAATTGCCTTATCTAGGCTGCCTAGGCCTTTTAGTGGTTAACTGGTCATTAATGAGTTGACTGCTCTCTTCCACCCACCTGGGGGATAATGCCACAAATTTAAGGGTAGTTGTCCCATAACCAACAGCTAGTGGTGGAGTGCAAATGCTGCCATCTGTCCCATGCCTTCTAACAGCTTTCATTCCTCCTAGTGGGTCAGTGAACACTCATTTAACACTTCCCTTGGGTGTTTGTCTCCTATTTTAATTTATTACATAATAATAATCAGTAATTACAATCATCATTGACCAAACTTGGTCATAATTACAAAACTTTGTAATTATAATTTAACATAAAGTATTTTGCAAATAAAATAATATTCTCAAAATTTGGGTAGGTGACATGGTGAGACTCGATGGCTAACATCAAGGGAATTGGATTTGAGCAATCCGTTTGCACTTGAATGGGACACTTATGTTGAATATCTCTATCGGGTTGGTATCTTATTAAATATTATCGAAGACATAATTGTTTGGGCTTATAATAGAGTGGATGGCTCTGTAAATGCCAAATTGGCTTATGTCTCAATTATGGAAGTTGAATCAGAGGATTATTGTAAGTGGTGGACTAAGAAAGTTTGGAAAGAAAATTGTCCTTTAAAACTAAAATGTTTTATATGGCTTGTATTTCTAAAAAAAAAAAAAAAAAAAAAAAAAAAAAAAAAGATATTAACATGGGATACTTTACATAAGAGGGGTTTTATAGGGCCCGGATGGTGTTGTCTTTGAAAACAGGATCTAGAGAATATAGATCATCTTTATGGGAATTGTATCTTCTATAAAGAGGTATGGACAGAATTGAGAAGGTTCTATCATCATCTTGGATGCTGGGATTTTATCCCCTTTGAAGAAAATATGAAGCAGTTGTATTCTAGACAAAGTACTTATCAAGATTTGGTCTTGTTCATTATTTGGGAAGTATGGAAGGCTATAAATGGCCTTATATTCCAGAATTCTACTACCATTCGAGTTATGGTCAGCTTAAAATCTTATTCTACGTTTTTGGAATATCACCGAGTGGAATCTTTGAAAACTAGTAGATGGTTCTCTTTTCCTGAGGTTGTTACAGGTATGCCTCTTGGTTTTTTTGATGGTGCAGAACAAGGGAGATTCTGTGGTGTTGATATGGTATTACAGGTACATCAAAAGCATGTTTTCCACTTAATATTGGTAGCAGGAAAAGGCACAAACACTAGAGAGGAACTTATTGCTTTACGAGGTTTGCTCTAGTTTGTGAGAAAAAGAGGTTTCAGTCTTCTACAGGTTGTTGGTGACTCTAAATGTATTATTGATTGGGCTAGTGGAGTTTCATCGTTGCACTCTCTAGTACTAGATCATTGGACGATTAGAGTAAGAAATTTGATCTCTTTATTTGATCAAGTTATTTTCAGCCATATATATAGGAAATAAATGGTGATGCAGGTATGTTATCAAAAAATCTATTGGCATCATGGATGGGACATTATCTTTTGAGGAATACAGAGATGGTTGTCTTGTGGATTCTGGAAATATTATGTTCTTTTGAGTATATGGAGTCAGTGACAATATGTAGTTATTGAATATGTAAAATTTCTTTTATTTCTTTGTCTCTTACTAAATGGTCAATATGTGCTAAATTAAATTATCCATCACATTACATTATACTAAGAAGAATTATCGAATGTTGTGATCATATTATATTATTCCGGACCAAATGATCATATGCTAAAGTAATTCACTTTAGAGGTGATCAATCTCTAAAGGAGACTTAATAGCAATCTGGTGATCATCGTTAATAATATATCACACAACATTAAATGATTTTAACAATTAAAGCATGACCTTTATACGGGAGGTCCATCTCATGGATACCTTTATACGGAAGGTTCACCTCTATACGGGAGGTCCATCTCATGGATACCTTTATACGGAAGGTTCACATGATAATCATGACTTGATACACACAAGTTGGGAGCCTTGTCCAACAAGACTTTACAACATCGTTACTTTGATCATGAATTACCTATATATGGGAGGAATAACCTTTACATGGAAGGCAATCAAAGTTCTCACCTCTATACGGGAGGATCAATCTTGACTACATAAGATTGGTTTGGAGAATGTCTCCTCATGCTGTATATTTAACAAAGGATTGTTTAAAAGATTAGGAGTTGAAATCATCCTCCTATCAATTTTGATGTAAATTTTGACACAACGTTTTCTAATGTAAAGTTGTTCTTTTCCTGTGTGAAAAAAAAAACACCTATTATAATTAAACATTTGATTTCAACATGCTACTACTATAAAGGTTTTGCATCCAAGTGCCATTACTCAAGCATAGGGTATTCACCGATGGTGGGCGGGTAGTAAACGTTGTCCCTATGACTAGAAACAACCCATTCCACATTCCAAGTTGACCACGAAACTGGATAAGGGAAGAAAAGGAATGGGTTAGGCACAACAAAGTCAGTAAGGAAACAACAAGAAGACCTACATGCGCAACCACCCATCGCATGAGAAGAATGTGTGCAAAGGAACATTGCGTATATTTTTTTATTGTTTTATGTAATTGCAAATTGGAAAGCTAGCTAGCTCAAATTTTTTATGATTTCCATGGTCATATTGTAGCCTGCATGCACGGAGAAGAGTAATATGAGATGGAATGTCTCTGAAAGTAATAATGAGATAACATCATATATATTTTGCGGAGTAAACTATCGGAAAGAGTCATTCCTTATTATTACCTTTGTAAGCAGTAGATTATGGATTTCAAGAAAAAGAAGCATCAAAAGATTGCACATGACGCTCGACCAATGTAGAAGCATATGTCCCAATCCAACATCTAGTCCCAGTCCAGCAGCCTGTGCAGTGGTCTTAAATGATTGGTTATTAAATTCATAGAAGAAAGTAGAAGTAGGAATGGAGGTAGCATATGAATTGTTCTAGTTATGAGGTTCTTCCAACTAGTGCAAATTCAAAGACACCTAGAAGAAGTGTCGTGGCACATGCGTACTACATGCAAATACATAGAAGGAGCTTACACTACATGTAGTGATAGAACTTGGTAAATCACACTCGAAACTTTAAACATTTAATGTAGAGAACTAATGCTAACAATCTTGTTAGCATTATTCCAAAAAGTATAACATATGTAAAGTACAATCATTTTAAAATATTTCAATGATTATAGTTTTGAAACTACAAACTACCCCCTTTCCTCGAAATGAGGCCAAATGGACCTCGATGTTTTCGAATTGACGACATGACAGTTTCATGTTTGTGATTCGTCAAAATAAAGTGTACACCCCAAACTTAACTTAAAACATAGGCTATATGTGAAATAAGTTGCTTTGACTTGCATGCCATCTTATTGAAAAAAACAAGAAGTCGTTCATAGAGTTCCTACAAGGCAAGGACTAATAAAACAAATAAGAGCAAAAAGTGTGCACCATTTGCATCGTAAATCACGCTTTACATACTACTTGAAACTTCACTATTGGTAGGGCACGTTAAACTTTGAAAAATGTTAAAACGTATCACATCAAATATACATAATTTTGTAAGGTAAAATCATTACAATATGTTAATGTAGCGAAATTATATTATGAGATGTTGTAATTTTATATAATGTAATTTTTTTTTGTTTGCTAGTTTGTTTGTGACTTGTTGGATTAGCTTATGGTCTAAGAAATCGTGATCTAGGGGCATCTAAGCCGTTAAAATCATCCAAGGATCGCATCCAACCTGGGCCACACCAACCCTTAGCATGGCTGGATTTTAAGTGTCTCCTTCGAACTACCTTGCGGGATTCGAACTTGGGTGGTCATGCAGGATAAGGCCCATCAAAACCAAAAGCTAGCAAGATTTGACAACTTTATGTAACATGACGTTACCAAAAATATAAAATCTTTTTACAATTAGATTTCAACTTAAACAAACAAAAAATTAACATGGATAATGTTGATGTGGCAATTATAACCCACATCGCAAAAGTATATCATGTAAGCCCTATTGTCCATCTTCAATTAAAAATTTTACAAAACTATAAAAAATAATAACTAATATAAATCCACCTTAAATCAAGATCTACCAAGTTAAAAAAAAATCACACCTAAACATTTTGATCCCTCTATATCTATACTAATATTAATACAATATGTGTGTGTGCACCACACACATGTATACATATATTTTTTTCCTAAGAAAAAATCATATTCATTGATCATAATGAGCAGATAATACATTCCACAGGTGCTAAACAACACGATTGAAAACTGAATATAAGTCATGTACTTGTTTTAATAGTTACATTGCAAACATACTTTTCAAAAATAAACTGTGTGATTAAGTTCTATATTTGTCAAAACTTGGATCTAAAAACAAATTGTCCTGTCAAAAAATATCAAGTAATTTCCAGTTGATATCCTACCTGTCATTTCTTTTTGTGATCAGCTTGCACTTGCCTACTTCCAAAAGGATTCCATATTTAGATAGTTCATCTGCTAGCACATTTCGTTCCCTGTAAACATGAACAAAATCCACCTTGCTGAAAAGTGTAACTAGAGTTTCCAGGTTGCTACCCAAATTCTGTAAAGAATGATTGTTTAAATTGTTTTCATGTTTCATATGTTTAATCCACATCTCTGAATCCCCAATTTTTTGTAGAGAATCCACCAAATTCCCTTTAGCCAATTGTAAAAGGAATCTCAACACTCATATATGTACACATATATGATGTGAATGAAAATAGAATAAATATAGATGAATCATCATAACTATTTTTTGAGCTTCAAGAAGATCAAATTTCTAAAGATATAAACTTAGTTTTAAATTTTTGTCTATTAAAAAATTTGACACTTTACAAATTTGATATGTGCTAAGTTATAATATATTGTTTCATTTTAGAAATATGCTTTTTTAATATAGTAAATAAAAATAGAAATATGATTAGAAAATATATAAATATTCATTAAATTGATTATATTAAAGGTCCCATTATCCTTAGATTATCAAAAACAAATTAATCTCATTGTTAATACCAAATTATTCTTTATAGTTATTGGAGAATTTATTTTTATTCATTATTAATTTATTTATTCACATGTATAATCATAGCATTTTTTTTTAAATGCAAAATATATATTTTAATTATATTTAATATCTTGTATTATAATTTTTTTTAATTTTTTACATTTTTAATTTATTTATTTTTTAAAAAGTTATATATTTTCATTTGTTTTTATATTATAAGTTTTTGACAATTTCTTTTAGTTTTTATTTTATTTTATAAAAATTAATATTTTTAAATGAAAAAGATTTTTATTATATTTTATTGATAAATAAATAATTGCAAACCTATCTAAATTCACAATTTTTCTCGAAAACCCAGCCATTTTCTTGAAAACATTAATGAAGGGACATAAAAAAACTTAACGAGGCGCAGAACGCCTCTAACATGACGTAAATTAAGCGGCGATCAGTAAAAAGTGAGATTTCTTCCTTCAAATTTGGGGTTACAAATTCAACTTTATTCAATTCTCTTAATCTATTCATGATATGGATAAACATATTTATATAGTATATTAGATAAAAAAAAAAAAAATATATATATATATATATATATATATAACCAGAACATGTAGATATAAACATTATAATATAATAATCGATTGACATTAGAAATACATTATAATAATCAATAAATTGGTTGACATGAGCAATACATTATAATAATCAATAAAGTGGTTGACATTGGAGATGCTTTGTGAGCAGAATTATTTTTTATATCAACCGTGACAAATTTGTTTTATGGTTGATACCAAATTATTATTTTTTATATCTATAAATCGGTTGACAATGGAGGTGCTGTGTAATCTTTATAGTTGATACCAAATTAATTTTTTTTATATCTTTAAAGAGAATCTGTCTTAAGAACATGAAAGAAGCGCAGGGAAGCAAATTGACTTTGGGCAAATGTCAACTCGTCCACAGGTCATGCTGGGCGTAATGGCGCAGGATCAAATCCGTTAGAGCCTCATCAATCTCATGCTGATTGCTGGGCGTGACGGAAGAGAATTGACTTATAGAAATGTCAACTCGTACAGAATCTCTTAGAGCTTCATCGATCTTCGCCTTTGATGGATGGAGTGTTTTAAATATACACCGAGGATAGGATTATTGTGTGGGGTTATAGTAATCAAACTTGAAGAGAGTGCAAATTTTTAAATTTGAATAAAAATAAAGCGTAATTTTCATTATAGAGTAATCAAATTACATATTGTAGAAAGCTTTTGTAAGCTTTTTTGTTGTATAAAAAAATATAGCAGTTATGATGAGTCAAGTTCCAAATATATGTATTAATAAAAGTATCGAGGGCCCCTAGAGGCCCCTCAAAGTGGCAAAAATAATAGTATCCCGAGTCTCCAAAAAAAACAGTTTAAACAAGTGGTTCCATTCTTTCTATGAAGGGTCGATGAAAGAACTCATAAGCATGTCCAGATTCAGTCGCCGCTATCTTCCACTGTCCAAAAGGTAAAGTAAGGCCTATCTTAGAGAGGTTGTCCGCTGTTGAGTTGCGCTCCCTATAGACATGGCGACAAGAGACCGTTTCAAAACCCTCTTAAGTCTCAAAACATCATCCAAAATGGTGCTCAAGTAAAGATTTTGACAACGTTGTATGCTATTGACCCAGTTTATGACATTCGTGGAGTCACCAAAGATTTGAATGTGTCTGCAGTTTTTCTCCAGAGCAAAGCAAAGGAGTAACTTTAACGCAAAGAGCTCGGCAAAATTGTTGCTACCCGGGCCAAGTCCCATCTGAATATGAAAGAAAGTAGAGTAGGAGAGGTGTAATACTGCTCCCCCCCGCAGAGTTGGTCATTTGTAGCCCCATCGAAGTATGCCCATGGAAGGGAGGGGTCAAAAGTTTCAATGATGATGGTGCGGATAGGGGGAGTATGTTTCACTTGTGGAAAATATGATAGTATATCAGCACTTTGAGCAACTACAAGGTCCAAAACAAGCAGCTTATCCAGGAAAAAGGCTTTATTTCGAGCCAACCAGGTGCCCCAAATAACAAGTAGAGGAAGTGCGCGGAAGTGGAGAATGGCAGGAGAGTCAACCCAGTGTCTCCAAGCATGTTCCAACAAGTTTCCCGTCCAATGTGTATCAAGTTTTAAAGCAGTGCGCAGCAGAGTCCAAATCTGAGAGATGAAAGGGCAAGTAATAAAAAGATGATAGAGTTTCTGAGGCCTGTTTGCATAAGGGGCACCACCTAGGACCCTCAATCCTCCAGCTGCACATCCGTTCCCAAATCAGAACTTTATTTGATAACGCACACCACATGAAGATTCTGGATTTTAGGGGGCATTTTGAGTGCTAAATAGTTTTTCACCACCATAGTGGTTCCCCTCCTTCCAGTTCACCAGCCAACAGCTTATAGCGCAGTTTAGGAGTGTAGAGCCCGAGCGGAGAAGATGCCCAAATAAAGGAATCCCTGTTATCGGTGAGTCTGACATGTGAGGATCTGAGCGATATGAGGAACTCATTTCAGATGTCCCATTGAGCCACATGCAATCCAAGAGAGTCAAGGCCCAGCCAACCCTAGTGCATAATGGTAGTAGATTCCAAATCAACAATCTATGAGAGGTGAAAGATGCCACGGTCATGTAGGGAGGAAACCATATTCAGTGGGAGGATATGTTGATTGTTGCACACCAACCATGGGTCAATACCGATGCGTACCTGTGAGCCATCCCCAACTTTCCATGCCAGATTTGATTTAATAATGTGGAAGGTCGAGAGGACCGCTTTCCAAATTACAGAGATGCACGAAGTAGCGCGAACAGGGCTCTGAATCCAGTTTGTAAGTGAGGACGAAGAGATGTATTTCTGAGTAACCACCTTGGTCCACAAATTTTCAGACGTTAAGAGCCACCAACCTGCCTTAGCAACCAAGGATTTAGCAAAGAGATGTATGTTTTTGAGACCCCAGCTTCCTAGAGATTTTGGCTTTGCTAAATTTTTCCATTTGACCCAAGGGGAAATTGATTTCTCTGCTTTTCCGGTCCATAGGAATCTTACGCACAGTTTCCTAGACTTTTCCAAAATGGTTTTTGGAATCCAGGCGAGGGACATCTAGTAGACCGGAATAGCTTCTAGGATGGATTTGATGAGTATAAGATGACCGGCCCTGGAGAGCCATCTATGGCTCCAAGCTGAGAGTCGCTTCTCAAATTTTGCAAGTAGCCATCCCCAGTCAGAAATCATGTAGTTGTTTGGCTTTAGAATGAAACCCAGGTATTTGAGGCCCGCGTCTAGCACAATAAGAGTAAAAGGAAAAAGTGTCGAATAGTGTCGAGTTTCCCGATCGTCCAAAAGGGACAAAGAGAGGGAGGATTTTTGAATGTTGATCTCCATGCCTGTAGCCCTACTAAAGAGAGCAAGTATGTGTGACAGTGTATCTACATCCCTCACAGAACCATTACAAAAGAGTAGAATATCATCGACCAAGAGAAGGTGAGTTAAAAATAGGTTGTGAGCAATACCGATACCTTTGAGAGTTCCTCTACACTTTGCATCCAATATGGCCCTACTGAGGCCTTCTGCAACCAGTAGAAAGAGAAGGGGTGAGAGAGGACATCCCTATCACAACCCCCTGCCTGCATGAAAAAATGGAGAGGTAGAGCCATTTATGAGCAGAGCAAATGAAGTCATAGTAATGCAGCTCATAATCCACTTGATGAAAGAGTAGTCAAAACCTAGGCGGGTCATTAGCATCCGGAGGTAAAGCCAACTAACCTTATCAAAAGCCTTTGAGAGGTCAATTTTGATAACAACTCCTTTTAAATTTTGGACCTTGATAGAGTGTAAGCATTCCTGTGCAACCCCAATGGCTTCATGAATTTGTCGACCTTCCAAGAAGCCAAACTGTTACATAGAGATGACCTTGGATAGTATCTTTTTTAGTCTGCGGGCTATGATTTTGGCCACCACTTTGTAAGTGATGTTCCAGAGTGAAATAGGTCGGAAGTCATTGTATGAAGACGAATTGTCAGACTTTGGGACTAGAGCAATAAAAATGGAATTCAAAGGAGGATGAACATGACCCCCAGAACGGGACTCCTCCACCAGCTGAAGTAGATCGGCTCCAACAGTCTCAAAATGAGCATGAAAAAATTCAATAGTCCACCCATCTGCGCCCGGGTTTTTGTCCTTTTGAAAACTGTGGAGGGTTTCCTTCAATTCATCCTCCGAGATCTCGTCCATTAATTCCACATTGTCCTTCGGTGTGATAAATCCAAGGAAAAATTGGGATAACTATATGATATCTGCTAGATTGGCCTGGTTATCCGCTTTGTAGAGGGAGGAGAAATGAGTAGTCCCCAAAGCTGCCAAACCGCTGAAAGATGATATGCTCTCATTATGTGAATTTTGAAGCTCCCAAATAGTATTTTTTAAGCTTACTACCATTTGCATAATTTTGAAAGAAAATTGTATTATCATTCCCACATTCGAGCCAGAGTGCCCGGCTCTTAAATCGCTAGATCTCCTCTTGCACTTGTAAAAGTTTTCGTCTGCAAGTTTCCAGGGAGCTTAAATGAGCAGCCGAGTCCTGGGTGATAAATACACCCCCATCAGAGTCCTGTACCAACTTGAGTTCCAATTCTACCTATGAGATCTCCTATTCATCCCTTTCCTTTTTGTGTTTAGCCCAATCCTTTATGCATATTTTTATCAGAGAAATATTTTGAACAAAATGTGTGGCAGCATGTGTCCCCGCAGCTGGACAGTAGGGTACCCAGTTTTCATGTATGATCTTAGTGAGCTCTTCCTCAAATAACCATGTCGTACATAGTTTGAAGGGTCCAGGAGGTTTTGTAGAATCACCCTTTAATTCCAAAAGAATTGGGAGGTGATCCGATATTCCTCCCGAATCCACCCATTGTCGAATGTTCAGAGGCTGCTCGAGGAGATTTTCAGACAGGAGAAAACGGTCCAGCCGTTTCCCAATCCTATTCATACCAGCTCTCTGATTATTCCAAGTGGGTTTGATCTTAACAGGGGAAAGATCAATAAGATTGTAGTCATGGAGATAGTGTGTAAAGTAATCAGCCATAGCGTCCGGGTGAGCCAAGGGGCCCCAGATCTCATGGTTGCCAAGAGTGAAATTTAAATTGCCACCGATGATCAGATTCGATAGGCGAAGAGAGGAAGATCTCTTCAAAGTGTCCCAGTAAGGATCCCTATCCACATAGGGTCCGTAAATATTTAGGATGTTGAAATGAGTGTTAAGAACCAAGTGATAGATTTCCACTCCCAGCAGAGAGGAAGCTCCCCGGGAGTTTAACAGTTTGACAGACTGTTTGTTCCATCCAATGGCCACACCCCCAGAGTGTCCTCGAGCGTCCAGAGCCCGAAAATCCATAAACTTGAAAAGAGAAGTAAATAAATTGGTGATGTCAACCTCAGAGCCCAAAGTTTCCTGTAGAAGTAGGATATCCAGCTGATGTGATGAGATCAGCCGCTTGAGTGCAAGTTTTTTTGGTTCACTTGCCAACCCCCTGTAGTTGAAGGAGAGAATTTTCATGTGGGGAGACCTACCAAGGCATCCGCTGCTCTAAGCGCCCCAAGAATGGATTGTTGCTTTCTGTCTGCAAGATCGACTAAAGCTCGGCTTTGTGCTGAAGAAAGGTGCAAAGGTCCACCTCTCCCCTTTCCACGGGGGTGAGGGTGGGAGTTTTTTCCAAGTCCCTGGTGTAGAGACATAGGGAGGGGGAAAATGGGAATGTCCCTAGAATGTAAATGAAAGTGAATCGAGAGTGTGGTCTCTCGATGTTGTGGATGGGGCAATAGTGGGGGGGATGAGTGGAGCAACAAGAGAAAGAGTAATGGGGGAGGGAGGAGGGGGGTAGGCAGTGAGGGAAGGAGGGTAAGAGGAAGCGGGAGTGCTGGAGACCGAGGTAGGGATGGAGCAGTGTGCCAATGGGGGTTCATGACCAACAAAACAAAGAGAAGTGTAAGAATCAACCAAATTTGAGAGTTGGGAGAGGGGAGGAGTCATACCCATCGTCGCAGGAGCCGAAGAGTGCCGAGGAGTAGTGGTCGTCAACTGCAGACCCGGTGAGGTTTCCAGTGTAGCAATCGGAGCCGAGGTGTCCAGTGTGCAATGAGCATTCTGCCCAGAAGTGTGTGTATCAGCAGGTGGTTCCTCTCTATGACCCAATTTCTGTGAGTCCTGGGAGGCCTCAAAAGTGTCGATTCCAATCGATCACTGTTTAGCCCTTTCCTGGCAAGTTGAGAAAGTGAGTTTACATTTTTTTGCAAGGTGGTTGTAAACATGGCAGTGATGGTAGTGGAAAGGGACACCCTCGTAGTCTAGAAACTGTTCATGAAAAGCTTGTCCCTAGATAATGTTGAAACTTTTATGCAACCCAGCTCTTAAGTTTAGTGAGACCAGAATCCGTGCAACCGAGAAACACTGGGTTTGAAGGAAAGACATGTCAGCGTCAAGAAAGACCCCCAGTTCGTTTCCAATGTCACGAAACGAGTTCCAGTTCCAGAATTCCCAAGGAAAGCCCGGGAGTCGAATCCAGACCGGTACAATGTCCAGTCTTTCAGATTCAACATCGAACATGAGCGTCCAGTTTTTCAGCAAAATGGGTGTATTTTCAAAGCTCTAGTGTTGATGAAGAATTTTGTCCACATCCTCCTTGTGGCGAAATTTGAAGGCAAACCAACCACGAGAAAGCACCATAATATCCGGTTTATATGGCAAGACAGTGTGCCAGTTTGAATCAACCCAACTATCCAACTGTGCCCTAGTAGGGTGTTTTCCCCTCGCTCGTCCCACCACCGCTAACTCCGCCATATCAACAGACTGTGCAACTGAGATGTTTTTTCCACAAACTAGGTTAAGAGGTGTATCCGTGGATTTTAGGCATCTCTCCTTTTTTTTGTGAGCGGCAGTTGCTTGAGTGCCCCGCGTACCAGAGGGGCTAATGTGTCCAGGACCAGTCAACAAGGGAAACCCAGTAGTGTGTTCGGGGGATAGCAGAAAAGAAGCGACAAAACCCTCCGAGCTCAGAGGAGAGAGATGGGCAGGGTCCGGAGTAAAAACCTAAGCGGAAGTTGTATGGAGCGGAGGGTTCCCTCCAGTGGCCAAGAAGTCAAAACAGGGACCAAACAGCAAGTCCCCCCAGTCCTCCGGTAGGGGTTCAGCAATGGTACTCGTTGAGTCGGTGAGCACCAGAGAAATGTGTACAGTCACAGAATGGGGGTCGAAAAGAGAGTAAGGGGATCCGCCAAGTGCTTGCTCCAAGGGTCGAACAATGAAAGTGGAGAAAGCGGTGGAGTCTAGGGATGCCGCGAAAGTTAAAACCTGAGGGCTTGTATCCCGCGCCGATGGAAACCCTAAATGGGGATGTGAAACCAGAGGGCAGCTGCTAGAAGACGGTGGTGCGGAAGACTCCATCGCATTCATAGGCGTCAGAGGATCCCACTTCGAGGCCAGTGGACGGCAGTTTGGCTGCGCGGTAAAAATATTTTTACCCTCGTATGGATCCTCGGAATAATCCACTTCCTCAAACCAACGGTCCCAATGCGTCACATGTGAGCTGCACAGGCTGGTGACAGCGACTGACGCCATACCCCAGTATGCAAAGGGATGGTACAGTAGGGGATGTTGACTGCAGCCCCATTCAAGGAACCCTAACCAGTGCTGAAACCCTCATCGCAACCTCTTTTTCCATCATTGTTCAAACTAAGTATATATATATATATATATATATATATATATATATTATTTTCACAATTATTAATTAAAAAAAATCTAATGAAAGGAACTCGACAATGGACAATAGTCATTGGTGTATTTTTGGTATGTGTTTGGTGAAGGGGAACACAAGATAAATTCCACCAAGATGGAGGCCATCCTCAAGTGGCCAACTCCTATAAATGTCACTATATTAGGAGTTTTGTTGGGGCAACATAGTGCCTAGGGAAATTTATAGCATCCTTTTCAATTGTGGCTACACCACTCCATGCCATAACAACCAGTGGAAAGAGTTTCCAATAGGGGAAAGAATCAACAATTTTTTTTCGAAGAGTTGAAACAAAAGTTTGGAGCACTATTTGATGGGCAATGAGACCATCATCCACATTGATCATCAACCATTGCAATATAGATATATAGGCGTAGACTAAGATTCAATAGACCATACACTACAAGTGGATGGGGCTTTTACATCAATTTCTTCTAATAATCAAATATAAAAAGGGCATCATTAATAATTTGGAAGACATGCTTTCAAGGCCACCCACATCCGAAATCACAACTTTGGAAACTCTTATGCATATGGAGCCTTTCACCCATGACACATATATAGAGGCATAAGCAAAATATACGAGGATTTTAATTGTGTTTCAGCATGTGTAAGGCCAAGTTCATGTAAAAGAAGTTGCCAATAAGGTTGAGTATCATCGAGTATTAGATGGGTTTCTCTACAAGCTAAACAAGCTTTGTGTTCCTAGAGGTGAAAGAGTGCAACTTACTAGATAGGTTCATACCTCCAAGGTTGTAGGGCATTTTGTTGTTGGAAAGATAGTTGCCAACTTATAGAGGTATGTGTATTGGCCTAAAATGCAAGAATATGTAGCTTGGTTTATTATAAGATGCATATGTATTGTACCATCAAGCCCTGTAACATAAAGTAGCATTTATACCATCCCTTACCTATGCCTTCTGGACCATGGGAGAGCATCTCCATGGATTTCATGGGTGGTTTACTAAAAACAACAAAGGGGCATGACTATCTATTTGTGGTAGTTGACATGTTTAGCAAGATGTGCACTCTCATGCCTTGTAAAAAGGCCATTCATGAACAAGATGCAACAAACATGTTTTCTGCAAAGGTTTGGATGGACTTTGGGATATCGATGAGCATCATCTCATATAGAGATACCATATTTCTCAATGTGTTTTGGACTACACTTTGGGAAAATATGGGCACTAAGTTGAAGAGATCCACAAATTTCCATCCACATATAGATGGGTAGATAGAAGTAGTGAATAGGACTTTGGTTTAGCAGCCTTTTGAGGGGTTACAATCGGAGGCATCCAAGGACTTAGGATGAAAATTAATAGCTTCATCTTCCGGAAGGTTCCTCCATTTGATAAGGTACACATTGACACTTCATGAACATAGGATTTTAGTTCTGACTTCTAAGATCCCTTTAGGTTCAAGTACTAAATTTCCTTATTTTCCTAAAAGTGGTAGTTTTGTCTGTATATGTGTTGTTGGACCCAAATGTTTCTTCATACATGATACATGGAAAACATCATGTAATATCCCCTTATTTGGAACATCTATGGCATAGGATACTTGGCCTGCCCTCCTCTAGATTCGGTAAGGACCATAAAACTTGGGCACAAGTTTATGGTTTTTGTAATTTTTGAGCAATTTCCTCTTATACGGTTGGAGTCAGATCACAAACACCTAGTCTCCTACCTCAAATTCACAACAATTCTCTTCGAATTATCTTGTTGCTTGATTCAATTCCTTTCCTACTCGAGATGAGTCTTAAGGATATGAAGGATTTCATAAGAAATAGTTAGGTAGTTTTTTACAACATGAGCCTTGAAATTGGTGACAAAATATTCTTTTATTGTTGGTGGTGGATTGCCATAAAAGGCCTCAAAGGGTTTCATTTTTTCCAAAGTGTGATATATAGTATTATGCCACCATTCTGCTAGATGTAGCCAATTGTGCCATTGCAACTAGAAATCATTCACAAAATTCCTTAGGTACCCTTCAAGGCATTTATTCACCACTTCGGTTTGTCATCTACTTGGGAATAGTATGAAGTGCTCATGGTTAAGGTAGTCCCAACTTGGTTGAACAACTCCTTCCATAAGTTGTTGTGAACTTTGGGTCCCTATCACTAACGATAACTTTGGGAAACCATGGATTCTATAGATATTTTTTATATTATTATTGGTGACTATACTAGCTTTAGCTCTTGATGAGATTCCAATGAAATGAGCATATTTGGTTAATTCATCTACAATTACAAATATGGAGAATGTGGTGAATATGAAGCTCTATGAGCCTTTGATGTTGGACCAAGAGATTGATGAGCAAGTCCTACCTACCATAGAAGACTTAGCTCCGGAAGCTAAGGAAAAGTTAGCGAAAGATATAATTTTACAAAAGAAGTCTAGGACAACTAGATGGGGGCAACATGAACTCTAGAAAATTGGGTTGAAAGGACAAATTCTAGGCAAGACCAAATGGTACCCTAGGGATAAGGTAGAGGAAAATTTACCTCAACCCAAGTACATTACAAAATGTGGGAATTCTTAAACTCTATGAGGTTTCCATGTTGAGACAAGAAATTGATGAGACAGTCCTACCTACCATGGAGGACTTAGCTCCAGAAACTAAGACATAGTTAGTGGAAGATACAATTTTACAAAAGAAGTCTTGGACAACCATATGGGGGAACTTGAATTTTGGTAGATTGGGTTGAAAGGACAACTTATAGGTAAGGCCAAATGGTACTCTAGGGGGAAGGTAGAGGAAAATGTTCCTCACCTCCTTCTGTACAATATTTTGGGGACCAAATGTCTCCCTAAATGGGGAGGTATGATCTATTTGTCTTGAATATAAATATATAATTATATATTTTTCATCTATTTTGGTACTTTTTGGGTAGAAAAATTAGAGGTATTGACTTGTGGAACCCATCTTATTAGTAGGTTCCACTTAGGTGATTTGGGGTTTGTATCCTTTTGGAGCTCATTTAAGGCCTCAAATGGTTGTTTTTGGGGTCAAAAACTTGTAAGCATAGCTTTTGGCCTCTTGATGTTGTTCTACACATCTAGAGCTTTCCATTGACATAAAAATAACCTCAATTGGAGTTTGTATGCATAATTTATGCCCTTCACATACTAACCTATCATGTTTGACCACCATGGTATCAAGTGGATGTCATGTTAGCTTCCATGATTCACACATGTGGAGCTAGTCAGGTGTGGACTTTCAAGAATATCAGAGTGGATCCAAAACCCTAACATTAATTGGGGGTTGAGGCATGCAAAAACCATAATCCTAACCCTATACTACTATCACGATATGTTAAATACCATGCTAATAGGGAAATAAGGGGTTCCATTCTATTTGTATTGTGATTGTTTCATAGTTGAGTAGAGCATTTTGGAATGAGATTTTGGTTTAAAACAAAGGAAGTAGGAGATCTTGTAGAAGCCATACTAGCCACAGTATCCATGGAAAATCCATAGCGAGTGCCCCTTTCTTTGTATTTGTATTTCCTAACCAGAAGAAAAGAGCAGAGCATATGCATCATTTTCTAGTTGGTTTTTTCCCAGATTGCAATTTCTAAAAGTACTCCTTGTGTTCATTGTGTGGGTGGTGTATCATTTGATTGCTTCTTTCATTTCATTTTTAGTTTATTTAAACATTAAACTAATATATTGGATCTGCAATCTAAATAAAACACTTCATAATAAGAGACTATAGAATATTAAAATATTTGTTGTGACGCTATTTCTAATAGAATATCCACGATAATTTACATATCACCAAAGGATTTTAATTGGGTCTACCCCAGTTGCAGTTAAGGATGAATACATTGGGCAATGAACTCACGGAGAATTGGAAATGGAGCATGTTGATTAGGAACTCGAGTCTCCATCAACCATCAAGCAAAAAGTCCTTAGTGAAAATATTATTTTCTAAATTACAGGTTTACTAATGTTATATGACATAGTTTCCATTCTATACAAAGATATACAAATATACACTATTATTTTCTTGGTTTAAATTTTAATTAGAGTTTAAAAAATACTTTTATAAAATAACTCTTATAAATATAACAACTTTGTGATACAAATTATATTCATTTCAAATAAAAAAATAAAATAATAAAAATATTTTAATATAAAATTTACTGAAATAAAAATAAAATTTATATTTATAAAAACCTAATATTTTAAATTTAATATATTAAAAAACTATTTTTTTACATCCCATTCAATACTTTTCAAATTAAAAACATACAAAAGTTTAAACAAATACATTCTATAAAATGTGCATCATTACTTGAAACTTCGCTATAGGGTAGGCCCTTTAAATCTTGAAAAATGTTAAAACGTATCACATCAAATATACATAATTTTGTAAGGTAAAGTCATTGCGATATGTTAATGCAGCGAGGTTTATACTCCAAGTTATTGTAATTTTATGTAATGTTATTAAAAGTAATTTTTTTTGTTTTAAAGTCAGATGATGCAGCGAGGTGTTTTATATTTCAAGTTATTGTCATTTTATTTAATATATATATATATATATATATATATATATATATATATATATATATATATTAAGTTAGATGTAAATTTTAAAAAATAATATGGATAATATTGATATGATAATTATAACTCATAGGTTGGTTTTTCTATGGATCTTTAATTTAAACTTTATAAAAACTCTAAAAATAAAATTGGTATAAAATCCATTTTATATTAAGTTATATGTAAATTTTAAAAAATAATATGGATAATATTGATATGATAATTATAACTCATATGTTGGTTTTTCTATGGATCTTTAATTTAAAGTTTATAAAAACTATAAAAATAAAATTGATATAAAATCCATTTTAAATAAAATGTTAATAAGAAAATTTATATCTATAAAATTTAATTAAATAAAAATAAAAATCTTTAAAAATACAAACTTAATCTTAACATTTTGCCCATAAATATATTTTGCACATACACTAATTTATAATTTTTTGTTTTATTTTAAAAATGTGAAAATATTTTAGCATTATTTTTCGTGTAAAATAATTTTTTAATTGTATTTAATATTTTGTTTTTATATTATAATTTATTTGATAATTTTTTTTTTAAATTTTATAAAAGTTATATATTTTAAAAGTTTTTAATTATATTTTATTAGTAAATAAAAAAATTATAAACCATATATATATATATTCACAATTTTTTCTTAAAAATTCAGTTATTTCTTGAAAACATCAATGCTAGAAGATAATAATGTTAATGCAAATTTCACTTAGCTTTTTTTTTTTATGGATGATGATGATGGTTAAAACATTATTTAGATTTAGATTATTTTAGAATTTTATTTCTATACTCAAAAAACTTGAAAACATTTCTAAATTATTATAGTTTTGTTAAATTAAAATATTATAAAGATCATTATTATAACAGTATTTTAAAATTGAAATGAAATGTATAGACAGGACCAATACTCATCTCTGATGTATATTTGTAAAAACAGAGTGAAAAAATAAACTTGATAATCAATGTTGAACCTCTTCTCCGGGGAATGCTAAGACCATGAATTATAATGAATTTTGATGTGAGATTACAAGTAAAAGTCAACATTTTCTGTAGGGAGTACTCATACACAGTAATAAAGGCTTCCCTTGCTCTCAAGATCTGAGAAAACAGAGTGTCAAGCCAGCTGAAATGGGTTGGAATAAAATTGCAGCCAGATGCATAGGCTCTGCCACTGTAGAATAGAAGACCCGTAGTCTTCAGCTTGAGAAAATAATGGTTCCTATTTGTAAAACAAAAGGAGGAGCAACAATCCTCTGCCGTTTGAGTGTAGATGAACATCTTCCTGTGAGAGCCACAAGAAAGTAAAAGGGGAATTGTCCTGCTCCACGAGTCAGTGTCACAATGAGAATCCTTGTTCATTTGCTTAGCTTGCTCAACTGTTAGGGCTGAAGAGAGCTGTCCAACAACACTGTTACAGAGATGTAACTCCAAGGTTGAATCTTGGGCGTAATTATTGGACTTTGAGATTGAATTCCGGTCCTTATCTTGCGGTTGGATAGATGAAACTGGAAGCACCTTGGAGGATGACGTATTGGTGAAGTCTGGGAAAGAGCCATCCAAAATTGGAGAAATTCTACTTTTGGGAGACCTCACAACAATCCATTCACCAGGGGGGCTTTCTAACCAATTAGGTTTCTTCTCTTCAATGCTGCCATTTTCACCTTCTGCTGCCAATTGCAGAATCCGATCTCGGGGCGAAGGAGCCTGGCACTGCTCAAATGCCTTCATACCTTGTCCTCCGCCACATTCACCTGCCTGCCTTACAGTGTGGAGATTACCAGACAAAACAAATATAGGACAGATGGGTACATTCCTAGGCAATGCGAGACAAATTTGGGATCCACCAGAAGAGCAGGGGGAATAGGGGGATTCCCCCTGCTCTGCACCATCAAAATCCAGAGGACTGGTTGGGGATTGAGGATGGTTGAGACTCCCAGCCTCTAGAACAAGGGTGTCCACATTGAGAAAAGGATGGCTCAGCAGTTGTTCACTGGTCCACCTTTCCCTGGGATCTCTTCTTAAGCATTTTTCGACGAAATCCCGGCCAAGAGACGAGAGCGAAGCAGGAAACTCAGGCAGCTCTTCTGTGCATCCAATCCTATACATTGCAGCTAAGGGATTGGAAACTTGGCTCCATGGATGTCTTCCAGAGGCCATCTCCAGCACAGTGCAGCCTAGAGACCAAATATCAGAAGCAGGTCCCTGCTCCATTTGGTTCACTACCTCTGGAGCCATCCACATAGGGGTCCCTCTCAATTGCAGGGTCTGCTGCCCCTCCCCCTCCTCATCAATCCTCCTGGCAGAACCAAAGTCAGCGAGCTTCACACCATTTGCACCCACAAGAACATTCTTCCCCTTGATATCACAGTGCACAATCCCCTGCTTGTGGAGATACTGGATCCCATGTAGGATGCCACATGTGTAGGCTCTGATGATCGACTCCTCAAGCCGACCCCCAAACTTATGCAGCAGGTCTCCGATGCTGCCACCTGGAACGTATTCCAGGAATAGATTGTACATCCACACACCATTCTCAATTCTGTAATCCTGCCCCAGGCAACTGACAACGTATGGAGAATCCAGAGACTGCAAAATCCTGTATTCATTCTGCAGAGAAGAAATAGAAGCTACCGTGGACTTGACAGCAAACAAATGACCATTGGACTTGCTAATGGCGAGGCTGACTGTACCAAAAGCTCCGGCTCCAAGAAGCTCACCTCGTACCCAATTTCCTCCTGATTTCATTCTATTCTGAGTGACCAAATTGCAGACAATTCTGAGTGCCCATGTAGTGGAAAATTCATGACATATATAGAGTGGTGAATTCTTATCGGCTTATGGCTTTTGTGGGGACATCAAAAGCGTTTGCGTGCAATATTTTGCTTGAATTACCTAAAAGGATATTTTTAATAAATTGGGCCAGGGGCGCGCCGCGCACTCCAGAGGCCTACAAGTTGATTTATTTAACAGCATGAAAGAGGCGGGCACGCGTGACGGAAGAAATTGACATTTTATAGACGTCAACTGGTATAGATGTCAACTCGTATATAAGTCATTTTTTTTTCAGCCAACTGGTATAGATGTCAACTCTTATATAAGTCATTTTTTTAAGCCAACTGGTATAGATTTCAATTGGTATAAAGATCGTTTTTTTTTTCAGTTTAAAAAACATATTATTGGTATTCATAAGTAAATCAAATATTACATGACATTTAAGTCTATAACAACTTAAAAATATTTATGTGTTTTTAGCATCCTTCTCAATAACTAATAAAGCTCCACCATTATGCCAATATGCCAATACAACAGTCCCTTACTTCAAACCTCATTGACAAAAATAAAAATAACAAGAAACAAAAAACTATAAGTCAAAAATCCTGACAGAGCCCTGCTCTGTAATCTGGTTATCCAGTAATTCTTACCAGTAAATGACACCCTCTTCGCCATTATATGCTTCTTTAGAAAGTTGGTCTGCCATTAAGTTGTGTTGTTGAAAAATATGATAAAAAAATAAAATTGAACCACTGAATTTCGATCCTTGTCCTTCTGCACCACTGGAAAAGAGCAATAACGTTTACAAAGTCATGCTGTAACTGGTACAGAAGTCATGCTGTGCGTAATGGGGCAGGGTCAATCCATTAGAGCCTCAAAGAGGCAGGCACGCGTGACGGAATAAAATTATTGACTTTATTTAAATGTCAACTCGTACAGAGCGCATGCTGTGTGCAATGCCAAAGTCAATCTCTTTGAGCCTCATCAAACATACACCTGTCACCGAGGATAGTGATCGTTGTGTGTAGGGCCAGGGGTGATCCAGCGATCAAATTTGAAAGATTATACGTTAATCTTTATTTTATTGGCAATAAAATATTGTAAAAATAATTATATTTTTGGCAATAAAATATTGTAAAAATAATTATATTTTAAGGCATTCATCTTAAATAAAGAGGTTATTAATTATATTTTAAAGCATACATTTTAAATAAATAGGTTATTATTAATTATATTTTAAAGCCTATATCTTAAACAAAAGCAATGAGGTGGCGATGTTCTGAAGTTGGCAACTATGATGCAGTTGCCAATGCCATATAAACCAGTGAAGTCAATTTTTTTTTAAATCAACTTTTTTTAAAATTTCAATTTACATTTGTCTATATTTTTTATAAGGTCATGTATCTAAATCATCTTACGCCATCATAACTTACATCTTGAGCAAAATAATTAATAAAACTGCCTCTCAAATCCTATTAACATTGAGCATTTGCTAATGTATGAAAATAAGACCATGGCAGCCAGCTTTCTCAACAACAAATAGCTGCAATCCAAGAAACATTTCAAAGGCGAAGAGAACTGCCAACAAATCTGTCGGGAAGAGTATAGACATTTTTTTTGGATATTAAACATTGTTTTCTATTATAATCGTTACAACATGAAAAAGAAACAAGGGAGTGTAACAAGTTTTTCTAAATATATCGTTGCAACAATCAAATTCTTGAAAACTATACCATTTAAAAGAGCAAAATTCGAAAAGCAGAAAACTGTTATGTATGCCTTTAAAAGTATCCAAACGTAGTTTTTTTTCCTGAATATGTATTTATATGTTTACATCAAAATCATGACAACAATGTTTGGCAATGTATAGGATGCATGGAGAGTTGCTATATACACCAACACAAAACTGTAGTAGTTGGCCATTCTGACTGTAAGGTCACATAAGTAGCAATTGTTAAACAAAATTTGGTGCTGTGCATCGAGGAGTGCTTTTTTTAAAATCCAAGGGATAAAAAACTAGTCAAAGAACTAGAAGCATGTGCATATATACATGTTCACTAGGTAAGACCATGACTATATCAAAAAACAATTTTTTTGTGAAGTTTTTTTCTTTTCTTTGTATGGAAGCCCGTGTCAATATGCATAAGTATTTTTCAGATCTTCAGGTCTGCTTTGCAAAATTTCAGCTGAAGCCATAATGGTCAATGTACTTGCAAGGGTCCTACAGTTTTCTTCCTGCACATTTGGAAAAAGGAAAATATTATGATCAAAAGCAAGGGACAATTGAAACAAAAACATGTCACAGAAAAGTTAAAGCTGAAGAGTAATTGCAATGACTGTAAAGACTGATAATTAGCAGACACGAAAAGTAGCCACACAAGTATATTGCAGGAGTTGGTTGTGTTGATCGATGCAGGAGATGAATGTTTGCAGGAGATGAATGTCTGCAATAGACTATTGAGTTTGTTCTTCATTTCCAGTCAATTCGGGATATATGTTTCAAACAAGTGGAAAATATGTTGTACTGTGGCAAGTGCAAGGGAAAAATACATGAAATTTGTGATTTTGGAAATTTGATTGGAGCATTTGCAAGTGCATAGAAAATAGTAAATCTGGAATGAAAACAAAGTTCAATGTTTCAAGAAACAATAGATCAAAAAACATATTAAAAATGCAGTTGACATAAACAATTTACATGTGTTTTTTTTAGGGTAACACATTGACAGGCTTAGATTAGTTTATGGATCCTCATTCGATGTTTTTATTTGGTGCAGCGACATTTTTTTTGGGGGGTGTGGGAAAAGACAAAGAAAAAATTCAAGACAAATATATGGCGACCAGAAAGTATGTCTGCAATTTGTATGGTTTTTTTACCTATAGTTATTTGAGAATAAGTTATGCAATCAAAAGCAGAAATCTGATTTCACTGGCTAGTTTTTTCTATATATAGAGGGATTTGCTGGTAAAGCTGTCTAGATCAATGGTTTTCCTGCATTGGCATAGGATGTTGGTTTTGCAAACACATGTGTTGTGAATATGTGGCTTATAGGGATGCACCAGGGCTAATTGAAATTGTTATGGCATTATGAAGGAATCTAGGGATGGAGCCTTGGAATTTACATTGTCGTGGTCTGCTTCCTGTCCAGGGAAACATGGGCTGGGATTTGGTCTTTCTTGTTTATGTTTTGGTTATTTAGACTTAAGCCAAGTATTTGTTGAATAAATGAAATGATTGCATATATGTTTATTGTTGGTTGCCAAATCCAGAGAACAAGTACTAAAGCATGGGCATCAACAGGTTTTTGTTAAAAAAAAATTGCAAAAAAAACATTGCGAAAGACAGATAAGTCGCATTGTTACATTTATTTCCATAGTTGGTTGCCTAGGACATAATACAAGATAGCACCAAAAGCCAAGCATTTGCAAAAATTGTCTGCAGTTGCCTTATACAGGTAAAGAATTAGGAAAATGTTCAAAATGTCAAGAAGCGAAGTGGCCATACTTAGTTGGCAATGATCAGACGACAGTCACAAGTGAGAGTAAGCATGTTTGCTATCTGCAGTTACAGTTAACATGATACAGGTGCATATTGAAATTGGAAGCAGAATTTGTAGCGATAAAAAAGATTAGGCTACAGGAGCATAGCAGGAAACATAAATATGCAGAGATGTTTAGGCATGTAGTGGATATATGTTTAACATACCTTTTGTTCAAAGTTTTTTAAAGTCAAGTACTCGGTTGTTCATTGCCAAAGTGAAAACTCCTTGCTGATTGAATCTGCGGAGATGGTAAATAGTTGATGAAACTGATTTACAATATTGTTCATATGACACAACTGCAACAAATGGGCAGTATTTTTTCAGCTGTATCCCTCGAAGAGTGCATTCGATAACCCCCTCATCTGTTTCCAACTTGCAATGTAAGATATGTTCAAATGTCATGCGAGTGTCATGGTTGCAAAACCAACAGTAGGTTGTGCTTTGAATCATAGGCAGTTTGCATTCTGAACATGTGCATTGGAAAGATAGTGCAAAATCATTTTTAATTTTGAGCTTTCCAAACATTTGTTACAGGTTTAAACATCATAAAACAACAAAAAAGTGACATTTAGCAGGGGTAAATAGAAGGTGCAAAGATAAATTGAAATTGCAGTATTGAGTGCAAGTGTGTGAATTGTGTTTTTGAAATTGTTATTTGAGATGCCATAGACGTGGCATTAATCTATGCCTCTAGTTGTAATCGTTGCCAGGGATTAGTAGGAATATGAAACTTGCATTGGGAAAGAATTTTTGGACATGTTGCAAGGACATGTTCTTTTTTTTTTATCGATTTGAACAAGGAAATCTATTGACTAGATCAATATATGCAACAATCAAATTTGGTTGGATGCAAGAGTTAATAGCAATTGAAAGTTGTCTATGCTGAAAGAGAAGTAAATAGGAAAATATAATATTGGTTAAGGTTGTGGAGAAAAGCAGAACCATGTTTAGGAATGAAATAAATTGAAATGTGAAAAAATTGAAGCTCGTTATCAGTATTATAAGCGAATTGCAAAAAGACCTTAACTATGTTTCTATAATTGGATTTTTTATGCCTATAATTTTGTAAATGTAGAATGAATGTAGAAAAGCAAATACTTTTTTCATAATACTAGTTCAGATTGAATAGGAAAAGCCATTTTTCGATAGCCTACCTGTGTTTTTGCTTCAATTACTGGCAGCAAACTCTGAATTGCAAATTCATCATTCAGAGGATCAATAAATGTTGCCTGGGAAGTCCTCATCAGGTGGCTGCCTTTTGGACCTGGACTGATCATGTTTTTGATTAAATAAAGAGGAGGTTTGTCCTATGCAAGTTGTTGTTGAACGCGCAGAAATAAATTTTTATAGTTTTCATTGACTTGAAACTGTAAAGGTGGGAAAATGAAACAATAAGATAGCAGAAAGCAAGTTCGATGAACATAAGCAAATCCCGGAAAAGGGAATGCTAGTGTGTTTAAGGTGCAAAAAATAGAAGGAAAGGATTTGTTTTCTTTTGTTTTGGCAGAAAGTTCACTAGAAGTAAACAATATCTTTATGTATGCAATCATTTTTTATAAGTAGGGAATGAGCAGTGTACATTGGCATAGTCATTTGCAGTTTCACCATCTATGATGTAGAAATCCAACTGCTTGTTGATGTATTGACAGCTGACCACCATTATTGCAGCAGTACCAACAGCATATGTTTCGTCCGACGACACCAGCTCTGAAATTGTCGTGTCATGAGGAAGATAGCGTAATTTACAGACCTGTTCTATTGTTTCAATACAGGTGGAAGGCAATATTGCTATTGAATTTATAACATCTCCGCGATCATATTGCCCATTTTTCTTTAATTCAAATCCATTTATTCGTATGCTCTTCCCAGGCAAGAGAAAGTTACCAAATCGGTTTATGAGATTATCATTCATTGTAGCAGTAATTGTCATCAAACCATCTTTGTTGACAAGGTTTGTGTGCAAAATATTTGTCTTGACAGGTGAATTCTGGCTTCGATTTTGTGCAGGACCGTAAACAGCCAAACTATCACCTTCAAAAACATGTGTATGTGACATAGTGCACAATTGTATGATAGACGATGCTTCTACTGAAGCTTGTTTCAATCTGCAAAGACAATGAAATGAAATTGTCAAAAAAGGAAAGCAATAGTCTGTAGAAACTTTTGGATTTTGAACTGCATAATGGAAATGCTAGGTTCAAGATCCTTATGCAACAGAAATTAAATTTGAAGTAAATGCATCACAATGCTAGCGAGACAAATTGTCAAAGTAGCCAATGGAATAAAGAGACAATACACAGGGGGGACTTGGAATGAGAAACTTAATGCAAAAGAAAAGAGCATTACCTTTTTGGACTGCTTGTTGTTGCATCTGTAAGAGGCAAGGAGGGAGTTGTGATTGAAATAGTATCTGTACCATAATTTGAAGGAGGGGGACTTCTCTCATCAGATGGACTGTTTGGTGTTCGTATCATTGCCATGCCGGTTTGCTTTGGAGAAATATGCTTTCTGTCTTTGGCTTTGTTTGAAGCAATATAGCTGCTTCTTGATGAATTTGCAAAGATATCTGCATGTGGAAGATGCAGAGACAAGCACCATTTTTGTTTTGGTTTATATCGGACAAAAAAACCAATAGTTTTCATAAGCCACAGGCACAAAGTAGACCAAAGAACATGTTTCTGATGAAACACCAAAATATATTTTGCATTACTTGCTAGAAAAGACAAAGAAGGAAAAAATTCAAATGAAAATGATAAGAAATGTAGATGAAAAGCATTGTAAATTGACAGAACACATAATCTTGTCCAGAGACATTTGACAAGAAAGAATAATATTTGTTAGAGTGAAAAATGTTTGCATTAGCAGATGTTGGATTATAATTCATTCTTGCTAGAATGAAGTATACTGTTGACAAGGACATTGAAATTTGTTGTTTGATGACATTATTAAAAAGCATCTACCATAGGCAAGTGAGATTGTTTTTTTTTTTGTCAATCACAATTGCGATGAGCGTAATTGCAATTTGTAGAAAGAGGGGTATCAAGGCTATTGACAAGGTATTGTTCATTTGTAGCTAAGTGCAAGAAGCTAGTTTCTTAGATGTTTTTTTTTTAATTTTTTTAATTTTGTTTTTGTATCTATTTTTTTGCCTCAAAATGAAATTGCATAGGCAATGCAAAAGAGAATGTAGATGCCGTGGCCATTGCAAGGATTTTTATTTAAATCAAGATCAGAATTGAGAAAATATGCACTTTGAAAGGAATTACAACAATTGCAACAACATGAAGCGAGTAAGTGAAATATGTAAACTAAATGGATTTTGTCAAGGTGATGGGGATTGACAAGAGACTAATGAAATGGTTAGACCAGTATGCGTCAGAGATAGTAGATGAAAGGGTGTCAAGCTGCAGATTTGTCCAAAAGTGGTCAATCATTGAGCCGTAGTTCGTTGTAACGTGATCTGTTTTCAATTTTAGATTTTTCATTTGCATAAATTGTTGCAATTTTGTTTTTTTGTTTTTTTTTTGCGGTGTTTGTTTCAACATATCAATGTTAAAGTCTCCTGCAATAACAATTGGCAGATTGTTGTTGTTTTTGGACAAAATAGAATCCAAGGTCTGGAACAGCTGCCCGAGATTGGAGTTTGGTCTGTTATAAATGTTTACAAGCTTTATAATGGAGTTATAAATATTGAGATCAACAACAATTGCTTCTACATAGTTTTCTTTATAGATTGTTGTTTCTAGAATAACAATCTCTTTATGCATAGCTGTTAGAACACCATGTATTGAATAGGCTGCGATACAATTGTATCGGTTTGTGAATGTATCATTTTTGGGAGGAATTGGCATGTGGGTTTCCTGAAAACAAAGAATGTGTGACTCCAGCAGCTCAATGTCATTTGCAACATCTTGAATGTGCAAAATCAAACTGCGAGTGTTAAGTGATGATATCAGAAGGCGTCTAGTAGAAGTAACTGATTTAAGGCCAAATTGAAATTGCAAAGGCACATTTTTTTCTAGTCTATTCAAATCGGTGACTACTTTTGCTGAGACAAAGAAATTCTTCTGTTCCAAGCTATTCAGAAGATAAAGAGAGTCAATTGCTTTTACACGAGAACGTTCTATGTAAACAAGTCCATGTTTTGTAACACCTTTTGGATCAAATGCCAATTTTTGAAGAGTTAATCCCTGAGCTCTGTGAATTGTCCGAGCACATGCTAATTGAACTGGGAATTGTATTCGAGTGAAATTTGTTTTATTGCCAAGTCAGATTTGTGCCACCATTTTTTGATTGGTGTCCAAGTCTGGATAATAGAATCAGTATACAGTTGATGCATATTGGCACGTGTACTTGCACCGATCTTTACATCAGTAAATTCGATCTAGATGATGTTTGGATTTCTTTGATCATAGTACCTAGAGATACCTTCTGCGCCACTGATAAGGCCATCTTCGAGCAGGTAGTTGCCACCAACCAGTTCAACCAGCATGTTTTTTTTTCAGGTTAATTGTGAGGGGAAGTTGCTTTTTTTTTTTTTTTTTTTTTCTGATGTTCAAAAGTGTTTTCAACATGATCAATTGTAGTGTCTTCTGCCACAAATGTAAAGGCCTATGTTTGTACAGTTGACAACATTCTAGAATTGTGTTCATCAACATCTCTGTTACGATAAAAGAGAAAGGGGAATGATGGATCGATTGGTGGTTTCCTATGACAATGTGTGTTCAAATATTGGATATCATCAGATGTTTGGTTGCCTTTTCTTATTCTATTCAAAATAGCAATGAAGATTTCATTTTTATTTATTTATTTATTTATTTTTATTTATTTATTTATTTATTTATTTATTTATTTATTTATTTATTTTTTATTTTTTTTTTTTTATTTTTTTTTTTTTTTTTTTTTTTTATTTTTTTTTCCGTACAACTGTTTTAAGTTCAAAATATTTCACATTATCAATCCAAAAGCTATAAGGAAATTTCTGGTGCTGGAAAGATGGAAATTCAAAGATCCAAGAATCATGTATAGGTTCGGCTTGGAAAAAATCGCCACAGAAAATGACATCAACATTGCCAAATGGTATTGTCGGTGTGTGCATAATTTGACGAAAACGTTTGTCTATGTTGTGTAGCATACAGGATCCTATCAAGGATACGTCATCAAGAAAAAGCACGTGCAATTGTTCAAAGTGTTTGGACATGAGATCTAGAGTATTTGAACTTAAGGGGAGCAAGTTCGCAGAGTTCAAAGGAAGCTTGAAGGTAGAATGAACAGTGACACCATCAACATGATATGCAGCTTTTCCAGTCAATGCAGCAATTAGGCCTTTTCTTTTTAGTGGGTCACTGCCAAGGTCCTTGTCATAAAAGAGTACAAGGGCATTGTAAATAACCTTTGCAGTATGTGTTTTTCCTGTGTCGACACTTACTGTCAAAAACAGATATAGTGGCTTCGCAGGGTTTTTTTTTTGAGATATAATTTCTTTGACTATAGATTGTTGTTCAATGTTTAGTTCTCTTCGTGTTGCAATATAGGTATCTATGTCTGGGACAAATGATTTTGTATCTACATTTGACATTCTCATTTCTGCTGTCATGGGTTGTTTTTTTTTTATGCAGAATGTCGTCACGAATATCATATTGTTCAAAAGTAGTTGAATGATTGAAATACTTGGTCTTTGTTTCCAATATCTTTGCCATTTCAACTTCTTTCTCAAGAATTTTTGTTGCATTGTCAATGTTACCCCATTTTGTTGTTGGCTTGACAGAGAACTTTTCCTCGGCAATGTCAACCTGCGGTTTGTTCTTTGCATATGCTTTTGTCCATGTTTGCACTGTCTGAGTCAAAAAGTTGACGAGGTTTGTATGAGGCATGAATAACAGCAGCTTTTCTCTTGCAAAGTTCTCAGGATCCTTGTCCTCATTATATCGAACATATCAAATAATACATGGCCTATTTCTTTTGATTGTTTTTCCATTTACGAAGCAAAAGCAAGATGCATATTCAGCTAAAGAAACATTCTCTAGGCTAGGAGGTCGTTGGATGTATATGTCTATTATTGATGGGGCAATAATGTCTTCAGAATCATCAGCCTCTCTTTCCAACAAAGATGGTTTTTTCAAGACAACAATCCGTTATCATCTGGTGCAGTGTTTATGAAAATTGTTTTTCTTGATGATGAATGCAAAGGTAAAGAAAGCACAATATGAACTGCTTGTCTAATGGACATCTGCTACATGTTCAATAGTGTGTTCCCAAGCTTTCATATTGTTTCAAGTTGGCTACAATTTTTTGAAATAGCCTCTTCCTTTATCTTTTTTAGGGCCATTGTCATAGGCCTATCTAATTTTGTTATGTACGAGCTTACGTATCTTGCTGTAGCATATGCATCCTGTTAAAATTCAATATGATAAGACTGAAAATAGCAGCATTACATTCCATTTCACAATAATATCATATACAGGATTACTGAAGAAACAACAAGCATAGCATAAACACAAGAGACACAGATTTATCCTGGGAAACCCTCATGGGGTAGAAAACCCAGTAAAGCTTCCTCAATATAGATGACCAGCAATACACAAAGATGCAAACCAAAGATATGATCTCCTCCTCCACCATAGCAGACCTCTCCTCCACAAGTGCTCCTTTCTCAAGTGAGTGTGTGTGTCAAATGAGGAACACACCTCCTCTATTTATACACTACACTGACATGAATTTTACACAGGTACACGTAGGCTCGTATTTAACCAATGGGTTAAATACCCCACTACAACTGACTGGGCCGACCCCTCTAGGGTGGTCTAATAACCCTTTGACCCACATAACATATACAGGGCCGACCCCCACTAGGGAAGTCTAATAACCCGAGTTACCACATTCCGACGGAGGAATAAACATCTCCGGATATACAATAAGATCTTCACGGAGGAATGAAACATCTCCGGAATAATAAAGTACAAATATAATATTCTTTGAAGTTACAATATCTCAACACTCCCCCTTAACGAGAAGGATATTATAACAACATCTGCACGAGCAAGGAGTCATCAACATCATACATGATACATCTATAAATCATTGGAAGCTTTCTCAACATCATCAGTAACTCAACTAGTTACTGGAATATCTTCAATACTGGAACATCAACATCTTCAGTACTGAGTCTTTATCTTCTGCAGCACTCAAACAACTACAGCAACATCAATATCTGAATCCTCATGATTGTCAGCATCTCCATCACACGATCATCAGCATCGTCATCACATGATCAACAACATCGTCATCTCACTATCATCAACATCGTCATCACACGATCATCAACATCGTCATCTCACGATCATCAGCATCGTCATCACATGATCATCAGCACGTCATCTCATGATCATCAGCATCGTCATCATACGATCATCAACATCGTCATCTCACGATCATCAGCATCGTCATCACACGATCATTAGCATCGTCATCTTACGATCATTCGCATCGTTATCTCACGATCATCAGCATTGTCATATCATCTCGATCTACAGCATCTGGATCATCTCGATCTACAGCATCTGGATCATCACGATCTACAACATCTGGATCATCTCGATCTACAGCATCTGGATCATCTCGATCTACAGCATCTGGATCATCTCGATCTACACCATCTGGATCATCTCGATCTACACCATCTGGATCATCTCGATCTACAGCATCTGGATCATCACGATCTACAGCATCTGGATCATCACGATCTACAGCATCTGGATCATCTCGATCTACAACATCTGGATCATCTCGATCTACAGCATCTGGATCATCTCGATCTACAACATAAGTATCCTCAACCATACAAGTACATTAATCAATACATGTATCATAAAAAGTATGTATTCTCACCAATACATCTATCATCAAAACATGTATTCTTACTAATACATATATCATCAAAAGCATGTATTCTCACTAATACATCTATCATCAAAAGCATGTATTCTCACTAATACATCTATCATCAAAAGCATGTATTCTCACTAATACATCTATCATCAAAAGCATGTATTCTCACTAATACATCTATCAATACAAGTATCCACACTGATACAAGTATACACAATAGCAGCATACCCTGCAACACACATGATCCAATTACGGGATGGTCAATCCCTCTCACTTTAGGACATAGGTCCAAGGATGATACAATCCTGATCCACTTATGGGATGATCAATCCCTCTCAATTTAAGACATCTCTCATGTCTATGGATGATGCAATCCAGATCAACTTACAGGATGATCAATCCTTATCCTTTTAAGACACCTCACCATGTCTAAGGATGATGCAATCCCGAATCAACTTACAGGATGATTAGTCCTTATCACTTTAAGACACCTTACCATTTCTAGGGACGATGCAATCCCAATCTACTTATAGGATGATTAGTCCTTATCACTTTAAGACACCTCACCATGTCTAGGGATGATGCAATCCCAATCTACTTACAGGATGATTAGTCCTTATCACTTTAAGACACCTCACCATGTCTAGGATGATGCAATCCCGAATCAACTTACAGGATGATTAGTCCTTATCACTTTAAGACACCTTACCATGTCTAGGGACGATGCAATCCCAATCTACTTACAGGATGATTAGTCCTTATCACTTTAAGACACCTCACCATGTCTAGGGACGATGCAATCCCAGTCTACTTACAGGATGATTAGTCCTTATCACTTTAAGACACCTCACCATGTCTAGGGATGATGCAATCCCAATCTACTTACAGGATGATTAGTCCTTATCACTTTAAGACAAGTCTCATGTCTAGGGACGATGCAATCCCATCACGTACATTTTGAACCCAGTTCATGGACGATGCAGTCCTCACGTACATTTTGAACCCAGTTCATGGACGATGCAGTCCTCACGTACATTTTGAACCCAGTTCATGGACGATGCAGTCCTCACGTACATTTTGAACCCAGTTCATGGACGATGCAGTCCTCACGTACATTTTGAACCCAGTTCATGGACGATGCAGTCCTCACGTACATTTTGAACCCAGTTCATGGACGATGCAGTCCTCACGTACATTTTGAACCCAGTTCATGGACGATGCAGTCCTCACGTACATTTTGAACCCAGTTCATGGACGATGCAGTCCTCACGTACATTTTGAACCCGGTTCATGGACGATGCAGTCCTCACGTACATTTTGAACCCAGTTCATGGACGATGCAGTCCTCACGTACATTTTGAACCCAGTTCATGGACGATGCAGTCCTCACGTACATTTTGAACCCAGTTCATGGACGATGCAGTCCTCACGTACATTTTGAACCCAGTTCATGGACGATGCAGTCCTCACGTACATTTTGAACTAGTGGTTCCGGGATGATGCAATCCCCATCACTTTATTCTCGAAGACCATACGTCTACGGATCAATTCAGGGACCAAGGTCCGGGGATGATACAATCCCCACTTCTCGGAGACCTTACGTCTACGGCTCTCTTTAGGACTGAAAGTCCACGGATGATCCAATCCCCTCAACTGTCCACTAAGGACTTCATTCTCGGAGACCTCACGTCTACGGCTCTCTTTAGGACTGAAAGTCCAGGGATGATCCAATCCCTTCAACTGTCCACTAAGGACTTCATTCTCGGAGACCTCACGTCTACGGCTCTCTTTAGGACTGAAAGTCCAAGGATGATCCAATCCCCTTAACTGTCCACTAAGGACTTCATTCTCGGAGACCTTATGTCTACGGCTCTCTTTAGGACTGAAAGTCCAGGGATGATCCAATCCCCTCAACTGTCCACTAAGGACTTCATTCTCGGAGACCTCACGTCTACGGCTCTCTTTAGGACTGAAAGTCCAGGGATGATCCAATCCCTTTTCTTTCTCGGAGACACCTGTCTACGGCTCACTTTAGAACAAGTGTTCAAGGATGATACAATCCCCACATGTATTCTCATCAATATACTATCGATCCTGGGAACCCATACAGAACCTGATTCACACTTCTTCTTTAATTGCACCATTAAGAGAATGGTCTTATCTAGCCACTTGAGCAAGCATCTCATCATGATTCTCTTCCTCTTTCTAAGAGAATCTTCTAGCCACAAGCCTTCTATATTTTGTTTGATTTGTAAATCTTCTTGTTGAACATCCATCACTTGTTCGGTGTTCATTATTCTTCATGATCTTTCCTACAAAACAAAATTAAGTACATGATTAGTAATCCTTCATAATCATGAAATCATGATAACCTATTATGCATACAGATATCATTTACATAGTTATGCAACTATCTTGACCAATACTTTGGCACAACACTTTCCCATATCCTGTATGCATACAGTGGCTATCTAGATGCCTTCCATCTCCACCAGAACATACTATCGAGAGTGTGCACAACTCTCAGCATGTCAGCAAAGAGGTTTCATTCTAGACAAGCAACAATGGAATGTTTGTCCAACTTACCAATCATATGCATATTAGTAGTATACTGTTCAATGTTCTATGAATATTTACACTCAGCATGATACATTATACGAATACAAATATGCATACAACCTATTACAGGAAATATCATTTACTATTTCAAATAACAACTCAAATACTTATCTTTTATGTTTGTGTGGTTGCCTCCCGCTTGATCTTCTGTATGTCTTTTGAACTTCTATTCATTCTGTACCACTGTGCATGTTCAAGTGTCATCCTCATGATCTCATACACAAACATACACCCATTAGTATGTTCTAAATGTTATCAAAACATTATATTTCTAAATAATCTTGAAAATGTATAGTCATGATTATAGTTAATAAACATTAGTATTCAAGATTTCAGGGAAGTCTTATTTTACTCATGCATATCATCAATCAAGATAAAAGAAATAATATGCATAATCCCTTGATTACTAACTTTATGAATAAGCATAACCAATCATACCAAGTATACTTATATAAGGGATCCCAATACAAGGTAAGATTCTTAACATGACATAGGAAAACATACCTGGATTAGTATACTTGCTTAGTTATGTACAACATACCTAAACAATCTCTTTAATGATTTAGAGATCCTGAGCTAGAACCTGCATGTCTCATATAATATAATAAAGTCATACATACCTTGTAAGTAGAACAAAGATTATGGATGAGTCTTTGTCTTCATGATGTCATGGTCATGGAACTTGATTTGTCTTTTGTGATGTACCTATATCTTGTTAGCAGACAGCATCAACCTCACACAACACCATAATGCATTAGTACAATCATATAGCCTTAATCAATGAATGTCTTTGATCATTCACATGCATTCATATTGTTACTAGGGTGATAACACAATTCTAACATTAATCAAGATTGTACTAGTAAATAATATGAAGACAACATACCATAAACTTAATCATGAACAAATATCAAAACATACCTCGATGAGTCATACCTGTCGAGATCGCTTGTAATCTCCTTATGTAAAGCCTTAGCCGCATCTCCCTCTGAAATAGGAACTCCTTCACTTATGCAGGTGACCAATCCATCTTCTTCTAGGATTAATCCTATCCACTTGATTTGCAAGAAATGGACCTGGAGCTGGATATGGGTTTGTCAGAGAAACCCCAAAAATTCAAACTTTGAATTTCAAACTTCCGAAAGGATAGAAATATGGGCCTTGATGAGCTGATCAAACTGATATATTTAGAATTTGAAAACTGCAAAGTTTCACTCCTCAATTTTGCCTTTGAAACTTTCGGATTCACTGGACGTGACCCTGAACTGGGGTTTGATGAATCCCACTCTTCTGCCCAATCAAAATGTTTGATCCAAAGCTCTAAGCTTCTATTTTTCTGAGGAGCTTCCAGCCATGGTCACAGATTTCAAAAAATTCCCATTTTTACAGAAGCCCTAATTTTCCACTTTTCTGATCAAAGTCCCGAACTAGGGTCTAATCAAACCCGGCCTTCTGCCCAACCAAAAATTCTGATCTTGGTCTCTAAATTTCTATTTTGATGAGTAGCATCCAGCCGTGGTCTCCGATTACAAAAATTCCAACTTTCTCCAAAGCCCTAAATTCCGGAAGCCATGAATGAAGGTACCAAAAAATAATTCTGTTTTGACAGAAATATGTACCTGATTGTTTCTGGTGTAACTCCGAAATTTTTGATCCAAAGGGTCTGAAAAGGTTTCCTGAGATAGTCTGACCTGTTATCTTTCCATCCTGACAGGTCTGACCTCAATTGGATTCTCTGAGAGAGAGTTATGCCAAATGTCGCAACATGACCTGTTTTGGGATAAAACAGGAGAGCGAACTTGTACGGCGTGCCACGTGTCACTGTTTTAACTTCAGCCTCTGAAAAAGTTTTCTTAGATATCTCGGCCTGTTACCTTTCCATCCTGACAGGTCTGACCTCAATTGGATTCTCTGAGAGAGAGTTATGCCAAATGTCGCAACGTGACCTGTTTTGGGATAAAACAGGAGAGCGAACTTGTACGGCGTGCCACGTGTCACTGTTTTAACTTCGGCCTCTGAACAAGTTTTCTGAGATAGTACAGACTGTGTACTACCTGTCACTTTTTACGAAATTTCATTTGGAGCTTCCTAGCCCAAGATATGACCTTTTTCCCAAGGTCACCTGATTTTGACTCAGATCTGGAAGAGGCAGAAACCCTATATTGTACAGATCATAAATCACAAAGTACAACGAATTAGAGGTTGTCCTATGGACACAAGGTACCTGGATATTTAATATTCGTCCTGTAACAATTTCAGATCCGAAAACTTCGCCAAAACGGATTTATAGCGAAAGTGCTACGATGACTGGTTTTTGCTATGTAAAACCCTAACCTTCAAATTGTCGTAAGTAAAGCAAGTGTCTTTAGTGCCATACCTTGTCTTCCTTCAGGTTAGCTCTGATACCATGTTAAAATTCAATATGATAAGACTTAAAATAGTAGCATTACATTCCATTTCACAATAATATCATATACAGGATTACTGAAGAAACAACAAGCATAGCATAAACACAAGAGACACAGATTTATCCTGGGAAACCCTCATGGGGTAGAAAACCCAGTAAAGCTTCCTCAATATAGATGACCAGCAATACACAAAGATGCAAACCAAAGATATGATCTCCTCCTCCACCATAGCAGACCTCTCCTCCACAAGTGCTCCTTTCTCAAGTGAGTGTGTGTGTCAAATGAGGAACACACCTCCTCTATTTATACACTACACTGACATGTATTTTACACAGGTACACGTAGGCTCGTATTTAACCAATGGGTTAAATACCCCACTACAACTGACTGGGCCGACCCCTCTAGGGTGGTCTAATAACCCTTTGACCCACATAACATATACAGGGCCGACCCCCACTAGGGAAGTCTAACCTGAGTTACCACATTCCGACGGAGGAATAAACATCTCCGGATATACAATAAGATCTTCACGGAGGAATGAAACATCTCCGGAATAATAAAGTACAAATATAATATTCTTTGAAGTTACAATATCTCAACACATCCAAAATGAATTGAGCATCGGTGTTAGCCTGCCACAAGCTTGGAATCCCTCTTGCAAATGGATTTATCCAGATATCTGCAGGGTCTCTTTTTAGTAGCAATGTTGGTTGCTTAATCAAATAACACAAGAGTGCAATGTAATTGTCCTTGGTGTAATTCAATTCTTGTAGGAATGAGTCAAAGGACATGTTTTTTGGATATTGTTTAGACTCAAGAGCGTTGTAAAGGAATCTTGTTTTTTTGTACAAGTTGTCAAAATCATTGTCTTTGGGTTCCAAGACTATTGTTTTGTCAATTGGAAACATAGGGAAGTGAAATCTACATTTTGAATTGTGGTGTTTTCTACATGTCCTTATATGTTGATGAGTTTGGATCTTGACCATTTCTTCGGTAAGCAAAGAAGAATCTGTTGCAATATATTGATCAACAAAAGATGTTACTTCATGATTGGTATTTTTTCCATAGACCGATGCATTTTCAATCCAAAGAAGCCCATGTTCATGTTCATTTCCTCTTTGTTGGAATTAAGTTGTAAAGAAGTAGTCACTCACCTTGCTAAAGAGTGTATTATTTTTTAATATCAAAGATTTTAACGCATTGAATCTATGTCTATAATAGAGACTACACACCACAGGGTGTTTTCTTATTAAGTTGTCAACATCAATGTCCGAAGGCAATTTTGTTGGGCTGGTGAGTTGCTTTTGTTCAAGTTATTGCAAAGAATTGCACAATGGTTTCCAAAGATGTTCAGCAGTTGTAAAGCTCACAAAAAAAGTAGGTGGTCCTAGTTTCCGAATCATTGCAAAAAGATCTTTCTTCATGTTGTCAAAATAGTCAGGAGATGTATGGATGGATTTCAATGTACGATATGCAATTGAATATTTCATGATTTTTTGGAGATTGGTCTGTGACTTAACATCTTTTGCTGTCAATTTTTTTCCTTTCAATTCTCCTATATGAATTGATATCCAAGCAGTACTAGAAATTTGCCCTATTAAGACTTTTACTGTTTTGAAGAACAAGTTTGTAGGATGTGCTTCGAAGTCCATACTTTCATGTTCCAACTCCCATTGTACAACTTGTTGATATCGATATCGATTGTAGATGTCATTGGGTCGGCTACATCCATAGAAAAGTGTTGGGAAATTCAACTCTTTAGAGAACTTATCTTGGAAAATGCCTAATGGTCGATAATTTTCGGAAGGTGCAATCTTTACAAGCTTGTTAGCCAAATCGTCTGTTAGATGTGCCTCTCCATATCCATGTACCAATGTTTCGGTTTCTGGCTCAATTTTTAGTTCATGAATGGGTTCAATGGTTTCTTCCAATGGTGTACAGTTGTTGTCTTCGTCAGCAGAAGATGCAAGCTCAAGTTGGTTGGACTCTTTCTCTGCTAATTGAATAAACTTTGTTTCCCAGCCAGGCACAATAGAGATATCTTCTTGTTTGTAAAGCTCCATGTCACAAAGCATTTTTAATGCAAGCATGACAATGTTTGGGTGCACGTTTCCTGATATGTAAGCATTTTTGTATTCCAATTTCCGTTTTAACATAATTCCAATTGTCATGCCATCTTCAAGGTTTCTTGGCAAAGTCTTTTGTACTTTATCTAGAGATGCAGGAACGTTTATGACTGTTCCAGTCAACCCTAGTTGAGCTCGTTTATAACCTAGTTGTTGAATCTATGCAAAGGCAATTCTTGGAGAGACAAGTCGCTCTTCCAATGGTGTCAACATGTTTACAATTGACAATGCATTGTTGTGACGAATGTTCAAGGGTGTTGCAAAGATTGGTATTTCTGAATGCAAAACATTTTTTTTGCAATATTTGTAGATGTGCATGTCCAATGCAAATGAAGGAGCCATATTCATCCATGGCAAGGCTGTCAATGCAAGGAAAGTGTTTTCGTTGATTCGACGGATGTCTTTTTTGAAATGCAATCATTTGCATATGCAACAAGCATTTATAGGTGTATCTTCAATAGCTTTCAAGTATTGGGAAGTTGCTTGCTTGGCCTTTTGTGTTTCTTTTTTCTTTTTAAAAGCTTCAAATGCTGTGGAGCGCATAGATCTCTTTGCCGAATGTAAATTCTTGAATCGTTGCATGTCGTTGTTTTCTCCGCTGTTTCCATCTGCATGTAGGTGGATTTCAATTGCAGTATATGAATGCTTGTATATGCCATGTTGCTTTATTATTGTTGTTTTTTGTTTTCCTCCTTTGCCATGATTTTGTGGATTTCTTTGTTTTCGTTCTAGAGTTTTTTTGGAAGGGTTGATAAAAGGTGTGTTTTCTGAGGCGAGTGCATAAGTAAATTGTTCATCAGCACAGCCATCTCCTATACTTTGACAAATATTAGAGCAATTTGATATGTATTTTTCCATTGCAAAGGACCTTCCTAGATGATTTGTTTGAAACAATGGATGGAAGTGACAATGGTCTTGACTTTTTTCAACTTGCAACATAAACATGTTCATTGTAGAGGCATTTGTTGAGTAATACCGACCTTGAATCTTGGCCAGGCGTGTATCCCAAATGGAAATGTTCACTCCCAACATCTTTGACAACCATTGAATTGGAAACTCACCTCCATCTATATGGCAAATATTAAAAGGCATTGCCAAATTCATAACAAATGTTTGCCAACTAGAAACAAGACAAGAATTATGTACTATGGATGGTGTAAGATATGTAGTCAAACAATGGAATGATATATTGTCATTAGATTGTGTGCAATTGAAGAAAGTGTGATGTCCCTTGTTAGGAATTTTATTAAAATGGCAACTTTCCACTTTTTTTCCCTAGTTCGACCTTTGACTAGTTTTGATCTCTAGGTCCCAAATTTGCCCCAAATGATCCCAAATATTCTGAGAAGGTATATGAATGATATTAGAAAATAAATATGTGTTTCAGGGATTCCTTTGGACCTTTAAAATACTTTTGCAAATACTCTTTCAATTCTGGTCAATGTAGGTAACTTTACTAGTGATTTCCCTTTGACTAGTATTGGTCTCTAGGTCTCAAATTGACTCCAAATGCCTTCAAATATTCAAGGAAGGTGTATGAATGATATTAGTACTTGAATATGATGTTCAGGGATGACATATGGCCACCAAAATACCTCTTCAAACTCTCTTAAGATTCTGGACCAAGTATGCAATTTTACTAGTAATTTGGGGTTCAAATCCCCCTGGGGTAAGTACTGAAAATGGATTCCCAATTGCCTCCAAACCCACTCAAATGTATGAAAAGAGGTATGTAATGTGTTAAGGATGTTATTAAGGTCTCATGTGAACCATTAATTGATTATAATATATGTTCCAACCCTCTCCCATTCAACTGCAAAAATCACCAATTCGACCATTGGGGAAATGGCACTATTTCTTCTCCCAATGCAATTAAACTGAGTAAAAATACTTCAAATGCTCAAGTACAGTACATGAAAATTATAAAATACATCCATGGCATTCCATTAATCACAAATTCATCAGAGAATCATCCATTCATTCTAAATCATCATCAATACATTAGTTCACAACAAGGTAGTGGGGAAATGGCATTGTTCTTCCATTAAAAATGAGATTTATACATTTCTACTTGAAATTTCGACCTGAAAATTTCCGGAGATGAAGAAAAAAGTATTTAATTCATATTAAAAAAGAAATGGGGCATTATAAGCTCCCCCAAAGAGTACAATAGCTCACCAAAAACGCCCTCCCTCAAGGATCAAGAATATGCCATCAAAAATGGAAATGGTTGAAGGAGTGAGCTGTAATAGAAGAAATCATGAGATGACCTGTAGCTTACACCTGCAAATAAAGACTCCATTAAAGCTCCAAATTAAAGTTCTGAATGGCCTTTCCAATTACCAACTTGGATGGGAATCTTTCACCCTCGAAATTGGCTAAGGCAAGAAACTAGTCATCCACTAGCTCTCCCTCTTCACAAATGCAATTGCAAATTCTACAAATGATAAAAAGCTCGTTTCATTCTTTTTTATTGAAATTTATAAAGTTCTAATTTCCTCCATGGGTTGAATTCCTTCCAAGAGACTCATGCCAACTCAAGTTGGGAAGAGATTCCAAAGAACGCCACTTGTACAACAATTCCTAGTCTTCCACTTCCACCAAATCACATGTGGAAGCATCTTAGCTGCCCTAACACCCTTGAGCACCCTCTTGGAGTCTATTTTTATCCCTGACATGTCATATGTCAGCCTTCAAGTCTGATTTGTGTCATAGGTGTCATAGCATCTTCATCATTGTTGTCATAGAGATAGGGAATCTAGCCCAAGTGTCTCACTAGCTCCAAATTGCCTCTTCCTCTTCCATGGGAGTTACTCTTCCTCTATATTTCGACCTTGGATGAGTCATGCCATGAATAATACCTTTTGGAATCCCCCAAGTATGTTACCATTCACCTTGAATTCGAATTGGTGAGAGAACGATGCCAAGTGTAGTGGGGAAATCTAGCCATATGTGGGTCCCACTTCCTCCATGTGTCTTCATGATCAAATGCCACTTTGATTTTCACTTGTATATATTTATTTAGCTCCTTTATTGAATATTTATGCCACTCTAATGTTCAAACATCATTTATTATTCCCATTATTCCAGGTCCCAAAGCTTCCACCCCAAACCTAGGAAACTAGTAATTTTCCTCCTTGGCAATTATTTGACCTTTAATATCAATTTTACAAACTCTAATGAATATTGCCAATGTGATTAGGCCATTGTGACCCAATTCCAAATTTGGGACATGACATAAAGTTTGTGCGAGTGTCTTCCTAAGACTCATACTATCAAAGCTATTTGACAATTTTGAAATCGATTCAAACAATGAATCAGAACAATGACCTTCAATTGTTGAGAAGATATCAAAACCTTGTTGAAGGAGAGTTTCTCTATATGGAAATATCTCGAGAAAAGTGTTACAACAAGAGCTATTGAAAGTGCCATTTGGAAATTCTTGAGGCAGGAAATGGTCAGATATAGTTGATTTGCAAGCAAGCAACGGTTCAAAATGTCCAACAGCTGGTATATGATCATGGAACAAAATGTTATAACAGTAGCTAGCAAGTGTGGGATTGAAATGGAGGTATTTTTTTTTACTTGACAATGACTAGACAACAACCGGCACATTTAGCCATTGTGCAAACCACTTGATGTAGAATATATCACCCCATAGGCCACAAACATTTGCAGCGTCTAGTTGCGAAGCAGGTTGGGACATTCGTTGAAGATAAAGGTCTTTGTCTTGCACACCATGCAATCTAGACAAGTACATAGGATCGAGCTCCAAGTTGAATGAAGAAATTGCAGTAGGGTCCATTTGTGCAAGATGAAGGCGAAAATGGTTCGCGATAGCCTCTCTTATTTCTGTTGATGTGTATCCAAAATGCAAAAGAACAACAAATGCGTCAAATAGGAAATCACCATTTTGAAAGTGGAAATCCTTTAGACGGAGCAAATGTTGTTTCGACAATGCAATATCAATTTCTTCAACATCTCGATGGCCTGTTTCCAAGTCCTTTGAAAGGCCACCTGAAGGCTGCAAAGCTCTTAGCATCTCTATGGCAGTAGAACATGCAAAGGCGGTGTCTGCAAAAGTATTCTCCACACACGGACAAGGGGAAAAAACAATGAGAGTTAGAGAAGGTTTTTGCAAAAAGTAAAATTTAAAACTGGATACGGATGGCATTAAGGAGAGCCTATGTCAAAATAAGCAATGTCAAGAATGCAATAAAAATGGCAAGATGCAAATTTGCATCCCTTGACATTTGCAATTTGAGTGAAGAGCACTATCTGCATTAACATAGAACAAGGAATGTTTCAACAAATGAGAAGGCAAATGGGAATTTGGTTAATGCACTATGTTAATTATGGTTACATAAAGAATATATTTTGTAATCTAACAATCTTCAAATCTAGTTGCATATGCAAAGGAAGACTTTGTAAAAAATATGCAATGTTCCTCATTGAGGACCTTTTGAGAAACAAGTGAATCAAGTAGCAACATCGAATGTGCATTCTAGGTTTGGTCAATAAATAAAGATACTTGAAGTTGATAACAAAGCAGGCAGTCTAAAAAACTTATATATGTTCAATCAACACTATCTCGGAACAAGTGTCTTAAAAATTCCATGCACACTTTCTCTCCAAACATTTGAATGCTAATTTCTATTCTTATTTTTTTCTAACATTTTGAAAACATCACAACTATTTAACATTCAACTAAATGATATGAACTAGTTAAAATTCAAAAGCTAGTCTAAGCAATTGTTATTGCCAACAACGAAAGTGTATTTTTTTTAACATGAAATTTTCAAACCATTGGTGTTGACAAACAAAAGTATTTTTGTTGCAGGTTGAAAACAAGCAAAATTTAGAAAAGGGAAGCCAAATTTCAAGCAGAGGCAAATTTATAATGACAAGTGTGTGTCAAATCCCATTTTCAATTGTGCAGTAGTGTTTTATCTCGCATTGCAATCCAACATGAAAAGTTTGCAATGCTTGAACAGATTCAATAGAGAGAGACGTGTCCACTCAATTATTTGTTTTAATTTTAATTTCAATACTATGAAACATTTAAAAAATAAAACAGGGATTCAATTTTTTATATGCAATGTTTGAAGAAAATTAAAAAAAATGCAATAATATTAAACAAAGACATAGTGCCAATGTTAAAGGACCAAGGTATCTACAATACAAAGGAGGGAGAAACTGTATAATTCAATTGTTCATTTAGCTTCTATTCAAAATGGCATTGTAGGTAACTTTTGCATGGAAAAGATGCAAGACATTGTGCTTCTAGGCCATTTACATAGACACAGTGTCAAAATATGTTTAACAATTCCGAGTGGCCAAAATAGATATTTCTGGTGAAGCTTGCCGAAAAAACAGAGCGACCTCTTCTAGAAGCGGCATATACAAACGTCCATAAACTGCAATTGAAAACCACCTACATGTAGATGGAAACAATGGAGAAGACAACAACATGCAATGATTCAAGAATTTACACTCGGCAAAGAGGTCTGTGTGCTTTGCAGCATTTGGAGCTTTTAAAAAGAAAAAAGACACACTAAAGGCCAACAAAGCAACTTGCCAATACTTGAAAGCTATTGAAGATAATGGACAATTAAACACTAGTTTTGAACAGATTTAAAGTTGTTGCAGACTGAAATAGGTAGGATCGATGGGCAGTTCATCCATTCTATGTCCCAAATGTATTGGCTATGCAATTAATCTTAGATGTGGAAGTTTCAATTAGCATGGAAAAATTCTTTCAGAATTGAAGCTGTTTGTTTACTTAAAAGTTTAAAACGCTGCAAATGGCTGGGGCCTATGGCCTGCCCAGTTTTTTTATTGAATTTATTGCAGAATTGAAGGAGGTATTAGTTAGCGAATTCTTCCTTCAAATGTTTTGACTTCAGCGCATAAATAAAAAACAAAGGAGTTGAATATTGGCTCAACACAAAGAATGTGAAGATTGGTTCAATAGTTTAATGCACCAACGACCATTAAAAATCCAATAGCCATGTTTTGTACTCTCTATGCCTATGTTAGAACTAAGAGGCCATGGTCTCTAGACATATTTAAAATACAATTAAATAGCTATGGTGGCAACAGCAGGGGCTAGCCCATGCACATAGTTAAATAGTTTCCTTCCTTGTTAAAGTATTCAAAGATAGTTTTCTTGCCAGGACATGGTCAAGCATCTATTTATTATAGTAGCTAATTTCCTATGAAGACAATCAATTGAAAAAAAAAATCATGAAGGCAATTGAAGCAAATGGAAAATTTCAAACTGAAATGGCCTTTAACATGTCCAAGGAGCTTCAATTTTGTATCTGTAAAACTATGGACTAGTCAAAACAATTATTTAAAAAAAACCAAACGTGCAACTCCAAGCACCAGAAGACAAAGAAAGACAATAGTGGAAAACATGAGAAGCCATAGTTCAAGTGTGTATCGACATGTCCAACCTGCTGCTATCCCCTCCAGGTATCTCTGTAGAAATGCAAAACTACATAGCATGTAAATACATGCAACTGGCAAGAAGCCATTGTCCACAGCAATAACTTATTTCTGTCTTCAACAGAAGCACATCTAGGGCAATAAGCAGGGAAGCATAACACCAGAAAATTAAAACGAATAAGCCAATTTAGGAGTTTCAGTTGCAATTTTTTTAACTATATAAACAGACTTGATACCCTGTAAGAAAACATTCTTCTAAAAACAAAATTTTAAAAACCAGAAACATAAAAGCCATGGTAGACCATCAAATCCACTGCAATCTTGTTTTCGATATAAACCCCATGCTCTTGATTAACCATATTGCTATTTTGTGAACACTTCGAGCAAAAGCAAGGGTCGAGCATCAAAACGACGACAATTTTGCAATAAACCCTAGACTCCCGACTAGAAAATAAATTGTTTGCTGTAAATTTGAATTCGGGTCAGCCGCAAACGGAAACAACAACATCCATAAAAATACATTGTCGAAGCAGAAAGCAAAAATAGAGTGCTCAAGACTATGTCACAATCTTTTAATAAATTAGGGGCTCCAGCTGCAATTTTTTTTAATTATATAAACAGACTTGATACCCTGAAAGAAAACATTCTTCTAAAAACAAAATTTAAAAAACCAGAAACATAAAAGGCACAGTAGACCATCAAATCCACTCCAATCTTGTTTTCAATATAAACCCTATGCCCCTGATTAAACATAGTGCTATTTTGTGAACACTTTCAGCAAAAGCCAGGGTCGAGCATCAAAATGACGACAATCTTGCTATAAACCGTAGACTCCCGACTAGAAAATAAATTGTTTGCTGTAAATTTGAATTCAGGTCAACCACAAATGGAAGCAACAATAACATCCATAAAAATACAATGTCCAAGCAGAAAGCGAAAACAGAGTGCCCAAGACTATGTTGAAATCTTTAGTGCCCCCAATCTTAAGGCCAGGCCTATGTAAAAGACCAAGCTCAAAAGCTTTCCAACCGGAAACTTCCCCTATGTCAAACAAATCTAGACAAAGTGTTAAAGATTTCAATAAAATAAATGCTCCCCAGCATTTATCTTCTGTACCAAACCAGTTTCATACATCTATTGCATAATTCCTACCGTTCACTACATCAAACCAAACACTGCACTCGTAAAAGGGGCAGTTTTAATTCGGCACAAACGAATGAAAACCCCAATTATAAGTAAGAACCTTTTTGACGCTCCATATAATATATTCCACTGTTTCCAAGGAGAGAAACTAAATAGGACACGGGAGTGGGGAATAGTCCTTCCCAGATAAATCCTAGGAGAGAAGCAATTCCACCAACGCTGTGTGCACATACACATTAATATATATACATGTCTGTGCATCTGCAAAATCCCTGGAAATGCATGACCGACTCCTGAACGACCCAAAACAGTTGAATTTTCTAACTATTCTTGATTATTTAACAATATATTCGGATTTTAAGACATACATTCAATCCTTGGCAATCATAAGAGAACATGACATTAATGATAACCGACTCATTGTTCTGAAAGATAGAGTTGCGAGTTAAGTCATTTTTTTTTAATTAGGTAGAGTATGGAAACAAGACTATGTCGCAAAGTTAACAAAACATTGAAGTCGACATTCCACATATACACAGGAACCATAATTCATTATTAGTACAAATCTATGCACACGCCATTCAACAAATTTGGATATGAAGAAACACGAGAATAAAGTCGAAGAGCACCTGTCCAACCACTGCAAGGCTCAAGGTGCAAAACCCAGACGCCACTGTGCTTCGAAGGGGAACGCTAGAACCACCGCCAGAATATAGGCACAAAACCCGCAAGGCGCTTTGCTCCGGGAAAACATGTCGGCTGCAACAAGCTGCAAATGAGAACAGGTAGCCAGAACTAGAGAAAAACAAAAGCAATGGCCACCAACGCCAGCAGAATGAGGTATATACACTCTCGAAATTGGCGACGGTACCTGAAAGCAGCTGCAAAGGTGGTAACCCACAACAGTAATAAAAGGAGAGTCCAACACCAAGCCGTAACACTGCACCATGTGGAAATAAATGATGATCAGGACAACAACTAAAACCATCGAGGACCTGTTAACAACCAATATTGCACCATAGCGGGCGCCGAGGCAAAAACCATCCACAGTTTTCAAAACAGTAATTGCCACAAAAACCCTGGCACGAACCATAACAACCAACAAATATGTGGCCGCCACGAAAACCCTGGAACGAACCATAACAGTATGCATCGAAAACCCTAGATCTCTGCAACATACAATGCTGAAGGCCCATGCATTAAAAACCTAAAACCATTTAATGAACCGGCTAGAGATCTTAATGTCGACCACGCCACCCGTCTTCGAATGCAACGAGCATAGTCGCCGATGCCATTACACCATCACAGCATTAAATAGGAGCCATTACACTAGATTGCTGGTAGATATCCTAGCCGTCCATCTCACCCTTGACAGGACAACAAACCGATCTACTGATGCAAGAGCGTCGTCGCGTCCTGGGGCACACAACCCTGTTGAGCCCAGAATTGGCCTCTTTTAATCATCCTCGATCACCTTTTCTTCCCCTGTCCTACACCATTTAGCATGTCAATTAAACCTGTTGTCCTCACTTTATTCCCCCAAGCTGCCAAGGTATGACTGATCATTGCTCTATCTTATTAATGCTTATGATTGTGATAATTAAGGCTGTTTATCTCTCAATTGTGCTAACATGTTATGATTTATGAAGGTAGTTTGAGATAAGTGGACTGCAGGAAGGTGGGGCTGAACAAGTATTGAAAGGAGGGGTGTTCACTGCTTCAAAAGGATCCTCGGGGCTCGGATCATCAATTAAGGCACATGGTTCCAATGTAACATCCTAGGTGGAGCTGTGACAGGGCAGCTGTAACAGAATGCGCTATAATTGGAGATCTTTAGTATGTCGCTGCTCGAGTTTAGTTGTGATCTGGAAAGATCGCCACTCCTGGGCCAATCAACAGCTTTCTCGCATTTTTATGTCTCTACTTTGCCACGTATTGTAACAGCTAGTGTTATTTAGGGCGCCTGAAGATCATAGATCTTCATGGCTTCCCGTTATTAGGATTGGATGTTATGATCTGTATGTATAAATATGGGGAGCTGCCTCGACCCAGGGTGTGGAACAACGGAGAATTTATTCATTGTATTAGCAGTAAAAGCAAACTGTGTAATCATTCTTCTGTTAATATAAGGAGTTACCTCTGAGTTAAAGGAACCTTACGTTGTTCAACCAGCATCTCTGTGTGAAGGCTGGGCCCGTCTTCCATAGAGATTGCTGAGTTAAATTAGGACTCTTTAATTTATTATTGTGTGATGTTTTGTTGATGATATCTCCTTTGTACATAACAGTAGTAAGTGTGGTGTGGATTTCCAGTATAATGAAGATTATATTTCTTTGAGATTGGCAAGTAGTACAGAGTGACAGTCGACTAAGTAAGAAACTTTATGCAATTCGTGTGACAGTTGTACACAGCCTTGTTCATCTTGCAGTTAAGTTGTGATCCCATGAGCCCTTGCAATTTATCTTTCCTGTTATGGTTGTTGATTTTCATTCCTGTAATTCAATCTTTTAGAGCAGCTGAACTCAATCCTTTGCAATTGAATTTCTAGATTAAATTCAGTTTATGCTTATGGTTTTCAAAGAAGTGATCAGATTGAAGAAGTGAGTTACTTGTTCTAGGATGTGAATATGATTTCTTTTTATCTGCAATTGTCTTTGAATCCTATATTGTTTCTTGTTGATGCATGGTAGAAAGGAATTGAAATTATAGTATTTAGAAAGCAATTGGGATTACACAGATCTTTGGGATGGACATAGTTGTTAGAGGATAAAAGTATTCAATTATAGTGATTTGGTGTTTAAGCATAGACTGTGCATCTATCCTTTGAAATAAAAGACTTTCTCGGGTTGACAATAAATCTCATCTGCTCTATATGATTGGAATAATCTATCTGCATATAGGGTGCTCGACAAACCCCAGGACGACGTAAACACCGAATCCACCAATGAAAACGCAGAGAAACATGCAATTTAAAAAAAAATTAAATACGAAAAATAAACTATGCCTTCAGACTTTGCAAACTGGCTCCATGCCTACCTCCCGCGGAAACTAATGCCCCCCAACTAAAACAATATGTCGGGGACATAATAAATGGATCTTAAATAAATAGAGTAGAGATTTCAAAAAGAATTGTAGTTTTTATAATTTAAAAATTGATAATTATTTAATAAAAACTTATTTGCTAACACAATTTAATATTATAACATATATATATTTTTGATATATTATGTTTATGTGTTTTCGTATATTTCTTTTTGCTTGAGGAGGGATATATATATATATATATATGAGAGAGAGAGAGATGTAATATGACATGGACTTCCAATTTTATTATTGTATGATTCATTTATATATTGTACTTCATTTGAGTTATACTTAAGTATGTAAGTATGTAGATTCTATACTAGCTATGAGGTGTAGGGTAGTTGGTTTGTGTGGGGTTTAGTCCTCATCAAGTCATATGTTCAAACCTCATGGTGAGGGGTTGAGGGTGTGAGCCAACGGTGAGGCTTTTGGCTGACCCAATGGAAGCCCAGGTTCCTTTCCCTGCGGGGGATTGTAGTGTTCTCTTGTGGGAGGTGTTTTCGTCCTTTAATGCCTCGTGCGACCATGGTGACAGTTCTACTTGTCGCCGGACATATTGTTCTCACATCCAAACTTAGGTTAGCCCCAACCCAGGTTTACTACTACCAACTGGACTCAGTGATCTACTCCACCTCTAGCTCCGCTCATATACAGAAGCAGATTTTCCCTGGTCCTGGAAAAAAAAATGTAGATTCCATACTCATATTACTTTTGTTATGATTGCCAGTGGGGTTTCAATCCACCATTTGCTAGTGACTTATTCCATAAGCTTTCAAAAGTCTATTTTAATGAAGCAAAAGCATAATGTATTTGGGCTATGCAAAGATCTACTACATACAATAGGTACAATAGGGGGCATATGTTATCATGGGACTTTCTACTACATCCAATAGGGCAATATGTTTTCATGGGACTTTCTACTACATACAATAGGGGCCATATGTTATCATGGGACTTTCTCTTACATGTGTTAAGTAGGAGAGTGCATTATTACAACATTTATTTTTTACGGATAAGGTTTAGTTTGTTTAGGAGTTTTGAAAATATTAGCTATTTTATTTGATATTGTTTACGGAAAACTCTTTCCTTGAAATTTGTGCACATGGAGTTAGAATAAGGATAATTTTCATCTCCATCTTTTTGACTTGGTCAAACTTAATCAATAATTTTTCCACTTTGATTATTACTAGTGTGTCAAAATGATGAATATTTTAGGATTTTATATAAAGTGGACATATTCTTCACATAAAAACCCTTTAAGGATAACAAAATTGTAAAAAAACCTCCTTCACATAGGATTGTTAATCTTGGACTGGTGCTAATAGTTGTAGATTTTGGATTGGTTTTCTTCTCTTCATATAAATGCATGCTTGATTTGCACATTTTATCGATCACTTGCCCAATTTGTTTGTGGAGGTTTGAGGAGAACAATAATAAGACATTATTGAAGACACGTGGACTAGATAGAGCCTTGAACATTAATGAACCCAAAGATGAAGGAATGAGATCTATCTCACCACTCAAAGGTGCATATATATGGATGCATTATTTTCTACTTATACTAGAATATCATTCACCCCCCTCCAAATATTTGTTTACATTCTCCATGGTTTTGATACTTGTAGTGTAGGAAAGGTGGTTTTCCTCGTCTCATGTGCAAAAATCTTGGCAATGGTTCTCCTGTCCTTACTCATCCACTGAATGTTACAAGATCCAACAAGGAGCTGCAACCACCAAGGACCATAAGTCATAGGTTCCTCTCTTCCCTTCTTTACTGAACACTTAATTACTTTCTTACTTGCTTAATTTAATAGAGTAAAACTTTATTTATCTATCACTAACCTTCTAATAAACTCATGGAAAGCTAATAGTATACCTCATACCAAAACTCACAGTCAACAAAGTCATTGCTCCTCCATTTATGTTGCTCACTCCTACTATAAGCTAAAGATTGTTGTTATGCCTACTATAAGGTAAAGATTGTTGTTATGCCTACTTGGAGTTGACACGTGTCACTTTAATCACACATAATAAAATAGTAAGCAAATAAATTTTACAACGTCTACCCTAACCAAAAGTTCAAAAGAGATATATATTTTAATTAATCAAAACAAATAAAAAATAATAATAAAATTTGGCTACTTCTTGCTATGCTATTTGGGAGTTGAACCATTATTAAATGAGATGTTTATTTCTTCTTTATAGTTATTAGTAGCTAGTTATAATTGTTTTTTCTTAACCTCCATTTCATTATAACTTGACTTGTTATACCATTATTATTTTTTTTCCAAAAATGCATAGTATTTTTAACACCCATCTTGTATTAACTACATGATAACACATTTGAATACTACCTTCACATTTTCTTTATATTTCAAAGTAAACCTAAACCAACCATCATTGCATTTTTCTTTTCCCTTGATAAATAGTAGTTAACTGTAAACACCATTGCAAACACTAATAACTATTTTACACTCAAAGTGCATTTATTTAGTGAAATAAATTATATACCATCTAGTTGGACTAGATTTCCTAACCTTGGCATTAGTTTAAATAAGTCAAAATGTGGTTAGGGGAGAGAGTTCTATAGTTGAACGGGGATTGATAGTGGTCATAGAACCCGTGACGGTTACAACCCATTAAGTGACCAAGAACATGCCATCTATCAAACACATATCATTATATAACTATATAAAAAGTGTCATGTTTAAGTTCATTAAGTGTCATTATGTGCACTAGGCCTACAACAGTCAACTATAAGACAAAAGGTTGACAACTACACAGTCCTGACTTAACAAAATTCAAACCCATCTTGTCCCTTCCAAATCCCAAGGCTCATTGACATAAACATCTAATCGGACCTCAACACTCCCCAGGAAGCCCAATCTACAAGGATAGATTGCCCATCACATCGACCCCATCTAACAAGCTTCAGTGAAGACCCAGACCAGCATCGAGAATCAGTTAATCACCAAGGCATCCCACATGCACATTTAATGGATGTCACCTACACAGTAAATGGTGAATAAGTGTCAACTCTAGGTGCATGGTTGATCAACAAAGCAACCCAAACAATGCAATTAATGCTGCCAACTCCATTAAAATCATCAAATCATCCATAAAACCAAATAGCAGCAGTCCCTAAACATTTCGAATAGCACCTGGATCGACAAAACCCCATTGATAGCCATTGGATCGAACCCAAATCAATCTTGAGCACTCATCCAAATCCAACCAGTTGAAATCCATGCCTTTTCAAAGTTTCCAATCAAATCAAACACCAGAATGCTATAAAGACACTACAACCTTCAGACAACCTCCATTTTCTGCTATTCGGAATTCCCAGACCATGTTAAACTCACACCTCTATTTCCAAGCTTGATTTTCAGAGTCCAGGCATCGCATTCAAGCAAAACACAGTTGCAGATTGATTTCCAGGTGCAGAGATAATTCAAGACATCAATCAGAGTTCAGGTATTGCATTCAAGATAAACTTATATTTCAATAATGTTTTCAAGTAGCCAGACTATATCTAATTTTATGCAAGAACCTAAGACCTTTCTATATTTCCATTCCTCTGTTCATAAAGTAGTTCAATTAAGCATACACAATTGAAATACTGTGAAATAGCAGTCTCTGAATAGATGCATAACAAGTATATATATGTACTAAATGCTAGAATCATGTTTTCCAAACTGCATTGAACATGTAAATCACATTACGAGATCCTTTTGAATACTCCAGATCCTTGTGTAGTTTTAACAATTAGTTTTAACACAACTAGTTGAATATTCCAGATCCATGTGTAGATACACAACTAGTTTTAACAATTCATGTGTAGTTTTAGTGAGGCCTTGTTTGTTCTAATTCTGTGGGTGATTGCAGTCATGGAAAGTCAACACTAATCGTGCAAGGAGGACAAGTAGGAGACTCAGTAGGGGTTCCCAGCTATGATGCACCTCGTCTGATGAGGACATAGCACATGATGCTAATAATAACAATACACACAGAAATGTTGAAGAGGCAAATGATGCAGAGCGTGGTGGTGTTATTCCACCATCAACCACAGTTCAAGGTGCAACTGCCAGTAAGAAGATTATTGCCATCAGTGGATGGACACAAGAAGACATGAAGGCTACAATAGATGATATAGAGTTCAATGGTTTTTCTATTAGAGTAGTTGCCAAAAAACATGGGATTCCACCCACATCAATCCATTACTGGATAAATGGCATGACCCATACCAAGCGAAAAGGACCTCTTACAGTGTTGAGTGCAGAAGAGGAAGAAGAAGTTGTGGTTTGGTGTCAAGAGATGGCTCAACTAGGACATGGTATTGAGTTGGTTCAACTTAAATCTACTGTTTCCCAAATCTGTCAAGGGAGGCCAAACCCCTTCAAAGATGGATTTATAGGGAAATCATGGTGGAGAGGATTTAAACAAAGGCATCCAGAACTTGTGTTACACACAACAGAGGGGCTTGACAGGGATAGAGATTTCAATCTACGCCCTACAGTTGTGACCAAGTTCTATCAGACACTCTTTGATGCATATGAGAAACGCTCATACAGACCAGACCATATATGGAACTGTGATGAGACTGGATTACAGGTAGGGAGGAATTGTAGCATGTGGGTAATTGCCGAGAGAGGGAGTAGGAATGTGCCCAAAATTCTGCCAAAAAGTAGGGAGTGGATAACTATTCTTTGTTGTGTAAACGCAGTTGGAGCATCAATTCCAGGTTTTTATCTATTCAAGGGAAAGAATCAACTCAAAAATTACATTAAAAAATGTGAACCAGGAGCATGCATGGTTGCACACCCCCATGCATGGATGAAAAAAGAACTGTTCTTGAGCTGGCTTTGCCACTTTGTTGCCTCTGTCCCGGGCGGTGTTTCACCTGAAAATAGACACCTGTTGATTTTGTATGGCCATGGTAACCACGTAGCTATGCAAACAATTGAGGAGACAAACAAGATAGGCATTGATCCGTTGACACTGCCTGCACATACCACCCACAGGATGCAACCTCTAGATGTGAGTGTGTTTGGGCCTTTTAAGAGTTACTTCAGGTTTGAGAGAGTGGTCTGGATGGCAAAGAACCCGGGGGTAGAGGTGAAGAGGTTCGAATTAGTATAAATTGCAAGAAAATCTTTTTCTAGGGTGCTCACAGCATCAAATATCAGGGCTGGTTTCAGGCGGACAGGAATATAGCCTTTCAATTCTGATGCTCTTCAACATGACACGGGATGTAGTCAGGCTTTTGATGTTCAAGGGAAAGAGGACGAAAATGCTGTAGATAACATTATATCACTCTCTCAAGGTCATTGCCAACCATTGGGTGACGACGATGAACATGTAAGTGAAACTCAGTATGGCATCGAACCTGTTGGGAAGAATATAGAAGCTGTTGGAAGGACATAAATAAGGGAATATTCATAAAAACATTGTTGATTTGAGTGTACATGGATGTGGTGAAGCAGTGGTAAACAACAGTGAGGAGTTGACATTTCCAAGCCATCCAGAACAACCTGACTGGTTGGCAGAGGCCATGACAAATATGAACAGACACATTGTCACCCCCACCAACGATGAAAGCCTTAACCTGCCTTCGATGCCAGCAGTCCTTAACAATGAAGTTGTCTATTATTATGTGGCACTTGGGGGTGTTGGAGATGAGAATGAAAAAAATGTAGATACACTTGACCAAGAAAATGTTGAGGAGGCACTCCCCCCACATGAGCCACTACTTGGCCAGTTCCTTAAGTTTCCAGTGGAGAAAGCTGCAGCTCAACTATCTAATCCCATTGCTGAGCATATTAGATTAAGCAGGAGCTCACAGCTACCAACATCAGAGGAATACATCACCTACTGGTTGAGGCAGAGCATAAGAAAAAGGAGATTGAGGAATTAAAAGAGAAGAAGAAGGATTTGGCAAAGGAGAAGAAGGAAGCAAGGATTGTTGCAACAGAAAATCGAAGGCAGGAAAGCTTGAAAGAGTGAAAGAAAGGGAGGAAAGAGAGCGACATAAACAATTGGCAAGGGAGGAAATGGAGAAAAGAAAGGCGCAGTAGAGGAATCCAAATGGTCTGGACAGAACAGAGGTGGTGGACAACCCATTGGATCAGTTTTCAAAGAACAGAAGATTATTCCAGGACCTTATTAACATACAGATACCCCAATACCATCAGGAAGGGGGAAATACTGTGTATGCCTTCCAAACACCTCCAGTAAACCCAGGGCTATTTGGCTCAAGTCATAACTATGGTTATTCAATCCCTCCTTGGCAACAAGGACCAACGTGGCCTGCAACAAATGTTTGTAGCTCAGCAGAACCAGGTCAAGCAACAGTATCTAACCCAACCAGATTGGGCAATGAAGGCAGTCAATCTCCTCACACATATGGATTTTTGGGTGGTTCCAAAGTTTTTGTTTGGCAAATGATAGATGTATTTTGTTTGGCATACACAGATGAAAGATAGATTTTGTTGCTGGAGGAATTTTTGGTGGTTCCAAAGTTTTTGTTTGACAGATGAAAGATGTGTTTTGTTTGGCATACATAGATGAAAGATAGATTTTGTTGCAGGAGGAATTTTGGGTGGTTTCCTAAGATTTTGTTTGAATCCAATCTGACAGTCGATATATGTTAGACACAACCACAGTAAATGTATAAAGTACCAACTCACTAGGGACCAATCATATGTATAAATCCCGAATTGCTACTATGTTGAACAAGAATATGCCCTTTATGTCAAGTATTATTTTCTTCATGACTCTGTCTATTTACTGGACTGCATTCCTTACTAAAACTCATTTCTATATTACTTTGTTGCCAAACTAATTTGAATGTTAAACTAAATTGGATGGTAGACCAACCTGATTGAAAATATAAATTGAATGCAAGTTTTTCTTGAATGCAATACTGACTTGAACGCAAATAAACTTGAATTGGATTGAAAGTAAGCATTGCAAGCAACCTCTCAGAGGGACAACTCATTTAATCATGTAACCAAACATCACAGAAATAATAGCAGAACATATGCATTGCATGATTCATTTATAGATTAATGAAAAGCCGAAGTCATCTCCATATGAGCACACAATTACAAATTACTTAGGTTTCCAGCATCTATGGTTAGAGCAAACAACAAGAATGAAAGCAATCATAAACAAACAACTCATAATTGTAATTTTTTCTTCTTTGGTTTACAAACAACTCACATGCATTGCAATCTCAAGAAAACATCTTGCATACAAACTTTTCATCCTCTGTCATACACATTAGTGTTTGCATAGGGTTTGGTTTATTTTAGATGGCTATTTACCAAATAAGAAAGAAAGGGGTAACCTTGGCTCAAACTTCAACCAGTGGGTACAAAGGGAAGAATCCAAGCAAAGTGATGAGTAGAACATTGGAAACAAGTCCATGTTGTGAGGGGTAACACTCCACAATGAAACTCTACATTTTGGTATAATTTCAACGCACAACAACTCATAGATTTACAAAGTCAATATAGAGGTAATATCTTGGCACTCCTAGCTACTACATAGATTCCTTGTTTTTCAATTCAGGCTTTAATGCTCCTTCAAGCATGTCACATTCAAAATTGCGAAGGAGAGCCTCAACAACTTGTCATAATTTTACACATAATAGTTGATGGAAACTTTGATTTGGGAATCCACTTCAAGAATTTTATAGGCAAAAAATTGGGCACCTCATGCACCTATGTCAAGACCATGGGCATGGCGGCCTATCCCTTCCAAATAATCTTGAAGAAATCAACTCGAAAACGAAATTGATTTCATTTGTGCAATTTGACAAGAATGAGAGCAGGTGGCATCACTATTTCCATGTTGCATATTGCATTACTTCTGGAAGAGTAATGACAATTTTTTAAATGAGAACCAAAATTCTAGAAAAATACAAAATGAAGGCTAACTATAGATGGGACAAACACATAGGCATGTCCAACATACTACAAATAACTACTGAGGAATAGTTAAAGGCTGCAAACACTAATATGTGAGTCACAGTTGGGGATCTTATGGTCTTAAACAAATCCATAAGTTTTTCATTGAAATGAAGCTCTTTGGTTTGTTAGTCTGTCAAAGATGGACATAAATCAATTGTACAACTCATTAACAGTGTGCCAAGAGAAAAAGAAAAAATGGGAAGATTAGTTTTGACCTTGTCACCCTTATGTGTGCCCATAATAGAGATATGGTCATTGGGGACCTGAAAGAGGGCATCTCTAACTAACCCAAGTTTACCAAATCAAGCATGGATGTCAGAGTTGATCTGACATAAGGAAGAGAACATCTAATTAAGGACTTTGTCAAGAAATAAACATGACCAGATTATGACTGAAGAAAGAAACAAAGGTTTCCTTGTCTGGACTTTAGAGATAAAATTGAGAAAACACATATTCATACACCTAAGCCTGGTGTAAGAGGATAACTAAGGAGAGACTATCAACAATAATAACCCATCTCAAGCTGATGGGATGTAGGGGCCCGGTCCTAATTTTCTGAGTTTTTAATAACAAAACCATGTTTACTATGTTTTACACTATTTCACATTTCTATTTGTTTCTGTTTTCATTTCTATTTTCTGGCTGTAAAAATATAGCATTTACATTTACAATTTTGAACAATATAATTACTGTTTTTTTCTACTTCTAACCATTTCTATTTTTTGCAGGTGTAACAACATATCATATTTCTTAACTGGAAGTAAAAATTTAAAAAGAGTGAAAAATGGATTATATACCTGACTGAAAATTACCTATAGATAGCTAGTAGATCCACCCTTGTTACTGTCATCATTTGCTGTTTCCCTTTTGCTTTTCCCTGCAACCAAAACCTTCCCCCAAAGCTCTAAAACTCAACTAGCCCAAAATAGTTTTACCACCCTGCCAACTGGCGAGGTCTCACGGACCACCCAGCTCCAAAGGTACCCCTTTGGACCCCCGAGCCCAAACCGAGTACAAGGAAACCTGTTATCTCCCTTCAGAAATCTCCAACAAGAAACCCCCTTTCAGCTCTGCTCTGAAAATTCCCTCTCTGCTCTCCAAATACCTCTCCCCAAAATCACCAAGGCAAAAGATCCCTCTCTTCTTCCTCCCTTCTCCATCTTATCCCCCTGTTTGCCGACTCTTCCTCCCCATTACTACCCCTATCCTCATCATAAATTCCTCAACCCCCATGTCAGTCCTCGAGCCCTCAACTTGGACTCTTATTAATCATTAAATAATATATTCATGGACTTTGTAACTCAGATTTCTCAATTAAAAAAAACTAATAAATCATTATTCTTAGTCAACATCCAATTACTCATATTAATCACTTAGTTAATTACTTAATACTAATTGTAAGTTGATTAATTAATAATAACCTAATCATCTAATTAATTGTAAGGCGTTAATTAATACGAAGTCTCACAATCAAACAAATACAACATATAATAGTAGTTCAGGTAGTAATGTCAAAACAAGGCGTTACATACACCCACCCTTCAGGAAACTTCGTCCTAAAGTTATGATCAAAATAACGTGGGATAATCATGATGCATAGTCTCTGTGTCCTCCCAGGTAGCAGAACCTGGGCTATATTGGTCCCACTGGACCTTAACCTGGTCCACCAAACGGTGCCGCAACTGTCTAACCCTGCGGTCCAATATAAGTAATGGTTCGACCCACTGATGGTCCCCTTGTCCGAAACCTGCAGTTCCTTCCAATTTATTTTATGAGACTCATCAGCTACATAATGTCGTAAAATAGATACATGAAAAACATTATGAGTTTTGTGCAAATGGGGTGGCAGTGCAAGATGATACGCAACGGGTCCAACCTTTTCTAAAATTTCAAAGGGTCCTATAAATCGTGGCAACAACTTTGTCCCTTTCCCAAACCTGATGGTACTTTTGCTAGGCCTGATGTGGACGAACACTGCATCACCAACCTTATAGCTTCGGTCAACCCTATGCGCATTGACATAGCTCTTCTGTCTATCCTGGGCTTCCTTTAACTGTTGTCTAATCCAAACAACCTATTCTTCCATCTCCTGAATCAACTCAGGTCCTATAATTACTCGATCCTCTAACCTTTCCCAACTCAATGGTGTCCTGCATGGCCTTCCATTGAATGCTTCATATGGAGGCATCCCAATTGAGCTATGGTAACTGTTGTTGTAAGCAAACTCTACCAAAGGTAAGTGCTTTTCCCAATGAGTCTGTTGATCCATGACATACATTCTCAACATGTCCTCCATCACCTGATTCACTCTTTCAGTTTTCCCATCTGTCTCTAGATGGTAAGCAGTGCTTAGGTTCAACTGAGTACCCAATGCTGATTGCAAACTTGTCCAAAACTTGGATGTAAATCTTGAATCTCTGTCCGATATAATCTTCTTGGGAAACCCATGGATACGAACAACTTCATTTATGAACACATGTGTTACATCCGTGACATCATAAGTCTCCTTAATTGGAATGAAATGAGTAGTTTTGGTCAGTTTGTCAACGATGACCATAATGGCATCATGCCTATGAGAGGTAAGAAGCAATTCCACCACAAAGAACATGGAGATAACCTCCCACTTCGACATAGGAATGTCATGTGGCTATAATAATCCTGCCGGGTGGTGATGATCAGCTTTTACCTACTGACACTTAAGGCACCTAGCAACGAATTTGACCACGTTGCTTTTCATCCTTGCCCAAAAGAAAAGTTGCTTCATGTTTGCATACATCTTCTTTACACTCGGGTGCACGCAATATACTGCTCTATGAGATTCCTTAAGGATAGTCTCTCTAATATCTCCCTCCTCGGGAATACACATCCTCCCTTGATACTGCAACAAACCATTGGCTTCCAACTCATAGCCTTCAAACTTTGGTCCCACCGGTTTCCCATTCTGGAGTGCCGCTGTGACCTTTAGGTACCAATTATCCCCGATTAGTTGTCCTAAAACTCTTTCTCTCAAATCAACCTTCAAAGGTATAAGAGAGAAAAGTCTTGGTTTTCTGCTTAAGGCATCGACTACCACATTCTCCTTCCCTTTGATGTATGAAATCCCAAAATCATACGCACTCATGAATTCACTCCATCGCCTTTGTCTAGCATTTAGGTCTCTCTGAGTGAAGATATACCTTAAGCTTTGGTGATCAGACTTGAGCTCAAAGCTTCGTCCAACAAGGTAATGTCTCCAAAGCTTCAAATCTAACATCACCACAGCCAACTCTAGGTCATGGGTAGGGTAATTCTCTTCATGTGTTTTTAACTTTCTCGATGCATAATCAATTACCCCACCTTCCTGCATCAACACTGTACCCAAACCTTTCCTTGAAGCATCTGTGCAAACTGTGAATTCTTTCTCCATATCTGGCACTCGTAGAATTGGTGCACTCGTCAATGGTCTCTTCAACTCGGCGAATGCGACTTTGCATTCATCTGTCGATTCATACCTATTGCCTTTGCGTTGTAGGGTAGTTATGGGTTTTGTGATTTTTGAGAAACCCTCAATAAACCTTCTATAATACTCGGCTAACCCCATGAATCTTCTCACTTCATGCGCATTCCTAGGCACGGGCCAATCCATTATGGCCTTCACCTCTTCAGGGTCAACTGAAATTCCCTCACTGGAAATTATATGCCCTAGGTAATGGATCTCCTTCTGATAGAATGAGCATTTGGACAACTTACCATACAACTGATGCTCCCTTAAGCATGACAACACTATCCGCAAGTGTTCCTCGTGTTCACTTTCATTCTTGGAGTAGATGAGGATGTCATCCAAGAAGACTTGCACAAACTGATCTAAGTATTTTTGAAACACGCTATTCATGAGACTCATGAATACAGTTGGGGCATTGGTCAAACCAAAGGGTACCACTACAAACTCATAGTGCCCAAACCTTGTTCGAAAAGCAGTTTTAGGTATATCACCCTCCTTAATCCGTAGTTGGTGGTAACCTGATCGTAAGTCGATCTTGGAGAAGACTGTCACCCCTTTCATTTGATCAAAGAGATCGTCAATTCGAGGTATTAGGTACCTATTCTTCACTGTGGCTCTGTTCAAATCTCGGTAATCGATGCAAAGACACAAGGAACCATCCTTCTTCTTCACAAAGATTACTGGTGCACCCCATGGTGAAATACTTGGTCTTATGAACCCAAGGTCTAGCAGTTCCTTCAACTGCATTTGCAACTCACAAAGTTCCGGGGTTGTCCTCTTGTAAGGTGTCTTCGATGTTGGCTCCCATCTGGGTTTTACCTCAATGGTAAAATCAAGTTCCCTCTTAGGAGGTAACCTAGGTAATTCCTTTGGAAAGACATCACTGAACTCAGCTAACACTGGATACTCATCAAAGGAGGGTCCCTTCTCATTGTTTACCACTTCAACAATATACAATTGACATCCCTGTCGCATACATCGATTTATGTTCATTGTGGATATGAAACGTAGGGACACCTTCCGTTTGATACCCTGGATCTTGATGGCCTCTCCGTTGTCATCAATGCAAAGAACTTTCTTTCCATAACAGTCCAAGAAAGCTCGATGTTCCTCAAGCCAATTCATACCTATGATGAGATCATAAGTTCTGAGGGTAGTGACATACACTTTGACTTGTGTAACACACACCCCGAGATCCACTACACACTTGTCGACACTAGGTCCTACTGCTTTCTTTACCCCTGAATCCATTTCGACTAAGCTGAAATCGTCATGCTCGTAGGCTGCCAACCCACATTTGTCTAATGCATATGGAGAAATGAAACTATATGTAGCACCAGGATCAAACAATATTCTAAGCTTGACATTATTGACCGTACCTGATGATTACACCACAGTGGATTGGTGCTTAGCTTGATGGTTGTGTACTGCTACCGAGATCTGATGTCTACTACCCCCACTCCCCATTGGAGCCTTTCCTTCTTGATGAACTGTTCTGGATCGTAATTCGGGATAGTCACGCTGGTAATGTGGACCTCCACACCCCCAACAAGCAACCTGTAATGGAGTGGGCGAGATACCCTATTCAGACCTCTGAGAGGGGTTCCTCCCCCTGGGACCCCTTCCCCTACTGGGTGATCCTCTGAAATTCCTCCCACCCTGGTGAGTCTCTGTGGCTGACTGGGGCGCCGCCCTAGTTGCCACTGATCTGTCTACCGCTGCAACTCTTGGTGTGCTCCTGTTCCCGTAGGGAGGTGGACTCACATATCCTCCCTGAGGGTAGCTTCGAGGGGCCTTCCCTACAAACCCTAACTGCTGAGAGTTGAATGACTTGATGTGATTTGCACCCAACATCTCCTCAGTGTAACGAGCATAATCTACTGCTTGGTGACCGAAGTTGGTTTCCACATCCGCACTTGGGCCCTGATCTTGGTATTGAGTCCATACACGAAGTGCTCAACCTGGCATTCATCGTTGTCCAAGTAAGGAACATACTTGACTAATTCCATGAACCTCTCTTCATAATCCTCCACAGATAGATGCCTTTGTACCAAGGCATGAAGAGCCCCTGCTTGTTCTTCCTAGTAGGATACAGGCAAGTACTTCCCCTTGAATTTTCCCACAAATAGTTCCCATGGAATCGTGTCTGGTGTAAGGTGTAGTTTCCTTTCTTGGTTCCCCCACCAGTTCAAAGCGCCCCCTTTCAGTTGAAATATGTCCATCTTGGACTTGGACGTGGAAGTGTACTCCTGTAAGGTTAAGCACCTGGTCATCTCTTTCAACCAAGACTCTACTCGTATCCTTGCTCGACCCCCTGAAAACTTTGGAAGCCTTATCTTCTGAAGCTCCCTTTTGATATCCTAATGCGGAGGTCTTGGTACTGTATTCACTTCTACCACAGGAACTTCCTCCCTTAGTGGAGGGGCCTCCACTTCTACCTTCGAGGTAACACTTCCTCTCTATACTAGTCCCCTGAGTGTTTCGTTTATTGCTTCCAGCGAGCGCAGTATAAGGATGGTCTCTGGCGATGGTGCCGGCACATTCAGCTCAGGTAATGCCGTCACCTGACCTCGCCCTCGACCTGTTCGCGTTCTTGCCATGTTTATCCCTGTAACATGGCATAAGATGATAATTAGCATATGAAGACATCATGACTAATTTACCATCAAACTTAACAGTTAATTCAAAAGTGCATCATGACTAATTTACGAGCATTTTTACTCTAAGAGCTATAGTTCAGGACGTTTCGATCAGGCCATCTTGAGGCCACCCAATACTAGATATACTGCAGTAGTTCTACGTAGGTTTAGGTATTGGACTCCACATGATCCTTGTTAAGTCGCCATTGACTCTTCAAGATATTTAATTAATGTTTACTACCTCTCTTCTTATTAATAGCCATTTATTAATGAAATTTCTGCCTTAATTTACCCTAACCCTAACCTCATTAACATTCTATTAACCTTACAATATGACATTAAACATTAATTGTTAGTGTGCATTAATACCTGATACTAATCTCATTAACAATTAATAATTTAACAATTTACTACTAGCTTATTAGCATAATAGCATAATAGCATAATTAACTTAGGAGGTTGGTCGAGAGTTGTATTTATCAAACATATCCAACATGGAGCGGAATTAGTGTCCTAATGATAAACTCGTCATGCTAGTCTTTAAGGTGTCTTGTTTTCGAGAATCTGAGTCCATCTTGCCCCTTCGACTATACGTTGAAGTTTCGGAGAAGATAGCTAACATTAAGTCTTATAATGTTTAATTAATTTATTATTATTATTTTTTTTAAACTTAGTAAAACATAGATTTATTACTAGTTATTAGTTAATCATTAGTATAATTAAACATTATTATAATTAATATTTAAAATTATAATGATTAACCATTATTATAATTAACGTTGCAATTATTTAATTCTTTAAACCCTAATATAATTAAATCATTATCATAATTAAACTTTCATATTAATAATAACATTCATATTAATTAACCATTATTATAATGATTAATTAAACATGATAATGATTAATGTTATTATAATTAGCAGTGCAATTTTTTTTAAACATTAATTAATTAATCATTGATTAAGTAACATTAATTAAACATTCATGCTAATTATATTATAATATATATATATTAAAAAAAATAAAATAGATAAAATCTAACCCTAGGACCATGCGGAAGCCTTGCATGGGGACCACACGTCCTCCTCCAAGCAACCCACCGCCCTGTAATTAAAATAGTGTTATATTTTTTTTTTCTTTAAACAAGGTTAATAGTTGTTGGCCGAGCTACCCAAGGCCGCACAGGCTGCGCTCTATGCCCTACGGGCTGCGGCTGCGCCCTTCTCCCTGCGGGCTGCGGCTACGGCTGCACCCTGCTCCCTGTGCCTGCATAAACCCTAATTTTTTTTTTTTAACTTTTAATATTGTATTTTTTGTTTGTTTTCTAACTATGTTACGGTATTTTTTTGTGTTTTTTTAAAAATTAATATATATAAATTTACATATATATATATAAAAAATTTCCCTATAGTTAAAAAAAGAACTATATAATATATTTATATTTTTTATCTCTATGTAATATATATATAAATTATATATATATTTGTTTTTTTTGTTTTTCTTTTCTTTTCTTTTCCCCGAATTTTAAATATAATTTTTTTTTTAAACTACAAAAAAAAAATATAGTTGCACTATATATATAAAATATAATTTGTCATAGTTGTTTTTTTTTTCGTTTCCAGGTTATCTAGATGTATCTATATACATATATTTTTTTTAAATATAGTTTAGCTTTTGAATGAAAATGTAAATTCTCTCTTTTTTTTTTTCGAAACTATATATTTTAGTTTATCATGTTTCTATATTTAAACAACAATGTAATTGTTTTATTCATAAATATAGAATTCTAACTCCATGTTTTCTGCAGGACTTCTGCACTTGCACAGGAGTAATTTTTTTTCTTCTTTATCATGTTCTTTTTTTCTTTTCTTATCATGTTCTCCTTCGTTGTAGCAAGCCCTTTGGTTCCAGATTTGGAACCATGGCTTTGATACCATATGTAGGACCCCGGTCCTAATTTTCTGAGTTTTTAATAACAAAACCATGTTTACTATGTTTTACACTATTTCACATTTCTATTTATTTATGTTTTGATTTCTATTTTTTGTGTTTTCATTTCTATTTTCTGGCTGTAAAAATATAGCATTTACATTTACAGTTTTGAACAATATAATTACTGTTTTTTTTCTACTTCTAACCATTTCTGTTTGTGCAGGTGTAACAGCATATCATATTTCTTAACTGGAAGTAAAAATTTAAATAGAGTGAAAAATGGATTATATACCTAACTAAAAATTACCTGTAGATAGCTAGTAGATCCACCCTTGTTGCTGTCCCCGTTTGTTGTTTCCTTTTTGCTTTTCCCTGCAACCAAAACCTTCCCCCAAAGCTCTGAAACTCAACCAGCCCAAAATAGTTTTACCACCCTGCCAACTGGCGAGGTCTCACCAACCACCCAGCTCCAAAGGTACCCCTTTGGACTCCCTAGCCCAAACCGAGTACAAGGCAACCTGTTATCTCCCTTCATAAATCTCCAACCAGAAACCCCCTTTCAGCTCTGCTCTCCAAAAACTTCTCCCCAAAATCACCAAGGCAAAAGATCCCTCTCTTCTTCCTCCCTTCTCCATCTTATCCCCCTGTTTGTCAACTCTTCCTCCCCATTACTACCCCTATCCTCATCATAAATTCCTCAACCCCCATGTCAGTCCTCGAGCCCTCAACTTGGACTCTTATTAATCATTAAATAATATATTCATGGACTTTGTAACTCATATTTCTCAATTAAAAAAAACTAATAAATCATTATTCTTAGTCAACATCCAATTACTCATATTAATCACTTAATTAATTACTTAATACTGATTGTCAGTTGATTAATTAATAATAACCCAGTCATCTAATTAATGATTTAACATACTTCCATTATGTTAATTACCCTCTAATTTTACATTCAACTAATTGAATTTGTTAATTACCAATAATAATCTTGTGTTTTAATTAATCTTAAGCATGATCCTTATAAAACTAATGGTTTATAACTAATTCTTATCCATACTTCTTAATTAATTATCTAACCTTGCAATTAATATTTACTTATCAAATAAATACTACTTAATTTTACATTACAATAATCATTTAACCATTTTAACCCTTAGTTTTTACTAATCAACTCATTAGCATTCGATTAATCATTACTAACCAGATTGCATTATTTACTACCTAATTTTAACCGTAACTTGTTTATTAATCAGGAATAATTAATCATTAATGTACAATAATTAACATTAATCAACATTAATAACCTTAATTGACAGTAATTAACAGTAATCTACATTGTTAGCATTAATCATCATTATTAACTTTAATCGACATTATTAACATTGATCAACAATAGTTAATTACTAAACGACAATAATTAACATCATTATTCAACAATATTTTACACAATTTATAAATATGTAGGCGAGTTATGTAAGCGTAGCTACTGCTCATATACCTCGCGTGTGTACACTAACAATAATAATTCACACACATCAATCATAATCACGAAACTTATTGTTTACTAACACATGTTTTAACATAGTTTGCAAGGTACAATCCATTAACTAATTGAAATCTTATTAAGTTACGACAATTCATACATTACTGAGTTACGACACATACTCAATTAAGGGTTTAACACACATACAGTTAGATCTTGTTTTCACCCCTGCTTCACTAGCTTCCACATCCTATCATGTCCGCTGCTGGACTACCCTGAAATGTCAAGTCATGACCGGTTCCAGCTAGAACCCGTAAGTGAAAGTGTCGACTACATCGACCAAGCTTCCCCAGCATGCAACTACCAGTCATCATCACACGCCTTGGGGAGCGTGCCATAGCACAGCCCTCCCATGACTCTGGGTTTCGGGGATAAACTGTGGGTAAAGCCTCCACCCCCCCTAATGGAACAAGGGATTATGTCTACTCGACATAACAACATCGTTGCACTTGTACTTGGTTTGTCATCGTATAACCAATCTGGGCGGTTGAGTTTCCTGAAACCCTACCCCACCCATGTCATAATATACATCATAATAAACAGCATAATAACCACACGAAAGTAAATAATGCATCACTCGCATACCATTTTATCTTTCGAATTCCATGTCCCACCTCGTAGGATCCAACAATCGCTTAGCCGTTTTAACCTGTAAGTCAGTCCTCGACATACAATATAGAGTATCGTGCATAAATCCTCAACATATACACATACAATTCATAATAACATAACAATAATAAACTCATTTATTCACCATGCACCTGGCACAACATTCATTTATTCAACGTATAACTGTAACGATATCCATGTACCCATCATTTAGTAATTTGCATATATAATTAACACATGATACATATCTAAACATGACTACCGATCATAATACTAACATCACACCCACACACATATATATATCGGCAAAATAATAGAACCATATGTCCACAGTGTCGTCAAACCGACGAAGTCTCACAATCAAACAAATACAACATATAATAGTAGTTCAGGTAGTAATGTCAAAACGGGGTGTTACATGGGAGGATTCATGGCGAGCATTGATTACATGGATAGACTAGATGCAAAATGCACTCAGCACACCATAGTAAAACCACCCTCATTATCTAATATTTTAATTTTTTAGCATTCATTTCATAATAATATCAATGTTTATAAATGAAAATTTGATTGATTAGTTTAGACGAGTATTGTTATATAGTTGTATTAAAATTAATATTTAGCTATGATTTTTCTAAAATAGAACATAGGCCTAAGGCCATAGACTTTTACACGCTTTCATAATATTAATATTAATATATAATATATATATATATTGTATTCATAAAATGAAAGATATAGACCAAATCAGGCATTCAAATACTCTTTCATCTTCTCTCATACTTTTCTTAGAAATCAATGCAATTTTCACATATTCATCTAATTGGCATGCCCAAATCCCATGAACTCAGAATGCCTCTAATTCACAGTCCAAATTAATCATCTAATTGGCATGCCTCTAATTTCATCTAATTGGCATGAACTCAGAATGCCTCTAATTGACAGTCCAAATTAATATCTAATTGCCATGCCTCTAATTTCACATATTCATCTAATTGGCATGCACAAATTATTTAAGACCGTCATCTTGCATCTCAAGTATGCATCATTCCTATAATCAACTTCATTAAGAATTTAACAATCATTCATTAAGAATTCAAACAATCACTGAAAGCAATATAATCACAGAATGGAAGCAATTAATGAACTGAATTTGCACATATCAGAATTTTCCATAACCTCAAACCATGAAACCATAACTGAATTTGCCATAACCATGAAACCATAACTCAATTATAAAATATACTGAGTTACTATTGGGTGAAATAAAGGCTATCCTAAAGCCGAAACCATGAAACCCTAGTAAACCATAACAGTTCTCCATTAATAATGAAATTCAAACCATAACTACAAATTGCATTGTAGTAATTCATATTCATCTTCATGAACACAGAGAACAGAGATTTAAAAACTGTCATAATTCATCTTCATGGACGCAAAAGAAAACCAAAAACCATTCAACCGAAATCCAATAACCATTCATCTGCATTTTTAAAAACAAAATTCAATTATTTCTTCCAGCAAACAAGGTCACATTAAACCCCAACTCATAGCATACCCCGAAGCCATAACCATGAAACCATAAAGCCGAAACCATAACCATGAAACCATAACAGTGCTCCATTCATAATCAAAATCCAAACCAAACAAGGTCACCAAACATTGCACCATACAAACTGCATGTTTTTCAATCAAAATTTAGTTATCTCGTCCACCAAACAAGCTCACATTAAACCCTAGCCACTGTCATAATTAATCTTCATGGATGCAGAGAACGGAACTTTAAAATACTGTCATAATTCATCCTCATCGACTCATAAGAAAACCCAAAACATTCAACCGAAATGCAATAACCATTCAACTGCATTTTCCAAATAAAAAATCAGTTTTTTCGTGAAGCAAACAAGGTCACATTAAACCCTAGCCCATATCATAATTGCTCGTAATTCAACGCCATGGACGCAGAGACCAAGAACACAGTCGACCAAAAACCAAACCAGTCGACCAAAAAACAAAAATCATTCAACCGAGAACACAGATCCAACCAGACCGGACCAGACCGAACACAAACAAAGAAGGCATGCAAATCACACCAAGAGAGTGACTGTGTTGAAAAACACATTCAACAGAAGTCGGTAGGATGGATATCCTACCATGTTTTTTGAAGAGGCCGCCACTGCCGAGCACGAACCAGGAGCAGAGCACGAACTAGGCATCGAGGACGAACCAGGAGCCGAGCAGAAACAGGGAGCCAAGCACGAGCCAAGAGCACGAACACCAGGAGCAGCCCGCAAATAGGCAGGAACATGATCATCCAGTAGTAGAAATGGCGCTAGGAACCACGAACAACGAGTAAGCTTCGGACAACTTCTCCAATCCATAGTGCTGAACAGGAAGGCAAGCTGCTCCAACAGACCACCCAACGAACATAACCAAAATAGCTCCCACGAACAGGATAATAACACCGACATCTCGCCATGCAAGTGATGGAGGACAGGAAACGAATGACGGAGTATCCACCAAGCGAATGGTTCGAACAACAATAGGACGCAGACCAGGAGCAGCATCAGCGCCATGTCAAACAACTACCGGGGTGGGAAAACGCTCATAGACCAGCCCCAAATAAGAATGAATGGGCTGGTGGAGTGGCCGCGGGGAAATGAACCCGTGGCATGCATAACGAGGCGCATTAAAGAGTGCCATCTACCCGGGACGAGCTGGCGAAGCCACCTGGGCACAAAAAAAGCATCGACGAGTGGCCTCCACATGGCCAACCAGATGGCATCTTGGGACCCGCGCCACTACTAGCCTCCCTGCCCTATATTCTTAATTTAGTTTTAATAACTTTGTTAATCTTTTTAAAGCTATTAACAAAAAATAATAATATTAAATTTATTAAGTTTTGAAGAGATCAATTTTCTTAAAATACAAACTTAACTTAAATTTTTATAAATTTTTACCTATTAAAAAGTGTTTGTACTTTTAAAAATTTAATTAATATTCAATAGTTTTGAACTTAAGATTGGTTTATAGTAATTTATTCTATGAATGTAAAAATAAAGAAAATTTCAATTATAATGAAAATAAGAATGTAAAAATAAAGAAAATTTCAATTATAATGAAAATATAAAGGTTTGTATTCTTGAAAATTTAATTATATTCAAATGATTTAAGATTAAGATTTGATTTATATTAATTTAATCTATAGATGTGAAAATTGAGAAAAAATAAATTACAATGAAAAAATATAAATGGGTGAATTTTTATCATATGATTGCCTTTGGGTCCAAATTGTAACAATTTTGAGTGTCCAAGTAGTGGAGAATTCATGAAATGTATTTATAGGATTATATAGAGGTGATTTCTTAGGGTATTTATGGGGACATTAAAAAATGAGTAGTCTATTTATTTTATGTTTTGGACTTTAGGGTGAGTTTTGGTAAAAATATGTAAATTTTTTAGTAAAATTTAAATTTCTACTTGTTTAAATTATGTTTTTGAATTCATAAATAGATTTAATACCCTAGAATACCCTCACGACACCCAAATTTTGAATTCATAAATAAATTTAGTACCCTAAAATACCCCCACAACACCCAAAATATGCAATTTCAATAGTTAATATATGTGATTCTAAGATCTTTTAAAGATTTCCAACCTAAATACGAACAAAATAAAACTAAAAATATGCTCAAAAATATTAAAAACTTAAAATATTTAAACTACACCATAAAAAAACCTTCACCCAGCAGACTCTTCATAACGTCTTGCTCTTCTCTTACCTGCATTTACGTGCACTCTTTTGCTTTAATTTCTTAATTGTTTAATATTATAATTTATTAATATATATTTTTATTTCAAAGCATCTGGGCCAAGGGCACTCCATAGGCCAACAAAACAAATTGATATGGGGGCAAGCGTGATGGAAGAAAATTGACATTGGATAAATGTCAACTCCTAAACAAGTCATGCTGTGCCCAATACCGCAAGGTCAATACGCTGATGACAGCGATTAAATGTTAATTTCAATTCGAAAGATTATATGTTATTTTATTTTTTTATGTTAATAAAGTGTTTTGGTTTTTTTTTGATATGGGGGCAAGCGTGATGGAAGAAAATTGACATTGGATAAATGTCAACTCCTAAACAAGTCATGCTGTGCCCAATACCGCAAGGTCAATACGCTGATGACAGCGATTAAATGTTAATTTCATTTCGAAAGATTATATGTTATTTTATTTTTATGTTAATAAAGTGTTTTTTGTTTTTTGTTTTGTTTTTTTTTTTTTTTTTTTCGTATTTTGCGAAAAAAAATATACTATTGTTATTCATTAGGTGAATCAAATAGTACATGATATACAGTCACAATGTAACTAAAACCAAAAAGTTCAACATGTCCAAAGTATTAAACCAAAAAGCCCAACATGTCCAAAGTATTACAGTGATCTGCAAATATACATTGCTATACAACCCTGACATCAAAAAGACACAAGTATCCCCACAAGAGCCTTAATGAAGCAAGTATAGAGATCTAGAGTCACTGAGAGAGCCTTCACAGAATTCTTCCCAAAAAAAGGAGACCCTCTTCTCCATCTAAGGCCTGCTTTGAGAGCTCATCAACGTGAGAATTGAACTCACGACAAATATGTTGCAGAGAAAATTTGCCAAATGACTGCAATTGAGCTTGTATCCTATTACACCAGCTAGAAAGATTTAAAATCTTCAGCCCATATTCACCTCTATCCCACTTAATGCTTACTCGGGAGTCCCCATATATATCAACCTGTGGTAATCCAAATAAGCCAGCCACCTGAATAACACACCAAAGAGCAATAAGTTCTGCTCTCATATTGGTACCAAAACCACACTTGAGGCACAAATTGAAGTAATGATCAGCATTGAGAAAAATAACTCCCCCTGCCCCACAATTTCTAGAGTTGGCCGCTCCATCAAACATGAGAATAAGATTCTTGAAGACCAATGTGAAATGTCCAATACATCGCTTCACAGAAGATTTAGCTGTATTCTCATACTTCAGAAAATGCCCCAGAGCTGAATTACAAGCACTATCCACAATCGGCTCCTGATCATCAAAAAGACATTTGTTTCTAGCCAGCCAGATGGTCCAACAAATGAAGACCGGCAAAGTAGTATATGTTTTGCATTTTTTAATCCAAGAATGAAGACCTGCTTCAACACTCACACCTCCCCAAATCTCAGTGATACCAAAATGTAGATAAAATTTCTTCCATAGTGCTTGGGCAAAAATACAGTCAATAAATAGATGGGAGGATGTTTCAGCATTATGCTTACAGAGGATGCAAATATTTGGTCCAACCCAACCCAACCATGTAAGATTTTCCCAGGTCTTGAGTTTATCGGAAAGCACATACCAAAGAAAACATTTCACTTTCAATGGGATAGACCAGTACCATATGACCCTATACCACCAATGGCTGGGAAAAATACACTTACGTTTTATCATATAATTATATGCAAATGCAACCAATACTTTTCTAGTATCTACATTACCAGCCCAAACTAACAAATCTTCTTCGAGGCTAATACGAATACCAACATTATTCAGATTATAAACATATCGTTCCCACTCCAAGCTGAGATTTCTGGGGAGTGCTAAGTGTTGTGAATTGTATTCTAATTTAAAAGAGTAAATTAAAGATACATGTGAAGTAAATTATTGCCTTTAATAATTATTAAATAAAAAATATATTTTTTAATACATTTTAATAATAATATAATATTTTTTATTGGAAAATAAATGATTGATTTACATTATAATTTCTCAAAAAATCCATTAAGATGAAGAAAAATACATAATGTATTATGGCTCTATAATGTTGTACTACGTCATATTTTATCATAAGTTTTTCTCTTGCATGTGCCCAACCATCTTAGCCTAAAGTGCATTATTACATTAAAGTGCATTATTACATATTAATTTTTTGTATGGATAAAGCTTAATTTTGATAGAAGCTTCGAAAATATTACTTATTTTTTTTGGATAAACATAACCTTTTTCTTGAAATTTGTGCACTAAAATAGTTATAATACCCACACCCTCTTTTAACTAGGTCAAAATTGAATACGAGTGTTACTTGGAAGATTTTGTCCACTTTAATAAATGTTAGTTTGCTTGAATATCTCTTCTTCTTTTTTCTTGAGAAAAAAAGGCGAATCTACTTTATATTAAAGAAGAGTCATTTTATACAACTTTAAAGGTCTCTCAAAAACTGCATGCAACTAGGAGCCTAGTAGTAGTAGTCCATTAAAAACATCCATAGTCAGACCTTCAGAAGGTCATACCAAGTTCATATGTTGTCTAAGATAAAATTGCGTGGTGTCGAGCCAATATCAATATAAGTACAAAATATAGCAGAAAATCAAAATGGGATAGGCCCATGACGAAATTGCATCTCGGGATCATGAGACCATGTCTGCCAATGTCCAACCTCCAGGAGAAAACCATTTTTGGAAAGCTCGTCTGCCACATGATTCCTTTCTCTGTATACATGGCAGAATGAAGTTTGGTTGATGGATCCAGCCAGACGGTAGACCTCCTCAAAGATAGATAAGAGTGAGATGTTCCTAGGCTTCCACCTTTCCTTCATCCATTGTATGATGAGATATGGACCGCCAAAGACTTGGATGGATTAAATGCCCTTCTCGATGGCAATATGCAAAAGTAATTTCAATGCCATCAATTTAGCTCGGTTGTTGGAACTTTGACCGATGGAGAAGACGAACTTGATCCATTGTGTTTAAGTTAGGTATATTATCCCTCCAACTCCATCGAAAGTAGGGGTCCCCTGTGCAGCTCCATCGAAGAAACCCCATGGTGCCTCCCTGTTGATATCAACCTCCATGACATTGCGAGGAAGTTTGGTTCCATGATCAATGGGGACCACCGAAATTATACCCATAGATCGTAGAGCTATAATATTTGGTGGTATGTGTACATCCTAGAAAATGGCAAAGTTCCTTGCCTTCCAGGTATACCAGAGAATAACAAAAGGGAGAGTAGGATGAAATGTCTTTGGTGCAAGAGATACCCATCGTTGTAATGCCACAGGAAGGGTGGAGCCCGTCCATGGGTGTCTGCATCCCTTGACCCGTTGAACATCCTCCCAGACTGATTGAATGTATATGCAGTCAATTAAAAGATGGTTGATAGATTCAATTTGATTCCTGCGTAAAGGGCAACGACCTGGACCTTCATAAAACATGCGCTATAGCCTGTCCCATATAGGAATACGACCATGCAAAGTAGCCCATGAGAAGATGATAATCTTGAGAGGGCAGGGGATTTTCCAAATCACATCATACCACTAATGTAGCGCCAGGTGAGGATTGATCCTTCGAGCAATAGTATATCCTATGGAGCATCTGTATGAGCCACCCATCGAATTGAGAGACCATAGAAAACATAAGGTTTTGGCGTGAGACGAATGGAACACTGTTTTAAACCCTGTAAAAATCAATCCCATATATCTGATTCCTCATCCATAAAGTGGAAATGTGTTGCGTTCAACCAGCCTTGATGATGGATATCAGTGGTTCCCGGATCATCAATATGTGATAGAAAGAAAACGCCGGCCTGTTGCAACCTGTCAATCATATTATAAGGGAGTCTGTATTCATCTCCACAGCCCACCCAAGGATCAATACCAATGCGCATGCGACGGCCATCACAGACCTTCCATTGGAGCTCGAATATCTCTTCTATAAAGCAGACCTATTGTTTATGATAAAACCTACTAGGGTAATAAAACTAAAAATTTTTCCTTCACATGAGATTCATAATCTTGAATTGGTGATAAAGAGTTATATAATATGGATTAGTTTTTTTTGCTAGAATTGCGGGAGGGGTATCTAAGTCGTTAAAATTATTTAGGGATATCACCCGATCTGGACCACACCAACTCTCAACTAGTTGGATTTTGAGTGTCTCCTCCCAACTAGCTCACCCCTAAGGGGAATTGAACCCAGGTCACCTTACTAATGAGACCCACACCTTAACTAAATGAGCTAACGAGAATTGACTTTATGAATTGGTTTTCTTCACTTACAAAGAGAGTGTCTAATTTATATTTCAATGTGAACTTGCCTAATTTGCTTATAAAGGTTTGAAAAGAAACCTTTAGAAACATCATTAAAGATCCTTAGAGAACCTTGATGAGGAACTTAGGGAGAAAGGAATGAGAATCATCCCATCACTCAAAGGTACGGATATATGCCCTCTGTCCAAATATTTGCTTACATTGGTTTAATAATGTTTAGAAAAAATGTGTTTCTCTAAAAAAAATCGTGAGAATTGTGTTTCTCATGTTGTATGCAAAGTTTCTTTACAATGGACCTCGTCTTATTGCTTATCCACTTATTATTCATCCACTAAAGGTTGGAAAAGCCATCAAGGAAAACAATTTACATTATTCTACATTATTTTCTTGCTTTCACAATCTTGGTAAAGTAATTCTTCCTTGTAATTGAAAATTATTTTATTCACTATAAAACGATATAAGACGTTAATTTCTTCTTTATAATTATTGGTATTGGTAATTAGATTAAAATGTTTTTTCCTAATTTTGTGATACAATTTTCTTGGTTTCCTCCAATAACAACCCATAGTATTTTTAACATCCATCTTTTTCTTAAACCCGTGTTGTCACATCAAAATCTACAGTATTTTTAACTCCCATCTTTTGTTAGCCTCGTGTTATCACATGTAAAGCTATTGAGATGAGATGCTTTCCCTTTGCCTTTTAAGTGGAAACACTAGATTGCCCTCTTTTCCCCTTAATAAGTAGTAGTTAAATGTAAACACCGTTGCAAACTTAAGAACTATTTTGCACTCATACTACATCTCCTAAGTGAAATAAATCATATCTTATCTATTTTAATTAAAGTCTTAATTTTGACACTAGTATGAATAAATCAAATGTGGTTATTTTGTTTATCTATTTTTAACAATTTGTTAATTTAAGTTTTAGGTCATTGAAAAAACCCAATATCCTTTGCGGTTATCTTTAAGGTTATTTTTGAGACTACTTTCAATAAAAATGAATTTTTATATTCTTTTTATTATATTTATAAAATGACAAAATGTATCATAATTCACGGCGACGACGACAGTGGTGGCGACGACGATGATGATGACACAACAGTGGTAACGGTCCTTTGAAACCCTTTGGTCTATCAAACATGATGATGATTATAGTCCATTGAGACCCTTTGGTCTATCGGGCCATCCACTTTTGGTCTTCAGGCTCCACTGAGACCCTTTGGTCTATTGGACCTTAAAAAAGTTGAGAAAGAAGCATTCCCACGTCTCCATAGTTTTGACAAGTTAGGAGATCCTGGACATTAGAATTGTAGCAAAGATCTGGAAACTGTGATCAAATGTGGGTGTACGCAGGGCACTCTTAAAGAAAGTGAGATTCGTCCTCAACTCCCATAGATTCACAAAGTTGGCAAATCCTTTCCTCCCATGGCGTTTTAGGAATTGTTTATCACCCTATTTCGCTATGAAGCTCATGGGAGTTCGTTCTTATCTTAGAAATATCAATATTCTTCTTGGAATTGGTTAAAACCAAGAGGTACTTTTGATCTTCCAGATTAGGATTAATGACTTCCTTGTAATATCTTAACTTTCTCTTACCCTCTAAGTTTTTTTCATTCCACATTCTCACTTTGAACTTAGATGTGATAGTATTTTTTAGGTTGTTGATATTTTGTAGTGGTATTTTCGTCAATTTCCCAAAGATTTAACCAAGCCATGGCATCTTTATACGATCCTCTCTTGAGCTAAATATGACCTTGACTAGAATTTAAAGCAATTTTAGGGAGTCTATGGTTTTCCATGTTATTTATCTTATTCTTGTACATCAGGTATCTAGACATAGCGATGCTTTCAATGGGGGGAAGATCCACTTCTAGAAGGAGAATAGGATAGGGCGTATTGCTCTTAATTTTGATGTTATACGCGATGAAGTGATTTTGAATTTGCTCAATCTTTCTCCAGGATTCTCGAGAGATGTTGCAACCCCAAACTTCACAACCGTACAAGATAACGGGAGGGACAAAAGTTTCAAAGAGGAACTTCTTTTTATCCCACATCACCAGATTTGTTGATTTACAATTGTTTTCTAGGCCAAAGTAAGCTTTCCACCCTCCATTTATTCTCTTCTCAATTCTATAGTTCCAATTGAGCTTGTGATGGATATCAATTCTGAGATATTTCTAGGAGGACACTTCCTCCAAGTTGTTATTGTCATAAACAAAATTAGCAGTCGTGTTTTTCTTAGACCTGATAATCATAATTTTAGTTTTGTCGGTGTTAACAATCATACCCATGTTAGAGCATAAGTCCTTGAGGATCTTTAATTGATCATCAAGGTCAGAGGGGCTCCTTGCCAAAAGAACAATATCATCAGCATAAAGGAGGAGGATGATGACTATCCCATGTAAGGTCGTTCCAATGTGACTTGCCTCTTATAAAAAACTTTCTAGCTTATCAATGTAGATGCGAAAAGGGTAGGGGAGAGGGGGAATTCTTTGTTTGAATCCAATATTACAATTGATATCTTTTGACCACCCCTTAGTGCTCTTAAATTTGGCAATGAATTTCTCGTACAACCTTATCGTGGCAGCTCTAAGTTCTAAAGGAACCTTTAGCTCATCTAATATATTCCACAAGTTATTTCTAGGCACTGTATCAAAATCTTTCTTAAATTCCACAAGTTATTTCTAGGCACTGTATCAAAATATTTCTTAAATTCCACAAAGCAACAAAATGGATTAGATTTAGTATTACGACACTCCTCCCCAACTATCCTAAAAGTAATGAGGTGGTATGTGGTAGAGTGATGCCTTCGAAGCCCTATCTGACCTTTAGACCGCTTACCTTCACTTTCAAGCCATTCGCTGATTTTCTTTTCTAAAATGATACCATAAAGTTTGGCTAAGAGGGGGCTAATCATAATAGTTCAATAGTTAGAGAGGTTATTTTTTATCACTACTTTTAAAGATATAAATAATGAAACTCTGAGTCCAAGGAATAAGGAAACCACAATAAGTCAAACAAATATATAATTAAAATTAAACTAAAAAATAAGTAAGATCATCTACACATACATATACATATGGATATCTATATTCCTATACTCATAAACACACACATATGTGTTAGTGTGTATACATACATACACATATCCAAAGATATATGTGTATATATTACAATGATATGAATGAAAATAAAATCAATATAAGTTGATAATTTTAATCTTAAATTTATTATATTTGGAGAGGGATTAATTTTCTTAAAATACAATTTTTTATTAAAAAAAATTAGGTTTTTAAAAATTTAATTAATACATAAATTTGAAATTAAGATGAATTTACACTAATATGTTTATTTATTTATTTTAAAATTGTAAAATTCGTTTTAAAATATAAAAAATAAAAATATAGATAGATTATTATAATTAATAAATTAGTTAATATTAATTTTTTTAAATTATTTTTATTAAAAATAACAAATTAGTTTTAATGTTAAGATTTAATTATTCTCAATAGTTGTAAGGAAAACTGTTAATTTTTTAGCAAATATGATGAGCTTTGAACATTAAAACTTTAAGTGCAGAAATATTGAATACTTGAATCAATGAACCATTCAATCACATGAAACATTCAACCATAACACAAGATGTACCCTGGGGAAAACCCTCAAAACAATGAGGATGAAAAACCCCAACAAATCTTCAGAGTATAATTATGATAGATAGCAGAGAATGTCTTTTACAAAATAGTAGATTGCTTTCGGCACCCCAGGTACTAGATAAGACAGAATGATAAAGAAGAAAGACTCAAAATAATATCTTGCACAGAGAGAAGCGCCTTGCTTTCAAGGGAGAAGAGAATTCACTCACTACTATATTTGGGTACCTCATTCGAGAGTTTATTCTGTCGAATGGACGTCGCTATAGATGTTAGATGAACGTCGATCAATAAGCGTCGCTTAAGGGACACCAGGTAGCGTTGCTTAAGGGATGATTCTGAACGTCCTTTAAGGGATGTTGGTGAGCATTTCTTAAGGGACGCTAGTAAGTGTCTCTTAAGAGACACTCAAAGGTGTCTGTTAAGGGATGCTTCCAGTCGACGTCCATCCGACGTTTAAACCCACATTTATTCGACGAGAAAAAAATTCGAATGAGGCTCCCAAAGGCCCGACATCTTGAAAACGTGGTTGTGTCGTCGAATGAACGTCTCTCCCACGTCCAATTTTCTATGGACGTTCGACACTAGGGTTAAACTAACGACGTTCAACCCACGCTGCATTTGTGTCACATTGACGTGGAATAAATGTCGAATGGACGTCGGTTGACCCATATCTATTCGACGTTTGAGTTGGACTAACTATGTTTCATCGACACAACATTTACGTCGAACAGACGTCGTGTAAACGTCCAATAAGCGACGTGTACAAATGGGATGAATGTCACAAGCACGTCGATTAACCCATGTATGATCGACATTATAGTTATGCTACATGTGTTCCATCGATGCCTTGGATGCGTAGAATGGATGTCGGTAGAACGTCCAGTATGCCACGTTTAATAATTGTTTAAGCAAAAAACAATTGTGGAAAACACATGGAAGGAACGTCGATTAACCCATATATAGTGGTTATGCTGTCTACATCCAATCGACATCACATGAACATCAAACGAATGTGGATTAAATGTATAATGAATGTCATTTATAACCTATATATAGTCGACATTGGTGTTATTTCCATTCCCTTCTTGTGGTTTATGTATTGGTTCTTCTCTTGCGTAATTATCAAGTTGTCCTTAATTTTCTTTCTTGCAACAAATCTACCATGCTCTCATAAAATCTACTTGCAACAAAGTTGTCCTTAATTAATTTGACTACTTGCAAGAATTCTCTTGCACTCAAAACAATTTTTCATCTCTTTAACACAATCCATCAACTCCTCTGAATTCAAGCTTCCACCACATATAGGGGTACCATATCTAGGTCTACCTCCCAAATTTGTTATGGCTCCTTTCATTCTTTCCTCTAGAGCACTTTCTTCTTTTGCTTCTCCTCATACAACTTCCACTTCTCCTTCATCTTCACTCTCATCAATCATATTTGTTGTGATTCCTCTTCTATGGGATCTTTTATGGCATCCAATCGCGTAGACAATACTCTCAAGTTTCTGCAACATCTTCACCAACATTCATATTTCTTAATCTTCCTCAACCTCTTCTCATAGGAATCCTCATCCCACCCTTCTAAGTTGCAACTTCTGTCAAAATCCACATGTTGCTTCTCTCAAACAATGATGTCTATCCCCCTCACTCTTTTCCAGAATTGTCTTCAACCTTAGGCTTCTTTTGTTATGATACCTTTTGGTGCATGCAAGGTTATTACTTGCTATCAAAGTGCATAACAAAAACTCGTCTACATCCACAATTCAAAAATTCATAAACAAAGTTGGAAATGGCATCAACACACAATCAATCTTTATTCACTCAAATGACCATTGCTGATAGAAGTAGTTACAATTTACAGAGGCTTTCCCACTCTACAACAACGTCAAAAGAAAAGGACCAACCCCTACTTCAACCTACAACCAAACTCCGAATTATTTCCCATATGCTTAGATCTCATCTCTTAATCCATAAAATATGCATTGTTACAAATTAAGACAACTCTACTTAAAAATCAAGGAAAAAATTGCATCCAACAAGAGTACAATGCATGCCCAAGGTTGGTTATACATGTTTTGGACCACAAACTTTAACTAGAAATAGGTTAAACTATTCCTAACCTATCTACAATTAAAAAAATTCATGCTCGATGATTTGTCTTCCCAAGGATGCTCCTACATCATTAAGAGACTACTCTTTTCTTGAAAAATGTCATATATTTATAGAAAAAATTTTACATCAGCAAAACAAAATAGTGAAAGGGACTATACAATGAAGCTTATATTCTCTTCCTTGGCACTACTAAAACTGAAATAAAATCAAGTACACAACGATTTCTAGAGGCCTAGCACCCTTGATGAAAAAAACTCCTTTAGGTAGCAGCTACATACATACCTCATCCTACCATAGATTCAATATGTAGGCAAAGAACTAACCTCATCATCAAAAGCAAACTTACAACATAACATCCAAATAAAATACAAAAGCATAGATATGAAAATAGTACCAAATACCAAAAAAATATGAGCAGACCAAATAGTCGACTTCACCAAGAAGTGTTGCACATATATGCACCTTTCCCTGAAGAAGGACCGATACTAATTCTAGACATGGTTTCATCACAATCCCAAAACATGTGCTTAATCATTTCAAAACAATCATTGATAATGCAATGGACTTAAAAAATACCACTCTTCACCTACCAAGCCTTGGAGGGAAGCCCATAATAAACAACAAACTAGGAAAACACCATCAGCGTGTAGAACAACCGCAGAAACCAATCACTACACAAGCAAAGCATCCACCTATCCTCTTGCTCCCAGACCACCCAACGAGCAATAAGAACAAGGGCTAGCCCATGGTATTGATACTATAGGAAGGGGATGATTGAAGCTTCACTACCAATCCCTCCAAAACAGTCACAACATGGCAATATTCATCTTGGACACATCCTCCTACAAGATCAACCCAACAATCTTAGTTGTGGAGGGGCTAGGAATATGAAGCCAAGCCTTGTAAATGAACCAATGTGCAACAATCAGTCTAGGAGAGCACCAAAAAAGCTTTGTAATGTAAGAACCCTACAACCTCCAAATACATAAAGGACACCTCGCTATATCCCAACACTCCTTATTACCAATGATATTCCCTCTAACCAAACTCGCTACAACCTTCCAAGCAACCCAAATGATCTTAAAAATAAAAGAACCTAAAACCTATAATTGGCGCAGGAAAGAGATACCACATAGCCAAAGTCCCCACAAACCTTACCCTCATTTTGAGTTGTCTCCAACCTATGATATAGTAAAATTTACCAAGGAGAAGTACACTCCAAAAATCATACCACCCTTTTAGCAAGTAGGATACTCCCCTAGGTAGCCACATCAATTAAAACTACCCCCCCCCATCCTTGGGCATGATACACACATCCCATAAAACCATCAAGAGGCACTCCTCTTCTCCATAGATACAACCTCAACATTTTCTCCAAGCACCGAAACTAATCTCGACTAGGAAGCCAACAAAGACCATAGTAATTTTGAGAAGCCAAGAGAATCTACACTACAACCATCAACTTCCCTAGAAATGGAAGGCCCTTACATTGCCAAAAGTGAAGCTTGGTCTGCAACCATCCAAGATAGAAATCCCACATAGGCACAAGCAAAAGGCCCACCCAAAAGCAATATGAAGATACCAAACATATAAGGTTCCCAGGGAAACCCTAGTAAAGGTAGACGTGAAAATTTGAATTATTCAAAGACAATTGGCCAAGATCTGGCATGAAATTTGCAACATAGTGTAAATCTTATCTTTCATGCATTCCCTATGAACAAAGATAGAAATGCAGTACTTAAGCATGTTCTTTTCCTGGTAGAGTAACACACAAGGCATAATAACCAAAGGTGTTTTGATTGCTAGCTAAGTTAGATAGCATACAAAGGGCAATCCCAACAACATAAATTAAATCAAGAGGTAGACAGGGTACATAGGGTAGGCTTAACAACAGAACTTAAGATTAAAAAATTTTAGTTACTCAATGAAAATCTCCCAAAATATGGCACAAAGTCTGAAAGTTCTACATAGGGTGAATTTTATATATAATGTGTTTCCCAAGAAGGATAGAAATGAAGTATACCCAAAAAGACTGCAAATGGTTTGCCTAGTCTTGAATTGTGTTCTAGATACTGGAACTGGTCTCCAACAAAATATCTGTTAGGGATTTTTCTCCTAAATATCCCCCTAAGACGAATCAAAGTGCTCTCCAAAGCATCTCTCCTTGGAACTGATGGAATCAAAATAGACAAATGGAAAGTAACAACTACCCCTAACAATACTGAATCTGCCACTACATAGCTAATGCAATGACCAATATATCTGCAACATAAGAAATACTAAATCGTAAGTAGACACCAAATAGAAACTTAAACTGGCAAATTCAAATTTATAAATAGCAAGGACTGGTTCATTCCATTCATGCATACCAATAATGTAACCCAAAGCATATTAAGAAAAATATGTATATTCTAGGCACAAATAAAGCAACAATTTGATTTTTGTAGAAAAACCCTCCATTGGTGCAACAAACCTTCCATAGTGCAAGGAACTCATCAAAACAAACAAGTCATGTGCCCGAATGTTCCAAAGATTGTGGATGTGTAGACCTGCACCTTGGGTATCTATTGAAGCTGGTTCATGTCGAGACTTCCTCGAAGTAGTCAAACCCTTATTTATATGACCTTCAAAAGCATATGAAGAAGATGCTAAAACAACAATCAAGGCTTGATCAAGGATCTAACATGAGGAATACCACCAGAAAGCTTCAAACACTTATATTTTTCTTTGATCTAGCTGGTGGTGCCATCATACTATGGTGAAAGCAAGTTGCCTGGCTCTTATTTGTTTGATAATCACGTTTGAGAAACTTTATGCTTTAAAGTAACCCTGTGGGTCTTAAATCAGCCTAAAGGATAAGTTTCAAATGTTAAAAAGGAAGGTTCAATAGTTTGGACATTCTGGTAGGTAAAATCAAGGTTCTTCTTCACATGTGCGCTGCCGGAAAAAAGGTGATATGACAAAGTCGGGATTCAAATAATGATTGCATCAGAAGGCCTCAAGAAATGGTTTATTTATTAAAAATTGTGCCTTTTAACATGTGTTATCCATTCATTATAGGATACCAGTTCATTCCATTTTAATTTATAATTACTTTGTGCTACGCTAACACACGATTGGTTGTGAGATCATGGGTCATGCCCAAGACAAATGAATTATACTTTGGCTTGCATTTCTTACCAGAAGAATTGTTTCCTCCTGAATACGGCGTAGGTTTGCATCACCCTGTTCAGTTTTCTCAGCGCATGTTCGCAGGGATGAAGAGAGCTAGTGGCCTAAGTGGAAAATACGCAGGTTTGAGACAAAAAATATGGAATGGACCAAAATGCTCCCACATTGTGCGCAAAAGCTAAAGGAGGTTGGTTGGTATTCAATGTGTGAGAGAATTTAGGGTTACAATATTGAATTCACAAAGCATTTCGATATGAATTTCAAGGGTTCAATAGTCGATTTTGTCGGCTTCGAATTTCAAGTCTCTGAGGAGTCCATCTCGACTGCAATTGGTGTGGCTGTAGAGAGCTAAAAATGGTATAAAAAGAAACCTACGGATACATATTACAATGATTTCCTCCTTCCTCAGCACAAAAATCCCGATTGGAGCAAGGGAGTTCATAGGAGTTTCTTGAAAGAAGAATGGCGGGACATCTTAAGCATTCTACAACGTTATGTTACTTGTGAAGGGAGGTTTGCCATTGTTTTCATGTATCATTTAAGATTTCTATTTCATATAGAAGGCATTAAAAACTAAATTTTCGCTATTATCTACTAAGGAGTCTTACCAAAATGGCTACTAGAGTTCATAACCACTTTGAGCATACTAGTCACAGTGTTTTTCATTGTGGCTTGGTGAAATTACTTGTGCTTGAAGAATTGAAGAGATAGGACATGTCTTGGTCCCATTTCTTGTTTTGGTCAGGATTTAAGCTTGAATAGGCAGTAGTTGATGGGGACGAGGGTAATATAGATGATAAAAAAAGGAAAAAACATAAAAATTTAAAAAGAATACCATAATAGCCTCTACGTAGCAACCAAGGTGGAAAAGATGTATAGGAAGAAGTTTCAGAACATGAAGAAAAATATAATTCCAAGTATGAACCTGTGGTGGAAGAAATAAGTTCGCAGATACTAGCTACGGGTAATGAGGAAATGGCACATTCAGAAACATAATTATAAGCAGAAACAAGTTCAAGGCTTCCCAAATTCAGGGAATTTCATCCCCTAAGGATAATACCCAAATCATGAAGTAGGGGAAAGAAACTATCGATGCTGCTGAGACAATTAAAGATGCCGAGCAAGAACCAAGTTTAAAGAAATTGAAGCAAGGTATGTCTGAACAGCCTCATTCCAATCCTTAAATACTTGATGATTTTGTCATGACTGAGACCAGTAAATGGAGACCTAAGACTTGAGCTTCAAACAAACTAAGATTTAATATGAAGGAAATTCTAAACCCCAAACTTAATATGAATACTATAATTGGAATTGAAGACTCCTCAGATGAGAAAGATAGTAAATCTAAGAAAGCAGGAGAATTGGTTTCTGGGGTTTTAGAAAAAATTGAAAAGGGCCTTAAAGAATTTCTAGATCTTTTGGAGGGAAGTCATGCAATTAAAGACAATGTTGGAATGAAAGATTCAGAGGATGAAGTAGTGTCGGGTCCTGTAGATTTTAGTGATAGAGAAAAATTAAAGAATATGTATGAAAAGGCCGAATCTTCTAAGAGACAAGAAGTGGAAGTTGAAGATGGTCATTTAATGAAAATCCTCGTTGATGAGGACCATTCCAAAGACATGCTAGATACTGAAATCCTTAAAAAGGAACTTCAATGATATAAGGAACAAAATAGGCATCTTAATGAATCTAATGATAAAATGATGCAAATGAATCATATGTTTAGAAAATATCTGTAATATCCCGATTTTGACCCTATTGCATTAAAATTGTAAATGATGTAAATATCGTTATTTAATCATGGTGAGGCGCTCAAGGCCAAGGCCCTACCATCGAATTAGCTTTGTATGTATTGGCAATTAAAAATAGATGCCTATGGTTCTTGTGCTGGACATGCACAATGTAAATTAATACATCATGTAAATACAAATTTTAATGAAATACCCACAACTAGCTATGCAATGCAACAAACATATGGGGCATGATTTTTATAAGGAATAGGGAGGGAAATTATTCAAACCCTTGAGTCAATGGTGCTAAACCATGTGTCAATGAGAAAACCCATAAACCACCAACTACCCATTTTGGGTTATGCACCCAATCATTTACTTCTTCCAAGAGTTGGTTGAGGCAGTTAATGCCTTGGGAATGGAGAGGCATGGCAGTCAATTTTCATGTATGGGCAAGCCATCAATCTGGAAAATCGTATTTTTACTTCTTGGGCAAGAAAACACCCACGAAATGGTTCCCAAATCCATTCTGAACCCATGGCATTTGCCTTCTCACGTAGTCTGAGCTAGCTGGGATTTCCCCATCACGTTTTTCACCATTTTCCATGCCTGGGAACTCGTTTTTGTATTGCACAATGGCTGGGAGGAAGGGAGCCATGATTTTGGGGTTTATGGAGGCTATTTTTGTCCCTTGATTGCCCATAAACGTTTTCTGAAAATGAATTTTGCTTTGCAGGGTTTATTCCCATTTCTCCATTTCGTTTTTGGGTTGCCCACGTTTTTTTTGAATTGGTAAGAACCCCATCTTTGGGCATATCACTGTAAAAATGTTTCTTCATGCCCAGTACTTATACTTTTGCTGTTATGCGAATCCCTGTTTTGGTTTGAACCCGTGAGCAAGAGATTGGGAGTGGTAGTGGACAGAATTGTCTTGATAAACCTAGTGGGGGAAAATAACCTCTCAAGAAGATCAAGAGGGCTGGCTACTCTTCTATGCACACCTTGGACACTCTCTATTGGAAGGTATGGCCTGAGGGACTGTGCATTAGTGAAGGGAATACTTCCTTGAGTGGGGTGTGTAGGCATTGTGGGTGCCAAGCTAGATAGATCTTGTAGAGGTATCCATGGCTCTATGCTTGAGCTCACTAGCTTAACAATTCTTCATTTCCATCTCCTAGCAGCTTGATAAACCCAATTGTAGATTGGCTTGGCTCATTTTGGTGTATGTTGGGCTATGTGTGAGTCTGTTGTTCCCTGTTTCCTTGTAGAAATCATGCCCAGCTCGGGGGTGGCAGTTGCATCAAGAGATTGATAAGCACAACTGGCCTATGATTGGGAGGAACATTGCAGTTGCATAACTGGTTGCTCAGGGACTACTTTGTTCCAAGATAAGTACTCTCATGTGCTAATTCTGTATTGTTTCAATGGATGAATGACATGAATATCTTGAATGTATGATGGATGGGTAATAGAATTTAATTCTTCCATTTTTTAAATATTTATGCATTTTCATATGTCCATCTTCAGTTTATATGAATGTTTGTTTACTAAGTATGGGGCTAGATGTCTAGTATTATCATTAGTGTTCTCTCCATAGCCTTGGTAGGATGGGAGGGACATTACAATATCTACAGGATTTGAATGCAAATTATGAAGAATTGACCCAATTGGCCGAAGAAGAAGTTAAGAGGAGGAAAGCGGCTCAACAAAGAAATGAGGAAATTTCTAAGCAGAATGAAGAGCTTCTAATGAGACTTCATACTACAGAGAAAGAATGTTCATGGTTGCAGAAGAAGTCCTGGGATTTGGATGGATTAGTTGTTCTAGTAGAGGCAGCTTGTCGCGTTTGATTAGTCAAAATCCAGTTTTTAAAGGCTCCACGTGTCTGAAAAAATCGAGAACAAAGTGCGTCAGAGTCCAAGTTGTTCGTGTAACCACTCCACATGGAAGGTTCGAGAGGAACTACAACTGGAAATACCTAGCTCATTTTGGATGGAGTCAATAGGTGTCACCTACAGGGTCGATCTTAGATGAGTTGAAGGATTGGATAGAATACAAACTTGCTGCTCTAATTGTTAAATTTAATTTGTAACCGGTGTTGTAATATTCGATCTCAAGTTTTTGGATCTGAGATTTGATATATTAAGAGCTAGGTTCTTAGCTATCTTTTGAACTTGAATATTCTATAGTTTTGTTTAAACTATCACTGTTATGAAATGCTTGATATTGATGTTTTCATTATGAATGCTCATATTGTGGTTGAATATTCATGAGTTTGTGTTTAGAATGTGTTTCTAAATATGGTATTTTAAATACATATGATTGAACCATTTGTTCCTTATGTTTTCATTAAGTTTTAAACCTGAGTAATCTTGATATGTCTCTTCTATGTGTTTAGTCAACTCTCATTATTTCCAGATCCTAATGTTTTCAGTTGTGTTATACTCTCTCCTTTTTTCCAACATTCCCTTGATCCCTTATTTAACCAATGTTAAAATCCAAATCTCAAAACTTGAGGTGCCTAAACTCCGTATCGTAGTAGTCTAGTACAGAATTTAGGACTAACAAGAGGGTTGTTCTTTATGTGCCTTGATGCATTGGTTGATGATGGTGATTTCCTTGTTGCACCTAAGGGGGGTTCTTCTCATACTTATTATGAATATGATTTGATGGATGATATCATGGTGTCTTGTTTTCCTTTCTTGTATTGATCACTTAATGTCACTTATACATGGGCCTCATGAGATCTTGATCACTAAAATGCCCTAAAATCACTTATGTAAGGTGGCTCATAACAAGTGAAGTTGTGATCCAGGTAGTGATTTAGGTGAATAAAAATTATGTTTGATGTCCCTCACCTAATAAACAGAGTCATGCCAGCTTGGGAAAACATATGAATGCTATTTGTTGTTCCTGGAGTGAAGACAACCATGATTGATGTGCATTAGTATCAATTTTGCATATGGGAGGTTCCCCATGCATTTTCCAACTTCAATACTCAGTATACAAAAGATACATAATAGTAGTCCCGTAGAAACATTTGAATGCTTGTTCTCATCATCAAGCAATGCCTAGATCATGAAGCAATGAAACCTCATCATTATGACCAGTTTAGATGTAAGTTTGCAGATGTTTTTACCTCTTGTAATAGCATTGTTAAATATACAGCATCAGGAGGCATTCCCCAAACCAATCTTGTGTAGTCAAGATTGATCCTCCCGTATAGAGGTGAGAACTTTGATTTCCTTATGTGTAAAGGTTATTCCCCCCGTAAAGAGGTAATTGATCAAAGTAATGATGTTATAAAGTCTTCTTGGACAAGGCTCCAAACTTGTGTGTATCAAGTCATGATTATCATGTGAACCTTCCGTATAAAGGTATCCATGAGATGGACCTACCGTATAGAGGTGAACCTTCCGTATAAATATATCCATGAGATGGACCTCTCATATAGAGGTGGACTTTCCGTATAAAGGTCATTCTTTACTTGTTATTCTTTACTTGTTAAAAGCATTTAATGTTGTGTGATATATTATTAACCATGATCACCCGATTGCTATTAAGTCTCCTTTAGAGATTGATCACCTCTAAAGTGAATGAATTTAGCATATGATCATTTGGTCTAGAATAATATAATATGGTCACAACATCCGATAATTCTTCTTAGTATAATGTAATGTGATGGATAATTAAAGTTATCACATATTGACCATGCGGTAAGAGATAAAGAAATAAAAGATAAAGCATAGAGATAAAGAGAATTTGAAATTTCCCATGCAGACACTTCAACTAATTAAAGAGAACTCGAATTATTAAAGCTTCAGTTAAGTATCAATGCTTCAGTTAAAGCATCAGTTAAAGATATGTCTCAGTTAACTAAATAACTCACAATGGTCACTTCAAGTAAATCAAATAGCATGATTTCAGTTAACTAAGTGTTAAATAAAAGGAACTAGTTAACTAAAGTATTTTCACTTTAGTTAAAGTAAAAGACGACACTTTAGTTAAAGAGAGTTAACTAAGTGACAACAAAGAAGATCTAGTTAACTAAGTGTTATTGCATGACGACACTTATGTTAAACTAAAAGATGACACGTGAGTTGTGACACTTGCATGTTGACACTTAAGTTAGCCACCTAACTAAGTGGGAAAGCTTTCAGTTAAGAGGCGAGTTCATCCTAAGTGACAGCTTAGTGAGATGAAGCACTGCATGAGAAGTGGGGCACACCACTCCATGCAATATTAATACATCTAGTTTGAGGGAGAGTTCATCCTGAAGTTAGAAGTAAAAAATAGAAGAGAAGAATGTATAAATATGATATACAATATTGTTGAATCCAGTGTGAAGCGAATTCTCTTCTCCATTGAAGGCAAGGTGCTTCTCTTTGTGTAGGGTATTGTTCATGCTTGTTATTGTTGTGTTGGGAACACATCCGATTGATATCTCTTCTCTATTTCTTATGTATCTTCACCAAGAAGTTTGGTGATCTCTTATCTTCTGAAAGCAATCTTCTATGTTGTAAAAGAACACATTCTCTACTATCCATTATATTATACTGAGAAGAATTGCTTGGGTTTTTGTTCTCATAATTTTGAGGATTTTTCCCAGGGTATATCTTCTGTTATGGTTGTATGAATTTCATGGATTGAATTGTCTCATTTCTTCAAGTCTTTGCATCTAAAATAATTAAAGATCAAATCTCAACCAAATTTCAACATGGTATCAGAGATAAGGCATGAAGGATCTCATTTTTGCATGCCATCTAGAGCCTACATTGATCCTGAGAAGTTGAGCACAAGATTTGAATACTATGGCACCAGTCTCTGTACGAACGGAAGATCGTCTTGAGGGAACCTCAAACTTCAACACTTGGAAGGATAGGATTCTCAACATCCTAGAGGAAGATGACTTGGATGGTTATGTATCCATTGTGGTGGAGGAGCGTACATTTAATGTAGAGCACATCAACTTCAAGAAGAATCAAGATAAGGCTAAACAAATCATCTATGATTCGGTAAAAGATAACTTGATGCCCATGATCACACCGTTGAAGACCACGAATGAATTTTATGATACATTGACTAATATATATGAGAATAAGGCCCAGAGTCAAAAGAGGGAATTGAAGAATAAGCTTTGAAACTTAAAGATGGAGACAGATGAGACAATGGCCTCCTTCTTCTCCAAGATATCTCAGGTAAGAGATCGGCTTGCTAGTATTGGAGTAGTGGTGGGATGAAGATGATCTTCTCCAAACCGCTATTGATGGTCTCCCATCCTCATGGGAGATATTCTTGGATGCGATAAATGGCTGAGAGGTATAAGATAACTTCAAAAGGTTGTGCCATGACTTCCTCCAAGAGGAGGGGTGAATCCAGAGCAAGTCAGTGTGCATCAAAGAAGAACATATTTCCCTCGCGACAAGAATGAAGAAAGGAAAGAAACCCTTCTTTCAAAAGAAGTTCTCTCATTCAAAGAAGAAGGAGTTCAACAAATGCTTTGACAAGTCAAAATCTAGATGCTTCAATTGAAACAGGAAAGGCTATTTCTCAAGAGAATGTAGAGCAAAGCGGAAAGGAAATTTTTGTGCTTCTATTGCCATGGAAGATGAAATCACTCAAAAGAATGCATCCGAAGAAAAGGAGACAAGAAGGGAGTATTATCTTGTCTCATCCCTTTCAGGATCCTTCATCACAAATGCAGACACATGGTTGATTGACAGTGGTGTATCCAAACATATGACTGGTTACAAGAGTACCATAACCGATCTAAAAGAGAAAGAATTCACATGCATGGTAGAGTTGGGGGACAAATCAACTTATTCGATCCAAGGAGTTGGATCCACCTCATTCCAACTGAGCACCAATGATATTATACATGTGGAAGACATTCTATATGTTCCGGGATTGAAGAAGAACCTCCTCTCAGTTTCGGTTCTTGAATACAAAGGCTTTCGAGTTATCTTCATGGATAACAAAGCACTTTATGGCCGAAGAACAAAAGCCTAGAATCTCCTGCTGTGATTGGAGTTCGAGAAGGAGGACTTACAAGGTACCCGAGAAGTACATTCAAGCTATGATTCACCACACTATCAGTCCATGCGAGCTATGGCATCGAAGGCTTGGAAACCTACAGTACAAAGTGCTACTAGGATTTCAAAAGACGGTAAAAGGTATGCCCATATTTGATTTTGAGCATGATAGTGTATGTCAGGGTTGTGCACATGGGAAGAATGTTAAGAAAAAATTTCTAGCAGTTCTACTAGATCTAAAGGGATTTTAGATTTAATACATTTTGATGTATGTGGTCCCATGTCATCCCCCTCCCTGAGTGGCTTCTTATATTATGTATTGTTCATAGATGATTTTTCTAGGAAGTCATGGATTTATTTCATGAAGGCTAAAAGTGAAACTCTTAGAAAATTTAAAGAGTTTAAAGCCCTAGTTGAAAATCATAAAGAAAATCACATCCATGCATTAAGGTCTGATAATGGAGGTGAATTTGATTCACATGCATTTAATGAGCTATGTAGTGATGCATGAATATTTAAACAATTAATAGTACCATACAACCCTTAGCAAAATGGGGTTGCTGAAAGAAAGAATATAACCATATGTAAGGCTGCAAAAGCCATGATGCATGATCAAGATATGTCTACCTCATTATGGGAAGAAGCCACCCATATAGTTGTGTACATCCAGAATAGAATCCCGCATGCCATTCTAGATGAGAAGACACCATAAGAAGTGTTTACTGGTGAGAATCCAGACATCTCACACTTGAGGATCTTTGAGATCCCAGTGTACATTCATGTACCAAAAGAAACGAGAACAAAGATGGATCCTTCTAGAAAGAAAGACAACTTTGTGGGTTATAGCAAGTCATCCAAAGCATACCGAATATATGTATTTGGTGAGAGACACATTGAAGTCATCCGCGATGTTACCTTCCACGAGGAAGTTGCTTTCAAAAGATCGAAAGAATTCAATGTGATTCATAGATGGAGGATCCCGAGTCTGATTCTCCCTCTTCAGAGTTAGAGAGGGAGAAAATAGAAGATGCCTCAGATGCACTAGCTCCTGAAGAACCAGTAGAAATGGTTGAGAAGTCACCTGATGAACCTCCTGCTAAAACAAGATCTTCTTAGTGCCGAGACATATTACAAAATGCAAAGAATAATGGAGCACCGACAAGCTCATCTAGAGAGTGCAAGCAACCTAACAGAATTTCAGGGTATGTTGCACTGATGAGTCACATCAGTGATTCAGAACCATCCTCATATGAAGAAGCTACAAAGAAACAAGTTTGGAAAGATGCAATGAGAGAAGAGTACAACTCTATAATAAAGAATGATGTTTGGGAGGTTGTTCCCAAACCTGATGGGAAGTCCATTGTGACTTCCAGATGGATTTGTAAGATAAATCATGTTGCGGATGGCAGCATTGAGAAGTATAAATCCAGATTCGTTGCTAGAGGTTTCTCTCAGAAAGAAGGCATCGATTATGATGAGACATTTTCCCTTGTGGCAAGGTACATCACAATCCAAGCAATGATTGCACTTGCATTTGTTCTAGGATGGAAACTTCACTAGATTGATGTGAATAAAACCTTTCTCAATGGTGAGGTTGAGGAAGAGGTTTATATTCAGTAGCCTGAAGGATTTGTGGTGCATGGGAAGGAGTCCAATGTTTACAAGCTAAAGAGAGCTCTATATGGGAAGGAGTCCCAGGGCTTGGTACTCCATAATTGATAGCTACCTTCAGAAACTAGGTTTCTGTAAGAGTGAAGCTGATCCAAATTTGTACTTCAAAGTAGTGAAGAACCAACCATTGATATTGGTTATGTATGTTGATGATTTGTTTCTCACCGGAGAGGAACATATGATTGCTTGGTGCAAGAGGGAGCTCACCTCAGGGTTCGAGATGAAAGACTTAGGTCTAATGCACTACTTTATTGGTCTTGAGATATGGAAAAGAAAAGATGAAGTTTTGCTATCTCAAGGGAAGTACATTGTGGATATATTGCGCAGGTTTGGAATGATAGATTGCAAATATATGACTACACTGATGGTTTCCAATTTGAGGAAACTTCATGAGTCAGGCTCTGGATCAGATCCAGTAGATCTCACTTTGTATAGACATATTATAGGCTCTCTAATGTACTTGATACATTCGAGGCCTGATATATGTTATGCTGTGAGCATTTTGAGTCAATTTATGTCTGATTCGAGACACAAATAGTGGACAGCTGCTAAGCATGTGCTTAGGTACCTTCGAGGTACAATTTCATATGGAATCATATATGCCTCCAGTGGAGGAGTCATGGTACTTGGTTATATAGAATCAGATTGGGGAGGAAGAATTTTGGACTGTAAGAGCACATCCGACTACTGTTATAGCCTAGGATCAACTATGATATCTTGGTCCAGCAGGAAGCAGGGATCCGTAGCCCAGAGCATTACTAGAGCAGAATACATAGCTGCTAGTGTTTCCTACCGAGAAGCAATGTGGCTCAGAAAGCTACTTGCAGGGTTGTTCGGTGAAAAGCTTGAGCCTACCATTATTAGGTGTGACAATCAGAGTTGCATCAAGATTTATGAAAACCTAGTGTTTCATGACAAGTCGAAGCACATTGAAATGAAGTATCACTTCATCCGAGACATGGTCTAGAAAGGTACAGTGAAACTTTAGTACATTGCTACTGATGAGAAGATTTCATATTTGTTAACAAAGCCTCTGTCAGTGATGAAGTTCAGGTACTTCCAAGAGAAGCTTGGTATGGCAAAGAATGCCTCCCTCGCTGAGAGGGAGTGTTAAATATACAACATCATGAGACATGTTCCAAACCAACCTTGTGTAGTCAATATTGATCCTCCTGTATAGAGGTGAGCACTTTGATTTCCTTTCGTGTAAAGGTTATTCCTCTCGTATAGAGGTAATTGATCAAAGTAATGATGTTGTAAAGTCTTGTTGGAAAAGGCTCCGAACTTATGTGTATCAAGTCATGATTATTATGTGAACCTTCCGTATAAAGGTATCCATGATATGGACCTCCCGTATAAAGGTGGACCTTCCGTATAAAGGTCATTCTTTACTTGTTAAAAGCATTAATATTGTGTGATATATTATTAACCATGATCACCAGATTGCTATTAAGTTTCCTTTAGAGATTGATCACCTCTAAAGTAAATTACTTTAGCATATGATCATTTGGTCCAGAATAATATAATATGACCACAACATCCGATAATTCTTCGTAGTATAATGTAATGAGATGGATAATTAAAGTTAGCACATATTGGCCATGTAGTAAGAGATAAATAAATAAAATATAAAACATAGATATCAATCGAATTCGAAATTTCCCATGCAGACACTTAAGCTAATTAAAGAGAACTTGAATTATTAAAGCTTCAGTTATAAAGCTTTAGTTAAGTATCAATGCTTCAGTTAAAGCATTAGTTAAAGATATGTCTTAGTTAACTAAAGAACTCACACTGATCACTTCAAGTAAATCAACCAACATTATTTCAATTACTTAAGTGTTAAATAAAAGGGACTAGTTAACTAAATTATTTACACTTTAGTTAAACTAAAAGATGACAATTTAGTTAAAGAGAGTTAACTAAGTGACAACAAAGAAGATCTAGTTAACTAAGTGTTATTGCATGAAAACACTTATGTTAAACTAAAAGATGGAACGTGATTTGTGACACTTGCATGTTGACACTTAAGTTAGCCACCTAACTAAGTGGGAAAACTTTCAGTTAAGAGGTGAGTTCATCCTAAGTGACAGCTCAGTGAGATGAAGCACTGCATGAGAAGTGGAGCGCACCACTCCATGCAAGATTAATACATCCAGTTTGAGGGCAAGTTTATCCTAAAGTTAGAAGTTAAAAATAAAGGAGAAAAATGTATAAATATGATATACAGGATTGTTGAATCTAGTGTGAAGCGAATTCTCTTCTTCATTGAAGGCAAAGAGCTTCTCTTTGTGCAGGGTATTGTTCATGCTTGTTATTGTCGTCTTGGGAACACATCCAATTGATCTCTCTTCTCTATTGCTTATGTATCTTCACCAAGAATTTTGGTGATCTCTTATCTTCCGAAAGCAATCTGCTATGTTGTAAAAGAAAGCATTCTCTGCTATCCATTCTATTATACTAAGAAGAATTGCTGGGGTTTTTGTTTTCATAATTTTGAGGATTTTCCCCAAGGTATATATTGTGTCTTGGTTGTATGAATTTCATGGACTGAATTGTCTCATTGCTTCAAGTCTCTACATCTAAAAGAATTAAAGATCAAAGCTCAACCAAATTTCAACATGAACAAATGGTACGAGTACGAAAGCAAGTCAGATCATTCCTTGGTTAAAGGTTTGAAGTGCGCAAGCAGTTAATGGTTGGACAATCCTGAAAGCATGCAAGCATATCCAATCAGAATATTCTTTCAGAAAGTGGAACACGCACAAACTCCTAGAAAGGTAAAGCGGTTGAATACCATCTCTGAGAAAATTCCACAGCCGACGGTTCAGCAAGTGTGCAAGTCCACAAAATATGACAAGGAAAAGGTTAATATGCACAAAATCTGCAAATTATCAATGCACCAAGGGCACATTACCCACAAGAGATGATGCAACAAAATTCATAGACGCATCAAGATGAAGTGTAAGATTGGGCACATACCATAAGACAATGATACATCAAGAGTGCAATGGTATACCACCAAGGTGTAAATTCCCACTAAGTTGTGGACCTTGAGGGCTCAAGACACATATCAGATGACACATCCTAAATAGAGATGCAAGTTGGAGATTGAAGGTAAGCTTGATGGCGAGAGAATAAGATCTTTGAGTGAAAGTTTTAGTTTTCCTTTTGGGGCATCAAGGGGCTCATGGAAAGAACAAAATGATCTAGCAAAGAGAAGAATGCGCAAATACAGTATAATGAATTTTTTATGGTCCGCAAAATGATGCGATAGATCTATGACATATGCGTGAATACTGAAATGAAAAAATATTGAAGTATGTGCAAGTGATTGATGTTTTGATGGACAATATTACAATCAACACATAGACAGTCACAGATGTTGTAGAAAAAAAAGCGCAAAAACATAACCAAAGTTTATCAGATATTGCGTAGATGTCTAGCTGATGCATATGAGCAAAAGTGAAAGTGTGGGATGTTGAGAAATCCATCTAATGCGCAACGATAGAACAACAATAGGATCCAACAGGCACATCATGATGCAGATGATCTAAGACAAGTGTGTTAAATAGAAAGAATGAATCATTTGATGGACAGAACATCACAGATTATCTGAGAGACTGCAACACTTAAATAAAAAGGACACATAAAAAAGTGTGCAGTTCCATTTGTTACTAGTGCTTCATTTCAGAACAACAAACTATCAACTGAAAGCACAGTATCAGTTGATCATTGTAGTCACGTAGAGAAAAAATTGAGATAACAGAGACACAGACTACAGTATTAGTAGAGCACAAAGTATATGAAGTAAGTCATCAACAGAAGTATTATTTGAGAGGAATGATGAGTCAAGTGATGTATGCAGCATAGTGACAAAGTATAGTTTTCATATGAAGGTAGCACACATTAGAATTGTCATCAAAAGATATGAATAAGTGTGCAAAGTTGAAGTTTGGTAAGACAAATACATACATAAGACATCAGGGCGGTCGGATGGGGCAAGGAGACATGGAGTCGAAGCTTCCTTCAGGTTGGTTCCTATAAAACAAAGAAGACAGAGGTTCGGTGCCTCCTTCTAGTAAGTGCTGGAGAAACACAGGGAGCGAAAGCTTCCTTCAGGTTGGTGCCTGTAAAACCAGGGGGTTGGTGCCTCCTTCCAGTTGGTGCTGGTAAATATAGGAAGTTGGTGCTTCCTTGATTGTATTCTTTCTCACTATAAAGAATCATTCTATGGTTTTCTATCGTTTGGGTTTCCACGTAAAAATCTTGTTTGTTATGTGTTGTTTATGTGGTGCATATATATGTGGATGGTTATTTACTGATTCATAACAAAACATAAATATTTAATAAAGGATAATATGTTAAAAAAGGTAAAAATTGCTAATAACTGCGCTAATACTGATTCACCCCCCCTTTCAATATTAAATCGATTCCAACAATTGGTATCAGAGCGGGTGTCTTCAGTAATAGATTAACATCTGGAAGACAGATTTCAGCGTAGAATCTAGCAGACATGGACTCAAAATATGATCATATGGCTGAAGTAGACTTGGAAGGAGAACTAGTCAATGCAATGGATGAACTAAAGAAGTCCACGGGGGGTTCACTAATGAGGCAATATCATATCACGTCCATTCATATTGGGGGGTTGAATACTCTTAAAAACCTCAAAAATATATTGCCCCGTATTAAGGGGTCAAGGGGTTTTTTTTATTTGACATAGTAATATAAATATTGGGGGTTATTTTATTTGGGAGTGTTGAGGAATAACCTCCAAATCGTGGGATGGATTCATATGTCCAAATCACGGGCTTAATTCATACCCACCTAAGACTTAAGGACCTTCCATTTTTATTTGATATTGCTTATGATCCTAAGTTTTGAATAAATTTGATAATAGTGTGCCAATGATAATATCGATGGAAGTCTCTTTGGATTATTGTCCTTGAGCAATGTAACATCCCGATAATTTCATAAAATTTAAAAAAAAAATTATACCAGCATTAAATGTTAAAATTGTGATTGCGGAAGTAATAAATGCTTGTTAAGGCAGTATTAAATAATAAAGTCATTAATGTATATAACAATTTAACTACTATGTCCTTTTAACTAATGATGCTTTAAGACAGTGATGTGTCTTACCTCCATAAAAATGATTACGACACTAATTTGTTTATAGCTGTAATAACTGAAATTTTAGAACAATATAAGACGGAGTTCTCCTTGAAAAGGTACTGACAGTTTTAATTTCGGGATGGTGATGAAAGGGTTCCTGTGAGGTGCCCCGAGACTTACTTAGCTAATTAGCTAAAGCATTTGTACCTGTCCTTCTTGCGAATATTCGCAGGTAAGGATAACAATGACAAAACAATGTTTAAGAGTATTTATATTTTCCAATTAGTCGTCTTATTTGGTTAAAGAAATTATAAGTACCTCCTTGTTTCAGGTATGGAATTCTATCCAAATTCTAAATGTATTATTTCGAAAAAAAATACAAGTTGCAGAAGTTAATAATATTTAAACAGGGTTCAAAAGTACATTATCTTGGTAGAAATATCTATGCTTAAAAATCTTAAGATTAATTACTAGATTTTAAGAATGAATTGCTAATATGATTCTGCCAATATTTTCCAATTCATGAAACCTTTTACTACCAGGTGAAACGACTGATGGACAAATTCAATTTGAACTTTATTCCTTTATTATAACATCAAGTTTCACTTCCTATTTCAATGCTTGGTATTTTATTTATGATAACTATGGTAGCTTCTACTTTCTCCATTTATAATTTATATATATATGGATATAGTCTTGATATTTATAAAGTCAAAATCATATTTTATTTAAGAACATAATACAATATAAGTGTGGACCCTTTTTAACTATAGGGTGAACCATTCTAATGTGATATTGGTGCATTATTATAATAAACAACTTTTATATGGTTTATTGTAATAATATTACAATGTACCGATACTATTTTCTAACCGAAGTTCTAACTATCTAAATCTTATATGCATGCAATTATTACCAATACAAACTTTTGATTTATGTAATCATGCATTCGATGGTTAATACCATAGCGATGAAGCGATATACAATGCAATCCTGACCTTACTCTATGTATTGATAATGAACGACATTACACCAAGCATTAAATACGACACTGGTAAGGAAGTGACGGTTATTGATGTCGCTGCTGCATCGATCTGACAGGTTGATGGTGTCTCGTCCAAACATTAATGGTTCTGAACCAACTCTTTAGTGGAGTGTAATGCTGTCTATCCACGTTGTCAAACCACGTGAAGCCTGGTTAAAATGTGACTCACGAAATCGAACTATGCGTAGTGAACAAGCAGCTCTCCTCCGAACTGTACATGGGATTGACTCCTTGGCATGCAGCGTTGGCATTGTCATAGCTGTTACAATAAATGAGGTATTTATGTTATGGTTGCCCGATTCTCAAAGCATCAGGCTGTCACCTTCTCGCTCGTCGATCACAATAGATCTGGGTCGTTGAATGATAAACCCTAAATTCTCATTGTAAGTAATGCTAGAGGGTTTCTCAGTCTTCACTTTCACGTTTTGGAGTTAGAGTGTGAGGCCGAAACGCTGCTAAAACTTAGGGTTAGCAAGTTTGCTTGGAGTTTGGAACCCGCGACCTCTGCGTTATTTTAATGGTGTTTTGCAAAGTGAATGCTCAATAGTTGATACCACGACCTTGGTGTGGTTTCTATTTCAGGGTGAACATCTATTTTTACAGTGATGGGGTTGGATCTTTGGCCTTTCCACTCAAGGTAATATGTCTCTATGTTCCATCATTGAAATTTGAGTTTTCATAAATCCTTTATTTTGATTCATTCTAATTTATTTAGATGTATGTTTCACTTGCAGGGTCAATCAAAGGTCTAACATCCAAGCTTGCTGGACAAATGAACGTCGAGGACTCCGCCGTCCTGGTAAGTCTCGGGTTCATCCATAACCCTGGACTCGTCGAAAGTTAAAACGTTTTGCTCAGTAAAAGAGTTAGGTTAATCCGTAAGCAATGATAATGTTTAGACTGAGTTTTTGTGTTGCCGAGGCTTCAAGCCTGCATTGTAAACTGAAAATATTTTATAATGGCATCTTCGCCATAGTACAGCTTGCAAGCTTCGCTTTAAAGGATTGAAAGTCATTTGACTTGGTATTATAATACTGGTTTTTAGTTACAGAAGAAAAGAAATGTTGCGTTGTTCTTTTTTTTGTATTCGGTACTGTTAAAGTTGTTGCGAATACTGTAGTTTGATGCTCAATCTAAAGAAATGAACTTCTGTAGTTAGATTCTAGAAATAAATAAGAATGGAGGTTTTGAAGATTTCGATTTGAACTGTCAGAAAAGTAATTTAATAAATAGGCCTTAAAGTTTTAGTGACAAAGTATTGTTTCCAAAGTCGTAAACGAAATTACAATGTAAAAAAAAAAAAAAAGTATTTACAGGGTTGAAACCTTGTTCCTGTGTGAGCATAACTTGAATTACTTCTTGCTCGGTCTGATATGTAGAAGATCTGGGTTTTGAAGCTCAAGTACTGCCTGTGTGTCTTCTATCAATAATGTTTAAAACAGTTGTAATGAAAAGTCGAGAGTCAACCTAGGGTTTTGAAGTGAAATTGTAAGAATAATGGGATTTGAACAAGGATTCAAACTTCACCTTTGGTTTAAAAAGTGATAGAAAACAAATACTAGAAAATTTTATGAAATAAAAATAAATACTAAGATTTATATAATACTGTTCTGCAATGTCTTTGCATGTAAATACTGTAACTCTGCTTTCAATGCTTATAATGACTCTCGGAAAGGAACATATTTATTTTTATAACTGTTGAAAAGAAAATTCAAAGATATCGAAGAAAGAAATATTATGAAATATTCAAGATGCTAGATGGTCTAAAACAATTGTTACAATTCATAAATAATTAGTAAGGTAAGAATAATTGATAAGTATTTAAACTATAGTTTTCTGTGTGGGGATGAAGTATTTTACTTCTGTAATTTGATGAATTAATTGCTATGCTGGCATTTTAAGAGAAACTATTCTGTAATTTAAGATCAATCTTTCTTGGCTCACTGGAACCAAGAAAAGTTTGATCAATGTTTCTTGACTAATTATTTATTTCAACTTTTTGCATTCTTCTTTAATTTTTTCACATTTCCAGTTAGGAATAGTTGTTAGATTGAGTTATATTTGGCACATTCATAATTGTAATTTCAATTCTTATATGCAAGGCATTTGTTTTAATATTATATTGGAATTAACATGAACATAGGTGAAAATCTAAATCCTTATTTAGATACCCTATGTGTTATCGTTACCATGAAATGGTATCATATAAGTTTCACTATTTGTGTATCTTTATAACTATTGCATGCTTGAAACCTAACAATGGATATTTTCCCTTATCTATATATAACCCAAGAAAAGGTAACTAAATGTTGTTAATTCCCGTGATTGCAATAATAAATGTAGAGGAAGTGGAGGCAATTCATTGGATCTTGTGAATGACCCAAATCCAAGCTATGCACATGATCATATGGTGTTATTGAAAAGTAAAAGGAATTTTTCTATGTTCATTTGGGTTCAAACATCGACAATGATGTTTTTTTTTTATAGGAAGGTAGGGGCATCCTTCCACAAAAAGGTTTCAATTTTGCATTTTTATGGAGATTAATTTATTAAGCATATAGAAAACATGAGTTATCTATGGCTATATTTGTATTACATGATATAAATTGGTAGATTGGTAGGTTGTGGTGTGAAACATTTCCAATTATCATATTTTCTAAGCATTGCACTAACAATTAGACTATCAGTCTTTTACATTCTTTGTTAATATGTTGATCCCTTGACTAGGTTTTGTTTTATGCATTTTTCCTTCCCCGGTACTTTATTTCTTTGGGTGTTCCACTCTCCAATGCTACAAATTGATCAGTTACCCATGCAATCCTAGTGGGATCATTGTTAGAATTATACTATTATTTTATTTAGCATCATGTTTGCTTATACTAAGATGTGGCAGGGCTCCTGTTTGTTACAACTTGATAATATGATATAAAGGGGGTGTTAAAAATGGGTTGATAAAAATGGATACCTACAATATCTAGTGAAACTAGGGGTTTTCTTGATTGGAAAGGCATATTGGGAGGGGGGTTCAACACTACAATTTTAGGATGCATTTTCCAATATTTAGTGAAATTAGGGGTATTCTTTAATATCACGCGAACGATCGTGCTATGAAACAAGTTCATTGAGTGAACCCCCCGTGAAGAAGTCAAGGAAGAAAACAAATCTCCTGCAGGAAGCTCTTTTGAAATTAGAAGCAGACACCACTAGGCAATTGAAATTAAAGGATGACAAGTGTGAAAGTCTAGAAACTGAAGTAGTTTCTCTAAGAAGTGAACTCTATCAATTAATCATTCATATAGAACAAAGAGGCACAAACACCATTGATGAAGAAACTTACTTCGCTAAAAGTTATGTAGATGCTCTCAAGAACCCATAGTCAAGAACAAATTAGATATTTGAAAGATAACATCGAAGGTCGAGTCTTTTGGAAAATAAGTCTGCACAACCTCAAAATTTCTATCATATCAGGTACCAAAATATTTTCTTTGGAAATTGCTTTTATTGTTATAATTTTGGTCACAAAGAAATAAATTGTAGAGGTCGTGCATTAGCATATGCTATAAAGAAAGGTTTGTGCAATCAGACAAATCCTACATAGAATATTCTCAGAAAACCACTTGAAGTCATGTTTGAAGATTCCAATCCTTTCATCATTTTAAGTTCAGAAGACGAATATTGTGAAACAACAGAACATGATACTCATGACTATGAAAAACAATAGCAACCTGTGCAATTCACTAAGATAGTTGAATATCATAAAGATTAGGATCATCAAGAAGCATGCATCCTATCCTTACATGCACAAAGTAGAAGGGGGAAATGGTATATATACAGTGGATGCTCCAAGCATATGACTCGAGATAAAAACACCTTTATGAATTTCAAAGAAGACAAGGGAGGAAGTGTCTATTTTGGGGACAATGGCTCAGCAAAAAATTTGGGTAAAGTTCTAGCAAGCCTAGGAAACAAAAGAACCAAGGCAGATAATGTTCTATTAGTCGAGAACATGAAACACAATCTTTTAAGTGTTATCCAGATGTGCAACCAAGGACACACTCTTAACTTTGATTAAAAAAAATGCAGAATAAAAAACAGGAATACAAGTAGAATCGTAGTTACGGCCTCCAGAACTCCTAACAATGTTTACATTCTAGATGAAGAAAGATAAGAGAAATGTTTCATGGGACAAACCGATGAAAGTTGGCTCTAGCATGGAATATTGGAACACATCAATTTTGATAATTTGATCAGTATCAGTAGGAAACAGGAAATGAGGGACATTCCAAGGATTGCTAAGCCATCAAATTCCTTCTGCAAACACTTTCTACATGGGAAACAAGATAGAATCAAGTACCCAACAAAATAATATACTACCTCAAGACCTTTGGAATTAGTGCATTCATATCTTTGTGGTCCAATGAGAACCTGTAGGAACCATCATTCAGACTTACGATTTCCTCAATAAAAATATTCTCTCCTTTGGTTATGTTCAAATTTATGTTGTAGTTTAGGGTTTATGTTATGGTTTAAGTGGCTGTAAAATATCATTTACAGGTCTGTAAAAAAAATATACTAGTTACTATTCTACCATCATTTTCTGTAGCATATATATATATATATATATATGCATAAATTTACAATAATTAATCATTAACCAACTTTATTAACATTAATCGAATTTATTATCATTCAATTAATATTAACCGAATTGACATTATAATTACAATTTAACATTATAACCCTTAGTCTTGACTAATTAAATTTATTATCAATCACTCAAGCATTACTAATTAATTGCATTAGTCACTGCCTAGGTTAACCATAGTTCATTTTTTAATCAACACTAATTAATTATTAATCGACATTAATTACATTATTATTCAGCATTATTCACGCAATTTATAAATATTTAGGCGAGTTATGTAAGCGTAGATACTGCTTACATACCTCGCGTAAGTACACTAACAGTAATAAATCACACACATCAATCATAATCACGAAACTTATTGTTCACTGACACATGTTTAACATAGTTTGCAAGGTACAATCTTTTACCTAACTGCATCTTATTAAGTTACGACACATATTAAATCAAGGGTTTTACACACAAACAGTTAGATCTTGTTTTCATCCCTACTTCAAGCTACACTTATCTACCTACATCACAACTAACTTCCACATCCTATCCTTTCCTCTGCTGGACTACCCTGAAGTGTCAAGCCATGATCGGCTCCAGCTAGAACCCCTAAGCGGAAGTGTCGACTACATCGACCAAGCTTCCCCAACAGGAAACCACCAGTCATCATCACACACCTTGGGGAGTGAACTGCAACACAGCCCTCCCATGACTCTAGGTTTCTGGGATAAACGGTGGGTAAAGCCTCCACCCCCCTAATGGAACAAGGGACTATGTATACCCGACATAATAACTACGTTGCACCTGTAAGTTAGTCTCTGACATACAGTCTAGAATACCATGCATAAATCCTCAACATGTACACATACATTTCATCATAACATAACAACAATAAATTCATTTATTCGCTATGCACCCGACATAACATTCATTTATTCAACATATAACTGTAATGGTATCCACATACCCACCATTCAGTAATTTGCATATATGAGACATAATTAACACATGATACATATCTAAACATGACTACCGATCATAATACTAACATCACACACACACATATATATATCAGCAAAATAATAGAACCATATGTCCACAGTGTCGTCAAACCGACGAAGTCTCACAATCAAACAAATACAACATATAATAGTAGTTCAGGTAGTAATGTCAAAATGGGGTGTTACAGAACCAAAATAATGAAAGGTGAAGAATAATTTCTATTATTTATTAATGATTTTACCCAAATGACATGGGTATTCTTTCTTAATTGAAAATCAAAACATTCGAATGTTTCAAGACATTTAAAGAAGTGGTCGAGAATGAAACTGATTTAAGAATAAAATTCTTAAGAACTGACAATGGAGGAGAGTATACATCAAACAATTTTTATAACTACTATGACAAACATGGAATTAGAAGACAATTTTCAGCAGCTAGAACTCTACAGCAAAATGGGGGTGGCAGAAAGAAAAAACAGGATTGTTCAAGAGATGTCCAGGACAGTGCTAAATGAATCGAAGCTGTCATACATGTTTTGGACACATGTCATTCATACATATGTTCACATCCTCAATGGATGTTTAATCATGAAAAATAGTTTCTCTACATCATTTGAACTTTGGAAAGGAAGACCAACTACAGTTAAGCATTTTAGAATATTTGGAAGCAAATATTACATCAAAAGAAATGATTATACATTAGGAAATTTTGATTTTTGATCAGATGAAGGGATATTTCTCGACTATTCTTGCAAAATCAAAGATTACATGTGCTACAATTTGCGACTCAGAAAAATAGTGGAAAGTCCTGAAGTAAAAGTTGATGAAGTCTTGACTCATAGAAGAGTTGAAGAAGATGATGACTTACCACAACTAGAACAACCGTATGAAGAAAATCAAGAAATAGAAGTACTGCAGGAGGAAGTATATCAGCGCGAACTAGAAGAAGGAAGACCAGACACAAGGGCCCCATCTAGATTTGCTCAGAAAAATCATTCAGAAGATTTGATTATTGGAGACAAATATATTGCCGACGCAAAAACTAGAAGAAGTCAGAGAAACCCAACTAAGGAAGTGCATTTCTCGTTACTATCACAAATAGAACCATAAGGGGTTGAGAAAGACAAATCAGATGAAACCAATTATACTATGAAATGAGAACTCGACACAGTTCTCGTTTTTCTCTCTCCTAATTTTAGTAGGTATTTTTAGCTCCGTTTCAAAAAGGGGTGATGCCAGTATCACACATTTTCATTTCGAGGCATTTTTTGGGACCTTTGAATTATCTTTATCGTAAAAAAAATTTAGTTTCTATTTTCAGGTGCATTTTTAGAAATTTAGCAAAATAGCATACATTTTTAAGCAATTTATAATGAAAAACATATACATTTTGCAATTTTTTCTATAAAATAAGACATTTTAATGGACAAAATAAGACACTTTTATTGACAAAATTGTAAAAAATTCCAGAAAATATAGACATTTAAAACCATTTTCAATCAATTTTCAGATATGTTTTGTATAAAAATGATACTATTTCATATTATTTTCCGAAAAGTGTTGATTCACATAAATTCAAGAAAAACTATACAAGTTATTTGTAAAAAACATATTTCAAACATTATATATAGAAATTTTATTTCTAAAATTAAGTCTGAAAGTCAAAACATTACTAATATATCTTATCAAAATATTGTCAAACTTAGCATTTTTTTCAAAACATGAAACTAAGCAACAATATCATGCAGGCCAAATTCATGTCCTCTTCTGCTACATGTTTTCCCCTCTAACAAATAAAAAAAATTAAACTAACCCCTAACAACATTATAATAAAAAATTCCTAACAATATAATAAAAAAATTAAAGAAAAACTAAAAACAAATCAAACTAATCCCTAACAACATTATAATAAAAAATTTAAAAAAAGAGTTAAAAACAACTTAAACTAACCTAACAACATTATAAACTAACATTTAGAAAAAAATTTAAAAAAAATTAAACTAACATTAAAACTAATAGAATTAAACTAATGTTCTTATAATTAAAAATTAAAAATAAAAATAAAACCCAATAAACTAACCTAACATTATAATTAAAAATAAAACTAATTAACTATATACTAACATTACACAAAATTTAAAAAAACTTAAAAACAAAATAAAAATAACATTATAAAAAACTAAAAATTAAAAAAAAAAAAAAACTATACAAAATTTTAAAATAAATTAAAAACAAAAATAAAAACAGACTAAAACTAACATTATAAAAAATTAAAAATTAAAAAAAAAAAAAAACTATATATAATAACAAATCAAACTATATAACATTTAAAAACAAATTTAAAAAAAATAAATTAAAAACAATAAAAAAATCAAAATATAAAACATTAAAACTAAATTTTAAAAAACAATTAAAAAGCAAACTATACAAAATCTAAAAAAAATTAAAAACAAAATAATTAAAAAAAATTATTCTATATAAAAAATTAAAAATTAAAAAAAAAAAACCATCCAATGGTCGAGGAGGTCGGTTGCGGCGAGGGAGGGGGGAGGTGGGGGACGGCGGTGGTGGGGGAAGGGGAGGGCGGGGAGGGGGAAGGGAGGAGGTGGTGGAGCTGGGTGGGGAGGGGAGGAGGTGGTGGAGCTGGGTGGGGGAGGGGAGGAGGAGGTGGAAGGAAGGGGGGGCATCGAGCCGCTCACTTAGGCGCAAAAGGGTGGCCCTCATAGCCCCCGTAGATGCCCCCGCATCGACGTCGATGCCGGGCATCCACGTCGATGCCGGGCATCAATATCGACGTTGATTGCCGGGCATCGACGTCGATGCCCGGCATCAACGTCGACGTTGATGTCCGGAATCGACGTCAATGCCGGGCATCAACGTCGACGTTGATGACGGGCATCGACGTCGATGCCCGGCATCCACGTCGACATTGATGACGGACATCAAAGTCGACATTGATGTTGGGCATCGACGTAGATGCCCGACATCGACATCGATTCCTGGCATCAATGTCGATGCCCGAGGATTGACGTCGATGCCGGGCATCGATGTCGATTCCCGGCATCAACGTCGATGTTGATGCCGAGCATCGACGTCGATGACCGGCATCCACGTCGACGTTGATGCCGGGAATCGACGTCGATGCCCGGCATCGACGTCGATTCCCGGCATCGACGTCGATTCCCGGGATCAACGTCGATGTTGATGCCGAGCATCGACGTCGATGACCGGCATCCACGTCGACGTTGATGCCCGGGATCGACATCGATGCCGGGCATCGACGTCGATCCTCGGCATTGACGTCGATGCCCGGGCATCGACGTTGATTCCCGGCATCAACGTCGACGTGGATGCCGGGCATTGACGTCGATGCTCGGCATCAACGTCGACGTTGATGCCGAGCATCGACGTCGATGACGGCATCAACGTCGACGTTGATGCCCGGGCATCGACGTCGATGTGGATGCCAGGCATCGACGTCGATGTGGATGCCCGGCATCGACGTCGATGTGGATGCCGCGGCATCAACGTCGAGGTGGATGCCCGGCATCGACGTCGATGTGGATGCCCGGCATCAACGTTGATGCCGAGCATCGACGTCGATGCCCGTCGACGTCGATGCCCGGCATCGACGTCGATGCCTGGCATCAAGGTCGACGTTGATGCCCGGCATCGACGTCGATGTGGATGCCCGGCATCAACGTCGACGTCGATGCCCGGCATTGACGTCGATGCCCGACATCAACGTCGACGTCGATGTAGGGCATCGACGTCGATGCAGGGCATCCACGTCGACGTTGATGACGGGCATCGACGTCGACGACGGGCATCGATGTCGATGCTCGGCATCAACGTCGATGCCGGGCATCTACGTCGACGGCGATGCCGGGAATCGACGTCGACATTGATGCCGGGCATCGACATTGATGCCGGGCATCGACGTCGATGCCAGGCATCAGCGTCGCATCGACGTCGATGATGGGCATCGATGTCGATGCTCGGCAAAGACGTCGATGCCGGACATCGATGTCGATGCTCGGCATCGACGTCGATGCCGGGCTTCAACGTCGATGACAAGCATCAACGTCGACGTTGATGCCGAGCATCGACGTCGATGCCGGGCATCAACGTCGACGTTGATGCCGGGCATCGACGTCGATGACGGGCATCGATGTCGATGCTCGGCATCGACGGCGATGCTCGACATCGACGTCGATGCCGGGCTTCAATGTCGATGACGAGCATCAACGTCGACGTTGATGCCGAGAATCGACGTCGATGCCGGGGCATCAACGTCGACGTTGATGCCTGGCATCGACGTCGATACCCAATTGATTGCCGGGCATCGACGTCGATGCTCGGCATCAACGTCGATGCCGGGCGTCAACGTCGACGTTGATACTGGGCATCGACGTCGATGCTGGGCATCAACGTCGACGATGATGCCGTGCATCGACGTTGATGCCCGGAATCGACGTCGATGCCTGGCATCAACGTCGACGTTGATGGGCATCGACGTCGACGTTGATGCCCGGCATCTACGTGGATGCCGAGCATCAACGTCGATGCCCAACATCGACATGGATGCTGATCATGGACGTCGATGACCGCCATCAACGTCGACATTGATGCTGTGCATCAACGTCGACGTTGATGCCCTGCATCGACGTCGACATTGATGACGGGCATCGACGTCGATGCCGTGCATCAACGTCGACGTTGATGCAGTGCATCAACGTCGACGTTGATGCCCTGCATCGACGTCGACATTGATGACGGGCATCGACGTCGATGCCGGGCATCAACGTCAACGTTGATGCCGGGCATCGACGTCGATGACCGTCATCGACGTCGATGCTCGGCATCGACTTCGATGACCGTCATCGACGTCGATGCTCGGCATCGACGTCGATGACGGGCATCAACGTCGACGTTGATGCCGAGCATCGACGTCGATGCCCTCCATCAACGTCGACATTGATGCTGGGCATAGAGGTCGATGCCCGGCATCAATGTCGACGTTGATGCAGGGCATCGACGTCGGTGCTTGGCATCAACGTCGATGCTCGGCATCAACGTCGATGCCGGGCATCAACGTCGACGTTGATGCCGGGTATCGAAGTTGATGCCGGGCATCAACGTCGACGTTGATGCCCGGCATCGATGTTGATGCCAAGCATCGACATCGATGCCGGGCATCAACGTCGACGTTGATGCCCAGCATTGACTTTGATGCCGGGAATCGACGTCGATGCCCGGCATCAACGTCGACGTTGATGCCCGGCATATACATGGATGCCGAGCATCAACGTCGATGCCCGGCATCAATGTCGACGTTGATGGCGGGCATCGACGTCCATGCTCGGCATCCACGTCGATGTCGGGCATCAACGTTGACGTTGATGTCGGGCATCGACGTCGATGCTGGGCATCAACGTCGATGCCCGGCATCGATGTCGATGCCCGCCATCAACGTCGACGATGATGCCCGGGATCGACGTTGATGCTTAGGCATCGACGTCGATGCCCGGCATCCACGTCGACTTTGATGCCGGGCATCGATGTTGATGCCTGGCATCGACGTCGATGCCTGGCATCAACGTCGACGTTGATGCCCGGCATCGATGTTGATGCCGGGCATCGACGTCGATGCCCGGCATCAACGTCGACGTGGATGCCGGGCATCCACGTTGATGTCGGGCATCGACGTCGATGTCGGGCATCAACGTCGACATGGATGCCGGGCATCGACGTCGATGCCGGGCATCAACGTCGATGTCGATGCCCGGCATCGACGTCGATGCCGGGCATCAACGTCGACGTGGATGCCGGGCATCGACGTCGATGTCGGGCATCGACGTCGACGTTGATGCCGGGCATCGACGTAAATGCCGGGCATCAACGTCGATGCCCGACATCAATGTCGACGTGGATGCCGGGCATCGACGTCAACATTGATGACGGGCATCGACGTCGACATTGATGCCGGGCATCGACGTAGACGCCCGTCATCGACGTCGATGCCCGTCATCGACGTCGATGCCCGGCATCAACGTTGATGCCGGGCATCACCGTCGACGTTGATGCTCGGCATCGACGTCGAAGCCCGGCATCGACGTCGATGCCCAGCATCAACGTCGACGTTGATGCCCGTCATCGACGTTGATGCCGGGCATCGACGTCGATGCCGGGCATCAAACGTCTACGTTGCTGCCGGGCATCGACGTTGATGGCGGGCATCAACGTTGATGCCCGGCATCAACGTCGACGTCGATGCCCGGCATGGACGTCGATGCCCGGCATGGACGTCGATGCCCGGCATCGACGTCGATGCCCGGCATGGACGTCGATGCCCGGCATCGACGTCGATGCCCGGCATCCACGTCGACGTCGATGCCCGGTATCCACGTCGACGTTGATGCCCGGGCATCGACGTTAAAGCCCGTGATCGACGTCGATTCCTGGCATCAATGTCGACGTTGATGCCCGGCATCGACGTCGATGCCCGGCATCAACGTCGACGTTGATGCCTGGCATCGACGTCGATGCCCCGGCATCAACGTCGACGTCGATGCCCGGCTATCAACGTCGACGTTGATGCTCGGCATCGACTTGGATGCCGGGAATCGACGTCGATGCCCGGCATCGACGTCGACGTTGTTGCCCGGCATCGACGTCGATGCCCGGCATCGACGTCAACGTGGATACCGGGCATTGACGTCGATGCCGGGCATCAACGTCGATGCCCGTCATCAATCGCGACTTTGATGCTTGGCATCGACGTCGATGCCCGAAATCAACGTCGACGTTGATGCCCAGCATCGTCGTCGATGCCCAGCATCAACTTCGACATTGATGCCTGGCATCGACGTTGATGCCGAGCATCGACGTTAATGCCCGGCATCAACGTCGACATTGATGTCGTGCATCGACGTCGATGCTCGGCATCAATGTCGACGTCGATGCCCGGCATCGACGTCGATGCCGGGCATCGATGTCGACGTGGATGCCTGGCATCGACGTCGATGCCGGGCATCGATGTCGACGTTGATGCCTGGCATCGATGTCGATGCCGGGCATCGACGGCGATGCTCGGCATCCACGTCGATGCCCGCCATCGATGTTGATGCCGAGCATCGACGTCGATGCCCATCATCGATGTTGATGCCCGGCATCAAGGTCGACGTCGATGCCCGGCATCGACGTCGATGCCGGGCATCAACATCGACATTGATGTCGGGCATCGACGTCAATGCTCGTCATCCGACGTCGATGCCCGGCATCAATGTCGAGCATCGACGTCAATGCCGGGCATCAACGTCGACGTTGATGCCGGGCATTGATGTTGATGCCGGGCATCAACATTGATGCCCGACATCGACGTCGATGCCCGGCATCAACATTGATGCCCGGCATCAACATCGACGTTGATGCCCCGGCTTCGACGTCGATTCCAGGCATTAACGTCGACGTTGATGCCCCGGCATCGACATTGATGCCGAGCATCGACGTTGTTGCCCGGCATTAATGTCGACATTGATGCCGGACATCGACGTCGATGCCCGGCATCAACGTCGATGTCGATGCCTGGCATCAATGTCGACGTTGATGCCGGGCATCGACGTCGATGCTGGGCATCAACGTCGATGCCGAGCATGAACGTCGACGTTGATGCCGGGCATCGACGTAGATGCCGGGCATCAACGTCGACGTGGATGCCGGGCATCTACGTCGATGCCCGTCATCAACGTCGACGTTGATGCCCGGCATCGACGTCGATTCCGGGCATCGACTTCGATGCCCGTCATCGACGTCGATTCCGGGCATCGACTTCGATGCCCGTCATCGACGTCGATTCCGGGCATCGACTTCGATGCCCGCCATCGACGTCGATGCCCGGCATCGACTTCGATGCCCGCCATCGACGTCGATGCCCGGCATCGACTTCGATGCTCGTCATCGACATCGATGCCCGCCATCGACGTCGATGCCCGCCATCGACATCGACGTCGATGCCCTTTGCCACTGAAGCGGGCGGTGCCCTCCCCCTCCTTCCTCCTCCCCGCTCCCCTCCACTTCCCCCTCCCCCTGCGCCCGCGCCCTCCCTTCCACCTCCCCCCGCCGCCCTCCCTTCCACCACCCCCACCCCACCACCCCCACCCACCACCTCCTCCTCGTCCTCCTCCTCCCTTATCCCTCCATCACCCTCCCCTTCCCCCTCTTCGCTCCTCCCCCGCCGCCCTCCCTTCCACCGCCACCCGCCCACCTCCCCGCCATTGCATTGTTTCAATTTTTTTAAAATTTTGTTTAATTTTTTTTTTTTTTTTTAATTTTGCATAGTTTATGTTTTTTAAAATTTTGTTTAATTTTTTGTTCAAAGTTTGTTTAATTTTTTTAAAATTTTGTTTAAAGTTTGTTTATTTTTGTATAGTTTAATTTTTTTTTAATTATTTTGTTTTTTATTTTATTTTAAAATTTTGTATAGTTTGATTTTTTTATTGTTTTTAAATTTTTGTTTTAATTGTTTTTAAGTTTTTGTATAGTTTTTTTAAAAAAATTTATAATGCTAGTTTGGTTAGTATATAGATGCTTAGTTTTTTTTTTAATGTATTTTTAAATTTTTAATTATAATGTTGTCTTAGTTTAGTTTGTTTTTAATTTTTTTAAAATTTTTAATTATAACATTAGCTAAAATTTTTGGTTTAATTTGTTTTTAATTTCTTTTTTAAAACCCAAAGCAAATATTCGTGGAATAGGGAGCATTCGTGCAAGATGGGAGTGTGTTAAACCAAGCCGTAGATCTCGAAGGAATATGACATCTGAAATGATGGGTATAGATGTAGACTCAGATTGTGCGCCCATTGATAATAGAGAAGAGTATGGGTCATCTACATCTTCATCAAGTCCTTCATCTGCAGAAAATGTAGATTCTGATGGGGTGTCAGAATCCATGGATGAATTTGAAGAAGCAGTGTAGATGCTTTTTATTAGTATGATTTTTGTAATTGAATCTCTAGAGGAGTTTTTGATGATGGGGTGTCAGAATCTATGGATGAATTTGAAGAAGCAATTTAGATGCTTTTTACTAGAATGATTTTTGTAATTGAAACTCTAGAGGAGTTTTTGAATATTTATATGAACGATTTGTTCTTGTATGGTCTAATATATTATCTCATTATGAATCGCAACATAATTCCTTTGTTTTTATATGGTTATAATCGTGAAATTATTAGAAAAATTTGTTTTTTTGTTTAATATGCAATTTTCCTGAAAGTTGTAATTTATCTCTTCAAGAATTTATTTTTTTCAATTTAAGGTTGATTTTAAAGTTTTGTTAAACAACAATATGGGATGTTTAGGCCATGGCTCTATTTTTTACCCTAAAAAAAAAAACGTGTATACTGGTATCAACACTTTTCTATTTGGGGGGTGTTTTTGATGTTTTTTTTGCAAAAATCATCGTTTTTATGGGTAGAGTTCTCATTCATAGTATATAGTTCTCGTTTCATAGTATAAGTGGTTATGAAGGATGGGTGAAGGCTATGAATGAAGAATTATATCAAATAAAAAAGAATGAGACTTGGGAACCTGTTCCAAGACCCAAAAATAAGAATGTTATAGGAACGAAGTGGGTATTCAGAAACAAACTAAATGAAGACGGACAAGTTGTCAGAAACAAGGAAATATTGGTATGCAAATGGTATGCGTAAATCGAGGTAATATATTTTGAGGAAAATTTTTCCCTCATGGCACGAATGGAAGCTATCAGAATTTTCTTGGCCTATGCCTGTGCAAAAGATTTCAAGGTATATCAAATGGATGTAAAATCAACGTTTCTAAACAGATATCTTGAAGAAGAGGTATACATTGAACAACCAAATGGTTTCTCACTCTTAGGAAACAAGGATTATGTTTGCAAGCTAAAGAAATCTCTGTATGGACTCAAATAATCCCCCAGAGCCTAGTATTCAAGGCTAGATAAATATCTTCAAAACCAAGGTTTCAAAAAGGGGAGTGTAGACAGTAATCTCTACATCAAAATCAAAAATGAAAAAATGATAGTCATGGAAGTATATGTTCATGATATCATTTTTGGAAGCAATGATGATAAAATGAGTTGGAAATTTGCGAAAGATATGCAAAAAGAGTTTGAAATGTCTATGCTAGGAGAACTGTCCTTTTTTCTTGGGTTGCAAATTTCACAATTAAATGATGGCATCTTCATATCCCAATCTAAGTATGTAAAAGAAATGCTAAAAATATTTAACATGGAAGATTGCAAGCCAGTATGTACACCCATAGTTACAGGATGCAAGTTGAGTAAAGAAGATGAGGCTAAAGAAGTTTATCAGAGGCTTTACAGATCGATGATTAGCAGTCTATTATATGTAACTGCTTCTAGACTAGACATCATGCAAGATGCTGGACTTGTCTCAAGGTTTCACGCAACACCCAAGGAAACGCATGTTCAAGCAGTCAAAATAATTTTTAAGTATTTGAAAGGGACTATGTATCTTGGTCTATGGTACCCATGAAGCAAAAATATTGACTTAGTCGCGAACACTGATGCAGACTGGGATGGAAGTATTGATGATAGGAGAAGCACTAGTGGTGCTACGTTTTTCTTAGGAAACTGTCTTGTATCATGGATTAGCAAAAAACAACCATGTGTGGCATTATATACAACAGAAGCATAATACATTGCTGCAACTGCTCGTTGTTTACAAGTGTTATGGATGAAACAGACTTTGAAGGATACTCAAGTAAATATAGATCGTCCAATACAAATAATATGCGACAACCCAAGTGCTGTCAGTATCTCCAAAATTCCGGTTATGCACTGCAAAACTAAGCACATCCCCATCAAGTATCATTTTGTGAGAGAGAAATTAGCCGATAATGTGATCAAATTAAAATATGTTGATACTAAGGAACAAATTGCAGATATATTTACAAAACTTCTTCCACGAAGTACATTTGAATATCTCAGATTAAAATTGGGTGTGGTTTTAAATCCTCAACACAATGAGAACCTAATCAAAGAAGCATAAATCCAAAAGGGATAAGCACTACATAGGGGGTAATTAAGGACGACAGCATGATCACTGCGCAAGGAATAGTGAATTATTGTGATAGGAACATGAGATCAAGGTAAAGGAGTAATGTAACATCTCTATCAGAAAAGAAATAAAAGATAATTATGAAAGGATTTCAGTACAAAATATATGCAAAGCAACGAAGCATGATGACTGTTGGTCACCCTATATGTCAATTAATTAAAGTTAACACAAAGGATGGTCAATATAAATTGTCAAACCCAGGAAGGTCTTTTATTTCAAAGGAAATAAGCACAATCTATGCATAAACAGATCAAGCATTTGATTTACTAAATGTAGATGATGACCCTACCTATATGCTCAGCCAACTCATTCCATAAGAAAACTAATCTAATTCATACATCTAAGAATCCAAAGTGCAACAACCTTCCTACAGAAATCAACCCAGCAAGTTAATGATCTAATAATGAAATGGAACTAGATTGCTTTTGCAAGAAGTTAAATCCTATAATTGTCAAACTACAATATTCAATCTTTACCAAAATTATCTATCCAGTGGCTACTATAACTCTACCATTATCTGTCTAATCTATGCATGCAATTGAAGATACAACAGCAACCGGAATTAAAATACAAGCTTGAATCCTAAACTGATAATTACTGGAAATCCTAGAAAGCATAAGCAATTGAAAGATATTGGAATTGAGCTTGGCTGTCATAGCTGATTAAAACAAACATGCAATTAAATAAATTATCCTACACAGTCGTCTGTCACACCAATCTGCTACAGCTATTCGAGATGCAATTATAAACTACCAAAAGGAAAGCTAATTCTCTGTTGCAGCTACCAATAATATCTACAATAATTCCACACCACACAACAGAAGTAAAACTAAACTACTCTACCTACTTAAACCGGATATCTCTGTGAGAAGGCGGGCCCTGGCCTTCTAACAGAGACACCGAGAGTCACAACAAATTAAGACACAGAAATGAAGAACTATGCTCTCATATTAATGATGGAAAATCGTAGTGCTCTGTTACAGCTTATGTAAAATGGTAATTGCCCAACCCTAGGCTATGAGAGCCTTCTGGAATTTATACCAGGAAAATACAGTTTCAGATCCACTATAATCGTGCAACAATGAAGATCTATGATCTTCATGCTGCGGAGTTACAACTAACTGATACAGTCGTATTAAACAAGGATGTTAATTGTGAAGGATGTTGTTGCTCTAATAATTAATGGATCAACAGACTCAGCAACTGGAATGCAACTTGTTTGTCGCAGCTAGGCTCTGTTTCAGTGGAATCTGTTACAACTCATGTGGAAGATGCATTGTTCCTTGGGGTATGAGGAGCTGGTGCTTTGAAGAGTAACAGTTGGCGCCACTTGGCTGATAAACCTACGCTTTAGACCTTGGCTAAATGAAATTGCACAGATCAGTATAAACCAAGGACTAAGATCCATAATCTTTAACAATCTTAGGCATAAAATAAATAAAGCAATAACAAATTATACATGTCAATATTATTGATTGGGTTGGAGAAAGACATGGATATAGCCTATAAAAGTAGGATGAAATCAGGGCAAAATGATGTAATCAGGATGGCCAAAAAGGGGCATTTCCTAGACCCAACATCTCCCCCCAACCATCCAATTGCATGTCCTCATGCAACAACCTCCCCTAGTCTGAATCTGAGTCTGAGTTGAATCTGTGGATATTTGTAAGATTATAGGCAAGTTCTGGTGTCTCCCCTCGAGGCACAAACCCATAGCAGGATATCCAATACTCCCACCACAACTCTTCTTCTTCTAATGTCAAAGCATAGTTGTTTTTGTAAGAATTGCTCACAGGAAACCAAATGAGAGGGAATTTGAATCTTAAACCAATCCACCAAGACCCACACCTTTTCATGCACTGCACATATCTAGGAATCCTTGTCAAAGCTTGCATGAAATTTTCAAAGCCATATGGATCCATTTCCTTCAAAGATGAGGAAGAGTACAACCATTTGTATTCACTACCTTCCAGGGAATCTTGCTGCATATTAAGAATCATTGGGACACATGTGGTAATGAGTTTATCTCGTAGGATCTCAAAATATTGGGCAATTGAAGGAACCTTGAGAGATTTAGCATGATTTTCCATGAATGCTGGTGGATTCTGAGGTTCCCCCCTAATCTAGAGAGTAGAATTCTCCTCATTCCCGAGGATGGTTTGGAAAGCATCTCGCCATCTTACATGGTTAATGACAAAAGAGGCAAATGCCCTCAGCTGAACATCCCCTAGAAGAGGTAAAGGATTAGATGGAAAGTCAATATAATAATCCCTGTCATGTAAATACAATTCACATAGCAAATGTTGATCCTCGAAATCACTCTTCAGAAAAGTCTCCAAAAACTGAGTAGCTGTTCCCAAATCAAATGATCTCCCTTCCTTGAGAGCTCTTAATTGAAATAAAGTTGTCTACTCATGGAGAAAGACAGGGTAAGAGGGGGATGGAGCCCTGCAACTCAACAATTCTATGGAAAGAGTGTACATTTTGTCTTTTTCTTGTTGCAGGGACTTAAGTTTCTTCAATCCTTCCAATTTTTCTTGAAGTTTCTCCCACCAGAGTTTTTGGAATAATAACTCCTCAGCACACTTTTCTCTCAGTCCCTTAATGACATTCCTATGTTCCTGGAGAGAGATCATACCTATTCTGAACTGTTCAATCCACTTGAGCCATTTATCCAAATCGAGATTTAACCAGAGAATCTTCTTCTCCAGTCGTTGAATTCTTCTGTCTTCTACCTCCTTTTCATCATCAGAATCCAGATAAATGACTTCCTTATCTTGCTTTGGCACTGTGACAGTTTCATCCTCTATTGGGGTTGCAGTGGTCTGTGCATGTAGTGCAATCTCAGCCATGGGTTTTAGGGATGTTGGTTCTTGTGTAACAAATTTCTTTAGTTCCATATCCACCTCAGCCTCCTCGGTATGTGTTACAGTATCAACCAATATTCTTAGCACTGCTGGTTCTTGTGTGACAGCATCCTCCTTCTCCATTTCAATATCAGCCATCTCAGTTTGTGTTGCAGCTGTAGCAAATAATTTTGGAAACACTAGTTCTTTTGTAACAGTGTTTTCTTCCTGGTCCTTGATATCAAATGTTGTTGTCTGAGTTGCAGCTTCACTAAACATTTTCAAGGGTACTGGTTCTTGTGTAACAATCCCCTATTCCTCAATTTCTTTGAACTGCTGAGATTGTTTCTAGGTTATATTAGGTTTTTCTGACTGATGAGACTGGTCCTGAAGAAGCTCGGTATCCCCTAATGGATGGGACTGTACTGTTTCATCTCCTAAATTCAAATCAGGGATCTCTTCAATTCTTGGCTCATTTTCCCCCATCAATTCGATTTCTGGCATTCCTTCTTCCACCTCCTCTATCTGTACATGCTTTTGTGATGCAAGTCCCAACACAACAACTCTGTGTCCTGCTGCAAAAAATATATCTCCACACTCTGGACAAACAGTCTCCCCATACTTCTCATTTTCAAATGCAAAAGATGGATTTTCCAATAAGTTTGCAGCATTTGCTAATGTGTTCAAATTTTTCTCTGCTTGTTTTCCAACTACTCCCTTCCATCTTTCCAGCTCATTTCGCAATATCTGCACCTCCTCTTTTAATAATTCATTTTCAAGCAGGAGATTTTCGATTTGAGGTTCTTCCCTGGAAGGTTCCTACATAATAGTAGATAACTTGGGGTTCAAAATGGGAATCTCTATATCTACCCCTATTGCAGGTGCTTCTCTTAACACAGGTGACTCCCTATTCCCTCTGACTGCTCCTGCTATCTCTGATAAGGGTGCTTCAATATTACCCCCAATTGCATCCATTGTCTCAGCTTCTTCTGCTGTCTCTGCTAACTCTGTTGTTGTTGCAGCTACTTCTGATGCTACTGTCACAGCTGCTGCTATTGATCGAGTCCTTCTTTTCCTCACCATCCCCATTGGGTGTTCCTCACTGCTTACTACTTCTGACGCTTTGACAGTTCTGATCCTCCTTTTCTTTTCTACAGTGGGTGTCTGACCCCTATTTCCTGATCCTTCTCTTCGTTTCTTTGACACAGGGATTTTTACCTTGGTCTTATCTTCTTCAATAATGGTACCCCTTATCTCTGGAGAGGACGCAACCTCCAAAATTTCCACAGTCCCTTCTTCTACTATTTGATATCTTTCCTCTTGAATTCCTGTTTCTGCAATTGCAGCTTCTATTGTCGCAGCTTCAATAGATGCTCCAGTTTCAACTTCTTTTAATTGAATATCTTCTTCTGTAGTTATAGCTTCTGATTTTTATGCCTCCTGCTCCATGGTTTCCATCACAATTTTCTCAGCTATAAGGTTTTCTGTTACTGTTGCTTCCCCTTTGTTTACTTCCCCTTCATCACTGGCCTGGTTTTCCAATGCTCCAGCCTCCCACCCAACTGGGTTTGAGGAATGCTGGTCCTCACTATCTTCACCAACACCTTCCACTTCTAATACAAGTTGTATGATTGGCACATCTCTAGCCAAAAATTGCTCCCAGGTTAAATGATGATTTATAATGGCTCTTAGGACTAGTAATTTAATTAAGCCATGATTAGTAAGGGAGGAAACTGGGTGTTGGGCAGTTCTTGCATATCCAGCCATGGTTTGTAGGGCTTTGAGCAGATAGAATGGTATATTCACTAAATTACCATGGAGTAAATGAGATAGTAAGGGAAGTTTAGAGAAGGAAACAACTTGGTACCTACCTCCGCAAGAAATATATCTTTTCACAAAGATTGCCACTTGATTCCAGGGTGGTGGTAAAGATGCCAGTTCCAACCCACAACGCTTTGGAATAACCTGCTCGCCAACTACCAAAAATTCTCGTGCCACATTTGCACTATGTGCCTTCCGTCCAAATAACTTCTTGCCAGCCAGGGGTAAGCCAGTAACTTCGGCTATGATTTCTTCTATAAAATCCACATGCAGTCCCCTGACCTCGGAGTGAGTATCAGTCAAGTTGAGGGAAAATTGCAATGCGGTTTCTATGTGGAAACCGTTCAACCATTCAAAGTATGCCATCCAACCTGCTGCTGTAAAAATATGAAGGACTGCTGCATTGACATGTACAGCTTCTGTATTTACTGGCTCATGTCAGACTGGGTTTCCCATTTTAATCCCCCCTCAAATTTCAGAACAAACACAACAATCTCCAGTCTGGACGTGGAAGTTGAAGCTTTATGAACATGCAAAGGGTCGTTGGGGTTCAAAAAAAAAAAAAACAAGTCTTAGGAAAGTCTGCGCCAGTATGAACATTCTGTTGAAATGATGAAGCTGGCAGAATAGGAGTAACCGGTGCAAAATAGAGTAAGGTGACGAAAAATAATTACAACTATGACCTTAACATAATCCCTAGAGGTTAATTCGCATGGGTTCATTAATCAAGGTTGCGACAGTACATAATCGTTATTACCGTATTTAATTTTTCTGCCAAATCATGTAAAAGATGCAATCCATACCTTCGCATTTATGAGTTTGAGCCATGGATTAATCATTACAGCCGGCCGTCATCCTCGCGAGTATGAATGCACATGTGCTGAAGTGATGTGGCCACTGCCACTTGGGCTGACAGCTACTCAAAGCACCCAAAATTTTCCTTCGTGGCAAACCATGATTGGATCTTGTGGAGTGAGTGACAAAACTGACGCCTAATCACATCATTATTGGCATCATCAATAGGAGAGCAGACAAACTGGTGGAGTCACAGCTGCTAGACTTAGAAAAATAAGCGAAAGTGGCAGAGTTGCAGCTGTACGGAAGGAGTGGGAATGAAGTGGAAAGAACGGAGTTGCAGCTGCTAGATTTAGCAGAATAATCAAGGATAGCGGAGTCGCAGTTGCTAGGTTTAGCAGAATGGACAAAGGTAGCGGAGTCGCAGCTGCTGGAAAGGGGTCAAATGAAATGAAAATAGTGGAGTAGCAACTGCCAAACTTAGAAAGGTAAGCGGAAATAGTGGATTCATAGCTGCGGAATTTCGCAGAACAGGAAAAAGTGGCTTAGTCGCAGCCGCGAAAAAGTGAAGTAAAGGGAAAATGGCGGAGTCGCAGCTGCATCAGAGTGAAGTAGAAGCAAATTTTAGTTATCTGTGGAAGACTACGAATTATCCATATTTTCAAAGAGCTTTATTAGATCAGGAACAAATGTGGGTTGTCTGCAGTCATCTGGCCCAGTCACGGCTGCTGCTCCTCCAATTAGTTCCTGCACACAGTTCTTTAAAACAAACCAATCAAGTGCAAAAATAAAAATAGATAAAATACAGAATGAAAGAAAAACCAATTATTTATGTACAAAAATATGTGTGGAAATTGCAACTTTTAGGAATTCACAGGGTTTAAGGAAGATCCCTACCCTGGCGTTAACTGATACTCTAGATCAGCTGCAACTTGTGAAATAAAAGCATCCCTTGAGATCGGCTTGTGATACAGTCGCAGCCGATGACCATTTGCGAATAATGGTACTTTGTTCTCATCAATGGTGATCAACCAGACTGTTCCATTATCAAATACCCGATCTATCTGATAGGGTCCCAACCAACGGGTGCGTAATTTGCCTTTAAATGCCCTCTTAAACCGTGAATCATACAACAGGGCCTAGTTTCCTTCCTGGAAGACCCTTTTTTTTATAAATCTGTCATGCCATTTAGAGCGTTGTTGTTGGATTAAAGCTATATGATGTACTGCAGCTGTGCACTTCTCATCCAATTCATTGAGTTGATTCAGTCGATTCCTCTATGCCTCTGATAAATCCAGGTTTTCTTCCACAACTGTTTTCAAGGTTTTGATTTCAAATTCAATTGGAAAAACAACGTTTTTGCCATACACTAGCTCATATGGGGAAAAACCAGTGGTGTTACGCCACGTAGTACGATAGGCACATAGTGCCTCTGGAAGCCTTTCAGCCCAATCTTTATGATGGCTCTTCACTATTTTTATCAGAATGGCCTTGATCACCTTGTTTGTTCTCTCCACTTGGCCATTGGCCTGTGGATGATATGGTGAGGTTATTCTGTGCTGAATATGAACTTTTTGTAACCGTGATTCCAGCTTGTGAGACACAAACTATGGTCCACCGTCCATAATGATCTCCTTAGGTACTCCAAACTGAGTAAAAATCTCTTCATACAGGAAATCAATCATAGCCTGATCATTGGCCTTGACCAAGGCTACAGCTTCTACCCATTTGTTCATGTAATCTGTGCAAACCAAGATGTGAACTTTCTGCTTTGAGGGAGGGTTGATAGGCCCTACAAAATCTAGAGCCCACCTATCAAATGGTTCAACCACAAGCTGTGGCTGCAAAGGCATCTCATCTCATTTGTTGGGTTGGCCCATCCTTTGGCAGCTATCACATGCCTGAACATACTTCTTTGCATCCCTGAACAATGTAGGCCAAAAATAGCCCATTCTCAAAAATTTATGACCTGTCCTTTTTTCAACAAAATGTCCCCCACAGGGCTCATCATGGCAAGCTTTAAGAATGCCAAAGATTTCATCTTCTCTAACACATCTTCTGATTTCTAAATCAAGCCCTGTGTAGAAAAGATGGCCATAATCCAACAGTACCTAGCACTCTGTTGTATGATCTTCCTTTTTTCTCTCTTTGACAAATGTGCTGGAAGCTTACTTGCAGCCAAAAAGTTAGCAATATCTGCATACCATGGGGAATGAGCTGATACTGCAAACAAATGTTCATCAGGGAAGGAATCTTCAACTGGTAAATTATCATCACTGTTAGTAAGCCGAGATAAAAAATCTGCAACAACATTTTCCTTTCCTGGTCTATCAATAATTGTGATATCAAAATCCTGTAACAGTAACAACCATCTAGTAACTCTAGCATTCGTGATTGGTTTATTCATTAAATACTTGATAGTAGAATGATCAGTGTGCACAAAAGTAGAATATCCGGTAATATAATGTCTAAATTTGTTGATGGCATAAACAATGGCAAGAAATTATTTTTCTGTGACAATATAATTTAGTTCAGCAGGAGACAAATTTTTACTAATGTACTAAATAGCATAAAGAGCACTACCTTCATGTTGTCCCAAAACTACTCCAATGGCAGTGTCTAAAGAATCTGAAGAAATGTGAAAAGGCAGAGCCCAATTGGGTCCTCGTAAGATTGGTGTTGTAGATAGCCTTTTCTTTAGCTTAGTAAACGTTGTTTGGCATGCATCATTCCAGAAAAACTGTGCATCCTTCATCAATAGAGTGAACAAAGGAGAAGCTAGTTTGGAAAAAATTTCTATGAACCTTCTGTAATAGCTAGCATGCCCCAAGAAGATAGGTACATCCTTCTGTGTCCCAGGAGTTGGTATATTTTCAATTGACTTGATTTTGGATGGATCTACCTGGATACCATCAGAAGAGATGAAGTGACCCAGCACTATGCCTTCACTCATCTTCATGTGGCACTTTTCAGTGCTCAAAGAGAGCTCGCTTTGTTCACAGTGTTTCATGACCTTTTCTAAGTTCTTTAGTGCTTCTTCATAACTATCACCATATGGAGTAAAGTCATCCATAAAGATTTCCATGCAATCATTCACCATTTCTGAAAAGATTCCAATCACTGCTCTCTGAAATGTAGTTGGTGCATTGCACAACCCAAAAGGAAGTACTCGGTATGCAAAAGTCCCCCAGGGGCAAGTGAAAGTGGTTTTGTCTTGATCTTCTGGAGCAATCTGGATCTGGTTATAGCCACTAAATCCATCTAGAAAGGAGAAATACTTTTTCCCAGACAAGGTATCAAGGACCTGATCGATGAAAGGTAAGGGGAAATGGTCCTTCTGCGTTGCCTTGTTCAATTCTTTGTAATCCACGTAGACCCTCTATTTCCCATTCTTCTTTGGCACAATCACAAGTGGAGAAACCCACTCATTGTCTGAAATTGGATATATGAATCCTGCTTCCAAAAGTTTCTAGATTTATTCTTTCACTATGTCTCTCAGGTTTGGGTTCATCCTTTGTTGTGGTTGACATATAGGCCTGGAGTCGCTCTTAATATAAATGTGATGGGTGCACAGATGAGAAGGAATTCCTTTCATGTCTGTGTACTCCCAAGCGAAAGCTCCCTTACACTGTTTCAGTAGAGTGACTAGTTATTCCAGCTCATTAGGTGCCATATTAGGATTGATGTTCAATGTTTTTCTTGGCCCAATTTCTACTGGAACACTCTTCGAATTCTTAAGTACTGGAATTATATTGTCATCACCGATTAGAGTTTCTTTTGTAATCTTTTCTTGTTCTGTTGCAGGTAGAGTACTGTCCAAGATTTGATAGACACTTTGATTGACTGACATGGACTCACTGATGAAACTATTAATGGCATCATCCTCTGTTTCATCCTTAAACATTAAGGCTCTCCCTATGGTTAGTAGTGGTTTCACACCCTTTTCATCCTCCAAATCTGCCCATAATGGAGTCTCGGCTTCTGTGCTTGGTCGAGCTGGAGGGTACAGGATTAGGCTCTTGATCTCAGTTCCGTCTAAAATGGTCATAGATCGTGACCGACAACTGATACAGGCATTTGCTGTGGCCAACCACGGTCTTCCCAGGATCAGTGGGTGTCCCCCCAACTGGGATTTCGGCTATAACACCAAGAAATCCGCAGGGTATTCCCACAAGTCGACTAAGATCACGAGTTCATCTAGGATCCCTTTAGGCTTGATCGTTGATTTATCAACAAGTTCCAAAACGGTAGGGGTTGGCCGAAGATTAGTGAGTCCCAATTTCGTCACAGTTTCTATGGTCATAACATTAATAGCTATGCCTAAATCCACCAAGACATTTGGAATTTGTGTGTTCCCTATGTGAACTGTAACAGTCGGGTTCCCAAGGTCATCGTATTTTGCCACAGGGGCCTTCCCCATTATTAATTCTGAAAGCTTTCCCAACACGTGGATAGTGGGGGGATCCCTGGGCCTTCTTCCTGTTTTCTTGACACATCAATCTTTAACAGTCTTGGCATAGATGGGCACATCATGGAGGGCCTATAACAGTGGAATTTTAACATACAAATTTTTCAACTCTCCCACGAGATCAAATCGGGGTTGTTCCACTATTTTCTGCAGTTGCAATCGTTCAGGGTATGGTCGTTCTCTATTCAACTGTGTAGGTTGTGACACATCATGTGTTTCTTTCTGAGTTTTAGTTGCTGGTTCAGTAGGAGTATCAGCATCCTCAATAATGGGACTTGCTGAATTAACCATGTTCTCATAGTGCTGATTTACTCCAGTTTCAATCACTGGGGATGAAACATCCTCAATGATAATAGGTTCCACTACCCTCCCTGATCGTAATTGTATATCATTGTAGGGAATCTGAGTGATGGAATAGGCAGGCATGTTGGTAGTCTCAAATTGATGGACTGCTTTATTGTTTGGGTTCGGGTTAGGTTGTGCAAGTAGCTGTGGTCGAAGTGGTGCATTCATAGGTGTGGCATTGTTTTGGAAAGGGAGCTGTGGTTGCTGATACTGTTGAGGAGGGTACTATTGATACTGAGTCTGGTGATGGGAAAAGTTATTTCCTTGGTAAGAGTTTCTCCAGTTGGAATTCCAAGGAGCTTGGTTCAACTGTTTGCTTGGAGTTTGGAACCCGCGACCTCTGCGTTATTTTAATGGTGTTTTGCAAAGTGAATGCTCAATAGTTGATACCACGACCTTGGTGTGGTTTCTATTTCAGGGTGAACATCTATTTTTACAGTGATGGGGTTGGATCTTTGGCCTTTCCACTCAAGGTAATATGTCTCTATGTTCCATCATTGAAATTTGAGTTTTCATAAATCCTTTATTTTGATTCATTCTAATTTATTTAGATGTATGTTTCACTTGCAGGGTCAATCAAAGGTCTAACATCCAAGCTTGCTGGACAAATGAACGTCGAGGACTCCGCCGTCCTGGTAAGTCTCGGGTTCATCCATAACCCTGGACTCGTCGAAAGTTAAAACGTTTTGCTCAGTAAAAGAGTTAGGTTAATCCGTAAGCAATGATAATGTTTAGACTGAGTTTTTGTGTTGCCGAGGCTTCAAGCCTGCATTGTAAACTGAAAATATTTTATAATGGCATCTTCGCCATAGTACAGCTTGCAAGCTTCGCTTTAAAGGATTGAAAGTCATTTGACTTGGTATTATAATACTGGTTTTTAGTTACAGAAGAAAAGAAATGTTGCGTTGTTCTTTTTTTTGTATTCGGTACTGTTAAAGTTGTTGCGAATACTGTAGTTTGATGCTCAATCTAAAGAAATGAACTTCTGTAGTTAGATTCTAGAAATAAATAAGAATGGAGGTTTTGAAGATTTCGATTTGAACTGTCAGAAAAGTAATTTAATAAATAGGCCTTAAAGTTTTAGTGACAAAGTATTGTTTCCAAAGTCGTAAACGAAATTACAATGTAAAAAAAAAAAAAAAGTATTTACAGGGTTGAAACCTTGTTCCTGTGTGAGCATAACTTGAATTACTTCTTGCTCGGTCTGATATGTAGAAGATCTGGGTTTTGAAGCTCAAGTACTGCCTGTGTGTCTTCTATCAATAATGTTTAAAACAGTTGTAATGAAAAGTCGAGAGTCAACCTAGGGTTTTGAAGTGAAATTGTAAGAATAATGGGATTTGAACAAGGATTCAAACTTCACCTTTGGTTTAAAAAGTGATAGAAAACAAATACTAGAAAATTTTATGAAATAAAAATAAATACTAAGATTTATATAATACTGTTATGCAATGTCTTTGCATGTAAATACTGTAACTCTGCTTTCAATGCTTATAATGACTCTCGGAAAGGAACATATTTATTTTTATAACTGTTGAAAAGAAAATTCAAAGATATCGAAGAAAGAAATATTATGAAATATTCAAGATGCTAGATGGTCTAAAACAATTGTTACAATTCATAAATAATTAGTAAGGTAAGAATAATTGATAAGTATTTAAACTATAGTTTTCTGTGTGGGGATGAAGTATTTTACTTCTGTAATTTGATGAATTAATTGCTATGCTGGCATTTTAAGAGAAACTATTCTGTAATTTAAGATCAATCTTTCTTGGCTCACTGGAACCAAGAAAAGTTTGATCAATGTTTCTTGACTAATTATTTATTTCAACTTTTTGCATTCTTCTTTAATTTTTTCACATTTCCAGTTAGGAATAGTTGTTAGATTGAGTTATATTTGGCACATTCATAATTGTAATTTCAATTCTTATATGCAAGGCATTTGTTTTAATATTATATTGGAATTAACATGAACATAGGTGAAAATCTAAATCCTTATTTAGATACCCTATGTGTTATCGTTACCATGAAATGGTATCATATAAGTTTCACTATTTGTGTATCTTTATAACTATTGCATGCTTGAAACCTAACAATGGATATTTTCCCTTATCTATATATAACCCAAGAAAAGGTAACTAAATGTTGTTAATTCCCGTGATTGTAATAATAAATGTAGAGGAAGTGGAGGCAATTCATTGGATCTTGTGAATGACCCAAATCCAAGCTATGCACATGATCATATGGTGTTATTGAAAAGTAAAAGGAATTTTTCTATGTTCATTTGGGTTCAAACATCGACAATGATGTTTTTTTTTTATAGGAAGGTAGGGGCATCCTTCCACAAAAAGGTTTCAATTTTGCATTTTTATGGAGATTAATTTATTAAGCATATAGAAAACATGAGTTATCTATGGCTATATTTGTATTACATGATATAAATTGGTAGATTGGTAGGTTGTGGTGTGAAACATTTCCAATTATCATATTTTCTAAGCATTGCACTAACAATTAGACTATCAGTCTTTTACATTCTTTGTTAATATGTTGATCCCTTGACTAGGTTTTGTTTTATGCATTTTTCCTTCCCCGGTACTTTATTTCTTTGGGTGTTCCACTCTCCAATGCTACAAATTGATCAGTCACCCATGCAATCCTAGTGGGATCATTGTTAGAATTATACTATTATTTTATTTAGCATCATGTTTGCTTATACTAAGATGTGGCAGGGCTCCTGTTTGTTACAACTTGATAATATGATATAAAGGGGGTGTTAAAAATGGGTTGATAAAAATGGATACCTACAATATCTAGTGAAACTAGGGGTTTTCTTGATTGGAAAGGCATATTGGGAGGGGGGTTCAACACTACAATTTTAGGATGCATTTTCCAATATTTAGTGAAATTAGGGGTATTCTTTAATATCACGCGAACGATCGTGCTATGAAACAAGTTCATTGAGTGAACCCCCCGTGAAGAAGTCAAGGAAGAAAACAAATCTCCTGCAGGAAGCTCTTTTGAAATTAGAAGCAGACACCACTAGGCAATTGAAATTAAAGGATGACAAGTGTGAAAGTCTAGAAACTGAAGTAGTTTCTCTAAGAAGTGAACTCTATCAATTAATCATTCATATAGAACAAAGAGGCACAAACACCATTGATGAAGAAACTTACTTCGCTAAAAGTTATGTAGATGCTCTCAAGAACCCATAGTCAAGAACAAATTAGATATTTGAAAGATAACATCGAAGGTCGAGTCTTTTGGAAAATAAGTCTGCACAACCTCAAAATTTCTATCATATCAGGTACCAAAATATTTTCTTTGGAAATTGCTTTTATTGTTATAATTTTGGTCACAAAGAAATAAATTGTAGAGGTCGTGCATTAGCATATGCTATAAAGAAAGGTTTGTGCAATCAGACAAATCCTACATAGAATATTCTCAGAAAACCACTTGAATTCATGTTTGAAGATTCCAATCCTTTCATCATTTTAAGTTCAGAAGACGAATATTGTGAAACAACAGAACATGATACTCATGACTATGAAAAACAATAGCAACCTGTGCAATTCACTAAGATAGTTGAATATCATAAAGATTAGGATCATCAAGAAGCATGCATCCTATCCTTACATGCACAAAGTAGAAGGGGGAAATGGTATATATACAGTGGATGCTCCAAGCATATGACTCGAGATAAAAACACCTTTATGAATTTCAAAGAAGACAAGGGAGGAAGTGTCTATTTTGGGGACAATGGCTCAGCAAAAAATTTGGGTAAAGTTCTAGCAAGCCTAGGAAACAAAAGAACCAAGGCAGATAATGTTCTATTAGTCGAGAACATGAAACACAATCTTTTAAGTGTTATCCAGATGTGCAACCAAGGACACACTCTTAACTTTGATTAAAAAAAATGCAGAATAAAAAACAGGAATACAAGTAGAATCGTAGTTACGGCCTCCAGAACTCCTAACAATGTTTACATTCTAGATGAAGAAAGATAAGAGAAATGTTTCATGGGACAAACCGATGAAAGTTGGCTCTAGCATAGAATATTGGAACACATCAATTTTGATAATTTGATCAGTATCAGTAGGAAACAGGAAATGAGGGACATTCCAAGGATTGCTAAGCCATCAAATTCCTTCTGCAAACACTTTCTACATGGGAAACAAGATAGAATCAAGTACCCAACAAAATAATATACTACCTCAAGACCTTTGGAATTAGTGCATTCATATCTTTGTGGTCCAATGAGAACCTGTAGGAACCATCATTCAGACTTACGATTTCCTCAATAAAAATATTCTCTCCTTTGGTTATGTTCAAATTTATGTTGTAGTTTAGGGTTTATGTTATGGTTTAAGTGGCTGTAAAATATCATTTACAGGTCTGTAAAAAAAATATACTAGTTACTATTCTACCATCATTTTCTGTAGCATATATATATATATATATATATGCATAAATTTACAATAATTAATCATTAACCAACTTTATTAACATTAATCGAATTTATTATCATTCAATTAATATTAACCGAATTGACATTATAATTACAATTTAACATTATAACCCTTAGTCTTGACTAATTAAATTTATTATCAATCACTCAAGCATTACTAATTAATTGCATTAGTCACTGCCTAGGTTAACCATAGTTCATTTTTTAATCAACACTAATTAATTATTAATCGACATTAATTACATTATTATTCAGCATTATTCACGCAATTTATAAATATTTAGGCGAGTTATGTAAGCGTAGATACTGCTTACATACCTCGCGTAAGTACACTAACAGTAATAAATCACACACATCAATCATAATCACGAAACTTATTGTTCACTGACACATGTTTAACATAGTTTGCAAGGTACAATCTTTTACCTAACTGCATCTTATTAAGTTACGACACATATTAAATCAAGGGTTTTACACACAAACAGTTAGATCTTGTTTTCATCCCTACTTCAAGCTACACTTATCTACCTACATCACAACTAACTTCCACATCCTATCCTTTCCTCTGCTGGACTACCCTGAAGTGTCAAGCCATGATCGGCTCCAGCTAGAACCCCTAAGCGGAAGTGTCGACTACATCGACCAAGCTTCCCCAACAGGAAACCACCAGTCATCATCACACACCTTGGGGAGTGAACTGCAACACAGCCCTCCCATGACTCTAGGTTTCTGGGATAAACGGTGGGTAAAGCCTCCACCCCCCTAATGGAACAAGGGACTATGTATACCCGACATAATAACTACGTTGCACCTGTAAGTTAGTCTCTGACATACAGTCTAGAATACCATGCATAAATCCTCAACATGTACACATACATTTCATCATAACATAACAACAATAAATTCATTTATTCGCTATGCACCCGACATAACATTCATTTATTCAACATATAACTGTAATGGTATCCACATACCCACCATTCAGTAATTTGCATATATGAGACATAATTAACACATGATACATATCTAAACATGACTACCGATCATAATACTAACATCACACACACACATATATATATCAGCAAAATAATAGAACCATATGTCCACAGTGTCGTCAAACCGACGAAGTCTCACAATCAAACAAATACAACATATAATAGTAGTTCAGGTAGTAATGTCAAAATGGGGTGTTACAGAACCAAAATAATGAAAGGTGAAGAATAATTTCTATTATTTATTAATGATTTTACCCAAATGACATGGGTATTCTTTCTTAATTGAAAATCAAAACATTCGAATGTTTCAAGACATTTAAAGAAGTGGTCGAGAATGAAACTGATTTAAGAATAAAATTCTTAAGAACTGACAATGGAGGAGAGTATACATCAAACAATTTTTATAACTACTATGACAAACATGGAATTAGAAGACAATTTTCAGCAGCTAGAACTCTACAGCAAAATGGGGTGGCAGAAAGAAAAAACAGGATTGTTCAAGAGATGTCCAGGACAGTGCTAAATGAATCGAAGCTGTCATACATGTTTTGGACACATGTCATTCATACATATGTTCACATCCTCAATGGATGTTTAATCATGAAAAATAGTTTCTCTACATCATTTGAACTTTGGAAAGGAAGACCAACTACAGTTAAGCATTTTAGAATATTTGGAAGCAAATATTACATCAAAAGAAATGATTATACATTAGGAAATTTTGATTTTTGATCAGATGAAGGGATATTTCTCGACTATTCTTGCAAAATCAAAGCTTACATGTGCTACAATTTGCGACTCAGAAAAATAGTGGAAAGTCTTGAAGTAAAAGTTGATGAAGTCTTGACTCATAGAAGAGTTGAAGAAGATGATGACTTACCACAACTAGAACAACCGTATGAAGAAAATCAAGAAATAGAAGTACTGCAGGAGGAAGTATATCAGCGCGAACTAGAAGAAGGAAGACCAGACACAAGGGCCCCATCTAGATTTGCTCAGAAAAATCATTCAGAAGATTTGATTATTGGAGACAAATATATTGCCGACGCAAAAACTAGAAGAAGTCAGAGAAACCCAACTAAGGAAGTGCATTTCTCGTTACTATCACAAATAGAACCATAAGGGGTTGAGAAAGACAAATCAGATGAAACCACTTATACTATGAAATGAGAACTCGACACAGTTCTCGTTTTTCTCTCTCCTAATTTTAGTAGGTATTTTTAGCTCCGTTTCAAAAAGGGGTGATGCCAGTATCACACATTTTCATTTCGAGGCATTTTTTGGGACCTTTGAATTATCTTTATCGTAAAAAAAATTTAGTTTCTATTTTCAGGTGCATTTTTAGAAATTTAGCAAAATAGCATACATTTTTAAGCAATTTATAATGAAAAACATATACATTTTGCAATTTTTTCTATAAAATAAGACATTTTAATGGACAAAATAAGACACTTTTATTGACAAAATTGTAAAAAATTCCAGAAAATATAGACATTTAAAACCATTTTCAATCAATTTTCAGATATGTTTTGTATAAAAATGATACTATTTCATATTATTTTCTGAAAAGTGTTGATTCACATAAATTCAAGAAAAACTATACAAGTTATTTGTAAAAAACATATTTCAAACATTATATATAGAAATTTTATTTCTAAAATTAAGTCTGAAAGTCAAAACATTACTAATATATCTTATCAAAATATTGTCAAACTTAGCATTTTTTTCAAAACATGAAACTAAGCAACAATATCATGCAGGCCAAATTCATGTCCTCTTCTGCTACATGTTTTCCCCTCTAACATTATAATAAAAAAAATTAAACTAACCCCTAACAACATTATAATAAAAAATTCCTAACAATATAATAAAAAAATTAAAGAAAAACTAAAAACAAATCAAACTAATCCCTAACAACATTATAATAAAAAATTTAAAAAAAGAGTTAAAAACAACTTAAACTAACCTAACAACATTATAAACTAACATTTAGAAAAAAATTTAAAAAAAATTAAACTAACATTAAAACTAATAGATTTAAACTAATGTTCTTATAATTAAAAATTAAAAATAAAAATAAAACCCAATAAACTAACCTAACATTATAATTAAAAATAAAACTAATTAACTATATACTAACATTACACAAAATTTAAAAAAACTTAAAAACAAAATAAAAATAACATTATAAAAAACTAAAAATTAAAAAAAAAAAAACTATACAAAATTTTAAAATAAATTAAAAACAAAAATAAAAACAGACTAAAACTAACATTATAAAAAATTAAAAATTAAAAAAAAAACAAACTATATATAATAACAAATCAAACTATATAACATTTAAAAACAAATTTAAAAAAAATAAATTAAAAACAATAAAAAAATCAAAATATAAAACATTAAAACTAAATTTTAAAAACAATTAAAAAGCCAAACTATACAAAATCTAAAAAAAATTAAAAACAAAATAATTAAAAAAAATTATTCTATATAAAAAATTAAAAATTAAAAAAATTAAAAAAAAAAAACCATCCAATGGTCGAGGAGGTCGGTTGCGGCGAGGGAGGGGGGAGGTGGGGGACGGCGGTGGTGGGGGAAGGGGGAGGGCGGGGAGGGGGAAGGGGAGGAGGTGGTGGAGCTGGGTGGGGGAGGGGAGGAGGTGGTGGAGCTGGGTGGGGGAGGGGAGGAGGAGGTGGAAGGAAGGGGGGGCATCGAGCCGCTCACTTAGGCGCAAAAGGGTGGCCCTCATAGCCCCCGTAGATGCCCGGCATCGACGTCGATGCCGGGCATCCACGTCGATGACGGGCATCAATATCGACGTTGATGCCGGGCATCGACGTCGATGCCCGGCATTAACGTCGACGTTGATGTCCGGAATCGACGTCAATGCCGGGCATCAACGTCGACGTTGATGACGGGCATCGACGTCGATGCCCGGCATCCACGTCGACATTGATGACGGACATCAAAGTCGACATTGATGTTGGGCATCGACGTAGATGCCCGACATCGACATCGATTCCTGGCATCAATGTCGATGCCCGAGGATTGACGTCGATGCCGGGCATCGATGTCGATTCCCGGCATCAACGTCGATGTTGATGCCGAGCATCGACGTCGATGACCGGCATCCACGTCGACGTTGATGCCGGGAATCGACGTCAATGCCCGGCATCGACGTCGATTCCCGGCATCGACATCGATTCCCGGGATCAACGTCGATGTTGATGCCGAGCATCGACGTCGATGACCGGCATCCACGTCGACGTTGATGCCCGGGATCGACATCGATGCCGGGCATCGACGTCGATCCTCGGCATTGACGTCGATGCCGGGCATCGACGTTGATTCCCGGCATCAACGTCGACGTGGATGCCGGGCATTGACGTCGATTCTCGGCATCAACGTCGACGTTGATGCCGAGCATCGACGTCGATGACGGCATCAACGTCGACGTTGATGCCCGGCATCGACGTCGATGTGGATGCCAGGCATCGACGTCGATGTGGATGCCCGGCATCGACGTCGATGTGGATGCCCGGCATCAACGTCGAGGTGGATGCCCGGCATCGACGTCGATGTGGATGCCCGGCATCAACGTTGATGCCGAGCATCGACGTCGATGCCCGTCGACGTCGATGCCCGGCATCGACGTCAATGCCCGTCGACGTCGATGCCCGGCATCGACGTCGATGCCTGGCATCAAGGTCGACGTTGATGCCCGGCATCGACGTCGATGTGGATGCCCGGCATCAACGTCGACGTCGATGCCCGGCATTGACGTCGATGCCCGACATCAACGTCGACGTCGATGTAGGGCATCGACGTCGATGCAGGGCATCCACGTCGACGTTGATGACGGGCATCGACGTCGACGACGGGCATCGATGTCGATGCTCGGCATCAACGTCGATGCCGGGCATCTACGTCGACGGCGATGCCGGGCATCGACGTCGACATTGATGCCGGGCATCGACATTGATGCCGGGCATCGACGTCGATGCCAGGCATCAGCGTCGCATCGACGTCGATGACGGGCATCGATGTCGATGCTCGGCAAAGACGTCGATGCCGGACATCGATGTCGATGCTCGGCATCGACGTCGATGCCGGGCTTCAACGTCGATGACGAGCATCAACGTCGACGTTGATGCCGAGCATCGACGTCGATGCCGGGCATCAACGTCGACGTTGATGCCGGGCATCGACGTCGATGACGGGCATCGATGTCGATGCTCGGCATCGACGTCGATGCCGGGCATCGATGTCGATGATCGGCATCGACGGCGATGCTCGACATCGACGTCGATGCCGGGCTTCAATGTCGATGACGAGCATCAACGTCGACGTTGATGCCGAGAATCGACGTCGATGCCGGGCATCAACGTCGACGTTGATGCCTGGCATCGACGTCGATACCCAATTGATGCCGGGCATCGACGTCGATGCTCGGCATCAACGTCGATGCCGGGCGTCAACGTCGACGTTGATGCTGGGCATCGACGTCGATGCTGGGCATCAACGTCGACGATGATGCCGTGCATCGACGTTGATGCCCGGAATCGACGTTGTTGCCCGGCATCTACGTGGATGCCGAGCATCAACGTCGATGCCCAACATCGACATGGATGCTGATCATGGACGTCGATGACCGCCATCAACGTCGACATTGATGCTGTGCATCAACGTCGACGTTGATGCCCTGCATCGACGTCGACATTGATGACGGGCATCGACGTCGATGCCGTGCATCAACGTCGACGTTGATGCAGTGCATCAACGTCGACGTTGATGCCCTGCATCGACGTCGACATTGATGACGGGCATCGACGTCGATGCCGGGCATCAACGTCAACGTTGATGCCGGGCATCGACGTCGATGACCGTCATCGACGTCGATGCTCGGCATCGACTTCGATGACCGTCATCGACGTCGATGCTCGGCATCGACGTCGATGACGGGCATCAACGTCGACGTTGATGCCGAGCATCGACGTCGATGCCCTCCATCAACGTCGACATTGATGCCGGGCATAGAGGTCGATGCCCGGCATCAATGTCGACGTTGATGCAGGGCATCGACGTCGGTGCTTGGCATCAACGTCGATGCTCGGCATCAACGTCGATGCCGGGCATCAACGTCGACGTTGATGCCGGGTATCGAAGTCGATGCCGGGCATCAACGTCGACGTTGATGCCCGGCATCGATGTTGATGCCAAGCATCGACATCGATGTCGGGCATCAACGTCGACGTTGATGCCCAGCATTGACTTTGATGCCGGGAATCGACGTCGATGCCCGGCATCAACGTCGACGTTGATGCCCGGCATATACATGGATGCCGAGCATCAACGTCGATGCCCGGCATCAATGTCGACGTTGATGGCGGGCATCGACGTCCATGCTCGGCATCCACGTCGATGTCGGGCATCAACGTTGACGTTGATGTCGGGCATCGACGTCGATGCTGGGCATCAACGTCGATGCCCGGCATCGATGTCGATGCCCGCCATCAACGTCGACGATGATGCCCGGGATCGACGTTGATGCTTAGCATCGACGTCGATGCCCGGCATCCACGTCGACTTTGATGCCGGGCATCGATGTTGATGCCTGGCATCGACGTCGATGCCTGGCATCAACGTCGACGTTGATGCCCGGCATCGATGTTGATGCCGGGCATCGACGTCGATGCCCGGCATCAACGTCGACGTGGATGCCGGGCATCCACGTTGATGTCGGGCATCGACGTCGATATCGGGCATTAACGTCGACATGGATGCCGGGCATCGACGTCGATGCCGGGCATCAACGTCGATGTCGATGCCCGGCATCGACGTCGATGCCGGGCATCAACGTCGACGTGGATGCCGGGCATCGACGTCGATGTCGGGCATCGACGTCGACGTTGATGCCGGGCATCGACGTAAATGCCGGGCATCAACGTCGATGCCCGACATCAATGTCGACGTGGATTCCGGGCATCGACGTCAACATTGATGACGGGCATCGACGTCGACATTGATGCCGGGCATCGACGTAGACGCCCGTCATCGACGTCGATGCCCGTCATCGACGTCGATGCCCGTCATCGACGTCGATGCCCGGCATCAACGTTGATGCCGGGCATCACCGTCGACGTTGATGCTCGGCATCGACGTCGAAGCCCGGCATCGACGTCGATGCCCAGCATCAACGTCGACGTTGATGCCCGTCATCGACGTTGATGCCGGGCATCGACGTCGATGCCGGGAATCAAACGTCTACGTTGCTGCCGGGCATCGACGTTGATGGCGGGCATCAACGTTGATGCCCGGCATCAACGTCGACGTTGATGCCCGGCATGGACGTCGATGCCCGGCATGGACGTCGATGCCCGGCATCGACGTCGATGCCCGGCATGGACGTCGATGCCCGGCATCGACGTCGATGCCCGGCATCCACGTCGACGTCGATGCCCGGTATCCACGTCGACGTTGATGCCCGGCATCGACGTTAAAGCCCCGTGATCGACGTCGATTCCTGGCATCAATGTCGACGTTGATGCCCGGCATCGACGTCGATGCCCGGCATCAACGTCGACGTTGATGCCTGGCATCGACGTCGATGCCCGGCATCAACGTCGACGTCGATGCCCGGCATCAACGTCGACGTTGATGCTCGGCATCGACTTGGATGCCGGGAATCGACGTCGATGCCCGGCATCGACGTCGACGTTGTCATCAACGTCGACGTTGTTGCCCGGCATCGACGTCGATGCCCGGCATTGACGTCAACGTGGATACCGGGCATTGACGTCGATGCCGGGCATCAACGTCGATGCCCGTCATCAATCGCGACTTTGATGCTTGGCATCGACGTCGATGCCCGAAATCAACGTCGACGTTGATGCCCAGCATCGTCGTCGATGCCCGGCATCAACTTCGACATTGATGCCTGGCATCGACGTTGATGCCGAGCATCGACGTTAATGCCCGGCATCAACGTCGACATTGATGTCGTGCATCGACGTTGATGCCCGGCATCGATGTCGACATTGATGCCGAGCATCGACGTCGATGCCTGGCATCGACGTCGATGCTCGGCATCAATGTCGACGTCGATGCCCGGCATCGACGTCGATGCCGGGCATCGATGTCGACGTGGATGCCTGGCATCGACGTCGATGCCGGGCATCGATGTCGACGTTGATGCCTGGCATCGATGTCGATGCCGGGCATCGACGGCGATGCTCGGCATCCACGTCGATGCCCGCCATCGATGTTGATGCCGAGCATCGACGTCGATGCCCATCATCGATGTTGATGCCCGGCATCAAGGTCGACGTCGATGCCCGGCATCGACGTCGATGCCGGGCATCAACATCGACATTGATGTCGGGCATCGACGTCAATGCTCGTCATCGACGTCGATGCCCGGCATCAATGTCGAGCATCGACGTCAATGCCGGGCATCAACGTCGACGTTGATGCCGGGCATTGATGTTGATGCCGGGCATCAACATTGATGCCCGACATCGACGTCGATGCCCGGCATCAACATTGATGCCCGGCATCAACATCGACGTTGATGCCCGGCTTCGACGTCGATTCCAGGCATTAACGTCGACGTTGATGCCCGGCATCGACATTGATGCCGAGCATCGACGTTGTTGCCCGGCATTAATGTCGACATTGATGCCGGACATCGACGTCGATGCCCGGCATCAACGTCGATGTCGATGCCTGGCATCAATGTCGACGTTGATGCCGGGCATCGACGTCGATGCTGGGCATCAACGTCGATGCCGAGCATGAACGTCGACGTTGATGCCGGGCATCGACGTAGATGCCGGGCATCAACGTCGACGTGGATGCCGGGCATCTACGTCGATGCCCGGCATCAACGTCGACGTTGATGCCCGACATCGACGTCGATTCCGGGCATCGACTTCGATGCCCGGCATCGACGTCGATTCCGGGCATCGACTTCGATGCCCGTCATCGACGTCGATTCCGGGCATCGACTTCGATGCCCGTCATCGACGTCGATTCCGGGCATCGACTTCGATGCCCGCCATCGACGTCGATGCCCGGCATCGACTTCGATGCCCGCCATCGACGTCGATGCCCGGCATCGACTTCGATGCTCGTCATCGACATCGATGCCCGCCATCGACGTCGATGCCCGCCATCGACATCGACGTCGATGCCCTTTGCCACTGAAGCGGGCGGTGCCCTCCCCCTCCTTCCTCCTCCCCGCTCCCCTCCACTTCCCCCTCCCCCTGCGCCTGCGCCCTCCCTTCCACCTCCCCCCGCCGCCCTCCCTTCCACCACCCCCACCCACCACCCCCACCCACCACCCCCACCCACCACCTCCTCCTCGTCCTCCTCCTCCCTTATCCCTCCATCACCCTCCCCTTCCCCCTCTTCGCTCCTCCCCCGCCGCCCTCCCTTCCACCGCCACCGCCCACCTCCCCGCCATTGCATTGTTTCAATTTTTTTAAAATTTTGTTTAATTTTTTTTTTTTTTTTAATTTTGCATAGTTTATGTTTTTTAAAATTTTGTTTAATTTTTTGTTCAAAGTTTGTTTAATTTTTTTAAAATTTTGTTTAAAGTTTGTTTATTTTTGTATAGTTTAATTTTTTTTTTAATTATTTTGTTTTTTATTTTATTTTAAAATTTTGTATAGTTTGATTTTTTTATTGTTTTTAAATTTTTGTTTTAATTGTTTTTAAGTTTTTGTATAGTTTTTTTAAAAAAATTTATAATGTTAGTTTGGTTAGTATATAGATGCTTAGTTTTTTTTTTAATGTATTTTTAAATTTTTAATTATAATGTTGTCTTAGTTTAGTTTGTTTTTAATTTTTTTAAAATTTTTAATTATAACATTAGCTAAAATTTGTTGGTTTAATTTGTTTTTAATTTCTTTTTTAAAACCCAAAGCAAATATTCGTGGAATAGGGAGCATTCGTGCAAGATGGGAGTGTGTTAAACCAAGCCGTAGATCTCGAAGGAATATGACATCTGAAATGATGGGTATAGATGTAGACTCAGATTGTGCGCCCATTGATAATAGAGAAGAGTATGGGTCATCTACATCTTCATCAAGTCCTTCATCTGCAGAAAATGTAGATTCTGATGGGGTGTCAGAATCCATGGATGAATTTGAAGAAGCAGTGTAGATGCTTTTTATTAGTATGATTTTTGTAATTGAATCTCTAGAGGAGTTTTTGATGATGGGGTGTCAGAATCTATGGATGAATTTGAAGAAGCAATTTAGATGCTTTTTACTAGAATGATTTTTGTAATTGAAACTCTAGAGGAGTTTTTGAATATTTATATGAACGATTTGTTCTTGTATGGTCTAATATATTATCTCATTATGAATCGCAACATAATTCCTTTGTTTTTATATGGTTATAATCGTGAAATTATTAGAAAAATTTGTTTTTTTGTTTAATATGCAATTTTCCTGAAAGTTGTAATTTATCTCTTCAAGAATTTATTTTTTTCAATTTAAGGTTGATTTTAAAGTTTTGTTAAACAACAATATGGGATGTTTAGGCCATGGCTCTATTTTTTACCCTAAAAAAAAAAACGTGTATACTGGTATCAACACTTTTCTATTTGGGGGGTGTTTTTGATGTTTTTTTTGCAAAAATCATCGTTTTTATGGGTAGAGTTCTCATTCATAGTATATAGTTCTCGTTTCATAGTATAAGTGGTTATGAAGGATGGGTGAAGGCTATGAATGAAGAATTATATCAAATAAAAAAGAATGAGACTTGGGAACCTGTTCCAAGACCCAAAAATAAGAATGTTATAGGAACGAAGTGGGTATTCAGAAACAAACTAAATGAAGACGGACAAGTTGTCAGAAACAAGGAAATATTGGTATGCAAATGGTATGCGTAAATCGAGGTAATATATTTTGAGGAAAATTTTTCCCTCATGGCACGAATGGAAGCTATCAGAATTTTCTTGGCCTATGCCTGTGCAAAAGATTTCAAGGTATATCAAATGGATGTAAAATCAACGTTTCTAAACAGATATCTTGAAGAAGAGGTATACATTGAACAACCAAATGGTTTCTCACTCTTAGGAAACAAGGATTATGTTTGCAAGCTAAAGAAATCTCTGTATGGACTCAAATAATCCCCCAGAGCCTAGTATTCAAGGCTAGATAAATATCTTCAAAACCAAGGTTTCAAAAAGGGGAGTGTAGACAGTAATCTCTACATCAAAATCAAAAATGAAAAAATGATAGTCATGGAAGTATATGTTCATGATATCATTTTTGGAAGCAATGATGATAAAATGAGTTGGAAATTTGCGAAAGATATGCAAAAAGAGTTTGAAATGTCTATGCTAGGAGAACTGTCCTTTTTTCTTGGGTTGCAAATTTCACAATTAAATGATGGCATCTTCATATCCCAATCTAAGTATGTAAAAGAAATGCTAAAAATATTTAACATGGAAGATTGCAAGCCAGTATGTACACCCATAGTTACAGGATGCAAGTTGAGTAAAGAAGATGAGGCTAAAGAAGTTTATCAGAGGCTTTACAGATCGATGATTAGCAGTCTATTATATGTAACTGCTTCTAGACTAGACATCATGCAAGATGCTGGACTTGTCTCAAGGTTTCACGCAACACCCAAGGAAACGCATGTTCAAGCAGTCAAAATAATTTTTAAGTATTTGAAAGGGACTATGTATCTTGGTCTATGGTACCCATGAAGCAAAAATATTGACTTAGTCGCGAACACTGATGCAGACTGGGATGGAAGTATTGATGATAGGAGAAGCACTAGTGGTGCTACGTTTTTCTTAGGAAACTGTCTTGTATCATGGATTAGCAAAAAACAACCATGTGTGGCATTATATACAACAGAAGCATAATACATTGCTGCAACTGCTCGTTGTTTACAAGTGTTATGGATGAAACAGACTTTGAAGGATACTCAAGTAAATATAGATCGTCCAATACAAATAATATGCGACAACCCAAGTGCTGTCAGTATCTCCAAAATTCCGGTTATGCACTGCAAAACTAAGCACATCCCCATCAAGTATCATTTTGTGAGAGAGAAATTAGCCGATAATGTGATCAAATTAAAATATGTTGATACTAAGGAACAAATTGCAGATATATTTACAAAACTTCTTCCACGAAGTACATTTGAATATCTCAGATTAAAATTGGGTGTGGTTTTAAATCCTCAACACAATGAGAACCTAATCAAAGAAGCATAAATCCAAAAGGGATAAGCACTACATAGGGGGTAATTAAGGACGACAGCATGATCACTGCGCAAGGAATAGTGAATTATTGTGATAGGAACATGAGATCAAGGTAAAGGAGTAATGTAACATCTCTATCAGAAAAGAAATAAAAGATAATTATGAAAGGATTTCAGTACAAAATATATGCAAAGCAACGAAGCATGATGACTGTTGGTCACCCTATATGTCAATTAATTAAAGTTAACACAAAGGATGGTCAATATAAATTGTCAAACCCAGGAAGGTCTTTTATTTCAAAGGAAATAAGCACAATCTATGCATAAACAGATCAAGCATTTGATTTACTAAATGTAGATGATGACCCTACCTATATGCTCAGCCAACTCATTCCATAAGAAAACTAATCTAATTCATACATCTAAGAATCCAAAGTGCAACAACCTTCCTACAGAAATCAACCCAGCAAGTTAATGATCTAATAATGAAATGGAACTAGATTGCTTTTGCAAGAAGTTAAATCCTATAATTGTCAAACTACAATATTCAATCTTTACCAAAATTATCTATCCAGTGGCTACTATAACTCTACCATTATCTGTCTAATCTATGCATGCAATTGAAGATACAACAGCAACCGGAATTAAAATACAAGCTTGAATCCTAAACTGATAATTACTGGAAATCCTAGAAAGCATAAGCAATTGAAAGATATTGGAATTGAGCTTGGCTGTCATAGCTGATTAAAACAAACATGCAATTAAATAAATTATCCTACACAGTCGTCTGTCACACCAATCTGCTACAGCTATTCGAGATGCAATTATAAACTACCAAAAGGAAAGCTAATTCTCTGTTGCAGCTACCAATAATATCTACAATAATTCCACACCACACAACAGAAGTAAAACTAAACTACTCTACCTACTTAAACCGGATATCTCTGTGAGAAGGCGGGCCCTGGCCTTCTAACAGAGACACCGAGAGTCACAACAAATTAAGACACAGAAATGAAGAACTATGCTCTCATATTAATGATGGAAAATCGTAGTGCTCTGTTACAGCTTATGTAAAATGGTAATTGCCCAACCCTAGGCTATGAGAGCCTTCTGGAATTTATACCAGGAAAATACAGTTTCAGATCCACTATAATCGTGCAACAATGAAGATCTATGATCTTCATGCTGCGGAGTTACAACTAACTGATACAGTCGTATTAAACAAGGATGTTAATTGTGAAGGATGTTGTTGCTCTAATAATTAATGGATCAACAGACTCAGCAACTGGAATGCAACTTGTTTGTCGCAGCTAGGCTCTGTTTCAGTGGAATCTGTTACAACTCATGTGGAAGATGCATTGTTCCTTGGGGTATGAGGAGCTGGTGCTTTGAAGAGTAACAGTTGGCGCCACTTGGCTGATACACCTACGCTTTAGACCTTGGCTAAATGAAATTGCACAGATCAGTATAAACCAAGGACTAAGATCCATAATCTTTAACAATCTTAGGCATAAAATAAATAAAGCAATAACAAATTATACATGTCAATATTATTGATTGGTTTGGAGAAAGACATGGATATAGCCTATAAAAGTAGGATGAAATCAGGGCAAAATGATGTAATCAGGATGGCCAAAAAGGGGCATTTCCTAGACCCAACATCTCCCCCCAACCATCCAATTGCATGTCCTCATGCAACAACCTCCCCTAGTCTGAATCTGAGTCTGAGTTGAATCTGTGGATATTTGTAAGATTATAGGCAAGTTCTGGTGTCTCCCCTCGAGGCACAAACCCATAGCAGGATATCCAATACTCCCACCACAACTCTTCTTCTTCTAATGTCAAAGCATAGTTGTTTTTGTAAGAATTGCTCACAGGAAACCAAATGAGAGGGAATTTGAATCTTAAACCAATCCACCAAGACCCACACCTTTTCATGCACTGCACATATCTAGGAATCCTTGTCAAAGCTTGCATGAAATTTTCAAAGCCATATGGATCCATTTCCTTCAAAGATGAGGAAGAGTACAACCATTTGTATTCACTACCTTCCAGGGAATCTTGCTGCATATTAAGAATCATTGGGACACATGTGGTAATGAGTTTATCTCGTAGGATCTCAAAATATTGGGCAATTGAAGGAACCTTGAGAGATTTAGCATGATTTTCCATGAATGCTGGTGGATTCTGAGGTTCCCCCCTAATCTAGAGAGTAGAATTCTCCTCATTCCCGAGGATGGTTTGGAAAGCATCTCGCCATCTTACATGGTTAATGACAAAAGAGGCAAATTCCCTCAGCTGAACATCCCCTAGAAGAGGTAAAGGATTAGATGGAAAGTCAATATAATAATCCCTGTCATGTAAATACAATTCACATAGCAAATGTTGATCCTCGAAATCACTCTTCAGAAAAGTCTCCAAAAACTGAGTAGCTGTTCCCAAATCAAATGATCTCCCTTCCTTGAGAGCTCTTAATTGAAATAAAGTTGTCTACTCATGGAGAAAGACAGGGTAAGAGGGGGATGGAGCCCTGCAACTCAACAATTCTATGGAAAGAGTGTACATTTTGTCTTTTTCTTGTTGCAGGGACTTAAGTTTCTTCAATCCTTCCAATTTTTCTTGAAGTTTCTCCCACCAGAGTTTTTGGAATAATAACTCCTCAGCACACTTTTCTCTCAGTCCCTTAATGACATTCCTATGTTCCTGGAGAGAGATCATACCTATTATGAACTGTTCAATCCACTTGAGCCATTTATCCAAATCGAGATTTAACCAGAGAATCTTCTTCTCCAGTCGTTGAATTCTTCTGTCTTCTACCTCCTTTTCATCATCAGAATCCAGATAAATGACTTCCTTATCTTGCTTTGGCACTGTGACAGTTTCATCCTCTATTGGGGTTGCAGTGGTCTGTGCATGTAGTGCAATCTCAGCCATGGGTTTTAGGGATGTTGGTTCTTGTGTAACAAATTTCTTTAGTTCCATATCCACCTCAGCCTCCTCGGTATGTGTTACAGTATCAACCAATATTCTTAGCACTGCTGGTTCTTGTGTGACAGCATCCTCCTTCTCCATTTCAATATCAGCCATCTCAGTTTGTGTTGCAGCTGTAGCAAATAATTTTGGAAACACTGGTTCTTTTGTAACAGTGTTTTCTTCCTGGTCCTTGATATCAAATGTTGTTGTCTGAGTTGCAGCTTCACTAAACATTTTCAAGGGTACTGGTTCTTGTGTAACAATCCCCTATTCCTCAATTTCTTTGAACTGCTGAGATTGTTTCTAGGTTATATTAGGTTTTTCTGACTGATGAGACTGGTCCTGAAGAAGCTCGGTATCCCCTAATGGATGGGACTGTACTGTTTCATCTCCTAAATTCAAATCAGGGATCTCTTCAATTCTTGGCTCATTTTCCCCCATCAATTCGATTTCTGGCATTCCTTCTTCCACCTCCTCTATCTGTACATGCTTTTGTGATGCAAGTCCCAACACAACAACTCTGTGTCCTGCTGCAAAAAATATATCTCCACACTCTGGACAAACAGTCTCCCCATACTTCTCATTTTCAAATGCAAAAGATGGATTTTCCAATAAGTTTGCAGCATTTGCTAATGTGTTCAAATTTTTCTCTGCTTGTTTTCCAACTACTCCCTTCCATCTTTCCAGCTCATTTCGCAATATCTGCACCTCCTCTTTTAATAATTCATTTTCAAGCAGGAGATTTTCGATTTGAGGTTCTTCCCTGGAAGGTTCCTACATAATAGTAGATAACTTGGGGTTCAAAATGGGAATCTCTATATCTACCCCTATTGCAGGTGCTTCTCTTAACACAGGTGACTCCCTATTCCCTCTGACTGCTCCTGCTATCTCTGATAAGGGTGCTTCAATATTACCCCCAATTGCATCCATTGTCTCAGCTTCTTCTGCTGTCTCTGCTAACTCTGTTGTTGTTGCAGCTACTTCTGATGCTACTGTCACAGCTGCTGCTATTGATCGAGTCCTTCTTTTCCTCACCATCCCCATTGGGTGTTCCTCACTGCTTACTACTTCTGACGCTTTGACAGTTCTGATCCTCCTTTTCTTTTCTACAGTGGGTGTCTGACCCCTATTTCCTGATCCTTCTCTTCGTTTCTTTGACACAGGGATTTTTACCTTGGTCTTATCTTCTTCAATAATGGTACCCCTTATCTCTGGAGAGGACGCAACCTCCAAAATTTCCACAGTCCCTTCTTCTACTATTTGATATCTTTCCTCTTGAATTCCTGTTTCTGCAATTGCAGCTTCTATTGTCGCAGCTTCAATAGATGCTCCAGTTTCAACTTCTTTTAATTGAATATCTTCTTCTGTAGTTATAGCTTCTGATTTTTATGCCTCCTGCTCCATGGTTTCCATCACAATTTTCTCAGCTATAAGGTTTTCTGTTACTGTTGCTTCCCCTTTGTTTACTTCCCCTTCATCACTGGCCTGGTTTTCCAATGCTCCAGCCTCCCACCCAACTGGGTTTGAGGAATGCTGGTCCTCACTATCTTCACCAACACCTTCCACTTCTAATACAAGTTGTATGATTGGCACATCTCTAGCCAAAAATTGCTCCCAGGTTAAATGATGATTTATAATGGCTCTTAGGACTAGTAATTTAATTAAGCCATGATTAGTAAGGGAGGAAACTGGGTGTTGGGCAGTTCTTGCATATCCAGCCATGGTTTGTAGGGCTTTGAGCAGATAGAATGGTATATTCACTAAATTACCATGGAGTAAATGAGATAGTAAGGGAAGTTTAGAGAAGGAAACAACTTGGTACCTACCTCCGCAAGAAATATATCTTTTCACAAAGATTGCCACTTGATTCCAGGGTGGTGGTAAAGATGCCAGTTCCAACCCACAACGCTTTGGAATAACCTGCTCACCAACTACCAAAAATTCTCGTGCCACATTTGCACTATGTGCCTTCCGTCCAAATAACTTCTTGCCAGCCAGGGGTAAGCCAGTAACTTCGGCTATGATTTCTTCTATAAAATCCACATGCAGTCCCCTGACCTCGGAGTGAGTATCAGTCAAGTTGAGGGAAAATTGCAATGCGATTTCTATGTGGAAACCGTTCAACCATTCAAAGTATGCCATCCAACCTGCTGCTGTAAAAATATGAAGGACTGCTGCATTGACATGTACAGCTTCTGTATTTACTGGCTCATGTCAGACTGGGTTTCCCATTTTAATCCCCCCTCAAATTTCAGAACAAACACAACAATCTCCAGTCTGGACGTGGAAGTTGAAGCTTTATGAACATGCAAAGGGTCGTTGGGGTTCAAAAAAAAAAAAAACAAGTCTTAGGAAAGTCTGCGCCAGTATGAACATTCTGTTGAAATGATGAAGCTGGCAGAATAGGAGTAACCGGTGCAAAATAGAGTAAGGTGACGAAAAATAATTACAACTATGACCTTAACATAATCCCTAGAGGTTAATTCGCATGGGTTCATTAATCAAGGTTGCGACAGTACATAATCGTTATTACCGTATTTAATTTTTCTGCCAAATCATGTAAAAGATGCAATCCATACCTTCGCATTTATGAGTTTGAGCCATGGATTAATCATTACAGCCGGCCGTCATCCTCGCGAGTATGAATGCACATGTGCTGAAGTGATGTGGCCACTGCCACTTGGGCTGACAGCTACTCAAAGCACCCAAAATTTTCCTTCGTGGCAAACCATGATTGGATCTTGTGGAGTGAGTGACAAAACTGACGCCTAATCACATCATTATTGGCATCATCAATAGGAGAGCAGACAAACTGGTGGAGTCACAGCTGCTAGACTTAGAAAAATAAGCGAAAGTGGCAGAGTTGCAGCTGTACGGAAGGAGTGGGAATGAAGTGGAAAGAACGGAGTCGCAGCTGCTAGATTTAGCAGAATAATCAAGGATAGCGGAGTCGCAGTTGCTAGGTTTAGCAGAATGGACAAAGGTAGCGGAGTCGCAGCTGCTGGAAAGGGGTCAAATGAAATGAAAATAGTGGAGTAGCAACTGCCAAACTTAGAAAGGTAAGCGGAAATAGTGGATTCATAGCTGCGGAATTTCGCAGAACAGGAAAAAGTGGCTTAGTCGCAGCCGCGAAAAAGTGAAGTAAAGGGAAAATGGCGGAGTCGCAGCTGCATCAGAGTGAAGTAGAAGCAAATTTTAGTTATCTGTGGAAGACTACGAATTATCCATATTTTCAAAGAGCTTTATTAGATCAGGAACAAATGTGGGTTGTCTGCAGTCATCTGGCCCAGTCACGGCTGCTGCTCCTCCAATTAGTTCCTGCACACAGTTCTTTAAAACAAACCAATCAAGTGCAAAAATAAAAATAGATAAAATACAGAATGAAAGAAAAACCAATTATTTATGTACAAAAATATGTGTGGAAATTGCAACTTTTAGGAATTCACAGGGTTTAAGGAAGATCCCTACCCTGGCGTTAACTGATACTCTAGATCAGCTGCAACTTGTGAAATAAAAGCATCCCTTGAGATCGGCTTGTGATACAGTCGCAGCCGATGACCATTTGCGAATAATGGTACTTTGTTCTCATCAATGGTGATCAACCAGACTGTTCCATTATCAAATACCCGATCTATCTGATAGGGTCCCAACCAACGGGTGCGTAATTTGCCTTTAAATTCCCTCTTAAACCGTGAATCATACAACAGGGCCTAGTTTCCTTCCTGGAAGACCCTTTTTTTTATAAATCTGTCATGCCATTTAGAGCGTTGTTGTTGGATTAAAGCTATATGATGTACTGCAGCTGTGCACTTCTCATCCAATTCATTGAGTTGATTCAGTCGATTCCTCTATGCCTCTGATAAATCCAGGTTTTCTTCCACAACTGTTTTCAAGGTTTTGATTTCAAATTCAATTGGAAAAACAACGTTTTTGCCATACACTAGCTCATATGGGGAAAAACCAGTGGTGTTACGCCACGTAGTACGATAGGCCCATAGTGCCTCTGGAAGCCTTTCAGCCCAATCTTTATGATGGCTCTTCACTATTTTTATCAGAATGGCCTTGATCACCTTGTTTGTTCTCTCCACTTGGCCATTGGCCTGTGGATGATATGGTGAGGTTATTCTGTGCTGAATATGAACTTTTTGTAACCGTGATTCCAGCTTGTGAGACACAAACTATGGTCCACCGTCCATAATGATCTCCTTAGGTACTCCAAACTGAGTAAAAATCTCTTCATACAGGAAATCAATCATAGCCTGATCATTGGCCTTGACCAAGGCTACAGCTTCTACCCATTTGTTCATGTAATCTGTGCAAACCAAGATGTGAACTTTCTGCTTTGAGGGAGGGTTGATAGGCCCTACAAAATCTAGAGCCCACCTATCAAATGGTTCAACCACAAGCTGTGGCTGCAAAGGCATCTCATCTCATTTGTTGGGTTGGCCCATCCTTTGGCAGCTATCACATGCCTGAACATACTTCTTTGCATCCCTGAACAATGTAGGCCAAAAATAGCCCATTCTCAAAAATTTATGACCTGTCCTTTTTTCAACAAAATGTCCCCCACAGGGCTCATCATGGCAAGCTTTAAGAATGCCAAAGATTTCATCTTCTCTAACACATCTTCTGATTTCTAAATCAAGCCCTGTGTAGAAAAGATGGCCATAATCCAACAGTACCTAGCACTCTGTTGTATGATCTTCCTTTTTTCTCTCTTTGACAAATGTGCTGGAAGCTTACTTGCAGCCAAAAAGTTAGCAATATCTGCATACCATGGGGAATGAGCTGATACTGCAAACAAATGTTCATCAGGGAAGGAATCTTCAACTGGTAAATTATCATCACTGTTAGTAAGCCGAGATAAAAAATCTGCAACAACATTTTCCTTTCCTGGTCTATCAATAATTGTGATATCAAAATCCTGTAACAGTAACAACCATCTAGTAACTCTAGCATTCGTGATTGGTTTATTCATTAAATACTTGATAGTAGAATGATCAGTGTGCACAAAAGTAGAATATCCGGTAATATAATGTCTAAATTTGTTGATGGCATAAACAATGGCAAGAAATTATTTTTCTGTGACAATATAATTTAGTTCAGCAGGAGACAAATTTTTACTAATGTACTAAATAGCATAAAGAGCACTACCTTCATGTTGTCCCAAAACTACTCCAATGGCAGTGTCTAAAGAATCTGAAGAAATGTGAAAAGGCAGAGCCCAATTGGGTCCTCGTAAGATTGGTGTTGTAGATAGCCTTTTCTTTAGCTTAGTAAACGTTGTTTGGCATGCATCATTCCAGAAAAACTGTGCATCCTTCATCAATAGAGTGAACAAAGGAGAAGCTAGTTTGGAAAAAATTTCTATGAACCTTCTGTAATAGCTAGCATGCCCCAAGAAGATAGGTACATCCTTCTGTGTCCCAGGAGTTGGTATATTTTCAATTGACTTGATTTTGGATGGATCTACCTGGATACCATCAGAAGAGATGAAGTGACCCAGCACTATGCCTTCACTCATCTTCATGTGGCACTTTTCAGTGCTCAAAGAGAGCTCGCTTTGTTCACAGTGTTTCACGACCTTTTCTAAGTTCTTTAGTGCTTCTTCATAACTATCACCATATGGAGTAAAGTCATCCATAAAGATTTCCATGCAATCATTCACCATTTCTGAAAAGATTCCAATCACTGCTCTCTGAAATGTAGTTGGTGCATTGCACAACCCAAAAGGAAGTACTCGGTATGCAAAAGTCCCCCAGGGGCAAGTGAAAGTGGTTTTGTCTTGATCTTCTGGAGCAATCTGGATCTGGTTATAGCCACTAAATCCATCTAGAAAGGAGAAATACTTTTTCCCAGACAAGGTATCAAGGACCTGATCGATGAAAGGTAAGGGGAAATGGTCCTTCTGCGTTGCCTTGTTCAATTCTTTGTAATCCACGTAGACCCTCTATTTCCCATTCTTCTTTGGCACAATCACAAGTGGAGAAACCCACTCATTGTCTGAAATTGGATATATGAATCCTGCTTCCAAAAGTTTCTAGATTTATTCTTTCACTATGTCTCTCAGGTTTGGGTTCATCCTTTGTTGTGGTTGACATATAGGCCTGGAGTCGCTCTTAATATAAATGTGATGGGTGCACAGATGAGAAGGAATTCCTTTCATGTCTGTGTACTCCCAAGCGAAAGCTCCCTTACACTGTTTCAGTAGAGTGACTAGTTATTCCAGCTCATTAGGTGCCATATTAGGATTGATGTTCAATGTTTTTCTTGGCCCAATTTCTACTGGAACACTCTTCGAATTCTTAAGTACTGGAATTATATTGTCATCACCGATTAGAGTTTCTTTTGTAATCTTTTCTTGTTCTGTTGCAGGTAGAGTACTGTCCAAGATTTGATAGACACTTTGATTGACTGACATGGACTCACTGATGAAACTATTAATGGCATCATCCTCTGTTTCATCCTTAAACATTAAGGCTCTCCCTATGGTTAGTAGTGGTTTCACACCCTTTTCATCCTCCAAATCTGCCCATAATGGAGTCTCGGCTTCTGTGCTTGGTCGAGCTGGAGGGTACAGGATTAGGCTCTTGATCTCAGTTCCGTCTAAAATGGTCATAGATCGTGACCGACAACTGATACAGGCATTTGCTGTGGCCAACCACGGTCTTCCCAGGATCAGTGGGTGTCCCCCCAACTGGGATTTCGGCTATAACACCAAGAAATCCGCAGGGTATTCCCACAAGTCGACTAAGATCACGAGTTCATCTAGGATCCCTTTAGGCTTGATCGTTGATTTATCAACAAGTTCCAAAACGGTAGGGGTTGGCCGAAGATTAGTGAGTCCCAATTTCGTCACAGTTTCTATGGTCATAACATTAATAGCTATGCCTAAATCCACCAAGACATTTGGAATTTGTGTGTTCCCTATGTGAACTGTAACAGTCGGGTTCCCAAGGTCATCGTATTTTGCCACAGGGGCCTTCCCCATTATTAATTCTGAAAGCTTTCCCAACACGTGGATAGTGGGGGGATCCCTGGGCCTTCTTCCTGTTTTCTTGACACATCAATCTTTAACAGTCTTGGCATAGATGGGCACATCATGGAGGGCCTATAACAGTGGAATTTTAACATACAAATTTTTCAACTCTCCCACGAGATCAAATCGGGGTTGTTCCACTATTTTCTGCAGTTGCAATCGTTCAGGGTATGGTCGTTCTCTATTCAACTGTGTAAGTTGTGACACATCATGTGTTTCTTTCTGAGTTTTAGCTGCTGGTTCAGTAGGAGTATCAGCATCCTCAATAATGGGACTTGCTGAATTAACCATGTTCTCATAGTGCTGATTTACTCCAGTTTCAATCACTGGGGATGAAACATCCTCAATGATAATAGGTTCCACTACCCTCCCTGATCGTAATTGTATATCATTGTAGGGAATCTGAGTGATGGAATAGGCAGGCATGTTGGTAGTCTCAAATTGATGGACTGCTTTATTGTTTGGGTTCGGGTTAGGTTGTGCAAGTAGCTGTGGTCGAAGTGGTGCATTCATAGGTGTGGCATTGTTTTGGAAAGGGAGCTGTGGTTGCTGATACTGTTGAGGAGGGTACTATTGATACTGAGTCTGGTGATGGGAAAAGTTATTTCCTTGGTAAGAGTTTCTCCAGTTGGAATTCCAAGGAGCTTGGTTCAACTGTTGTGGCCATGGTATCCCTGAATTAGGATTTTGCATTGGATTCTGAGATGGATGCCACTGGTTGCTGAAATAATGTGAAGGGAATTGTGTATGCATATTATGCATATTGTTCATTCCATTCATATTATGCAGAAAAAATGCTGGATCTGGATTCATACCTTGATTTCGAGGTTGCCATGGTTTCTTTTGTGCCATGAAGTATGCTGTCTCCACATCTAGAATAGATTCCTGCAGGACTGCTTTGACCTTAGGTAAGGAAGGACATTCCTTAGTATCATGCTCGATTTCGCATATCCTACATACCTATGCCTTGTCCAATGGGCATTCCTTCAGTGGGTGCTTTTTCCTACATCTAGGGCAGAATACACCAAGTGTATGATCTTCTACCACTTGCTTCTGCTTTGCTCTCATGACATCTAACTTTGAGGAAATGGAGCTCATCATGTCTGTTTTAAAATTCTCCAGTAAGTTTCCTATTTTTGCTCGAGTGGCTCCTCCACTAGCTGACTTCTGAGTCCTAGTGAAGACATCCTGATCTCGGTCTTTGTCTCGTTTGCTGGTTCTAGAGGATCCCCTAGAGTACCTTCGACATAATTCAACAATCTTTTCAAAAGGTTCCTTTGAGATATCCCCTTTTCCCAACAGATTCAACATATCAAGGCAATCTTCTTAATTCCTCTTAGTAAGATAATCTTGAGCACATCCTTTCCAATCTCAGCATGACCAGATCTTTGTAAGTTGTACAACAATCTTTCCACAAAGTCTTCCAAACTTTCTTCATCCTTCTGAACCATTTTAAACAACTCCTCCTTTCTATCTCTAGTTCTGCAATATTCTTAGTATTTAGAAAGAAAGGTGTTTTTCATTTGGTCCCAAGTAGTAATGGTCTCACGACCCAGACTCATGAACCAGCACAAAGCATTTCCTTTCAAGGTGGCTGGGAATAACTTTAGCTTCTAAGCACTAGAGGTGTAATCATAGCTATGATAGAGGATATCAAACTCAAAAAGGAACTCATCTTACCATGAAAGTTCGAGAGAACTGATGGTGAGATGTTCTTCATAGGAGCTGCTCTAGGTGTCTAGAGGATAGGGAATTCTAATGTAGCCACAGTATTACCAAGCTGATTATTTTGTCCTTCTTCCTCCCGGTGATTCCCATGTTCATTCTCGCCCTCCTGTTCTCTACCAGCCATGGTTCTAGTCCAAAATTCAACAGCTTCCTTTATGCGTTCTTCCTCTGCTTTAGCTTCTTCCTCTCTTCTCCTCTCTTCTTCTCGCCTTCTTTCTTCCTCTTATATTCTGCGAGTCTCGACCACACTTCTTTGGTAACTCTGGTTCCGTCGATATGATAAATCTCCTCTCTATGTGGTGCACCTATAGCGCTTCCCTTATCTTAAGGAGGTTTACTTTCTACAATAGGAGTTGAAGGTCCCGTTGTATTCTCCACTGTAGACACTGAATGTTCAAGATTGGGAGGAACAGAATTTCCCCTACCTGTAGAGTTCCACGGTGGTCTAGTGGAAGAATAAGCTCTAGCAATTATCTCATCAATGTATGTGTGTCTTCCCTGACCTGCATTACGACCTCGACCTCTTCCATCTGCAATGTTAGTATTCAAAGGGGGTTCCCGATTTGTTTTTCTTGTATTCATGCATGCTGTGAATAATTGAACTAAAATGAAATCAAATGAAACCAACTACTAACTCTATCTATCTATTACCATCCTCAGCAACGGTGCCAAAATGTTGGTCATCCTATATGTCAATTAATTAAAGTTAACACACAGGATGGTTAATATAAATTGTCAAACCCATGAAGGTCTTTTATTTCAAAGGCAATAAGCACAATCTATGCATAAACAGATCAAGCAGTTGATTTATTAAATGTAGATGATGACCCTACCTATATGCTCAGCCAACTCATTCCATAAGAAAACTAATCTAATTCATACATCTAAGAATCCAAAGTGCAACAACCTTCCTACAGAAATCAACCCAACAAGTTAATGATCTAATAATGAAATGGAACAAGACTGTTTTTGCAAGTTAAATCCTATAATTGTCAAACTACATTATTCGATCTTTACCAAAATGATCTATCTAATGGCTACTGTAACTCTACCATTATCTATCTAATCTATGCATGCAATTGAAGATACAACAGCAACCAGAATTAAAATACAAGCCTGAATCCTAAACTGATAATTACTGGAAATCCTAGAAAGCATAAACAACTGAGAGATATTGGAATTGAGCTTGGCTGTCACAGCTGATTAAAACACACATGCAATTAAATAAATTATCCTACACAGTCGACTGTCACACCAATCTACTACAGCTATTTGAAATGCAATTATAAACTACCAAAAGGAAAGCTAATTCTTTGTTGCAGCTACCAATAATATCCGCAATAATTCCATACCACACAATAGAAGTAAAACTAAACTACTCTACCTAGTTAAACCGACTATCTCTGTGAGAAGGCGGGCCCTGGCCTTCTAATAGAGATGCCGAGAGTCACAACAAATTAAGACACAGAAATGAAGAACTCTTCTCTCATATTAATGATGGAAAATCATAGTGCTCTGTTACAGCTTATGTAAAATGGTAATTGTCCAGCCCCAGGCTACGAGAGCCTTCTGGAATTTATACCAGGAAAATACAGTTTTAGATCCACTATAATCGTGCAACAATGAAGATCTATGATCTTCATGCTGTGGAGTTACAGCTAACTGATACAGCCGTATTAAACAAGGCTGTTAATTGTGAAGGATGTTGTTGCTCTAATAATTAATGGATCAACAGACTCAACAACTGGAATGCAACCTGTTTGTCACAACTAGGCTCTATTTCAGTGGAATCTGTTACAGTGAGTATCTGTTACAGCTCACGTGGAAGATGCGTTGTTCATTGGGGTATGAGGAGCTGGTGCTTTGAAGAGTAATAGTTGGTGCCACTTGGCTGATACACCTGCGCTTTAGACCTTGGATAAATGAAATCACACAGATTAGTATAAACCAAGGACTAAGATCCATAATCTTTAGCAATCTTAGGCATAAAATAAATAAAGCAATAACAAATTATACCTGTCAATATTATTGATTGGTTTGGAGAAAGACATGGATATAGCTTATAAAAGTAGGATGAAATCAAGGCAAAATGACGTAATCAGGATGGCCAAAAAGGGGCATTTCCTAGACCCAAACAATGACAGGGATATTTATATCTGGATACAATCGTGATGAAATCCAGCGCAAAACAATCAAGAAGAACTCATATAGAAAAAAATAATGGCACCTATTTGCCATTGATTTCAAAGGGGGAAAGATGCATGAATCTGCAGCATGAAATGCACATCAGAATATGACATCAACATGACATAATGAAAGGAGAGATGCATGAAGCTGTTATATACTGATGATAGAAGCAATCCATGAAATTAGTAAGACGAAAAAGGGCGAATTGCAGACAACAAAAAGGAACAACATGAAGACCTAGCAGATGTGAAAGAGCATGAAGCCTTAGTAGATGTAAAAGAGTGTGAATATGACTGAACATATGATCTACACAAATGTAATAGAAAGAAGAATGGTTTGCGCAGAGAATTGGTACCAGAAGTACTAACAACAAAAAATGCAATAGCTAAAATCCCAAATAACTTAGGGGGAGCACTACGACAAAGTACATATGAAGCATACAGTTCAAAGAAGATCAGGTATAGCTTCATAAGGTGTTGACATCAATGCCAAAGGGGCATATTGTTGAGAATTGGTTGTCATTGATGTCAACTAAAGATGATGTCAGGTGTTTGACTGTCAACTAATGTCAAAGAGGATGTCAATTGATTCAGTCTGAGTCATTGATATCAATTAAAGTCAAAGTGGATACAATATTCCTGCAGAAGTATGAAGAAGTATATGGAAGTCACTTTGAAGCAGTATATGTGCAAGATGAATAAGAACATGAATACCATAAGTATATGCTCAAATAGTGAAGCCTTGATAGACATGTATGCAACTTTGGATATCTAGAATTGCATTCATTCTAAAGATGTGTGACAAGGATACATCATGCAAATCCAGTTCAAGAAAGAACACAATTAATGTATCCTACAACATGTGTTCCTTGTGTAGAAATCAAGTCCACCAAGTCATACATTCACATGGTAGCAGCCAAGGAGTTGGTTGGACAATGGTACATGTGATCAAGCAGCCAAGGAGTTGGTTGGACAATGGTATGAGTACGCAAACAAGCCTGAGTGTTTCTTGGTTAAAGGTTGGAAGTGTGCAATAAGTTAATGGTTGGACAATATTGAAAGCATGCAAGCATAGCCAATCAGAAGATGCTTTCAAAAAGTGGAATGCGCACAAAATCCTAGAAAGGTAAAGCGGTTGAAGACCATCTATGAGAAAATTCCACAGCCAACGGTTCAACAAGTGCACAAGTCCCACAAAATATGACAAGGCAAAGGTAAATATGTCCAAAATCCACAAAGTATCAATGCACCAAGGGTGCAATACCCATAAGAGATGATGCAGTACAATTCATAGACGCATCAAGATGAAGTGTAAGATTGCGCACATAGCATAATACAATGATACATTAAGACCGCAATGGTAGACCACCAAGGTGTAAAGTACCACTAAGTTGTGGACCTTGAGGGCGCAAGACACATATAAGATGACACATCAATAAATCAGAAGATGACACGTGGCATATGCATAATCTGTGAAGTATGGAAGAAGGGATGTCATGACCAACTTGTGAAGATATAATATGTGCAGGACATGTATAAATAGAGATGCAAGTTGGAGATTGAAGGTAAGCTTGATGGAGAGAGAATAAGAGCTTCGAGTGAAAGTTTCAAAAAAACATTCGGGGCATCAAGGGGCTCATGGATAGAACATAATGATCTAGCGAAGAGCCGAATGTGCACATGTAGGAGAATGAAGTTTTGATGGTGCACAAAATGATGCGATATATTTGTGACAGGTGCGCGAATACTGAAATGAAGAAATACCGAAGTATGTGCAAGTGCTTGATGTTTTGATGGACAATATTACAATCATCACACAGTTAGTCATAGATGTTCTAGAAACAGAAGCGCAGAAACATAACCAAAGTTTATCAGATATTGTGCAGATGTCTAGATGATGCATATGAGCAGAACTGAAAGTGTGTGATATTGAGAAATCCATCCAATGCGTAATGATAGAACAACAACAAGATCCGATAGGCGCATCATGATGTAGATGATCTGAGACAAGTGTGTTAAAAAGAACGGACAAATCATTTCATAGATAGGAAGTCGCAGATTATCTCAGAAAATGCAACACTTAAATAGAACAAACACATCAGAAAGTGTGCAGTTCCATATGTTACTAGTGATTCATTTCGGAACAACAAACTATCAATTGAAAGCACAATTTCAGTTGATCATTACGGTCACATAGATAAGAACGTTGAGATAACAAAGACACACACTACAATATCAACAAAGCACAAAGTATATGAAGTAAGTCATCAACATAAGTATGATTTGAGAGGAATGAGAAGTCAAGTGATGTATGCAACGCAATGACAGAGTATAGTCTGCATACGAAGGTAGCGCACAGTAAAATTTTCATTAGAATATCTGAAGAAGTGTGTAGAGTTGAAATTTAATAAGACAAATACATACATAAGACATCATGGTGGTCGGATGGGGCAAGGATACAGGGAGTCAGAGCTTCCTTCAGGTTGGTTCCATTAAAACAAATAAGACAGGGGGTCAGTGCCTCGTTCCAGTCGGTGATGGAGAAACTAAGGGAGTGGAAGCTTCCTTCAGGTTGGTGCCTGTAAAACCAAGGGGTTGGTGCTGGTAAACACAGGAATTTGGTGCTTCCTTGAATGTATTATTTCTCACTATAAAGAAGCATTTTGTGGTTTTCTCCTGTTTGGGTTTCCACATAAAAATCCCGTGTGTTATGTGTTGTTTATGTGGTGCATATATATGTGGCTGGTTATTTAATGATGCATAACATAACATAAATATTTAGTAAAGGATAATATGTTAAAGAAGGTAAAAAATGCTAATAACTGCGCTAATACTGATTCACCCCCCCTCTGAGTATTAAATCGATTCCAATAGAGCGTTGTGCACCAACATCAAACAAAAAGGAAAGGAACTAAAACATGAAGCCAATCGGAGTGATCAAAACAAACAATGGCATGACTATTCAAATGAGGTCATCTTGAAATCCATTGCAAAGCCAAAGTATAAGTTCATAAGAGAACCTGAAATTGTGCATGGGAAGCACCTCTTTTCCATTGATGTCAAAGTGGAAGAGATAAAATCAAGCATGTATTAGTGACATAGAATTGTGTAGAAAGAACGAAGAAATGAAAACAACTGAAAAGTATTGATCGAAGGTTGCGTGGTAGAGAAAAAATTCAAACTAGAAAGAACACAGGGGGAGTACTGTATTGTGTGCAAACAAAACAGGGGCATTCATGATTAGGAGGAGCACAACTTCATAAGGTGTTGACATCAATTCCAAAGGGAGATATTGTTGAAATTTGGTTGTCATTGATGTCAAAGAGGACTTAGTATCCATGCGTTGGTTTGAAGAAGTACATAAAACTATGTGTGCAAGTCCCTAATCCCATCTACTCATGGTACTTCAAAGTTGATGTCAAAGAGGTTTTTGGACATGATGTCTTTTTCCATTTTGAATAAATATATAAAAATATGTATGCAAATCTCGGAAGTGCACAAAACCCACCAAACAATGGTACTTCAAGGGTGCAATCCCCAACACGTAGCGATTCCAATGTGCGCAAGTCCCACTCTGCTGAGGAACTACTGTGTGCAATACCCACAAGTCATGATACCTTAGTTGCACAAATCACGACAAGTGGTAGATACTTGAGTAAGCATAACCATGAAGAAAGGAAAAAGGGACGTTATCGTCCAACTTGTGCACACATTGTCTGAACAAGTTAAGTATAAATAAGAATAAATCTTGGTGAGTGAAAAGTAAGCTTGAATATGAACAAGAGATAGTATTTTGAATTGGAAAGCTTCAAATTATTGGGGTATAAATGGCTCATTGATCTAGAATAGCATGATCTAGAAAAGAGCCAAGTGCGCAAGAATAGGAGAGCAATATACTAGATGATGTGCAGGATGATATAGTATATGAGACAAATGTGCAAGAATAGAAGAGCAGTACAACAAATGATACACATTATGATATAGTATATGAGACTGTTGGGCCCCAAAATAGCCCCTTTTTGCCTATACTTACCAACACCTTTTTCCCTGTTTTGCCTCACTTTTCCATAACCCAAGCAGGTATCTTTTCAAGTCAAGCATGGATTTCAATAGGTATAATCTATTATTGCTTCATCTTATTAATGCCTAATGTTGTTTATGGTTATGAACTTTATCTTTTGATATTTTCTAAACATGTATTGATCTGATAAAGATAGTTTAGATCCTGGGAAGAACCATAAGTGTAGCATCTCGTTGAACCTATGGAGGAAAAGAATATGTGGCGCCAGCTGTCCCTTCCTAAATTCGGTCCCATATATCGCTGCAACAGCTCAAGCATACTTCCACGAGGCCAGCTGTGACTGGGTCATGATAAAAAGTCCAAGCATCTTTTATTCCAATCAGTTGGAATCTATTCACTCTGCTAACAACACTAAGTAACAGTGCAGGATTAAACACAACAACTTCATTCAATTTCATTTATGACCGTAACTCTTTCTGCTTCAACTCAGCAGCCTAAAGATCGTAGATCTTCATGGCTGCCCAATATTTGTGGAACGAAATTATGTCATCTGGGTATAAATGTAAGAAGGCATTCTGAACCTGGGGTTGGTTAATTGACATTTGATTACACAAGCTATAACAGAGTGCTGTAACTTTGGATTACCATTTTTAATACAAGGAGCAGAGTTATTCATATTCTTGTGTTTTAATTTGTGTTAGTTTCACGGCATCTCTTTCAGAAGGCTAGGATCTGCCTTCTCACAGAGATCACTGAGTTAGATAGATTCTTTAGTTTTTCTTTTGATTAATTTGGTGTGGATTACAGTAGGCATATTTCTAGTGTGCTGCGACATTAGTGTTTATGATTGCATTTTCCTTGGTGTGCTACAATAGTGTGGTGTGATAGTCGACTATGTAGAATAGTTTCCTTTGATGCAAGTGTGTTAATTCACTGTTACAGTCAAGCTCAACTCTAATTTATTTCTGTCATTTATCTTTCTTAGAATTTATCAACTTAGTCAAATTATGGTTCAAGTTTAGTTATGGTTCAATTACTGTTATTTACATTCTTAGAGTTTGTTGAATTAGATAGGTCATGATTGATTTACTTGTAGTCTTATATCTTTAGAATTTAACTTTTGGAAAAAGTAAGTCTAGTTTATTTATTCTTAGATCAGTAACTGTTGGATTGATGTTGTAGGAAAATAGAAGTCCTTCGAAGTTCTTAGATGGATAATTTAGATTAGCTTCAGCAATTAGTTGAGTTTGACTGAGCAGTTAGGTAGGATAATTGATCCTCATTTTATTCAATCAACTACTTGAGTGTTTATGCATAGATTTTGCTAATTGCCTTTGAAATAAAAAGACTTCCCTGGGTTGACAATTTATATTGAGCATTCGGTCTGTTAATTATAATTGATTAGCATATAGAGTGACCAACATTTTGGCGCCGTTGCTGGGGATGGTAATTGATAAACATAGATGGTAGTTGATTAATTGATCTCATTTAGATATGATTATTTGAATCATGCATGAATACAAGAAGAAAAACTCAGGAACCCCCCCAAAATACTAACCCTGCAGGTGGTAGAGGTCGTGGTGGTAACCAAGGTTTGGGAAGACAGACATTCATCGATGAAATAATTGCCAGAGCTGATTCCTCTACCAAACTACCACGAGCATCTTTAGGAGGAGGAAACTCCGTTCTCCCTAATCTTGAAACATCTACATCAACCGCAGAGAACGCAACAGTACCTTCAACTCGCATTCTTGAGAAGAAACCTCTTGAAGACAAAGGAAGTGTTGCAGGTGCAGTGAATCAAGAGGAGATCTATGGAATCAACGGGCGCAGAGTAACTAAAGAAGAGTGGTTGGAACATCGCCAAGAATCTGAAGAATAAAGAAGGCGAGAGGAAGAAAGGAGGAGAGAAGAAGAAGAAAGGGCAGATGAAGAAAGAAGGAGAGAAGAACTAAGGAAACTTTTGGAAAACATGGATAACAGCCTAAGGAAACGTGAAGAAAATCATGAACATCCTAATAGCCATGAAGAGGAAACGGGGGACAACTATCCTAGAGACACAGTTGTCACTCTCAAATTTTCGATTTGACAAGTACCTAGGGCTGATCCTATGAAGAATATTTCACCCTCAGTTCTGTCGAATTTCCATGGCAAGTCCACTGAAGACCCAAACGAATTCCTCTTCGAATTTGACATCCTCTATTGCAGCTACGACTATACCTATAGTGCACATAAATTGAAATTATTTCCAGCCACCCTAAAAGGAAACGCCCTGCGATGGTTCATGATTTTGGGTCGTGAAACCATTACTACCTGGGAACAGATGAAACAAACCTTCCTTTCCAAGTACCAAGACTATTGCAGAACCAAATATAGGCAGGAGGAATTGTTTAAAATGGTCCAGAAAGAAGAAGAGAGCTTGGAATATTTTGTTGATAGATTGTTATATAATTTACAGAGGTCTGGTCATGCCGATATTGGGAAAGATGTACTCAATATTATCTTACTACGGGGGATTAGAGAATATTTCCTAGACATGTTGAATTTATTGGGGAAGGGGTATATCTCAAAAGAACCCTTTGAAAATATCATTCAATTATGTTGAAGATATTCGAGGGGATCCTCTAGAAACAACAATCGGGATAGAGAACGAGATCGATATGTCCTCACTAGGAAACATAAGTCAGCCAGTGGAGGGGCCACTCGGGCAGAAATAGGAAACCTTCTTGATAATTTTAAAACAGATATGATAAGCTCCATCTCCTCGGATTTGGATGTCTTGAGAGAAAAACAGAGGCAAACAATAGAAGACCTGACACTTGGTGTATTCTATGCTAAATGAAGGAAGAAGCACCCACTAAAGGAATGTACGCTTGACAAGGTGGAGGTATGTCAGATATGTGAATTAGATCATGAAACCAAAGAATGTCCTTCACTACCCAAGTTCAAAGCAGTCCTGCAAGCATCTACTTCAGATGTGGAGCAAGCTTATTTTATTGCTCAGAAGAAGCCTTGGAAGCCTTGGAACCAAGTGTTGAAGCCTCGGATGAACATGTGCTAGAATGGTGTTCAAGGAAAACAACAGGGGATGTCAACCACACCAAACAGCTCGAGGATAGGGTAATTGTAGGCACAACAGATCCCATGTTTTATCCAAAACATGGGAGCCCCAATTCCATAACAAAGAGTAACTTAATCATTTTTGGGGTTGTTCAACCTCTTTGCCATTTATTTTGCTGCCTTTGATTGAATTTAATTAAGTTAGTAAATTTTTCTTTCTCAAAAAATTATGCATTTTTTGTGTGTGTTTTTTTTAAGTTGCGGAAATAAGTTTTGGGTTGAATTTTCAATCATCCCGCAACCTGTAACCCGCAATTGCAGGCTGCGGGCATTTGTATTTACATTTCGAGTTTTCCCTTTCACAACCCACAATTGGCGGATTGCGGGATGCGGAAAAGGATTTTGAAAGTTGCACGTAAAGTTTCCTTCCCGCAACCCGCAACCCGCAAATTGCGGATTGCGGGATGTGGAAAGACCCTTTTGAATAAGGATTGGCTTATACTCCCCACACCCCGCAACTCACAAATTGCGGGATGCGGAAGTATTTTCGCCTCACATTGCGGTTACATTCTGTAACCCGCAATTTGCGGATTACGGATTGCGGAAGGGTGTGTTTACTTTTGCATAAACAAGTGCCTGCACTTGGCATCCTGCCTCTCGCATCCCGACCGTTGATATGCAGTGATCTAACGGCCATGATTGCATCTGGCGAAATTATTTAAATTTTGATTTTTCATGCTTGGTTCGTCGTTTTCAACATTGATCTGGTTTTTGTTTGTGTTATGCTTAATCAAACATGAAGTCCTTGAATCCAATGATTACTTAATGATTAAAACTCTAAGATTTGACTATTAAGTTCATGTGTTATTATACAAATTTACCTCATCTCACCCCAAATTTCAATTGATGCATTACTGACTGATATTTCACTCGCAGAAACGATAATTGCAAATTGCGCATTGTTTATCTGCAATCATGCCAGTTGGTTACACTCAATTGATATCAAATCCTGTGGTTTTATCTCTTATAGGGGCTGTTATGGATAATCTGTTAGTTTACGATCATATATGCAAAATTTGGATTGATAATTTGATACCTCTGTTAACAATTGAATGTTGTGAGTAAAATGCAGGGAGTTTCTCATATTCTTGTCGAGCATTCTTTTGAAAAAGAGCCTCAGCTAGTGGAATACTCTGAACCTGTCCCTGCACCATTTGACGCTGATGTTTCTAATGGTAGCACAGATAGTGAGGAGGAATATGACAGGGTTCAATTAATATGTGAAAAACGTCTTTTCAACAAGTAGAAGAGGGGTGATAAAGAGTACATTGATCAAGATAACATAATTGTTCAAGACTTTATTATCAATTTTCCACCTGTGTGCCCCGCAATTCCTTTCAAGGAGGATCTGCTAGGTGATTTCTCGGTCTTTGAAGACATATCTGGTCCTCATGAATATAGGGAAGATTTCATATCTTCCTCATCAACTATCTTCAATAGCATGTGATCTATCTTGATTCTCCTCGACTGATGACAGGATGTTCTCGAAGATATGTGGTGCAATCTTTTGAATTGTATGATGCCTAGTTTGGGGTCGGAATTGGTTATTGTTCCTATGTATAAGGATAGTTAGATATTGTAGTCCAAGAGGTAATATTGTCTTGGCCATTTTAGGATAATGTAGTTTTGATGATCCCGTCTTTGTGGGAGATTTGATCCTGAATTATCACTTTGTAATTATTATTTAAGATATTTTAGATCTCATAGCAAGGCATGGATGGTTAGGGGACAAAATCACCAAAAGAGACTGGAGATGCTCTGTTGTTGCAGTCTATGTAATGTTTTGCAGGCCTTAATACACGGTTAGTTTTCTTCAGCTATCTCTTATGTTATAATTTGTCAAATGTCTTTGATGCATTGCGATTTTTACATTCACTAATACTATTTATTGTTTGCAATCAGTAATTTTCATTGGTTTATAGTTCAGATTTTTCTTGACTTATGGTCTCTGCAATTGATGTTTTGAATGAATGTATTTATCCAATACATTTTATCTATTTCTGCAAATGATTCACAGTAATTATTAAATTAATGTTAATTTGTCAATTAACATTCCAGGTTCAGGATAAGCTTGTATGCACTTCATTCTTAAGTTATTGTTGGTTGAATGTTTTCAATTAATTATATCTTAAGTTATTAATTCAAGGTCCGGTTTTGCATGTCTGTCAAATTGGTGAAAGGACTTAGTAATTTTTCAGATCAAGTTATCTTGTACACAAACAAATCATTCCTATTAGAATAGGCCTGACTTAGATTAGATTTCTTTTCAAAGTTAGACTAACTTTTAGGATTAGGAAAACTCTTGTCTTTCTCCATAGGAAGACATATCCTTCTCAAGCTCAAACACACATAAGTTCCAGCGGAGGCCTTTGTATCCGTGGGTGTCAACCACACCAAATAGCTCGAAGATAGGGTAAAACTTGCATAGGATTATCTGAAGCCTTTGGTTGGGTTTTCATCCCCTGTTGTTTGCCTTGAACACCATTCCAGCACATGTTCATCCGAGGCATCAACAAATGGCGCTAGAAGGAGGGCCATGTACCAAACATGCCTAAATAGAATTTAAATAGACCTCCTCCAGTAAGAGAACCGGTTGTTACATGTAGCCATACCCAAGCTTGAACGTCAACAGAACAACCAGTACATAATTCTCAAAATATTCCTGCCACTCCTGTAATTGAGCAAGAAACTAGAAGGGGAGACATTATTATTGTATCATCCACAAGGGGACCCCTCACACTTGAATAGATACTCAAGGTTTCTTCTGATAGTGTTACTAGGCTGCAACAAATAATTGTTGAACAATGCAATCTAGGACTAGCAGCAATTCAAGATCACCACAATACTGAGCCACAAGTCAATAATTCTGATAATCAGAATTCAAGTGTCCAAAATCCTGAACAATGTAATTCTCCCCGCCAAAATATGATCCCATATTTTAACCTTGACACATTGTTTGGGGAAACGCAAGAAGGTCAACCACAAGTGGCAACAGGTGGCCGACCACCCCCACCACCACCTCCATCTTCATCTTCTTCATCTGAAGAATCCTCAGATAGTGATTCATCCTCGAGCTCATCTTCAGAAGACATATCAATGGATGAAGGCCAAAATAGACCTTGGTTGGACCAGGATGTCGTTTTTATCCTAGGGGATCAACACAGACTCCCTAAAAATCCTGAAAAATGGTTGCCTAAGTTCGATCCTGATGAAAATTCACCTGCACTTGATCACATAAAAACATTCATGCAATCCATCAGGATTAGAAACGTTATCCATGGGGATGTAGTATGTAGGTTATTTCCATATACCTTCCAAGGGAAAGCATCCATTTGGTACTTTGCCTTAGAAGCTAGATCTATCACTTCATGTGATGACTTTGAGAAGGCATTCATGCAAAAGTTTGGGGATGATAAGACACCCGAAAACTTGGTAATTGATCTGTCTTCTATGAAAATCCGGGGTAAAGAAAGGGTAAAAGATTTTAATTAGAGATTTTCATATTTAAAAAATAGAATCCCTATTACTCTTCTTCCCGCGGAAGAACTGCTTGTTGCATACTATGTGAAGGGTTTTCCAGTCCCCATAGCTATGTGGGTTAAATGGGCACGTAAGGAAACCTTGCCAGAGGCCTTTGCTGAGGCCATTCAGGTCGAGAAGGGTATTTTCGGTTTAAAGGACAACCCGAATACTTCAACTGATCAACCTTCCACGTCATGAAAGAAAACTGATTTTCCTACAAAACGTGTTGCACAAGACAAAGACCCCTTTGAAATGGGTGACATGAAGAAAATTATCCAGAGGATTTCTAACGAAATGGTTGACCTCAAGAGGACTAATACTAAAAACCAGAACACAAACAGAGGGTTCAACAGACAACCATTTAGAAGACCCTATCAACCTCAACAAAACTAGGACCCACCCAATCCCGAGGAAGGATTGAAATCTAAGGAAATTTTGTCTATCTTTAAAGCCTTAGTTTCAGAACCTCACCATTCTCCTCATCACCCTGAATAAGAACGACAGAAGAATCAAGAGACTGAGCCTTGAGATGAGGAAGAATACTAGCAGGTTAATACCATTAGCTTCTTTGCAGAACTTCCCATAGTTGGGGAAGAAGAAGAGCCTGAAACAGTGTTTAACATCCAACATCCCTACAATACGAGGAGTAAAGGACAACCAACTCAAGAAGCTTCTACCTCCACACCCACAACGAACAGAGTCAAAACCACCATACAAAAGGATACACTTATTCCTGAGATAGAATACAACTTGATTGATGACTTAAAGAAGATGAAAGCTAATATCTCTGTATTTAAACTTTTGAAGATCCCTGCTAAGAGGGACAATTTTCCCGAGAGTATAATTGTCAACAAACCTAGGGAGACTCAAAACAATAATCTGGAGAAATACTCTAAAACCAGCAGTTCAAAACTTGTTGGGAAAAGGACTCCTCCCTTTTTGTTAACCTTTGAGATCTTTAATAGGAACATTCATAATTGTATGGTGGATTCAAGAGCTTTATCCAATGTAATGCCCTTATCAGCTTGGAAGAAATTAAATGCTGCTTGGGAACCATGTCCTACTCAGATTGTTCAACTGGATAGATCCAAAGTGAAAGTAGTAGGGGAACTAAGGAGTGTTATGTTAACTTTATCTATTGACCCCAGGATCCATCAAACAGTGGACATCATTGTGGTTGAAATCCTAGAGATGTATCGGATGTGTCTAAGCAGAGATTGGTCGGAAAAACTTAAGGGCTACTTTGCAACTGATTGGTGTCACTTGTGGCTTCCTTACAATGGAAGGCCAAACAGGATAAAGATTAGCAGGGAGCCTTATATGAAGCAGATTGTCACAGATTTGAATGACCCCAGTGAGCCAGCTGCATACTTCATCTCACATGTGGAACATTTCACTTTTGATACGTTTTTTGGAGACTTACCTGCAGATTTGTCACCTACAGAGACCACACAGAAACAGTCTTAGATTGTAAATTTTACATTTGTTCCATTCTCAAGTGATATTGTACATAATGTATATAGTGTGAATACCAATTTCAAGCTAGATTTGAATGCATGGACTTTGTTTTTTGATGGTTCCAGATCTAAAGATGGAGTTGGTGCAGGTTGTGTCCTCATCGATCCCAAAGGTACCAAAACCATGATTGCCTGCAGGCTAGAATTTGAATGTACCAATAATATTGTTGAGTACGAAGCCTTGGTCTAGGGACTCAGGAAAGAAATTTATATGAATTCCCAGGTAATTGAGTGTTATGGAGATTCAGAAATAATAGTTAACAATGTAAGAAATAAGATTCATTGCATATCTCCTCATTTGCTTAATTATTGAAATTTAGTAAGGGAATTAACTAATTCTTTCACTGCTTTAACATTAAGTCTGTCCCAAGATCTCAAAATTTCGATGCCGACCTGCTAGCTAATACTGCGTCCAGGATGATACCTCCAGAAGGTTTGTCACCAGATACCTTTTCTATTGAATTAATGTCCAGAACTTCAATCCCATATAATATAACCAGTTGGAAAGTGTTTAATGACGATCAACAGATCGTATATTTTCTCACAGCTTAGGACACGTTTCAATATGTTGTTATTGATGAAAGCGAGCATGAAAAATATTTAGTTGATCCCACTTACACTGCCAGTTTGATTCCTAAGTCAATTGTCAACTTGGAAAATTTCTATGACCTCCAAGATAAGTTCAAGCAGATGGTGAATTGTAAGACTCAGAGCTCTTCTCTCAATTATGAACAAGTGAATTTGGGAAGTGAGCAAAACCCTCGCATGGTCAACCTAGGGGTTGACTGTTCACCCGATGAAAAAAGAGCTTTTATCAAGTTATGCATAGAATTTAAGGATGTCTTTGCTTGGACATATGACGAGCTGAAAACCTTTGTCACTAATATTATGCATCATAATATACCGATGAAGCCAGACATTAAACCCTACCATCAGAAGCTTAAGAAGATGCACCCTATCTTCGAACCTTCTGTTAAGAAGGATCTGGAAAAGCTCCTTGCAGCAAGAATTATTTTTTCAGTCAGGAATATGCAGTGGATCGCTAATTTAGTACCAGTTCACAAGAAAAATGGTGACATTAGGCTCTGCGTTGACTTTAGAAATCTTAATAAAGCCTTCGAGAAAGATAATTACCCTGTCCCCCCCATGGAACAGATCTTACAGAGAGTTGCAGGTTCATAAATGTTTTCCCTCCTCAATGGTTTTTCAGGGTATAACCAGGTTTTGGTTGCGCCTGATGATCAATTAAAAACAACTTTCAGGACCCCTTGGGGAACTTTTTCCTACAGGCGAATGCCATTCGGGTTAATAAATGCAGGTGCTACGTTCCAGTGAGTAATGGACATAGCCTTCCGGGGACTTATGCATGATTCTGTTGTTGTATACTTGGATGACATTACTATCTTTTCAAAAAAATGACATGAGCATTTGCTTGTCCTGAAACATGTATTCGAGCGTTGTAGAAGATACGGAATTTCACTCAATCCTAAGAAATCCATCTTTGTAGTGACTGAAGGCAAGCTACTGGGATTTATTGTTTTGAAAGAAGGTATGATTATTGATCTAGAACGCACAGAGGCCATCGCAAGGATCGGATTGCCAGGTACACGCAAAGCCATGCAATCTTTCCTTGGTAAGATAAATTTTGTTCGTAGATTTGTCCCTAATTTTGCACAAATTGTTAAACCTTTACAATTAATGATCAAGAAGGATGCAAAATATAAATGGTTTGATGAACAAAGAAATTCTTTTACTGAGATTAGGCAGGCTATTGCAGAAGCTCCTGCCCTTATGTCTCTTGACTTCAGTAAGGATTTTATTTTATATACTTTTGCTACTAACTTTTCTTATGCTTCTTTTCTTACACAGAAGCACCCATATGACCTCGAGATTCCCATTTATTTCATGAGTTCAACATTCAAGGGCGCAGAGTTAAATTACTCCCAAATAGACAAACAGGCTTATGCGGTTTATAAATCGGTTAAGCATTTTAGACTGTACTTATTGAAGTCTAGAACTAAAGTAATTGTGCCCTATGCAGCGATTATAAATGTTCTGATACAAAAGGAATTGGGGGAGAAAAGAGATCACTGGATGACATCCTTGGAAAAATATGATTTAGAAATAAGACCAAAAAAAAATAATGAAAGGCCAAGGTTTGTGTTTTCTTACCGCTCAGTTGAATGATCCTGTAAAACAACAAGTTGAGTGGGAGCAAGAAGAAGGCACCTCAGCAGGTTCTGTCAACGTTATCACTACTCAGGCATCCGACTGGTACAATGACATTAAATTTTTATTAACTCATGGGTATGCTCCTGAATCCCTTGACTTCAGAAAACACTGAGCCTTAAGATTAAAAGTAGCACCATACCAATTCATAGATGGTGTTTTATTTAGAGAAAATTACGATGGTGCTTTCCTTAGAGGTCTAGAGAAAGCTCAAACTGAGAATATTCTTTTGGAATTTCATGCAGGACCTGCAGGAGGACATTTTTTTGGAGAAACCACTGCCCACAAGATCTTAAGAGCGGGTTACTACTGGCCAACCTTGTTCAGAGACGCCTATGCTTACGCCAGAAGATGTGAACCATGTTAGGTAGATCATGTAGTTTGATATATATCAGGTGGATACATTGTATGATCAGGTGGATCATGTATCTCTGTATCTATCAGGTGGATACATTGTATGATCAGGTGGATCATAGATGATGATATGTATCAAGTAGATACTTGGTATGCATCAGGTGGATGCATTGTATGATCAGGATGATCATGGATGACGAGCTTCAGGATGTTGCTCCAGATGACATGCATCAGGACGATGCAGTGATGATGATCAGGATGATCATGTACATCAGGACGATGTATGGTGAGTATCAAGTTGATATTCTGTGGCCATGGACAGGTTGTGCAAGGGTAGCATGTAATAATTCCTGGAGATCTGGATAGGTTGTGCTAGTCACATAAAAGGCCTCATATGCTCTTTAGAGATCTTGCTTGGCAAGACACTCTTTTAAGGTTTTGCTAGACCACATGTAATAAGTCTTGGAGATCAAGACAAGATGAAAAAGGCCTCAGATGCTCTTTAGAGACCTTTCTTGGCAAGACACTCTTTTAAGGTTTTGTGGGGACCACATGTAATAATTCCTGGAGATCTGGACAGGATGAAAAAGGCCTTAGATGCTCTTTAGAGATCTTGCTTGGCAAGACACTCTTTTAAGGTTTTGTGGTAGGGGTTACATGTAATAAGTCCTGGAGATCTAGATAGGATGAAAAAGGCCTCAGATGCTCTTTAGATATCTTTCTTGGAAAGACACTCTTTTAAGTTTTTGTGACAGTCACATATAATACAACCCTGGGAGATCCGAGAGGTAGAGCCGTGTGCTCGTAACAGCCTGGATGCTCTTGCGAGGATTTGTGACGCACGTAATAAGTCCTGAGGAATCCATAGTATGGCCAGTGATGATGAAGACCTGCAGGTGGTGGGCCTACATCCAGTATGAAAAATGATTGGATCTGTAGAACTTCCTATGATGAGTAGTTCAAAGATTGGTTGAGATAGCAGCAGCAGTGACGATGACGATGATTCAATGTCGATGATCCAGTGATGATGATCCAGAGAAGAATACTTGTGCTAGAAGACCTTTGTCGAGAAATACCTTCCTAGTTAAGAGGGAGTGTTGATGTAATTGTAACTTCAGAATGTATTTCACCTATGTATATTGCATTCCTATAGAGATGTTATTATTCCTCTATACATAAGTGTCTGTATTCCTATAGAGATGTTATTATTCCTCTATATGGAAGTGTCGTCATTTATATTGTAAGTGTCGTAACTTATACTTGATGGGTTATTAGACCACCTTGATGGGGTTGGCCCTGTATGAGTTATGTGGGTAAAAGGGTTATTAGACCACCCTATTGGGGGTCGGCCCTGTCAGCATTATGTTATGTGGTTAAGTTAAGACCGACCTAGTAAATGTTATTAGGCAAGTCAAGTCAAGTATAAATAGAGTGCGAGAGGCACTCTATTTGATCATTCTATTATTCTCACTCATACTCTCATTAGAGAGTGACACACTTGTGAAGGAGGAGAAGATGTTGCTAGGAGGAATATCTCTTATGCTTGGGTTGTATCATTTCTCTATCTATCTCTGAGGAAGTTGCGGGGTTTTTCACCTTCTTGGTTTTCCTCGGTGAAACTCTATGTCTCTTGTGTGATTTCTTGATTGTGTCCCTGATTGATATGCTTTACATGTTATTCTCTCAGTTAAGATCCTAGATCAGAGTGTAAATTCTGAAAAACTAACATGGTATCAGAGCTAGCCTAAAAGAAGGCATGATATGGCATTTATGACACTTGTTGCACTTGCGAAGCTGGGGCTTGATATAGCAAAAACCATTCATCGTAGAAATTTCACTATAAATCCATTTTGGCGAAGGTTCAAGGTCTGAAACCTTTACAAGTCGTAGATAACATCCCCATGTACCTTGTGTTAGAAGCACAACGTCTAATTCGTTTTAATTTGTGAGTTATGATCTGTACAATCTAGGGTTTCTGCCTCTTCCAGATCTTAGTCATAATTAGGTGACCTAGGAAAAAAGGTCATAACATGGGATAGGAAGCTCCAAATGAAATTTCATAAAAATTGACAGGTAGGGCATGGAATTTAATTTCTCAGGTAAGTTTTTCAGAGGCCGAAACTGAACCAGTGACACGTAGCACTCCGTACAAGTTCACTCTCCTGTTTTATCCCATAAACAGGTCACGTTGCGACACTTGGAATAACTCTCTCTCAGAGAATTCAATTGAGGTCAGACCTATGAGGTTAGAAAGACAACAGTTCAAGCTACCATAGGAAGAATTTTCAGACCCTGTAGATCTGAAATTTCAGAGTTACACCAGAAATAATCAGGTGCATATTTATGTCAAAACAGAATTGGATTTTGAGCATCTTCATTCATGGTTCCGGGAATTTAGGGTTTCGGAGAATGTTGGAATTTTGGTATTGAAGACCACGGCTGGATGATCCTCATCAAAATCAAAATTTAGAGACCAAGATCAATTTTTTTAGCTGGGCAGAAGGCCGGGTTTGATCAAATCCTAGTTCGGGATTTTGATCGGAAAGGTGGAAAGTTAGGGCTTCTACAAAAGTTGGAATTTCTGAAGCCTGTGACCACAGCTGGAAGCTCCTCATAAAAATTGAAGTTTAGAGCTTTGGATCAAACCTTTTGGTTGGGAAGAAGGGTGGGATTTATCAAACCCTAGTTCAGGATCCTGTCCAAAAGATCCGGAAGTTTCAAAGGCAATTTTGAGGGGTGAAACTTTGCAGTTTTCAAACTTTGAGTATACCAGCTTGATCAGCTCATCAAGGCACATATTTCTATCTTTTCAAAAGTTTGGAATTCAAAGTTTGAATTTTTAGGGTTTTCCTGACAAACCCTAATCCAACTCCAGATCCAGTTTCTGCAAATCAAGTGGATTGGGTTAATCCTAGAAGAGAATGTATTGGTCACCTGCATAAGTGAAGAAGTTCCAGTTTCAGAGGGAGATAAGGCTAAGGCCTTACATAAGAAGATTACAAGCAATCTCAACAGGTATGACTTATCCAGGTATGTTTCGAGATCTTTTCATGATTCATTTTATGATATGTTTGTCTTCATTAAGATTAGTACAATCTTGATTAACTTTAGACTTGTCGTATCACCTTAATAAAAATATGAATGCATGATGGAAGATATTCATTAATTAGGGTTTTGACCCTTAAGATTGTACTAATGCATTGTGGTGTTGTATGAGGTTGATGTTGTTCGCTAACATGAAAGGTACATCAAGAAAGACAAATCATGTTCTAGTTCAAGAACATATGACCATGTTGACATGAAGACAAATATTCATCCATTGTCATGGATCACATAGAAGATCTACTTACGAGGTATGTATAACTTGGTTCTATAATTATTAACCTATGAGATATGCAGGTTACTAGCACAAGTCATTTAAGAGAACAAGACATCATGTGAGTATGTTAGACATAACCAGCTAACATATTAATCCAAGTATGTTTTTCCTATATCAAGTTAGAATCCTACCTTGTGTTAGGATCTTATACTGTTGTATGGTTGATAATGATTATTCATGAAGTTAGAAATGTAAGTAATCAAGGGTTTATTCATATTTTGTCTCTTACCTTGATTGATGATATGACTAACCAGAAAAGTCCTTTGGTCAAATATCAATATGCATGAGTAAGAGAAGTCTTTCCTAAAACATTGAATGCTAATGCTTATTATATGTGTTTGAAATTATCATGACTATACATGTTTAAGATTATTGTGTTTTGATAGTATTGAGATTATACTAATGAATGTATGATTATGTATGAGATCTCGAGGGTAACACAATGATGATACTAGTAAGCATGCATAGTGATCGAGGATGGATATAAGTTCAAGGGAAGGTAATCCAGGAAGCAAAGATCAAGAGGGAGCATACTCCAGTAGTTTCTGCAAGGATGCAGACATTCAGAGGGATTTGACCACTTCTCACAATCCACATCAGAATGGAGTTGCAGAAAGGAAGCAAAGACTGAGACGGAGTCAACCCAACAACAACAAACAAGGATAAGTATTTAAATTTTAATTTCTTGTATATTTGATTAATATTGTTCAATGATGTATACACTTACGTTCCTAGACTTAGGTTGTGTATTATGCATATTAGAATAATTGCATTAATGAACATTATACTACTAATATGCATCTGATGGGTAAGTGGCCTATGGCACTATACAACATTCCATTGCTACTTATCTAGAATGAAACCTCTTTGCTGACATGTTGGGAGCTGTGCACACTCTTAACAATGTTCTGGTAGAGATTGGAAGGCATCTAGAAAGTTACGGGATATGGATAAATGTTGTATTGAAGCATTGGCTAAGATAATTGCATGACTGTATGACATATTTATTTATGTGTAAGAATTTGTTCTGAAAACTATGAGATGTTTTCTAATCATGTAATTTAACTTTTTTTGTAGGAAAGATCGTATACCATCACCTATAAAAGGACTACAACATTTGTTCAACAACAAAGTTATCTATTGAGGATATTGAAGTTCCCAGGATTCGGGAAGAACGCCATGATCGAGGAGTGCCAATCGATCATCAAGAATGATGTTTGGGATGCAATCCCAAGACCTGAAGGGAAGTCTATTGTGACTTTCAAGTGGATCTATAAAGATCAAGCATGCTGCAGATGGTAGCATAGAAAAATACAAAGCAAGGTTTGTAGCTCATGGCTTCTCTTAGAAAGAGGGAATAGACTATGAAGAGACTTTTTCACCTGTATCCAAATACACTTCCATCAGATCAGTACTTACTTTGGCTGTAGTGATGAAATGGAAGATACACCAGATGGATGTCAAGACAGCTTTCTTGAATGTTGTAGTCGAAGAGGAAGTGTATGTGGAGCAACCACTTGGTTTTGAGACACATGACAGGAAGTCATATGTGTGCAAGTTGAAGAAAACCTTGTATGGCTTGAAGCAAGCTCCTAGAACTTGGTATGGTAGAATAGACAACTTTCTATCCAGTTTGGGCTTTACCAAGAGTAAAGAAGATTCCAAACTTTATTACAAGGTTGAGGAAGGCAATCCTGTGATACTACTTTTGTATGTGGATGACCTGTTTGTAACAGGTGAGGATGGATTGATTGCCGATACCAAGAGGAATCTTGTTGTCGAATTTGAGATGAAGGACTTGGGTATGATGCACTATTTTCTAGGCATGGAGGTGTGGCAGAGTGCAGATGGGATCTGCCTTGGACAAGGGAAGTATGTAGTAGAGATCCTGAAGAGGTTCGGGATGATGGACTGCAAGGCCATGGCCACACCTATGGCATCGAACCTGGAGATTTTGTGTGATGCTTCATCTGAGCCGGTTGATGTCACTGTGTATTGTTAGATGATTGAGTCCTTGATGTACTTGACAAACACGAGAACAGATATTTGCTTTGCGGTGAACACATTGAGCCAGTTCCTGACGGATCCCAGAGGTGTTCACCTGGTTGTTGTAAAGCATATTCTGAGGTACCTGAAGGGTACATTTGATTATGGACTCAAGTATGATGCGAATCAAAAGTTTAACCTACCGGGTTATGTTGATTTAGATTAGGCAGGAAGTGCTGCAGATAGGAAGAGCACATCTGGGTGTTGCTTCAATATGGGATCAGGTGTGATCTCTTGGTTTAGTAGGAAGTAGTCCTTTGTAGCACTGAGTATAGCCGAAGCAGAATATGTTGTAGCTTATTCGGCTAGTTGTGAGGCAGTATGGCTCCGGAAGCTACTGTCTGAGTTATTTGATCTCCCGCTGGAGGCTGCTGGTATCTTTTGTGACAACCAAAGTTGTGTGAAGCTATCTGAGAACCCGATGTTCCACGACAGGTCGAAACACATTAAGATAAAATATCACTATATCAGGGATATGGTGCAAAGAGGAGCAGTGAAGCTCCTGTATGTTGCGACGGATGAGCAGGTTGTAGATGTACTAACGATACCACTAGCCAGAGTGAAGTTTGAGTACTTCAGGGAGAGGCTTGGTGTTCTTCAGATTGATGACACTTCGAGGAAGAAGTGATGGACACATTTGCTGGAATCCATTCCAAGCATGGTGAGAGGAGGATCCTTCCCATAACTCTGGATGTAAGCGTTGGATGATGAGCATCAGGACGATGCTCTAGTTACTTCTTTGTATATGCATCATGTTGGATGCGTGGTATGATCAATTGGATCATGTATATATATATGCATCATGTTGGATGCTTGTTATGATTAGTTGGATCATGTATATGTATATGCATCATGTTGGATGCTTGTTATGATCAATTGAATCGTGTATATGTATATGTAGCATGTTGGATGCTTGTTATGATCAGTTGGATCATGTATATATGCATCATGTTGGATGCTTGGACCATGTATCTGTATATGTATTAGGTGGATACATTGTATGATCAGGTAGATCATGTATATTGATATATATCAGGTGGATACATTGGATGATCAGGTGGATCATGTATCTGTGTATGTATCAGGTGGATACATTGTATGATCAGGTGGATCATATATGATGATATGTATCAGGTAGATACTTGGTATGCATCAGGTGGATGCATTGTATGATCATGGATGACGAGCTTTAGGATGTTGCTCTAGATGACATGCATCAGGACAATGCAGTGATGATGATCAGGATGATCATGTACATCAGGACGATGTATGGTGAGTATCAGGGTGATACTCTGTGGTCGTGGACAGGTTGTGCAAGGGTAGCATGTAATAAGTCCTGGAGATCTGGATAGGTTGTGCTAGTCACGTAAAAGGCCTCAGATGCTCTTTAGAGATCTTGCTTGGCAAGACACTCTTTTAAGGTTTTTCTAGACCACATGTAATAAGTCTTGGAGATCTGGACAGGATGAAAAAGGCCTCATATGCTCTTTAGAGATCTTGCTTGGCAAGACACTCTTTTAAGGTTTTGTGGGGACCACATGTAATAAGTCCTGGAGATCTGGATAGGATGAAAAAGGCCTCAGATGCTCTTTAGAGATCTTACTTGGCAAGACACTCTTTTAAGGTTTTGTGGTAGGGGTCACATGTAATAAGTCCTGGAGATCTGGACAGGATGAAAAAGGCCTCAGATGCTCTTTAGATATCTTGCTTGGCAAGACACTCTTTTAAGGTTTTGTGACAGTCACATATAATACAGCCCTGGGAGATCCGACAGGTAGAGCCATGTGCTCATAACAACCTGGATGCTCTTGCGAGGTTTTGTGACGCACGTAATAAGTCATGAGGAATCCATAGTATGGCCAGTGATGATGAAGACCTGCAGGTGGTGGGCCTACATCTAGTATGAAAAAGGACTGGCTCTGCAGAACTTCCTATGATGAGTAGTTCAGAGATTGATTGAGATAGCAGCAGCAGTGATGATGACGATGATTCGATGTCGATGATCCAGTGACGATGATCCAGAGAAGAAGACTTGTGCTAGAAGACCTGTGTTGAGAAATACCTTCCTAGTTAAGAGGGAGTGTTGATGTAATTGTAACTTTGAAATATATTTCACCTATGTATATTGTATTCCTATAGAGATGTTATTATTCCTCTATATGGAAGTGTCTGTATTCCTGTAGAGATGTTATTATTCCTCTATACGGAAGTGTCTGTATTCCTATAGAGATGTTATTATTCCTCTATACGGAAGTGTCGTCATTTATATTGTAAGTGTCATAACTTATACTTGATGGGTTATTAGACCACCTTGATGGGGTCGGCCCTGTATGAGTCATGTGGGTAAAAGGGTTATTAGACCACCCTATTGGGAGTCGGCCCTGTCAGCATTATGTTATGTGGCTAAGTTAAGACCGACCTAGTAAATGTTATTAGGAAAGTCAAGTCAAGTATAAATAGAGTGCGGGAGGCACTCTATTTGATCATTCTATTATTCTCACTCATACTCTCATTAGAGAATGGCGTACTTGTGAAGGAGGAGAAGATGCAGCTAGGAGGAATATCTCTTATGCTTGGGTTGTATCATTTCTCTATCTATCTTTGAGGAATTTGCGGGGTTTTTCACCTTCTTGGTTTTCCCCAGTGAAACTCTGTGTCTCTTGTGTGCTTTCTTTATTGTGTTCATGATTGATATGCTATAGATATGTTGTACATGTTATTCTCTCAGTTAAGATCCTAGATCAGAGTGTAAATTCTGAAAAAAACTAACACTTACTAGATTAAATGTTATCGTTAATTGGTTTTGGATGGGAATGTATTGATCATATGCATAACTATTCTATCTTGATTGCGCTTTCATGAGATCATTTTGTAGATTCAGGTTGAAAATGAGTTGGTTGGCATGTTTGCGTTATAACTAAGGGTTTCATTTACAGAGAAAACGGGTTCTTCCCAGCCAGTCGCCATTTGTTGTAGGAACAACATATCCCATGTTTTATCCAAAACATGAGAGCCCCAATTCCATAACAAAGAGCAACTTAATCACTTTTGGGGTTGTTCATCCTCTTTGCCATTTATTTTGCTGCCTTTGATTGAATTTAATTAAGTTAGTAAATTTTTCTTTCTCAAAAAATTATGCATTTTTTGTGTGTGTGTTTTTTTTAAGTTGCGAAAATAAGTTTTGGGTTGAATTTTCAATCATCCCGCAACCCGCAATTGCAGGTTGTGGGCGTTTGTATTTACATTTCGAGTTTTCCCTTCCGCAACCCGCAACCCGCAATTGGTGGATTGCGGGATGCGGAAAAGGATTTTGAAAGTTGCACGTAAAGTTTCCTTCCCGCAACCTGCAACCCGCAAATTGTGGATTGCGGGATGCGGAAAGAGCCTTTTGAATAAGGATTGGATTATACTCTCCGCACCCCGTAACCCACAAATTGTGGGATGCGGAAGTATTTTCGCCTCACATTGTGGTTATGTTCCACAACCCGCAACCCGCAATTGCGAATTGCGTATTGCGGAAGGGTGTGTTTATTTTTGCATAAATGAGTGTCTGCACTTGGCATCCCGCATCTTGTTCGGATATCCACATCATCTTTTTCAGGATCTTGCATGCAATTAGGGTTTGCATGCATCCCAGTCACCAGGTTGATGCCTCCAGCACCTTAGCCACCTTATTGTAGCACCCGGGAGCCACTTACTTCAGAGTTTTACCCCTCCTAGTCAGGAAGGCACCCACTTCTCACCTACTGCCAGAGAAGGGCGCACTTCTTCACCTACCACTGCAGTTCCACTTCAGTTACACTCAGTTAGCTCCGATTCTCCCTGATTTGAGGCTAGTTTCACTCCCGACTGACTGTTTCACTTCCGTTGGACCTCCAGATTGGCTAGATGACTTGTTCTGACTTCAGTTAGCCTCCCATGTGCCCTCCACTAAGCCCACTTCCATATATCAGTGCTACACACTTCAGTTACACATGTTACACTCAGTTAGACTCAGATTGACACCTGGATGACTGGTTCTTGTGCATTGATGACCACCACTGATTGATGATGAGGAATCCTAGTTGGAGTCAAGATATTCCATTCAGTGATTCGAATGACCTCCTTAGGCAATTCGAATTGCTCAGTCATTGTCACTGTATTGTATTGTAATTATTCACCCTCATTGGGATATTGAGCACTGCTGCATGTTTTGCACAGTTTTACACCATATTTTCTATGTTCATCTGTTGTGATTGATTTACTTGTTCATTAGATCTGCTGTGAATAATTTGACATGGTATCAGAGCCATTGCAGGGTCAAGATCTCTTTTCTATAGGTGTTTCTACAAGAATATTTGAGTGAATTGCTCAAAAATTGCAAAAGTTTTGGCATGAAAGATCTCAAGGGCATTCGCTCCTGTGCATGCAAAGCTTGAAAATACATCCAATGCCACTCCAGAAGCTTGAGTTTCCACATAATTCCTGGATCTGATACATTGGACCCATTCAACATTGTTTGATCTCCAATCCCAGGTGTGATGCAACTCTAAAAGGGTGGATTGTTCGACCTCATTGTTCTTGCTTTATTGTGATTTGCAGGTTATTGTCTCCATCATTTGCATTCGCTACTCTTCCCTTGCAAGCTTCTCTACATCAGTGTGCACTTGCTCCTAGCAATGGAATACTCTTCTTCAAAGCCTATCCTCACCCCATTCAATTATTTTGATTGGAAAGATGATATGGAGATCATATTACGTTCAAAAGGTTACTACCGAGTCACTCTTGGTCTTGAATTGGAGCCAAACAACTTGTCAGATAGAACCAAACACTACAACAAGCTTGATGAATCTTATGGTCTTCTTTGTCTCTCCATCTCCAAAGATCTCCACTTCCATCTTAGCGGATTGAAGACTCCAAAAGCCATATGGGAGCAACTTGAAACACTATTTGGCAAGCAGGACGAGCTTAGGGATTTTCAATTAGAGAATGAATTGATTGCCCTTAGTCCTGAGAATTTCGAGACCATAAATGAATTCTTCACAAAATTCAAGAACTTGAACTTACAGTTGAAGAACAGTGGAGTCATCAAATAGGATAAACAATTGATTCTCTCCATTCTCAGCAAGCTTGTTAAAGATTATTCGGTATTTGTCTCTACTTTCAATTCCGGTTGGCTAACTACCCCGAATTGGAAGATGCCTACCTTGAATGCCTTCATTGAGTCCGTCACAAAAGAGCATGACAAGTTGATTCAAATGGGGTCCATAAGATCCAAAGATTCAGCCCTATATGTTCAAGGACCCAAGATCTCGAATGGTAAAGGAAAGCAAAAGAAGGAGAAGCCCAAATTCGAACCTCACAAGCAAAGAGAGAAAGGCAAACAGACAGATGCACCATCCAGTTCAAAGTTCAAGCAAAAGGGCAAAGAAGTTAACCAAAAATCTAAATGTACTTATTGCAACCGTGGCTTTCATCCCGAAATTTCATGTATGAAGAAGACTATAGATCAAATGGCCCTCCTTTTGGAAAATAACAACATAACTCTTCCTGACGGTGCAAAGAAGGAGGATAGGAATGATGATCATGAAAGAGGACAAGCACTCATGGCAACTGTTTCGAAGCCCACTACTCTCTTGATAGATTCGGGTGCATCGAATCATATGGCTGCAAATATTGATTCTTTTTCTTCATTCAATCCAAACAACTCCATCCCCATCCATTTGGGAGATGACTCAAAAATTTCTTCAAAGGGCAAAGGTACGATTCATGTAGATCATGGAATCTTTCAGAATGTTCTCTACGTTCCTTCCTTGGCTTCAAATCTTCTTTCTGTGTATCAAATGACACACACTGGTGAACCGAAGCGAGTTACATTCATCCCTAATACATTTGAAATTTTTGATATCAAAAGTGGAAGACTTGTTGCAGTCAGAAAGGCAAACCACACTACAAAATGCTATGAGTTTTCACACTTTATTCCGCTTTCAAAGCCCACTGCTCTTCGCACACATGGTAATGAGGTTAGTAGGATTTGGCATGAAATATTTGAACATCTTAATTATAAGTATTTGTTGCTTCTATCAAACAAATCCATGGTAGATGGTCTTCCACAACTCCGTTCCTCGAAGGGAATATGCATTGGTTGCATTATTGGGAAGCACCCCGAGCACAGATTCGACCGCGGCAAAGCTAGCAGAGCTTCTACAGTTTTGGGGTTGATACATTCTGATATCAGTGGTCTACTTCCCCATATGTCATTAAATGGTTCAAGGTATGTTTTGACATTTATTGATGATTTTTCCCGCTTTACATGGGTATTCTTTCTCAAAAACAAGTCAAAAGTGCTTGGAAAATTCAAGGATTTTAAGGCTTCTGTTGAGACCACCACTGAGAGAAAGATCAAAGATCTTAGATCTAATAATGGTGTAGAATATATCAAGGCTGAGTTTTTGCAACTTTGTGCCCAAAGCGGAATTCAGATCCAACATACAGTTCCCTACACACCCTAGCAGAACGGTGTAGCGGAAAGGAAAAATCGGTCACTGAAAGAGATGGCTACATGCATGATTGAATCAAAAGGTTTGGCTGCAAATCTTTGGGCTGAAGCAATAAATGTTACTGCATACATACATAACCATGTTCCACATTCATCCGTGAAAGGTATGACTCCTTTCGAAGCATTCTTTGGTCACAAACCGGATGTGTCAAATTTGAGAGTTTTTGGCTCTACTGCATGGGCTAGATTTCCTTCCAAGAAGAGACGAGCTTTGGATCCACAAAGTATTGAGTGCATACTGATAGGATATGGGGAAGAATCAAAAGCATATAAAATCATGGATATCATATCTAAAAATATATTCATAGAGCATAGTGTACAATTTGAAGAACCGCTTCAAGAATTGCAACTAGTCGAGGAGGAGACTGCCGATTCACCGCCTTCACCAGAAGAAGATCCGTGCAACGATAATGAAGGTATGAGTTCTGATATTTTTGATATTTTAGCAGCACATGATGATCATGAAATATCAGGTCGGAATCCAACCATTATGATCTTCCTCAGTTACCAAAGTGGGCCCAAAACACTCTTCAATCTGCTGGTTCGAACCTTGGAAATCCTGCTGATCCGAGACGAACAAGAGCAGACTTTCAAAGGGCAGGTATGGCTCTTTCTATTGCTGGTCCATTACTTCCTGAGATTTGTTATTTGATGGCTGGTTCAAATCCCACATCATACTATTCTTCCCAACGAGATCCGAGATGGCAAAGTGCCATGGATGAAGAGTACAATTCTCTTCAAAAGAACAACACATGGGAGCTAGTTTCTCTTCCACCTGGAAGAAAATTAGTGAAGTGTAAATGGGTCTACCACACGAAAGTTTCTGCTGATGGATCTATCAGCAAATACAAATCAAGGTTGGTGGAAAAAGGTTTCTCCCAAGTCCAAGGAGTGGACTACACTGAGACCTTTGCACCGGTTGCAAAGATGGATTCCATCCGCCTTGTTTTGGCTATTTCCGCATCCAAGCACTGGGAAGTGCACCACATGGATGTGAAGAGTGCATTTCTACATGGAGACCTTGCTGAAGAGGTTTATATGCAGCATCCAGAAGGCTACACATTAGATCCATCATTAGTTTGCAGATTGAAGAAATCTTTGTATGGGTTAAAACAGGCCCCAAGAGCTTGGTACACAAAGATGGACTCCTTCCTTCTTTCTCAGAATTTACAAAGATGCAATTCTGATCTGAATGTGTATCTTCAGTGAGTTAAAGGTAATTTGTTGGTTATTGTACTTTATGTTGATGATCTTCTCATTACTGGTAGCACTCTTACTTCAATAAACAAGCTAAAAACTGCCTTAAATCTAGCTTTTGACATGAGCGATTTGGGCTTGCTGAGTCACTTTTTGGGCTTGGAGATAGCTCAAAATTTTGATGGGATCACTATATCTCAGCAAAAATATGCTTCTGACCTGTTATTGAATTTTAATATGGCTGAATGTAAGGCATCCCCTTTCCCATTCCTCTCAGGAATCAGTCTTGAGGAGGGAGATTCTACACCGCTTGCAGATTGCAGTATGTATCGACAGTTGATTGGTTCACTACTTTATTTGACACACTCAAGGCCTGATATTTCATATGCCGTGAGTGTCGTGTCAAGGTATATGCATCAGCCACATGAGCTTCATTGACGAGCAGCCAAGCGGATCTTGCAGTATGTGCAAGGTACGAGACAGTTTGGCATACATTATGCTGCAGATTTTGAGTTGATTTCATTGGTTTTACTGATTCAGATTGGGAAGGTGATAGCATTGATCGGAAATCCACTTCCGGTTATGTTTTCATGATTGGTCATGGTGCTATTTGCTGGTCCAGCAAAAATCAAGCAGCCATTGCACTTTCTTCAGCAGAGGCAGAGTATCGAGGGGCAGTTAATGCTTGCATTCAGGCAGTTTGGTTGCAGGGTATTCTTTCTGAGTTTGGTTTTGGTGGCACTACTTCGACTATCCTATTTTGTGACAATAAAAGTGCTATCAAGATCTCCACAGATCCAGTTCAGTGGCAGAGGACCAAACACATTGAGATTCATATGCATTACATTCGACAGTTGGTGCATGATCACACCATCATTCTGCAATATTGCCCTGCTGATGAGAAAATTGCAGACATCTTCACCAAGAGCTTCACTGAGAAGAAGTTCTCTTACCTCCATTCACTGTTGGGGGTGAGTTCCATCATGGTGGAGACAGATTGATCCATTATTATGCCTTATCTTGAGGGGGGGCTTTCTTCCCACTGGGTTTTCCCTCTTTCCTCACTTAGTTTATTTTCAGCATTTTTTGGATTTTTGGATTATTGTATTGGGGTGACCTTTGGTCTTAGTTACCAGGGCCCCACATTATTTTTTACACATCATAGTCTAGCTTGAGGGGGGGTGTTCGGATATCCACATCATCTTTTTCAGGATCTTGCATGCAATTAGGGTTTGCATGCAAATTCTAGGGTTTGCATGCATTTTGCATGCATCCCAATCACCAGGTTGATGCCTCCAGCACCTTAGCCACCTTATTATAGCACCCGGGAGCCACTTACTTCATATTTTTATCCCTCCTAGTAAGGAAGGCGCCCACTTCTCACCTACTACCAGAGAAGGGCGCACTTCTTCACCTACCATTGTAGTTCCACTTCAGTTACACTCAGTTAGCTCCGATTCTCCCTGATTTGAGGCTAGTTTCACTCCCGACTGACTGTTTCACTTCTATTGGACCTCGAGATTGACTAGATGACTTGTTCTGACTTCAGTTAGCCTCCCATGCACCCTCCACTGAGCCCACTTCCCTATATCAGTGCTACACACTTTAGTTACACATGTTACACTCAGTTAGACTCAGATTGACACCTGGATGACTGGTTCTTGTGCATTGATGACCACCACTGATTGATGATGAGGACTCCTAGTTGGAGTCAAGCTATTCCATTTAGTGATTCGAATGACCTCCTTAGGCAATTCTAATTACTTAGTCATTGTCACTGTATTGTATTGTAATTATTCACCCTCATTGGGATATTGAGCACTGCTGCATGTTTTGCACAGTTTTACACCATATTTTCTATGTTCATCTGTTGTGATTGATTTACTTGTTCATTAGATCTACTGTGACTAATTTTACACATCTCGCATCCCAACCGTTGATATGCAGTGATCTGACAACCATGATTGCATCTGGCGAAATGATTTAAATTTTGATTTTTCATGATTGGTTCGTCGTTTTCAACATTGATATGGTTTTTGTCCATGCTATGCTTAATCAAACATGAAGTCCTTGAATCCAATGATTACTTAAATATTAAAACTCTGATATTTGACTGTTAATTTCATTTGTTATTATGCAAATTTACTTCATCTCACACCAAATTTCAATTGATGCATTACTGACTGATATTTCACTCGTAGAAACGATAATTGCAAATTGCGCATTGTTTATCTGCAATCATGCCAGTTGGTTACACTCAATTGATATCAAATCCTGTGGTTTTATGTCTTATAGGGGTTGTTATGGATAATCTGTTAGTTACAATCATATATGCAAAATTTGGATTGATAATTTGATACCTCTGTTAACAATTGAATGCTGTGAGTAAAATGCAGGGAGTTTCTCATATTCTTGTCGAGCATTCTTTCGAAAAAGAGCATCAGCCAGTGGAATACTCTGAACCTGTCCCTGCACCATTTGACACTTATGTTTCTGATGGTAGCACATATAGTGAGGAGGAAGATGATAGGGCTCAATTCATATATGAAAAACTTCTTTTCAACAAGCAAAAGAGGGGTGATAAAGAGTACATTGATCAAGATAACACAATTGTTCGGGACTTAATTATCAATTTGCCACCTATGTGCCCCGCAATTCCTTCCAAGGAGGATCCGCTAGTTGATTTCTCGGTCTTTGAAGACATAGCTAGTCCTCGTGAATCTAGGGAAGATTTCATATCTTCCTCGTCAGCTATCTTCAATAGCTCGTGATCTATCTTGCTTCTCCTCGACTGATGACATGCTGTTCTCGAAGATATGTGGTGCAATCTTTTGAATTGTATGATGCCCAGTTTGGGGTCCGAATTGGTTATTGTTCCTATGTATAAGGATAGTTAGATATTGTAGGCCGAGAGGTAATCTTGTCTTGGCCATTTTAGGATAATGTAGTTTTGATGATCCTAGCTATGTGGGAGATTTGATCCTGAATTATCACTTTGTAATTATTATTTAAGATATTTTAGATCTCATAGAAAGGGATGGATGGTTAGGGGACAGAATCTCCAAAAGTGACTGGAGATGCTCTGTTGTTGCAGACTATGTAATGTTTTGCAGGCCTTAATACACATCTAGTTTTCTTCAGCTATCTCTTCTGTTATACTTTGTCAAATGTCTTTGATGGATTGCGATTTTGCTTTGATACATTCACTAATACTATTTATTGTTTGCAATCAGTAATTTCCATTGGTTTATAGTTCAGATTTTTCTTGACTTATGGTCTCTGCAATTGATGTTTTGAATGAATGTCTTTATCCAATACATTTTATCTATTTCTGCAAATGATTCATAGTAATTATTAAATTAATGTTAATTTTTCAATTAACATTCCAGGTTCAAGATAAGCTTGTACGCACTTCAGTCTTAAGTTATTGTTGGTTGAATGTTTTCAATTAATTTATATCTTAAGTTATTAAGTCAAGGTCCAGTTTTGCATGTCTATCAAATTGGTGAAAGGAATTAGTAATTTTTCAGATCAAGTTATCTTGTACACAAACAAATCATTCCTGTTAGAATAGGCCTGACTTAGATTAGATTTCTTTTCAAAGTTAGACTAACTTTTAGGATTACGAAAACTCTTGTCTTTCTCCATAGGAAGACAGATCCTTCTCAGGATCAAACACACATAAGTGCCAGCAGAGGCCTTTGTATCCGTGGGTGTCAACCACACCAAACATCTCAAGGATAGGGTAAAACTTGCGTAGGATTATCTAGATCCTTTGGTTGGGTTTTCATCATCTGTTGTTTGCCTTGAACACCATTCCAGCACATGTTCATCCAAGGCATCAACACCAAGGTATGAACCCAGATCCATCACCTTTTTGGAATAATTTGATAAATATGAATACACAATATCCTTCACATTATTCCTATTCCAATAACCAATGGCATCCATCCCATACTTCAATGCAAAATACTAATCCTTGGACACCATGGGAAGAACAATCAAACCAGCAAGCTCCTTGGTCTCCTGGTTGGATAAATTCCTACCCAGGAAATCAATTTCCTCACAACCAAACTCCTCATCAACAGTATTAGCAGCTGCATCTGCAACTCCAAAATAATGTTGCACCAATGAACGTACCACTACGACCACAACTACCTGCTTAGCCTAACCCCAACCTGAATAATAAATTAGTACATCAATTCGAGAATGCCAACATGCCGGCTTATTCTATTTCCCCAATTCACTGCAGTGACATACATTTACGATTAGGGAGGGTAGTGGAACCCATCGTCATTGAGGATGTTCCATCCTCTGTGACTGAAGCAAGAATGGATCAACAATTCGAGAATTCGGTTAATAAAGCAATCCCCATCATTGTGGATATTGAAACACCAGCTGAAACACAAGAAGAAACATACATTGAAACACAACCTACACAACTGACAAGAGAACCACCATATCCTGAACGACTGGACTCACAGAAGACAGTGGAATAACCTTGATTCAATCTCTTATGAGAATTGAAGAATCTTTATGTCAATATTCCACTGTTACAAGCCCTTCATGATGTACTTATCTATGCCAAGACCGTTAGGGATCTGTGCGTTAAAAATTCGAGGAAGCCTAGGGACCCTCCTACAGTCCATGTAATGGGGAAAATTTCTGAATTAATAATGGGAAGGGCTCCACTGGCTAAATATGATGACCCAGGTAACCATATTGTCATAGTATACATTGGGCGTACTCAGATACCCAACGTCTTGGTAGATTTAGGTGCAGCCATAAATGTCATGACCATCGAGACTGTAAGAAAGCTGGGACTCACAAATCTCAAGCCTACCCCTACCATACTAGAACTAGCTGATTGGTCCACTATCAAACCTGAAGGAATCTTAGATGACCTGGTGGTCACCGAGGATTCGTGGGAATACCCTGTAGACTTCTTGGTTTTACAACCTAAGTCGCAACTGGGGGGACACCCATTAATCCTAGGACAACCATGGTTAGCTACAACAAACGCATGTATCAGCTGTAGATCAGGTTCCATGACAATTTTGGATGGGAGTGATATTAAAAACCTGACCCTCTATCCTCCATCTAGACCAAGTTATGATGTTGAAACTCCATTGTGGATGGATTTGTAGGAAGAGGAAGGTATTCAGCCATTGTTGACAATCGGGAATGCCTTGACTTTCAAGACTGAAACTGAAGATGATGCCATCAACAGTTTCATCAGTGAGCCCACAACTGTCAATAAACATGCCTACCAAATTCTGAACAATACCTTAAGTGAAAAAGAACAAGAAAATCTAATGGAAGAGACTCTAGTTAATGATGCTGACATAATCCCAGTACTTAAAAACTTGAAAAGTATTCCAGTAGAAATCGAGACTGGAAAAACATTGAACATTAATCTGAATCTTGCGCCCGATGAGCTGGAACACCTGATCACTTTGTTGAAAAAAACAAGGGACCCTTCGCGTGGGAATATACAGATATGAGGGGTATCCCCTCTAATTTGTGTACCCACCATCTCTATATCAAAAGTGACTCCTGGCCAGTGTTCCAACCTCAATGCTGAATGAACCCAAATTTAAGGGATATTGTGAAGGAAGAAATCCAAAAACTCTTGGAGGTAGGATTTATCTACCCAATTTCAGACAATGAGTGGGTTTCCCCACTCGTGATCGTACCTAAAAAGAATGGAAAATGGAGAGTCTGTGTAGATTACAGAGAACTAAATAAAGCGACACAGAAAGACCATTTTCCTTTACCTTTTATTGATCAAGTTTTAGACACCCTGTCTAGAAAGAATTTTTTTTCCTTTTTGGATGGATTTAGTGGTTATAATCAGATCCAAATAGCCCTCGAAGACCAAGAAAAAACCACATTCACCTGTCCTTGGGGAACCTTTGCATACAAGGTACTTCCTTTTGGGTTATGTAATGCACAGGACACATTTCAGAGAGCTGTGATTGGGATCTTTTCCGACATGGTTAACGATTGCATGGAAATATTATGGACGATTTCACTCCGTACAGAAGTAGTTTTGATGAAGAATTGAAGAATATGGAAAGAGTTTTATAACGCTGTGAACAAACCCACCTGTCTCTGAGCACTGAAAAGTGCCACATGATGATGGACGAGGGTGTAGTTCTGGGACACTTTATCTCTTCTATAGGTATCCAGGTAGATCCAACAAAAATTAAGGTAATTGCAAATATTCCCACTCCTGGAACACAAAATGAGGTACGTAGCTTCCTTGGGCATGCTAGTTATTACGGAAGATTTATAGATAATTTTTCCAAGCTACCTTCTCCTTTATTTACTTTATTGATGAAGGATGTACAGTTTGTTTGGACAGATGCATGTCAAACAGAGTTTGCAGAGCTCAAGAAAAGGTTGTCCACAGCGCCTATTCTACGAGGACTGAACTGGGTTCTGCCTTTTCATATTTCCTCTGATGCTTCAGACACCACTATTAGAGCAGTGTTGGGACAATAGGAAGGTCACAGTCCATATGCAATTTATTATATCAGTAAGAATCTGGCCCCTTTTGAACTAAACTACACTGGCACAGAAAAAGAATTCCTTGACATTGTTTATGCCATCAATAAGTTTCAAAATTATATCACTGGGTATTCTATTTTTGTGCACACTGATCACTCAACCATTAAATACTTAATGAATAAACCTATCACTAATGCTAGAGTAACTAGATGGTTGTTACTGTTACAAGAATTTGACATTACTATTTTTGATAGACCAGGAAAAGAAAATGTTGTTGTTGATTTTCTTTCTCGACTTACTAACAATGTTGATGATGCACCAGTCAAAGATTCTTTTCCTTATGAACATTTGTTCGCAATCTCAGCTCATTCCCCATGGTATGCAGATGCCGCTAACTATTTGGCTGCAAGAAAGCTTCCAGCACATTTATCAAAGAGAGAAAAAAGAAAAATCATACAACATAGTGCTAGATACTGCTGGATAGACAGACATCTCTTTGACACCGGTCCAGATTTGGAAATTAGAAGGTGTGTAAGGGAGGATGAAATTTATAGTACCTTGAAAGCTTGCCACGATGAGCCATGTGGGGGACATTTTGCTGATAAGAGAACTGGTCATAAGGCATTAAGGATGGGATGTTTTTGGCCAACAGTGTTCAAGGATGTGAAGAAATATGTTCAGGATTGTGACAACTGCCAAAGAATGGGCTAGCCAAATAGACTAGATGAAATGCCTCTTCGGACACAGCTGGTGGTTGAACCTTTTGATAAATAGGCTCTGGATTTCATAGGGCCTATCAACCCTCCTTCGAAGAAGAAAGTTTATATACTAGTTTGCACAGATTACATGACCAAATGGGTGGAGGTTGTAGCTTTGTTCAAGGCCAATGATCAAGCTGTAATGGATTTATTATATTAAGAGATCTTCACCCAGTTTGGAGTACCCAAAGAGATAGTTACAGATGGGGGACCGCGGCTTGTGTTCCATAAATTGGAAGCCCTATTGCAGAAATATCACATTCAGCATAAGATAACCTCGCTATATCATCCACAGGCCAATGGTTAAGTGGAAAGCATGAATAAGGTAATTGAGGCTATTCTGACAAAAACAATGAAGAGTCACCGCAAGGATTGGAATGAAATACTTCCAGAGGAATTATGGGCATATCATACCACATGGCGCAACACTACAGGCTTCTCCCCATACGAATTGGTGTACGGTAAGAACACTGTCTTTCCAATTGAATTTGAAATTAAAACTCTAAAGACAGCCATAGAAGCAAACCTGGACTTGACAGAGGCTCAGAAGAACCGATTGAATCAATTGAATGAACTTGATGAGAAGCGCACAGCTGCTGTGCATTAGACAACATTAATTCAACAGTAGCGCTCCAAATGGAATGACAGGTTCATAAAGAAGAAATTCTTCTATGAAGGAGACTGGGCTTTACTGTATGATTCACGATTCAAGAGGGATTTTAAAGGCAAGTTGCGTACAAGATGGCTAGGACCATACCAAATCGACAAAGTATTTGACAATGGTATAGTCCGTTTGACCACTATTGATGAAAACCAGACACCATTATTGATGAAAACCAGACACCATTATTTTCCAATGGTCATCAGCTGCGACCGTATCATAAGCCGATTTCAAAGAATGCATTCATTTCGCATGTTGCAGCTGATCCAGATTACCAACTGATGCAGGAGCAAGGATTTTTCCATGTCCCTGATAACTCTTAAAAAGAACTACTGCAATTCTACACAATTTTTTTTGTCTATAAATAAATTGTTGTTTTCTTTTATTTTTAAGATTTGATTGGTTTTTTTTTAGAATTCTATACAGGTACATGTGTGAAGGTTCACTCGAACAGAAGCAGTCGCAGTTTGGGCCAAGCGATTACGGGATTTTGGTTGATGTTCCTATTTTTGGACAACTCCTTGAAGGAAAAATGAATAATGTTGCAGCGCCAGTTACCCATCTAAATCTTTGTCAACCCTTTTTCACAGCTGCAACATGGCTAAAACCTTGCCAAATTCCATTTTCTAAAGCTGCAACTCTGTTAAATATGGCCTATTTTCCCTTTTTTACAGCTGCAACACTACTAAATCCGACCTATTTTCCCTTTTTCACAGCTGCAACACTGCTAAATCCGACATATTTTCCCTATTTCTGCAGCTGCAACACTGCTAAATATGGCCTATTTTTCCTATTTCCGTAGCTGCAAAGCTACTAAATCCGACCTATTTTCCCTATTTCCGCAGTTGAAACACTGCTAAATCTAGCCTATTTTTCCTATTTCTGCAGCTGCAAGAGTCTACTAAATCTGGCTTATTTTCCCTATTTTCGCAGCTGCAATTCTGCTAAATCCTACCGAATTTCCTTATTTCCACATCTGCGACTCTGTAATATCTTGCCAACTCTCACTATGTTCGCAGCTACAACTTCACTAATACCCGTCAATTTTCCTATTTTTGCAACTGCAACACTGCCAAATCTTGCCAAATTTTCCTAATTCACAGTTGCGACTCTGCCAGATCTTTCCAATTTTTGGTTGCGACTCCTCTAATTCGACAGTTAAAAGATCGTTCTATATCCACCAGTCTTTGCTAGCTTGCTCCAGTTTCCACGAGTAACATTAAAAGATCTCCTATTCACTGTGTACTCTTTTGATTTACGCCAACGTGGATGTACTTTATTTGCCTAGTCGGCGACGAGCAACTCATGAAAGCATGTGCACATTTATTCCTCAACCAGCGATGCGACCGTGAGATGGTGCCACCTTGGATAAGTGATGGCTCAAGCATTATATTGAAAGGTACAAGTTTTAACCATAAACATGATTAGGCATGAATTGAGATAGTAAGCAATAATGATTATACTTTATCGTTAGTCCCTGCCAGCAATCCATAGCCAATCAACCGAAATAGAAAACACGTTTAAATTGTCACTCGTACTTATTTCATGATCGTCATTTTAATCGATTCATGCAATATTATGCCACTGATTTCATTCCAAAAATAACCATTCCAATTCCCCATAATAACCGTGCCAACTTTCCAAAAATACCCAAATCAACTTCAGCTATCCATCAACTATGTTTGCATGCAGTAACTCCAATGTCTGAAATTGTAACTTTTGCATTCGTTAGCAGAAATCGTAGAAGATAAGCAATATGGGTTTCCCTGTGAGATACGAACCTGTAAACATAGAGTCTCTGCGTGAAAATAAGGAGGTCTTTTCCATCTTTGCGGAAGCTGGGTGGACAGATTATTTCCAAAGATTAAACAGTTTCCATGTGGAGACAACACTTGAATTTTCCCAAAACCTGACCATCACTCACTCAGAGGTTAGAGGATTAAGGATAGATGTTATAGAGGCAATTATGGTGGAAGTTACAGGATTTCCAAGGATTAGGAGGAAATGGTTTGGTCGGAAGCGGCACAATTTGACCGCAGCTGAAGATTTTCTAGCTGCAGGAGAACGCGTTCAGCTGAGAGGCAGAGGAATAGCATTGGAGACACTGCCAAGTCCTTGGGGTCAGGTTGCACTCTTCTTAAAGAAGTACATCACTTGTGAGGGCAGGTACCAAGTATTTTACATTTATGAATTCTTCCTACTTTCTCATTTGCGTCATTGTAGACTATTCAATATGCCATTCTATCTTTTAAGAACCCTACAGAGCATGGCTCATTGTGTTTGAGCTTCTTGAAATCCCTTATTCTCCCTAACAAATCATGGGTTAGTCAAATTGCTAGTTTTAAGGTCCCTTGCACGACAAAATTTAACATGGGAACAATTTGTTGCTCAACCAAGGGTACCCCGAGAAGCTGCCTTGGAAATAGGGGGCATTGAGGAAGAGGGTGATGACCGGAGCTCCTCATATTCAGTTGGGGGGAGGGATAGAGTGTTAGTAGACCAATTAGAGGATGTTGAGGAGAATGTTGGAGAAACTGCAATAGCCTCAAACCCTGTTAAAGAATAAGTTACAATGGAAGTTGTGACAGATGAAACTATAAATTTAGAAGCTACAGCAAGAGCAGCTGAAACTGGAGCAGCATTAGATGCTGCAACAATGGAAGTTGTAGCTGTGGAAGCTACAATGGCAGAAGAAGGAAATTAATGCAGAGACAGTGGCAAAAGGAGATATGGAACTCCTGCACATTGAGTCTTAGCCTGAAATTAGGGGAACTATAATTCAGGAGGAGAAATTTTTCGTTGAGGCGGGAAAAGCTGGTGAACTGAGACCCGAACTTTCCATTCCTGCTTTTGGAAATGTAGGTACTTCTGTGTCACACAAAAGGAGGAAAAGATCAAGTAATAAAGGCTATCCATTTGGGCCTGTGAAGAATAGGAGAACTAGGGAAGTTACTGTGGCAGAAGCAGTACGTGAAAAAAGGGAAGAAATTGAAATTCCTATTTTGAAACCCCGATCACCCACTGTTACACAAGAACCTACTGCAAGTGAACCCCAAATTGAAAATATACTTTCTGAGAATGAGTTGTTAAAGGAGGAAGTACAAATGCTCTGGGATGAATTGCATAGGTGGAAATAAGCATGCAAAAAGCATGCAAAGAAAAGTTTGAATACTTTGGTTGAGGCTGCAGATCAGTTGGAGAATTCACCACCTGTTTTGGAGGATGGAGAACATATGGAACCAATGTGTTCAGCATGTGGATATGTACTTGAACTTGCAGGGTGTAAAGTAACACTGGTGGAATCATCAGCATGGAAATTCGCAAAAGCAATGCAAGGAAGAAAGGAAATACCTACAGTGGAGCTAATGGAAGAGAATGAGCCAGAAGTGGACATAATTCCTGATCTCGAGCTACAAGAGGATGTAGAAGTACAATCTCAGCCATCAGGGGATACTGAACTACTCCCAGGTCAATCTCATCATTTAGAAGACATTGAAGTGACTCAAGATCAATCTCAGTGGCTTGAAGGCATTGAAAATTTAGAACAGGAGGTTGTTACACAAGAACCAGCACTCCGGGAATCTATTATTGAAGCCGCAGCCCAAGAAGTATGCACTTTGAATGAATCACAGAAATTGGACATTGTTACACAAGAATCAGCGCCCTCAAAACTATTTGTTGAAGCTGCAACTCAAATAGAAGACGTTGAGATTGGGATACAGGGGAAGAATGTTGTTACAAAAGAACCAACATTCTTAAAAATGTTTGATGAAGCTGTGGCTCAAACTGAAATTGCCAGGGTTGAAACACAGAAGAGGGATGCTGTTACACAAGAACCAGCATTCCCAAAGTCATTTTTGGAGTCAACAACACAAACTGAAGCTACTGGGGTTGAGACATAGAAAAGGATGCTGCTACACAAGAACCAACATTCCCAAAGTTGGTTGTTGAGGTAGCCACACAAACAGAGGCTGCTGCAACACTACTAGAAGAAGAGGCTGCTACATTGTCAATACAGAATGAGAAGGATGAGACATTTGGTGACAGGGTAAGAATCAAAATATTTAAAGAGGTTATTGATTTAGACTCTGAAGATGAGAAGGATACAGAAAATAGAAGAATTCAAGGCTTGATGAAGGAGCTTTCATTATTGAAGCTCGAAGTTAAAAAATGGAAGGATTATGTTGGCCGGTGTAAGGAAGGGATGGTTCCCCTTTATGAGTACATAAATACTATCATATGATTGAGGGAACAATGGGAAAAAGAATTGATTCTTCAAAAATTCCAATGGGAGAATGTGCAAAAAGAATTAGAAGAGATGAAAAAATTCAAATCCATGCAAAAGGAGAAAGATCGAATGTATACTATCTCTGAGGAATTGCTGAGCTTTAGACCCCCATATCCTTCCTATCCATTGTTCCTTTATGAATAAATGACTATGTTCAAGTTAAAAGCCTTGAAGGAAGGAATACCTTATCAGTTGGCAACCTCTCTTCAGTTTATTGAGACCTTTTTGCAAAGCAGTTTCATGGAGCAAAATTTATTGAGTGAATTATATTTACATGAGTTAGCTTGCTTCATGGATTCTTGCTCTAACCCTATTCCTCATTTGGGTGATGTTCAGTTGATGGATTTCACTTCTTTTTTCACTAATCATATGAAGTGGGAAGATACCTTTCAGACCATTTCTAAGAATGAGGCTAGCTCCAATCTATGGATCATAAGTGAGCCTCAATCTCCTCGGGTTCTTATTGCAAAACATGAAAGGAGCCTTTCATCACCTAGGAAGACTCAGCATCTGATAAATTTGCAATAAAAGGTTATCTCTAGTTGTGTTAATTTGATTTCTAAGCAAAATATCCATGCCCTGGAAGGAAGCAAGCACAGATGGCAGACCTCTTCCCCACTTTTGAAGGGAATAGACCCCTAGTATCTCAAGAACTTTAAGCAATATCTTCCTAGGGTGGAAGGATATGTCAATTGTATGGAGGTATGTGGACCCCAATGGCTAGGATTAAAATTTAAATTTCCACTCATATGGATGCCAGCGATGCGATACTGAGATAATTACACATTGACCAAGGCATAGGAGAAAAAATCTGGGAACATTGGGTTGCATGTAATGGATTTTTGGACTTGGGTGAGCAACCTGAGATCTCTTTCAATTTCTCTTCCCTCCACAGTCGAGGCCCAGAATCAGATTCATACTAGTTGGATGTATTGAATGAGGACATGCAAATGGATAGCTGGGGGGAGATGTTGGGCCCCAAAATAGCCCCTTTTTGCCTATACTTAACAACACATTTTCCCCTTTTTTGCCTCACTTTTCCATAACCCAAGAAGGTAACTTTCCAAGTCAAGCATGGATTTCAACAGGTATAATCTATTATTGCTTCATATTATTAATGCCTAATGTTGTTTATGGTTACGAACTTTATCTTTTAATATTTTCTAAACATGTATTGATCTGATAATAGTTCAGAGCCTTGGAAGAACCACAGGTGTAGCAACTTGATGAACCTATGGAGGAAAAGAATATGTGGCGCCAGCTGTCCCTTCCTTAATTCGGTCCCATATATCACTACAACAACTCAAGCATCCTTCCACGAGGCCAACTGCGACTGGTTCATGATAAAACATCCAAGCATATTATATTCCAATGAGTTGGAATCTATTCAGTCTGCTAACATCACAGATTAACAACGCAGGCTTGAACGCAACAACTTCATTCAATTTCATTTATGGATGTAACTCTTTATGTTTCAATTCGACAGCCTGAATATCGTAGATCTTCATGGCTGCTCGATATTTGTCGAACGAAATTATGTCATTTGGGTATAAATGTAAGAAGACGTTTTGAGCCTAGGGTTGGTTAATTGACATTTGATTACACGAGCTATAACAGAGTGTTGTAACTGTGGATTACCCTTTTTAATACAAGGAGTAGAGTTATTCATATTCTTGTGTTTTAATTTGTGTTAGTTTCACGGCATCTCTGTCAAAAGGCCAGGGCCCGCCTTCTCACATAGATCGCTGAGTTATATAGATGCTTTAGTTTTTCTTTTGATTAATTTGGTTTGGATTACAGTAGGCATATTTCTAGTGTGCTGCAAAAGTAATGTTTATGATTGCATTTTCCTTGGTGTGCTGCAACAGTGTGGTGTGACAGTCGACTGTGTAGAATAGTTTCCTTTGATGAAAGTGTGTTAATTCACTATTACATTCAAGCTCAGCTCTAATTTATTTCTATCATTTATCTTTCTTAGAATTTATCAGCTTATTCAGATTATGGTTCAAGTTTAGTTCTGGTTCAATTACTGTTATTTACATTCTTAGAGTTTGTTGAATTAGATAGGTCATGATTAATTTACTTGTAGTATGATATCTTTAGGATTTAACTTCTTGCAAAAGTAACTCTAGTTTATTTATTCTTAGATCAGTAACTGTTGGATTGATGTTGTAGGAAAGTAGAAGTCCTTTGAAGTTCTTAGATGGATAATTTAGATTAGCTTCAAAAATGAGTTGATTTTGACTGAGCAGTTAGGTAAGATAATTGATCTTCATTTTATTCAATCAGCTACTTGAGTGTTTATGCATAGATTTTTCTAATTGCCTTTGAAGTTGACAATTTATATTGAGCATTATGTTTGTTAATTAGAATTGATTAGCATATAGAGTGACCAACAGAGACAAATGCGCAAGAACATAAGAGTAGTGCAATAGATGATGTGTAGGTTGATATAGTATATGATACAAATGCACAAGAATAGAAGAGCAGTATAGCAGATGATGCGTAGAATGATATAATATATGATACAAATGCGCAAGAACAAAAGAGCAGTTCATTAGATGATGCACATAATCGGTTGAATATGCAGCTGCGCAAAAACATAACAGTATGTTGATTTCATAAGCATATGAAATATGAGAACCAATGTTTATTACTGAAGCAGACACGTGAAGTAAGAGAAGAACTGATGATAAAGTACAATAGTTGCATAGAGCATAGCATATAGAAAGTGCGTGACAAGGAAATTAATCCAATAAGTCTGAGGTGTGCACAAAACAATAGACTGCAAGAAGAACTTCTACAGTTATATCAGGGTGACAGGAAGGGGAAAGGACATAAAGTTGGTGATTCCTTCATTTTGGAGCCTAAAAATTAAGGGGGTCGGTGCCTCCTTCTAGTTGGTGCTGGTAAATGAGGGAGTTGGTGCTTCCTTCAAGTTGAAGCCTGTAAATAAGGGGGTTGGAGCCTCCTTCCAGTCAGTGATGGAGAATATTGGAAGTTGGTGTTGCCTATGAATGCAATCTTTACTATATAAGAAAGCATTATGTGGTTTTCTCCCATTTGGGTTTCCATATCAAATCCTTTTGTTATGTGTCTTATGCATGTGTTCATGAATGACATTGTTTATGGTGAATATATAATATAAGTACTATTTGAATTGGTAGTAGTGAAAATTGTTTAAAACGTGCTTAATACGGATTCACCCCCCTCTCAGTATTAATAATATTTCCAACATCTAAGTCATCAAGTTTCCTACATATTTTTTCATGGTCATTTCCTTCACGATCTACAATCAACACAAAGAACTACACTGCAACTTGTTCTTGCTACAAGTAGCTTCTCCTTTGGTTTTTTTCATGTAGTTGTTGAGTCACCTCATGTGCCTCAAAGAGTTTTATAAGGAACCACTACATTGGAACCTCTATGTTTGCTACTCCACTTCATATCCAACAAACTATCACTTTCGTACAAACACTTCATCCTTACAATGAAGCATGTCTTCCTTTCCTAATCAACCCTTCACAATTCTTGGAAACTATCAACACCTTAATATTCACTGTTCGATCCAAACAAAAATCCTCTCACTCTCTTTTGATCATTCTGGGGGGTTGGAAAGTGGCTTCCCATGCCACGTCCAATGGTGAAGCTACTAGTCCAACCTGTATCAAATACAAGCCTTATTTGTTAGTTTTTCATCATTTAATTCAATATGATCTAGGATCTTAACTTAGAGAACAACATGTACAACGTATCAAACATAAGAGATAAGAGACACAAAGCATTTCACCGGGGAAAACCAAGAAGGTGAAAAACCCCGCAACTTCCTCAGAGATAGAATGAGCACCAATACACAGATCACAAAGATCAAACCCCAAAATAAGAGATAGTCTCCTAGCAGCTACTCCTCCTCCACTTGTGCGCACTCCTCCTCTCTCTCACTAATGCGAAGTTAGTGAGTGAGTGAATGAATAGAATGAGAGAGACACACTCTCTATTTATACAACAACTTAACCTTCCTTTAACCCTAATTGGGCCGACTTCCTAAGAAATCCTAATAACCCATCCACATGACTCATACAGGGCCGACCCCACCAAGGTGGTCTAATAACCCATCAAATATAAGTTACGACACTTACAATGTAACTTGTGACACTTGCAAATACAAATGACGACACTTCCAATCGGAGGAATAATACATCTCCATTGGGGATACAATAAAGTACAAATGTAATACATACAATATACAAGTGAATATCTTCTGAAGTTACAAATACATCAACACTCCCTCTTAAATAGGAAGGTATTCTCTTGACACAGGTCATAAATACATATCAGCACAAGTCTTCAATTCTGGAGCTCGATCAACGTCACTAGATCATTGGAGCATCATCGTCACTGCTACTGTACTCTTCATCTCAATCACTGGTGCTATCTATCAATTCTTCTCGTCATAGGAAGTTCTACAGAGCTAACTCTTTTTCATGCTAGTTGTAGGCCTAGCCTCCTGTAGGTCTTCATCATATCTAGCCATCCTGTGGAATCCTCAAGGTTGATTACGTGCATCAACAAAACCTTGAAAGAGCATCCCAGGACTTTTATGAGCTTACTGCTCAACCTATCGGATCTCCCAGGGTATTTTACATGTGACCTTCACAAAACCTTAAAAGAGTGTCTTGCGACCTGCAAGATCTCTAAAGAGCATCCCAGGATCTTTTACGTGCCTAGCACAACCTGTCCGGATCTCCACGACTGATTACATTTGAACTCACAAAACCTTAAAAGGGTGTCTTGCAATCTGCAAGATCTCTAAAGAGCATCCCAGGATCTTTTACATGCCTAGCACAACCTGTCCGGATCTCCAGGACTGATTACATGCGATTCTTGCAAAACCTTAAAAGATTTTCTTACAACCTGCAAGATCTTTGAAGAGCATCCTAGGATCTTTTACGTGCCTATCACAACCAGTCCGAATCTCCAGGACTGATTACATGCACCTTCACAACCTTTCCACGGCCACGGAGTATCATCTTGATACTCATGATCAACCTGATCATCCTTGCACGGAGCATCATCCTGATTCTCATGATCATACTGATCATCATCATACAGTGCATCATCCTGATGCACATCATCATCACATGATCATCCTGATCATCATAATAGCATAGCATCATCCTGATGCATATCATCATCACATGATCATCATCATAGCATCATCCTGATGCATATCATCATCACATGATCATCCTAATCATCATCATAGCATCAACCTGATGCATATCATCATCACATGATCATCCTGATCATCATCATATAGAACATCATATGGAGCATCATCCTGATGCTCATCACACAACACTTACATCCACAGCCATGGGAAGGATCCTCCTACCACCATGCTTGGAATGGCTCCTACAAATGTGTCCCTTCACTTCCTCCTCAAAGTATCTTCTATTTGAAGAGCACCAAGCCTCTCTCTGAAGTACTCGTACTTCACTCTGGCTAGTGGTTTGGTCAACACATATGCAATCTGCTCATCTGTCACAACATACTGGTGTTAAATTTTGAGCATTAATTCACAATACTCTAGGATCTTTATTGAGAGAATAACATATACAGTATATCAATACATAACAATCACAATAAGCATGACAAGCATCACAAGAATCAAAAGCATGAGAGACAAGAGACACAAATTTTTCGTGGGGAAAACCCTAAGGTGAAAAACCCCACAACTTCCTTAGAGATAGAGAGAGCAATGGCTCAACCAAAGTACAACCAAAATACATTGAGATAGTCTCCTAGTAGCAGATTATCCTCCTCCTCACTAGTGCGCCACTTTCTGAGTGAGAGAAGTATGAGTTTCCGAGTGATCAAAATAGAGATCTCCCGATCTCTATTTATACATAACCTGTTTTTCCAGTTACACTATGGGGCCGACTTGTCTAGATAGGTACATCCACAATATAATATATATTTCAAGGCCAACCCCACACATGGTGGTCTAATAACCCATCGGCAAGTACACACACTTGCGACACTTGTCAATACACATGACGACACTTCCTTATAGAGGAATAACACATCTCTTATAAGGGTACAATAAATATATATGAAATACATAGATGAAATACATTATGAAGTTACATATACATCAACACTCCCTCTTAACTAGGAAGGTATTTCTCGACACAGATCTACTAGACAAGTCTTCTTCTCGGGATCATCGTCATCATCATCGTCACTGTTGCTGCTATCTCAACCAATCTCTAACTCTACTCGTCATAGGAAGTTCTACAGAGCCAGTCCTTTTTCATACTGGATGTAGGCCCACCACCTGCAGATCTTCATCATCTGTGCGAACGGTCTGATAGAGGTGGCCTCTCAGGACTAATTTTATGTGCAGATGCAATACCGGAAAGATTATCCTAGGAACATTTATGTGCCTAAGCACGACTGGAAAGATCTCCCAAGACTGATTACATGCATCTCCTCCACAATACCTTTAAAGAGCATCCCAGGAACATTTATGTGCTGCAGCACGACCGGCAAGATCTCTAAAGAGCATCCCTGGACTTATTATGAGCACACAGCTCAACCTCTCGGATCTCCAGGACTGATTACATGTGGATATACAAAACCTTTAAAGAGCATCCCATGAACATTTATGTGCCGCAGCACAACCGACAAGATCTCTAAAGAGCATCCCATGACTAATTACGAGCACACAGCTCAACCTCTCGGATCTCCAGGATTGATTGCATGTCTCCGTAGTAATACCTCATCCTAGGACTGATTATGAGCACACAGCTCAACTTATCAGATATCTGAGGACTGATTACATACTACATAGCAATACCAGAAAAAGTACCCCAGGAACATTTATGTGCCGCAGCACGACCGGCAAGATCTCCCAGGACTGATTACATGCTATTTACACAACCTGCCACATATCATCTCTGACCTCCAAGTATCAACTTGATACTCATGATCCAACGGATCATCATCGCACAAAGCATCATCCTGATGCTCATGATCACACTGATCATCATCACTGTACCATCCTAATACATATCATCTGGAGCAACACCCTAAATCTCATCATCATGATCATCTTTATCATACAATGCATCCACCTGATGCATACCAAATATCTGCCTAATACATATCATCATACATGATCCACCTGATACAAACACAAATACATGATAAATATCAACATACATGATCTACCTAATCATACAATGTATCCACCTGATACATATATAGATACATGGTCCAAGCATCCAACATGATGCATATACAAAATACATACAAATTATCCAATCGATCATATCTAGCATCCAACATGATGCATACATACATATACATATAAATGATCCAACTGATCATATCCAGCATCCAACATGATGCGTACATACATATACATATAAATGATCCAACTGATCATATCTAGCATCCTCCTGATGCATATACAGAGCAGTAACTGGAGCATCGTCCTGATGCTCATCATCCAGCACTTACATCCACAGCCATGTGAAGGATCCTCATTCCAACATGCTTGGAATGGCTTTTGCAAATGTGTTCATCACTTCTTCCTTGAAGTGTCAGCAATCCGAAGAACACTAAGCCTCTCTCTGAAGTACTCGAACTTCACTCTGGCTAGTGGTTTCGTCAGCACATCTGCAATCTGCTCGTCCGTCGCAACATACATGAACTTCACAGCTCCTCTCTGCACCATATCCCTGATATAGTGATATTTGATCTCTATGTGTTTTGACCTATCATGAAATACTAGGTTCTCAGACAGCTTCACACAACTCTGGTTATCACAAAATATACCAGTAGCATCCAATGGGAGATCAAATAACTCAGACAGTAGCTTCCGTAGCCATACTGCCTCACAACTAGCTGAATAGGCTGCAACATACTCTGCCTCAGTTGCACTTAGTGCTACGCAAGACTGCTTCCTGCTAAACCAAGAGATCACACCTGATCCCATACTGAAGCAGCACCTAGATGTGCTCTTCCTATCTGTAGCACTTCCTGCCCAATCTGAATCAACATAACCCTATAGGTTAAACTTTTGATTCACTTCATACTTGATCCCATAATCAACCGTACCCTTCAAGTACCTCAGAATATACTTTACAGCAACCAGGTGAACACTCCTTGGTTCCGTCAGGAACTGGCTCAATGTGTTCACCGCAAAGCAAATATATGGTCTCATGTTCGTCAGGTACATCAAGGACCCAATCATCTAACGATACATAGAGACATCAACCGGCTCAGATGAAGCATCACAAACAAGCTTCAGATTCAATGCCATAGGTGTGGCCATGGCCTTGCAATCCATCATCCCAAACCTCTTCAGGATATCTACTGCATACTTCCCTTGTCCAAGGAAGATCCCATCTGCACTCTGCCACACCTCCATACCTAGGAAATAATGCATCATCCCTAAGTCCTTCATATCGAACTCAGCAGCAAGCTTCCTCTTTGTATCTGCAATCAATCTATCATCTCCTCTTACAAACAGGACATCCACATATAGGAGTAGAACCACAAGATTCCCTTCCTCAACCTTATAGTAAAGGTTGGAATCCGCTTTACTCTTAGTAAATCCCAAACTAGATAGGAAACTATCCATCCTACCATACCAAGTTCTAGGAGCTTGCTTCAAGCCATACAAGGCTTTCTTCAATCTACACACATATGACTCCCTGTCATGTGTTTCAAAACCGAGTGGATGCTCCACATATACTTCCTCTTCAACTACACCATTCAGGAAAGCAGTCTTGACATCCATCTGGTGTATTTTCCATTTCATTGATGCAGCCAGGGCAAGTACCGTTCTGATGGAAGTATACCTGGCTATAGGTGAAAAGGTTTCTTCATAATCTATTCCCTCTTTCTGAGAGAAGCCATGAGCTACGAATCTTGCCTTGTATTTCTCTACATTTCCATCTGCAGCATGCTTGATTTTGTAGATCCATTTGGAAGTCACAACAGACTTCTCTTTAGGTCTTGGGATAACATCCCAAACATCATTCTTCATTATTGATTGGTATTCCTCAACCATGGCATCCTTCCATTCTTTCTTTTCCACTGCTTCTTCATAACTGGAAGGTTCTTTGTTCATAATGTCACAGAGTAAAGCAACATAGCTGGTATGTGATCTGGTTCTCTTCTTTTCTCTATGTTCTTCTTCTGGAATGCCAAATCTTTCTGCATCTTGAATGAGCTCTCTAGCCCCTGCAGGTTTCCTCTTGTGAGAGTTATCCTCACGGGGTGCATCTACAGGTTCTTGCGGATCTTCAAAATCATGAACAACTTCTGGAATTGCTTCAGTCATGGTAGTGTCTTGAAATCTAGTTTCCTTAGGTTCTTCATAAACTTCAATAGGTGCCTTCCTTGATTTGATGAATGCTGAGTTTTCATCAAATGTTACATCCCTGCTGACATCAATCTTCTTAAACCCTGGAAAGTATATTCTGTAAGCCTTCGAGCTTTCACTGTAACCCACAAAGATACCTTTCTTTCTTGAAGGATCTAGCTTGGTCCTCTTTTCCTTTGGGACATGTGTGTATACTGGACAACCAAATATTCTGAGATGGCTGACTTCAGGTTTCTTACCAGAAAAGACCTCTTCTGGTGTTTTGTTGTCCAATATCTTGTGGGTGTTCTGTTCTGTACATATACAGCTATTCTAGTTGCTTCTGCCCATAGATGCATAGGTAGATCCTGGTCATGCAGCATTGCCCTTGCTGCTTCTATGATTGTTCTGTTATTTCTTTCTGCAACTCCATTTTGTTGTGGATTGTAAGGAGCAGTCAACTCCCTCTTAATCACTAAATCACTACAAAGCTTCTTGAAGTCTCCTGAGGTAAATTCTCCACCATTGTCGGATCTGAATGTTTTGATCTTCTTGTCAGTTGGATTCTCCATCAAGGTTTTGAATTCCTTGAACTTATCAAACACCTCATATTTGTTCTTCTAGAAGTATACCCAAGTCTTCATTGAGAAGTCATCAATAAATGAGACATAGTGAACATACCCACTCAAAGAACTGGATGACATAGGACCACATACATCTGAGTGGATGATTTCTAGGATACCTTTTGCCTTGCTTTCAGTGCTTGGGAAAGCCTTCTTAATGTTCTTACCCTTTTCACATCCTTTGCAAACACCTTCATGTTTGGTCTTGATTTCAGGAAGATCCTCTACAACCTTGCTTGCAATTGGTAATGCTCTGTATTGCATATGTGCAATTCTTCTATGCCAAAGTTCACTTGGCTCCATGGAGTCATGTACCATGGCATGTTCAGGTTGTCCTTTCAATTTATACAAACCTCCCTCTTGCTCTCCAATCACCACTGCATCATCTATGGTCTTTCCCTTTGGCCACATTAGGACTTGGCCATCCACAAATGCAACCCTCATACCTTTTGCATCCAATGCAGAGATGGAGAGTAAGTTCTTCTTGATCCCAGGTACATAAAGGACTTCTTTCATCTTCAAAGATTTTCCAGAATCTAGGTTGTAGGAGGCTTCTCCACTTCCTTTGGTGGGATATTGATAATCATCCCCAAGTTTCACTTTATGGAGTGATTCATGTTCAAACATATTTACAAAAGATTCTTGAAACCCAGTCATGTGTTTGGAAGCCCCACTATCAATTAACCAATCATTACAACCATGGGAGATTGTACCTATGAGAGCAGAGATTAGGACATACTCTTCTTCACTTTCTGCCCTAGCGTTCTTCTTTGGAGGTTCATCATCTTCGACGGCATGAGCATGGAACTTTCTTTTGTTGCCCTTCTTCTTCTTGCTAGAGTTGATGTTATCCCTTTTGTTCTTGGGACATTCTGAAGCAAAGTGACCCTTCCCATTGCATGTGAAACATCTTATATCCTTCTTATTCTTTTTTTGGTTGTGATAGGATCTCTTGTAGTAAGAGTGCTCCTTCTTGGGCTTGCTTCTTTTGGTGTGGGCTACGAGAGCTTGATCTTCACCTCCCATCTTTTCTTCACGAGCTACAAGCCTAGCTTCTTCTTGAGAGCATTCCTCCCACAGTTTACCGAAAGAGATCAATTTATTTCTTGCACATATTCCTTGAATAAAGGAGTCCCATGACCTAGGAAGGAAATTCAGAGTGGTCATAACAACTTCACCATTATCCACTACTTCATCCACAGCTTCAAGTTGTTCCTTGATCTAAGAGACCTTGGAGAAATAGGATTGAATGGTTTCTCCATTCGACATCTTGACCCCTTTCAATTGATTCCGCAGGGTCATCTTCTGATTTATGTTCTTCCCTTCAAACAGCTTGGTCAAAGAGTCAAACATAGCTTTGGGTGTCTTTAGAGATGACACATGTGGAATAAGATGGTCCTTGATAGATCAGCAATGATTCTATTTGCCTTGACCAAGTTTTTCTTATGCAATATCTTAGCCTCTTCATCCTCTGGGATAGGGATGTCTTCTTTTATATATGAGTCCAACTCATTCTCTTCCAGGATTAACCCAATCCTATACTTCCAAGCTCGGAAGTTATCAGCCCCTTCAAGCTTATCCTTAAGCTTGGTGTGGTGAGACATCTTAAAGAGTACTTCAAATGTAAATAGAAAAGATTTAGGTCTTACCACTTGAATTGCTAAAAACTAGATCTGGTCTCGGATTAGGGTTTGTCGAAAAAACCCTAAAAATTCAAAATGTGAATTTCAACTTTCTGAAAGGATAGAAAGATGCACCTTGATGAGATGATCAGCCTAGTGTATTCAGAATTTGAGATCTGCAAAGCTACACCTTCAAAACTGCCTTTCTGTCTTCCCGAATTCACTGAGGACCCTGAATTAGGGTTTGAGTTTCCCGGAGATCTACCCAGCCAAAAATCTCGATCCAAAGCTCTAAACTTCGATTTTTTCAAGGAGCTTCCAGCTCTGTCTTCAAATTCCAGAAATTCCTATTTTTGAGGAAACCCTAATGTTTAGGGCCAAATCTGAAAATGCTCAGAATTGAATTCTGATTGGACAGATAGATTCTCCTTGATGAGTAGAGTCAATCTACTATATTGCTTTTGCAAAATCTATGGAGAGAAACCCAATAAACAAGAAACCCTAGTTTCTGTCATTGCACAATGTCTTCTTCTCAGGCAAGCTCTGATACCATGTTAAATTTTTAGCATTAATTCAATATACTCTAAGATCTTTTCTAAGAGAATAACATGTACAGTATATCAATGCATAACAATCATATCAAGCATGTCAAGCATCACAAGAATCAAAAGCATGAGAGACAAGAGACACAGAGTTTCCGTGGGGAAAACCCTAAGGTGAAAAACCCCACAACTTCCTTATAGATAGAGAGAGAAATGGCTCAACCAAAGTACAACCAAAATACACTGAGATAGTCTCCTAGTAGCAGATGATCCTCCTCCTCACTAGTGCGCCACTTTCTGAGTGAGAGAAGTATGAGTTTCCGAGTGATCCAAATAGAGATCTCCTAATCTCTATTTATACTTAACCTGTTTTCCCAATATCCTTATGGGGCTGACTTGTCTAGTTAGGTACATCAATTACATATTACATAAAATAGGGCCGACCCCACACATGGTGGTCTAATAACCCATCGGCAAGTTCACACACTTGTGACACTTGTCAATACACATGACGACACTTCCTTATAGAGGAATAACACATCTCTTATGAGGGTACAATAAATATATATGAAATACAAAGATGAAATACATTCCGAAGTTAAATATACATCAACACCCTTTACTATATTAGTAGTATCTTGTTCATTAATGCAACTTTTCTAAAATGCATGATATACATCCTAAATCTAGGAACATAAGTATGTACATGAATGAACAACATCATTTAAGTAATCATATATACAAGAAATAATAATTCAAATACTTATCTTTGTTTAGTTGTTGGGTGGACTCCCTCTCAATCTTTGCTTTCTTGCAGGAACTATTGGAGTGTGTTCCCTCTTGATATTTGCTTCCTTGTAGGAACTATAGGAGTGTGCTCCCTCTTGATCTTTGCTTCCTTGTAGGAACTACTGGAGTGTGCTCCCTCTTGATCTTTGCTTCCTTGATTATATGTCTTTGAACTTATATCCATCCTAGACCACTATGCATGCTCAAGTGTGCACTAGTGTCATCATTGTGTCATCCGCAAGATCTCATACAGAATCATACATTCATTAGTATAATCTCAATACTATCAAAACATTATGATTCTAAATAATCTTAAACATGTATGGTCATGATTATTTCATATACAGGTAATTTATCACAAGCGTTAGTATTCAAGGTTTCAGGGAGTACTTTTATGCATATACTTATATGACCATATGACTCTTCTAGTTTGTCATATTATTAATCAAAATAAGAAGCATATATGCATAACCCCATGATTACTCAAACTCATAACATCATGAATAATCATTATCAATCATACAAAAGTATACTTATCTAAGATCCTAACAAAAAGTAGGATTCTAACTCAATATAGGAAAACATACTTGGATTATCATGCTTGTCTAACATACCCAAACAATGTCTTCTTTGTTCTCTTCAATGATTTAGAGACCTTGTGCTAGTAACCTGCATGTCACATAAGTTAAGCATTGTAGAACCAAATTATACATACATTGTAAGTAGAGCTTCTATGGGATCAATGACTATGGATGAGTCTTTGTCTTCATTTCACCATGGTCATATGTTCTCGATCTAGAACTTGATTTGTCTTTCTTGACGTACCTTTCATGTTAGTTGACAACATCATCCTCATACAACACCACGGTGCATTAGTACAATCATAAGTGTCATAACCCTAATTAATGAATGTCTTCTATTATCCACATGCATTCATACTTTTACTAAGGTGTTCAGACAATCTAAAATTAATCATGATTGTACTAACCTCAATTAATATGAAGACAAATATATCATGAACTTAAATAGATTTCAAAACATACCTGTATCTCCTCAAGTCATACATGAGTTATGCTATTTCCTTCAAACAGCTTGGTCAAGGAATCAAACATCTCCTTGGGTGTCTTTAGAGAAGACACATGTGGTATGAGATGGTCTTTGATAGAATTTGCAATGATTCTCTTGGCCTTGACCAAAATATTCTTATGTAAGGCCTTACTTCCTATACTTCCATGCTCGGAAGTTATCAACCCCACTTGATTTGTTGAATCTGGATCTGGAGCTGGCTAGGGTTTGACAGAGAAACCCTAAAAATCCAAACTTGGAATTTCAAACTTCTGTCTGGACAGGGAGATGCATTTGACTAGGGCGAGCCAGATGGTGTGCTTAGATGTTGAAAACTCCAAAAATTGACTCCTCAAAATTGACCTGCGAGTTTTGGATCTACAGCTTTTGTCAAATTCTGGTTTTTCTGGTTTTCTGGTCAAAATCCTGAACTAGGGTTTGATAGAGCCCAGGGTTCTACCCAACCAAAAACTTTGATCTTGGTCTGTAAATTTTGATTTTGATGAGGATCATCCTGCCATGGTCTCAGATTCCAAAAATCTCAACTTTTGCAGAACCCCTAATTTCCCACAGCAGTGACAAACCAAAACTGAAAGTGCTCACAATACAATTCTGTTTGGAAAGAAATATATGCCATATTGTTTCTGATGTATCTCTAAAATTTTGGATCCTTAGGGTTTGAAACTTTGTCCTATCGTAGAATGACCTGTCATCTTTCCAGGCCCATAGATCTGCGCTTTAATGGATTCTCTGAGAGAGAGATATGCCAAGTGTCGCAAAGTGACTTTTTTATGGGATGAAACAACATAGCGAACTTGTACGGAGTACCACGTGTCCCTGTTTCAACTTAGGTCTCTAAAACCAGGACCTGTGAAATTACAGTCTGTTCCCTAACTATCATTTTTTATGGAATTTCATTTGGAGCTTCCTAGCCCTAGATATGACCTTTGTGCCTAGGTCACCTTTTTAGGGCTACATTATGGAAGAGGAAAAAACCCTAACTTGTCCGAATCATATATCACAAAGTCCAACGAATCTGAGGTTGATCTTCGGACACAAGGTACATGAACATTTCATCTTTTTCCTGTAAAATTTTTAGATCTTGAACCTTCACCAAAACGGATTTATAGCGAAAGTTCCAGGATGATTAGTTTTTACTATACCAAGCCCTAACTTCCAATTTGTCGCAAGTGCAACAAGTGTCATAAATGCCATACCATGCCTTCCTTCAGGATAGCTCTGATACCATGTTATTTTTTCATCATTTAATTCAATATTATCTAGGATCTTAACTGAGAGAACAACATGTACAACATATCAAACATAAGAGACAAGAGACACAAAGCATTTCACCGGGGAAAACCAAGAAGGTGAAAAACCCCGCAACTTCCTCAGAGATAGAATGAGCACCAATACAAATATCACAAAGATCAAACCCCAAAACAAGAGATAGTCTCCTAGAATCTGCTCCTCCTCCACTTTTGCACACTCCTCCTCTCTGTCACTAATGCGAAGTGAGTAAGTGAGTGAATGAATAGAATGAGAGAGACACACTCTCTATTTATACAACAACTTAACCTTCCTTTAACCTTAACTGGGTCGACTTCCTAAGGAAGCCTAATAACCCATCCACATGACTCATACAGGGCTGACCCCACCAAGGTGGTCTAATAACCCATCAAATATAAGTTACGACACTTACAATGTAACTTGCGACACTTGCAAATACAAATGACGACACTTCCAATTGGAGGAATAATACATCTTCGTTGGGGATACAATAAAGTACAAATGTAATATATACAATATACAAGTGAATATCTTCCGAAGTTACAAATACATCCACATTATTCTAGCTAAATTCCTCCTGAGTTCCTTCACTGAACTATTTTCCATCAAAGGCTTCCATCCTCTGTCATAGCTGAAATATGATTGCTCACTTTTACAAATGTGCATCGTTCCTTAACCCATGCACAATAACATGCCATTGCGCTCCAACTGCATCAAGTACTTTCTGATTGCTAGAAAACATGATTGTAGAGCAATAAAATTAAATAAATGTGGAAATAAAACATATAAGAGAACAATTAAAGTGAGACACCAATATACGTGGTTCAACCAAGATGGGATACATCCATGAAGAAACAACTAATCCTTTACTTTATTTTTCCAACAAAATTAAGGGATACAATCCGCAGCACATTCGTTGCAACCTCCTCTTCAATCTCTCATATCTCTCTCACTTAGTCACTCTGGTATTTCATAATACACATCCATAATACAATTCCCTCTTTAAAATAGGGTTTCCTTCTAGGACAATAATACACAAACATAATCTCTACCATCATATCCGTAACCTGATGATGAAAGGTTTAGGATGACTACAAAATTACAACATTTTTCAAGGCAATTTTCCCAAAAAAATTCTCTTCAGGGGCATTGATCCTTAACCCCTTCCAGGAAAGGAGGGGGCTCCAAAAGGTGTCATTCCCCCCTATGAAAACAATAGAAGGCAGGGGGATCACACCATTAGGTACTAGGATCCAAACACTACTAAAATAATCCTTTGGCTTAGGAAGATAACCAAGCTTCACAACCAACGCTAGGCACCATAGGAGATCACATCATCCAAATGAGTCACCAAAGTATCCGTCAGTCTCTCTATGGGTCATTATCCTTGATCTGCATCCAAGGTACTCACCAACAAAATCAAATTCTATCCAACTTCACTTTGGAAAAACCAACCAATCTTATCATATCCATACATAGGCAAGTATGGTTGCATCTTTGCTAGGGAATCATCCACTACAGTGAGTGATCCCAATTCTGGTTGTGGTTGCATCTGAGTCTTCACATGGATTGCCACCTATGCCAACCATTAAATTCAAGCTTCGAACAACTCTCTGGCCTATGGAAATAGCTATTGGAACTCTTAGTCCCTTATGTCCAAGTTCATCTTCATGGCTATCAACTTGGTTGTTATGGACTCTTTTGCTACGTTTTCCATACTACTCTCCACTTCCATCACTTCCAAAGAAACCATCGCAAGTCCCTCGAAACTTGCACTTCTTTCTTCATTGTGCAAGGTAAACTTCCCTTGATTCCTTCGGCACCAAGGTGGTGTACTATCAACACTTCAGCACACTCGTCTATAATCTGCACATGCCTTCTTTTCTCTTTAAATTCTCTTGCAACATGTCCACCCACTTTCTCACCAACGTCACAAAGCACTACATTCTTCCACACACAAGTCCTCTCTTTTACTTCTCGGTACTTGTGTCCACCCCTTTCAACCATAGTTTCGGTCTCGGGCACAATTTCCAGAGGTGCGCCTAGCTTTTCCTATCTAGCACACTGCACCAACTTTCCTACTCAAAAGTGGTGAAAAGTTCACTTTTCTACTCGTATACCATCTATCATTAATGTGACAATCATGAATAGAACCTCAAGTTCACCTACAAACTTGCTCTGATACCATATGTCATGAAGGTGACAATGGTGAAGAGCACCTCAAGTTCACCTTCAATCCTGCTTTGATACCATATGTCATGCACCCAAGGAGTAGTGCCCCAATTTTTGCATTTTCAACTCCAAGGAATGTGCAGCACCAACGTGCCTCATCTACAAGGGACTTTCCTACCTGCAACTATTAAACTTGGAATACACCTCTTCACTCAAGGTATGCCCATAACTACACCTTGAGCTAGAAACTATTAGGTTGTTGCAAACCCCTACTCAACTTACTCACCCAACAGTCATTTGCACTACATTAACTTCAAATTTTAACGAACTATAGAATTAAGCATTACACATGATCATCATAGTACAAGTATCCAACAATATGTACAAAAGACAACAAGTATGGTGGTGCCAAAACTAGGCACTCGAATGTTACATATAGTACAAGATACAACAAACGAGTTGTGTTCCAAACCCGACAAACACTCATATACAGATATAGAACATATATGGTATGATTCCCATACAAATCCTTATCTCTGATAGTCTATACAACCCCCAACACTTTTTCCCGACTCTTCAAGCAAAGATTCAAAGATGTCCCCCACTATCTTCACATCCAACTTATGTTTCATCCATGGAGGTGCCTCAACACATGTCCCAAATTCTTCACTGCATCAAGCACCGTGTACTTCAGTACTCCTTCTCTGCATCAAATGTGCCCATCTTACTTGACTATGTTAGTCACCCAATGGATAAGTGCACCCAATTTGTACTACTCTAACCCAACAAAATATGCCCACAAGTGCACCCAAATGATGCTACTCTATTCCGACAGACAACGCCCAAGTCATGCTACTCCATCTCGACAGATTGCACCCAACTCATGCTACTTTGTCTTGACGGACTACGTCCAACTCACATGACTTTGTCCTTGCAGATTGCACCCAACTCACACTTTTTTGTCCCGACAGACTAAACTGAAGTTTTGCTACTCTGTCTGAATAGACTGTGGCCAACTCGTTCTACTCTATCCCGATAGACTACGCCCAGCTCACGCTATTGCATCTCGACAAATTGTGCCCAAGTCATGCTATTGCATCCTAACAGAATTCTCTTGTATTCTCACTTGAATGACTTGCCTCCTTTTGCAATTGCGACCAACTTGCATTTATATCGTATGGCCTTGCCAAGGTGTGCCCAAATCCAACATGTCAATTCAAGTGTTCCCATGCCAACGTGCGCCCAAATATCATGTGTGCCCAAACCGATGTGCGCCCAACTCACACAAGTGTTCCCACTCCATAAATGTGCCCTAGCCGGCATGTGCCAAAATCTCACAAGTGGACAATGTGCTTCGCAAGTAAGTGTCGAATTCACAAGTTGACCCAACGGATGGGTTCCTTGGGTCCATGCACCCATCTCAATGCACCCCAAGTCTCATTCTCCAATTAACCACATCTCTTCAAGACCATTTCCACTTAGCCTTTTTGGAGTGTGTGGGCACCATACTCCCACCATGCCTTCACGCACTACCTTAAGTCATGCCCATTTTTGCACAATTCAAGTGTGCTCAGATCCACATCAACCTACGTTGTGTCCTCATGAGCCTTCAACATACATTAGGGGATGTTTTCCCCGACCTTCATGACGGGGCCGTGACACTAGGTCCTTTCATTAAATATAAATATCGATGGGTTTATTATTTAGAAGTAATGGTCAATGTTGTAATCATTTTCATCGCTGGATAATTGATACACCTAATAAACATGGTCTTAGTGAGGTGCAACTACTTGAAGCCCAAGAACATGAATGGCATAATTTTGAGGCTCTTGGAAAAAAAATTGATTATCAATGAAGTATAGGTGGCCCATTCGATGATACTATTAAAGGTTTGGAATTACTTTCATACATTTTTCATGTGTTTAAACATCTTAGCGATTATCATGATGATGGTAAGGAGGGGATGGGATGTTATAAGGAGGGTATAGGATGGGGTTTTTGTTAATTTTTTTATCTTTAATTCAGAAATGCAATAGTACTTGAAATCAAATAACCATCATAGACATAAGCAATCACATTTTACACATGAATTTACCCTGGGGAAACCCTCTATGACTTGAGGGAGAAAAACCCAACAAAAATTTCCTTAGTATATTGATAGATAACAGAGAATGTATTTTACATCAAGCACCCTCGATGCAATTACAGAGCAAGAGAAATATTAAGAAGAGAGACCCAAAATAATATCCTGCACAAATAGAAGCGCCTTGCCTTCAAGGAAGAAGAGAATTCACTTCACATTGAATTCATCAATCCCATATAACATATTTATATATTCTTCATGTTGACACAGTTATTTTTGGGTTTCTTAAAAGACTTTGAATGATATGAGCAAATTAGCAAGACCTTATATTTATAACTTGTTTCCACTTGACCAAGAGTTAATGAAAAAGATGCTAAAGGAGGTAGGTTCTAAGTCCCAAGAGGAGACATCCCACGTGGTCTTGATGCTAAAGAAAAATTGGATAAAAATAGGAGATTAAGGGGTTTCGCAAGGCTTTCATAAATCAACGGCCCATATTGAACTATATACAAGATCTACGGCTGATAGGAGGTCCGCTCAACGGAAGTGCAAAATCTATAACATTAATTGAGATTAACGAAATGACCGTTGGAGTGTGATAAATTGAGAAAAGATTCGACAGTCGACGATCAATGGGTGAAAGATCAACGGGTGAGGTTAATTTCGTGCTGTGAAGTAGCACTGACGATGGAAGTGATGGGCGGTAGTGAAATTTTTACTGCCTGCTACGCGTCAAGACAGGAACATTTCGCTGGACGAAAAGTGGTAAGGAAAAACCACCACCCACATCTCCGAAACTGCCTATGCCAAAGGTTATAAAAGGGAAAAGGCACATGAAAGACAATTCATTTGTTGTTTCACACCTGACGACTGGGACGTCTCGCGCATGGTTGGAAGCCAAGGAAGAAGTATTTTTCCAAGTCACATATTTCCAGGTAGGCCACCATTTCTCGGAAAAGACTAAGTGTTTTATATAAAATGGAAGAACAAAGTGAATTGGAGTTTCAAAGTAAAGAATTTGACAAACTAGAAGAAATTTTTAAAGACAGAGACAGAGATATTTTTGACATGATTTTTTCCATTGGTCCGGTTAGCGAAATTAAAAAAAAGCTGAAAATTTTGGAAAAACAAGGGATAGATTTCCATAATGTCCACAAGTCTTGTTTTTATCATTTCTGTCCTAAGCAAACCCTAAACTTCCTAGATTTTGTTTCCTGGTGTGCAATGAATTATTCCCAATCTGAGAGGGTCATTATGGACTCTGGAGGGTGTGTAATGAATTATTCCCTAAACCTGGTACTTCAATTGATAATTTACCTTTCCCGTTGGACATTACCCCGTTTAATGAAGATTCCTAGTTTGTCCTTTCATTACTGAGTTAGTTTTTAGGGTTAGATAATGACAAGGTCGTCCCTGAAATCATGTTGATTTTTTTGTTTAGATTGAGTTTACACCCATTTGAGTATGAATCCAGTCAGTATTCTTGCCTTAAGTTTGTTGAATTCTTAGCTAGAAATATCCATGTTCATCTAGTGAATTTCCGCACAACAAAACATTTCAGATTTCACTCTTACCTGATGAAGGTGTCTTTGTATTCAAATGAAGAAAATTTACAATTTCCTGAGGCGTCTTCACATATGAGATCAAAAATAGTATATTTAATTATATGAATCTCATAATGTCAAAAGTATACATAATTTGTTTTCAGGAAAAACTACCCATAGTTTTGCCTGAGATGAAAGATATGTTGCAATTCAGTCCAGAGAAGAAATTCAGTGATTGGTTCCTCTTGAAAGAACATACTATTATCAGACTCTACGGTTTTGTCCATGAACCTTATATCTTACCTGCTTTCTTGACCCCAAGAATCTTTGCTTTGGAATTTATCAAACAAATGCTTATTGTGGAAAATGAGCATTTCTTAAGTTTTAGAAAAGCTTCTGATGTCCAGTTCCCTTTGAAAGTTGTCCCATTCATCATAAAAAATAAAGTTGATCTTCTAGTTGTAGAAGGACTTCTACAGGAAATTAATTTTAAAAAGGCTTTGAGTATTAACTATGATCCACATCATATAATATCCAAGTGAAGGAAACACAATAAGAGCAAATATTTTGACCATTAGGAAGTGGAGGGATTGGATGAGAAATCCAATCTTTTAGAATAGGAGTCAGATGCAGGATTTTCTGAGAATTTACAATCAAATCCTTCTGCATTAACAAAACTTTCAGCTATGTTAGTGCCCACTCCCAACAAATTTGAGATTTCTAGTAAAAGGAGCCTTTCTGAAACTACATATATGGAAGTAGAAGAACAAGGCACAACAAAAGACTTAAGCTAGATCAAGGAAAATAAATGGTTGAAATAGAAAGTAAGAAAGCAAAGAAAAAGGAATAAATTTAAAGTCCAATTAGCCAGGTACAAAAGTACAGTTTTGCTGAAGCAAAAGAGGTTGGTTCTAGTGACAAATACCAATCAAGAACTGATTTATATATCAAATATGGCCAAGAAAAAAAAGCTTCTTTTGAAAAATTTCATAATATTTTTCCTAAAGTTAGGGATATATCAAATAAAGAGGATTCATTGAAAACGGTTAGAGACCATGCAAAGAATACTCTGAATTTGGTAGTGGCCTCCGATGAGAAGGTCACCGAAATGAAAATTAATTTCTAGAAAATAGCAGTTCCAGATAAGATTCATCTACATAGGCAAGTTGGAGAGGTAATTTACACTGATTTAATGAAGGCCACTCTGAAAATTTCAAAGTTGAAATCTATAGTGGGTAGATTGGAAACCCAATTGAAACAAGAAAAAACTAAAAATAAGGCCCACCAACAGCAAATGAAGAAGTTACAGGTTGATCTTGTGGAAATGGATAATGAGACTAATAAAGGACAGGCCACTAAAAAGCTTTTGGGTGAAAAGGAAAATACAATTCAATTGCTCAAGAATAAATTAAAAATCCCATCTACTCAGTTAATTGAAGCATCTGAATTAACAATTTTGGAACAAGAAAGAGAAACTCTCTCTTAGGAATTGGATGATATTAAAGAAAAATTACTTAAATTTACAGAGCAACAAATGAATTGGGAGAAATAAAGAGCTAACTTTACAGCTCAGATTGATAGTTTGAAGGAAAAGCAAACAAGTACAGAAAAAGAAAGGAAAGCGAAACAATCTGAGATGAAAGAGACAAGCAAAGAGAATATGGAAACAAGCGCAAAGAGCTTAATTCAAACTATGTCTCAAGATAGTCTTACAGAAGAAGAAATTAAGGGATTGAAAGTGGAAAATCAAAAAATAAGTGAAGAGATTGAGAAAAAGGAAGAAGAAAAGAAAGAATTTGAAAACAAAAATAAAGAATTGTTGGAAAAAAATGAGAAACTAATTTCACAGGTGATAGGACAGCTCCCATTGTAAGGTGCTAGACATTTGTTTTTGGATTTGATAATAACTGAAGCTACAAAATTCAGACCATATCTGAATTTTATGAGAAATAAGGAAACAATGGTGAATGAAACAATACAAAGTTGTACAGCCATGAAAGCAACTTTGGACAAAAAACTAAAAGAAACAACCCATAACACTATTAATTTTCTCAATACTTTATCAAAGGAGGAATTGAAGACATTGATGATTAAGAACAGAGTTGCAGTTATAACATGGGCTAGAAGGATTATTGGAAAACATCACCATGTTGAAAGTGTCCAAGTAAAGGAAAATCAGATGTTGCAGCAAGTTAACTCTTTCAAAGGACTATTTAAAGATTTGTTTCAGAAAGGACTCCCTTCCTTTTGGGATGGAGAGAATAAATTAATCTCTCAAACTGATTATAAATATTTACTGTTCCAAATTCGAATGGATCATCATAAATTTGAGAACATGACCCAAGTTTTAATAGGGAAAGTAATAATGGATAAGCTTACAGTGGACTTTGAGATATTAAATAAATTAAAAACGACAGGGGAAAAACTATCTCCTATATCTTATGTGGATCACATGGAAATGAAAGTCCTAGTTAAAAAAATGACAAGTTATGAAATTCTTTCCACGGAGCAGTGGAAGATGGTCGAGAAATTTGGGAAAATGAAGTACAGTTTGCATCAATAAAGACACCCGTTGAAGATAGTCAAGCGAATATTTATGCCAAAGTTTGATCCAACAAAGAAAACAGAAAAATGTTCCAACTTTTTTAAAGATTATGAAGACCCAATTTTTAACAATATAATCTAAAAATGTAATAAGTAGTTATAGATTTCCATTTTTAGAAAACAAGTAGTTAGGTTTTTCTCAATGAGATTTTTATGTATAAATACATGCTTTTGCAATGTAATAAGGGTTGAAACCTATGAGAATGAGACTTATTTTGTACTGGTCATCTTCAAGATTAATAGAAATATTGCAGAGGCAAGCATAACTTTCCTGAGCAGAGATTCTCGTGTTAATATTTTGCGGTTTGTATTTCCTTTTCTCATGTGAATGTTATTCCTGTTATCTATTTCCATTATGTTATCTTTCATGCTTGAATTAAATTGTATTGAGTCAGAATTCGTACCCTTATGCTCTGATTCATGGGATTCAAGTATCCACAAAACTTTCCTCTAAATTTGATATTCGATTCATCTTTATTTGGTGCCAAATGTTGATGGACTGTTCATTTTTCTTCTATTATCACATGAAATCAAGAACCTGACCGTAAAAGAATAGCTATCCCGCCTTTCTGAAAAAACTATATTGCTAAGACTCTATTTATCTTTAAAGTCATGATTTTGACTCCATGCCCAATGATATCCTCCTGTTTCATCCATTTATATTATTGATTTATCCTATTTAAATATTTTTGGCCGTTGCATTTATTCATTGAGAGATCCCTCTCTGGTAGGAAAGAAGCCAACTTCCCTCCTAAATATTTGTTTGAAAAGGTTACCTTGGAACTATCCTTCCACAACCAAAGGAGAAATTCTTAGTGATAACACTTCACTTGCATCGACTTCTATTTTTATCTTCTGACTTCATGATGAACTCGCCCTCCATCTAGATGTATCAATCTTGCATGAAGAAGAGCGCCCCACTTCTCATGCAAATTCATTGAACTGATTCTTAGGATGAACTTGCCCCTTAACTAAAATCTTTCCCACTTAGTTAGGTGGCTAACTTAAGTGTCTTCATGCAAGTGCTGCAACTCAAGTGTCATATTTTAGTTTAACATAAGTGTCATCTTTTAGTTTCACATAAGTGTCATCATGCAATAACACTTAGTTAACTAGATCTTCTTTATTATCAATTAGTTAACTTTCTTTAACTGATTGTTTCTTTTTAACATCACTGTAGTGATCAATTCGAGTTCTCCTTTGATTTACTGAAGTTTAACAATTCAAATTCTCTCTTATTTAATGCTTTTATGTGCAATTCGAATTCTCTCATATCTTATCACATCTTATCTTTATCTCTTGTCTGATCTGCATGTTCCACATGTTCCAACTTAATTATCATATCAAATATACTAAGGATATTTTCCCAATTACGTGATCATATTGTCCCACTATCATTCCAAGTGGTTATATGCTAAAGTAATTCACTCTAGAGGTGGCTAGTCTCTAGAGGAGTCTTAATAGATCAACCATGGTTAGTATTACATCACACACCATACATGCTTCGACCTGCAAAGCATCACCTCAACACATGAGGCGCCACCTCAACACATGAGGATATGTCTTGACACACAATACCTTAGCCTTGAATAGCAATATTGTACAACATCATCACTTTGACAAACAAAGCACTTGCCTCAACACATGAAGCTTAACCACTCTTGAGTCCAACTCAAGATTCTTCTCCAAGTTTCCTGAGTCCAACTCATGATCCTATAAGGCACTACCTCGACACACGAGGCTCAATCTTGACACACAATATTGACCTGGAGAATGACTCATGATGCTGTAACTTTAACACTCCCTCTCAGCAAGGGAGGCATTCTCTTCCATGCCAAGCTTGTCTCATAAGTACCTATACTTCGCCATGGATAAAAGCATAGTCAACATACCTGCAATCTTCTCACTAGTAGTAATGTATTGAAGTCTTACAACACCTCTTTGGAACATGTCTCTGATGTAGTGATACTTCATCTCAACGTGTTTCGATCTATCATGAAACACAGTGTTTTTTGAGAGCTTAATGCAAATGTGATTGTCAGATCGAATGATTTTGGTCTCAATCTTCTCACTGAATAACCCAACAAGTAGATTCCTAAGACACACAGCTTCTCAACAGGCAGTACTATTTGAAATATACTCTGCTTCTGTAGTACTCTAGGCTATGGAGACCTTCTTCCTACTAGAGCAAGAGATTGTAGTTTATCCCAAGCTAAAAAAAAATATGGATGTACTCATTTAGTCCATAATAGTATCACCCTAGTCAGAGTTGGCATATCCAAGTAACATCACTCCACCACTGGAAGCATATATGAGTCCAAAAGCAATAGTATCTTGAAGGTATTTGAGCACATTCTTGGAAACAAACCAATGTATATGTCTTGTCTTAGACATGAACTGACTCAAGATACTCACTACATAACATATGTATGGTCTACTATGTATCAAATACATCAAGGAACAAATGAATTTTCTATACATGGTAGGATCCACTAGATATGATCCAGAATATTAATCATGTAGATCCTTTATATTAGAAATCATTGATGTAGACATGGATTTACAATCCATCATACCAAACTTGCTCAACACGTCAACTATGTACTTTACTTGAGAAAGAAAGATCTCATCTTTGCTTTGCCAAACTTCCAGAACAAGAAAGTAGTGCATAAGACCCAAGTCTTTCATTTTGAAATCGGAAGTGAGATCCCTCTCACACTGAGCTATCTGGTGTTCCTCTCCAGTAAGGAACAATTCATCAACATAGAGAACCAATATTAGAGGTTGGTTCTTCACAACCTTCAATTACAGGTTGGGGTCAGCTTCACTTTTGGATAAACCTAAGCTCCCAAGATAGTTGTCAATCCTCGAATACCAATCCCTTGGGGTCTGCTTAAGCCTATACAAGGATTTCTTAAGTTTGCATACATGGGAATCATTCCCATTAATTACAAACCCATCAAGTTTTTGTATGTAAACCTCTTCCTCAACCTCACCATTGAGGAAGGAAGTCTTCAAATCCATCTGGTGAATTTTCCAACCCAAAAATGAAGCAAGGAAAATTATGGTTTGGATAGTAGTGTACCTAGCCACGGGAGTGAATGTATCATCATAGTCTATCCCATATTTCTGTGAGAAACCACGAGCCACAAATATTTCTTTATACTTTTCAATACTTCCATAAGTTGCATGCTTGATTTTATAGAGCCACTTGGAAGTTACTCTTGACTTCCTGTCAAGTTTAGGAACCACTTCCCACAGATCATTCTCCATGATAGATTTTCATTCTTCTACCATGGAATCTTTCCATACTTGATGCTTTAAGGCTTCCTCATATGTAGAAGGTTTTGAATCACTTATGTGACTCATTTATGCTACATATCCTGAAGATATTTCAGGTCTCTTTCGCTATCTATATTAGCTTGGAGGTGCTCAATGCTTTTCTGCCTCTTACAGAATGTCTTGAAACCATGAAGATATCCTCTTATCAGGAGGCTCATCAAGATATATTTCTATAATATATTCTGTATCTTTAGGATCAAGCAGATCTATGGACTCATCTGGATTCTCCTTCTAACCATCTAAAAGGGGAGAATTAGAAACTGGATCCTCCATCATAAAAGTATCATGCTCCTCCATATCTAAAGCACACTGAAGTTCTTTGGAGTGCTTGAAGGCAGCCTCATCATGAAATATTACATATCTGCTGACTTCAATGTTTCTTTGTCCTGGAACATAGATTCTGTAGGCTTTGGAGGATTCACTATATCCAAAAAATGTTTCTTTCTTTCCAGATGGCTCCATCTTTGTCATGTTTTCTTTTGGTATATGAATGTAAATAGGAAAACCAAAAATATTCAAGTGTCCAGTATCTGGTTTTTCACCATTGAAAACCTCTCCGAGAGTCTTTTATCCCAAGATAGCATGAGGGATTCTGTTCTGAATATAAACAACAGTGCTGGAGGCTTTTTCCCATAAGGATGTAGGCAGATCCTGATACATCATGGCTTTTGCATCCTCACATATTGTTTTGTTCTTTCTTTCAACAACCCCATTTTGTTGGGGGTTGTCACGGGGCACATTCAACTGTCTTTTTATTCCTGCATCTCGATAGAATTCATTGAAGTCATGGGAATCAAAACATCCTCCATTATCATATCTCAAAGAACGAATGTGCTTTAAACTCTTGAAACTTGTTGAAATTTTCACTCTTTGCTTTCATAAAATAAACCCATGACTTACGAGATAAGTCATCTATGAAAAGCACATAATACAAATAACCACTCAAGGAAGGTGCAGACATAGGACCACATATATCAGAATGAATCCAGTCAAGGATCCCCTTGGGTCTTTTGGTACTACTTGGAAAACTCTTATTAATGTTTTTTCGAAGAGTGCAACCTCTACAAACACTATCAAAATCAGATCAAAACATGGGCATACCTTTCACCATCTTTTGCAATTTGGGTAGCGCTTTGTAATGGAGATGACCAAGCCTTTAATGCCATAGCTCACAAGGACTGACTGTGTCATGTATCGTGGCTTGAATGAGTTTTCCAGGAACTTTGTAGAGACCTACATTTCTAACTCCAATCACTGATGCAGAGTTCAAGTCTTCATGCTTAGGCCACATGAGCGCTTTGTTGTCCATAAAGATAAATCTAAATCCTTTATCTTCTAGAACTGAAATAGAAAGGAGGTTCTTCTTCAATCCGGGGAAAAACAAAATTTCATCCACGTGTAGTACATCTCTTGAATCCAACTGAAAATAAGTGGATCCAATGCCTTGGATCAAATAGGTGGTATTATCTCCAAGCTCCACCTTACAGGAAAAAATATTTTTCTTCATATTTGTGATAGCGCTCCTATATCCAGTCATGTGCTTGGATGCACCACTATCTACCAACCATGTCTCAGCACTAGTAGTAATGGATCTAGAAAGGGCTGAGACGAGATAATACTCCTTCTTTGACTCTTGATCATTGGATTAATTCTTTCTTGGAGGTTCATCTTTTGTAGCGGTAGAAGCATGAAACCTACCCTTGAACTTTCCTCTTTGCTTTGCACAAAATTCTCTTGCATAATGGCCCTTCTTATTGCAATTGAAACATTTAACTTTAGACTTATCAAATTTCTTGAAATCATTCCCCTTTTGATGAGAAAATATCTTGTGAGATTTATTACCTCTTTTCATATGTGCCGCAAGAGCAAGGTTCTCTTTTGGGAGGCAGTATACTTGATTTGGATTCGCCCTTCTTCTTGTAGGCAATCGTGCCATAATCTCTCAAATTTAGGTTGCACTTATCGACCACTTACTGTAGCCAAAAATGTCTCCCATGAATATGGAAGACCATTGACAGTGGTTTGAATGAGATCATCATCATCGACCATCACACCAATGCTCATGATTTTATCTCTTACTTGAGAGATATTTGTGAAGAAGGAAGCCACAGCTTCTGTTAGAAAAACAGGATCGCAGAGGAATAACAATAAACAAGATGCAAATACAAATTACACAAACACATTACAAGAGAGACACCAATATATCGTGGTTCACCCAAGATGGGATACGTCCACATTGAAATTTCCAGTCCTTATTATTATACTGTCCAGCAAATGAAGGGATATAACCTGCAGCACATTCGCTACACTTCCTCTTCACTGTCTCACACTCTCTTCACAATCTTAGAGATATTTACAATGCATAATACCTAATACATCAACCCTAGTCGTGTTACAATGTCTTTCTTTTAAAGGGGAGATATAATGGGAAAATACCACTAGTTACCCAAAACCATGGGCCCGTAAACTATTGGTGAAAACAACCCCAAAGTGGGGGAATGAGTGTATAGTAATCCTGGGGTACAAACTTGACTGAATAACATCTCTGAATCTGGAAGATCGGGCTCCACAACCAACAATATCCCACTTGGAGACTGATCACAAAAAATCCACCGCTGCTGCACTTGCTGGACTTGGACTTGGAAAATTTATCGTCTTCACCTTCATGCTCGAAGGCCAACTGAAACCGAGCAGCAACTCAGTTTCTCTCTGGTCACTACATTTGTGAACATGTCTACAGGATTATGGCTAGTATGTATCTTTTCCAACTTCAACAGTTCATCTTCCAGAACAAAGCGTATGAAATGGTACTTGAGCTGTATATGTTTAGTCCTGGAATGGAATGCTGAGTTTTTTGTAAGATGAATGGCACTCTAGATGTCACTATACAACCTTCTATCCTTCTGCAACCAAATCATCTCTTTACTAGCCTCTGTAACAGCAACACACTCAGCTTCCGTTGTTGAAAGTGCAACAACCTTTTGTGGTTTCGAAATCCAACTTACTGTTGTTCCACCTACAGTAAACACATACCATGTGGTGCTCCTCCTGCTATCCTTATCACCTACCATATCTGCATCAACATATCCCTGTAGAGCAGTGTCTGAACCTCCAAAACATAATGCCTGAGTGGTAGTACTTCTCAAATACCTGAGAATCCACTGTACTACCTTCCAATGTTCTTTACCTGGATTGTTCATATATATGCCCGCAACTCCCACTGCTTGTGCAATATCTGGTATTGTGCACACCATGGCATACATCAAGCTGCTAACTGCTGATTGATAGGGAATCTTGGACATGTAATCTATCTCTTCTTGTGTCTTGGGACACATTTCCTTACTTAGATTGAAATGGCTAGCGAAAGGTGTACTTACTAATTTTGCATTCTGCATTTTGAACCTCTCCAACACCTTTTGTATGTACTCACCCTGAGACAATGTCAATTTACGATTTTTCCTATCTCTTGTTATTCTCATACCAAGGATTTGCTTTGCAGCACCCAAATCTTTCATCACAAATGAATTTGCTAACTTCCTTTTGAGCACATTTATATCCTGCATGTTAGACCCTGCAACAAGCATGTCATCCACATACAATAACAAGATAATATAACTTCCATTATCTAACCTCTTGAAATAAACACAGTGGTCAGAATGACATCTACTATAACCTTGTTCTGTCATAAACCTGTCAAATTTTAGATACCACTTCCTTGGAGCTTGCTTCAAGCCATACAAGCTCCTTTTCAACCTGCACACCAAATTCTCCTTCCCTTTGACCTCATACCCTTGTGGCTGCTGCATATATATCTCTTCCTCTGAATCCCCATGGATAAAGGTTTTTTTTACATCTAATTGTTCAGGATGCAAATCTTCTACCACCACTAGACTTAAAATAGTCCTAATTGAAGTCATCTTAACAACAGGAGAAAATATTTCATCAAAATCTATACCTTTCTTCTGTGCAAACCCCTTTACAACAAGTCTGGCCTTGTGCCACTTCTTACCTCCTTCTTCTTCCTTCAACTTGTAAATCCATTTGTTCTGCAATGCTCTTTTACCAGAAGGAAACTAAACCAAATCCCAAGTCTGGTTTCGTACCAATGAGTCCAACTCCTCATTAATGCCTTACTCCCACTTCTTTCTAGTTTCCACCTGCATTACTTCTTCATAACATTCTGGTTCACCAACATCAGTCATCAATAAATAATACATTGAAGGAGAGTATCATTCAGGGAGTCTACTTAACCTGGTAGATCTTTTTACACTTGCAGTAGTTTTAGGTACTTGCTGATGTTCTTGATTTTCTGGCACCTTTGGAACTTCATTTTATTTAATTTCATTGAGCACTATGTACTATGTGTTTTCTTTTTCCTATTTCTTTCCCTGCAACTGATCTTTATACATGACCTTTTCATTGAATATCACATCTCTACTCTTGATGATTTTGTTATTTTCATAATCCCATAAGCGATAACCAAATTCATCAACCCCATATCCAATAAAGGTACATTTCCTAGATTTAGCTTCAAGCTTTGTTCTGTTTTCTTTATCAATATGGACAAATGCTTCACAACCAAATGTTCTTAGAAATGAGTAGTTTACCTTTTTATCTATCCATGCCTCCTCTGGAATACCACCATCCAAAGCACTTGAAGGTCCTTTGTTTATTAAGTAAACAGCAGTATTTACAGTGTCCACCCAGAACTGTAAGGGCAACCCTGCATGCAGTCTCATACACCTTGCACGCTCCATGATCATTCTATTCATCCTTTCTGACACACCATTTTCTTGTGGTGTTTCTGGGACTATCTTCTCTCTACGAATCCCATGGTATGAATAGTAACTATCAAACTCCTTGCCGCAGTACTCACCTCCATTATCAGATCTGAGACACTTCAACCTTTTTTCTATCTCATTCTCAACCAAATATTTCCACTTCTTAAAAGTAGCAAACACCTCAGATTTATGTCTAATGCAATAAGCCCAAATTTTCCTAGTTACATCATCAATAAATGTAACATAATAATGAGAGCCACCAAGAGATTGTACCTAAGCCGATCCCCATACATCAGTATGCACAAGATCTAACTTTTCATTCTTCTTTTGTTTCCCAACCCTGAGAAATCTGACTCTCTTATGTTTTCCATAAACATAGTTCTCATAGAATTCCAAACTTACCTGCTTCAAATTTGGTATCAACTTCCTTGAGTGGAGAATCTGCATCCCCTTCTCACTCATGTGTCTAAGCCTATGATGCCACAATGTTGTATCTATAACTGTGGAAGCTAAAGAGATAGAATGGTCAGTATTATGAGGACATAAATACAACGTACCTACTCTATCTCCTTTTGCTATCACCATTGATCCTTTAGTGATCTTCCACCACGTTTCTCCAAACGTAGATAGACAGCCACCATCTCCCGACTTCTCTGTTGAGATCAGATTTCTTTTCATAGCAAGAATATGCCTTACATCTTTCAGCACCCAATCAGTTCCATTCTTAAATTTTATCCATACCTTACCCATTCCAACAATTTTACATGACTCATCATCACCCAATAAAACATGTCCAAAATCGCCTGAAACATAATCATGAAAATATTTCCTATAGGGTGTATCATGACATGAAGCCCTAAATCTACTAACCAATAATCACTAGTATTATCTAGTGCAAGAATCAAAGCATCTTGTAACACATCACCTTCTACATTTGCTTCTTGGGTAGTTTCCTGCTATCCATATCCTTTCTTCTTTAGAGATCTGCATTCTTTCTTCATATGTCCTTTCTTTCCACAGTTACAGCACTCTATTTTTCCTAGTCTAGACTTGGATCTGTCTGTTTTAGAATTTCCACGATTACCTTCGCTCTTTCCTTTCTCCCTTTGTCTACCCCTACTCTCCATGGTCAACGCATTACCTGATGTCTCACTTGTGCTTTTTCTTCGCATTTCCTTGCTAAGAATAACACTAACAACATCATAAAATATCAAGGTGTTTGAACCAGAGATAGAGTTACTTACAGCCATGACCAAGCCATTCCAGCTTTCTGGCAATGAACACAAGATTAGAAGAGCCCTAACCTCATCATCAAAGTTCACACTTACAGAACTTAGTTGATTTGTAACCGTATTAAATTCATTTAAATGATCAGCAACAGATCCACCTTCAGACATCTTCATATTAAATAAACGCTTCATTAGAAATACCTTGTTGGAGGCCGAGGGTTTTTCATACATCTTACCCAATGCGCTCATCAAACCCTCCATTGTCTTTTCTTTTGAGATATTGAAAGCCGCCGACGAAGCCAGGGACAACCATATTGTTCTCAGTGCCTTTCTTTCAAGGACCTCCCATTCTTCGTCCTTCATAGCCTCCATATGCTTTGCTCTCCCTCCCAATGGTAGGAATAGATCCTTCTGGTACAGATAATCCTCCATTTGCATCTTCCATAACTGGTAGTTCTGGCCATTAAATTTCTCGACCTTAAAATTTCCTTCTTCCGCCATTGCTCCCACTCGAACCAGAAACCCTAGTTTCCTACGAGTTTATCTGCCAAATAGACCTTTGGCTCTGATACCAATTGTTAGAAAAACAGGATTGCAGAGCAATAACAAAAAACAAGATGCAAATACAAATTACACAAACACATTACAAGAGAGACACCAATATATCGTGGTTCACCCAAGATGGGCTACGTCCACACTGAAATTTCCAGTCCTTATTATTATACCATCCAGCAAATGAAGGGATACAACCTGCAGCACATCCGTTGCACTTCCTCTTCACTATCTCACAGTCTCTCTTCACGATCTCAGAGATCTTTACAATGCATAATACCTAATACATCAACCCTATCCGTGTTACAACGTATTTCTTTTATAGGGGAAATACAATGGGAAAATACCACGGGTTACCCAAAACCATGGGCCCGTAAATTGTTGGCAAAAACAACCCCAAAGTGGGGGAACGAGTGTACAGTAAGCCTGGGGTACAAACACGATTGAATAACATCTATGAATTTGGAAGATCAGGCTCCACAACCAACAGCTTCGTCCTTTTACATCTTCAGATTTTGAAGCTTGTTCTTTAATGCTCTCTTTCAATTGGGTGCCTTCTTATCATAAATATTTGTCAAAGTGTCGAAGCATTCTTTTGCGGTCCTCAATGGAGTAATCACGGGCATCAAGTTGTCTTTCATGGAATCATAAATAATCCTATTTTCCTTGGCTTGATTCTTCTTGAAGTTGGTGCACCCTACATTAGTAGTAGGGTCTTCAATAACAATGGAGACATAGTCATCCAAATCATGCTCCTCCAGGATATTCAGGATCCTGGCCTTCCAAGCATTGAAGTTCGAAGTTCCTTCAAGATGGTCTTCCGGTCTTACTGAGATTGAAGCCATGATTCTTCAAGTACTGTGTACACTCAGCATATATGTAGGCTCAAGCTTGATTGCTAGACTTATCTCTTTCACACCCTAAGATTTGATACCATGTTATTTTTGTTATCTTTAATTCGTAAATCCAATAGTACTTGAAATCAAATAACAATCATATACATAAGAAATCACATTTGGCACATGAATTTACCTTGGGGAAACCCTATATGACTTGATGGAGAAAACACCAACAAAACCTTCCTTAGTATATTGATAGGTAGCATAGAATGTCTTTTAGATCAACCACTCTACAATTACAAAGTAAGAGAAAGATAAAGAAGAGAGACTCATAATAATATCCTACACAAAGAGAAGCGCCTTTCCTTCAAGGAAGAAGAGAATTCGCTTCACATTGAATTCATAAATCATGTATAACATATTTATATATTCTTCACAAGCATCGGCTTCTATTTTTATATTTTGACTTCATGATGAACTTTCCCTCCATTTGGATGTATCAATCTTGCATGAAGAAGAGCACCCCACTTCTCATGTAGTGCATTAACTCACTGAACCGAGTCTTAGGATGAAATCGCCCCTTAACTGAAAACTTGCCCACTTATTTAGGTGGCTAACTTAAGTGTCGCAACTCAAGTTTTGTATTTTAGTTTAACATAAGTGTCTTCTTTTAGTTTCACATAAGTTTCATCATGCAATAACACTTAGTTAACTAGATATTCTTTGTTATCACTTTGTTAACTTTCTTTAACTGATTATTTCTTGTTAAAATCAAGGTAGTGATCAATTCAAGTTCTCCTTTGATTTACTAAAGTCTTCACTAAAGTTTAACAATTCAAATTCTCTCTTATTTAATTATTTTATGTGCAAATCAAATTCTCTCATATCTTATCACATCTTATCTTTATCTCTTGTCTTATTTGCATGGTCCACATGTGCCAACTTAATTATCATATCAAATATACTAAGGATATTTTCCCAATGATGTGATCATATTGTCCTACTATCGTTCCAAGTGGTTATATGCTAAAGTAATTCACTCTAGAGGTGGTCAGTCTCTAGAGGAGACTTAATAGCTCAACCATGGTTAGTAGTACATCACACACCATACATGCTTCGATATGCAAAGCATCACCTCAACACATGAGGCACCACCTCAACACATGAGGATATGTCTTGACACACAAGACCTTAGCCTTAACTAGCAATACTGTACAACATCATCACTTTGACAAACAAATCACTCGCCTCAACACATGAAGCTTAACCATTCTTGAGTCCAACTCAATATTATTATCTCGGTTTCCTGAGTCCAACTCAGGCTCCTATAAGGCACTACGTCGACACATGAGGCTCAATCTTGACACACAATATTGACCTGGAGAATGACTCATGATGTTGTAACTTTAACAATTTTATGCTATAAGGAGTTTTCTCTATGGTAGATGTTATGTTTTTTCTAGCCTAAGGAATATTGAGAGTCGATGATGGTTGTTAGAAGGCATTGAGAGCTTTTTGTCCCTCAATCATGTGACCTTATACCAACCATTGTATCCTTCACGTTTCTTATCTCCCATCTATTTTCCTCCACGTTTCTTATATGAAAATTGTTTTCTTGGGGGACAGACTATTAGTCATCTCTACCTTGCATCCATTATCTACTGTTTCCCCAAACCCGTTGTCCACTATGTTCATTATAGTGAGAAATGTATAGATTAAAATCGCTACAATGTAATTAAGGATGAGAAACTCGAAGGTAGAGACAACTTCCCATCTTGCTCAGTGGAAAATTAAGAACTTGCTTTCATGTTCTTACCGTAGGTCAAACCCCTTCAAGATGGGCCTTTGGACTTGGTAAGTGTAGTCTATATACTCTCTTTCTGACAGTCGGTTGTTTTTATATTAAGAGCCCAGTGGACTCAAGTTACTTACTTATAGGCATAATATAGATTTCAAGATCATGATAGGATTTGGGTATTTGTGGTCATGAGTTCAGTTATCGCACATACATTCCATTGCATTGGATAAATGAGTAATTTTTACTTACAAAATTCATGTTTTGATATTATTTAGTTAAGAATTTGCCCGTGGAGGAGAACCGTTATCTCCATGTTCATCTATTCTTAGAGTCGAACCGAAATTCCAAAGATCAGACACCATTTGCAACATTTGTGCTTTGTATCTACAATGTGGCTGTGAATAAATGATCTTGTACTATAATGTTCCCATCCCTCAATCCGGCCAGCAAGAGGGGGCATTGATTAAATCGGGGCCTCTGAATTTCACCCCATATCCATAATTACGAATTCATATAACTAAATGCATGCACATAAATGGAAATAAAAACACACATCAGAAATAAAATTGATCCACACACACATAACATGCAATTCCAAGCATAATTGTCACAGGCATATAATAAAAATCATTGCACATCAAATACATAAGAATACTTATCTTTAAACAAAGAAGATCCAAGCAACTGGCTGTGTAGGAGAGATTTTCCACCCATCCATAGGCACTCTGTCCAGCATATACTCTTTCTACTGAGAGCCCACCCCTAAACTAGGCTTTGAGGCCACCAAGGAGAAGGAAACACCTACAGGCTTCTATCTCTCATCCCACAACCCATTATGCTCACTATGCTTAGCCAAAAATCTCAACCAGAGCTCTACAGGGGTCTCACTAAGCCATCATAGCCATGGCACTCCTTCCAACTTCCCCACACAACAAAAGGAAGGAATTTCCCTTCACTGATCCACAATTCCCTCAGGAAATCCAACCCTTATAGTGCTTACCAGTGTGTGCAGTAAGAGTCTGACCTATTTTATGCTAATGGAAAACCTTCTGCAACATAAATCCATGGCTTCTCAAGCATCCAAAAGTGGAAAAACACAATGGGTAAGGGTTCATAGCTTGCATAACCTCCATGCTCACCTACAACCATCTATTTTCCCTTCCAAAAATGCAGCACTCTCCGCAAATTCGAATTTCTAAGTTAAACACAGTTTTGGGTAATGGTCATGAACAACAATGGAAAACTCTACGTAGTGTAGCAGCCTACGTGAGAGAATGAGAATGATCAAAAGAGTGTTGACTCCAAGGGATATGATGTAAGGGTGAAAATACAACTAGCATAGCTTCTGATCATAGAAGAAAGAGGACTGCTGACAACTAACATAACTGCCACAACCCCCATGCTTCAATAACTACATGAGATGACTTTCCCCACCAACCTCCCACATGCATTCAATGATTGGATTTAACGATCAAGAGAAGGTAATTGGCTTATTTAAGGCACATGGAAATTTTTTGGATGAGTTCTATGTTGACACATGGCAGCATAGGATTTGGTTTCCCATAGGCCCCCTTCCCCTTCCCCTCTGGTGGAATGATAACCCCTCTAGTGCTCTTTACACAGCCATCTTGTACCATTTTATTAATTTTCAACATGATATTTACATACATTTCGAATTGGCATAGTAATCCAACCATATGGTCCAAATAAAAATGTATGCATCATACATGCCTAGCCATTCACTAGTTGAGTTGGGCCTTGCCCTTGAGCTCTCCACTAGGAATCCATACTGGCATATTTACATCATTTGCATAATTTTGATTAAATACATTCCAAGTCAAAACTGGGGGTATTACAATGCAGCACTCTCTACAAATTCAAATTTATGAGTTAAACACAGTTTTTGGTAATGGTCGTGAACAACAATGGAAAACTCTACGTAGTGTAGAAGCCTGCATGAGAGAATGAGAATTATCAAAAAGTGTCGAATCCAAAGGATATAATGTAATTGTGAAAAGACAACTAACATAGCTTCTGACCATAGACGAAATAGGATTACTGACAACTAGCATAACTGCCACAAACCCCATGCTTCAAGAACTACATGAGATGAATTTCCCCACCAACCTCCCACATGCATTCAATGATTGGATTTAATAGTCAAGAGAAGGTAATTGGCTTATTTAAGGCACATCGAAATTTTTTGGATGAGTTCTAAGGTTGATACATGGAAGCATAGGATTTGGTTTCCCATAGGCCCCCTTCCCCTTCCCCTCTGGTGGAATCATAGCACCTCTAGTTCTCTTTACACAACCATCTTGGACCATTTTATTAATTTTCAACATAATATTTACATACATTTCGAATTGGCATAGTAATCCAACCATATGGTCCAATTAAAAATATATACATCATACATGCCTAACCATTCACTAATTGGGCCTTGGCCTTGAGCTCCACACTAGGAATCCATACTAGCATATTTAGATCATTTACATAATTTTGATTAAATACATTCCAAGTCAAAAGTGGGGGTATTACATTTACATCTCTGGGTATGCATATATTATTATGTAGATTTTATTTTTGGCAAGATTTAGTTCAATTTTGTAATTTAAACCATGACAGTGGTCTAGCACATGTTTCTTAGGTCTTATGGTTGCCTGGGATTGGCTTTTTATTGTTTTATGAACCATGAGTTATAATCGATGCCAATGTTTCTTTTATATTATTTTCCTTTGCCGAAAATTGGCTCTCTAATTAACAACTATGTCATTTTGTTTGAGAGATTGTTCATTGGAAGCTCTCATGGGAGTATCCTATTGCCTAGCTTTAGGGGTGCAAAATACATAAACAAATATTCATATCTCTCCTGCCTAGCTCAAGAAATATCTTGATAGATTTGGGCTATAGGCACTCTTCAAATCATGTTATGTTCAGGTGTTTAGTATTTAGTAGGTTTCAAAACATGGGAGTGCATGCACCAAGCATCACACGCCATGCCTAGTGTGAGGACTATTTGTATCTCTTCTCATGTAACCAGGACTAAAGGCCTAGTTTCATTTGTTAGACCCTTTTAGTCAGTACAAGCCTTTACAGTGTTCCTATAAATTGGGGACCTAATAAGTGCGGAGTCACTAACAATCAAAACTCAAATGAAAAGTTTTCCAGAGTTCTTTTTTGGGTCCTCAAGTGTCTATCACTAAGCATCCCATCTCTTTGATCTCTTTTATGTTGAATATTATATTTTTCTAGAATTTGAAATGATGTTTCGCACTACAAGAATTGACCACTTTAGGGGCGGTTTAGGATTGAGGCGGTCTTTCCAAAATCGCCACCAAATGTTTTTTTGTGGCTTTAGGGATGGTTCTTAAACCCCTCCCCCCCAAAAAAAGTCTTGAGAATTGGACTTTTGGGGGTGGTTTTTTAATACCCGTCCCGAAAAGTCCAATTGTCAAGACTTTTTTTTAGGGGACTGTTAGAAAGACCCCCCTAAAGGTGTGTTCAAAGGTTTTTTTTCAACCCTCCCCCCCGAAAAAAAAAAAGTCTTGAGAATTGGACTTTTGGGGACAGGTATTACAAAACCGCCCCCAAAAGTCCAAGTCTCAAAACGTTTGGAGGGGGTTTTAGAAAGACCTCCTCTACATGTGTTTTTTGAAGAATGGTTTTAACCCCCCCCCCCCCAAATGTCATGAGAATTAGAGATTTGAATATGGTTGTCAACATAACCCCTAAAGGTTTTTTTGAAAGCAGTGTTAAAAAACCCCCCAGAAAAGTGATGAGAATTAGACTTTTGGGGGCAGTTTGTTAAAAGCTGCCCCCTCAAGTTCAATTCAAATCACTTTTTTTTTTTGAGAGGGGGGGGGGGGGGTGTTGAAAGACCGCCCTAAAAACTACTTTTAAGGGTGGGGTTTCTTATAGCCCTTGCACACTCCTCCCCCTCCAAAAAAAAAGTCATGAGAATTGGACTTTTAAAGGTAGCTTTTAAAAAACCACCTCCAAAAGTCGAATTCTCATGAATTTTTAGTGGTTTATTAGTTTTATTTCAAAATGTTTCTAATTCTAATCAAGAGTAAAAATATTAATATAATTGAATAGTGTAATAAAGTTATAAGGTTTCTCATAGCGAGTAATCTTAATATTATAATAATATTTTATTTTTTTTAATTTTACCTTAGATTAATTTTTTAAATTATAAACATAAAATTAATTTAAATAAGGTTGTATCATGTGAAGCCTTTCTAAACCAAAGATGATGTCGATGATGATCATGGAGATGACGATCATGAAGATGGATACAATAATAGTGACCACCATGATGATCATGGTTGTGATTATGATGATGATGATGTTGATATAGGTGTTGGGTTGGTAGATATGAGTGCTGGGTGGTTTTGTTTTAGCCTTAAGGGATGATGATGATGATGATGATGATGAAAATGATGGTGACGACGATGATGATAACCCCCTAACCAACATAACCCTACCCCCTACCTACCTAACTACCTAATGATGATGACAATGGTGATGGGGATGACAATGATCATGATCAGGGGTTTTATAACCCATACACCCCTTAACCCCCTAACCTGTAATATACCCAAAATCCTTGTCACGTTCTAGAGGAAATGGGGTGAAATTTTTTTTTTGTATTTCTTGTCGAAATATACTCAACCATACTTGGTAAGTATGATTCTTAATACAACAATACGAGAACACACATTCATATGTGTTAATTCATTCTTCAGTATAAAACATAACCACCTTATGCAAATGCCCTTGGTCAATAAGTTAAATACTTATTCAATATCATTTCTCCTTCTTGTAACCCATCTTTACTTGCAAATAAAGAAAAGACTTCTCAACGAAGCTGCATGCAAACCAAGTCATTCTCAACCCCATGATGTCATGTCTTCTTAACATATTTTTCTTAACAAGAATTCAACTAAACATTAGAAGCATGCAAGTGTACCATTACTCTCACCACAAGTCAAATGTAGACAAAGATATACACTTATTTATCAATATGATGATATGTAATACTTTTCTTTTTCACTTACACCTATTAAACATTATATCAAAAACAATGATATTGAAAGGTGTAAATATCGTTCAAGAGGATTTAACTATTTTACATTAGTTGTCCTCTTTACATAAAAATGAATACAATCCATATTCTTCAACATGCCCCTTTTCACCATTCTTTTACATAATTCAACATTGATGTAAACTTAATGTAAGAGACATTGCTATGTAACCATTGTAATAGACCTTGCTATTAATTGACTCTTTCAATAAGGGATAAACTATTATTCTTAAACCGCATAAAACATTGAACTCAAAGATCATTAAAGTGCACCATTTTACCGTAAACAAGAGCTAAATCATTCATCTAATGCATCCATAACCACATGCTCATACATTAGACATAAGTCATATTCATCCTAAATACAAATACATCATGTAGATAACGAAATGGGAAACCACAAGCATATGTATGACATTACCCATCTATATGGTTAGTACCATATTGAAGTCTCTTTTTCAAACTAGTTGTAAGAATATTTTTCCATTGACCATCTACCAATCAGTTGTACATAGATACATGGAGAATTAAACATAAGAGATTACACTCTTCACTTACATTACTAGAATACCATTAGAAGTACAATTTCTTCCTTATAGCTCCAACAAACCAATTGTATTAACTTCATAAGTAAAAATATTGTACTGCGTCATAATGTTGAAGATCATGTAATAAGTTTATAGTACATTTGATACCACTTGTATTCCACAAATGACAGATATAAAAATAGAGTCTATTAAATCCCTTAAGATAAAATGATTTAAGACTCTAATCATCGGTTGTCGTAATCTAATCTTTATATTTGGAAATCTACTTGATAGATTCACTATTTTAAACCCTTTACCTTTGACCATAACTTAAACCCCATTAACACAATCAATAACACAAGTATACTCAACTATTTAAGCTTATCTTTCCAACATTAGAAGTATGACAACCCAATGATGATAGTTTACCATCATACATATACTTCCATACAAGATATTCAATCATTCTAAGGTAACTATTTACCTAGTAAAGTATGCCCATTCTAATAATATTCCACATTACAATAGTAGGTCTAACTCATCAATATGTACCTAAATTTTGCATAATTTAGTATATTCCACACAAGGTATACAATGATCACATTCTTATTATGCCCACTTGCCATCATGGTTCATTATTCAGTAATAAAACAGATAAATACATTTATTCATGCTAATCATTGCTATTAGTCATTTGAACCATAATAAGAGAACATTTATGTTAGCAACTTACATAAATGGAAGAACATATATACAAATAATTGAATATATATCAATGATTATGATAACTTTACGGGCGTACTTTTCTTACCCATTTGATAGAGGTGAAAGAGGATTTTCTTCCTGTCTTCTTCTACCTGTATTCATCATACTTGTAACATTTATTAGTACTACAAGATATACTCTATAACTCTAGATGCCTTTCCATTATTAATGATACATCTAACTGATCCACAATCATAAATATTTATTAAGGGGAACTGTTTTGGGCAATGCAACACTCCACCCAACCATAGTCTCTCGGACGACTTCTACTCAGTTCATCTGAAGGCCACCCCCGAGCTGGGAACAGTGATCCACAAGTAAGTTTAGGGATTTTTGAGTCTCGATACTCTAGAACCTACACTCACAGCCTTAGCAGGTATTGCAATGCTCCTACAATTTCTTAAGGTAGTGCTCCTACCTGAACGCGTCTTGTGTTCTAGCCTCTTACCCGGCTGTGGTGTGGTTCTGGCTGGTCCAAGTCCGTACTCTAGACTTGACCTTCTATTCTCTATGGCACAAAGTGAATTAATAATTAACATGCAGATACTAACAATTTAAATTATTATCGCAACGCGGGTGCACACTATTCCCAATACCACATGGATAAAATAACTACCAAGCAGTTAATTAGTAAACATAATTATTTATCGTATCCATTAATTAAAAATTTCATGGGGATCAATCCTCCACAAATCCCTCTACCATCATACAAATGCACAATACATCACTATACCAAATAATAGTATGCATAGGTAGATCCCTTTAGCATCTGCGAAATCCTCCAAGGACATGCATATATATATATATAGGTATTGAATGAATTCTATGCAATGCAACTTACGGGAAATCAACCCAAACTCTGTGCAATTAATAAAAGAGCCATATACAATATGAAACGTATTCAATGTGATTCATAGGGATTTCACTGAATTATGTGCTATAACTTCTCATTCAACATTATAAACAGAATTACTACGGGATAAATATACATTATTCATCCCAGGCTCTGCGCAATTAATAAAGAATCATATATAATATGAAGTACACACATTCAAACACTCATTCAACATGCGCTTTATCACAACCGCATATAATTTAAAAACAATGCATCATAGGAAAACCAACATCTGCAGAGGTAACAATTCTCACTTCATCAATTTGTTAAGCTAGAAATAGAGGTGAGTTTAGGAATTCTCTCCCAAATGCAAACTACAAAAATCACATAACATATAATGGTGACTGTAATTTTGTTTCAATACAACATCAATCCATAAGGATGAGTCCAACAGGAAACACGTTGGGTATGTAATACACTCACGTAGAGGTAAAATAATGCATAGAAAAACTAACACACTCACACAAAGATGAATAATGCACCGAAAAACTAATCTCCAGCTCTTACGTTGTGCAGAGGTAAATAAATACATGGTGGCAGCATAAAATTTACCACAAAGTTCTGCGCTCGATTGACTTGACAAGAAGTAAGCGTCATTATGGAAGTGGCTTAACTAGAGATCGTTTTAAAGTTAGCTTAGGCTATCAAATAAAATTTTGGTTGTTTGGGAGATGTGATTCTAGCGGTTTCCAACAAAAACACAAAAGCTTACATATCTTGTTTGTCAACGTATCACCTAATCCCAAACCTCTCAATGAATCTCTGTGCTCATTGAGATTTGTTGCAATAGTAAATGCCTATAGAAATGAAGTTGCAGGGCGTCAAATACCGACAAGGGTTTCTGATTCAAGTTTGAGTTACAACAACTGGTTTCAACATAAAAACCTCAAACCTCAGTGAAGGTTTCTTAACAACTCAAAAATTTCCACCTTGGTGATACGTTTTGTTTTGACTCTACATGGAAATAGCTAGCAAGATAATGAAGAAAACACAATACTCAGAAATTGCACTCAGCGACAAGGGAAATCACAATGCTCATACTACAATAGTGAATTCACCAACGATTTCCCAAATTAAAGGCACATAAGCGTCTTGATATGCATACTCTTCAGAATTAAATATGCATAAAATTTAATATTAAGTATGTCAACAGGGATACACAAACCCACGACCGAGGCAACATAAGTTTTGTTTGATCCCAATAGGGATATACAAACCCGCGGCCAAGGCAGCATAAGTTTTGTTTGATCCCAACAGAGATATACAAACCCACGGCTGGGACAGCATCAATTTTGTTTGATCCCAACAGGGATATACAAACCCACGGCCGGGACAGCATAAATAAATACATATAATCACAAATTTTATAGGTAACCACAGGAATCAAGCTATACGCTTTCCCTTCAATGCATTCCACGTAGAGAGAGTAAAAACAGGCGACAAAATCACAGCTTAATATATAAACACAGAGATTACCATGGGATCAAGTTATAAAAGGAAGAAGAAGTAGGAACCTGAGACTGCTTCTATTGCTTGGCCGCGTAACTCTTTTTCAGTAGCAAAACCTTCCCGGTTCTCCTCTTGAGGTCTGCCTCTTCCTGCAAAAACCACCACCTTCTTCCTACTCTTCTTTCTTTTCCAAGAACGCCTCCCCCCAAAAACTCCCCCCGCACCCCCCTTTTCCCCCCTTCTCCAGGGTTTTTCACAACTGGGACACCCACCTCTATTTCCACCAGAATCACCCCCCCCCCCCCGCCACCTCAAGGCAAAAACCTAACTAACTTAAATACCAAGTATCCCAAACATCTTCTCTAGGGTAGTTAGAAGGGTGCCCCCTAGGTTAGACTAAACCAAAACCTTTTCTCGTAAAAAAAAACATAAGCATATAATTAAAATAATATGCATTTCTTTAAATAGTTATAATGTCTCATATAAAACACATATAAATATATATATTCTAGGTAATACATATACATATGTATTTACATAGTTACCATGCTTTAATATATTCTCACCTAAAACATATATATGAATATACTTAAAGTATTAAATATTCATACGTATTATTTAGAATTAGTTATGAAGCTTTAATTAAAAATCCAACTAAAAAAAGGACACTCCTTTAAACATTAGGTTTACAAAAGTATAAACATATAAATAAAATATATGCCATAAATAAATTAACTTAACTCAAGTTCAAAGGCTAATCAAATCCAAAGAATACAACAACTAAAACTCTCCCCCTTGTGGTTCACCATGCCCTTTTTCTACTCTAGGTTGCATTGCGGGAACTAGTTTAGGTTTTAGATAGTGTTGTCATGTAAGATAGAAAAAATTGAGTAAATAAAAATTTTACCAGAGATGAGGACATTACAATACTCTCCCTCTTGGAAGAACACCGTCCTCGGTGTTGTGCCACTTTTCGCACTACTTCACATGTTCCTCCCCCTTCCCTGCATTTCTACCATATGCAAACACATTCTCTTTCCAATATATTAACGCCACAATAATCTTATAACAAAAACATCATAAATATATGGTTTTTTATAAATGCAATACTTATCTCCCATATTGCTCTGCTCCCTAGCTTGGGCAATTGCAAATGCTTTGCAATTTTGGTACTAGTTATATCTAGTTCAAATGTTAGTTGCATAATATAAAACATAAAATTTCAGAGCCACTTGCTCTTATGTGTAGTCACTTACTGTTTACTATACTTGTGCACTTTACCTACAATGTCTTGGTGACACCCCACATATTAATTTAAAATAAACAAACATAAATTTTCTCAATATGCTATTGAAGCTACTCAACTTCGGTCTACATATTTATTCACCAAAATCCATCATGCCTTTTCAAAAAAATTTAGTAGTCCAACACTATGAATCACACACCGAATGGTACACGAGTATGTAGACACTGATTTCATAGCTAAACAAGTAAAAAATTCATTAGATGAAGACTTAACGACACTCTAGGTGCCTACCACACATCCAGTGCAAAATAAAAGGGAAATCACATCTCGTGTTTTTTCAGTACCCTACGTACTATTCCCATTTAAAGCATCCACAGGATTCTTCCTGTTGTAAGTCTCTTCATTCATTTCATAATCTTAGAATGACCACATTCTAACAAATATTTTTCATTGTCTATAATTATTCAAATCCATTAAAGTCATCTATATGCATACTACATAAAGTGGATACATCAATGCTCTTTTAATAAAACCATAAACTGGATTTCGTAAGAAAACATAACTCTAAGGATTTATACATTCTTTCATAGATGTAATTCTATCTGTATAAATTTTTTCAAACATGTCATACTAAGATACTATACTTGGCAATAGCCTTTAATTGAATAGCAACTTTATTCAAAAATATCATTATTTCAATTGAAAACATAACCGTATTCTCATCACAAATACATAAATTCAGATACACACATATTTGCTGAAATTTTATTTTATTGCATACCTGTGGTATAACCATACCATTGTAGCATCTTTCACATGCATCAGTGGGTGGTCTTCAATTTTTTTCCACTCAAGCCCTCTCTCTTGAATTCCGAAAAATTCCTTTTCCCCTCAAGCCCTCTCGCTAGAATCCAGTACAACTCTTTTTCCCCTCAAGCCTTCTTATTTGAGTCCAGGAGCTCTTTTCCCCTCAAGCCTTCTCACTTGAGTCCAGGAACTCTTTTTCCCCTCAAGCCTGCTCACTTGAGTCCAGGAACTCTTTTTCCCCTCAAGCCTTCTCACTTGAGTCCAGGAACTCTTTTTCTCCTCAAGCCTGCTCGCTTGAGTCCAGGAACTCTTTTTCCCCTCAAGCCTTCTCGCTTGAGTCCAGGGAAATTCCAATACTTCTCGGTGTGCACCAAGCACAAATTGGTACTCAGCACCTTCTCGGTGTCATGCCCCTCAGGGCGTGCATCACGCACATGACGATACCCAACACTCACCCAGCGCTCCTGAGTTACAGAGTGCTCCAGGGACTTTTACGTCATTAAAACCATGGAACCACCTCTAACAGCTATTCAAGGTATTGCAGTGCTCCTGCATTAAACTGGTAGTGCTCCTACCTGAACACATCTCGTGTTCTATACCCAACTGTACGTGTTCCTTTCTGGACCAAATCTGTACTCCAGAGTTGGCCTTCTCTTCTTCATTATTCTTGCTTAGATTTATTTTAAGTTAGCTTTATTTTACAATGCAGGGTGCCTCCCTCCCTCTCCTGCTTATCTTATTAATGTGAGGGTTTTTTTTTTGTTTAGAGTTATCTTTTAAATTTCTCTTGATGCTCTCAAAAATTTTCACTTCTCTAGTCATAATGTCTCATGTGCATGCAACAATGTATCATAACATTGCATTAGTGAACCCTTGGTTCTCATTGTGGCTCTAATGCCACTATCATGGCCACCCTGCTTTACCAATACAAGCTTTAAGTTGAGCCTATTGTACATGACAATCTGTTAAGTTTGACAACCATAAAAAGGCATTCACTTACAATGATTTTTGTGAAATTCTTTTGGTTTAGCGATGTTCTCGCCATTGATTAGCTTTGGTTCTTAACTACCAAGCCTTTACATTTGTGCGCTTAAATCCTCGTACACATCAACCAAATATGTAAATTAGCTAAAGCCTCGTGGATGACAATTGTCAATCAAAAAAAAAATTATAACCATGATAATTTGTTATCACACAACACTTTACATAATTCATAGTTCCTTGCAACTCTAAATCTATGTTGTAGCATCAGTCGTAAATGAGCCTATAGGTCCTAGAGTAGCAACCTTCGCTCTGATACCATATGTAATATACCCAAAATCCTCATCACGTTCTAGAGTAAATGGGGTGAATTTTTTTTTGTTTTTATTTCTTGTCGAACTATACTCAACCATACTTGGTAAGTATGACACTTAATAAAAAAATACAAGAACACACATTCATATGTGTTAATCCATTCTTTAGTATAAAACATAACCACCTTATGCAAAGGCCCTTGGTCAATAAGTTAAATACTTATTCAACATCATTTCTCCTACTTGTAACCCATCTTTACTTGCAAATAAAGAAAATCCATCTCAACGAAGGAGCATGCAAACCAAGTCATTCTCAACCTCGTGATGTCATGTCTTCTTAACATAGTTTTCTTAACAAGAATTCAACTAAGCACCAGAAGCATGAAAGTGTACCATTACTCTCACCACAAGTCAAATGTAGACAAAGATATACACTTATTTATCAATATGATGATATGTAATACTTTTCTTTTTCTCTTACACCTATAAAACATTATATCAACAACAATGATATTTAAAGGTGTAAATATAGTTCAAGAGGATTTAACTATTTTACATTAGCTATCCTCTTTACATAAAAATGAATAGAATCCATATTATTCAACATGCCCCTTTTCACCATTCTTTTACATAATTCAACATTGATGTAAACTTAATGTAAGAGACATTGTTGCCTAACCATTGTAATAGACCTTGCTATTAATTGACTCTTCCAATGCGGGATGAAGTCTTATTCTTAAACCACATAAAACATTGAACTCAAAGATCACTCAAGTGCACCATTTTACCTTAAACAAAAGCTAAATCATTCATCTAATGCACCCATAACCACATGCTCATACATTAGACATAAGTCCTATTCATCCTAAATACAAATACATCATGTAGATAATGAAATGGGAAACCACAAGCATATGTATGATATTACTCATCTATATGGTTAGTACCATATTGAAGTCTCTTTTTCAAACTAGTTGTTAGAGTCTTTTTCCATTGACCATCTACCAATCAGCTGTACATAGATACATGGAGAAGTAAACATAAGAGATTACACTCTTCACTTACATTACTAGAATACCATTGGAAGTATAATTTCTTCCTTCTAGCTCCAACAAACCAGTTGTATTAACTTCATAAGTAAAGATATTGTACTACGTCATAATGTTGAAGATCGTGTAATAAGTTTATAGTACATTTGATACCACTTCTATTCCACAAATGACATATATCAAAATAGAGTCTATTAAATCCCTTAAGATAAAATGATTTAAGACTCTAATCATCGGTTGTCGTAATCTAATATTTATATTTGGAAATCTACTTGATAGATTCACTATTTTAAACCCTTTACCTTTGACCATAACTTAAACCCCATTAACACAATCAATAACACAAGTATACTCAACTATTTAAGCTTATCTTTCCAACATTAGAAGTATGACAACCCAATGATGATAGTTTACCATCATACATATACTTCCATACAAGATATTCAATCATTCTAAGGTAACTATTTACCTAGTAAAGTATGCCCATTCTAATAATATTCCACATTACAATAGTAGGTCTAACTCATCGATACGCACCTAAATTTTACATCATTTGGTATATTCCACACGAGGTATACAATGATCACATTCTTATTATGCCCACTTTCCATCATGGTTCATTATTCACTAGTAAGACATTTAAATACATTTATTCATGCTAATCATTGCTATTAGTCATTTGAACCATAATAAGAGAACATTTATGTTAGCAACTTACATAAATGGAAGAACATATATACAAATAATTGAATTTATATCAATGATTATGATAACTTTACGAACGTACTTTTCTTACCCATTTGATAGAGGTGAAAGAGGATTTTCTTCCCGTCTTCTTCTACATGTATTCATCATACTTGTAACATTTATTAGTACTACAAGATATACTCTATAACTCTAGATTCCTTTCCATTATTAATGATACATCTAACTGATCCACAATCATAAATATTTATTAAGGGGAACTGTTTTGGGCAATGCAACACTCCACCCAACCGTAGGCTCTCCGACGACTTCTACTCAGTTCGTCTGAAGGCCACCCCTGACATGGGCACGGTGATCCACAAGTAAGTTGAAGGAGTTTTGATTCTCGATACTCTAGAACCTACACTCACACCCTTAGCAGGTATTGCAGTGCTCCTGCATTTTCTTAAGGTAGTGCTCCTACCTGAACGCGTCTCGTGTTCTAGCCTCTTACCCGCCTATGGTGTGGTTCTGGCTGGTCCAAGTCCATACTCTAGACTTGACCTTCTATGATCTATGGCACAAACTGAATTAATAATTAACATGCAGATACTAACAATTTCAATTATTATCGTAGCGCGGGTGCACACTATTCCCAATACCACAGGGATAAATTAAATACCAAGCAAGTAATTAGTAAACAAAATTATTTATCCTAGCCATTAATTAAAAAGTTCACGGGGATCAATCCTCCCCAAATACCTCTGTCATCATACAAATGCACAATACATCACTATACCAAATAATAGTATGTAGAGGTAGATCCCTTTAGCATCTGCGAAATCCTCCAAGGACATGCATATATATAGGTATTGAATGAATTCTATGCAATGCCACTTACGGGAATTCAACCCAAACTCTGTGCAATTAATAAAAGAGCCATATACAATATGAAATGTATTCAATGTTGTTGTTAGGGATTTTACCTTATAGTAGGGGGTGGAGACTATCAACATACAAGGGTGTAAGATGGACGTATAGAGTTTTGCATACACATATTCTTAACCAAATAGATTAGAGGATATAAAGATATGTACCTTATTCCAAAGTATGATCCTAGCTTTCTCCTTCGTCGCTCCCCAATGTGCCAACCTGCAAAACAAGCCCTAAACCTTCCTGAAGCCTATTCGATTATACAAAAACAAATTGATATCTATAACAGCATAAAACATCAATTAATAATCAAATGTACAGCATATGCCAAAGATTATGTTGGGAAAGGAAGTATGTCCACTTTTATTAATCAATCAATGAAGCAAGTACAATTATACCTGACTTATGTATGAGGCACCTTCATGACCAAGACCTGGGCTCATGCTCCTCTCTTAACAAAGGATTTCTCTAGCATAACAATAACTCTTTAATTGATGGGTCCCTTTCTCATGCCTCCCCCTTGTATTTATAGCAAGGCAGGTGAATTGGTTCGAAAGCTAGTTGAATTGGGAGGTTGAGGAAGTTAAAAGAACTGACTCAACTAATCTTAATTCATGTTTTTAATATATTTTTAAAGTTTTTATTAAGTCATCCAAGACTATAAGAGACATCAACTAGCGAGTGACTCGCAACTTTTGGGCTCAGCAACTCGCGGGTGCAGCTTTTAATTGATACCCGTGGGTTATTAGTATGGAGACCCGTGAGTGACTCGCGAGGTGTCAAGCATAGGAGTCACGGATTTAGGGTGAAATAAGTCAGAAAAAATAAGTTTTTAAATGAAAGGGTAAAGGTTCAGCTCCAAATCATCCAAGGTCAAACAAGCTCTTCCATCCATAGTGTCCTTTTGTGTGATTGACAAGGCAATGTGATCACGGACAGAGAAGTGCTAATTTGAGCGATAATAGATTCCCCCTAATGTGTGAGGTCAGAGGGAAATGATGGCCGAAATAAATTACAAATCCAAAGTCATAGGAGGAACGAGGAAACCACAGGACAAAGCCACAAAAAGTACCTGAAACAAAAGACCAGGTCAACGAGCAATTACAATCTTGACATCAAGACATGTTCATGATGATAGAACATAATCTCCAATACATAACTGAGAGATGTATAAAGCATGGAAACTGAAATACAAGCATGGATCCATGTCAAAATAGGATATCATAACCATAACAACAAGTTGGTTCTATGTCTCATCAACAGCGAAAATATGAGTGAGGCTCAGTCTTGCGCAACTTGGGAAATAACAAACTGAAATGATGCTATCATAGGCCCAAGGTCTTCATCCAAACCATCTCAAGGTACGAATCCTGACCATGTGAATAAATGAGTTGGAGTCGAGCATGGGGGATACCATTTGATTACCGGTCATTGATGTATACCATTAACAAACGTGAGGGCACCCACCGATAATGAAAATGGGGCCCAAGGTACCTAGTACATTCTAACAAGTGTGATAAGGGGTTTTGAGGTCGAACACTTGAAGAATATGTCGAGTAGGAGACATTGATGTATTCCCACTACTCAACAGCGAAGGAAATTTCCACTGATGACTGCAATCCCCAAGGTACTATCTATAACTCTAAACTTCATTCCCAAAGAAAAATGAGTTGAAGTCAATGGGAAGAAGTCCGTTGGAAGGGAGGCCTTAAAGCATCCTCCATCATCAAACACGAGGATGAACCAAAGGTTGATTTGATCCAGAATAGGACTGAATACATGATAAAACAAACTGACACCAGGGAGTGGCCAACACATGAGGTCAAGGTAACTATAGAATGGCAGACACAGGCGGTATCCTTGAACAGTGAGCACGACACAAGAGTGACTGAGGCAGCTTTTGAAACACAAAGGGACCATGATATAAATCTTCAATGTAGGAGACATTGACAGATTCTCCATATGATTGGAAGAGTAACCAATCAGAGGAGTAAAAAATCTGAGATCAGATTTTATCCTAAGGCCAAAACCTAAACCAAACTATTTGATAGACTCAAAAGGTGCTTTGTTCAAGGATATGACTGACTTGTTGCCATAAAACTGAAAAAAATGTTAGACATACTTCCCTTCCCTTTTTCTCTTTTTATTTAAAGAATATCCGTCTTGTTGGTTTTAATGAGTCCAAGAAAGCAAACTCAATAGTCTCTCTTCATTTTTTAAGCAAGCTCGAAGAAAGAGGTAGAAGACTGCTTGATGCAAGTCCAACCATGTGTAAATTTAACGATCCCATGGGAGGAAAACTCAGGACCTTCTTCATTTTTTACAGAGTTTGAAGAAGAGATAGACGAATACTCTATAACAGTGATCCATGGATTTTAATATCGATCCTGGATCAGTCTATGCTCTCCGGTGTTTTCTTTTTTGAGGAGTCTGAAAAACTTAAACAATAACTCCATACACCTACTCGTGGATTTTAATATCGAGCCCGAGTTGGTATGTGCTCGCTAGTGTTTTCTTGTTTGAAGAATCTGAGAAACTTAAACAATAACTCTATATACCCTCTCATGGATTTCACATCGAGCCTGAGTAGGTGAATGCTCGTTGGTGTTTTTGTGTTTCGAGAGTCTGAAAACCCTAAAGAAGACTCCTAAAGGTCCTTTTTTCTTAAAGTCAATCTCCTCACCCGAAAAAGTATAAAACAGTGAGAGAAGAACTCTTCTATCCACATGTGACTAGAGTATACCTTTTTCGTAACTAATCCACAAAAGTCTGGAAAAGGCGTAAACTTATACTTAAGTGGATGCACCTTCAATTCCTTTAACGAGTCTGAAGTGAACAAGTATGCTCGGCGATCTTGTTTGTTTTTGAAAAGTCAAACAAGGGATTAAAAAGACTTTATAGGCATCATGGAAGCTGAGTTCCTTGATCTTGTCAAATGACGACATGTTGAAATGACCAAGTTAGTGACAAATGATATATAACATCATCAACAAGAGATTTCATAAAGACATGAGGTATTATACCTAACTGATGTGTACGTCATAAATGAAAAAAAAACCTTACAATATCATGGTTGCAAAAGGGTAGTGAAATTTGTCGCCTCATTTTTTACCTAATAAAAAAGACTTCAAAGTGTGTTAGTTTGATTAAATAAAGTTTTTGGAACCGAATTGAAATTATAGAGAGCTTGAAAAAGTGGGTCAAAAATCAAAGCATAGTTTTATAAATAGTTTCAAAACTAAAACACAATTCACCAAATCATTTGTTGGAGTAAAAAGTTGCAAACAACCTCGTACTTCAATCGCTCATAGCGATCACATCGGGCCATCAAATCACATAATGCCAGCTGCAAGTAAGTATGCTCTCCTCCTAGCATCATTTCAAAGCATTATTTTTAATTTTTAATGGTTCATTTTGTTTTTTATTAATTTTAAAATTTAGGTTTGCGTACCTGTGGGTCCCCTTGTGGAAAACTCACAGGCACGAGAAAAGTGCGTAGGTTTGTCGCAAGTGAACTCGCAGGTACCCACTGCTATCCAGTAGGAACAGTCGCGGGTGAGCAATTTCAAATGAAAAAACAAAAGAAACTAAGGTATGAATGGTTGAAAATGGATGCATGAATGGTCTTGACATGGAGAGAGAGAGAACATGAGGACATGGACAGAAATGCCATCGGAGATCCATTTACTCTAAGTGCACTACGAAGATGTGGGTTACTAAAGTTATTATGAACCACCAGTATGAGGGCCCAAACAAAACTATTGGGAATGCTTTTGAATTACTGGGATGCCGATCAAGGTGTCTTTGATCTCCAAGGAGAGATCCTTGAGCTTACGCTTGATGACATATACTTCCTTACAGGTTTATCCCGACGGGGGGAAATGGTAAACCTAAAAGGGACATTCCGGGGAGTGGGTGCCCTGTCGGTACAGGATTATATCAATGCCTACTGTCTTCCTGGCACTAAAAAGAGTGGAAGTCAAATTTCTATTGGGTTGGTCTCGAGCTTTCCATTGAAAGTTATCCTGAGCACTTTAAACATGATTGGGGGAAGCTATGCACAACATTTAGTCTCTAGAAACCATATGCAGATAGGCATTGAATGCCTATGAGGGGTTGTATTCAACTGGCGCTCGGGCTTGTTGGTGAGTATGAAATACCAACATACTAAGTGCAAAAGAGGAAGGAAGAAGAACTTTGGATACAACAGTATATTATGTAGCTTCTTCTTTGAGAGTGTTCCCGCCCTGCGTCTGGGAATGGCCCTACCACAGTTCAACCCTCGCGAGCCATTGATGACTTTTTGGGGAGATATCTTCCTACGCCGCGGTGGTGACGAGTCGATACTCTCCTATTCTAATGAGGATTACATGGCATGGTGGGGTCGTCAGGTGCCGACCTTAGAGCAGTTTCCATATGTTGGGATGGACTTCCAGGGTGATCCCGAGCTCGCTCTGACTCCAGGAGCATCCTAGGGAGAGATGGGTAAGACATACCTTTACTTTTTGAATTTTATTTCAATTTTTAAGTTTTTTATGTATATAATTTTTATAATGAGTTAGAGTATTAACAATATTATTTATGCAGATGTGGGACCAGCAGGACATCCTCTCACCTTTATACGTCCGACTGAGCCTGGAGCAGCAAATGCCATGATAGTGGGCATAGAGAGAAAGATGAGTCGGTTGACTCATGACATTCCGACCTACAAAATCTATCGAATGTCGCTCGATATGTAGGAGAACTTTGTGGGTGTGCCCCCAGTGTGGATTAGGCTACTTAGGAAAGTAGCCAGGCTCGTCATCTGTTACAGAGAGGCTGTAGTAGAGATCGCAGAGGCCCCTCCTTCTCCTTAGGGAGAAATACATATGTATATTTTGGAGGCCTTTTGAGCCCACTTTTGTATATTGATATGACTCTGCGACATACTATGTGACCCAAAACTCATTTTTTTTATACGGATATATACAGTACTGATCTTATATACATGTGTGTTTTTATATTATGTGAATTCTTAATGTGATTATGTGTGATAAAGATTCCAATCTAAAATATAATTTGCATAAGAATCAGCTAATGAATTTAAATGTCTTGGAATGTGTTGATATGTGATAAAATCAAAATATCTTTCCAATAACTTGACCCTCATAAACTGACGAAGAAAAACAGGCCCTCTCGAACTCTATAGTCACCCATCTACTGAAATAAAATTAACTGTGAGTCAAGTCGTACCTCCAAGTGTGAAATGCCATGATGAATAGCATCACGGGGTAACTCTATGATTGCACTGTATTTAGCTACGTTGTTCGTCACAGGGCCTAGAAAAGCCCCCCCCGAGGACACGAGTTGACCAAACGGTGAGTAGATAACCCAGGCTGCTGAAGCCAAATGACGGGTGTGGCGGATAGCGCCATCTGCAAATCCTATGAAGCATTCAGTTGTCATCTAAAAATGCAACCCATAAGACAGATAATACATAACATGAAATGAAAGAGAAGACTAACTATAAAACAACATGTACAACTATATTACAAGAAAAAGTATAGAGGCCTAGGATTAATACTTTTTCAAGTAGAGCCCATTTTTGGGATCGGGAATCTTACAGCCTTCATAATTGGTTAGCTCATAGGACCCTTTCTTCAGAACTTTCGAGAAAATATATGGTCCAAGCCACATTGATTTGAACTTGCCTGCCCCCAAGGGTTCTTTGTCCTGATCGTAAAGCAGAACAAGGTCTCCTTCGTAAAAGACCCTTGGTTTGATAGACTTATTGTATTGATGCTTGACTCTACTTTTATGAGACTCGTTTGTTGTAAGCACGCCGCAGCGCTGCTCATCTAGATGTTCTAAGTGCAGCAAACGTTCCTCTAGAACTAAAGTGTCTAGGAATAGTTGGATATCCAACTTTAATGAAGGGATCTCACATTCAACCAGAATAACCACTTCTACCCCATGAACAAGTTGAAAAGGAGAGAACCCGGTGGCAGTATTAACATTAGACCAGTATGCCCAAAGAGATGGATACAACATGATGTGCCAGTTGGATCGACTAGCATTGACAGTCCTTTGAAGAACAGTTTTCAACGTTTTGTTGACCGCTTCGACTTGACCATTCACTTGCGGAGAGAACGAAGATGAATGTTCCTGCCAAAAACCTAACATAGTGTATAGTTCGGTCATCATGTGATTCTAAAAGTGTCGACCATGGTCTGTAACAATCTCTTTAGGTACACCAAACTTAGCAATGATCTGGTTGAATACGAAGTAAGCAGTTGTTTCTCCATCTGCTTTGATAGTAGGCATTGCCTCGGCCCACTTTGTGAAGTAGTCGACGACAACAATGATGTGATGATGTCCTCCAGCAGAAGCTGGATTACAGTTCATGAAATCAATCCCCCACTTGGTGAAGGGGCTTGCTGTAATCACAGGGTGGAGAGGAGCTGGATGTGCTCTCATCTTTTGGGTGAAAAACTGACATGGCTAACAGTGTTTCACAGGTTTCACACAATATTTAAAGATCGTGGAGCAAAAGTAACTAGCACGCAGTATCTTTTAGGCAGTTGCCAACCCAGAAAGGTGACCCCCACTGGCTCCACTGTGAGCGTCATTCAATATTGTTTCGGCTTCCTCTAAATTCAAACAACGACATAGAATGGAATCTATCCCACGTCTGTATAAAGTATCATAAATGATGAGATAGTTCTTTGCATGATTTCTCAATTTTCGTCGTTCATCTCGAGAGAAAGTAGGAGGACACCTCAAAGTCTAGAGACATACTAATATATCCCCATACCATGGATCAGAAGATGCAATAAGAAATATGTGTTCATCCGGGAATGATGACTCTTCCTCATTGTTTACTATGTCACTCGGAAATTCAGAGATAAGTTCAGCGAAAACAGGTGACTTCTTTGACTTAGCCGATTGAAAAACTAGGTCAACTTCTTGCAAGATGACAATACATTTATTAAATTTCCCACCGATGATACTTCGGGTTAGAACATATTGAAATGGATTGACCTTTGCGATCACTATAGTAGTTTGCAACAAAATGTAGTGGCGTAGTCTCTGAACGGCATGGACGACAGCCAATGCCAACTTCTCAATGTAAGAATACTTAATCCCAGGAGCTATTAATGAGCGCGACAAATAGTAAATGACATGCTCTTGGAGCTTGTCATCCTCCTGAACAAGTACTATTCCGATTGTGTATACAGATGCTTCCAGATATAACTGGAAATCCTTGGTATAATCCGACGGGATCAACAAGGGTGCTAATAGTAATTCCTTTTTCAAATCCTCAAACAAGGTTTGAGTAGCCTCATACCAAAGAAAATGGGTGTCTTGTTTGAGCAATCTCATGAAACCTTTTGTGATTTTGGCATAGTTAATGATAAAACCTCGTAGAAAATTGGACATATCCTGCAGACTCTGAAGTTGTCGTAGGGTTCGAGGAGGAGGCAGATTTACAATAGCCTCAACTTTTAGTGGATCGACCATGATGCCATGACTGGATACAATAAAACCCAGTAAACATTCAGACTCGACACAGAACACACACTTGTTAGGATTCAATCGAATCTTATAGTATCTGCATCATTCATACACGAGTCTCAAATGATCAGGATGATCTTGTCTCTTACGAGATCACGCTGGGAGATCATCCAGATACGGCTCAACTACATGTTTGATATCATGGAAAGCGAAGTTCATCGCGCGTTGAAATGCAGCTCCAGCATTCTTTAGGCCAAATGGAATCTTCCGGTAAGCGAAGGTCCCCCAAGGACAAATAAAAGTTGTCTTATGTTGGTCTTCAGGTTTTATTTGAATCTGGTTGTATCCTAAAAAACCATCCATGAAAGAAAACATTTCATGGCCCACACACGCATCGATAATATGATCTATGAACGATGTGGGGTAATTTTCCTTAGGACAAGATTTGTTTAAGTCACGGAATTCTATGCAGACTCGAATGGCTCCTTGCTTCTTATTGACCGAAACAGGGTTAGAGACCCATTCCGTCATATCAATCGGATAGATGAATCCATCTCTAAGCAGTTTCTCAACTTCCACCTTGATGGCTGCTGATTTCCTAGGATTTTTCGGATGAAGCTTCTGTCTCACAGGTTTAGCATTCGGATAAGTTGTGATAACATGCTCCATTATGGCGGGGTCGATGCGTGGCATCTCCTTGTAAGACCGAGAAAACACGTCGTGGAATTCCTTAAACATATTGGTATACAAAATGATCTCATCGGGAGAAAAATATGCTCCAATGAAAAGGTTTTCCACAATGCCAAGTTTGATGGAGATATCGATCGGAATGGTTCTCGATATGTTTGTCATATTACCTTCAGCATAAATCTTTTGTATAGAAGGAATAGTGGACAAATCGAGATCACCACCAAGTCTCATTGGAAACTCTCCTCTCTCAATCATGTCCAAATCAGGAAGAAAATAGGGCCTATGATGCATATGTTCCCATGGATGATCCAGGCCTACCATGGCTTCCAATATGGCTTCGTCAAAAGGAAAAACAATATCCATACAATCAAAAGAGTGAGTAGAGTTGACTGACCATGCACGTGCATATTCCATATCTGACTCTGCGGAGACAGATGGAGTCGAGATATGTTCTGTTGCAACATTTTGTGATGCTTGATAGGCCACTTATGCAACAGACAGGGGCACAGTTGGTTCTGACTGAGTAGGGAGAATCCATGGATCAGTTGTTTGACTGACCGTGAAAATCTCTGAAGATATACAATCAGTGGTACTCGTAGAACCGATAAAGTTAACGGGAGCAGGTAGGTCGAATGTGCCCATCAATGATGATTACATACCTACTCCCACACTCTCGCTGGGCGGGTGAGTCTGATCAATTAGAGGGATAGTTGAATCCAAGGAAGTATGGTTGTTTTTTCGAGTAAATGAAAGTTGATCAACCGTAATGATCTTTCCTTCAAGGGGGAACATTATTACTCAAAAAAGGGATGATGGGACAACTTGCATCGCATGCGTCCAGATCCTTCCTTAAAACAAGTTGTAGTCAAGAGGAGTGTCCAATACTTCAACCTCCACAGACACTACTTTACCGATAAGTTCGACTTCAAACAATGGTAAGACTCCGTGTGGGCAGAAATATCTTCCGTCAAAAGAGGTAAGTAGTGTGGTAGAAGGGGCTAACTCAGGCAATCCGAGGGCTTTCCAACAAGAAATCGACATCACGCATATAGACGCACCCTCATCCACCACAGTTTGTCCAATGGTTTTAGGACCATGGACTACTTCTATCTAGAGGGCCACGTGATACAAAAACCGGGGTTTAATATTAGACATATCAAACCGAGCAAGCATGTTAGATGAGTCAACGCTCCTGATCACTACAAAAAGTGCATTACGTTGTAAAGGACAACTCTGCAAGACTTCCAGTGTGGACATTGAATAGGGTGTTTGGGCCAGACCCTCAACCATGGAATAGTTGGGAGCAGCCCGCACATTAGGTTTGTGCATGACCCTTTTGAACACACCCTTAGGGATATTCGGCAATGAATCCACTGGTCTCTCAATATGGAGAGGAGTAGAAGATTCAAGAACTTCCTTATCTTTTTTATGTGAGTCCGGGTTATAGTTCCTTGCTTGAGTTTGCAGAAGCATATTTGAGATAACCATGTTTATAAACGACTGATCAGCTGACGAGACACGAGGGGTTCCCCCAACACTATAGTTTCCAGAAGCTGAACCTTGTTCATGAGGGAATGGGTCCTTCAGGACAGCTGGTTTCTTCTCACGGAGGAGCTTCTGGGATTCTTCCATCAGAGAGAATTGGTGGGTAAGGTGGTCATCCTTACATAACTTGCAAGGAAACTTGACTTTCTTTTTATCCTTCTTGCCCTCCTTGGCATTTTCAGTGTTTCGGGGTTTTTGATGGTTCCCCTCCCCTTTCTTACCCTTCTTTTTATTTTTTTGGGCTTCTAGGGGCCCTTTTGATTAGTCTACACTTGTTGTACAGATTTCGTTGTTGAAGGGGAGGTCACAACCGTAGTTACTTCTACAGCAGACTGCTTAACAAATAAATCATGAACTTGCTTGGACAAAGCTTCGAATGTTGCTGTGTCTACTAAACCCATGATGCCATCGGCATGTGGTCCAGGCTTAGGTTTACCCAGATCTATATTAGATCTCGGTGCGTCAGGGATAATCTCATACAGGATCCTAGATTGACCATATACCAAGTCAATTTGTTGGGTCCTAAGAATGGATTCCTCCTCAGAAGACATTCCAGAAGTTGCTACTTCCTTAGAAATGTAAGGAAGGAGTGATTTCAAGTACCACTCTAATAGAAACTCTGGGGGAATTTCATCTTTGATGAGCCTCTTTCGCCTTCGCCACTCTTGAATGTGGTTATATAAGTGAGTGGCATTATTCTGCCTAAAAGTTGACAGAATATCTGTGTCGGCATCATACCGGATAGGAAGTTGAAAGTGGTTCAAAAATACTATTTCCAAATCCCAAAATTTGTCATAGGCTACGGTAGGTAGTTCAATGTACCACTTAGCCGCAACACTAGTCAAGGTCCTTTGAAAGAGCCACAACCTGATGGAATCGTTATTTAAAGAGTTGTAAGAACAACATAGATGAAAATTAGTGACATGGTCACCAGGGTCTTCGCCAGTCTTTCCTTCAAACTTTGGAATTTCAGAAGGAAACTTAGTTGGAACTGGTGGCCATGCGGGATGGTGTCGCACCAGATCATTTGTCAGTTTTGAATGATCTAGAAAATTCAAAGTTTCCAGAAAGGGAAAATGAGGTCTTTCCGGTGACATTTGATAAGCAAGAGTTCAGTAGGGGGAACCACCCAAAACCTGGCTCGTATACTGCTGGTTGGGGTTGCCCACAACCACCGGTTGTGAAGTAAAAGCATTACTGAAATTGTTCTAACCATAATACAAAGGATTACTTCCTTGGGTGTTCATCCATTGTAGTTGGGTGTTATCCCCTCCGTAATGTGGGTTGAAAAAATTACCACCCCCTCCACCAAATAGTGAAAAGGGGATACTCCCTACAGGTATATGAGACGTATGTACATTCAATGAATGCATATTAGGACCTGTGAAGGGGTTAAAACCAGGCATAGATGTAACAGACGAAACAGGCATCGAGCCCACAAAAGGTGTGGATGAAGTAGGCATCGAACCTATAAAAGGTGTAGAAGGAGCTATGTGTCCTCCATACCAAGGAAAACCATGACTAAAAGGATCAGATTGTGGATTACCTTGAGACTGTTGTATGAACGGAGACGATGTAAACGGTACTGAAGGTATCCCTGAAAAATGGATATTGGAAGATCCAACAATGGAACCAAAAGGAGTAGGTGATATCAAAGCTTAAGGGCCAGACATACCGAAGGAACTCGTATTGAAACTAAATCGAGGGCTTGAAGCAGAAGCAACCTACAAAGAGATAGGTACCGATGTGTTTGTAAGAGGAGAGAAAACTCTCGAAACAATAGCTGCAGTAGGAGTTTGGGGAACTCTTGACTCGTCTCCTGAACTAGTCATGAAAAAACCACGTGTAAACTGATATCAACTAAACTCGGGCTGACCTAGAGAATCTACACTTACAAGTAATGGATCGTTGGGTCCTATCAAAGGAGGGTTGTAAGGTGTGTTAAACTCTTGAGAAGTTAGGTCTTCAACCTCAATAGTGTCCTGAACCTGTTGATACTCAGTTATAAGGTGTGGTTCTCCAAGTGGTTCCATTACACCCGTAAGTTCGTATGAACCATAGGAATCAATCCTCCAGCATCGAGGTTGTGGTGGAGGCTCCATAGTGTGTGGTGGAATTTTTTGCAACCTTCGTGACCTACGAAGAGGTTGGTCCTCCACAATTATATAAAAAATAAACTAAGTGTAAAAACCTAGTGGCCACTACTCGACTAAGGAACAAACAACATACCACTAAAAATGTCCTATAGTAATCAAAACCAAGCAAACAAATATAATACTCTTAGAATTCAGTCTGGGATGATGAGGGCCCAGAACAAACCAATAAAATATCGAAGGTTAGTTGCACGACGTCCAATGCAGGTCCTCTGGGTGCAAGCGTTTGAATCACCAAACCGCCCTCCCGGGATTACTCTAGAGGGTTACGTTCCGTGTCTGTCCTAGGTGCAGTGGAAATAGCCTTCCACTATACCTGTGTAGATCCATAAGGTCAAGATACTAAGGATACCATAAATACAAAAATACCTAGGGGGACAGTCGTCAGTCCAGCCAAAACACATGGGCAGAGTAGCAAAGCCCGAAATCCAAGAGTACTTGAAGTACTAGTGGACCCCCGTACCCGAATTATTTATGTATATGTAACTTCGGAATGTATTTCATCTGTGTATTTTATATATATTTATTGTACCCTTATAAGAGATGTGTCATTCCTCTGTAAGGAAGTGTCGTCATGTGGATTGACAAGTGTCGCAAGTGTGTGTACTTGCCAATGGGTTATTAGACCACCATGTGTGGGGTCGGCCCTGAAATATATATTATAATGTGGATGTACCTAGCTAGACAAGTTGGCCCCATAAGGTCACTGGGCAAACAAATTAGTATAAATAGAGATCAAGTGATCTCTATTTAGATCACTCGGAAAAGTATCTCACTCTCACTCAGAAAGTGGCGCACTAGTGAGGAGGAGGATCATCTGCTACTAGGAGACTATCTCAGTGTATTTTGGTTGTACTTTGGTTGAGCCATTGCTCTCTCTATCTCTGAGGAAGTTGTGGGGTTTTTCACCTTAGGGTTTTCCCCACGGAAACTATGTGTCTCTTGTCTCTCATGCTTTTGATTCTTGTGATGCTTGTCATGCTTATTGTGATTGCCATGCATTGATATACTGTATATGTTATTCTCTCAATAAAGATCCTAGAGTATTGTGAATTAATGCTCAAAATTTAACATGGTATCAGAGTTAACCTGAGAAGAAGACATTTTGCAGTGACGAAAACTTGAGTTTCTTGTTTATTGGGTTTCTCTTCACAGATTTTGGAAAAGCAGTATAGTAGATTGACTCTACTCATCAAGGCGCATCTATCTGTCCAATCAGAATTCAATTCCGAGCATTTTCAGATTTGGCCCTAAAAATTAGGGTTTCCACAAAAATAGGAATTTCTGAAATCTGAAGACATAGCTGGAAGCTCCTTGCAAAAATCAAAGTTTAGAGCTTTGGATCGAGATTTTTGGTTGGGTAGATCTTCGAAAAACGCAAACCCTAATTCAGGGCTCTCCCTAGTGAACCCAGGAGGACAAAAAGGCAAATCTGAAGGGTAAATCTTTGCTGATCTCAAATTCTGAATACACCAGGTTGATCAGCTCATCAAGGCGCATCTTTCTATCCTTTCATAAAATTGAAATTCACATTTTGAATTTTTAGGGTTTTTTCGACAAACCCTAATCCGGGACCAGATCCAGTTTTCAGCATTTCAAGTGGTAAGATCTAAATCTTTTCTATTTCCATTTGAAGTACTCTTTAAGATGTCTCACCACACCAAGCTTGAGGATAAGCTTGAAGGAGCCGATAACTTCCGATCTTGGAAGTATAGGATTGGGTTAATCCTGGAAGAGAATGAGTTGGACTCATATGTGAAAGAAGACATCCCTATCCCGGAGGATGAAGAGGCCAAGGTATTGCATAAGAAGAACTTGGTCAAGGCAAAGAGAATCATAGTTGATTCCATTAAAGACCATCTCATACCCCATGTGTCCTCTCTAAAGACACCCAAGGAGATGTTTGACTCTTTGACCAAGTTATTTGAAGGGAAGAACATAAATCGAAAGATGACCCTGTGGAACCAATTGAAAGGAGTAAAGTTTCAGAATGGAGAAACCATTCAATCTTATTTTTCAAGGGTCTCCCAGATCAAGGAACAACTAGAATTAGTGGATGAAATGGTGGAGAATGGTGAAGTGGTGATGAACACTCTAAATGGCCTACCCAGGTCATGGGATTCCTTCATTCAAGGAATTTGTGCAAGGAAGAAGTTGATCTCCTTCAACAGATTGCGGGAAGAATTCTCTCAAGAAGAAGCTAGGCTTGTGGCCCGAGAAGAAAAGATGGGAAATGAAGATCAAGCTCTCACAGCACATGCCAGGAAAGGCAAGTCCAAGAAGGAATCATCTCATAACAGAAGATCCTCACACCACCATTATCATAAAGATAAGAAAGATCTCAGATGCTTCAATTACAATGAGAAGGGACACTTTGCTTCAGATTGTCCCAAGAAGAAGAAAGACAACAACAACAACTTCAATAAGAAGAAGAAGAATAACAAAAGAAGATATCATGCTCATGCTGCCGAAGATGATGAACCCCAAAAGAAGAAGGCTAGGGCAGAAAGTAATAGTGATGATGACTCATCAAGTGAAGAAGAATATGTTCTAATTTATGCTCTCACAGGTACTATCTCCCATGGTTGTAATGATTGGTTGATTGACAGTGGGGCTTCCAAACACATGACTGGGTTTAAAGAATCTTTTGTGAATCTATTTGAACATGAATCACCCCATAAGGTGAAACTTGGGGATGATTATCAATACCCAATCAAAGGAAGTGGTGAAGCCTCCTACAACCTAGATTCTAGAAAATCTTTGAAGATGAAAGAAGTCCTTTATGTACCTGGGCTCAAGAAGAACTTACTCTCCATCTCTGCATTGGATGCAAAAGGTATGAGGGTTGCATTTGTGGATGGCCAAGTCCTAATGTGGCCAAAGGGAAAGAACATAAATGATGTAGTAGTGATTGGAGAGCAAGAGGGAGGTTTGTATAAATTGAAGGGACAACCTGAACATGCCATGGTACATGAATCCATGGATCCAAGTGAACTTTGGCATAGAAGACTTGCTCATATGCACTATAGAGCACTTCCAATTGCAAGCAACGCTATAGAGGGTCTTCCTGAAATCAAGACCAAACATGAAGGTGTTTGCAAAGGATGTGCAAAAGGTAAGGACATTAAGAAGGCTTTCCCAAGCAGTGAAAGCAAGGCAAAAGACATCCTGGAAATCATCCACTCAGATGTATGTGGTCCTATGTCATCCAGTTCTCTAAGTGGGTATGTTTACTATGTCTCATTTATTGATGACTTCTCCAGGAATACTTGGGTATACTTCTTGAAGAACAAAGATGAGGTGCTTGATAAATTCAAGGAATTCAAAACCTTGATGGAGAATCAAACTGACAAGAAGATCAAAACATTCAGATCCAATAATGGTGGAGAATTCACCTCAGGTGACTTCAAGAAGCTTTGTAGTGATTCAGGGATTAAGAGGGAGTTGACTGCTCCTTATAATCCTCAACAGAATGGAGTTGCAGAAAGGAAGAACATAACTATCATGGAAGCAGCAAGGAAAATGCTGCATGACCAGGATCTACCTATGCATCTATGGGAAGAAGCAGCTAGAACAGCTGTATATGTGCAGAACATAACACCCCACAAGATATTGGACAACAAGACACCAGAAGAGGTCTTTTATGGTAATAAACCTGAAGTCAGTCATCTTAGAATATTTGGTTGTCCAGTATACACTCATGTTCCAAAGGAAAAGAGGACTAAACTAGATCCTTTAGGAAAGAAGGGTATCTTTGTGGGTTACAATGAAAGCTCAAAGGCTTACAGAATATACTTTCCAGGGTTCAAGAAGATTGATGTCAGCAGGGATGTAACATTTGATGAAAACTCAGCATTCATCAAATCAAGGAAGGCACCTATCGAAGTTTATGAAGAACCTAAGGAAACTAGATTTCAAGACACTACCATGACTGAAGTAGTTCCAGAAGTTGTTCGTGAGTTTGAAGATCCGCAAGAACCTGTAAATCCACCTCGTGAGGATAACTCTCACAAGAGGAAACCTGCATGGGCTAGAGAGCTCATTCAAGATGCAGAAAGATTTGGCATTCCAGAAGAAGAACACAGAGCAAAGAAGAGAACCAGATCACATACCAGCTATGTTGATTTACTCTGTGACATTATGAACAAAGAGCCTTCCAGTTATGAAGAAGCAGCAGAAAAGAAAGAATGGAAGGATGCCATGGTTGAGGAATACCAATCAATAATGAAGAATGATGTTTGGGATGTTGTCCCAAGACCTAAAGAGAAGTCTATTGTGAATTCCAAATGGATCTACAAAATCAAGCATGCTGCAAATGGCAGTGTAGAGAAATACAAGGCAAGATTCGTAGCTCGTGGCTTCTCTCAGAAAGAGGGAATAGATTATGAAGAAACTTTTGCACCTATAGCCAAGTATACTTCCATCAGAACAGTACTTGCCCTGGCTGCAGCGATGAAATGGAAAATACATCAGATGGATGTCAAGACTGCTTTCTTGAATGGTGTAGTTGAAGAGGAAGTATATGTAGAGAAGCCCCTCGGTTTTGAAATTCATGACAGGGAGTCATATGTGTGCAGATTGAAGAAAGCCTTGTATGGCTTGAAACAAGCTCCCAGAACCTGGTATGGTAGGATGGACAGTTTCTTATCTAGTTTGGGCTTTACCAAGAGTAAAGCGGATTCCAACCTTTATTACAAGGTTGAGGAAGGGAATCTTGTGGTTCTACTCCTGTATGTGGATGACTTATTTGTAATAGGAGATGACAGATTGATTGCAGATATGAAGAGGAAGCTTGCTGCTGAGTTTGATATGAAAGATTTGGCAATGATGCATTATTTCCTAGGTATGGAGGTGTGGCAGAGTGCAAGTGGGATTTTCCTTGGTCAAGGGAAGTACACAGTAGATATCCTGAAGAGATTCGGGATGATGGATTGCAAGGCCATGGCCACACCTATGGCATCGAATCTAAAGCATCTATGTGATGCTTCATCTAAGCTGGTTGATGTCTCTATGTATCGTTAGATGATTGGGTCCTTGATGTACCTGACGAACACGAGACCAGATATTTGCTTTGCAGTGAACACATTGAGTCAGTTCCTGACAGATCCGAGGAGTGTTCATCTGGTTGCTGTAAAGCATGTTCTGAGGTACCTGAAGGGTACAGTGGATTATGGGCTCAAGTATGAGGCAAATCAAAAGTTTAACCTACAGGGTTATGTTGATTCAGATTGGGCTGGCAGTGCTGCAAATAGGAAGAGCACATCTAGGTGTTGCTTCAGTATGGGATCCGGTGTACTTGCCTATGGCATGTAATTCGTACCCTGGGACATCTGGTAAATGCTCTTTCGAGGTTTTTCTTGGGAGGACATATAATTTGTGCCCTGGGAGATCTGCAAATAGTCTTTCGAGGTTTTGCCTATGGCATGTAATTTGTGCCTTGGGATATCTGGTAGATGCTCTTTCGAGGTTTTGTCCTATGGCATGTAATTTGTGCCCTGGGAGATCTGATAGGTTGAGCCGTGTGCTCGTAATCAGTCCTGGGATGCTCTTTCAAGGTTTTTCCATGACCACATGTAATTTGTGCCCTGGGAGATCCGATAGGTTGAGCCTTGTGCTCATAACCAGTCCTGGGATGCTCTTTCGAGGTTTTGTGGTGACCACATGTAATTTGTACCCTGGGAGATCCGATAGGTTGAGCCTTGTGCTCGTAATCAATCCTGGGATTCTCTTTCGAGGTTTTGTGGTGGAGTCACATGTAATAAGTCCTGTAGATCTGGACAGGATGAAAAAGGCCTCAGATGCTCTTTAGGGTTCTTGCTAGTCAAGAGACTCTTTTAAGGTTTTGTGACGCACGTAATAAGTCCTGAGATTTCCACAGTATGGCCAGTGATGATGAAGACCTGCAGGTGGCGGGCCTACATCCAGTATGAAAAAGGACTGGCTCTGTACAACTTCCTATGATGAGTAGAGTCAGAGATTGGTTGAGATAGCAGCAGCAATGACAATGATGATGATGATGATCCCGAGAAGAAGACTTGTCTAGCAGATCTGTGTCGAGAAATACCTTCCTAGTTAAGAGGGAGTGTTGATGTATATGTAACTTCGGAATGTATTTCATCTATGTATTTTATATATATTTATTGTACCCTTATAAGAGATGTGTCATTCCTCTATAAGGAAGTGTCGTCATGTGGATTGACAAGTGTTGCAAGTGTGTGTACTTGCCAATGGGTTATTAGACCACCATGTGTGGGGTCGGCCCTGAAATATATATTATAATGTGGATGTACCTAGCTAGACAAGTTGGCCCCATAAGGTCACTGGGAAAACAGATTAGTATAAATAGAGATCAGGTGATCTCTATTTAGATCACTCGAAAAAGTATCTCACTCTCACTCAGAAAGTGGCGCACTAGTGAGGAGGAGGATCATTTGCTACTAGGAGACTATCTCAGTGTATTTTGGTTGTACTTTGGTTGAGCCATTGCTCTCTCTATCTCTGAGGAAGTTGTGGGGTTTTTCACCTTAGGGTTTTCCCCACGGAAACTCTGTGTCTCTTGTCTCTCATGCTTTTGATTCTTGTGATGCTTGTCATGCTTATTGTGATTGTCATGCATTGATATACTGTATATGTTATTCTCTCAGTAAAGATCCTAGAGTATTGTGAATTAATGCTCAAAATTTAACATGAATCAACCTTGGTGTATGCTCGAAAGGAAAGTGAGGGGGTATCCACAACAATTCCAATCTCACATGACCTTGTGCTTAACTTCGGTTTAAGTGGAGCATTCCTAGGATACTTTGATATAAGTGGATTTACCTAGATAACAATTTGCACTATGATTTGAGAGTTTAATGATTTTGGAAAGTTAAATGTGATCTAATCCGAAATCCTAGCCTAAGCTAGTTAATGTTGTGTAACCCTAAAAAGAAATGTTGCTAATAAATTTTAAATTAGGTTCTTTTTATGGGTTGTTACTTACTCAAAGTGTAGTGGAGTGTGTGGCATGGTTATGACTGTAATCAAAGTGCATATAAACAAATGAAATTTCACAATTCTTTTATTTTCGTTTGTTCTTTCAAAACATAAAATCTAAGCAAAACTAAGCATACAAAGTTTCTTTTTGTTTTATTTTGTTTTCAAAGTTAATAGTAATGCAACTACCCTACTTCGAAAAATAAAAATGATAAATCTTGTAAAGGAGTTCTTTTGTTTTTTCCAATTGATCTTTTCTCTATCTATGAAAGAAATGTGAATGAAAAATACGAACTAACAAGACCTATCAGACTGTATGAGTAAATAAAGATATCCCAAGACTTAAAACAAACGGACCTAAGTAAGATCTTCAAAGACTTAGCCCAAGAAAGTTGCTTCACAGAAGTAACTAAAGTTTTGGAACAAGATGCAAAATGAAAAACTGACACATAAGATGGAAACACAGAAATATCTTTGTACAAGAATCAAACTACTCCTGAACATCATAAAACAAAAAGAAGATGCATCCGCCAAACAAAAGATGGGCCAGCAAGCTAGGGAAAACCCTACAAACACAATGACTCAAAGAAAACAATCAAAGAGGTTCTAAAGCAGACTCAAAGCACCTTGAAACAATGTCCAAGGGGTATCCAAGCCAACAAGGACTTTCAAAACCAAAGAAATACCCCACTGAGACTAAACCCTAATAGAAAATGTCATACTCAGGAAATACTTGCGGTTATGGTATGTGATAACTCGCGGTGCACTCGCGGCTCAGTATAAGAGCAACACATGGCTAGGGCACAAAGTGCACGACTGTGTATGAATACAAGTCACAGGTAGGTTTCAAAAAATCTTTAAAAAGAAAGACTAGAAACCAAAAGTAAAAGAAATCACATTAAGAACATCAAAAAGGTTTCTAAAAGGGCAGTGTACAAACTCGGACGTGACACAAGAATGTCCAACAGATACCAGGGTACAAAGTAAAAACTCAAATCAGACCTAAAAACCCTAAAAGCAAGGTTCAGACCCTATTAAGGTAAAATCACGACTCTCTAGGTGAACAGCTCGTGGGTGCAACTAAATGTATGCGGGTAACAAAGCCTGCAACTCGCGGCTACACCAGGAAACGCACGCCTATATATACAGGAAACACACTGCTAGGTACTGAAAAAGAAGAGAAGAAAAATTTGTAGACCAAACTAGGCTGAGCCAATACAAAGGGATTTAAGCAACCCCCCTAAAGACCTAAAAATGAACTAGAAAGGTTATGAAATTGAAAGAAATAAAAAGACCCCCAAAGCAGACAAAACCAAAAGGTGTCCCCAACGTAGTCGCCAGTTCTGTTGTTAGGGATTTTACCTTATAGTAGGGGGTGGAGACTATCAACATACAAGGGTGTAATATGGTCATATAGAGTTCTGCATACACATATTCTTAAGAAAATAGATTAGAGGATAGAAATATATGTAACTTATTCTGAAGTCTGATCCTAGCTTTCTGCTCTGTCGCTCCCCAATGTGCCAACCTGCAAAACAAGCCCTAAACCTTCCTCAAGCCTATTTGATTATACAAAAACAAATTGATATCTATAACAACATAAAACATCAATTAATAATCAAATGTACGACATATGACAAAGCTTATGTTGGGAAAGGAAGTAGGTCCACTTGTATTAATCAATCAATGAAGCAAGTACAATTATACCTGACTTCTGTATGAGGCACCTTCGTGACCAAGACCTAGGCTTCTACTCCTCTCTTGACTTAGGATTTCTCCAGCATAACAATAAGTCTTTAATTGATGGGTCCCTTTCTCATGCCTCCCCTTGTATTTATAGCAAGGCAGGGAGAATTGGTTCGAAAGGTAGTTGAATTGGGAGGTTGATGAAGTTAAAAGAACTGACTCAACTAATCCTAATTCGTGTTTTTAATATATTTTTCAAGTTTTTCTTAAGTCACACACGACTATAAGACACATCAACTAGCGAGTGACTCGCATCTTTTAGGCTCAGCAACTCGCGGGTGCAGCTTTTAATTGATACCCGCGTGTTGTTAGTATGGAGACCCTCGAGTGACTCATGAGGTATCAAGCATAGGATTCACGGCTTTAGGGTGAAATAAGTCAGGAAAAATAAGTTTTTAACTGAAAGGGTAAAGGTTCATCTCCAAATCATCCAAGGTCAAACAAGCTCTTCCATCCATAGTGTCCTTTTTTGCGATCGACAAGGCGATGTGATCACGGACGGAGAAGTGCTAATTTGATCGATAACAAATGTGATTCACAGGGATTTCACCGAATTCTGTGCTGTAACTTCTCATTCAACATTATAAACAAAATTACTACGGGATAAATATACGTTATTCATCTCATGCTCTGCACAATTAATAAAGAATCATATATAATATGAATTACACACATTCAAACACTCATTCAATACACGTGTTATCACAACAACATATAATTTAAAAACAATGCATCACAGGAAAACCAACATCTGCGGAGGTAGCAATTCTCACTTCATTAATTTGTTAAGCTAGAAACGGAGGTGAGTTCAGGGATTCTCTCCCAAACGCAAACTACAAAAATTACACAGCATATAATGATGACTGTAATTTCGTTTCAATACAGCATCAATGCATAAGGATGAGTCCAACAAGAAACACGCTGGGTATGTAATAAAACTCACACAGAGGTAAAATAATGCACATAAAAACTTACACACTCACACAGAGATTAATAATGCACCGAAAAACTAATCTCCAGCTCTTACGTTGTGCAGAGGTAAATAAATACACGGTGGCAGCATAAAATTAACCACAAAGTTTTGTGCTCGATTGACTTGACAAGAAGTAAGCATCATTAGGGAAGTGTCTTAACTAGAGATCATTTTAAAGTTAACTCAGGCTATCAAATAAAAGTTTGGCTTTTTTGGGAGATGCGATTCTAGCGGTTTCCAACAAAAACTCAAAATCTTACATCGCTTGTTTTTCAACGTGTTGCCTGATCCCAAACCTCTCAATGAATCTCTTTGCTCATTGAGATTTGTTGCAATAGTGAATTCCTATAGAAATGAAGTTGCAGGGCATCAAATATCGATAGGGGTTTCTGATTCAAGTTTGAGTTACAACAACTGGTTTCAACATAAAAACCTCAAACCTCAATAAAGGTTTCTTAACAACTCAAAAATTTCCACCTTGGTGATATGTTTTGTTGTGACTCTACATGGAAATAGCTATCAAGATAATGAAGAAAACACAATACTCAAAAATCGCACTCAACTACAAGGGAAATCACAATGCTCATACTACAGTAGTGAATTCACCAACGATTGCCCAAAGTAAAAGCACATAAGCGTCTTGATGTGTATACTCTTTAGAATTAAACATGCATAAAATTTAATATTAAGTATGTCAACAGGGATACACAATCCCACGACCGAGGCAACATAAGTTTTGTTTGATCCCAACAAGGATATACAAACCCACGGCCAAGGAAGCATAAGTTTTGTTTGATCCCAACAGGGATATACAAACCCACGGCCGGGACAGCATAAATTTTGTTTCATCCCAACAACGATATACAAACCCATGACCGGTACAGCATAAGTAAATACATATAATCATAGCTTTTATATGTAACCACAGATATTCCCACGGGAATAAAGCTATAAGCTTTCCCTTCAATGCATTCCACGTAGAGACAATAAAAACAAGCGGAAAAATCACAGCTTAATATATAAACACAAAGATTACCACGAGATCGAGTTATAAAACAGAGAAGAATTAGGAACCTGAGACTACTTCTATTGCTTGGCCACGTAACTCTTTTTCAGCAGCAAAACCTTGTCGTTTATCCTCTTGAGGTCTTCCTCTTCCTGCAAAAACCACTTCCTTCTTCCTACTCTTCTTTCTTTTCCTAGAACGCCTCCCCCCAAAATCTCCCCCTGCGCCCCCTTTCCCCCCCTTCTCCAAGATTTTTCACAACTTGGACACCCACCTCTATTTCCACCAGAATTCCCCTCCTCAAGGAAAAAACCTAACTGACTTAAATACCAATTGTCCCAAACATCTTCTCGAGGGTAGTTAGAAGGGTGCCCCCTAGGTTAGACTAAACCAACACCTTTTCTCATAAAAAAAAGCATAACCATATAATTAAAATAATATGCATTTCTTTAAATAGTTATAATGTCTCATATAAAACACATATAAATATATATAGTTCTAGGTAAATATGAATATTAGTTATGACACAATGGTTCACTAAAGTTGGAGTGAGAAGCAACAGTCTCCCGTTCATAATTTGTAGCAGACCTGCTAAAGATGGAAGTTGAACACATAAATGAACCTCCACTAATACTAAGGGTAATAGGTGACACTTTATTGCAGCCTTGCACTATAGGCTGATATCTCACCATGGAATATGGTTCGGAACCGTAAAAAAAGTAGAGATTGGTGCTGCGAATTCAGTTGTTGTTTAATTTGTAAAGAATGAATGCGGTAAGAATTATAATATTGCAACGTGAAATACTTATGAGGAGATTCCATATAGCTTATTGGTCTCCCGGCCTTGCTAACCCTTGTTCAACTTCATTTTAAGTTGACTCTATATTATTTTTCAGACGTTCCACACAATATGGTAATTATTGAATGTCATGCTGTGAATCCCTCATAGTACAAAGATTTGTTGTAATATAGGGTATATCTGGTGGCCTAGGTTTAATCCATGCAATGGCTCGTGATCCACAAAGACAAATGTTAAGGGTTTCCAAATTGGGGATGGATCATATTAGTAAATTTGATCATATCAAGAAATTAGGCCATAATCAACTTTTGAACCAAATACATATTAGGAAAATAGGCCATATTGATCAACTTTTGAACCATGTCACCTCTTACCATATTATTTGAGGTTCCACAATCACTAAATATAATAACCTTATAGATTTTACCTCAACATTTCAGTACTTTATTAATTATATTTCAAATAATTACAATAGTGAATTTTCCTTGGCATCCACCTTCCCGCCACACCTTCCCGTTTCCTAAAGTGTATTTTTGGAAGATATTTGCTAACTAAATATCCTTGTTCAAGGCGGATGACTAACACGACATGGTAACCCACCCTTTTCTCTTCTAAAGAGGATTCAATTTCAACACCTACAGCATATCCAAATTCAACATCCTCAAATTTTGAAAAGTGAGTTCGCTTCAATGGATATGAACCCGCAATCAAAGTAATGTCCTTCTAGCATCACTCTCCTATGTAGCATCACTCTCATCTCTATATGAATATTGCATTCTGTTTATTTTTAATGAGGAAGTGATTACGGGGCTTGTTGAAGTTCACAGGGAAGCTGATTTGAAAATTGGGGATGTGTCAATCCCTATCGTTGTCGAGTCTAGTGTTGTTGAAGGAAGTGGTGATGGTGCTACTGTGGTTTGAGAATATCCTAGTATTCCTTCTCCAATGGATTTGAAGGTGGAAACATTGCAAAAGTCAGTGTTTGAAGGCACTTCAACTTCAAGTATGTTCAATACTATTTCTCCTTCTCTAAATAATAGTATTGTTCTTTTGAAAGGGGATGTTGGGCTTAGTTCTTCTAGTGGTCCTTCTTGGGTGAGGGCAGGGTTGGTACCCTTTGATTTTTTGTGGGTAGATAAAGGGGATTTTGAATTTGTTTTGTCGAAGAATCCCTCACAGTCCATGGGGTTTTAAAGTCATCTCGAGAAGGGGTTCGTCAACATTCTAGGCATTATTTCATAATGGGAGGAGGCCATTACTCTCTCGAACTTGTTTATAATTCTTCCTCACATGGTCATCCTGTCCCTAGGGGCCCAGGTAAGGATTTATAAAGAGATATTGGTCTTGTGTAGGAAATTTGAAAGTCTGCACTTAAATTATCTTAGGAGAGAGTTGTTAAAGAGGTGAACCTAGGTAGATACAAACTTATTACTGGTGCCCTTAGAGAAGGGTATGCCTCATTCATTGGTTCTCAATGAAAGTTCATTGATTCTTATTCACTCGTTAGGTCACAGGTTCAATAATGATACAAGTTTTTTTTTGTTATGCAGGCTACGTACAAGTGCATATATGGACGTAAATGATTGTTTGTGCTTAAACTGTATCATTCTTTTCATGAATTTTTAATGCTTATAACATATTATGTTTCACTTTAATAACAATATAATGGGCTACAACCAAGTAGTACACTAATCCATTTGAGAAAACACAGGGTAAACAAGTTTTGACACGGAATACAAAAAAAAATTGATTTTGGAATTTTCAAAAAGAACACGTAAAAAGCAATAAAGTGGGGGAGAGAGGAACATGCTCCCCTATAGGTAAATATTTAGAAACAAAATAGTTTGTTTCCTTATGCAATATAACGCTTATTTTTACTGTATTACGATGTTATACATATGCCAACTAACATTCTTTGCTATAGTGACTAAGAGGATGAAAATCCAAGCAAGAGCATGCAACAAAACACATTTGCTTCCTTTGGATGGCTCTATTAGTGCCAACAATGGAATAAATGACTATATTGGTCCCAACAATGAAAGAAATGGTGTCGTAGAGATATTGAAGAATATGTGGTAAAAGTTTCATATCTTTATTCATTACATGCTCAGCGGTTATACTTGTTGAATGTTAGGGTTTGTGACAATGAAAGACACAATGAAAATTCAAGAGAAGAAGGTTGACAAAATCTTGCATAACTTTCTCATACGGTATCAGAATCACAAACTTGTTGGCACATTGGATCAGCATACTTAATGATGTTCTTGGTGATTATCTTGGCACATTCTATGGTAATATTGGCATAGATATTATATTGGTGATTGAATTGAAATATTCCATGGTAATGTTATTGGCATGAGATCCCTCTAAGATTTTGGAATGTACTATGAGGTCTATGATGTAAGGGTTTGAAGGTGCAAATAGATGAAGTCTATTGGTGATTATTTGTGGGATTTGATTACACTCTTTGGAGGCATCTTTATGGTCTTGCTATACATCTGAAGTATATATTGGAAGAAGTTGATGTCATTCTTGGAGGACATATTTGAGGCATGTACAAGTTGACATTGTGACAGAGATAGTTTTTGTGGTATTATGACAGAGACAATGATTTTTTCATTGTGACGAACATGAATTGTGATAGTGACAACAATACAATGATTGTGGAAATGATAGATATAGGTACAGGGATAGTGATACAGGTACAAGGACATAGGTACATGTATAGGTTGATGGAGACAATGATACAATGGCAGTGGAATATTGTTCTTCTTATTCATATCAGGGTGGCAAGATGGGGCATTGATAGGATATTGAAGTCTCCTTTAGGTTGGTGCTTGTGATCTCAGGGAGTTGGGGCTTCCTTCCAGTTGGTGCTAGTAAAACTATTGAGTTGGATTTTACTAAGGACTGGAGTCCTATCTATAGGTTGGAAATTATGAAAACCAAGGGGTTGTATCCTCCTTCTGGATGGAGCTAGTAAACCGAGGAGTTGGAGCTTCCTTCAGGTCGGAGCCTATAAATTAGGGGGTTGCAGCCTCCTTCGAGATGGAGCTAGTAAACCAAGGAGTTGGAGCTTCCTTCAGTTTGGAGCCTATAAATTAGGGGGTTGGAGCCTCCTTCCAGTTGGTTCATGTAAATCAGGGAGTTGGAGCTTCCTTCAAGTTGGATCTTGTAAAATAGGGGGTTGTAGCCTCCTTCTAGATGGATCCAGTAAACCGAGGACTTGGAGATTCCTTCATTTTGGAGCCTATAAATTAGGGCGTTGGAGCCTCCTTCGAGTTGGTGCAGGTAAATCAGGGGTTGGAGCTTCCTTCAAGTTGGATCTTGTAAAATAGGGGGTTGGTGCCTCCTTCCAGTTGGTGCTTGGGTGCTTCCTATCAATGCAATATTGTTATTTGTATATAAGAAAAGCATTATCTGGTTTTCTTTTGTCTGGGTTTTGCATCCACGTTAAATATCTTATGCATTATGTATGATGTTGTGTGTTGGTTTTATGTGATGGTGAATGACATTGTTAATGGTTAATGTTACATGTTGTAATTAAGGTTAAAAGTGTTTAAAAGGGATAAATACTGATTCACCCCCCCCCCCTCTTAGCATAATTTTCCAACAGTCAATTGGTATTAGAGTCAATTCCTTCAAGAGAGTCTGATAGCTGGACCTAAGATCTCTAGAGCACATGGATGAACATGAAATTCTCTACTCTGCAGATGGGCTTCGACTGTTCTATGGATCAAATTTTGATCTAATTGGATTATAAGAATGAGACCCCATTTACATGCACAAGGTTTTGATATCTGGAAATCTGTTGTAAATGGTTACATCACTCCAAAAAGACCACAAAAAATAGCAACCATGAAGGAGCTAAGAAATAATAATGCAATGGAAATGGATATCATCTTGCATGGAATATATGATCATGTGAAAGATAAATTTGGAAATTTTTCATCAGCTAAAGTGCTCCCGGACAAGGTGCACAATATCTGCACAAAGGGACCCCATTCTTAGCATTATTTTTGTCCCGAGTACCTAAAAAGATTAGGTAAATAGTTCATGAGGTTTGGAGTCCAAAGAAGGATTAAAAAGTATAAAGGAAGTAAGCTTACCTTAGGGAGCCTACAAAGTTATGCTAATAGGCCCAAGTGCTTAAAATATTAAGAAGAGGCACTAAAGAATCAACTACATAGGACCCTAGCCGATGACCAGGGAGTTATGCCGCAGGGTGTCGGTTTATCCAACAATACTAAGAGGTCGAGGGGAGGGGATAAGTATTGCCTTTTTCAAACCTTTTATATACAATTAGTATTAAGCACAAGTTAAATAGTCATAAGTAACGTGAATAAGAAAATTAAAAATTTGAACACACAGATTTATCGTGGAAACCTCAAAGGTAAAACCAACAAAGCTTTCTTATTAATAAGCTAATCTTATACAAAAAAAATTTACAAGCACCAACTTGATGGAGAACTTAATCTCCTAGATTCTTCTGCCACTACAGAAAGGATGCACCAACACCCCTGTTTTTCTACCTGCTCAATAGGCAAGGATGCCCCAACACCCTAATTCTCCAGTCACAACTGGAAGGAGGAAACAACCCCTAGAAAGCCTCAACCTTCCCCAAGCACCACCCAACCACCCTCTAATTTATAATAGTTTTAACTTCAATTTTTCAGATCTTCAGTGGCAGCTCGAACTTTTGTCATGCTTCATCTATCTCACTGGCCTCTTTCGTGTTTCTGATATGCAATTACCAAAACTTCTGAGACACCTCTGGTCCTCTTCATACATTTGACTTGTATGGTTATATATCTTTTCAAAGAAATTTATTATTTGAAACACTGTGTCTTTTTAGGAAAATGATGCATCTTCATAAAAAATATTGTATCCTTATAATGGCATCGATTCATCATTGATCTTCATATTCTTTCAATCTTGTTTTAATTAGTAAGGAATTACTATTTTTTAGAGTTAACCAATTTTGGCAATTCTCCAAAGTTGGCAATTTGGCCAAATTGTTCTCCAAATATACCATTTCCAAACGTCCATTCAACAAAGTGGATGTCAAACCGGTGGTCAACTAAGATTTACAAATATTTCGCATCTGACCCTTTTAATTAACCCTCGAGCATCTTTCAACAGCAAAATGATTCAAAAGTGTTGGATCTTCATCAATCCACATCGACGGTGGACTTCAATATGTGCTTAGCTAGATTTCATAAAGATTTCGCATCACATCCTGAGCTTTAAAATCTGAACAACTTAACCCAACGAAATTGTCCTATACTGTTGGATCGACCCATCCAAGATCAACGGTGGACTTGAAAAGTTTATGAGCCTAATTATGAACCCAGCTGTCAATATGTCCCATCAGTTAAATCAAAGGTAGGTCAGGGTACGGTATCAGGTAAGGTATTTGACTCTTAATGTCATGTAACCCTCTTTCAAGTACTTTGATATTTAATTCTGATGGTTGTGGAGATTTCTTCCGACCGTGTTCAGTTTTTTTTGTTCATTTTCGCTCGTTTAAATCGGATTTTCCCCTGTTCTATTGTGTTTTCTGAAAATGTTGTGTAACTTAGCTCTTTCTTCGACTGTTTCTCTCTCCACTGGCCCTCCTCAACGTTTGGTTGTTGAATTTTTAGAAAAGGGCATGCTCTAGAATCCAACCGGTGCTCTTCCTAATGGACCCAAGCTCTCGTACTGGAAGCTTTGTTACAACGATTCTTCAGGCCTATCTCCTTGTTTTATAATGGCGGAAGGTAGCAGTTGCGGAAGGACCAGCATCATTTATTCTAACAGCCGAAGACTGGATCAGTTAGAAAAGGAGATAGCAGAGCTTCGACAGAAGCTGGAGGGGAAATGCGACAAAGAGGACTTGGATTCGTTGAAGAAGATTATCGAGGATGCCATCGATCGCAAGTTCGAAACTAACAAAAACGAACTGATTGAACAGATGCAAAGTCTCCTTCTCGAACGCAAGGAAGCCATCCGAGTTCAACATGGTGAAGCCACCGGAGTTCAAGGTGACGCCGAGACCAGCCTGACGACTTCAGTAGGTTCTGGACAGTCCCCTCAAGCTACCAAAAATCCCTCAGCGGCAAGATCATCAGGGAAAAATCAATGGAAACTGACTTAGGGAACCATGCGACCCACCCAACACGATCTCTTGTTATTTTCATGATAACTTTAATATTTTAGGTTTAGTTTTCTGTTTTTAGATTTTCCTTTTCTGTTAGTTTAGGGGAGGGATATTACCTTACTTTTCATTTTGAATAATTTAACTCTGTATTTGAAAGAATTTAAACTCTAAGTTTTGAAGAATTTAACTCTGTGTTTGAAAGAATTTTATCTTTACATTTTGAAGAATTTAAACTGGGTATTTTGGAAGAATTTAAACTGGCTATTTTTTGGGTTTTTTTCAAAAGATAAATTCACTATTTGGTCATTTTTACTCTCTAATATCGCCTATATTTACATAAAATATGTTTTCTTATCATAATATTCGTCAAAATTTACATGTTTCAGTAGTAAATTTTATATTTCATATTTAATATTCGCCTACAAATCTATATATATGTTTTTTTGAATCCAAAATAATTGGTTGTCTTTTCCAAAAATTGTTCTTTCCAACTGCTTTTGGTGAGACTACTGCTAACAAACCATGAATTTCCACATGGATTTCGTTTTACACAATTTAATAATTATTTTGTTTTGTTTTTCAGATTGAGTGAGGAACCATATTTTTCTTGGAAGTGCATTTTATCTATTTTGTATAGATATGAAAATGGAGTTGTGTTGATTTTCCAAGTAATGTTTGTAAATTACCTTACTTTACTTTGCATAATATACATGGTTATACAAAAATGCCTTAATTTTTAAGTTTGAAAACAATTATTTTTAATAAAACATTATCAATAGGATTATTATAAAAAGAGTATTATTGAAGGTCATGTATTTCAATAAAACGTTTTGTGACGTGAAGGAAAAAATCAACAACATCAATTTTTTTTAGTTAGACGGATAAAATTGCCACCAAATTCCAACATTGGGACTCCCAGGGACCGCAAGCGTGTGTATGATTTCTTGGTTTTTCCATTGGATTTACTAAGATCCTATGTTTATATTGAAATGGTACCATTAATATCCTTAATATTCGTTTATACAATCTTTATAATAATTGTAAAAATCAAATATGCCACGTGTCACAATCTGAGCGTTCCATGTGTCACCCTGGGAAACTAGATATCGACATTTTAACAACAAAATTTATAGAAGTTTTGCTTCAAAGAGTTTGCTAGCAAGTCAAAATTTTGTCAGAGAAAGAGAGGTCACTCTTTCGTCAGGTTGTTCTATTTCGAGGTGTTGGAAGTAGATGTTGAGGAGAAAGAGCGTCCGCTCCTTCCTCCAGGGATGATTTTTAGGAGTGTGGAAAGTAGATATTGGCACTCTAAACACAAATTTCATTGGAACATTGCTTCGCATAGTTTGCTAGCAAGTGGAAATATTCTCAGAGAAAGAGCAGCCGCTCTTTCTCCAAGTTGTTCTATTTTTACAATTCCCTCATAAATGAAGGGGTGACCGACCCTTCTTCTTCCCAGTATTATTTTCATTATAGTTCGATACTGCGGGAAGGGTCGGTCAATCCATCTTGTGTTCTCCATTCTGGATATAGCTGAATTGCTGGATAAAGGTTTTCACAATTATCTACTAAACCAAGGGGCGGTCGATCCTTCTTGTCGGAAAATGGAAGTCGAGACAAACATTTTTATATGTTATAACTTAGCTGATGTTCAGGTCCCTACTATTTAGAGTGGAAGTCGGAAGTTGAGAATTGTCGACCTAGATTTTGTAGATTAAATATTTTTACAATTCTCTCGTAAATGAAGGGTCGACTGACCCTTCTTGTTCTCAGTTTTCTTCCTGTGTCACCCTGGGAAACTAGATATCGACATTTTAACAACAAAATTTATAGAATTTTTGCTTCAAAGAGTTTGCTGGCAAGTCAAAATTTTGTTGGAGAAAGAGAGGTCACTCTTTCATCAGGTTTTTCTATTTCGGGGTGTTGGAAGTAGATGCTAAGGAGAAAGAGCGTCGGCTCCTTCCTCCAGGGATTATTTGTAAGAGTGGGTAAAGTAGATATCGGCACTCTAAACACAAATTTCATTTGAGCATTGCTTCTCACAGTTTTCTGGAAAGTGGAAATATTCTCAGAGAAAGAGCGATCGCTCTTTCTCCAAGTTGTTCTATTTTTACAATTCCCTCGTAAATGAAGGGGCAGCCGACCCTTCTTCTTCCCAGTATTATTTTCATTATAGTTCGAGACTACAGGAAGGGTTGGTCAATCCTTCTTGTGTTCTCCATTCTGGATATAGCTAAATTGTTGGACAAAGGTTTTCACAATTACCTGTTAAACAAAGGGGTAGCTGATCCTTCTTGTCGAAAAATGGAATTCGAAACAAACATTTTTATATGTTATAACTTAGATGATGTCCGGGACCCTACTATTTACAGCGGAAGTCGGAAGTCGGGAATTGTCGACCTAGCTTTCGTAGATTAAATATTTTTACAATTCTCTCGTAAATGAAGGGTCAATCGACCCTTCTTGTGCTCAGTATTCTTCCATTGTTCACCATTTTGAATATACATGAATTGGAGGCCTAGCCATCGTAGGTTGAATATTTGTACAATTCCATCATAAATGAATGGTCGGTCGACCCTTCTTCTGCCCAGTATTATTTTCATATTTCTAGATTGCAAGAAGGGTTTGTCGATCCTTCTTTTGTTCACCATTCTGGATAAAGTTAATTTATGGATATATGTGTTCAAAATTATCCACTAAATGAAGGGGCATCCGATCCTTCCATGCGGAAAATGGAAGTAGGTACAAACATTTTCTATATATTATAACTTTGCTTATATCCGGATCTCTACTATGTACAGCGGAAGTCAGAAGGTGGGAATTGTCGTCCTAGCCTTCGTAGATTAAATTCTTCTGCAATTGCGAGGATTGTGGTGTATTTGAAGGCTCTCTTGTAAGATGGCCTGCAAAAAAATTGCTTGACCTCAATGATGTTCCTTTGGATGTTTTACTAAAAAAGAACCCAGACAAAGACATGGTCAACATTTGGAATATTTTTTAAGAATTTCCTTTACAGATGGTTCTCCCAGGTGCTCCCCATTGTGTATATACAGATGTTAAAGGTAGTGGAACAAGGCCATAGAATTCCATAAAGCGGCAAGCTGGAACTAAAATTTCTGAAAGAAATTCAAGCTCGGTACCTTACAGGCTTGGAATTGATCAAGGTGCATTCCTTTCAAAAATTGTCACTGAACATTATTGCTCGAATTTTTGTATGTCAAAAATTTCACTTCAATCGATAGTTGAATGTGTGAATAAATTTCATAGTATGAATGGAAATCCAAGAAGACAATATGTTATAAATTCTATGGGATCAAATGCTCATGTGGCCAAAGAAGGAGATGACAGAAAAAGAACCATGTTTACAATGAGATTAGACACAAGAGACATCTGTCAAAATGCATGGTATAAATGCCATGGGATAAAAAGAATCACTTTCTACAATTGTAAAACCATGTTCTTGAATGGTCATGTGACAGTTGTGCATGGTAACAGTGGCTTGGAAAAACTTCTGTACTTGGGACGCGCCCAACAGGCCCCTAACACTTACATGTGGCTCGCCCCTGAGCCACTCTCAGCCGACTTCTTTGACTTCACATCATACGGGATGTTCGTCTTCGCAACAAATTCCTGAAAATTTGCGCTCAACTTCACAACTGAATCCTTGGTATCTTGCTCAAATTCCTTGATATTTTGAGCATCATTGCTGAGATGGGTTCTTTCATCTATTCTTTGACAGTACTCTCTGTTGTGCAGAATTCTTGCAATTTCGCCTCAATATGCTTTGGCTCTTGCTTCCTTCACTTTTGGTGGAGTTCCAGGTTATTGTCGAGATTCTAACTCAACAATCTGTTCCTTGTACCCAATATCCATATCCGCCATCTCTGCTTTGAGATTATCCAGAGCAACGCCAAAATTCAGGATGGTGACTTCTACTTCTAGATCTTCGTCGCAGTCTAGGATCCGTGCACAGACTTCTGCCATGGTTTTCTTGAACCTTTCCTAATTCTACTGAGCCTTTTCTATCTCAGTTGTTTTCTGCTCATATGCATTCTGCAACTCCTTTTAGTTGTCGTCTAGCTTCAGATGCTAGTTATATGAAATCATATCTCTGTCTTGGATTTATTCCACAACCTGCAGATGAAGATTGTGCAGTCCCTCAATGGGAAGCAATCCAACGTTAATGTCTAGATGTGCAAGATTCTTCTCACCTTTAGCTAGTTCGTCCGACGGAAATATGACATTCATCGGCTCAATGCGAACTAACTTGGGTCTCATATTCAACGCAGGTGCGTCTTGTTTCCTTATTTGGCTTGACTCCCCTGATCTTCCTTCGCATTCAGATGCTCTTACCAAGTCTCTCTAGACTTGCTCCACTCGTGCGACCATGCTTTTTAATTCTGTGATGCCCTCCATCATACTCGCTTGAAGTTCTTGTTTCTTTTATCAACGAGCATTTCTTGAAGGTGAGCGTAGACTCGGTCTGCGATGCATTCATAATCATCCTCATATAACTGTGCACCAAGAGGAGGTTTACTTGCTTTCTACTTGTTTCTTGGTGAACTCTTCGGTATGGCTGTGTCAGGATTCTTCCTTTTCTCGCCTGCTGGAAAGTCAGCATTTTGTTGTTGTTGCTAACTTTGTTCTCCGTTTTTGTCCAGGCCTTCGCTTTTATTCGAACTTTCCTCTGATTCAGTGATGAGCATCTCTAGTGCATCCATTTTCCATTCTGACAACCAATCTTCAAGGATAAGAACTATTTTCTGTGCATCCAGCTAGTGTTTTCCCTCAAACCATTATGGATTCAATGGTTCTCTTTGATGAATAAAAATAGAATGCATGTTGACCTTGAACCGTATCTTGCGAATATATGCTGATGTTATCTCCTTCGGAACACCCGAAGTAGACTTGATGACTTCGCATAATTGTTCGTAATATGTGAACAACTGTACATTGTTCAACCTATGTCTATCAGGTTTTGAATTTTCCCACAGGTTCGTGTATATGGGTCCTCGGCAATCTTCTACAAATGTCAGAATAGTTTGTTGATACCTAGGCTCTTTCCATCCTACGAACGCGATCAATACTAACAACCAGCTAAAGTGGAATGGATGTCCTTTGGCTTGTGTCTCCGCAACATCTTCTCAGAACTCGTTGAGGAGGTAACCTACCCAATTATACGGGACTCCCTCTTTAGCCTTTGAAGCTAAGGAGATTGTGGCAGCCGAGACCTCATTTGGTCTGCATTTTATTAGGATTTTTCTAGCGAGGAGTTGAACAATAAACCTCATTGATTTATCCTGGATCAGGCTTGATTGATATCCGTGGCCTTCTTTAACCAAACCAAATTCATGCTTCATTCTTCGCTCGAGCTCTTTGTCTTTGTCCTTTCCCACAAACTCTACTGCAGGATCGGAGCCTCTCTTGCTCAGATGTGTAATCTGATAGATCAAATCTATACTGATGTCAATATTTTGATCTAGACATAAATAACCCTAGTGTGTACATGAGAGAAATGTGTGCACCACCACTGAAAGCTCTGGACTTCTATCGAAGTGTGGGATTCTCAACAGATTGAGCAGTCCTGATTGCTGCAACGGTGCAATCCATTCTTGCGGGTGAATTGTTGACATCTTCGTGGCTACATCCTCTTTTCGGTACATATACTGATCTGGCTGAAACTGTGGATACTTAGCTTCATTCAGCACATCAGGATCTACAAATTTGTAGTTTGGAATTGTTCCTAGCAGATTGTCTTTTTCACGCACATGATTCGACAAGGGTGGCAGCGGAATCTCATACTATGGGTTTTTTCTCAATGTTACAGGTGGTGCATCCCCTTTTCTTGGTGGGTTGTACTCAGGTACCAGCAGGATTGGCGTCATGCGAGGTGGTTCCGGCGGGTAGTGCTTATGTTTCTCTGCAGCCTTCGATCTTTCTGGCTCAGTCGCCTTTTTCTTGTCTTTCTACTGCTGCTCTGATTTATTTCACAGTGAAGTCGTAGAGGTTCCACCTTTTTTCGGGATTGATTTCAGCGGCGGTGACTTCATGACTCCTTCTATACCAGAGCGTTGGAATTCCTTTAAGATATCTTCTAAGATTCCTTGTTCATACATACACTATGGAATGACACTTTCTCTCGACTGGTAATTGCTAATAAATTACGTGTGGTGAAAATTCAAAGTTATGGTAAAACTAGTAACTGTGCAATCCTTACCTTTTATAGGAATAGCTTCACCAAGTCGTGCCCAAAAACCACTAGATTATCATTTAATTCCTTTTCCGTTGGTGAAATCTTCGCTGAGATCTCAATCCTTTTTCCTCATTAAATGTGTCTTATTGGACAAATATGCCTTAAAAGCATAAAAATCCGGTTCCCAAAAATAATGTATAACTGTTATTTTCCGAGCAAGAGTCTAATGGCTAGTTACCTCTAACTTTGCTGACGGTTAGTGTAATGGCGAGGTTAAATTCAAAGTTTTCTTCTTTCTAATTGAACCTTGCAACACTACTTCTCTTCTTCTTTTTTTAGCTTGACTTGCTATGTGCACTTCGCAACACATCTTCATATATTGTAAAATTGCGCATTTTTATCAAAACTGCTTGCAAACTCCGCCTTCTATTTGAGTGTCCAATTTCAACTGCACTTGACACTTAAAACCTTCTTGCATTGCTTAACTGGTACCTGGAGGATTAGGGCCATCCTTGTAAGGATTTAGTATACTCCCATTAACCAATCCTTGCAATATTTCTCCAAGTAATGTGACTAACTAAACTGCTCCACCTTTAGTAACATTTTTAACAATATATGGCCTGACCAATGCATTTTGAATTTTCCAGGAAAATTCATAAATTTACTATCGTATAGGAAAAAAAGGTATCCTACCTGGAATAATTTATACATGAATTAACGGCCTAGCCTTCGTAGGTTGAATATTTTTACAATTCCCTCATAAATGAAGGGGTGGCCGACCCTTCTTCTGCCCAATATTCTTTTCATAATAGTTCTAGACTGCAAGAAGGGTCGGTCGATCCTTCTTGTGATCAGTATTCTTCCAGTGTTAACCATTTTGGATATACATGAATTGATGACCTAGCCTTCGTAGGTTGAATATTTGTACAATTCCCTCATAAATGAAAGGGCGGTCGACCCTTCTTCTTCCCAGTATTCTTTTCATAATAGCTCTAGACTGCAAGAAAGGTCGGTCAATCCTTCTTGTGCTTGGTATTCTTTCAGTGTTCACCATTTTGGATATACATGAATTGGCTGCCTAGCCTTCGTAGGTTGAATATTTTTACAATTTCCTCATAAATTAAGGGGCGGTCGACCCTTCCTATGCCCAGTATTATTTTCATAACAGTTTTAGACTGCAAGAAGGGTCGATCGATCCTTCTTGTTTTCGCCATTATGGATATAGTTAATTGTTGGATATATGTTTTCCCAATTATCTACTAAACTAAGGGGCGCCCGATCCTTCTCGTCAGAAAACGGAAGTCGGGATAAACATTTTTTATATGTTCTAACTTAGCTTGTGATTTGGTTTCCTAAATGAAGTGCAATAGTATTTTATATTCTGTTAATTGTAATGTTGTGATTTCTCTATCATTTGATTCTATAATATGTATGTTTGAAAAGAGAACACATAAAATTATGAGAACATTTTGAAAAGAAAGAACACATAAAATTTGAATATTTTAATGCCCCTCAAAGGGATTTCATTGATTACATAGTCCTATAACAACAATTATCCATCAAATAATTGCAAAGCCAAAAGTTTCATACTTCAAGCATAGAAAAGTCTATAAACAAGCAATTATATAGATACCAGCGATACATGATATATAATACACAATCAAGTATATAGATAGGAACACAAGATAAGTAATGGTAGCATAGTCAAGAAGTCTTCTATTAATCAGGACCAAGTACAAGACAATACAATGTCTCTGTGCCGCCTGAATCCGGATTTCCAGCCTATATATATAGTTTACAAACGGTTACATAACGACCCGTCGATTCACAAACTGACTCGACATGTGGTGATCGACATGACGATTCGACATGTTATCTGAAGTGTTCGAACGAAGGACCTAGTCGGGCGGTCGACCTAGGCTCCTCCAACATCTCCCACACGAACAACATCTTTCTTCATCCTGAAGAAATCATAAAAAACTAGAGCTGGATGAACAAATGAACTTCATTGTGTTTTGTCTCATAACTAAGTGTACCAGCTGAATCTGAGCTGGTACCAACTTCTCCCTTGGCTGGAAATGGGTCGTCATGTCTGGAACGTGTCCATGCAGGCAGAAGAAGCTGACAACATGGTATGGTACTAAAACAACATTCGACGACTGTTGCAATCCTATCGTTGTCAACCGCGGTAGCGCATGTTGTGTTAGAGAAGAAATTTTCCAAGACAACAGCTTGCATACCGATCAGTTATTGAAAGAAGAGTGACAAAAAGATGATTCGCAGAAGCATGGTTGGTGCCAAGGTAAATAATGACAAATCCATGTATTGGGACTTCGAGAGTGCTCGAAATTCCCATATATCATGGTGTGGTGAGTATTTTCCAGGGATCCGATGTCGAAATGCTCATATATCACGAGGACAACTAGGGAGCGATCATAATACTCAAGCATTTCTCATAAAATGACAAAAGAAAGAAAACAGACACTACAAAATTTGAACCCAAAATCCGACGACATCCGACGAAAAGGATCTTTGAATTTCACCTTCAAAATTATGAAATTTGATGATTTTTGTTTAAATTGATAGAAGGGTCGGTCGGATATCCGACGTTCTCCGACAAATAGTGACCAGTGTCATCGGATATCCGACCTAATATTAAGCCCGAGGATGTCATATTTTCGACCATATATTATGGCCCTGGATGTCGAATGTCCGACAACATATGATGCCCGAGAATGTCGGATCTCCGACAGTATATCATGCCCTAGAATGTCGGATATCCAACATCTATTCTCCAATGGTAACTAAGTTCAAGTCATCGGAGACAAAAGGTTATATTTTAAAACCTATAAATTTCGAAACATTCCGACATGTTTGCTATACAAGCGATAGTTTGCGGAAGTTTTTTTATTCGGCGGATTGTTTTTCATTATTTCTATTGTTTTTGTGATTAAAGTGAGCAAAGTGTGGAGCGTGATTTTCTAAGATCGATAATCTTCATTCAAGCTCTTTATGAGAAAATGTCAAATAGCAATATTCCTGATCTAGACGAACAAAATCGACAATTTCTTGCTAGATTGTGGGAAGGAGTGAAAAGAAGGGGTGATGGGAAATGTTATTGTCCATGTAGTCAATGTAGGGGCTTTAAGAGGAGAAGAATTTTGATCACAACAGCCAGAAAACATTGTAGGGAACATGGACATGCTGAGGGGGGACATGACTATCATCCATTTGTAAGTTTTGCATTATATATGTTTTTATTTTGATTGCTTTTGTAAATGTATGTATTATTTTAATATTTCTTATATTAACTATTATCTATTGATGGTTTCAATAGATGGGGACTAACATGGACAATAAATATTATTTTAATATTTAATATTTATTATATTTTTTTTTCTTGTGTGCATGTTGAATCTAGGGTATAGTAGAATAACTTATTTATTTGTTTGTTAGTGAGACTAGCCCACTCACCGGGGAAAGCACTTAGCTCTCTAGATTTATGACACTTTCCATGAAAATATAAATAGCGACTATATTGGCATGTTGTTTCTCTTCCATTTTGTATATAGAAATCATAGCATCGTTTATCTTACCTTAGTGGACAATATGGGAAATTTTGAGTTATATTTGAGTAGCTTTGCTCAATAATTGGGTCAATTTTTATGTCTCTTGGATAGTTTGGATGCACCTATTTGACCAACAATACAATTGGTTGTTCATTTCATCCCTAAAGCAGCGACTAGACCCTTCTTGTTTTCCCTTTTTATCTAACTGTAGAGACCACTCATGAAAAGAGTCATTTTTAACCTGTTATTTTTAGTTTTTCTTGTATTTTTCTCTTCTTGTTGTATTACACTCAAAGGTAATAATAAAGAGTAGTTGATTGATCTTTTGGATTGATTGCATGTTTTGTTTACCAAGAAAAATCAGATATTGCTTAGTGTATCAAGAATAAAAGTGAATTTCTCTTCAAGCCTTTTACTTCATTTATTTATTTCCAAAGTAATGATGTTGTTAGATGAATGCATCAACTATGTTTTTTTTATTAAAATATATATTTTTTTTTTTTCAAAACAAAACACATGATCAAATTACACCTTTCACTCATGAGTCACATGTTTTCATGAACTTAAGATATCTTGCTTGAAATCAACACACCTTTTTATGATTTGAAATTTAGTAGTTTAAAGAGAGAAAATTACTTCTTTTATTACAAAACCATTGATGTTATTACCGCCAGCATAAATCCATCTTAAATCCAGATCTATTAAGCACTGAGAGGGATCCAATTTCTCGAGGTGGATTTATTTCTTAATGTGTAAAAAAAGTAAGATAGAAAAAATTACAGATCCCTCTTCGTCCTCAATAGATCCACGTTTAAGATAAATATTTTAATTAGTTTTTATTGATGAGCTTTAAGTCGACATGGATTTTTTAATTATTATTTTTATTTTTGGGAATGTAACGTTAAATCATGTATCGTCACAAAATCTCCCCCATACAGGGATGAGAGCACCTCGCTTCTCTCAATGAAAAAAAAAACATCAACATTACAGTGATTGCATTGTTGATTATATAATATTCTCTATTAACCATACAAAATTTGTTACATTTTAAATGCATCACAATTTTTATTTTTATTTTGCGTTTGAATTTCTTATATTAACCTTTATCTATTGATGGTTTCATGTAATTATAAAGGAAATACATCCTACAGCATATCATCCGAAGGAAGTGCTTTCAGAACAAGTACTGGAGGAACATGGAGCTATGAATAATGGAGAACAAGTTAATGATCATATTGAAGAAGATGATCATACTGATAACATAGTTGAAGATGATGGTACAAATACTTTGATCCATGATTCATTTAATGTTAGAATGGATGATGATCATCATCATTTTGATGATATTCATGATTTACCTCTTCTTGAGAAGGTATACGAACCCCTTTATGAGGACTCGAACACAAATCTTCTCTCTGCTATATTGTTGATAATGAACTTGAAGGTTATGAATGGTATTTCAAACATATCAATCACATAGATGTTATGGTATGTAATATATTCCATCACATATTATATATGATCATCTAATAATTTTATTGTTAATTCATAAGTCAAATTAATACGGATGAAATGTGTTTCATTAATATTATCTCTATATTATATTAACTAGATTTTTATTTTTATTTGTTGTAGCATGATAGGTGAATATTTGTTACCACCATCAAATATTTTACCTCGCACATATCGAGATTTATCTGCCATCATGAAAGAAATTGGAATGCAGTATGAAGCAATTCATGCATGCCCCAACGACCATGTTATATATTATAATCAGCATGAATTTGCAACAGAATGTCTGGAATGTCATATCAGTAGATATCGAACAGATCAAGTAACAAAAAAGGTGCCTCACAAGGTTCTTCGTTATATTTCCATTATTCCACGTTTGCAACGATTGTTCAGGTGCAAAAACATAGCACAGTTTATGGATTACCATGCACGGAACAGAAGTCAAGACAACATTATTCGAATGCCTGCAGATGGGTCTGCATTTAGAGATATGGAGGAAAAATGGCCTCACTTTAAAGAACCTCGTAATCTTAGGATTTCTTTGGCAGGAGATGGTGTCAATCCATTTGCAGAGATGAGATCTGTTTACTCAGTATGGCCTATTTTTGTTATCAACAATAACATTCCTCCAAGGTTTTTAATAAAGAGGGAGCACATAATGTTGTCGATGATTGTTCCAGGTATATTGTGTATACAGCTTTTTTTTTTTAATGAAGTGGCATCTCATTTGTCATATTTTGTCGCATAATGTCATATATTTATTTATTGTTTTTCTCTTGTGCAATATGGTTTATATATCTAAATGGTACGTCTCATAATTATATTTTTTATATGTTCAAATCAATCAGGTAAGTAACAAGTCAAAGATATGAATGTATATATTGAACCTATTATTGACGAGCTACTAAAGTTATGGAATGGAATCACTATGTATGACGTATCTAGACCAATACGACAAAGGCAATTTCAATTCCATGCAATGCTTGTATGGACAATACATGATGCCCCGGGGTTAACCCATTTTTGCGGTATGTAATTATAAGTTCCACTTTATTTGCATTTAATTTTATGAACTGGTTAATATACTACGCACGAATGTTTTTCTAAATAATCCTGTCATTTTGTATATAATTATAATTGACATAGATATTCCATCTCTTTATGTAGGTCTTTAGACAAAGGGAAAATTTGCATGTCCAGTTTGTGGTCCTAAGATCAAATCTCGTCATTCAAAAATCTTAGGAAAGGAGGTGTCTGATGAGTATAGGCACTTCCTCTCTAAGAATCACAGGTATCGAACTACCGAAATACATTTGTTCAATGGCACCAAGAGACTGCATTAAAACTGCAGAGAATGACACCTCACCTATGGAAGTTGCAATATAATAGAAATCGTCAAGGTATGTATGAATCATCATATATGAAATGTTATATTGTATTTTTTTATTGTGTGTTGTTTACTGTAATATTTGACATTGATTTATGTAATTTCTTTATAAACTACTATTCATGATTGTCGTTCATGTGATCATGAAGGCATTAATGGGCTTCCGCGAGGAATGAAAAGTTATCCTAGACAATTTAGTAGGTTTCCTTACTATGAGCACCTACAAATTGCTCATATGTTTGATACAATGCATATCGGAAAGAATGTGATTGAAACATTATGGCGAATATTGGGTGGAAGGAGTGAGAAAGAAAAAATTGACAAAATTTGCAAAGACATTCAAGAAGGAAACATGCAATGAAAGATGTCATTAGATTTCATAGCAATGGAGAGCAAATTAATATAAACTCACTTCCATGGATGTTAATGGACCAGCAAAGTAATGTTGTAAAAGAAATCATGCGAAAAAATAAATTTCCCACCGGATTTTGTGCGAACATGAAGAATATCATAACAAAGAAAGGTGATTTTGCAGGGGTGAAAACGCACGATTGGCATGTCTTCATGAAGGTAATTATTATGGTATGCATTTAATTATTTATTTTTTCTATTCCAGTGAATATGGTTGGTATTTTTTTTTGTCTAATCTTTGTTTAAAAAACGAAACAATTTGTATATTGTTACAGTTTGTTCTACCTCTCTCTCTCTCCTGGACAACTTCGACAACAATGTCAAACAAGTAATATATAATCTCGGGAAATACATGAGGTAAGTAGCGATTTTTTGCATGCGCTTAGTGTTTGTTTAATGCAATATCGTAGAAGTTATATTTGATTTTTGTTCTCTAATTCATGTTATGTAATATAATGTTTTTTTTCTTAAATCTCTTGATTGGGTTGTCATGTCACTTGTAGATGGTTGTCATCTAAAGAATTCCATAAAGAAGATATAAAGTATTGGAGGAGATAAATTCCTCGTCTCGTGTGTAAAATGCAGAAGCATCTACCTTCGGCATTTTTTAATGCACAGGAACACTACCTCATACACCAAGTTGAGGAGATTTAATTGTGTGGACCTGCGCACTCAAGGTCCATGTGGATGGTTGAGAGGCACTTGAAATTTATGAAGGTTCTGGTCAGAAAACTAGCATATGCTGAGGGTTCTATGATGGAGGGATATATGGTATACCAAAATAGGTTGTATATTAGTGAATATCTTCCTATTTTAGCATCAAAGCTCAATTTACGTCGCATTTGTGATCCAGACTCCAATAAAGATTTCAAAGGGGAGTACCCGAAGGGGAAAGGTAGATCGAGAAAGGTGAAAGGTAATATAACACATTTTACTGTTGATTTTTATGTATATATATCATACATATTCTATTTTTATATTCAATATTTTGCATCAATTTAGAGTGTAATATATTTTTTTAAGTGACTATACATTTGTATTGATTTTTAATTTTATTGTCATCAAACAGTTGGTCGAGAGTGGGATGCAATTCATTTATACATCGCAAACAATCTTGACTGGATGAAGGTATGGATTGAACGATGTGAACAATCTAGTCATGGAATATCATGGGAAGGTGTGGCTTCATTGGTTAAAGCTGCACATCGCAATGGAGATACCAATCTAACACAAAGGGAAATCGATTTAGCATATGGTTTAAAAGATAAGCAAGTAAGCATATTAATCAACCACACTATTTTTTTTTTGCAAACATATTGTCGTTGTTTACGCTGATTTTTTTCCCTATATGGCATTATAAACATGCACTTAATCATAAATATTGGATCATTATGTAATCTCTTCTTGTATGGCTTGTTGCAGGTAAAACACCATAAGGCTATTTGGTGCAATGGCTGTAGATATCGCATCAAAAGTTGGATGAAATGAAGAAAACATCAGGTTGTGGGATATCTGCAGTCTTTGAGGTGACCAATGTTTCCTCTAGAAGTGATAGTCATCCAAAACTCTCTGAAAATCGATACTATGGGTATCTGGAAGACATTCTTCAATGTGACTGTAACTCCTTCAAGGTATTTATGTTCGTTGTCAAATGGTACAGGTGTCGATTGAATCAACGTGATCCCGATAAAACAATTATTGAACATGATAATGGATTTACCATGGTAAATACAAGGTTGTTTGAGCTGGGAACGGAGCCCTATGTTCTTCGAACCCAATGTGAACAGGTATTTTACTCTGAGGTTCCATGTAGAGCGGGTTGGTCATTTGCTGTGAGACACGATCCAAGGGGAAGGCCGGTAAAGTATAACGTAGATGAAGGTAATGAAGACGTTCTCGAAGAATAAGACAGTGTTGAAGATGATCATGATCAACATGAGTTAGATGATCATGTTCCAGAAGAAGATGCCGAAGAATTAGTTGAATCAGATGATGTATCAGACAATGTCCATGAAGATGATATCGGCGATGACGATGATGATATGGCCAATCCTTACAATGTTGAATCTGGATCATCGGATGATACAGATGATGACTTGGATGATGAAGTACATTGAAGCATACGAGGTATGTAGTAATATATCTACTCTATATATTTTGATTTAATATTGCGATGGAAATATTGAATTTTATTTTTGGTACGTATAATAAATTAACTGTTTCTTAGTGTTTTTCGATTTTCCTGTATGTTATAATTAGAAACATTGCTTGTTATAGAGTATGACAAAAAACACATTTAATTTTTTTGCACATAGATATTTGTGTCGGGTTATGGGGAATTGAGATTGATGTGGGGGGGGGAGGGGCCATAAGAGCTTCCACCTTCACGTGGTTGGCCCTGTTTAGTAGAGAATATTAAATTATTCTCGAAACAGAGAGAAGCTTAGTAAGGAAATGCACAATTATCATGCTAAACCAAATGCTGTGCTTGATCATGACCATCATCTTCATCATGATCATCAATACCGTTGTATGATATCTTATGCAACTACCTAGAAATACCAATGGCATTTGTCGTCGGTGGTTTAGCGAGCTCGTCGGATTCTTCTGAAGTCAGAAGTATGATATCTGACCCCTCTTTCCGTCGGTGGTATGACGAGGTCATCAGATTCATCATCATCATCATCTTCATATTCATCATCATCATCTTCATCATCATCATCATCATCATCATCATCATCATCATCATCGCCATCCTCATCATCATCATCATAATCATCATCATCATCATCATCATAATCATCATTTCTACCATCGA